>OU862871.1:84097047-85329190 GCA_917880715.2 Matsumyia berberina | reverse complement strand
CCATGTCGGCCTTATGGCCAGTTAGTAAGTCACAGTATAAAATCTTTTTTTTATCGCATCTGTACTGTAGATTAAATTCCACAATCTAATCACAGTCTTTACTTTGTTTCTTTAATCATTGAAAAACATATCGGAGTTCCCTGAAACGATTAGAGCGCCAACAAAGTTTTTCCAATATTATTCAGCTAGATACGCAATGTCTGGAAAAGATAGGATTCCTGCATTTCCTTCTCGTGGTTCTCACATTTCAATGAAAGCTCGTTTGGTTGGTGCACAGAAAGGACATGGATTACTCAAAAAGAAGTCGGATGCCTTGCAAATGCGTTTTCGCGTTATTTTAGAAAAAATCATTCAAACCAAAACTCTCATGGGCAGAATGATGAAGGAGGCCTCATTTTCACTAGCCGAAGCTAAATTCGCAACTGGTGACTTTAATCAGGTAATACTCCAGAATGTAACAAAAGCACAATTCAAGGTTCGCACAAAAAAAGACAATATTGCTGGCGTAACGCTGCCGCTATTTGAGTACTACCTGGATGGTACAGACTCCTATGAATTAACAGGTTTAGCTCGTGGCGGTCAACAGTTGACGCGCTTAAAGAAAAATTATCAGCATGCTGTAAGCATCTTGGTAGAGTTGGCTTCATATCAAACAGCTTTTATAACTCTGGATGAAGTTATCAAAACCACAAATAGAAGAATCAATGCTATTGAGCATGTTATTATTCCCCGTATTAATCGCACTCTTGCATATATAGTCGAAGAAATAGACGAATTGGAGCGTGAAGAATTTTATCGTTTGAAGAAGATTCAAGACAAGAAACGGATTGCCAGAAAAAAAGTTGAGGCCACGAAAACTAAGCTAATGAAAAATAGCCCTGAGGTTTGCTACCACAGAAATATATTCGAAGGAGGTGATGCCGATGTTTTGTTTTGAAGTACTTTCCTTGGGTTAGTTTACAAACTGGTTTTCTTGTTTTGATGCTTTCAAGCTTAATGACTTCTTTGTCATAATATGGTCATTTCTTTCTTATTCATTAAATAAAAATCTTGTCCCAGTGATGCTACATAAGTAAAAACAAATCTAGTATATACGTGGTTAATTCATTTAGCATATACTGATGCTTTTCAAAGTACAGTCGGCTGCGCTAAGGGGTCATGTTGGTTAAGGCTTTGGTTCACTTGAAACTGGAGCGCCATCATAAGTGCTAAAAATGTATTCAATTATTTTTTTTAAAATCATTTACTACCCTAAAAATACTCCTACAATTTTCAACCTGGATCTTGAGTGCCGTTTTACTTATGTTCCACATACATAATAGGGTTCTACAGAACAAACTACCGTTATACCGACACCAAAACGCTATTAAACCGCCACGACTCAAAAAACGATAAGAGTTGATCAAGTTAAATGCCAGTCGTAATAAGGGTGAATTCCTCGCACCGGATAGCAGCTCCTAAAGCGCCGATAGAAACCGTTCTCTCCGTCGCGTCGACGCACGCAACTCAAAGCTTGGTTGAATACATGCCTACCTATGAGAGGTGTCCCATAGATAACGTACCTACGTGCCTTATACAACGCACAAAGTAACCGAACTTTTAATTTTTCTCTCCGTCGAGTCAGTTGACACTTCATAGAAA
Organism: Matsumyia berberina; assembly: GCA_917880715.2. NCBI lineage: Eukaryota > Metazoa > Arthropoda > Insecta > Diptera > Syrphidae > Matsumyia > Matsumyia berberina. The sequence continues at coordinate 85,327,549 of OU862871.1, read as the reverse complement.
TCTAAAAATTTGTGTCGTTTAGGCGTGTTTTTTTGAAACCTAGCCAGCCAGTTATTTAGTTTTATACGTAAAACAAATATAAAAACCAGCTGGCTACAACTCTTGATTTTATCCCCAGTCAAAAGCAACTGGCTAGGAATTTTACGATATCCCATGGCCAGGGGGCGCCAAAAGCGATGTTTTTTCCGTTATAGCGTTGGTATCACTGCCAAATTGTTCTGTTTTCTTGACATTTGACCGGCGTCTAAGTACGAACGTGGAAGATGTTATGATTACATACCTCTTTTTGTAAATTATCCATTGAATAAATTCTCTAAATTATGGTTTTCACAACAAATAAAAAAAAAAACAATTTGGTTTAATGCCGAATACTTTGACAGTTTGACAGCCGATGTCATCAGTGCTGCCACTAAGGAAAAAAATCCCATATCAAATTTGCGTAGCAAAACTAAATTTGCGTAGCGAAAGCAAAGCCATTGAAATTCCAGTGGAACTCCAGCCCGAATCCAGTCACATTTCAAACATATCCGAAGAAATATATACTGCTTGTGTAGGGTAAGGTAGAACAGTAACATAAGTTGGAGTCGTGGAAGTGAATAGTTTGAAATTACGTCCGATTAATTTTTTTTTAATTTGTGATTGTGATTGTGAGGGTTCTAAAAACTACAAGATTCTTGTTAAAAGTTTGTGTTTCAAAAAAGTGTAGCAAAAATTGGGATATTAGGGAGAGTGCATAGCAAATTTAACTTTTCTGGAAATCGCGTAGCAATTTTGCTACGATCGTAGCACAGTGGCAGCGCTGGATGTCATAGGAACGAAATCACTCGTACCAACTTGATGGTATAAAAAATCGACTGGTTTTGGCTGGCAGGGAATGGTCTAAAATCTAAATGAACGACTGGCTAGCTAGGTTTCAACAAAACACGCCAATTGTCGGTTGAAATTTAAAAACGTTCAGATAAGTGTTTGCGGTAAGTTTATTAAATTTTCCTCTTTGTGGAATTTGTGTATTTGTTTTGTTTTTATTTACATATCTTAATTTTTAACGAAACAAATTTATTTGTTTTCAAACAAAATTCAGCTGTCAAAAAATCATCTGTGCGCCAACGACGTATTCATTGGGTCACCTCTCTCCGGCATATCCGTCGACATCAACGCATACGACGCATGCGACGCGACGGATAGAACGCATTCTATGTGTCAGGCCCTTAAGCCGTTAGGTGCAGATCAAAACTTCCGATAGCGGCGTTGTAAAGCGGGAAAAGCATCTCTTTCTCCAGCCCGCTGCTTTAAAAATAAAGGGATATCGAGGTTTTTCGATTTCCGACTTTTCACTAAATTCGCATTTTTCCGTGAAAACCGAACCCGACGCGAATAGAACTGTGACTAGGAATAACTCTTACCTACTCTCTATTCGGAATATAAAGTAACCCACTAGGGTGTCTATCCTAAGAACAGTCTATATAAAAGTATGCAACATATTCGGTACTATGGAAAGTAATGAAACAGATTTTTTTTTTTTAGAAAAAGAGGTGTTTATTATTATGTATTACATATTAATTTTTTTCTTTTTCGATCTAAATGATATTTGTATTTACATTTCGCGCCTTAATGTAAAATAATTGTTTTTACACTCAAATTTTTATTTTAGTTTTTGTATATAATACGCTTATTATATCAAGAAAATTAACTGAAATAAAACAATGTTCGTGTGTAGTTATTTTATAATTTAGGAATTAATATTTATTTTTTACGCACTAAATAAAATTTTCTTAAGTATGTAGTACATTTTATCAGTAAACATATATGTATGTATGTAATTCGTTAGAGAAATGTCAATAATATATTTAAAACAAATTTGGTATATACATTTTTTTTAAATTAAAAATGAAACTAATTTGTATTTTCGGGTAAAAAAAGAAACTTAAGATTTCACATAATTTTACTGAATAGATTATAATTTCTGGCTCCCATTCCGTTACTTTTAGAATAAATAAACTTAAAATAAAATATATAAGGGTGTGCGGAAATCAAATACTTTTCTATACGAACTGGCCAAGTTTTAATTTTTGAGTATTTTCATATAAATGAGTCGGAAATGCAAATATGAAATAAAAATGAGTTTGCGGATCAGTCCCTACTAGAATTTTTGCGGTGTTTAAAAATGTACACTGCATCCACTTTGAGAGCAACTTTGTGGTGAAGTCTGAATTTCTTGTTTTTTTATTAGTAATAAAGAATGAACAGTTTAGGTTCTTATTTTTAAAAAACATTGCCGACAACTACGAATTTGGCTATATTTCACGTGAGCAACAACTTCCCAGCAACAGATGACGGGGTTGGCACCAATTAAACAGTTATCTAGGAGGCGTTCAACCTACTTAGATCCTAAAGTATATAAGAAATAAGAGTTATGATCTTGGTGAGGAAAAAAATGGTCGCAAAATAGCAGAACTAAAGTTAAAAAACTCTTCACAATCTTCACTTTCCATGTGGCTCAGCAAAGTAATCGAAAACTAATAAATGAGTATTTAGTATTTAACTCGAAATGACGTGTATCCAACTTGAAAAATTAAATTTTCAAACCGACCATGTGTTAGACTGGTTCGATTTGTTTGCCTCTCGTTTGATTATTGATCTAAATTCTTTAGAAATGCATTGTTTAAACACATCCACAGGCATTCGACTTTTTCCTTTTCAAAAATTATGTTATAGAATTCAGATTTGGTTTGTTATATTACTCAGTCGGTATAAAAATTTTCATAATATTTACGATGGCTGCCTTAAGCCATTCATACCGAAATGTTATTTTGACAATTTTTACTTTTCATATATTTTGTTTGCTAATTCTATAAATTCGTATTCGAATATAGTATATGATTAAGTAATTTTTTTTATTTCGCACAAAAAACATTCAATGTCGGATATATCACTAGCACAAGTTATTAATTTGGTTTAATACATAATTATAAATTTCGATCGAATATCTAAAGTTCGTTTGTAGTATGTGCCTGTATAAAATACATTGGTATACTCGTATGTATAGTAATAAAACTGTATGTATATTTTTTTTGTATATATATGTAAACATGATACAAAAAAAGCGTTATATTTTCTGAGGGTTGTGCGTTTTAATTCACATTTCTTATTTTTCTTTTAAATATTTCTTACAAATGGTTATTAAGAATTTCCTCGAATTATATACAGTTGGTAACAATCGCAAGTTTTTTTTTTTTTTGTAACAAAATATGTTTTTATTGTGATAACTGGTTGTTTAATTATTATTAATCACGTTTGCACATCAAACAAAACATTCTAAATTATTATTATATAATCATGTACATACAATACATACATACTTCGATATAGACGTCGATTGTGATGCTCGAGGTTTTAAAAGAATGTTGCTCCTAACTTTTGATAAAATTTTCTTTAATTTTCTCTTGATCTTTATAATCTACACAATTGGAATAAACTAATTTATTACCCAAATTGTTTTACGATCATTGATAATTTCTACATACATATACCAAGAGGTCGCAGGAAGTCGAGTAGTCACAGGGGCCTATTTTGTTTCTAACTGCAGCCAAGAACATATGTATACGTACTTATATGCATATGTACAAAGTCACTGAGGACTCGAAGGGTATTTTGCTGTTTCCTAAGAGTTTAACGCTCCGGCTACCAAGATGAGCTTTAAAATTTGTGCTGTGGCGATTTGTGTAAGATGGGATGGACTATTTTCTTTTCTTTACGTTATTGTTTTGGTAATACATTGTCGTCAAGTTAAACCTCAACCTAGTAGGTAGACGATTATTAGTCTTATACATATGTATTTAGGATTTAGTCAACAATTTTGTTTGCAAAAAATAAAAGAAAAAGACCTTCGGACCTGCATGTTTTAGACATGAACTGTGTTAAAAATGGATGGGGCCGAACTCCATTTTTTTTTTTTCGAGAAAAAAGTCCTTCTGGTCGTCTCTGGTCCAGGGTGTATAGATGGTGAGTATAGAAGAAAATACAACGCCGATTGCTGTACAGCTACATCGATTTAGTTGGAAAAGTCCAAATACAACGACTAAAATGGCTGAAACATACAGTGCGGCTGAAAACTAGGGCTTCGGCCCGAAGAATTACAGTAGAGAAAGACCGCGACTCAAGTGGGGCGGGCAACAAAGTGTATCAATTTGCCATCGTCCAAAAATAAACAAAGAACCGAAAGCAATCAAAGCTTTCTGGGCTTTGCTTAGCAAATAGTCGATCATATGACAATAGCCTTCAATCTCAGTTTTTTTAAATTACATATGTGAAGGGAACCGTCGTCGAAATGACCTTTGTCTTACGTGATAAGACATATCACATGATATATCTTTGTAAACGTGTTTGTAAGCATGTTTAACCCATGTATACCGCTCGTGACGGATTTCAGCCGTTATCAAAAATTCATAGGCTCTGAATACCTAACATAAATTTGGACCACAGCAACATAGGTTTTTAAGTATTATGCAGTGATCTACATAAGAATTAAGCTACGAACCAATTCCTCATCTACACTTCTTTCTGAACTTGGTGCCGTGTGACTTTTTCTCTGTTTCCAAACTTGTAAATTTAAATGAGTGCCATTGTCGATTTAGTATGTAGGTTGTAGCCTTTGTCAAAAGCTACTTTTTCGACAGGATAAACAGGCAGATATAAAACTTCCAAACTTGCTTTTTCATATTATCGGTCAAAGTTTGATTTGCGAATTAATGGCTGACTTATTTCAAAAGGATCAACAAATCTTCACAAAGGGATCTAGAAAAGATCAACAGAGCATTGGAAAGTAGTGTGGGAAGTTTTAACTTCAACATACAAATTTGATTCACCAGTAATAAATATTTAAACAAAATGCATATCTATGTATGTAAACCTATGTTAGTTAATTTGTTTCTGCTCTATCGAATCATTGTCCTCTTTCCTCCACAGGTTTCCGACTCAAGAGCATCTTTACCAGCACTTATCTATTTTAAATACCTTATCATCACAATATTTGTTATAATTTATGTCTTTGGCTCTGAAAAATAAACTAAAAGTACGAAAATGTTCTTAGTCAAATGTAAAATGTTTAGTCGTAACTAAATCTCAATTCTGCGTTCTATTTCTGCAATCGTTGGTGATCAGGTGTACTCTTAAGTATATCCGGCTGTCCACCATGTGATGAACTCATCGTATTTTGATGGCTTCCACTGAGAAGCCCTCCGACTCCGCTATAATGTGACGAACTCAATGTATGCGAATGATTAGAGTTTAAAGTGTGAGTGGCATGAGAGTTCAGAGTATTATGCGCCGTTGTTGTAGCGTTCGTTGAGGCACCGCCACCAGTGGCTATGCAAGTTCCTGGTACAGGTCGTGATCGCAACGACCGATGCGATCCATTCCTTGTTAGAGTATTCATTTGCGGAGTTCCGGGTAGTGTGTGCCCGAGTGCATTCATGTAATCCGCAATCAAAAGGGTTATTTCTAAAATCTTTGGTTTGCTCATTGCAAAGAGCAGCTTCTGCTCATTTGTGCTTCCGTTGGAAACTAAATTATCCTCATTTCCCACTACCAACATAAAATCGTCCTGACATCCGCCGAAAGTCATGACGGATGTGTACGGGTATCTGGCTAGTGGTGCCATCGATGAGAGCTCCAGAACGTTGAGCGCGTCTTCTGACACTGCTAACCATGCCATTGCTTGATCTGAATGCCGAGGTTTTGCCTGAAACAATGCCGCTCCAAAGAATGGCCATTTTCGACAGCACGTCAGATAGATTCGTACACAATCTAATGTTGAGCGTCCTTTTAATAATATCCACTTCGAAATGAGGAGGTCTTGAATTTCTTTCAATTGCTCTGGTGTCATGGCATCCCTGTATCGATACGGGTAGAATTTATCTAACGCTTTTAAGCCCGAATTGTTCATATTTCCAGACCCTTTTGACTTCTCCAGTGAGTAGTCGCCCATGTCAATTTGTGACATTAATGACGCGAGTTCCAGTGCTAAGTCCCTCGATAATGGAAACCGTCCTTGCACAATTTGCTGATTGGTCTGATAGCAGAGCAACAGTTTCTCCTTATCTGTCTCAAATTTGATGGTATGCTTCCAGTAGAGTCTGTTCTTATATGTCAATTGAATGACCCTAGAGTTCTCAAACTTTCCCGATCCCTTCTCCCGTAGGGCAGTTTCCCATTTTGAAATAACATCACAAAGCTTGGCTTGAGGATCGAGATAGTGTTCCAAGTCTTTCTCAATTGGATCATCGCTAAACAAACAGGAACCATTAGTTGCATCTCGAGAACCAATCTCTTGAGCCAACGTCGATTGGAATTCCTCAATCGTTGTCGAGCCATCAAACGAGATAACTTGGTATGTGGTATTCATCATATGAACTGGAATCGCATGTGGTAACGAGTGATGGTAGGGGTTCTTCAATAGAATTGAGAGCACCTCCATTCGAGAAGGTTTCGTTTCGCGTCCGCCATTTTTAAGTGTTCGCTCTAAGGCACGTTCGCAATAGGCCGCATACTTTCCAGTTTCCGTCTTCGTATCGGCATTGCGTGATAAATGCAACTTTAAGTACCAAAGGAGACGACTCGATTTCGGAACAAACAAGGACACGGCTAAAGACAGTAGCTGCCATCCTTGCACAAAGGTGTATGCGGGTGGATTTGATTTACAATCAATAATGGGCGGAGGGGCTGGGGCCTAGAACGAAATAAGAATGCAAGAGTCCATTAAAACTAGTAGGCCAAATGAAAGCTTAAACATAAACTTAATTAAAAAAAATATTTGTACATATGGATACATAAAAAAATTTTAATTAAGACGTATCCCCCATACCTGGATTGATGTAGGAGAGCTCCCATTTGCTTGGGCTGCGCCTCCTTGTTGTGTATCACAAGTGAACAGACTCTGGGTGGCACACAATAGCAGTTGCTGTAAAAATTTCATTCATAACGTTTTTTGTTTGCTTTGCTTCCAATACAAAATATGTGTTGTCTACATGTTTTTTTTTTTTTTTTTGCGTGTCTATTGAGTATATGGGCTGTGTAGTTGAAATTGTAGACTATGGATACAGTACATCAATAAACAAACAAGCAATGCATGCACAGTAAGTTATGTATGTAAACGAATTAATGAATGAAATTAATATTTAGAAACGATTGTCGTAAATGAGAGAGTGGGTGCATTGACAAATGGTTTTTTGGATTGGACCAATTAGGGGAATTATGTAAACGCTTTATGACAGTCTTTTACTGCTCTAAAAATCAGGAGAATACAAGAAATAGTTTTAAAGTTGTTCCCTGCCTGATCAGAACAAAGTCAAAGGCTTTAAGTGCAGTAGCAGTGGGTCGCTCGCAGCACATACCATGCGGCGTGTATTTGCTGACATGAAACAGTTGGACTAGAAGTATAGTTAGTTAGTTAAAAGTGGTCCCCCAAGAAGGGGTACACTTAGACCAGAAAAGTAGGTCGATGGTGATACCACTGAGTACTGGGGTTCGAGCCCTGCTTACTCCTAAAACCATTTAGATTTCCTAACGTAGCTCTTGATATCGGTTGTGCTGAAGGGATTCAGATCATTTAGATAGTTTAAGAAGTATCGATCTAGGGTGGCTTTCCTGATGTGGGCCAGGGCGGGACACGTGCAGAGGAAGTGTGCAGTGGACTCCTCTGCCTTGTCGTCTCTGCAACTCCTGCAGAAATTGTTACTTGCTATACCCAGGCGTTGAGCATGCCTGCCTCGGATGCAGTGACCCGTGAGGACGTTGATTAGTTTTGAAAGTTGGTCTCTTTTAAGTCGTATTAACGCTTTTGATATTTTCAGATCAAGGACAGGTCAGATCAGCCTGGCATTGTTGCAATAATCGAGGTGTTGCCATCTACGATTTGCTTTCGACAAAGCGTCGGTCTGAGTCAAGTGTTTAACAAACGACATAGGCGATTTGACATGGTCAAGCTTCCTACTATTCGTACATTGGGAGCCTAGTCTAGCTAATTCGTCAGCCGTACAGTTCCCTTGAATGTCGCAGTGACTAGAGACCAAACGTCGTGTGACGTTTTACTGGTTAGCGATCTCGTTTAGAGACACGCAGTAAAGGACTAACTGCTTAGATTTTATTGTGTTGGATACGAGGTACCTGATCGCAGCCTATCTATGCGCCTATCGTGCGTGATATTGGGTTAGCCTTCAGTCAAGCCGAGACTTGATTAATAGCTGTGACTTCGGCTGAGAAGACACTACAGTAGTTGGAGAGAATGAAAAAGTGGTGAATGTCCAGGTCTTTTGAAAAGACACGGGTACTCACTCCTTCGGCTGTTTTAGAGCAGTATAAGAACTGCAGCGAAGATAAGACAAACACGGATTGAGTTCGGCACAAGTGAGTGGAAGAACTGCTCAAAGTTTGGAGAAAAGAAGGCTGCTGCTTAATTCGTGCACCAGAACTACTCCTGCACCACAGATCGATACACTTACACTCGCGACCATAATAACCCGACGACTAAAGAGTGAAAATCGTAAAAAGCCTTTGATAGTGTTACTGAATGTGAAATATTTGACTTGCCCCTGGATTCTTGTGTTATTCATATATAACTCGTGACTTATTGTTAAGTGCATTTCATTTTGTCAAAACAAGCAAAAGGTTATTTCATTCGCGAGAACACATCCCTGCGGGCAACGACAAAATTCATGAAAAAAAAAAACTGTTTAATCCTTCGCTTAGCGCCAACAAGAAGAACAAACATTTGTCATTGTCAGCAATTATTTATACGAAAAATGTTATACTAAGCCTAAGAACAGCATGCACCTCCTTAGAGCGTAAAATCAGTATCGGCGAAACTGTGTCGCAGCTACTTCTCCTTTACAGAGTACAAGTTAGACCTGGTCTCGAGCACTATTCGCATATTTGGAGTTCTTGCTCTTCTTGTTCGGGAAAGACTTTTCGGGTAGTCACCCCAATGTAAACAATTGTGTTTACAATCAAATCCTATTACATGGATCAGGGCATAGATAGGATTTGCTAAGGGGGTGGAGGGGGTTTTAGCGAAATTTTATGAAAAGATCAAAAATGTTCTCGCAAAACACTAGCTGGGAAAAAAGCATTATAATTGAAACACATGGTTTATTTTTTATTTCATCTCAATTTCATAAAAAAAACACTTTATTGTTCTTTCGATAACGTTATTCGCCGAGGTACAGAAAACAATTAGGTTAGTACTCTGTCAACGTGCACTTTTACATGGCAAAGTATAGGGTTATTCAACAAGAGGTGTCACTTTAATGTTTGCGCCATTGTAGACACTAGACTATCGTTGTCATGACTTTTGATAAGTAAAAACTAGAAGGTTATTAAATCTGGATCGATACACACTCGCATAACGTGTTGAAATAGTAAAAATTCACACGGTGAAAATATAGCGAAAAGTTTTTTAAAATTCGTACTTTTGGTCATCATCAACCGCATTCTTGCACAGTTTTTGTGAATTTAATCGTTAAAGTTGAACGTCTCGGACGTCATGTTCGTCCGTGAAGGTCAGCAGAAAATTATCGCGGCCGTAACTGAGAGTGTGATTGAAATCCCATGTGTATCCATTTCGAGACGATTGCAAGATTTAGGCCTATCCGCAATCACTTTGCACCGCATTTTGGATACAGATCTTGGCCTACATGCTTATAAGGTCCAATTGACACAAGAATTGAAGCCAGCAGACCAGGCACTTTCGCTAAAAAAAATGACACCTCTTGTTGGATGACCCTATATATTTAGGGAAGCAAGCCCAGCTAGAAGATCTTCATCCATCGTTGACCTTAAGTAGGTTTTTAGTAAGTTTTAAGGCGACGAAGTTAGGAGGTACCGTGTGTGAAAAAGAGCTAAGCTCTGCGAACCAGAAAGCACTGGCATATGTATGAAATTTTCTCTTTTCGTACTTTTTTAAAAAAAGTGGCTGATGTAGCTAAGTATGCCTTAAATATGACTTTAAAAAGCTACCTATAACAATGAACCTTTGCATGACTTTTATCATGTGCTTGAAGTCAAGAGTTCGAAACTTGCCTGGAGCTTAATGTTTATTAATTTCTTTTTTTCACCACCAATGGGGAAGAGGGGAGGGTTGCAACCACAAATCCCCCTCTTCCTTGTCTACGCTCCTGACATAGATGGTCCAAATCGAGCGAGCACTCGGGACCAAAATGGTGGAGAATAAAATTGTTTTCTTGCAAGTCAATTTTTCAGCATATTTTGCTACCGAGGATTTTGAGGCGGAAGGTTTCAAGGATGAGAGTTCTTCTTTATAATTTTTTATTTAATTTTTTTTAAATACCGAGCTAAGCCAACATTTATATATTTTATCCATTAATGTCCACAATTTCATCAAAGCTACATTCAAAAAATGTATACTAAAAAAGTTTAAAAAAGCAGTGACTATGTAAATTCCAATGCTTATTATTATTTTAAGAATCTTGAAGGTAGCATATAAGAAGAAGATTATAATAAACAAATTTAACTATGAATGAAAGTTTTCTGCAAAACTGTAAAAACCATATCATGTATTATAATTTCATCAATAATGAAATAGAATTTTTAATTACATAGTGTCATTAGTATCGATCCATCCATAATTGGGAAACAAAACAATTTGTTTGTATTTAAACAAAGATTACTGCGCTTAGCATCACTTAACTTTACGAAAAATACGAAGAATAACGATGAAATTTGGGCAGATTCTGATTTTTTTTTGTCATTTTTAAGATAATGATGAATGTAAATACATATGTATTATATTTAGTTAGCTCTCATATGCGCAGGAAAAAAATCAACGCTTTTGAAAATGCATAGCTCGAGATGCGGGAAATCCTAGTTTCCCGCAGCCATTCATGCTGTGTGCGTCACATTATTTTCCACGAATGGAAGGTACCGATTGCCGACTTCGAATGGCGAATTATGAATCTTTTTCATGACAATTATTCAGTGGAATTATCCTCGCAGAGCAGTTTGTCTGCTCCAGAAGATTTCAGGAAGCTAATCGGCTTCTCTGGGTGAAGCGTTGCAAGTGCTGTTGGTGAGATGATTTCACTGCGTAGGGATCGCTTTCTCACATGAATGGGGGCGGAGTACTCTATGACGATGTGGAGAGAGCTTTCATCGCAACACAGTCTGCAGGTAGGGTCCGATGACAGGCCAAACTTGTGTAGATGCCGTTTTAGTCGGCTGTGGCCGCTTAGGTTTAGACGAAACTTGGATTTCTTTAGTGATAGGTTGGGGAAGAAGTGTTTGGTACATTTCTGTTCTACACTTCCCCTCCAAATTGTGTTCTATTTGAGCAGGGATTGCTCCCTCATAAAGTTTTTAAAAATGGATTTGGTTACTCCACAGGCTGGTTCAGGACCAGTGAGGGGGGGGGGTGGTTGTACCTATCTTGGCCAGTGAGTCCGCTGTTTCATTGACGGTTTGGCCCTGCTGAGCGGGGATCCAGTATAGTATGACCAAGTGATTTTTTCCTAGTTCAAGAAGCATTTTGACTATCTCTAGAACTTGTTTTGATTTTATCGTAGCTGATTTCAGTGCTTTCAGAAGAGCTTGACTGTCAGAGAAGATGAAAACGGTTTTGCCACGGAAGTTAGAGAGCAAGATTAAGCTTGTGCACTGATTTATGGCAAATATTTCTGCGTGTAAGATCGATGAGTATGTACCTAGACTGACCGATATGTTAGTGCTAGACGACCTTCTGAATATTCCAGCCCTAAATCCACTGTCCATAATAGAGCCGTCCGGGTTTGAATTTTTCTCAGTCGTCACTCGGGGGATGATTACTGAGTAGGTTTGTTTGAAGCAGTACCTTGGGAGAATGTCATCCAACGGCATGCTGAACTCGCTACTTTGGAGTAGTGAGGAAAGAATGTTAAAGTGATCGTCAGAGGGATGTTCGGAGCTGATGTTGTTTAGGTGGAAGAGCCTATGCATCCTGAGTTTTGCCTGAATTTCTACATGGACTCGAACTGGCGGTAGACCGACAATGACGTTAAGCTAGGCGGTGGGCGTGGAGCCCAGGCAACCCGTCATGCATATTTCCGTCAGGCGTTGAAGCCGTTCCAGTTTCTTGCCTGTGGTGGCCTCATTTGTCTTTGTCCACCAGACATAGAAGATCTGACGACCAAGGTGTAGATGTGGAGCATCATTTTGGGACTTAATCCTCAGTTGTTGCCACATTTGCGGCGACAGGTCCACAATGCTTGTGTGGCTTTTCCAATAGTCCGGTCGATTTGGGGGTTCTAGGACGATTTGCTGTCCAGGATAACCCTAAGGTACTTTACTTCTTGCGAAAACTGAATGGTTTCGGCATAGATAGAGGAGATTTAGGTTTCTTCTTCTGGTAAAAGGAACTATAAATGTCTTTTTGGGATATACAGAGAGGCCTTCTTTTGTGCACAATTTCTGTATCTCAGATAGTGCATATTGACCACCACGTCATCTGCATAACCGTTGGCCTCGATCGCTAGGTTCTTTAGGGATCGAAGTAGGGTATCAATGACAAGCGACCAGATCAGTGGCAACAAGACGCCGCCTTGGGGACATCCTCAAGTTGTGAGCGCCAATATTTCAACATCGTCGATGTTGGACGAGACGAGAAATGATGTCGCTAGAGGAAAATGTTCTGTGGATATAGTTGGGGCTTGAACCCAAACGGACTAACCTCTTAGCAATGGTGACACTTATACTTATTAAATGCAGATAACACTTAAATTTTTGTTATTTATGCGAGGATCGATACTGTGAGTTTAGAAAATGATTTTACATACTTATGTGAAAAAAAAATAAAGCCCCACATATTTCCCAAGCGTATAACTAAATATAATAAATATCGACTTGTACATTCATATGTATCTTGCAATGTTAAAAAAAAAAGATTATATTTCGAATAAAAAGTGCAATTGCAAATACACAGTAGATATTCATATATACAATGTTGGGGAGTGGAAAATTTCATAACACATTGAGTCATGCACATAGATTAAAAAATAAACAAACAAATTAATTTAAAGAGCTATGTGTGTATTATTGTGATGTATAAAGTAATTTTGTTTTTTTGTAAAATTTGTCTTATTTAATATTTTACTCATTTCACAAGCATCCGTTCAAAGCTGAAGCATGTGGCACTATAAGCAAGCTGGGATTCTTGCCATGTAATAATAAAATATAAGAAAATAAAATAAAATAAATCATAACAAACAAAATCTAATCATTGGGGGATTTCGGTTCCGTTTAAACAAATATCTAAACAAATCAAAAATCACTAACTCAAACCCACAAATCGGTTTCCTTAATCACTTTTATCTATTAACCAACTAATCATAATAAAATAAAAAAACTAAACTAAACTAAAAGAATAAGCTTTCGCAACTAAAAAACTTACGCGCGTTTGCTTGCCCAGTTTCTTGTTTACCTGGACGCCAACGCTTAATTTCTGTCCAGTATGGCGAGATGTTTGCTTAGCGAGAATACAAATCATTTCCGTTTGTAACTCTGGGATATCTAGGCAGTGCTGCAAGGCATTTTGAGCCAATACCACATGATAATCGATTCCGGGTTGATTGACTGCTACTGACATAAATAGTTGGCAACTCTAAAGAAACAATGAATACAATTTTAGTTAAAAAGGCTTTAGAGATTGATAATAGGGCGGTATGTCACCTTAAATAATTTAATGGCTTCCGGCTGTATAGTTTCCGAATGCAGGGAAGATAGTGGTGATGTGATTGTGTCTTTTGTGTGTAATAGAATTGGATGGCGCCAGAGAACACAATCTAGAATAAAGATGCAGAGAATAAGAAATTTTGGAGGATTATTAAAGGATTATGCATAAGATAGTATTGGGTTGTCGGAAAAGTCATGACGCATTTTTCTATGTTTTTCAAAGATTATTTATTTATATAAAGAACAGAAATCAATCAATAACATATTGACCGTTTTGTTCGATGACCTTTCAGTAAATTTGCATAATTCCTCGTTCATAGAAGGACCTGTCTTTATCGGCGAAAAACTGAAGAAGGTGCTGTTTTACAGCCTCATCTGAATTGAACGTTTTTTCACGTAACGAGTTTTGAAGAGAACGAAACAAGTGGAAGTCCGATCCCATCCAAAGCCCAATAACTTTTGGCGGGTGGTTAAACTTGTGTGTGGCCTTGCATTGTCGTGATGGAACACAACTCCTTTACGATTAACGAACTCTGGACGTTTCTGGATGATGCATTCGTTCAAACTGTCCAACTGCCGACAGTAAACATCAGAATTGATGGTTTAATTCCTTGGTAGGAGCTCAAAAAACACGATGCCTTTAAAATCCCACCACACTGACAGCATAACCTTTCTCTGATGAATGTTGGCTTTCGCTCTCGTTTGAGGCGCTTTATCACGATGGGACCAAGACCGCTGGCGTACAACATTGTCGTAAACAATCCACTTCTCATCACCTGTTATCAGTCGCTTCAAAAAAGGATCGTTTTCCTGACGTCTAATGAGTATATCACAGATGTTTATGCGGTTCGTCAATTGGACCTCCTTGAGTTCATGAGGAACCCAAATATCGAGCTTGCTTACGTATCCCAGCTTCTTCAGGTAGTCATGAACGCTTGAATGATGGATGTTCAATGTCTCTGCAATCTCTCGTGTCGTGTAACGTGGGTTTGACTCGATCAGTGCCTTGATTTGGTCGTCGTCAACCTCGGTGGGCCTTCCTGACCGAGGAGCGTCATTGAGGTTAAAATCACCCTCGCTGAATTTTTGGAACCAGCGTTGACACTGACGTTTTTGTAGAGCATCGTCACCGTAAACTTGACGCAACTTTTCACAAGCTTCACTTGCATTCTTCCCTTTACGGAAATAAAAGAGTAAAATATGGCGAAAATGCACACTTTGGTCTTCCATATTTAAGCTGCTACAAAATCTTCAAAACACGATTAATCCCGATAAATTTTTTTCAGAATTACGCTTAAATCGTTAACTGTCAAATGGCTTACCAATAATATATATGGGCTTAATCCATTACATAAAAAAAATTAGCAAACGCCACCTGTTCGAGAAATGCGTCATGACTTTTCCGACAACCCAATAGTTTCCTTATCGACAACTCAAAAATGATTCAATAGAGGTCGTCAATTGACTTCTGTTTCATATTTTTCTAATTATACTTATATGAGGTAGGTAAACTACAGACGACTGCATAAACTTACTTGGATCCCCATCGGTTTCCATAAGCTTTTGTACAAGCTGTTCGTATTGCGTACCAGCATTCGGTCCTCCACCTGACACTACTGTCAAGTGATACAACCAATTATCACGCTCTTGCTTTCCAGGAAGTATTAAATATGTAGGCCCCTGATGTGCTGGATATATAGCTACAGTTAACCGTGCTTGACTCTGCGCCGGATCCTCACGCTCTTCAGAATCAGAGTCTGAAACGTGTTCGACTTCTTCCACTCGAGCATCACGCATATTTATCTGCCCCAATGGATTCTTAAAATACAGAATAATTAATGACATATCTGAAGCCCTGAAGCGTCTTATTATACTTACAGTTTCTCCAGGCGCTTTGAAGTAAAGGAACATTTTGCCTAATAGCACACACCAACATTTCTTGGCATGTCCATTCTTCACCTTAGTTACCCATCCTTGCACCGTTGGTTTTTGATCATCTCGACTTAGTAGCAGTTTAGTGGCATTACGCCGTTGGACGTTTTGCAGCACCCTTATCCAATCATCCATATTCGCATTGGAATCTGCTGTTAAATAATAAACTTTTTTTCCAGTATCGATTTCGAAAGTCGATGCTCCCTCAGCTCTATTTATTCGGCAAACTTCATCCAATTGAATTTGTCCTTGCGGCTTTCGATTAATGTCGTGCTGACTCTTCCAATATGTAAGTGAACCATTTTTGAGCACGAACCACCGCTTGCGCCACGTTTTCAACTTGCCACCCAGTTTAGCCAAGTGGCCAACCTTTAAACAAAATCATATATGTACATTTGCACACAATAAGCTATATGTACTTCGGTTGTCAGCTTACCTTTTCCAGAGATTCCAGTTTGCGATTTGGTGAATCAACATACGATGCTC
The DNA here is from genome assembly GCA_917880715.2 of Matsumyia berberina. Lineage (NCBI taxonomy): Eukaryota > Metazoa > Arthropoda > Insecta > Diptera > Syrphidae > Matsumyia > Matsumyia berberina. The sequence continues at coordinate 85,311,418 of OU862871.1, read as the reverse complement.
GCATGAGCAACGAAGGCATCGACGCATCCATGCATGTGGACTCGGAGACAGCATCTGGAGGTATCGCATAATCATCTGACAGGCCTGATTCAAATGAAATATCTGAAATTACTGATCCACGTATGGAAGGAAAACGATTTGGAGATGACTCTTGAGGAATTTCTGAAGTTGTGACAAATCGAAGACAAACCAATTAAACACAAAACAAACAAAAAAAAAAAAAATACAAATCTGGAAATTAAAAGTTGTTAAATAGGGGCGAAAGGGCGAATGCAAAGGACTGTGTCCAACTAAATGTGCTACAAGAGACGGCGAATATCAGCACCAGAGCCGCGGAAAAAAGAGCAATGCGGCAAGAGTATCTTAAGATGCATACTGTGATGTAACGACACAACGCTGGTAGGAGCAAAACATTGGCTCAGACAGAGACGAGTGACCTTCGAATGGGCATTATTGACATTAAACTAGAGGTGGAGACCTATTGATCGTCGTCATTGTTACCATCGATAGACTATATCGATAATATTTTAATAATCGATCGATTTATCTAACAGTTTGCCAATAACTAGCACCTATGTATGTATGTTAGCCTTCACTAGAGCCAGTTGATGATGCAAAAAGAATGAGTTTTGATGCGTTGGCCTACGCAGAAATTCTAAACCTTATCTGCAGAAGTTCAACAACATTTTTCGGTTTCTTCTGGTGAGGAATGCAAATTCCTTTCACACATATTGGTAGGCTTCATGTCTATTAGGTTAGGTTAGATTAGGTGACTGCACCTGCTTAAGCAGGGACACACTTAGACCAGATTGGTTCCTTGTGATATCGGCTTACCAGCACCAGAGACCAAGAATATGCAGTTGAGTGTACTAAGATGAGCGATCGTATCGGTAGTAACTCTTTGTATTGAACTACTTTAACCCGGAGATAAAGTTTATTATCTTTTTGAAGTCGAGTTTGTTAGATCGCTTTGATCAACTCAGAAGTATTCCTCGACAGTCTTCCTCCTTAATGTTGCAAGGGCAGGACAAGTGCACAGTAGATGGGTAGTAGTTTCCTCCTCCTCATATCTACAGTTTCTACAGAAATTGTTGGAGGGCGCCCTAATCTGAGTGCATGTCTGCTTATCAAGCAGGGTCCGGTGAGGACTTTTATTAGTGAACCTAAGTTTTTCCGGTTAGTTGATAAAAGTCTCAAAAGCCAAATTTATTTTTACAAGAGGCAAGTACTGATGTTGTTCCACCTATTGTTTGGAGTATCCTGGCATCAGTATCGAGTCGAAAGGAGTAGATGGGTCCCCAGGTTTTCGGGAAGATGCGCCTACCAGCTCATCTGCCCTGCAGTTGCCCGGATCGTACCTATGTCCTGGGACCCAGCACAGGGTTACGTCGCATCTGTCTGCAATCTGCGCTACAATCGAGTTAATTGAAAGCCAAGCCGAAGCTTTGTGGACTGCCATAATTTCCGCTTGAAACACTCTATACTGATTCGGCGGCAGTCCTTTGGTAATGACTGTCAGGTGCGTTGGAGAAAACGCTCACTCCCGTAACACACGTTGTCTTGGATCTGTCTGTGAATATTTTTATCGCGGAGTCGCTCAAAACTGCACCGGAACCCCATGTGCTTCTGCTAAGAATCCGTGTTTTGTATCTTACGTTAAAGTTAATATGACGGACTGTATATTCCGTTTTAGTAGGGATAGTCTTGTTGCCATTCAGAATACTAGAGTGTCACGTTGTCGTGCTAACCAACCGGTAAGATTCCCTGAGCCGAAGATATCGAGAGGGAACAGAGGAGTTATTGCATCTAGTGGCGTCGTTTTTAGGGAATTCGTTATGCAGATGCATAATACCCTCTGTGCTCTTTCAAGTAGGCTAATAATAATTGTATGTCTAGTGCTGTTCACCAGGATCAGGAGCGGTCTTACTACCGCAGTATAGAACCAATGGAGCATTCCAGAAGGAGCATAGGAGAATTGAGGCTTTCCTTACGCGGTCTTGTATATTCAGCCTCCAACTAAGCTTCTTGTCATCAGCAGAACACATTTTGTGTCACTGTAACTGTTTAATGCGAACACGTCATCATCCTTTAGGGAAATTCTACCTCGAAACGAAGGATATATCTGTCAGCTAACTCAAAGACATCTCTGGCTTCATCTCGAATTCAGGCATCTTGAGCGAGCTCTAATTGCAGGAAATCACAATAGGCCCATCGGTGGGCGCAGTGATAAGGTAACACGGTCCCGTCTCTACCTACAATGTACATCTACATCTACAATCTTCTTGTCAATGACCTCAGATATCTGGCGTGGTCGACAAATTCAAGTTCCATGTTTTTTAGCTACGGAGGCGTGATATGTGGAACTTTGTGTCGGCTTGTGAAGAGGACAAGTTTGGTTTTTTGACCTGGACCTTATTTGTCCAGAGAAATTTACCCGAAATCGCTATTGCGAGCACATGTCGTAGTAACATACCCCTCCCTATCTAATGTTATTAGCAGGCCGTTCACTACCGTGAGCCAAAGTAGTAGTGGTAATAATACTCCGCCTTGCCGAGCAATGCGAAAAAACGGATTATTACTCAGCATCGCACAAGTAAATCCAAGTATGATTCAGAGGCTTTCGCCGAATTTCTGACGAATATTGTAACCTATTTACATGCGAATGTAAATTCATTTTGTTATCGCGCTAGAGCCACAAATGATAGCATAAAATTATATCAGCTGAGTAAGACATTTGCATTAAGAAAATAGTCACATATTAAATAATAACTACAGACAAGCGACCAGTTAAAAACTTGGTATCTAGTCAGGATTCTCGTATGAGTCACCTTAACCGCAAGCATATGTACATAAATTCACAATTCATACATTTGGAAGAGTTGTAGGAGAATCGAATAGGTACACTTCTTTTGCTCTCAGTAGTAGAAATCTTTCTACAAAGATTTTGAAGAACAATCAACTGGAAGAAGAACATGTACATACCTTAAGAAAGTGATAATTTACTATTTAGAAGGATGGGTCTCGCAGAAAACTGGGTGAGTCCTAAACTTAGATTGATAAAGGCACCTAAAAAAACTACCACCCGAATTTTATTTTCAGGTCCTGGATAGTTTTCAACACAATAGATTTATTAGAATCCTAATGGATGACATTAGCATTATCCAGCCGCTCCAAATTAGATTGAAATAAAAAATAAATTAAAATCCTTAATCCAAATTGCAGATGAAGATACAAAACCCACAAACAAATACCAAAAATAAATTTAAAATAAATTAAACAACAAAATAATAATAAATTGTTTACCATTACCAAATTCCAACAAGACAATCCCAAAGCAAATCTACACAGGCATTATTGACCAATTAAAATTATTAATCTTTACATACCACGAGTTTTATTTTTAGGACTTTCCGAGCCACTTCGCTTGGCCGGACTTAAACTCGATGACGTTTTCAGACTTTTTGAGGGACTCGATGCACTTCCAGATGTACTTGTTTCCGTATTGTCCGTACTGGATGAATTGTGTGAGTTGTGTGTCATCACGACAGCATGTTCCTCTCCATCACTGGAGTCGTCGCTTGAATCTCCAGTGAATGGCATTGAACGGATTTGAGAAGCGCGCTGAAAAATAATTCAAATTAGGACCAGCGAATAATTTTGGAAAATGAAAGAGAAACTCACTCCTTTGACAGTGGCATAGACAGGCACACTAATATCACAGAATCCACCACTAGCAGTTTGTTGTGCCCTAGATGGTGTACCACCGCCACCGCTTCCATTTGCACTTCCTAACGTTCCAGTTGGAGGTTGTCCATGACTAACTGCAGATTCCTGTCCATCGTGATCTCCATCACCGGCTGCTAGCCCATCATTAGCCACTTGATAGATCTTTGCTTCCCAGCTTGGAAATCTATGAAGCGGTGGTGTTGGAGGCCTTGGCGTTCCAACCACGCCAACCAAATCACTGGTGGTCGTTGTTGATGTACTGCCCCTGGTCGCCATCAATGCGGGATTATTCTTCATCCATTGTGGCAACTTCTCCCTAGACGGCGTGTAGATCTCTGCATAATCGTGTGCAGTGTCAGTGTCTGAGCTATTAGGTCTCCCAGAGAGCGGCGTCAATGTCAAACCATCAACTGCTGCCACCAAGTTCCGTTCCAATTCCTGTGGCTCCATTGATAGATTTCTCCGATGCTGATGGTGTGGATAACTAGAAGTGAGTGGTCTTATCGATTCTTGCGGGTCTAATGATTCACTACGTCGTCTGCTTTCAGTTGTATCTGAGGCAAAGTCTTGTACATCTAAACTGAGACTATTTCGAACCGGCCCAGTCGGTAATATACTACTATGGCGGTTTGGTTGATTGGCTATGTGATTTCGCAGGAGTTCTAACTGTTGATTGCATTTAACATTCTGTTCGCGTAGTAATTGATTTTGTTCTTCAAGTTCCCGAAGCTTATTCGTGACCCATTCTTTGATTTTGGCAGCTTTCGCTTCCACTTGACGTGCGTCGTGTAAACGCAGTTGTCTTTGCTCTTCGACTTGGATCTCTAAGCTGGTAATAGTATGTTCAGTATCGGCTAAAGGAAGACTTGTGGGTGTTTGTTGCGACTGGGCTTGTTGAGGTGGAGATTGTGTTTGGCTTGTATGGATTGGTGAGTTTGCATGTGTAGGTTTTGGCCATTCACTCAACCGTTGTTCCATTGCCCGGACCTTAAAGAAAAAGAAAATCGTAATTAAAATATATAAAATCTGTTGAAATACAACCACACAATAACTTAATTTCCCCTTTTCTAGACATAGAATGACTGTTGTCTAAGCGGACTGTAAAAGCCTAAGTTAACAAATGAATTTCTAATTACGTTCAATGGTTCATCAGCCCATTCGTGACCTGGGATATCCATATGCCCTGGTACCCAACATAGAGCCACCGTATTGGCTCTCGATATCTCATCTAGACCATAATTGTCCCTCCGGTGATATCGTTCTCGCGAACTGTTTTCGAAGCCTCGACGATAGCTGTGATTTTGGCTTGAAAGACATTGCAGTCGTCGGGTCTTGGGTCTTGCAGTAGAGCACGGCACCTGCACAATGTCCATCTTTGAACAATCTCGAAGGCCAGTTCCTTTTTATTGGTAACTTTGTGGTTCCTCCAGTCATCTGTCAGGAATTTTGATACTGAATCTCCTGTCAAATGCTAGAGTCTCGATCATATGATCTGCTTCTGTCGATCTATCGGTATTCTCCCATCGAGACAGTACGGAGGCGTGACCGTAGACAGTCCACTGTTGTCCTTCCCTCAGTCTCAATTAAACCTTAGCTGCCGTGTTGCTGCAGTACAGATCGAGCATGGAATCATTAAATACTCTCATTACGCGGTATATCGCACCTAACCTCACAGTCGTTACGATTCCTACAGATTTCTACATTTATTACTTCGCTCACTATGTTCGAAAGCGCATATGAACCTATAACTTTGTTTTTCTGGGCAAATAATGACCAGAAAATTCAGATTAGTCATAGAGGGAATGACTCGAACAAGACATTTACGTCGGATGAACAATCCATGGCGCCAAACATACATTAAGCACAACCTCCTCGTCTAGACGACAAAAAGCTAATTTTCCTTTTAAAAAGACTTGTTGAAATGAAAAATAAAATGTAATCGCATACACAAATACATATGTATGGATGCATGGACATATGTGCACATGAAAAGCGTAGGAAATAAATCTTGCACAAGTGTTGCATTGAAAACCTATAAGAGGTTTTTAATATTTTTCTTTCGAAAGAAAATAGGCAAATAAAAAATGAGTAAAGGGAACAATAGTACAATAGTAAACAACTTTCATCATGTACATATGTATGTATGTACAAATGTATTTATATAGCAAAGAATGTGAAGGCCTCGACACGGAAGGGGTGCGTATTGTATGTACATACATGTAGGCAATGCATGTATGTAGGTTCGTATGATTCAGGGGTGAAATTTTTTAGTAACGACGGCTTACATATTTCTTCGTTGAGGTAACAATGAGCTCCAGTAATACATCGAAGTGCTTAGACATTTTCTTTAGTCAATAAAGGGCATCTACATAAGCAAGGTGGTACTCCAAACGAACGTCTAGAGCAAGAATGCATTTCCTGAATTTGAAATTCTTTTCCTCATACTCTCTAAGTACCTTACTCTCGTACTAAAGGACTTAAAAATAAAATATTCCCGGAACATGATCAACAAAATTTTTTAATGGAAAATCCAAGGGCACCCTCGCCTAAGAGTGATTTGGTGGCGTTCTGGCTCCCTATTCAAGGCTGCAACGTCAGACAAAATGGCTGGCGACGCAAATGGACCAGCTTTACGTTCTTTTGCTGAGCTTAATACACCTCCATACAAAAAATTGCCTGTCTTGGTATTACAGGTGCTAAGCGCACCTAACCTACTTCAGCCATAGACGCTGTCATAGGGCTCACACCTGGGCTGTTTGAGGTAGAAATATTAGACCGTGTCGACTGGTATGGTTTACCGACGGATCAAAAATGGCTTTCGGAGTGGGTGCCGGCGTCTTTGGACCAAACATTAAAGTCTTGGTAACAATGGTGATGTGCCCCCAGCGTGGTTTCGGCTGAAATCCGTGCTTTATAAGTCTACGCCAGGATAAACCTCGATGAAGGTATTAGGGGCGCAAAAATACACACATGTCTTTTCAAATAGTCAGGCAGCGCTTAGATCATTGACATCCCATTTCGTGGAATCTATGTATGTCAGTCAAGTCCTGCTGTGATACCCAACAATCACTTGCCAGGCACAGCAAGGTCAAACGCTGTTGGATGCCCGGCCACCAGGGCATTGTAGGCAATGAAGCTGCGAAAGAGCTGACTAGGGCCGGTTAGGCTTCCGTGCTCTTGGGACCTGAACCCTTCTATGGCGTTAATTAAGCTACCGCTATACCTTTTTTAAATAACTGGGAACACCAACTTCGCCTAGCCCATTGGGAAAATGTCCCCGAGCTTAGGCAATCCAAGAGACTTATAAAGCTCTTTTCCTACAAGGAAATTCTAAATATTGACATGGGGAAGCTATTGGCTTTTCTTACTGGTCATCGTGGCCTAAAATATCATCTCAACAAACTAAAAGTTTGTTCAGATACAGAGTGTCGGTTCTGTTTGGAAAAGGAGTAAATGTCTGAGCACGTTCTCTGTGAATGTCCGCCACTGTACTGGCTGCGTAGACAGATCTTTCATAGGGATTTCTGTTCGTTGGCTACTAATGATAAAATCACCTTCATTAGGAAGATAGTAGACCTATTAGGCTAAGTATACCAGAGACGTTATAGATCTTACTAGGTTGCAGTGTCAGCCAAAAACGCACTAAAATGCACCTGTATTTGTATAGGCTACGCCGGCGGAGAATTCCTTAAAGATCCTTGTGGTGAATGTAAATATTAAGGCCGATCTGGGCATGTTTCTTTAGAATCAGTACAAGAGCATTATTTTCGAATTCGTGCTACACACCGACCAACAGGAATTTGTCAAACGAAGAGATTGCCAGGTATTCGGACTTCCTTGGTCAAGAATCTTCATCAGTTAAAATAAATAAATAGATGCCGCGACAGCTCAGAATGAGCCAAGACCTAGCTTATCGCAACCATTCATGTTATGCGTGTTACATTTTTCGCACGAAAGGAAGAGACCTACAGTTTGTGGCTGACTCCGAACGCCGCGCCGTGCAGATTTGATAGGGTTGTTTGTGACAAATTGGAATTACCAAACCGACGAGAGGTGGGTGGTGCCGCGAAAAATGTTCGGTGGATATGGTTGAGGCTTGAACCCATGCTGGGCAGGTACAGAGAAAATGGAGGATCGTCTCATCCTATTCCTCATCCCCGCAGCCTCTGCAGAAATCACTTGCAGGAACGCCCCGGCGAGTAGCATGTCTGCCTATGAGGCAGTGTCCTATGATGACTCGTATAGTAGCTCCGAACTTAGCGAAATAATTCTCTTGGAGCGCTTATGGTCTATTAAAGACCAGATTTGGTTTAGCTGATGTCCAACGGCACGGACCACCTTAGATTGGCTCTGATGATTAAATCTGCTTTTAATTTCAATTTGCATGTATGTACATAAGTAGCTAGTGTCACTCCAAGGTTCTCTTTTCAAGGAAGAATCTGTGTTGTGGTGCCATTCTTGGCGAGTTCATCGGCCTTGCAGTTTCCTGGAATTTCTCTGTGTCCTGGTTCCCAGCAGAGCAGTATGTGGAATTGCTATGCCATCTCTACGAGCGGCAATATAGAACTATTTTTGATGTTTCAGAGACTGATACTAGGGACTTATTGGCGGCCTACACTCAGAAAAAAAACGAGCTAAAATCAAGAATATTAGTGTCACATCAAGCCTATTCGTTGACGAAAGTCTGTTAAACTCGGAAATTCTTAAGCCAAGTACTAAAATCTTATTTCGAGCCTGTTTTCAGTAGAATGTGTGAGCTTGAATTAAGAATAGGATCATGTCATTTTAAGAATACAAGAACTAGATTTAAGACTACTGTAAACTTAAATTAAGCTTACGTATTCTTAAACATATCAGAAACAAGAACAATGCCACCTTAAATCAAGTTTGTTTATTCTTAAAATAATCAGAAAGAGCATGAAAATAAGAACAAGTATTCTTGTACTACAGTTCTTTTCGGAATGCTTTAAAAATGTGAAATCTTAATTTAATATTGCATTGTTTTATTTTTCGAAATTCGAATATCGAATTCACCTCCGTCCTCCAGAGGAAAAAATTTAAGTCTTAAATCAACTTTTTTATTCTTAATTTAAGAATTTAAGCTTGATTCTAGATTTTCGTTATTGTTTCAAGAATCATGGGTTTTATTTTAAGATTGAGAAAGTGAGAATGAAAAAATGCAAAAGAAAGCCCGATTGTACTGGATTTTAGCTTGCGATTTTTCTCTGAGCGTAGCTGTCTGTGAAAAGGCTAATATCCCGAGTAGGTATTACATTTTACCTTAGCCAAGGCAGGGCCTCCTTAATCGCCATGATCTTCGCCTGGAAGACGCTACAGTGCTCTGGAAGGCGAAAGGAGATTTCGATGTTTATATCATCGGAGAAAACACCTTCTCCCACACCATCTTAGGTTTAAGAACCTTCCGTGTAGATATCCAAGAATACGTTGCGTCGGTGTAAACCGTGTTTTCGGAAATATTAGTGGGTTGATTAAGAATTGAAGCATGGCCAATTAATCCACTGTGAGATGGCTCTAAGTCTAACACGTATAGCTGTACTAGTTGACATTTGTTTGCCGAATATGTTTAGGGGGAGTTGTTCGGTGGGTGTTGTTCTTAATGCACCGGCAATACAAAGGCATGTGGATCTTTATCTAAAGCAATCCACCAGACTGCCGAGAAAGAAGAGCATAATATTTTTTGGGTCGCCACTGTCGTTCTTTTAACTCGCACCGATAGAGTCACCACTACTGATTTCCTCAAGTGATAGCACTGTACGTTTCATATCCTATGGTTTAGATTGTGAAATTACTTTTGGACATTGGATAGTGTCGGATCAAGTTTTTGATATACAAACATACTACATATACACCTTACAAGAATGCACTTCCGTATGCATGTCATTTGCATTTCATCTTTCCGTCACTCCTAAAAAAATTCTCCAACAAGAAGGCTTCTAGTTAAAGAATTGTATTTTATTATCCTCCTCAGAAAAAGTCGTCTTAAAAAAGTTAATGGCCAGCTAGATGAGCTTAAAATGCATCTTATACTGAATTATGTTTCTGCAAGGAGTGTTCACTCTTTGTTGATGTTATGGCTACGCTTTTGTTGATTACTCCTTACACAGACACCCTAATGCAAAGACGTTAAGGATTGATTTCGCAATTAAGTTCTTCAATTTATCTCACTTTTTCTCTTTGTTTCTACTTTCTTGCGAGACGAGTTTGCATGTGATGGAGTATGTACGGACTATCATCATAAACATCAGAATCTCAGAATCTACACAGGAGTTACAGAAGTTTCTCATTTTAGTTGTAAAAGTTGGCGCACAAGAAACTGTACATGATCTTATACAAACAAGCGTACATGGCACCAGGTATGTGTGCGATTTTAATTAAAAAAAGGATTATAGCTTCATCACGAGAAAAGGGTCTTACGGTGAAGGCATTCAGTGCATCTAAAACACACAAACGTTGTCCTTTTTAAATTGAGTACATGAGATGATTAACTAAGTAAATGGTTTAAGAAAATTGCAAGATTTCTAAGAGGAGTACGTGACTAAAAGTATATAGTAGGTATAATACACATAAAAGGTATTGCCTTTAATTATGCTGCATAGTAGAAAAGTGTGAAGAACAAATTAAAAACAGTATTTTTGCATTTAATACAATGTGACCACAAACAAAACTACTTTGGCGAGTTTGATAAAAATGTCAACATGTTGGTAATTTCGATGAGATTCGAACTCCTGTCAAATTTCTTGTGGTTTCTTGTTCCTCCTCGACTCTGCAGCTTCTACAGAATTCATTGGAGGAGACCCCCAGTCTGAGTGCATGTCTGCCTATCAAGCAAGGTCCGGTTCACCCCTATTGATGAACCTATGTAAGAAAGTTTTTCCGAGTTTGTGGATAAAAGTCTCTCCGTCAAATGCTGATGATGTTCCACCTGTAGTTAGCCAATTTCTTGGCATCGGTGTCAAGACGGAATATCACCTATTCGGTAGCCACGATGCTCAATTAAAAAAAATTTGAGAGGGTGAGTGATCCGAGAAACGTCCTGTATGTTCAGCGAACTTCATGATTTTCTCGAAACTAAATTGTCTATGATGGCTTAGCCTGAGCAGATGTCTGGGTGTCTTCCCAGGCTTTTGTTTCTTAGCGCTCCTGTGACGGGGCAATCGCAGAGGAAGTGTTCGAGGATCTCCTCCTCCTCCTTACATCCCGGGCAAGTACTTGATTGCATTAGTCTCAGCCTAAAGACATATTTATTCAGGCTGATATGTCCAGTGTACAGGCCAACCATCAGTCCTAGTTGCCTCCTGCCAAAATTAAGCATTCTCCTTGCTAGACGACAGTAGAAGCGGTCTGTCATGGATTTGGCGGCTTTGCAGGTTTGCAAGTTTTTCCAGGAAGTCTCGTGGCGTTTAGCAAACGAGCCGCAGCCCCCTTCCTAGCCAGCTCATCGTTCCCAGGTATGTTGCAGTGACCCGGTACTCAGAGCAGGTATTCCCAGAGTATTGAGTTTTTCTTTACATTTCCTTACCAACTTCAAGTTGGTTCTTGGGTTTTCAAGTGTCATCAAGGCTTGACTGTCTAAGCAGATATAAATACAGTCACCGAGGGTTACCATATTAAGAAGAAGTTCAATGCCCCTGAGTATCGCGAAAATCTCTGTCTGGAACATACTCACGAATTGTTCCAAATGGATAGCAAGATTGAGAGATGGCGTTCGGCAGGAGGCCCCCGCCCCCGATTCTCGGTTGATGTGGGATCCATTCGTATATACTACAGCGCGAATGACAGTACCCTAATGCCATTCCTTTTATTTGGGGAACCTAACTGTTTAGCCTATATCGAAAAGAAAAGCGTTATTAATAAGGTCACTGGGAGCCTTATGAACCCAGAGGCTTTCAGAGGCTGCCCTGCTCGTTTAAGTGACCGAGGGGCTTGAGTCTTAGGGCAGCCAACTCAGCTATTTTTTTCACCTCTACAGCTCAATAGGGAGTAAATTCAGGAAAATGTCCATGGCTGCTGTGTGGGTGTAGGATTGTGAGCCGGTTATCTCCAGGCAGGCCATACGTTGGATAGTCGTTAGTAGGTTGAGGGTGTACTTTTTTTCCACTATCGGCTACCATAATCCGAAAAAAACCACACAGTATTTCAAAAATTCTCTTTCCAAGTCGGATGCATATAAAACATCATCACTTTCAGGTAAATCCACATGTATACACACTGTGTATGCACACATGAATCTCCTTTTCCTTCTTTTCTATTCTCTTTTTAAAAATAAAACAATGCAGATTGTTTTTAGATAGATTTTTTTATCAGCCATTCATGACCGAATTCATATGTGAATTGCCACCTGCTAGGTGCTGAATTTAATTAAAAACACAAAAATCCAAACAATGAATCTGTTGGAATAAATAGAACGTGCCTCCGGCCTTATTTTTATGAATGCTTTGTTTGGATTTTCTCTGTCAATGCACAGAATTGGGTGCATGTCATATGTGTGTATGAATGTTTCACCAGTAACGCGTTTAACAAATGGTTACTTCTGTTGAGCAACATAGAAGTTCTCACTGTCTCACTCTGTGTGGCTTTAAATGCATGCAAAGGCAGTTACACAGTTGGCGTTTCTCGACAAAGATGAACCTTTACGTCAAAGATTTTTCCAATAGGGACGGGTAGATTTTGACAGTTCATGGCGGCCATGTTATTTTATCTGTTAGTTTTCCCGATTTCCGTTTTTCAGACACTAAAGACAAATCCCCATTGCAAGTAACAGCGTCGAGCAACACGTGCAAATAATAAAACTTCATTATTCTGGAGCAGTTGGAAGCGGACCCCGATTTCAGCAAAAAAATCACCTTCAGTGACGAGGCCCATTTTTGGATGAACGGGTACGGCAACAAGCAAAATTGCCGTATTTGGGAAGATGCCAATCCACGCCAGGTCCACCAATCCACGCGAGGTCCGACACGACTCAATTCCACCGTCATTGCCCAAGCCTCTGCAATATTGGGAAAAGAACACTGGGCACCTGTAACCTCTTCGATAACATCGAGGAGTTATCCGATTGTTCACTGTCGGATCTACTCAAGTTCGCAAGGAGAGCCGTGTGGCTGCCATCAGTCATATAAAATCGTGCACTGGTTACCGAGATCGTTCGATTTGACCCCGTTAGGCTTTTTCTTGTGGGGTTTCCTTACGCCGCAGGTGTATGCCAATAAACCACAAACGACCAGTGCCCTCAAAGTCAACATAACCCGTGCCATCGCTCAAGTTCAGCCTGATCTATGCGCCAGAGTCATTGAAATTTGGACCTCACGGATGCGCGTCACCCAATGAAGACCCGGTGGCCATTTGAACGATGTCATATTCCACACATAATGTCGTTGATAAGCCTTTCAAATAAAATAAAAAATTCCTTGATATCTCACACACAACTTGTTGTATTAAATTTTAACATCTACCCGTCCCTATTGGAAAACCCTTAACTATAACTTCTAGCGATGTTTGCAGGTGTTTGTTAATTCTGGCTTTGAACTGTTGGCGATTGAATTCTCCTGGTATAGCGTTTCAAAGCAACGAGCTGCACTCGAATGAGGTTTAGAAAATAATAAGCTTGCATTCCACAAAAAAAAAAGGTGCTAGGAATTTTTTTGGGTTTAATATGTTGCTTTAGATATGTGCCCTTGCCAGGTGATATTGAAACCGAAGATGAATACTAAGAAGTGCATACTTTCCCTGGGTTGAATTACTTTGCTGTCCATTTGCAGTTTTGACTTTGCGAAGAGATCAGGCTTTTTTCTTAAATGTTGTGACCAGGGACGTCTTTCACTAAAAGCGGATATAAAATTATACCTCAAATTTCTACCAATCACAGTTCAGAAAGGACTAAAACCACTGGGACATTCGATAAATGTGTTTATAGTTTTACTGTTTGATATATTATGTAAAGAAAATTTACGTTAACTGCTAACATCTAAACTATGGATTTTCCAGGCGGAGGTCCTAGCAGTGACAATTGCTGCCCGTGAGACTGCGATGAAGGTAATACCACGTAATGATATCACCTTTTTCATCGACAGCCAGGCTGCACTAAACGCGATTTCTGCTATTGAAATAAAATCGAAGCTTGTGAAGTGCTGTCGCATGCCACACAGCATGAGGTAAAATTATGCTGGGTCCCTGGACATGAGGGCATACCAGGGAATGAGAAGGCTGATGAATTGGCAAGGAAAGGATCTTCGCTAGACCTGGAGCAGGCTGATCAGTCAGTGGAAATCCCGCCATGTAAACTTAAACATGAAGCAGGGATCAGGACTCTAGCGGAAGCGAATGAGAGATGGAGCTCTTTGGACTCCTGTAAGATAGCTAGAAAAATATGGCCTAGGACAATGATACCAGAACTTATACACTGATGCAGATGGACAGGAAAACCCTCTCCATCCTTATAGGAGTAATTACAGGTCATAATACTCTGCGTTATCACATGAAAAAGCCAAGGCTAAGTGAAGACGACCTCTGTAGAGGTTATGGAGACGAGGAAGTCAATGAGGACACAACCCACTTCCTCTGCCACTGCCCAGGTCTCTGCCACCTCAGACATAGATCCTTTGGAAGGCACTTTTCCAGGATACCGAAGAACTAAGAGACGTACCCATCAGGGACATCTGGAGGTTCATTAAGGCTTCAAAATGGTTCAGAAGCCTTGGGAAATAGTAGAATGCTTTGGGTACTGCTCCATGAGCAAGGGGCACCTTCTCCGCAATAAATGGACATCACAATGGGTCTCTACTGACCTGAGTGTGGCGCTGGGGGCTTCTCTCCCCTCGCGAACCCGTCTACCTATCCTAACCTAAACTATGGATTTCTCCATTTACTACAGCAAGATTATTGTTAATCTCTTCTACTCCTTTCTCATACGGATATATGTATGTGGTATAAATCCAAAATTATGTTAAGCACGTAAGATCAATATAAATATTAGAAAAAAAAATACAACTGTAGATACATCAATTTTCCACACGCTGTTTGACACGGCTAAACGAAGTATAAAACTGAAGTAACGATAATTCTTAAAGAAGTTATATGTCCACATACATATGTACATACACGTTCTTGCAACCGTCATCTTAAACTACATACACACGAGTATAGCAACTTTATGCAGATGATGTTATCCTGGCTACCGAAGAGATACACAAAAAGACTTTTAAGGAATTATGTTTGCTCTAGCGGATAAAAGGAGCTGCAATCTTACTTCCCGTTTAAGTTGCGAAGGTTTTCTTGCACGGTTTCCTTAAAGTTTTTCACTAAGGTATCATGATATGGAAATGCATCATGGCGCCAGAAATTACGCCAGAGGATACATTCTCTGAAGTATGAAGTTTATGCAATTTTTTGTCCGTTGCTCTTTTATGGGATTAAGTTGTTATGCGTGGAAGATGCATATAATCGTTGAAAAATGACATCAATATTTTGTTTTCGAGGAGCAATTGTCTTCACTTTACAGAGATTTGTGGAGCTGCGTATTCATGTGTACGTTTGTAGAGATATTCCGTTTCATTATTATGAACATAGGTATATACAGGGTGGGGCAAAAGTAATGTGAATTGGCTGTCATTTTGTTAGAAATGAAAAAAAAAATTGGACTCTGTTGCCACGAAAAGTTTATCTGAAGGTGTATAATTGATGACATTAATTTAAAAAAATTATTTCGGTCAAATGACTATCCCCTGAGTTGATGCACATTTCTGCTCGTTTGAAGGCATTTTGAATTGTTACTCGCAAAACATTTGGCTCCAAATTGCTAATTTTTTCTTCAATGTTGGCTTTCAAGACTTGCAAGGTTTGTGGTTTGTTGTTTTAAACGTGAGATTCCAAAAAAGTCCCAAAGGTAGAAGTCTAGCGTCGTCAGATTTGGCCGGCCAGTTCAAATTGTCAAAACGGGAGTTCACACGGCCCGGAAATTGATAATTCAAAATCTCCATCGTTACCCGAGCTGTGTAAGCGGATGCTCCGTCCTTCTGGAACCACATGTCCTCCAGTCTCAATTTAACAACGTGCCCCCGTCGTCTGGTCGACGTTGATGGCTCATCCACTACAACTTCAGCCACAGCGGCGATATTCTCGTTGGAACGAACACTATGAGGCCGGCCACTGCTTGTGACATCTCTGTTGAACCCAGTTTGCACGAGACGCTCAACCAAACGCTTAATTGTTAGTGCACATGGTGCAGGACGACGAGGAAAACGACTATGATATTTACGCTTTGTTAAAACAACAGACCGAAAATTGGTCAAATAAGTAGTAACAATAGTTCCAAACCGTTGTCAGGCTGGGTGCTTTGGTAAAAGTTCATTGCTTCCATTTTCATATATCGACACCCTTATCCTATCTTAATCGCTCACACTTAATAATATTCCTCAGAAAAAAACAAAAATCCATATCAACAAATAACCAAAACTAATGAAGAGACTGATTTCAATGCATACATACATATGTACATAGCTGAATCTTCATCCTCACCATCATCACCGAACGTAAAAGATCATAGCCCTCTACAACTTCTGATGCAAAAGTAAATTTCGTTCTTTCTGAACATCTAACTGAACGCATAAGGGAAAAAATGAACCAAGAAGCAAAAGGCAGAATAGAACCAAAATAAGACTTGGGTGCAAAAAGGGGAATTGATGACGGAACGCACATAGTGAAAAGTATCTATAAATGGATCGAAAGGCAAAAACCAACGATGACATCTTGATGTTATCGGCCCACCACAGCATCTTCGGATGCATGTGCCATTTGTTTCGTTCTCTGAAGTTATTTTTGACGTCCTTCACATGGAATTTGTATGAAGTAAGAAAAAAAACCAGATATAAAATTGGAAAAATAGCTTAGGGAGTATACACAACACGCTTTTAATATTTGATTTTTATTTTTTTTGTCGTTAATGGAATCGGAATGGATATTTTAAGATGGGTGATTCTTTGGAGCCTAATGAATTTTTTATGACTTCATATTCACTGAATTTCATACATTTCTATTTCACTAGACACCACTAATGTCAATTTTATTTAGTGGTACATAATTTAGTTAAAAAAAATTATTACACAGTTTTACAAAAATCTAGGAAACTTAAAAATTGCTAAATAAGCTCATACTGCAGCACAGGAATATAGGCCTTATTAGATCGATTTCCTAAATATCTAACGCCGGCGGCGAATCAAATTCCGCTGTCAGGCAAAATGAACCATTCAACGTGGACGATGAAGACCAACAATTTCGTCCACCCGACCTGGGCAAAGTGATGATAACCATATCTAAGCTTAAGTTCAACAAAGCTGCTGGAGCTGACGGCATAGCTGCCGAGCTGTTCATAGCGGCAGGCGATAACTTGGTAAGGAGCATGCACCAACTCATCTGTAAGATATGGTCGGAGGAAAGTATGCACGATGAATGGAACCTCAGCATTGTTTGCCCGATTCTCAAGAAAGAAGACCCTCTGAACTGCGCCAACTAAAGAGGCATCAGTCTTCTTAACATCGCTTACAAAATTTTATCTGTCGTGTTGTGTGTGCGCCTGAAGCCGTTCGTCAACAACCTGATCGGTCCATATCAGTGTACCTTCAGGCCAGGTTAGTCCACCATCGACCTTGAAGAAAACCCAAGAAGTCCAAATCGATATCCACCATCTCTTCATCGATTTTAAGCCCGGGTATGACAGCATCTATAGACCCGAGCTGTATAGAGCAGTATCTAGTTTTGGCTTTCCTGACTCATTCGTTTGTGCAGGCTGACCATGAAGATGATGATCAAGACCTTACCGAGATTTTTGATGTCAAAAAAGGATTCAGACAAGTCGACTCGATATCATGCGACTTCTTCGGTATCGTTCTTGAAAGAATAGTGCAAAACTCACGCGCCAACACCAGAGGCACCATCGGCATATGCCGATGATGTTGACATACATAATCGGAAGAACGTAGCGTGATGTCACTGGTGCGTTTGTGAGTATCGAGACGGAGGCGGCGAAGATGGGTTTAGCGGTCAATGCTGCACAGGAGGTACGGTGCAGTAGAGAAAGACCGCGACTCATGGGTCGCACGCAAGTGGAAGGTGAACTTAACCAACTTGGCGTGAGAAACTGGAGACACCCGGCTTAAGATCGAGCTGGGTTGAGGCCTATCTCCACTTCAAACTGTAACGCAACCTTAAGCAAGTAGGTAAGATTTTGGTTAGGGATTTTGGACTGAGGGTCGGTCCTATGATACGTTTTTTTTTTCTTTTTTGTCTAAAACCACGTTTTTTGCTGCTCTGGACACCCTATCGTCACTTTCTATTTATTTACACACTACGAAGGATGAAGGATTTTTTTTATAACAAAATTGATTTCTAAAGCAAAAAACATTATATAAGAGAAGCCCTTGTGTGCTCTAAAATGACTGTTAATTTCAAAGCTTTTGCGAAAAAAGAATTTAAAAGAGGAAAAAATACTGCAAGCGATGAGAGGCACGTCTTCAAATTGACAGAAACATTAACGAATTGAAGTGAGATTTGAGTCTTAAAGGGAATGCTTAACCTACACGAAGGCTTATTAAAAAAATCTCTTCAGAAGTCCGGGAAGTAACGTTTCTTAAAAAAAAAAAAAAAAACGTATGGAAAAACGAAAACAAAAATCGCTCAAGAACATCGAGACTGGTGCCTTTCGAAATGAAGAAATATTGGTTAGAACGTGTAATCGAAGTCCTGGCTGAAGAAGACTTGTTCGCCGTCCAAAGGAAGATTACTTTTGACCTTAATACACTATAAATACTGTGTTGAAAAATACGGCGCAAACTTCAACGAATTGGTTGCATCTTACCGATGATGTTTGCAAAATTTCATTGTCAAAATAATAGTGGAAGCAATGCTGTCTTGGATGGTCGCGGAGTCTGAGTGGTTAGTGCGTTGGAGCGGCCTCGGTTCAAGGCCCAGCCATGTCCACCGAAATTTTTAGCGGCAACACCTCTAGTCGGGGAATGACATACCTCCAGGGGTATACATTTCTTATGAAAGAGCTTCTCAATTTGCCATTCGGATTCGGCAATAAATTGTAGGTCCCTTCTATTCGTGCGAACAATACAACACGCACAACATGAATGGTTGTGAGAAGCTAGGGCTCGGTTCATTCCGAGCTGTCGCGCCAGCTATGTGTGTATGTAATGTTGTCTGGGCTAAAGGAATCACAGAATCAAATATCAAAAAGGTCTTACAGCAGTTGAATGACCAGACACCGATTCACCAAAATCCATATTCTAGCTGAAAAAAGGTTGGTTAAACAAAGAAAAAACAACGACATGGCTCCCGCTCATTTCAGTTCTTTTTCACATAGCCGTTAACAAATTACGTGTGTTGGGAACACGCCGAGTGACAGCATGAAAGTATTTTATAAGTCTTATTTCCCGGTTGTCGTAAAAGAAGAAGGCGCTGTCAATCGGTTTGTTTATTCCTGTTATGTGTACATCATTTTTTTTTTTTTTTTTTTTTTTTTGCGAGGGTAGGTGAAAATCTTTCATGAGACACCATGAGGATCTACCGCACGTGCTCATGGTAGTGTGAGATTCTTACTCACTAAAAACACCTCCCCTTTTCGTGTTGACTACGACTAAGTACAAAAAAAAAAGCCTTATCAAGTAGTTTAGCTTTCGACAATAAAAGTTCGCGTTGTGCAGGTAGCTTTCCAGTGAAAGCATCTACTTATACCGTCATTATATGCGGCTATTCCTTATTGCGCTAAATCGAACGGCTTCGTTCTTTGTAGTCGGCGCACAAGGTTTGTCACATCCAGAATTTGGAGTACGGCGTTATTGCAATGTCCCTGAAGGCGAACACGGAGTTTGCGTGCAAAATTTGTTATTTCATCTTCGACGGTGGCTAGACCGAGGTCTCTATGGATATCGTCGTTTCTAATGTACCACGGCGCATTAACGATTGTTCTGAGCACCTTATTTTGAAAGGTTTGTAAAATATTTCTATTGCTGGTTTTGGTACAACCCCAAAGTTGTATACCATACGTCCATACAGGTTTTAAGACTTGCTTATATAAGAGCAATTTGTTATACATGCTTAATTTGGAATATCTTCCAA
The DNA here is from genome assembly GCA_917880715.2 of Matsumyia berberina. Classification (NCBI taxonomy): domain Eukaryota; kingdom Metazoa; phylum Arthropoda; class Insecta; order Diptera; family Syrphidae; genus Matsumyia; species Matsumyia berberina. The sequence goes on along the minus strand of OU862871.1, from coordinate 85,291,561 downwards.
GCAGCCAATACATTTCTCTAAATCTAATTTCGAGCTCGTCGCGTTTCTTTTTAACGTGCGGCTTCCATTTGAGTTTCGCATCTAGTGTCATTCCTAGATATTTTGCTTCGTTTGCATACGGTATTTGTACCGAGTTAATGAAAACGGGTAAGTTGTTTATTTTCTTGTACGTAAAGTTAACATGGGTAGATTTGGTTTCATTGAGAACAATGCGCCAAACCTTTGTCCACTCGCAGATTTTATCCAAAGCTCGTTGAAGCTTTACAGTTGCTGACTCGACTGAATTATCTGTTGCCAGAATAGCCGTATCGTCCGCGAACGTAGCAACAACGGTGCCTTCTTCTTGGGGTATATCTCGAGTATAGAGCAAGAACAAGACTGGACCAAGAACACTCCCTTGTGGAACTCCCGCAGCGATTTCCTTGAATTCCGAGTATTCGACTCCGTGCTTGACACGGAAGAGTCTATTCTCCAAATACGACTCTAAGATCTTGTACAACTCTTCCGGAAGTACCTGTCTAAGTTTATAATTCAAGCCTTCGTGCCACACCTTGTCGAAGGCTTGAGAAACGTCAAGAAAAGCGCTAGAACATATCTTTTTCTCTTCTATGGCCTTCTCAATTTCGTTGGTTATTCTATAAACCTGGTCAATTGTGGAATGCTTGATTCTGAACCCGAATTGATGATCAGGAATCAAACGTCTTTCTTCAATTACCGGTTTTAACCGTTTCAATAAGAGTTTTTCGAAAACCTTTGATATTATCGGCAGGAGCGATATCGGTCTGTACGACTTTTTGTCGTTTGGCAGTTTTCCCGGCTTTGAAACCATTATAACTTCGGCGACTTTCCATTGCCTTGGAACGTATAATAGTCTTAGCGAAGCATTTATAAGGTAAACGAGCTTTATTAAAGCTTTCTTTGGCAATTCCTTCAGGACCTGTCCAGTTATTAGGTCATATCCAGGAGCCTTGTTATTCTTTAGATTTTTTATTACCTCACAAAGTTCGGCTAGTGACACGCTTCTTATTTTAAAGTTGTCTGGAGTCATAATAGTATTATTAATATTTTCTATTAATGCTTGCCCGGGAAATGGCTTAAACGTTTCTTCCAGATGCTCAGCAAATAAGTCGGCTTTTTCTTTATCGCCTTTTGCCCACTCGCCATTACTTTTTCTTATTGGTATCGATTGTATTTGGGGTTTTTTAACACCTTTTATAGCTTTCCAAAGAGAGTAATTCGAACTTTTTTCAGCAGACAAGCCTTCGAGATATGTAGAAATCTCGCGATTTTTAAAATCCCGTATCGCTTTTTTGAGCTTATTGCATAGGAAGTTCGAATGGGTTTTGTGCTGGGGAGCGCGAGTCTGTTGCCATCTTTTGCGTGCCCTCCTCTTTGCCAGCATCAGTTCTTTTATTTCCGGCGGATATTTAACTTCGCTATTTCCGACTACTTTCCTTTTATATGGAGTGTTGTTCCACGCGGCGCTTTGTAAGACTTCAATAAATCTGCCGACTTCATCCTCTATTTCGCACGGTGTTCTAAGCGACACATTCAGGACAATATTTTCTTCACAAGCTTTCCTAAAGCCGTCCCAGTTAGTTTTGTTGCTAGTTAATCTGGGCGCTCCTTCTTTTTTCATTAGGCGTTCACTTATTGTCAATATGACTGGTGAATGATCTGAGGAGAGATCAAAGCATTCCTCGATGTTCGTTAAGTTTTTCACTACCCCTTTTCCAATAAAGAAGTCTATGAGGTCAGGCGTTTTTGCTATGTCGGAGGGCCAATAAGTCGGTTTCCCCGTCGAAAAAAAGTCAACAGCAAATTGCATGCCGGTTTCGTAGAGAAGTCTGCCTTTAGGTGAAATGCATCTCGAACCCCAAAAGGTGTGTTTCGCATTGAAATCGCCACCAATAATAAATTTCGGTCCAAGTGAGTCAAATAGACGTATTAAGTCATTCTTTTCTAGCGTGTATCGCGGAGGGCAATAAATGGACGCGATGTTGTAATACATATTTTTATTTTTTACGCGAACTGAAGTTATTTGCATTGCATCGAGTTCTACCGGTGAATTCAAAGAGTGCTCAATACAATCTTTAATTAAGAGCGACGATCCGCCCCTAGCCCTTTCGGATGGGTGGTATGCGTGATAAGCATAGTATCCTCTTATTTTAACTCGAGATTCCTTTGTCAGATGGGTTTCAGAAATCAAGCATATGTCAATGTTCTGTTTGCGTAGGAATATTTCCAGTTCGTCGATTCTTTGCAGAAGGCCGTTTGCGTTCCATGTTAAGATTTTAAGTAACTGGTTCATGTTCATAATTTTGTCCGTGGTTTGCGAGCGTTATGCTCGAGGTTGCTAAGTTTTTCGAATATGAGCTTATTTGTCTTGCTTTGCTCCTCGAGTTTTGCGAGAATTATAGAGAAGACCTGTTGCATAGGATCTAGCGCAGGCCTATTTTGCTTGGTTGCTTGCGATGCGGCTTGCGCGTACGTTTGCGCATCAGCAGATGGCGGTTTTTCCTGAACTTTTTTCGTTTTTTCCTTGACGGGTTTGCTTTCTTTCGCCAACGATTTTTCGAATTTATTTTTATTCGGTTTCGGTAGCGGACGAATGTTCTTTTTAAGCGTATCGCGCCTTTTTTGAAGTTCTTTGGCCACTTCGCAACCTCGATAGTTCGCTGGGTGCTTCCCCTTACAATTTGTGCAAGTCGCTGCGGTCTGCTTGTTTAAGTGGCACTCATTCGAAAGATGTGTACCGGCACATTTCACGCATCGTGGCTCTTTTTGGCAGTATGTCTGCGTATGGTTGAAACCTTGACAGCGTTTACACTGAGGGATCGATCTTGTGCTTTTACGCATCGGTTCGATTTTGATAACAATATTTAAAATCGTTTTAATATTGTAAATATCCTTTATGTTCTCGCTTTTATCGAAACTGAGCATAAAAAGCGGAAGACCACGTTTAACCAGGGTTTCCTGTTCTTCTTCCGTTTGTTGCTTTTCCTTCTTGATAATATTTACGGCGTCAAGAATTTTAAAGCCTTTCGCTTGAAGATCGTCCATAACGTCTTCTTTGGTGCATGAAGGATGGAGTCCTCTTGCTATAACTCGCAATGGTCTTTCTGACTTATTTTCGTAAGTGTACCACTGAATTTTCTCGGTATTAAGTTTCCGAGAAAATGCTCGGTAATCGTCGGGGTCATCGACGATTATTTTCCACACGTTGTTGCGAAGTGAGGTGACCTTAAACTTCGAGGCCAACGTTCCTTTTAGGAGACAATACAGCTTGTTATAGTCCGTAATCCCGATGACGTTTATTGGAGGCGGTGGACTTAATTTTTTTGTCTCTTGCAAGCTCTTGTTTTCTTTTAGTGGCTCGATTTCAGGTGAAGAACCGGCTTTTCGTTTCTTGCTGGGTCTTTTCTTTGAGACCCATGCCGTTTCCCGTGTTAGCTCTTCTTCGTCCGTATGATATTCGCGAACAGTTGAGCCAGACGGACTATGTGTACATCATCGATCTGAAAGTCACTCATTCGAAATTACACACTGTTTCACATCATCGATCTGAAAGTCACTCATTCGAAATTACACACTGTTTCTGAAGAGCGGATACACAAACTCACTGAAGTGTACAGCAGCTGTACACAATATTTATTTATTTCCTGACAAATGAAACGTGACGAATATGACCCCAAGCGATGACTTTTGTAATTTATGATGGAAAACAAAGACCAATAATTACTCATTCATTAGTTACAGTTTGATAAAATGGAGACAATTACTCGGCAAAACAAATCAGTCTTAGTTCTTTGTAAATAAGAACGAAACTGGAAATGTTAGTAATTTGTTGAAATTATATCAGTCACTCTTTTTGTAATATAGTATAATTTTTCGTCTAAATATGAATGGTATGCAGTAATCTGAATTTTATAAGCATGCATGTAGTGTACCCGGTCGCCGTGGCTCAGTGTTAAGTTTGAGCCCCAGCAACATCCACCGAATACGTTTCTCTTCTAGGAATGACAAATCTCCAAGAGTGTTGTTAGTCACGAAAAAGCTTTTCATTTTGCCTTTAGAAATCGACAATAAATTGAAGGTCCCTTTCATTCGTGCGAAAAATGTAGCACGCACAACAAAAATGGTTGTGAGAGGCTAAGTCTTGGCCTTACCCGGGCTATTGCCCTTCGCAATGTGCATGAGTGCTAAAAATGCTGTACTCCTTGTTAGCATCGCGTGTTATTGTACAGACGAGGCTTTATCCCAAAAATTCTCTGTGTCCTTACAGTGGAAAAATAGTAATAACGAATACATCCATCCTGTGTTAGAAGTTTAATACTTTCGCTAATGACATATACATGCATAACTCTGTTGTAATTCAGCATGTTACCGTGTATAATAATTATTATGTCGGACCACCCATTCACCACCCTTAGTGGTCAAGGTGAAGAAGGCAATTATGTATGGACTTGAAATTAGTCACAAAATGCGACGTTTGTGAAATGTTTTAGACTTTAAACGAAAGGGTTATGATGATGATTTTTGGAGACTCATAACTCACGAGTTTTTTTTTGAGTTTTTTACATTCAAGTAGAAAAGGTACTAAGTACAGGAGTACCTATCTCGATTCACATTAGAAGATAGCTGGCGCGACAGCTTCGTATGAGCCAAGGCGTAGCTTCTCACAACCATTCATGTTGTGCGGGGTACATATTTCGCACGAATGCAAGGGACCTACAATTTATTGGCGACTCGAAACAGCAAATTGAGAAACTCTATCATGACAAATTATGGTGGCGCGAAAAAGTTCAATGGACATGGCTGAAGCTTGAACCCCCTCACAGCAGTCCAACGCACTATCCACTGAGCCACGGCGACCAAAATATACTTGCCACGCTTTTTTCTTCTATACAAGCTGCCGAAATGAGATTTTTTTCGTTATATTGCGGCAGTAACATGCCGAAATAGGGCTAGGAACACTAAAACAGGCGAGGTACCTACTCAATGTTGAGTAGCTAATTCTCCGAACGGAGAGGTCCATGCTTCCATGGTTTGGCCACTTTAAACGCATGTTCCCAACTTGGCTTTCAAGACTTTCCATGGAATCTGAACCATCAGGTAGGCGTCTGCTAGGTAGGCGCAAGATAAGATGGTTGGACCAAGTCCTAAATCTCACCTCTACCCGTATGAGAATGGCCCCTGTATATTTATAGTCGATGGCGAAGGATCAGGAGATGTGGAAAAGTGGACTAAGCGCTCTTAACCAGCTAACTTTATAGTAAAATGATGATAATGAGCATGAAACGGAAAGTTTGGGATGTAGATTGGCTATAGAGGGCGTTTCGTAGTGTTTATCTCTTGAAGAAATTAAGGTGTTATGCACCCTACTGACCTTATGCAGCATTCTGGACTTTGTTTCGTAAAAACCATAATTGATGCGGTGAGGAACAAGATGAAAAAGAGAAGCGGACCAGAGGTCGCGAGGATTGGTGTTGAAAGAAAGACAGTCGATGTTACCGGGTAATAGCTAAGGAAATAGTGTATATCGGAGATATCGTAATGTTTTTCAAGAGACTCTATTTGCCTAAGCGGCCATTGACGACTAAATTGGCACCTACACAAGCTTGGCCTATCACTGGACACTACCTCCAGACTATGCTTGGAGAGCGACGAAAACTTTTATTAAAAGGACCATACTTGGGTAGCATATTCAAGAAGAGGTTTTCCGAAGGTGATGTTAAAGGATTTCGTCACAATAGAGTTTGGAAATTCTTAAACAACGCTTGAAAAAACCGAGCCCAGAATTGGGTCTCTGCTTAAGTTCTCTATCAATGATAAGATCCAAATCACGTTATGAGGTGACAAGAAACAGGCTTAGTGCAGATAAAGTAGGGTCTAGGAAGTGATGGGAAACATGCATGAGAGTATGTGATAGCTTGACATAAGTTCACATTGAGATGCAGAATTTGGAGCCTCTGAACCACCACTAGCTATATAAACCGTGAGCCTGCGCGTACATCATTTGTAAGTGTTTGTATAAGACGACCGCAGCAGTTATCAACTAAACGAAACTTTTTGTATTTTCTTTTCAGTACAACACTTGTGATATCCCGCAGCATAGGGTTGGCAATTTATCTAAGTCATCTTGAAGCGAGATTCCTGTATACATTTCCATAAATTACGTACAATTTTCAACAGACCTTGGTTTTGGTGATGGAAGTTTAAGTGGAAAAGTGCCATACAACGTTTTTGAAATCAGCGTCGTGAGAACTTTTGCAATGAATATTATTTCTTCGTAATCCACCTAAAAACTGGTGGTAGACGGCCAGATAGATACGGAATTCATTCCATAAGTGTTCTGTTTTTTTTTTTTTTCAACTTTAGAATAAAATACTTAAAAAGCTCGTTAAAAATAAAATTCCATACGTACTTGGGCACATGTTGAAATCCATTAGAATGGTGTACATTCTGCCAGCTGCCATTATCATAAATATTAAACCAGATATTGTTGGTACTTTACCATTCACAAAAAATGTAGGTATTCACAATAAAATAAAACGACCATCCGTAATCGTAGTCTTGTTTTACTCGGAATATTAAATAGAAATTTAGTTTTTACCCGCAATTGGTTCAGTGGGTGTGCAATTTATTCTAAACAAAAAGAATTGACAATTTTACTACAGTGAAGGAAATATGAATAGCCCTAAAAATTTTATTTCATATTTAAAACAAACGAAGCTTATTGCATTCCGAATGAACCGAATGAAAAAATTACATAAAAATGCTGCCTAATCGATTAGGCTAAGTCTTAAATTGGGAGAACAATTTTATTTCTCAGCATGACCCCGCTGCAAAATACTCGGCAAAAAGAAAAGAAAGTGACTTCAACAGGAAAAAAAGTCGAAAACACAGCGGTGGCTTTCGACTTCATCGAAAATTCGTGCGGAATCATAGCCCGAAAGGTTTATTACAATGGCAGCCAACTTTAAACGACTTCCATGTTGAAACACAAAATTAGCTAAATCTTGATAACGACCGATTGTTTTCAATTAACTTTCAAATAAGAAAAGCACACGCTACCAAAAAAACCTTCTGACCAAGAAAGTCGTTACTTTATTCTTAAATCCGTTTGACTTAGAGCCAAAATCTATTCATATTTTCTTCACTCTTTGATCTTTCGTAAAAAAGTCGATCGACAATACAAATAGTATCTAAACCAAGAACAGATACATATGTAGTTTATTTTATTCTTTAGATCATTAAGGGGTGGATTATGTTACAGTACGCAGCGCGACACGTAAAGTTGTTTAATAGAACTCGATATCGTAACACTGAGGCACTTGCGTTCATTTTCGGTTTAGGGTGAAATTGAAAATATAATTTAGGGGAGTATTGTAACGCACATTTACACTGCATTTAACGCATACACAAATAATTTAAGAAGCATTCAATCTGTAAACGAAAAAAATGCACAGATGACTCATAGCAATCCATAGGTGTGGTGTGGGAACACATTAATCACTGGCTTTTGCTTCACATAAAATATTAATATATTTTCATTCTTAAATGCACTTGTTATATATTTTAAATAAATCCAAAATTTTACAGCGATCAATTGAAGTGTGAGGTTAATTCTCAGAGAAAAAATGCGAAACGCATCAAAATCACTCCAAACACAACGAGCTCAGAACAAGAACTGAATAGAATGGAAAAGTGACTAGGGCGCCGCTACTCGGTACGGTACTCGAATTCGAATCCCTCGTACAATACAATTTTTTTTTTTAATAAAATAGAGAAAATGGGGAAACCTCTCTCACACATCACGAAGTACAAGTACTGTACTGACTCACAAGAGAATCCAGTTGAATGGGACGCAATCCCACAACAACAAAAAAACGTATACTAAACTCCCTATTCCAATCTCAATAGGGCGGTTTTGCCATTCAACTCGTCGAATGGTGGATAAGGGAGAAAGTAAGAGAATCTGGAAAACCGGCACCCGTTCTGTGTGCATTTGTTTTTGTTCCTATGTACGTACATATTTTCAAAAACTCAGTGGCTATTTTTAAAGGACATGAAAAAGCAGAATGAATTCAAACCAAATGCGCTGTTAAGTTGGTGCCACCCTTAAAAATTGATAGTAGTTGTACAGAAATGAATTCACCGTCGTCCTATAGAGAATAGAATAGATTTCCATTGTTGTGAGCTGAAAGAGAACAACGAAGTGGTCTCTCTTCTTCTTGCATGAGATAGGAATACATAATAGTTTCCTGTAGTGTAGTGATATCCTATTGATGGTGTTACCATTGTAATAAAAAAAAAATCAGTGGTTTCAAATCAGCTGGTAATGTCGATGTATGTTCACATGTATGTACATAACTCAAATGATTAGTACATGGAACTACTGAGCCTCTGGTTCGAATCTCTCAAATTTCCAGAAACAAGCAAAACGTTTTTAACTGCATTCAGTCTCTGACTGTGCAAGATACTTTGGACTTGCGTTCGACAAAAAGTTGAACTGGAAACTGAATATAAAAGAAAGAATTAAGAAGACCACGATAGCTTTCTTCTCTTGCAGTAGAATATTCGGGAAAACTTGGGGACCAAGCCCTTAAAACATCCTATCGATGTACATGGCTATTGTGAGGCCTATATTTATTTATGGTGGGAAGCTGCTATCAAAATCATCAACCTCAAGGGTATCATGAAAATACAGAGACTGGCGTGCATAGCAGCTAATAGTGCCATGAGAACCACGCAAACAGCAGGGCTAGAGGCTATTCTCAACTTGATTTCAGAGCCCTGTTTACACGGGAATCTGCGGCCAGAAGTGCCCTGAAAATCAGTTAAACGAATAGTTGAAAGTCAAGTACGACGGGGCATGCCCAGATTCTATGTACCTACATGGGCAATGTAGCAACTACTGATTATACTGTGCCCTACGTAGACTTCAAAAGATCATTCTCTGATGCTTTCCCAAGCAGAGAAGAATGTACAAGGGGAACAATACCAAACACTCGAACCAAAGCCGTCCATACTGATGGGTCCAAAATGGTTTTTGGCGTGGATGCAGGTATATGTTCAAACAAACTTAGCATCTTTAAATTAGTTAGGCTGCACACACAGTGAAGCGATAAAGCGATGCGATGCGAGAAGCGTGCGCTAAAACTGTTCACTTGTATTCTTATGTATGTATGCTTCTCGCATCGCATCACTATGCGCGTAGCTTTAGACTCCCGGATCATAGCAGCGTTTTTCAGCCAAAGGTCCTAGCAGTAACCGTGAGAATGCAAAGAAGGTAACACCACGTGATGATATCACCTTTTTCATCAACAGCCAGGCAGCACTGAAAGCGATTTTTGCTATGGAAATAAAATTGATGGTTATGAGGTAAAACAATGCTGGGTCCCTAGACATGAGGGCATACTAGGGAATGAGAAGGCTGATGAATTGGCAAGCAAATCTATGCTAGACCTTGAGCAGGCTGATCAGTCAGTGACAGTCCCGCCTTGTAAACTCAAATATGAATCATGGATCAGGATTCTAGAGGAAGCGAAGGAAAGATTGAGCTCTTTGGACTCCTGTAAAATAATTAGAAAACAATGGCTAAGGTACAGCGGTGCCAAAACTAATATTCTCATGCAGAAGGACAGGAAAATCCTCTCCTTCCTTGTAGGAGTAATTAATTCTGCACTGGGGTTACGGATACGAGGAAGTAAATCAGGACACAACCCACAACCTCTCTCACTGCCACCTCAGACATAAATCCTCTGGAAGCCACTTTTTCCAGGATATCGAAGAACTAAGGGAAATACCTATCAGGGCTACCTGGAGGTTCATTAAGGCTTCAAAATGGTTCGAAAATGCTTTGGGTATTGGTTCACGAGCAAGGGCTACCTTTCCTCCCAATGGGTCTCTACTGACATGTGTGTGGCAAGAGATCTCTACTGACCTGAGTCTACTGCAGACAACGAAAAATGTTGGACTAAATTTAAGGCCAAATTTAAGAAATTATGCTGTTTCTTTCTACAAAATTTGGGCATACTGAGACATTTGAGATATGCACAGGGACATGAGTAGCGAAGCAAAGCTAATATCGAATAAGTTTACTTTATTTTTGAAAGCTGTTTGGCATTATTTCCCATTTGAAAAAGTTTGACATTACATTCATTTTACGCCACAAAAAAATTATAAAAAAAGAGAATTCAGTAAGTTTTGTGTAAAATTGATAATTTTAAAATATTGATGCTATAAACTTACACTTACAAAAATCCAACGATTACCATGCATCAGCACGACGAGCTCCATAAGAATGTCCCCGACAGCAGCCCTTGGGTCGATACTCTAATTCCTACCGCTCGACCTATACACTAAAGAATTGGCGTTAAAAATCGCCCTACGACTGCAAACATCTAGTTTCTAGAAAAAGGGCAAAATATGTAGGTCACACCCAGATGGGTGAAGCTAGAAACAAAAACTCATCTCATAACGACATACCCTGACTTCGAACTCAATTTCCAAACTCCCTTTCCAGCAAGGAAAAATTGGGACGAAGAAAGGGTCATTAAACCCGGCAATACATCCATTTTCACCGACGGCTCAAATATTGATGAAGCGGTTGACTCCGGAATATACTCAGAAAAGCCCCCATTTTCCGGTCGATAAAATTTCCAAACAATACCAGTGTGTTTCAAGCTGAAATTCTAGCGATAACCTAGGTCGCAAAAGAAATATCCTCGGTAACTCCGAGAAGGAATATCGACATATTCATCGATAGCCAGGTCACCATCAAAGCCGTGTCTCAAATCACTTGTAGTAAAGAGTTGTCACAGCCAGCTAAGGACCCTAAGCAAAAGACATAATGTATCGCTGTGTTGGGTTCCAGGGCACCGAAGCATCGATGGCAATGAAAAGGCCAACGAACTACTAAGGGATCGGAATACAACCAAATAATGGTCGATCACACGGTTCTGACCCCTGAAGCAAAAGATACACTTGAACTTTTGGAAGATCGCCGATGAGCGATGGAGCAGACCTCCGTCATGCCGCATTCCAAGAAAGATGTAGCCAAAAATCAATAAAAGAAAAACAGGACAAATACTTACGCTCAACCGAAGTTATTTAGCTCTGATTGGAAACAACGCGGCGGAGGTATGAAAGAGATGAATTTCTACCTCACATAATTTTTTATCGGACATGGGTGCTTTAACGATTATTATTAATACATGACAACATGAAATAGCGAGCGCAGCATACCAGTATCGCTATTCGCCTCAAGACATCGCCAATCATACATTCTTCGATCCATGATGGCTTGCAAAGAGACGAATACTACATTAGAAACGGAGATAGCTGCAATCACACCGGACAATATTTACTGTAATACCCACGAGTGATGAAAACTGGAACCGACTCTGCACCTATGTACATAAGGGATATAACAGAGTGGCTTTACGTGAACACCTGCCTAAAGAGGTTTAATTTCACGGTGGGCCTACCCAGGAAAAGCGCTGACCGGCGCCTCAGGGGAATAGGAGTACTCCCCAAATGCAACACGCTATTGAGAAGGATTAACTCAATAGCAAAGAAGCAAAGCTTTTTGTTCTTGACAGCTACTTAACAAAACTAATCCATTGATAGGATTAGCCTTATTTGTGGTGTAAGCCATTTAGTTTGACAATTTTAACGTCACTGTCAAAAACGGGCATTTTAGTCGCCTCTTACAACAGGCATGCCTACGTCAGGTATATTCTAACCCCTACCCGAAGGGGGTACCTACATAGAGGATGTGCTGAAGGTGTGAACGAGAGAACAGGACATAAATCCGTCAAGGCCATATAAAATTGGAGCCCCATTGCAGCCCTGTCATAATGCTACGTGAGAAAAGACTTTACTCTTTTATTTACATTCTATCCATCTGATTTTCAGTGAAATCTAAGTGGTGGAGTGGTGGAGTGGAGTGGTTTCTTATGATGTTTTTTAGGAACAGGGTCCGAATTCTCTCTTCCTTCCTTCTAAGCATGAGGTTTGACCCCAGAATACTGGTTGTTACGTGACGAATTATATGATCAAGGAAGAAATGAGTTGACTCCAGGCTTGTGGTTCATTCTTTTCATTCTAAAGTTGGCAGAAGTCTTCAGAATTCTTCCTGTTGAAATGCTGGCCAAAGTACAGGCTTGTGTAGCACTTTTTTGCCAGAATATCCCTTCGCAGTGTGACTATTCAATAGTCTCGAATTGTTCTTTTGTGCAGTTGAACTTTTATAACCTGAACCTCAAGAGAACTAAATTTTTCTCAAATCATCGTTGTATCACCATAGTAAAGTTTCATTTAGCCTTTTTGCTTGAAGAAGTTCAAATTATCATTCTATCTCTAGAAGCCTACTAGTTGACAGTGTAAATTATTATGTATACATAAATACATCCATTATTAGTGTACATGTGTGTTTATTCATTAATAAAGTAGGTGCCCGGTGCACAATGTCATTTTATAAACATCCATACATATGTCACCAGTGATTAATTGGGATTTGTCTCGGAAAACGTCGTCAGCTGTGGTGGTCCTAGACACTAGACACGCGTATCTACATATTTCAGTATGAACACAATGGATTCATATAACAAAATGTGTTTAAATGCACACAGTTCACCATATTGTGCATTCATATGTACAGTGTGTACAAGTGAACATACTCGAACATCAGTTCAGATAGATCCTTTACGGGAGTAATAGTTTATAATGAGAGGGCAGAATCATAACAGACAATTTATGCACCAATCATGCACAGACAGTCCCCCACTGGCAACCAAGCAAACAGAGCCAAACCAATTCTCACAGGCAGACAGACAGTCTGGATGGCAGCCAAATTATTGTGAATTGTTTGCGACATACCCATCTCTTTGTATACATCAATGGATTAAGGAAAATCAGATGGCAAAAGAATAAAGTCTCCAAAATGCATTCATACATACACACGTACAGATTCGGTTCCCTTCTTCTGTGAATATGAAAAAAATCCCCATCATCGCCCACGATGACACAGGGGTACACACAAACGTGCATATGTATGTATGTATGGACATATGTAGATATAATATTTTTTTTCGGTGTATTACATTTCTTGTGCGTGAAATTAATCCCTTTTTGTTTTAAGGAAGTAAACGTCTTTAAAGTGACTGATTTCACCATTGCTGGAATGCGTCATATCTTAGGCAAATATGTACTTATGTATGTATGTATATCTCCTGTAATACAATTGAAAATCAATAAATGGTAAACGACTAACAAAGGTCATAGATCAGGAACATTTCTATTCATTAACCACGGGAATCTGTACTTTTATTACTCAGTGCAGTTAAGAAGGTCATTGTCTTATTTGTCTTCTTTGAACCCTTCAAGAAGGTTTTGAGGGTTTAACTAGAGACTACTGCTGATACTTTTGACCAGCAAAAGTAGCGTTGCCAGACGTCCCGGGTTGCCCGGGATTTCAGGCCTAAATTTAATTGTCCCGCCGGGAGAGCCTTTGACCTTAATTCACATCAAAAATTACTTAGTGTAAAAAATTTTAAATATAATATAGTCTGACCCAAACAATAAAATCACCTTAATAAATACTCCTTTCAAATGTGAAATCTACAATCTACATTTTTTTTTTTTTTAATTACGAATAAATATTTTTTGTATGTATCGACCTACTGTTTTTATTTCGTCCCGGAAAAAAAAAAACTGGCAACTCTAAGCAAAAGGCACCTATTGAAGGAGCTATTTAACGGCCAGATCTCGGATTTTAAATTTCAGAACAATGTAAAAAGTATTGCCATCATGACCATTATTGTCCTAATGGGGGATTTCAATGCAATGACGGGCAACAAGAACTTTGCTCTAAAAAGATTAAATGGGTCCCATTGAACCCAATCGTATGGTCCCGCGCTTTAGAAATTTTACTTTTGGAAATCAAAGCGAAGCCAAGCGCGGTTATTATAGACAGCTTTCATACTTCTTGTTACTGCATCTGTGGTAAATAATCGAACTTCGCATATCCAAATAAAATACTAATAAGTTTGAGGACCCCGCAGTGCTCTAACTATTTAGGACCAAGATAAAATTACACGGTCTCACGTATTTTTCCTTTCAAGTAAAAATTGTCAGACAATAGGAGGTAAAGTTGGCAACTCTTGTTACTTTTAGTTCGGCCGATATCGACCTTATACTTGAAGTGTTTAGCAGAATTGACTGTTTCCATGTTGTTGTCTCCTACGTAGCTGAATGCCAATATCAAAGGATAGTTGCAATTTTTCGTAAATAGATATCTTTGTATAATCTTAAGAATATTCAGCTTGGACCTCATCGCAAATAATCAATTGCCAAGCATCTATATACATATAAACGTTATAATTCGATGAAGAAAATGGCGTTGAATAAGCCATAGTTTTCCAGTGGAATTTATTTACCCAGTTTGCCAAAAAATTCGGGTGTCATAAGAAGATGAAAAGCAATCGCAAACTATGGGAATAAGTTCCAATTGAAATGTGTTGCCCTATGCACTATGCACGCCCTATGCACTAAAAAAGGTGGAAGCAACTACATTTGTCCTTAAGTTGTATGAATGCTGACGCACTAAAATTATATTTTTTTAGCGATTCTTTATGATTAATGTCCTTGCAGCTTCTGCAGAACTTGTTGTGAGGAATACCAAGCTTGACCGCATGGTCTCCAACTGGCCAGTGACCCGCGATAATGGCTACAGTTCTGGCGATGTCTGGTCTTGATTTGCCAAGTAGCTCTCTTGACTTGATCCTATGCTGGATACCGGGCCACAGGGATATATCAGGCAATGATAGGACGGCAATGAGAGGGCGGATGAACTTGCTAGGGGGGGTGCAGAACTAGATCGGGGATATAGATGAGGAAACCATGATCAGGGCTAATACGCGATGGTGTCACATGGACACATGTGCAATAGCCAGATTACTACAGATTCTTACAGTCTTCGATAAGAAGAAATCCAAAAATCTCGTACAACTTAGTCGAAGGATAATACGAATCGTCTCCGGTGTCCGTCTCAGGACACTGCGGATTAGAAATCCATGCGGAGCGTCTTGGATTGCCCTACAACGACTATTGCAGAAGCTGCAGGGACGAAGACGAAATAGAATTCGTCCGACACCTGCTATGTGAATGTCCCGCATTGGCCACCAGAAGACTGCGTACTCTTGGTAGTAGCTTCTTCCATGGGCTGGAGGAAACTCCTGAGATTTCTATCCCTTTCTGGGTGGTTTCCGCATAAGCCAACCCTATCCCTTGGTTTGACTCCCATGAGTACACTTTTTATGGGTAAAATGGACCCGCTTGATGTCTAAGTAAGTCTTTAGGACAGCCACTAAACCAACCAACCAACCAGTTCTCTTGACTTAGTTTCGTTGTAATTAGGCCATGTCTTTCTTGAAATAACGCAGCTGCAGAGGTCGTTCCACCTATGATTGGCAGGAGAAAGTGAAGATATATATATCCCTTAACAGTTCTCAGTGGAATATCGACACTTTCCGCAAGAAAACTGTTAAGGGCCGATCTTCTTCTGGCCAGCGCGTCGGCACGCTCATTGACCTCATGATCTGGGATCGAGATGAGTGTAATTATGGAGTAGGTACTTCGTTGACTGAGTTAAGGACAAGGTAACCGCATCAATGGCTTTGATAGCGGCTTGGCTATCTGAGAAAATAGCGATATTTTCGTTGGATGTTTGGAGATTGTTCAGCAAGCGGCAGGCTTCCCGCATCGCGAGAAGCTCCGCCTGGAAAATAGCAGAGTCAGAGTCCGGGAGACGAAAAGACTTTGATATATTCAGCTGGTCAGAAAAGATGCCTTTGCCGACTCCTCAATCCATCTTTGACCTCTCCGTATTTATACAAATTATCATAGTCATTAATAACGCTTCAATTCTTCCATTCTTTTCTGATAGGAATTTTAGCAAGGAACAATTTCGTAAAATTGAGGGTAGATGTCATGTAATCAGACAAAATCTTCTGGAATTATTTCCAGGATCTTACAGTGACCATATGTATGATGTTTAACCTGCTGTATGTTATCAGAATAACATTCAGAATATTTAGTTAATTTGCACGATTCCATTGTGTAATCGAATTTTATCAAATGGAGCCTGCATGCCATTGATAATTTTTATGTAGTACATACCTCCTAATTTTTTTTTAAATTGCTGATTAATCCACGTGCACGTTCCGGGCCTTAGTCAGCAATCTTTGAGTAATATTTGGCATTCCCTGAAGAGGGTGGTGGTAGAAATTCTTATGAGTGTTCACAAACTCATAATTTCTCAGTACAATACCGACTTACGAATGTTACCGGTTTCACGTAAGGTCGCATTCACTCAGTTAGGACAGGAGTTTGGTTTGAAGCTGATTCACTATCATGATTAAAAAACAGCATATGTATGTACAAACATATATACATATGTTGTTATATGCACTTACATATTTGTATGTCTGAATGGCATAAACACTTAATTTCACTCCTGCTTTCATGAACAAAGAGAAATTTCTTTTGCTTCCAGTGGCAACAGGCGCCACTACTACCAGTTGTGTGTAAAGACGCGACATCATTTCGCAACGCATTGGATGTCTCAGCAGCTCATTGAGGCACATAAAACTATACGATTCCTTAGAGTTATATTAAAGATTTTTTTTTTGTTCGCTTTGTTTGGAAGTATCAGGACATCGAAGGAGCAAAGATAGTGGAATTCGTCTAATGGACGGAAAAGTTTTCGACTACGATATAAATGACATCGTTGTGAATTCCTAAGTTTTAGCTGGTGGGTGGACGTACACACTTAGGGCAGATTTCATATTTTTCAAAGATCGTTCAATGGTGAATCCCTATTAGTGTGCTTTATACACGGACTTTTCGGGCAATAGATATTTCTACTATCTCACAATTTGCAGTATTGTCAATAATAATGGAAAAACTAGGGGATCAATTAAATGCACGAACTGTTTAATTTAAACATTTTGAAACCAGAACAGACCACAGTATAAAAAATTCAACTGAGGAGCCAGTCCTATACTTCCCACCTCGTATTGTGTTGTATCAAAAACAGTAATATTATAATTTATTTAATAATTAAAGAAAACATTCATCGGAGGCGAACAATCTGAATACACACTTTTTAACTGCTCCACAAAGAGTTGTTGTGCGAACTTGATAGAAAACATTTCCTCAATTTCCGCAGTATCTGCTAAACCGATTATGCTTAAAATCTAATCAGTTTTACGTTTCATGCTGGCAAATAAAATAAAAATGTAACTGACGACAATGCGGAGTTGTTTTGGTTTATAGAGCAATAATTGGATCAGCGAAGGGGAGAAACAATGGGTGGTGTGAATAAAAACTGAGGTAAAGTGTTCCCTCAACTTTTTGGAAAAACACTCACTTTAAATTAAATAAAAATAAGTTTCGTTGAGTTTCAGAAAACAGTTTCCTTAAGAGGGTTTGTCCAGAGTCTTCCCTCAGTTTTTACTCACACCACCCAATCTTGTAACTTTCCATTTAATGAATGAATTTTGAATACAAAATTAAGATATTTCAAAATTCATAGTTTTAATACTTCTAGACATTTTAGTACTTTTTTCTAGTTCTTGTTTTTTGTTAACATTTTTCATTATAATGAATAAAATAAATAAAATTTGTTTTGTTTAACATAAACTAAATATAAAAGTTTATTTGTATAGAAATATTTGTATTTAACATACTTTTTTGCGGTAGTTTTCCATTCATAAATTTGTAATAACTCGGCAGACAGTAAAAGTATTTCAATCCTATGTACAAAGATATGTCGTATGCATATCTTTTTCGATGATTACATGTTTTCTTCCCCGTAAAGTAAATTGTATGTGTATAAATGAAATTCAATTCTTTCGTATTCACAGATAAATAATTTCATATTTATAAAAAAAAACACTTCCCATCGTAGGATTTTAATTCGCACTGTAATGAAACGTAATAATTGCCGTCCCGCAAAGATAGTATCCTTGTGACATTTACTTTCATTGGAAATAATAATTACGAGTATGTATGTTAAATATAAAAATCGAATTTATATGTTTGTTCACTTAAAGAAACAAATAAACGTCATAATTCATAACCCAGCTGTCAAACCATGTCAGCTGTCACTGACAGTTATCAGCTTTTGTTGCTGCTGGATCAGGTTATGGCCGCCACTACAAACACCCTTCAACATTCCTCCTAGTGCCGCCATTATATGAAATCCTGGGATCGATGCATGCGCAAGGCAGACAACAAAGCAACACTAGCACGCGTCGCGACCACGGTCATACATAATATCATTTGACATATTATGCTCTATGTGCAGATGTATTGTAGATAGATATTACATTTAATTCATTTTTCGATTCGTTGTTTGTACGTAATGTGAGTGTATTCGATGTATTCACAGATTCGTTTTTAAGGTATTTGAACATCTTCGATGCAATCATTGGCTTTTAATTAGGAACTATGGACTTTGTCGTTATTTTATTATATACAGTTACCGCATCTTTCAAGAAAAGCACGCCACACAAGTTATATTTTAGATTCACTTTGTTGACTTTTATTAGGGTCAGTTAGCATGTTGGTATGATTCGATTAAAAAGATCCAATAAATCCACCTTAAATGGATTCTTTTTTAAATATTTGCAGTTTTATTTATAAAACGACGCTTCTACACAACACACACAGGGGGAGAAAATGGGTGCGCGCCCTATGGCGACGGGCTAAAGGACGCGGTGAGACGACAATGGTGCTGATGGTAATGGAAAGTCCACACACACGATTCACGTTCACTGAAGTCCTTTAAGTTCATTTTTCTATTATCTCGGTTATCAACAATTTAAGGAAATTCTTGTAAATTCTATTTTTCTGTTATTTTAACTGGGAAAAAAAAAAAATTTATTTTGATATGACTTGGGAGATAGAAATGTGTTTTGAAATGTTGCTGCAGAAGCAACCCCTTTTCGTTTTTCTTGTTTTTTCAGGTAATACGATCCACTTTCTACATACATCCATGTATACATATGTGTGTAGAATCCACGTGGACATTCTCCTAGAGCGCAGGTTCGATTCGAATGCAAGAATGGCAGTTGTACATCCTTTAAACACTTTTTTATTGGCGAAAAGAATTGCCAATGCAGTCTAAGGTCATGCGCTTTAGGTTATGCTAGAGAGGGGTTACCATCCAAGTCCATTTAAAAAGTGGAAGGCATTTGTTGTCTACAGAAATGGAAAGTTTATTCATTCAGTCATGTGTTTCCACTTTTCGTTGTTCTTTGCCTTTGGTTTTCGTTTCATGTATGTATGTGTGTATACATGAATGCTGTGCGAAAAGAGGGTAGTTTGCATTCACAGTATCATAATATGTATTCGATTAGTTCTAAGACAAATTGCAATATTTTCGGCTTCTTCTACATACATACACCCCTACTGAGAGTATTTAGCAAATCATCTTTCCTGATTAGCTTTAACGCTTGGAGCCAAATAACACTTAATTCACAGTGGCGTTGAAAATGAAAATAGTCAGATTCGACTAAGGCTCAGCAAAATGGAATTGTTTTGCCAAGAGAATGAAATAATAGCTCTCATAGCTGAAGAAACGGCATTCAAAGAAGACCGGATCCAAATTAAACCAAAAGCAAGAGTATAGAGTACTAAACTGACGAAGAAGAACTCGTTCGGGACTTGCTGGAAGCTCCGCAAAAAATTCCAAAGAAACATAATCTGCAAGTCAGGAAAAGAAAAAAAAAAAAAAGCAAAAATGCTCCAACCTTCGCCGCCAAATATCACCGAAGTCACAGACTGTAACAAATTTCAATGCCTCCTCGAATCTGTATTGAAATCACTATTGCTAAGTTGCTTTGCTTAACAACAACGTGTGGAAAAGTAACCTGTATGACCCTAATAGCTATCACATCCTATAGCAAAAGTAAAGGGTCTAGCAAGTCGAAAAGGCCGGTACGCGTTGTTGCTAGAGGACTCCACGTCTTATGCTCAAAACAAGACGTCATAAGTGAGAGAATAGAGAAACTATTACTAATGCCGTTAATATACAGTGAAATATCCCATTGCGAACAGCCGCTGGAGCTGACGGCCTAGCTGCCGAGCTGTTCATGGAGGGTGATGACTTGGTAAGGAGGATCCACAAACTTATCTGTAAAATATGGTCAGAGGAAAGTATGCCCGATAAATGAAACCTCAGCATTGTTTGCTCGGTCCTCAAGCCTGCCAAACTCGTCCGTCTGTGTAGGATGACGATGGAGAATGCACGCTCCTCCATTAAGGTCGGTCAAGACCTCACCGAAACCTTTATGTCAAAAAAGGATTTAGACAAGGCGTCTCGCTGTCATGCGACTTCTTCAACAACGTTCGTGAAAAGTAGTCCAAAACTCACGCGCCAACACCAGAGGCACAAAAGTCCAACTCCGTCCAATTACTCGCATACGCCAACGATATTGAGTATACGATCGTGAGTATTGAGACGGAGGCGGCTAAGATGGGTTTAGCGGTCAATGAGGGCAAGACGAAGTATATGCTGTCAACAAGAAAGGACACCCAACACCGACGTCTCGGACAGAACGTCACAGTGGACAGATATAACTTCAAAGTAGTTAAGGGCTTTGTCTGCTCAGGCTCCGCTATAAATTCAGACAACGACACCAGCGCTGAGATTAAACGAGGAATAACTCTTGCCAACCGCGTTCTTTCGGCTAAGAAGATAATTGAGTAGCAAAGCCCTTTCTCAAACATCTAAGTTGACCCTTTTTATGACCTTAGTCGTCCCAGTCCTGCTCTACGGCGCAGAGGCATGTGCTTTGTCAAAAGTGGATGAGGTTGCTCTTGGCTGTTTCGAGAGGAAAATTCTTCGGGTGATTTTCGGTCCCGTCTGATGGACACCAATGCTCCGGCCCGGAAAATCTTCGAATCCACACCTAAGGGACGGCGCAGTAGAGGAAGACCGCGACTCAGGTAGCGCACGCAAGTGGAAGGGGACCTCAACCAACTTGGCGTGCGAAACTGGAGACAGCTGGCTAAAGATCGAGCTGGGTGGAGACACTTGTTGGTTGAGGCCCAGGTCCACCCCGGACTGAAGCGCTACCTTAAGTAAGGAAGTAATCACCACATGAAAGACTGCAGCTTGAAAACAGAGTGCACAGCTATTTGCATAATCTGCAGGGCCAACCACCCAGGGTAGGTTAAGACAAGAAAACAATAAACCTTAAGTCTTACAGCTCTGATATGGATTTGGTGGTTTTAAGTGGTTGTATCAGACAGAAAACGCCCGCTAGTCAATAAGTGCTGAAACCATCATTTTGTCACCACAGCTCTCGTGACTGGTTTGTTAGATGACTGTGGACGGGTGTCGACAGACCATGGCTGTTGGTTTTAAATCCAACTTGTGGGGGGTTAAGGAAGAGTAGAATGTTAGGAATTGTTTGGTAAGTGTCGGGCACTTGTAGAGGGTTGCACTAGGGTTTTTTTTAAACTACGGCAGTATGAGTTGAAAGTGAATGCGGAGCTTGGCTACATGGATACTTACTGCCTAGTGAAAGTATCAGATACCGATATTTGCCGGCTCTGTGGAGAACAGAAAGAGACCGCTGAACATATTCTGTGCATATGTCCAGGACCCGAAACGGAAAATTGTACCCATGGCTATACTGGGCCTCAATATAACCTCTGGTTAAACCACTGGCAAAGTTTGGGAGTCTTCCACTCTTGATGGATCAGCTACGTCTTTGTTGAGCGTTATACATTGGGTTAGATTGTCTGTGGGAGATTTCACCGCCTCCTGAGTCACTGCACCCAGAATGCTATAGTGGCCATGGGGCCTGGCTGACCAACACCCAGATTCTCTTAGTCTGACCGCACTTCAGACTGCTATCTTTCCGACACGAGGTCGAGGCGTAGAAGGTTGAGGATAACCGCAAGTGCATCCGTCGGACATGACCGTTTTGCAGCTGTTGTTCCTATACCAGCGATTCTCTAGATTCGATTTAGTTTAGTGATGTTGTATTCTTTGCTCAGTGCGGGGCACCAGACCAAAGTCTTGGACGAATTGACATACTACGGCAGTGTAAATCCACAAGGTCATTCTCGGGCTTATACCCAACTTCTTCCCAAAGGTTCTCCTACAGGCATGCCCTTTGCGCTGAAGTTGATTTCCAGTTCCATCCAATCTGATATGGAACGAAGGACACACTTTGATTTTCGAGTGTTTTCGTAGTGTTTCTCTTGCCTTCTCATTTTCATGAAATCCTCAACAACATGCACAGTAAACTCGATATAATATCCAAGACACGCAATTTTCAAATTAATTTTTAAACATGTAACAATTCTACTTCTATTCTTCAAATTTATAAATAATTTTCGTTGTGTTGTAAATAAATAACCGACGAGGATGGCTATCTATCAAGTAAACTCTCCAAACATCAGTCAGAGTCCCAAGGGCACTTCATTTCACTGGTTACAACACAACTGGTGGGTGGTTTAGATTACAGCATCCCACATACATACATACAGACATACAACGAAGGCAATGGGACCCCTTATTAATCAATTTCATTTTATCACGTGCGAGGTGCACATGACAGAACAAGGGAGGACGAAATAAAAAAGTGGTTGAATTATCCCCAAAAATTCCGTAACCAAAGTAATTATTTGTAATCTCACTGCATACAGAAGTAACACAATGGCCTCTTGGAGGGCAAAAAAGAGTAATGTATAAGGGACGCAAATTCCACAGCCCACTTACATACATAGACTGTAAAAGAAAGGAAATAAATATTAGTTGCTTACCTTATCTTCGGCTTCTTCGGCGCGTTCTTCTGCTTCGACGACTCTTTGCTCTAATTCGGAGAGCTGAAACGATAGGCGGATTTTACTTCTATAAGTGCTTTTCATTTGTATTTGGCGATATAGTAATTTTGAAGTATAACCCTACCCTATAAGATAATAAAAATTTAATTTAATTTAAGATAATTCAAATTCAACTTACATGCATAAAAGGGCATTTCTTATTCTCCAGACTCGGATCAGCAAATAAAAGTTCGAAAGACTTTAGAGCGACCCTCCATATGTCGTATACACATAAGACCGAGTTACGTAAAGTCAAGCAGATTAGGGTGGTAGGTTATGTTGGATTAGGTAGATGGGTTGGTAAAGATGAGAGAAGCCTCTGCGCCACACTCAGGGTGGTGGTAACCCTTACTCGTGGAGTAGATGCTTGGCATTGAATGTCTCGCGCATTTTGGCGGTTCCTAATTAAATCTCGACAAGCGATCTCAGCAATCTAGTTTCCACAGCTTGTATTAACAGTCTTATTCTTCAACCATTACCCAAACATCATGACCATAGGCGATGGTTAGAACAAACAATGAATTAAACACCCGTAGGTTAGCTCTGAACCCAAGTTCGGCTTTGCTAATAACAGATTGACCAAGCTGTCTCAAAATTCATTCTAGCCGGACCAATCCAGGATCAGGATTTCTCAGGATAATTTCTTTCACATGTGAAGGACCCCGAGGTACTGAATTTCAATTTGACTCCATTAAGAAGCAGAGTGCATTGAACATTCGTTCGGGAAATTGCCATTACCTCTGTTTGTTCACGTTTACCCTCATGCCAGCTTCAACACTGCCGGGGACGAACTTGTCAAGTGCGCGCTGATGTTTGATCTGGATGGACCCAAGCATTACCAAGTCATCTGCGAAAAGCAGATCGGTTATTCTCAAGTCTCCCAATTCAAACCGTTCCTCGTCACGATTGCGTTATAACATCCAATGCATATACACAATGAAAAGGAGAGGTGATAGAACGCACCCCTGGCGAAGTCCAACGCCCACGGTGAAAGATATCGATTTAACCCCGATATAACAGTTCTTACAGTCTGAGTACAGAGGTCGAATGGCCCTTAGAAGACAACCATCATTACCATACTTTTGCAGTACACCCCAGAGTTAATATCGAGGGACCCGATCATATGAATGAATGAATAGCTGGTGCGACAGTTTGGGATGAGCCAAGGCCTAGCTTCTCACAAGCATTCATGTTGTACCCACAAAACAACTGTACATAGTTTTGGCATACTCCCAGGCCTTCTCAAGTACCATTCTAAGAATGAATAGCTGGTAAATCGGACAAGGACACCGAGAAATGCATAAAGGAGCAAAGAATAATCAGGGCTAAGACGCGATGGTGCCATATAGGCACATGTGCAGTCAAAAAGGAATACGGTTAATTTCAAGTGTCAAAATAGAACAAAAGACCTCCTCAAAGGAACTCGACCTTATATCGCCAGAATTACGGGGATAGCCACAAGGCATTGGCCAATTGGAGACCATGCGGCTAAGGTCCCATACAACCTTCACTGCCGCAGCTGCGGAAACGAAAACTAGAGGGAAACTTCCTCCCCCTTCCTCAGCAAATTACTAGCAAGACCTAGACTGCATGCACTAAACCAACCATTCTGCATCGACCTCAATGATATTTCGGGTAAAGAGATACCATATCACCATTTTTAGGTGGATTTCATAGAAATACCACCTATTGCAGAGGTCCTCATAACACGACTTTCAAAAAATTTAAATGCCATTTGTCTTCGCTATCATAGTAAACACTAACCTCATACTCCGTTCAAAATTTTATATATATATATATATGCAATATAACGGATTCTTGTGGACACGATTGAGGCCGCAATTATGAACCGATTTGAATAAAATTTGGTACACACGTTCGTATGCCGAATACCTCGGCTAAGTTCGTAGATGGGCATAATCGGTCCAGAGGGGGGCGGGTTACGCCCCTTTTTATGCCTCAAACGGTACAATTCACAACTCAAATAAATCCCAACTTCCGGTTTTGATTTTTTAGTAAAATAGTAGATAACAGGGAACAGAATCCGCCTGCTACCAATTTGGGCGCCATCTTGGATCCGCCATCTTGAAATTCTTCAAAATTGATTGGATTTCGTTGAAATTGAAAATCCTTACAAATCTCGAGGTAATTAGTACAAATTCGTTTTCAAAGTGGACATTTTTGTCCTCCATTTTGTTCCCACCATCAGAATAGAAGACATAAGAAATCCACCTACCTCTTGCGGCGCTTGCCGGAAGGTTATTTTTTAAACTCAGGCCGGATTTAGGCTCTCCCGGCTGTCTCATCCACCCTCAACAATACGTTTCATCAATCAGGTCATAGGAGTTTTGATAACAAAAAGGCAACTTCCACCTCTACCTACTTTCCTCAAGTGTCCTTGAACCCATGCAGCTTGAACAGGAAGCCAATGCACTAACCACTAAGTCACGGCGACCACCGTAATATGGTGGTAAAATATCGAAAACACAAACCCAGACTGCGTCAAGCACAAACCACATTTATCTTAATATTGAAGACAAATATCCCAGTATTTTCAGTAAATCTATTCCAAACTAGATGGCGCTAGAAGGATGATTAAAAGTAAATAGGAAATCATCTTTGGACCAGGGGCCGAATTGCCACACTCGTTAACGAGTAACTTGTCATCGAAATGTAAGGATTTGACATTACCGCTCCCAATGAAATTAATCTATCATTCGATCACGAATACCACTCACTCACTCGTTATCGATTGCGGTAATTCGGCCTCAGATAACTGAAACTACAGATGATTAAACCATCGGGCGACGGGTTGTGTGGTGTATATGTAGATGTGACTATGAAAATAGGATGCATTTTAAAACTGCCATATTTTTATAATAAGGACAAACTGTTAAAAGTGCGTAATATTTCGCATTGAAAATGTTCAGTGACTTTGACGTGGGAAGTCAAATACGGTTGACATTTATTTCAAAAATCGAAGCTCAATTCCACACTATTACCGAGTGCTTCGTTACTTTTATGATGTACACAATCGGTCAAGTGAATAGACGTCATTTGGCGTGATATTGATGAGTTTCGCACTCAATCGCTTTATTGGACATCCATCCATTAACCAGATTCAGAGATGTGCGACAGTGCGTTTTGAAGAAAAATATCGCTGCTAGTGTCGCTGAAGACCCAAATTTATCAATTCACAAAAAGTAGGTCTTTGTCCGTCCACTATGTGGAAGAAAGAAAAAGCAATATTTTGTGAGACATCGAACTCAAAGACATGTTCTTTCAAAGGATGGCACAACATGTCAAAGTGTGGAGTTATTGGTGAAGCAGTTCGGCGATAACATCATTCAACGAAATGGGCTTATCAATTGACCACCAATGATCATTTAACGCCACTGGAGTATTTCTTGTGGGGATATGTTAAGTTGCTGGTATACGCCGCCAAACTAACGACGATTGACGCTTTGGAATCGAAGATTATCAGCGTTTTTCGCAATATACGGCGCATGCTACTAGAAAAAGTGAATCTTCTGCTACTGAGGTGGCCGAATGAGATCTTACTCAGAACCCCTTGTGATAATATGCTAAAACGTCCATATCAAAGGCAAACAAGAAAAACAGGAGGAGGTGGGCTTAGTGGCTAACCCACTCTGTTACTCAGTACGAGAATAGTTTTGGTCTTTTCCGATGCAAAAAGAGCTTTTAAAACAATATCAACCCTAATACATGTATGTATGTACAAATATTTAAAAGCTATCGTTATATTATTCAACATTAACCGCACAACAGTTATACATAAGTTCATATCCATTTGATATTAATTACAATCAATTAATTGCAAACTCGTGTTCAGTTGATGTCCTCTGAATCTCTGGCTCGCCGGGTAATTTAACCGTTCATCGGCCCTCGAGAAACTGATATACTTATTTGTATGTGGAATCACGTCTGAGTATCCCCAATCAAACTATCAGTTCCCTCCTAAGGACATTTGCCGCATAATTGCATATGATTAATGTAGTGCCACACTACACATAACATAATACGATATACAAATTACGCCACAATAAACACACAGCGAGTTCATTCATTGATATCCGAGCGCACCACTCCATGTACGCTTGAATATTTCGAAACAAGAAACCGCTCGAAATTAACGACGCGACAATGTGCCAGATGCAGAAACGTTGGCACCGAAGTTCGTCGACATTGTATTAGATTTCTTTTTGACTCGCGTGCAATATTGTATGTTAACTAGATATGATTGAACTTTTATTTTGATTACTCGACATTTTTGTACTAAGTTAGGCATAAGCTAGCATGTAAGAAATTTTGTATAAATAGGGTAAGAATCTGAAAATAAAGCGGAGACGATTTGGTTCACGCGACATACGCAGACCTTTTTTTCTTTCATTTCGGCTCTTTAGCCAAACCTTAAAACGGCTCAGGATAGCCTTAATAATAATCCAAAAACTAGGCATACAAACCCTCGTTACATTAGGGACAAGGGATTATTATGCCCAAAGATAATTATGGCTATTGTTCAGTTCAAAATCAACAGTTTCAAGAGGCCAACCAAGATTGTATGTCTCATATGCACCTCTACACATAAACGAAGAGAACAACAAAAAGGCATTAAACGTGCTTTGTTCTCCCTCATCAATTGTAAGGAAAAAACAAAGGGACCTTCCTGCATAAAGACTTTAAAAGCGCAAATAACACGGATGAGCTTGTGAAGTCTCTGAGGTGATTAAAAAGGCCACACCTCACACACTCAAAAGCGATTGGTGATGTTGATCACTTGACATTTTGCTCTAGATTTTCTTTTCGTCTTTTTCGCACTCGACTTCTGGCGCCACTGCATCTAATAGATGTCAAGTACATCAAGCACGTAGGTTGCTTCCCTCCTGTGTTTTTTCAATGTGACCATGTTCACCAACAGGCAAATCTTTATACTGATGCATACAAACATTTGTGTTATTGTTGTATACTATATATGTATTTCATGGCTCCTAGTCTTCATCATCATTTTCAATGACCCGATTATCCACCCGCTTATGGCTCCTAGTAATAGACGAAATTATTAAGACACTGAAAAAAAAAAAAAACGAATTAAACGAGACGGCCTATGCCGACAACGTCGCCTGGTCTTAGGAGAATCCACCCCAACACTAAGCGAAAGGCTCAATCACGCAGTTTAATTGGTGAGCGGTTGTGCCAAAAAGAGAGGTGAGGGAGGTAACCCATCTAAAACCGAGATTGTGCTCTTCACTAGAAGAAGATCGATACCACCTTTAAAGAATCCATGTATGGACGGAATCGATCTGTCAATTAAGAGGAAGGTAAAATACCGCGGCGTAATCGTAGACGCAAAATTGAACTGGAAAGGAGGACCACATAAGGTTAGAATATGGAGAACCGCATAAAAAAGGCTTATATTGCCTTTTATACACCCAAAAAGATGTTCGAAAACACATGGGGCTGTACACTGCTGTAGTACGACCCATCCTAACATACGGTTCGATTGTCTGGTGGAAGGCACTTGAGAAGAAATGCCATCTTACAAGTGTAGCCAAGTTTCAAAGAGCAGGCTGCATAGGGATAATAGGTTCGATAAAATCGGCATCTACCTGAACCTAGTTTCAGTAGACAACCACTGTAGTAATAGAGTAGCAAAAACCACACTCAGGCTAAGGGAAGTAGGTCTATGGACAACTAACACATATGGTCACGCTTCCGCACTTACCCGTTGGACTACTACGAAGGAGAACATAGATACCGACTACATCATTGCAACCTCAGACTTCGATAGGAGATTTGATATCGATGCGTGTATAGTCTGCACTGAAGAAGAGCTAGCGTTCTGCACCGACGGATCCAAAATGAACGCTGGTGATGGTATTTGTATTTTCTGTGAATCCACAGGGGTAAACCAATCCTTCAAAATCGAAGACGGATGCAGCGTTAACCAAGATAACTGTCATTCTACAGGCCGCAAAGCACCCTTCCGGTTCTAAAGACACCCATTAGCACGTGATGGTGCCACATGGATACATGTGCAATAGCCAGATAACTATGGCCAGCCTTCGATAAGAAAAATGCCAAAAAACTCGTACAACTTAGTCGAAGGATATACGAATCGTCTCCGGTGTCCTTAGAGGGTACTGTGGAATAGGAATCCATGCAGAAAATCTTGGATTACCCTACAACGACTACAGCAGAAGCTGCAAGGACGAAGAGGAAATAGAATCCATCCACCAACTGCTAGCAAATATCCCGCACAAGCCACCAGAAGAGTGCGAACTCTTGGTAGTAGCTTCTTCCATGGGCTGAAGGACCCTCATATCGCTGATTTTAGGAAACTCCATACTGTTTATGGGTACAGTGGACACGCTTGAGGTCTAAGTAAGTCTTTAGGACACTCACTTAAATTGAATTGACGGAACAAAACTACTAATATGTAGTCAAGCTATGTATATACAGTGTATTCTCTCCTTACGGATGCCTCTCATAAGCGGACAATTTTCTCGGAACCGTCGGTGTCCGCTTATGAGAGAGTACACTATACATACATATGTCATAAAAGGCTTTAACGTCACGCGAGTTGATAGGATAATAGTGCAAAATTGCCTAGGAATTTATGCAATTTAAGTGAAACAAAATTTAAAAGCGAACATTCATGTGTTAAATAAACTAAAAATCCAATTTAACGAATTTTACTTGGGATAATTTTTATTTGATTGGTTTTATGCAAATTATGTAAATAATAAATTTTTGCTTTAACGTGACGTGACAACATTGACATTTTTTTTTTATAATAATGTGTGCGAATATTTTAATATGAAATTTTAATCAAAGTGAAAGTTTTGAATTGAAGTAAATTTGATGTGTGGCCACCTAGAATTACATTTATGGTTTTTAATTAAATCGAAATTAAGTGAAAACTATTAAATATTATTATTATTGTTACTGCGCCGCAGGTGATTCGACCCAGCCGTTGTAAGAGGAAGTTTTAAAATCAGATTCATAACGCTGACGGAGCTTAGACAACGAACAGAGCTCCCGGTTGCGAATTAATAACAACAGATTCTTTAAGAAATGTCCTGCAAAGCATTAGCTGAGAATCTAAGCTACCTAATGAAAACTTTTTTTTAGTTTGAAATGCAAACTAAGACGGAGGAAAGTTAAAGAAGTCATGATGAACGAAAGAGGGCCAAGCGACAAAAAGCGAAGCCGCTTACATAATTATACTAAAACGCACACTATTATTAACACGTGCGCCGGTCCTCATAGTCTTATGGAAGATTTTCATCTACCCTCGTGAATAAAAATAAAATCCTTTCAAGAAAAAGTCCCAACTTCTTTCGATTTAAATGCAAAAACACCAAAAAAGTGAAAAGGACTTTCAAACCGTGAACAATTGTGAAAGCAGATCCTATTTGACGAAGAGAAAACGGCAAGTTTGGCAAATGTTTGAGGTGGAGGATGTCTGAAATTATAAATACTTGGACCTTATCGTGGGCCAAGGCGTAGACTTAATTTTATTTTTTTTTTTTTACAAATGGAAGAGACCTTCGATTTATCGCTGATTCCGAACTGCGAATTGAGAAGCTTTCCCGGAGACTTGTCATTAAATTTCTGATGCGAGCCTCGTTTTCGCCATAACGCTCATCACCAATGACCATTTTCCAACGAAATATGAAAGAATCACACAGAACAGGTTCAAATGCTTCCCGTCATAGTTCCTCCATTTCCCGATGGAGACAATAATGGCAGAATTATGGCTTAAGGGACAGTAATTTCTAACGATTTTGATTTTCCATACCAACGTTTGTCTGTAGTTAATTATGGAAGTTATAATGATGATTTAGTTTATGCAGGAACTGGCAACTCAAATGGGAATTTGATACTAGTAATTCAATAAGAAAAAGAAGAAAAAGAAAAAAGAAGAAGGGAAGAGCTCTTCCCACTCATGTGAGAGGGGTGAGTTAAATTATTTCGGCTTTTTTTTATTTATTTTTTCTTTTAGTTACGCACGCACTAAATAAGTTTTTGCCTTTAAACAAGAACACGGACATTAAAAACATGAAGGAGATCGTGATGCAATGCGGTTTAGGTGACGAGATGGATGGGTTTAAGTGATGAGGAAACACAGCATTGTAGATCGTTCCTCACTTGTGTTGTACGATTTTGTATTTGACGGTACGTTGTCCGAAAGTAAACCTAAGGGCAAACTAAAAGGCATTTAAAGCATGACATGGTAAAGAGGCGGAATTCAACCAGCTATTTCGCTGGAGCACTTTTTGTGGTAGAAATGAAACATATTTTGGTATTTATTTGCCTATTTCTAGATCATTAGTGGTTAATTCTACAGCTTAAGGTGAAATGCAAAAGATTTCAATATTTTTCTTCTATTTATCATTTTTAGAAAGATGTGAACGTTGTTGAGATTGGCTATGGTTGCCCCCGATTACTTTGGAAAGAAAAAAAATATCCGGATGATCTTGGGACTGAAGAGAAAATATCACTAAAAACTCTACAGGCGGTGTAACGAAATTGAACTATCTAGAAGGATTCAAGGCTGGTGTATTAAAAGCAAAACTGGAGGCCTCCACCGTGGAGGAATGTGTAAACTCTTAGTCGGTGGTTTACGAAGAACTAATTCTAGGAATCGTCTTCAGTAAAATATTTTTCTAATGCATATTGACAATTTTTTAACAAAAATAAACGAAATTAGTAATTATCAAATTATCCAAAATTTTCTTCATACATCTGATTTACTACATATTACTCCATATACAACACACAAATTTATGGTTACTTCACATCTTTCTTCACTTTAAATTTAAATTAACTCCCGTTTACAAATTACGTATGCGCACACTGGAATAAATAAATAAAAATTCAAATAATGAAACACTCCATAGGCAAATTATTTTCAAGGACGACACGACTCCCACAATCCTTAGCCTGTCAAGTAACATAACAAAATATCTGTGTTATGTGTCATTTCTGTTGACAGTTAAAAAATAAAACAAAGCAAACAGATACATATCAAGCCCACCATGGGTGGACTTTCTCATTCACAAGGTTTGTTGGAAAATTTTCAGAGAACATTTTATGAACCGTGAATTGCTTACTCACAATAAACCATTTTCAGTGCGTTCACCATTACAGATCTTTGTTGTTTCATCCCAATTTTAGGTTCCTTTTTAGTGGGGTGAACCAGCAAAAAGCGTTGAAAAAAGCAAAACGAACCCAAAGTCAACTCAACAACGTAAAGGCTAATGCATTTTTTATGCGAAATAAAAGTACCTTTTTACGGGGAACGATTGCGGCTGGATGCGTTATGGGCTTTTTGATGATTCGGGTTTTGTCGGTATGGTACTTCTGGGCAATGAATCTATGCAGTTAAGGGTGAGGTTCGTTTTGTATATATTTATTTTGTTAACGTATAAAATTTATAATGGAAAGAGGCTGCACTGACAATGAAATAGGCTGGAATCTAGCGAAATGGTTATTGTTTTTTCTTTTTTATTTTCACTTTAAAACGTTAAAACTTTTTAAGGCTCTATAGGCGCGTGGAAAATTAATATTGTTTATTTGAATACTGGTGTATTCAATATCATTAAATACATACGTTCTGAGCATTATTTTAAGCAATGCAGAGATTTGCAAATTGCTAAGTGTTTTAACAGGTTCCCAGACCATTTTAATGATACGAGAAAACCATTCCAATCCCGCTCCCCCCAAGATTTTGAACATTTCTGACCAGATTTCATCAACACCATTTGTCGACTTTTAGCGCTTCTCTGTGGTGGGACTATACTCAGCCCTACTCAAAATCATGGGTCTGCCATCCTCAGGGCCCTGTTCGGGATTGAGCAGCTCCGAAAAGTGCTCGGCCCATCTGCGCAAGATGTGCTTCTCATCGGAAAGAAGTATACAATCTTTGGATTTAACTTCTTCTATGGTATTAAACTTCCATCCTCTGAGGCGGCGGATGGTCTGCCAGACCACGTTGTTTGCAGATCTGTGATCATGGTTCAATTTCGAACTCCTTCCAAGACCGCTCCTTAGCTGCTTTAACAGACAGTTTGGAAGTTCTTCGCGCCTCCATGTACCGGTTTCGAGAAGCTAGGTTCCCCAAGTGTGTCCATACCTTGAAGGCTTTCTTCTTCTCTCTGATGGCTTCTTGAACTCCGAGTGTTTTAAACTACGAAGTTCTTTCCTCACCACTAGCTGCAAACATCTCCTTCAGAGGCAATGACTGCTGTTGAAAACACCAGCCATTCTACTTCTCAAAACAGTTGGAATTTGTTCAAACCTTTCGTTCACTTGCCGTGTAAACTCCTCCCATATCTCATCATTCTGAAAACTCTCCAACAATCTACATAGCTCTGCGTTTCCACTTCACTACTACACACAAGCATTTAAGACCAACGCGCATTGGTATCTCCTTCGTCTGTCCTTTTATTTCCCTTATGCCCGAGGTTTTGTTCAAGGGTAGTCATAACCTCTTTAGTGCGCGTGAATTATAAAAAAAATTGAAAACCAAGTAAAAGGACACAGTGGTGTGTTAGGAAACGAGACTGCTGGCGAACTGACTAGAAAGGAATCAGCCCTGGAACCAGAGCTAGCGGACGGTACAGTTAAAGGATAAACCAAATACAGCGACTGAATCGCTTGACCTGGTAAAAACAAGAATCACTCAAACAAGAATCAATCAAACTGAGTTGCTCCAATATGGCAGAATATGCAGAACATGTTTTCGTGCGGTGGCATATCGTTGGAATGCTGTCATACGCTCGCATATGCCTGCAAATTGTCATGAATTATACGCGAGAGTGTTCACACGATATGCGGAAAAGTCACAAACTGATTTGCAATCTGAGTGTCGCATATTGTCGGCTTATGTGTTGCGAGCATATGCGACTGTCACCAAAAAGGGGTTCAGACGATATGCAAGCAAGAATCGCATATGATGACGCAAAAATGGCGTCAGATTCGCATGTAAAGGGTCTTCCAATAGGGACTTCCAAACTTTGACAGTTGATAGCGGCCATATTGTTGAAGCTACATCTGTAAAATTAGATGTCATTTATTCAGTTTGTTTTGCCAAATCACCATGGATGAACGCTATTCAACAATACGTGCAAATAATAAAATTGTTTTATAAAAATGGGTGTTCTGTTTGGGCAACGTTCCGCGCGCTTCGCCCGTTTTACGGTCGCCATAATCGTCCTTCCGAGGGGACTATTCGCAGTGTTGTGGATTAATTTGAGTCCACTGGTTCAGTAAACGATCAACCAACACCCGTGCGTCTACGTAACGCAAGATCTGCCGAAAACATCGCCGCTGTCCGTGAGAGTGTGCAGGAGAATCCGAGGCAGTCGATTTCGCGTCGCTCACAAGAAGTCGGCCTTTCGCAGACCATAACTTGGCGAATTTTGCGTCACCTGAACAAAATTCAACTGACCCAGGAGCTGAAGGTAAACGACCGAGCAGTTGGAAATTGACCCTAATTTTCATCGAAAAATCATCTTCAACGATGGGGCCCATTTCTGGATGAATAGGTACGTCAACAAACAAAATTGTCGAATTTGGGACGATACCAATCCACATGAGATCCAAGAGCGTCCAATGCATCCCAAATAAGTCACTGTTTGGTGTGGATTTTGGGCTGGCGGCGTCGTCGGTCCATATTTCTTTGAGAACGAGGTTGGGCTGGCCATCACGGTCAACGGCGAGCGTTATAGGTTGATGATTACCAACTTCTTTTGGCCTGAATTGGATGATATGGACACCAACGACATGTGGTTTCAACAGGAAGGCGCTACGTGCCACATAGCTCACGCCACATTGGAAATATTGCACGAGCGATTCGAGGGCATGGTCATTTCATGTGGAGGTGATGTGAACTGCCCACCGAGATCGTGCGATTTGACCCCGTTTGACTTTTTCCTGTTGGGTTTTCTGAAGTCGCAGGTCTATGCGAATAAGCCACAAATCACAGCGACCCTCAAAGCCAACATAACCCATGCCATCGGTCAAATTCAGCCTGATTTATGCGCCAGAGTCATGGGAAATTGGACATTTCGGATGCGCGCCACTCAGAGAAGCCGCGGCGGACATCTGCACGATGCTATATTCCATAAATAATAGCATCGATAGGCCTTTCAAACGAATAAAAAATTTCGATGATATCTCACACAAACTTTGTTTTATTTAAATTTAAAGATAGGAAGCGCTTAATGAAAGACCCTTCATAAGCCATTTTTGCATACCGTTTCCTCGTAGCTTTAAAATCTGCATAAAACGAAAAATATAGGAACGCTGTGTTCTTCCATACCTACCCACAAAGTCAACTCTAAGGCCAAACAACATCATTCTTCATTTCCACGTTACACACCCTCTGAATTAAAGCCCTTGTCCTCATTTGAAAAATCACAGAAGCACTGCAAATCATCGCCTGGTATTCACCACCAGGAACACGATAGGAACGATTATGACAGCGGCTAGGATGGGCATCACATCGTCAGAGATGCAAATATTGTCGTCGTTATGGTTGTCCTCCTACCGACAACACCAGATGCATCGTGCCAGGTTAGTGTCAAAATCACTTTACTGCTATCTCTCATATCTGTAGGGGATGCCTTTCAGTATCGCAAATGATACAGAAAAGGTCTCTTTCAATACCCGAGAGTGCAGTCGAAAGCCATTATTCGCATCATCGGTATAGTCAACAGCATTCACGAGTAATTGACGATTGAACATTAGTAGTCACATCCGCAAGCTGTCGCTGTCAAGTTTGCGTGCTTTCACTCCAATCTCACCCTATTCATCTGCTGAAGTGAAAGCAGTGGGTGCTCTTACCTTTCGTCCCATATCAGCTTCATCACCACCAACAGATAAATATCTTTCTATTCATTAGGCAACGTTTACCCAGCAGCACCGTTGTGGAGATGACCTATTTCCCTGCTGAACCTTAAACCCTAACAGACCTCTTAGTCGTCCCATTGAACCGCCATTTATAAAGTTCTCATTGAATGGTTTTCAACTACCACTTCCATAATTCATGAATTTTACTTTACGGTATCAAAAAAAAAACAACTGCAATCAACTTAAAAAATGGTTGCCACTATTCACTGCTTCAATTGACTGAAGGGCCGAAGGTCCTTTGTCATTGGATGGAGTATATGAAGTTGGACTCGGAAGCTATTGAATGGAGTTGAAAAATTCACTATTTTCTCTTTCCCGCCGTGATGAACAGTTAAGTTAAATATATATGTGTAGGTATGTATGATGTGGGCTTTAATTTTCTTCAGTCAATCTCTGCTGGGGTAACGGACATTCTGGTAGTTGCAGCACAAAGCAAAGGTAAAGAAATCACTTATGACAAGTGGCGGCTTATTGACGGATAAAGCGCTGCCGTAATCTAGGAAAAGCCTGATATGAGCGAATGCCCCCACAGAAACGAAAGACGACGACGTCAAAGAGCTCCTACGAGCTCCTGGACCAGACTTACGAGCAGTACCCGAGCTATGACATTAAGATTATTCAAGGCGATTCTGACCCAAAGCTAGGAAAAGAAGGCATCTTTGGTAGTACTGTCGGAAAGGGCAGCCTACACTTCCGATATCTGATATATCCGATAACGGATTTAGGCTGATCGACTTTGCTGCGGGGACTTTGCTGCTGTCGTAGCTAGCCCGTGATTTTATTCCGAAAAACCACCGACTACACACCGTCCAAGTTAAATTTCAACCCCACGGAGTAGAAGGTGGTGTTTTCTTTGATATGCTTAACCTGAGCATTCCCTTTCGTCTACCTGACCAATATAGTGCATTTCAGGCGGAAATTATGCCGATCAACGAAACCATATCCTTAGATAAAATGTGATACCCTTCAGGGGTTTCTCCCTGGAATCGGTAACTTGTACATCAAAGCTACTTCCGACTGTCGCTCATCTCTTGTGGAGATAGCAGAACATTTTAACATTCACCAATGTTGGGTACCCGGTCATAGGGAGATTCTAGGGAACTGAAAGGCCGATGAAATCGTCAAACGTGGTACTACTCCTGACATCCTGCCAGAATGAAGAAATCTGGGTATTCCACTCGCTATATGTAAACTTCTCTTAGAGTACGATGCGATCAGTAAGACAAACCAAAGATGAAGGAATGGTACCACATGCCGTACCTCCCAGGAGATCTGGGCTGTAAAAAAAAAAAAAAATAGCTGGCGCGACAGCTCGGAATGAGCCAAGGCCTAGCTCCTCGCAACCATTCATGTTGTGCGTGTTGTATTGTTTGCACGAATGGAAGGGACCTACAATTTATTGCCGACTCCGAACGGCGAAGTGAGAAGCTCTTTCATGACAGATTATACTCGCAGGGGCTTGTCATTCTCCGACGAGAGGTGGTGCCGTGAAAAATGTTTGATATTTCTGGCTGTGGCTTGAACCCTCGCCGCTTGGTCAGCAGTCCAACACACTAACCACTGAGCAACGGCGACCACTAGATCTGGGCTATGCTAAATTTTAATCAATCTAAAAGTTTGATCTTGCTCAAAAGGTCACTCATTAACACCGTCATTGGTGTCCTTACCGGCCATTGCCCCATTGGCCTTGATGTCAGAAGGATGGACCTCTTCTCAAATGACTTCTGCAGGAGTTGTAGGAATAAAGAGGAGAAAGAAAATATCCTCCATTTCTTCTGCACTTGTCACGCCTTATCCCAAAGAAGGTAGCTCTATCTGGGAGCCTATCACTTCGACAACTTGGGCGAACTATCACATAACGACGTCAAAAGTATCCTCAGCTTCATCAAGAGCTCCAAATGGTTTGAATAAAGTGAGTGTCCCTTTCAAGGTATAGATGCATGTGGTATTACAAAGGACCTTTCTAGTCACCTCACCTACCTACCTAGCACACAGTTCCCACATCTCGATATTCATAAAGTAACATGGAAATCTCCTGATCAATCAACCGTCAACCAGATTGACCACATTGTGAACGACGCAAGGCACTCCCTTAGTATTATGGATGTCCGAATGTTCTGAGGGGCTAACATTTACTCGGACCAATACCTTGCTATAGCCCGATTTCCGCCAAGACTAGGAAATATTGTGAGGAAGTTTGACGTCGGTTTACCGTGAATTGAAGAGGAGATAAAACGACGAACTTTACGGGCTGTACAGCAACATCGACTAAGCCAAAAAAGTAAAGGCCCAAGAACTGAGATGGCTGGGTCATGAAGAGCGGATGGACACCAATACTTCCGCCCGGAAAATCTTCGAATCCACACCCGAAGGTCGGCGCAGTAAAGGAAGACCGCGACTAAGGTGTCGCACGCAAGTGGAAGGCGATCTCAACTAACTTGGCGTGCGAAACTGGAGGAAGTTGGCTGAAGGTCGAGCTGGCTGGAGACGCTTGTTGGTTGAGCCCAAGGTCCACCCAGGACTGTAGCGCCACCTTAAGTAAGTAAGTAAAAGGAATGAGTGATTTTCCAATCCCTGGCATAAGGTGTCTAATTAAATTCTATCTTCAACTAACTTTCTGATTTCTAAAATGTTCGTCAAAATCCATAATTCGCTCACATTTTTTCCAATAAGTAAAGAAATCAATGAATTCAGAATGTGAATCCATCGCCCCATAATGGCTAATCGACCGAATTTGCTATTAATTTCAAATAATCTCCCACTGTTGTCTGCAGCACTTAGTGCCGCACAATTGCTTTCTGTGAACTGTACGTACGAGTACATAACATACTGGGAGAATGTCATAATATCATTTATCCGTAATCCGGGCCATTTGTTTATCGAAATACCTCGGTATTAATTAAAGGATAATAATATGTCAATGAAACCGGAGTTTATACACATTATGTCTAATTATTGTTAAGCAGTACTCTTCCGGTTTAATTACAGCCAACACAGTCAGTTGATCCTGATTTATTGGGTATACAATTAACTTATACAATTGATATGGACTTGGAGGACATGTGGTTCCAACAGGACGGCGCCACAAGCCACACAGCGAATGCCACAATCAATTTATTGGAAACCAAGTTTGGAGAACGTGTTATCTCACGAAATGGTCCAGTCGCTTGGCCGCCTCGGTCGTGCGATTTGACGCCGTTAGACTATTTCCTGTGGGGCTACGTCAAGTCTATGGTCTATGCCAACAAGCCAGCGACGATTGATGAACTTCGTACGAATATCATACGTGAAATTGCAGCAGTATCGGCCGATTTATGCTTGAAAACCGTCGAAAATTGGGTTCAGCGTCTGGACTTCTGCAAGCGTGCCCGTGGTGGCCATGCAAAAGAAATCGAGTTCCATACATAATAAATTGTCATGGAAAAGCTTCTCAATTCATCGTTTGGAGTCGGCAA
The DNA here is from genome assembly GCA_917880715.2 of Matsumyia berberina. NCBI lineage: Eukaryota > Metazoa > Arthropoda > Insecta > Diptera > Syrphidae > Matsumyia > Matsumyia berberina. The sequence continues at coordinate 85,252,253 of OU862871.1, read as the reverse complement.
TAAATTGTAGATCCCTTCCATTAGTGCGAAAAATGTAACACGCACAACATGAATGGTTGGATAAAGCTAGGCCTTGGCTAGGCGATTTATACATTGACACCCAACCCACTCATCCATAGTCATGAAATCAAGGCTTATAACAGGTGTGGTGATGAGATTAAAAATTTAAAAACAAAGCACAGCGTCACACTCCCGGGACACAGAGGTGCTGGCGAAACTGGCAGGAACAGGATCCAAACTGAACCGAGATATGGTCGACTGCTTTATTCTAACACCACTAGATTCACTTGAATTCAGCATTGACATGGATTTTTGGAAGCTTACCGATGTATGATGGAGGAAACTGACATAATGTGGCCTCAACAGAACAAAAAGGAAACAAAAGAACTACTCTCGGTCAACAGACCGCACTTAAAAGCATTCCCACAGGCCGCAATTTACTGGTGCCACACATAAGAAAGATGCACAACAGACCTCTGCAGGGGCTGTGACAGAAAATTCGACATGCTTTTTCTGCGAATGACTGAATAAGAAACACGGCCCTCGGCTCATACGATTTCAATGATCCGGTCGAACCGGGTACCCGATACCCACCACCTCTTCATCGATGTTAAGGCCGCATTTGACAGCATCTATAGAGACGTGCTATACAGAGCCATGTCTAGCTTTGGCATCCCTGTCAAACTCGCACGTTAATCCATTAAGGTCGGTCCAGACCTCACCGAGACCTTTGATGTGAAAAAAAGGATTTAGGAAAGGCGACGCGCTGTCATGCAACTTCTTCAACATCGTTCTTGAAAGAGTTGTGCAAAACTCACGCGCCAACACCAGAGGCACAATCTTTCAAAAGTCTGTCCAATTACTCGCATACGCAGACGATATTACCATAATCAGAAGAACGCAGCCGGATGTAACTGGCGCGTTCGTGGGTATTGAAATGAGGCGGCGAAGATGAGTTTAGCGGTCAATAGGGACAAGACAAAGTATATACTGTCAAGGACATTTAACACCGACGTCTCGATAGAACGTCACAGTAGACAGTAAAACTTTGAGGTAGGTAATGACTTTGGCTACCTTGGCTCCGCTATTAATTCAGACATCAGCGGCAACTCTTGCCAATCGCTGTTTCTTTGGGCTAAGAACGCAATTGAGTAGCAAAGCCCTCTCTCGAACATCAAAGGTCCTGCTGTACGGTACAGAGGCATGGGCTTTATCAAAAGTGGATGAGGTCGCTCTTGGCTGTTTCGAGAGGAAAATTGTTCGGGTGATTTTCGGTGAATGGGGGAAGAGATGCAACGACGAACTGTACGGGCTGTACAGCGCCATCGACTTAGCCAGAAGAGTAAAGCTCCAACGACTGAGGGTGCTGGGTCATGTAGAGAAGATGAACACCAATGCTCCGGTCCTGATAATCTTCGAATACACACTCGAGGGACAGCGCAGTAGAGGAAGACCGCGACTCAGGTGGCGCACGCAAGTGGAAGGGGACGTCAACTAACTCGGCGTGCGAAACTGGGGGAAGCTGGTTGGAGAGGCTTGTTGGTTGAGGCCCAGGCCCACCCCGGACTGTAGCGCCACCTTAAGTAAGTAAGTAAGTAAGTAAGGTCAAATCGCCAACCATACCAACAAAAACCATCCTAAAAATTTTACTGAGCTCGGGACCTTCAATACGGTTTCTGTTCTAATTAACAAGAGATCCCACAACGGGAAACTTAATGGGTCTCTGAAGATCCGAGTGGAGCGGCACGTTTCGCTATCACTTTACACACTACTTAGGATATAAAACAAGTCCTTCTTCAGAATGAATAGACTTTTTTCAAAAAGTTATTAGGCGAAAGTCAATTATTAGTCAAAAACAGCCATCAATTTCCAGTCTTTTAACTTCTAAAACTATTGTCATCAACGTATGTATGAGCCCTTGTTTCTTATATTCACTAAATGTTAACATAGATTAAAAGTTCTATTGTCCTGACTCTGAGGTAAACAAATTTATTCGTTTTTTTGTTTGTTTGGTTGCTAAGTTAACAAAATTAACCACTTTTGTTTTTAAATTTGCATCGGAAATATATATGTACTTTGAAGATTACACATATTTCCTGTACTTTGTTGATATTTATTCTTTGAAGAGTAGGAGAGTTTTAGTAAGAAGTGCGAGAACTTTGTTAAAAAAATGTTACCAAATATAGCATTGTCTTCTGTCAAAAATAAAAGGTTTTAACCCTCTCCTAGGTGGTGCACTTTTAAGAACTTCATTATTTCATTGCTTTTGTCAAGAAATACATTCGAGTAAAAACTTCAGAAACTACAAAAGTAAAAAGAGGAATTCTCAATATCGGTCAAACCTTAACTTTAACTACACCCTACTTGAATAAAGAAAAAAGTTTACAATTATACACTGCAATTATTTATTAAATGAGGTTGAAAACTTTTCGTGTGTGGATTGGTACTTGAAATGTTCAGTCTTCATAAAGTTCTCTGTTCGAAAAGGAGTACAAGTCCTTTTCACTTCTGTATGAAGTTAACAAGAATGCACCAAAGGGCAGAGTCCGCCATTTATTTATCACCCAAACCACATACAAAACTAAAGTTTGAGAGCAAAGATTGAGGAAAACGGAAAACTTATTTAAGGGCTTCGAATTTCTTTCCGTATTCTGTCGTTCTGCAAAAGCCATGCCAGATCAAGAACTTTATGAATTTTTAAAGGGAAAACATTTTTATCCCCCCTACTAAACTTAATGGTAGCAACTTTGGGAAAAAAATAAGATTTTCAAGAGATATTCATATTATTTGAAATTTATAATGCTCTTGAGGAAAATAGAGTTTCATCCTAGGTTTTAAAAACTATTCGGCATTTACAAACGTAGATATGTTTATATACATGTACAACAGTACATATGTCATGCATTGTTGTGGTGACGCAAAACTTCACTATTTGCTTCAAGTTAATATTTTATAGTTTCGAAGAAGTTAGTAGAATGTTCGGTCTTCGTATTTTTTCCTTTACAAAACTTTAAACTCTTATTCATATGTATATGCCATTCACATTCAAACAGCTTTCAGAAGGTACATACTCGTATAAATGAAGAATTTGAGAGCACTTACTTCGTCATTGTTTTCATACTTCTCGGACTGATATGTATGCAATTACCTACCTGAAAAGAAAAGAACAGAAAACTTAATTTTATTGAAAACAAATATATGTCTATACATGTATTTATATTGTTTAATTAGTAAGGTATGGTTACAGGAAAAAAAATTGTTTGCTAGGTTTTAAATTCCCTCAAATTCCCGAAAAACACCGAAGATAAGCCGGCCGCCTAAGTTGAACTTAACCTCAACTTTCGGACATCAAACTCCTCCAGAGAGGATTGAAAGAGCGTTGACGTCAGAGACGAGTACATCACTCACTTCTATACCAATGGAATCGAAATCGAGGGCAGAGTGAGATGAGGTGTTTTCTCCGAAATGCTGAACCTCAGCACCTCCTCCTGCCTATCTGACCAACTTTGCGTATCATGACGATCAAACAAAACGTATCGTAACTGAAGTGCATTCCAGAAAATTATAAGGGCGATAAACACATCAACCGTGGCACTAGACCAACCCCAAGCGGAAAACACAACTGATGTGGAGAAAGAGACCTTGTATGACCAGCTAGGCTTAGGTTAAGATAGGTAAGGTCTAAGGCTGTCTTGGCAGGTCTAGGATACACTTAGAGCATAGATGCAACATGTTGTATGTTTTGATACAATATAACCGGACCGGACTCGCGGGCATACTGTAAGAAACCTTGATTGTATCTGTGGATAGATGAAGGCATGAGAGACCTCAAACTACCTGGTTGGAGGTGGTACAGTTGAGTCAATCGAACCCTTGTATAGAGACTCTTCGACTTCGATTAAGTATTGATATCCCGCCATTAAACACAGAGGCTAATGGTAGAGTAACTAATTGGACGAGCGTTGCTTGTTGACAGACTTGGGTGGTAGTAGGTTTCCAAAAATTTCTTCGTGTGCAGTTCTTAGTTGGGTGGAAAAAGAGGCCCCAGGTTGAGGTTCGGGGTGACTGCTTTCAGTACCATCACACCTAACAATATAATACGCGGTCAAATGTTTTTCTGAGCCCAATGTTTTATAAAATGTTCTAATGCGTTAAAGTTTGATACAGGAATTTGCCATAACCAGTTGTTTTGTGTGTCCTCTTGGCGCAGTGGCTAGAGCGTTGGAATGCTTTACGCAGCACTCTTTGCGCATGATGAAATATAATAATTCATCAAATTATATCCCATCAAAACTATTATTCTAAAAAAAGGTCTTAATTAAAATGTTAGACATAAAAAATGGTGGGATTACAGCGGCCAAGTTCTTGCAGATCCTTACTAACGGAGCTCTAGACTGCCGATCGTCTCTTACAGAGATGGCGGAGCAGTTAAATATTCACCTTTGTTGGGTGCGAAGGCACAGTGACATTCCAGGGAATTGTGAATGGAACAACATTAAAGCAAACTCCACTTAGGCGCCTTCTTCCATACAAACTTAGGGGATCCGATAAGCATCGATGTTAGTAGCCTCCTACGCTTGATAAGAATCTTCAATTGGCTTCAATGAGTAGGCAGGAGATCTTGCCGAGATCCTTGTGGTATCACAATGGACGCCTCATGGCAGCCACTTCAACCTAACCTTACCTTACTAAAGGAGTAAAACAGTTGGAGCCTTATGCGTGAAATTGATTGAACGTATTTGAACTTGGTCTCGTCAGTTAGTGAGTCAGCTACCAAATAATACCAAACTGACGATTTTCTGAATTCAATATCTCGGAAACTATAATATGCACAACTTGGAATTCTCAGCTCTTGTCTTCAGGGCCAGAATTCCAGTTACTAAGGGAGATGAGTTATAAGACACTGAAATAACCGTGAAGCACTTTGAGTTACGGATGCCTATATTGAACTTGGTGGGGCATTACCGTCCACACAGATCTATTTATTTATTTAGCGAAATAACAATTTACACATTTTCAATGTTGACGCTTACAGCTTCTTGAAATAACTATTTCCACTTTCATGGTTATAAAAATTGAAATTGTAGCATTTCCACAACGATCAACAAAACTGCGCCAACTATAGGATATCAGCCTCCTCGATTCGCGTACAAGATTTTATCTGCAATACTGTGTGAATGCCTGAAACCTTTCGTCATTAACATGATTGACACCTATCAGTGCGGTTTTACGCCAGGAAAGTCCATAATTGACCAAATTTTCACACTTCGGCAGATCCTGGAGAAAATCCAAGAAGTTCAAATCCATACGAACCTCTTCATCGATTTTAAGGCCGCCTATGACAGCATTTACAGAGACGAGCAATACAGAGCCATGTCTAGTTTTGGTATCCCTGCTAAACTCGTCCGTCTGATGACGGACCTGCACGATGACGATGTAGAATACTCGCTGTTCCATCAAGGTCGGTGACGCACTGTCATGTGACTTCTTCAACACCATACTTGAACAAATTGTTCGAAACTCTCAAGCCAACACCAGAGGTACAATCTTTCATAAACCTGTCCAACTACTTATGTACCGCCGACGATATTGACATTATAGGCCGAACGCAGCGAGCTGTCACCGGTGCTTTCGCGAGTATAGAGACAGAAGCGGTCAAAAGAGGTTTAGCGGTAAACGAGGGCAAAACCACATAAGTATTTGCTGTCAACAAGAAGGGACACCCAACACCGACGAATTGGACAGAACGTCAGAGTTGATAGCTATAACTTCGAGGTAGTCAGGGACTTTGTGTACCTTGGCTTTGCTATTACCACCGATAATGACACCACGTCGAAAATCAAACGAAGAATAACTTTTGCCAATCGCTGTTTCTTCGGGCTAAGAAGGCAATTGAGTAGGCCCTATCCCGAACAACTAAGGATACTCTATATAAGACCTTAATCATCCTGGTCCTGCTTTATGGCGCTGAAGCATGGACGCTGTCGAAAGCGGATGAAGATATCCTTGGTTGCTTCAAGAGAAAAAATTTTCGAAAGATGTTCAGTCCCGTATGCGTGGACGGGCTTTGGAAGAGAAGACTTCATCACGAACTGTACGAGCTTTACAGCGACATCGACCTAGTCGAAAAACTGCGCATTGGACGTTTGAGATGGCTAGGACATGTAGGGAGAATGAACACTAACGCTTCGGCACGCAACGTAGTAGAGGAAGACATCGCCTAAGTAGAAGGACACCTTAACCAACTTGGCATGCGCAACTGGACGCAGTTAGCTTAGGACTGGGTTAATTAGAGAGGCTTTTTGATTGAGGCCCAGGTTCACCCCGAACTGTAGCGCCACCTAAGTAAGTAAGTAAGCATTTTAACAACCTGTGCGTTCCGCAAGGAATATTTAAGGTGCTTAGTCTATGGGTTCGTCCTGCAACCGCATTAGGCGTTTCTATTGTTTTATTTAGCTACGTTGTTGCATTTGACATTCACACTGTCTAATGTCTATTTCTTTTTTTCTTTTTTTTTCTTACTTCCTTTCAATTTCGCACCATCGTTGAACTGTCAATATTCAATTATCATTGTGATCACTTTTGATAAGTAAAAACTAGCGGGCTAGTAAATATGGATCGATATACACTCGCGCGTGTTCATACGATGAAAATACCGCGGAAACGTTTCGTAAACTTCATACTGCTTTTGGTCATCATCAAGCGCCCTCTCGTATAGCTATAGTGAATTTACTCCAACTCGTAGTCATCCAGCAAGGTCAGCTGAAAATATTGGCGCCGTAGCTGAGACTGAGACTGAGGTGTGTCCATTTAGAGCCGATCACAGGAATTGGCCTATCCACACCCACTTTGCACTGCATTTTGCCTACATCTTGGCCTACATGCTTATAAGGTCCAGTTGACACAAGAATTGAAGCCAGCAGACCACGCACAACGCCGTGCTTCCGCAAAACAAAAAAATGTCACCTTTTGTTGGATGCTCCTGTACATATGCATTTAATTGCATTTTTAATTACTTTTTCATTATCATTATATTTCCAATATTCAAAATAATATTATTATTTATGTTATGAAAGATAAAAGTCCACAATCTATTTCGAGAGAAATTCCATAAAAAACTCCACCCACCACTACCAAAGAAGAAAAAGTTAATTAAAATGTTTGTTTGACTTTCTTTTTGTTCTAGCAAGCTCTGTACGCAAAACTCATGCCAGCATAAATTTCCTTTATAAAAGAACTCATAGGTAGCCGCCAGGCCAGGAACAACCTACAAACAAATTCACTGCTCAAACCCACGTCATTCCCTCCAACGCCGAACCAACTCTAAGCTAAAAGCATAATTTCACTTAACGCCACTCTGATCGCCTCTGGCTTATGCTTTGTAAAATTAAACTGTTTTACTACCACTTGTACGGCAAATTCGATTGTGCAATGTGCACCCCTGTTTCCTTACGACTTCTCATCATCCCTTTGCCCTCTCGTGCAGGTTCCTTAATAACATCCTTCTTTGTTGATTTTATTAATATTAAACTGCGTTCCTTTTTGGAAATTATGGAAATTGATGGAAATTAAAATGAGGAAAAGTGTAGTCTCGCTATTGATACCGGGGCAGGGATAAAAGGATTTCGTTACCGAAAAGGGGATTTTTCGGATAGCCGGGCAAAACAAATTAAGGACTACCAGTAGCATGCTAATAATCTCTTCTGGCGGGTGGGTTGCTGCCCCAGTATTGGCTTTTTCTTCTTTTTCTTCCTTTCTTTTCTTGTAGACTATTTGGGCCAATAATAACGGTTCGGAACAAAATCCTAGTCAATTAATTTAAAATTGTGTGCGGAAATAAGTTCGTTTTCGGTTAGGCCATTTCGGGACCGTTGCTAACACTATGAGCGCACATAAGACATAAAGATCATCTTAAAAGCTTTGTCTGATTTAATTATGTCTTATGCTTGTCAAACCATTTAAGGAATTTTTTCTTTGATGGAGTTTGAACGTGCAGAGCAAAACATGTTATGTACTTTTGCACGCTCGTCGTACATTGCGCCCAGTGGGGGCACACATCAATTCCCTTTATTATACCTTAAAGTGACAGCAATCGGATACTGATTGCTTTCCACCTGGACTCCACTTACCGGCACGAGTGCTGCCAAAACGCGAAAATAGTAGCGCTATAAACACGATCAACAGTGGGGAGATAAGCTTCCGGATCGGAAAAAGCACCTTAGATGGGCTTCTCCGACATATTTGGAGCTTAGTCCAACAAGAATTTAAAGAATTAGTTCGCTCCTTGAAAAAAATATGACAACGTATGAGCCCTTAAGAGGCAAACGGCAGCTCTTAAATCTCCGAATAATAGTGAACGAAGAAATCTGCGTCATGGCCGGAATGTTTGATATCGACATACTTGCGAATGGGATGGTAAGGACCTACGAAAGGAGAAGCTCGAGCTATCAAACAGCAGACATTGTCAAGAGAATAAAAGAGGAGAAAAGGATAACATCAATAACTATGTGGCAAATCTGGTAGGATAACACTACGAAAGGCAGATGGACCTACACCATCATCGAGGTCTGGATAAAACGAGTTCATGGGTACTGCAACTACTGCCTCAAACCGTTCCTATCGGCTATCGCAAATATTTTAACAGAAGACACAGAGCACGCAGTATTCCACTGCAGTCGCTTCGCCGAATGGAGAAATACTATAAACTTCCGAGTCCATCGCTCCTTATAGACCACATGCTGTGATCAGAGGTGAAGTGGGTGGATATTTGCGCACTCGTAACGAACTTGGAATAAGAGCTTCGAATAATCGAGAAAGCCTGGAGAGCAGAAACAGCAACACAAGAAGCATACCATGAGTTGCTAACTAGCCCCGTCTAGAAATACCCAACGGCAGTCCGGCGGGAAGAGTGGTAGAAGTGCGTTGGGTGTAGATTAGTCCGCGGACGCATTCCTGTCATCGAGTATTCGGGCTTGTGAATCGTGCATGCTCGTAGCACGGGTTCCTTGTATCTATAGAAGATTACAACATCCCTTCCTGCAACTAGGAAAAAAAAAAAAACTTCTCCGAAACGCATCTGTTCAACCGACCAGACCTCATAGAGGTTTTACAATTTTTTTTTGTTTTTTTTTTTACGAATGTAGGTGAAAATCTTTCATGAGACACCATGAGGATCTACCGCACGTGCTCATGGTAGTGTGAGATTCTTACTCACTAAAAACACCTCCCCTTTTCGTGTTGACTACGACTAAGTACAAAACAGCCTTATCAAGTAGTTTAACTTTCGACAATAAAAATTCGCGTTGTGCAGGTAGCTTTCCAATAAAAGCACCTACTAATACCGTCATTATTTGCGGCTACTCCTTATTGCGCTAAATCGAACGGCTTCGTTCTTTGTAGTCGGCGCACAAGGTTTGTCACATCCAGAATTTGGAGTACGGCGTTATTGCAATGTCCCTGAAGGCGAACACGGAGTTTGCGTGCAAAATTTGTTATTTCATCTTCGACGGTGGCTAGACCGAGGTCCCTATGGATATCATCGTTTCTAATGTACCACGGCGCATTAACGATTGTTCTGAGCACCTTATTTTGAAAGGTTTGTAAAATGTTTCTATTGCTGGTTTTGGTACAACCCCAAAGTTGTATACCATACGTCCATACAGGTTTTAAGACTTGCCTATATAAAAGCAATTTGTTATAAAGGGTGGTTAAATTTTAAGGGTCGATGTTGATTTTGAATAAAACACAAATTATTTAGGAAATTATTGTCATTTCTTTTTATTATGTATGGAACAAAATATCGGCCAAATGGCCGCCGCGACCTCGGCGGCACACCTCCATCCGATGGTCCAAATTTTCGATGACGCTGAAGCATAATTGAGGTTCTATGCCGTTAATGTGCCGAATTATCTCATCCTTTAGCTCTTGAATTGTTGCTGGCTTATCGACGTACACCTTTTCTTTCAAATAACCCCAAAGAAAAAAATCCAACGGTGTCAAATCACATGATCTTGACGGCCAATTGACATCGCCACCACGTGAGATAACACGGCCATTGAATTTTGCGCGCAAAAGAGCCATTGTTTCGTTAGCTGTGTGGCAAGTGGCACCGTCCTGTTGAAACCACATATCGTCCACATTCATATCTTCCAATTCGGGCCATAAAAAGTTCGTTATCATTTCACGATAGCGAACACCATTCACAGTAACTGCCTGACCGGCCTCATTTTGGAAAAAACACGGCCCGATGATGCCGCCAGCCCATAAACCGCAGTACGCAGCTGTACGAGCATGCACTGGTGTTTTCACATCTCCTACAGACCCGGTTTGCTCAAATTTTTGCACGATTTTTCCGATTGTACGCACATTTGGACGATTAAATTGACCGAAAAAATCACGAAGTGATGGGCATTTTGATTTGAACGCCCATTTTCATAATAAGCCTGAATAACTTTAACGCGTTGCTCGATTGTGTACCTTTCCATGGTTCAAATTGAGTTAGTCTGAAATTGAGAAATGACAAATGAAATGCAGAAAAAAACTTGACGTTTAGGTGTGGTTCACATTCAACATCGGCCCTTAAAACCCTTTACATGCTTAATTTGGAATATCTTCCAAGCAGCCAATACATTTCTCTAAATCTAATTTCGAGCTCGTCGCGTTTCTTTTTAACGTGCGGCTTCCATTTGAGTTTCGCATCTAGTGTCATTCCTAGATATTTTGCTTCGTTTGCATACGGTATTTGTACCGAGTTAATGAAAACGGGTAAATTGTTAATTTTCTTGTTAGTAAAGTTAACATGCGTAAATTTGGTTTCGTTGAGAACAATGCGCCAAACCTTTGTCCACTCGCAAATTGTATCCAAAGCTCGTTGAAGCTTTACAGTTGCTGATTCGACTGAATTTTCTGTTGCCAGAATAGCCGTATCGTCCGCGAACGTAGCAACAACGGTGCCTTCTTCTTGGGGTATATCTCGAGTATAGAGCAAGAACAAGACTGGACCAAGTACACTTCCTTGTGGAACTCCGGCAGCGATTTCTTTGAATTCCGAGTATTCGGCTCCGTGTTTGACACGGAAAAGTCTGTTCTCCAAGTACGACTCTAAAATTTTGTACAACTCTTCGGGAAGTTCCTGTCTTAGTTGATAATTCAAGCCTTCGTGCCACACCTTGTCGAAGGCTTGAGAAACGTCAAGAAAAGCACTAGAACATATCTTTTTCTCTTCTATGGCCTTCTCAATTTCGTTGGTTATTCTATAAACCTGGTCAATTGTGGAATGCTTGATTCTGAACCCGAATTGATGATCAGGAATCAAACGTCTTTCTTCAATTACCGGTTTTCACCGTTTTAATAAGAGTTTTTCGAAAACCTTTGAAATTATCGGCAGGAGCGATATAGAGGTTTTACAATGAAGCTGGTCCTTGAGGTTGGCTATTGTGCCGTTTGTTGCATAAATCATAGGCCGCAAACTAAGACAACGAGCCTTAAGTTTTCGACACGTGAGCGAACATTTGGACTTGGGGGATTTTAAAATTTAACAAAATCGGAGCAACTTTTAAAAAATTGAAGGCGACGGATCAAAGACGGTGGCCAAATTTGCGGCAGAAAGATTTCGAGGGAAGTGACCCTATAACTTTCGTCCCTGGTTGTTTGTTGAGATGGCTGTCTTCATGCGACTTATTAAAATGGATGTGTTCGGACGGCCGTCGTCAACACTATTTACTTGCGCTATTGTGTTTTACTTCATACATTTTCCTTCCTAGACTCGCTCTCGTCGTCACGCAGCATTGTGAAAGGGGTAAAAATTGTTACCAACTTTGGAAATAACAAACTAAAGAGTTAACGCTCATGGATTGTGATACAATTTACCAATTCAATAGTGAAGATTGGGGCCATAAAAACAATTTGGTTTCAATCCCATGCACTCTACTTGGTAAACATGACGTCAAATGCATACGTAAAGACCTATAGTACTGAGGTTTATCAATATTGATATCGATATTTACTCTTCGTGCCATTTGTTTACTTTTCCTTAAAAACAAATGAACACAAGCAAACAAAGAGCAGATTTCTCTTTGTGATGAAATTTTAATACATCTTCCGAAGCAGATTCGGTTCCTTCTCAAATATGGAGTCTTCGGCTGAAAGGATGCAAACATTTTGAAGTAAATCACAATACAGTATACCATCAGTTGCTAAGCAAACTCGTCTCAAAAATGTCCATGACGAAGACATAACATTATCTGCTTTGAAGTCTACAGTACCCACTGCACCTGATTATGAATTTATAAAGGCGTTGGAACGAATTAGTAAACTATTCTCGTTTGCTATGTAAATTTTCAGCCCAATGCTATATTTGATCTGTGTAGGTTGGTAACTTCAAAACCAACGCACACATGGGATGTCTGAAAATTATTTTAAATGATTTATTCTGTTTCAAAGGATTTTTATCATACTTATGTGTAAGTGTGTAAAAAAAATAATGAACAGAGAGTAAACTTATTGAAACTTATGTTAAAGAAAACTCCTCCGAAGTGAGAATTATCATGTTCTCATTGCGAATTTAATGTGTATGTCAATCAAATTGAATGTATCAGTATAAAGGACTTCAATCAATGAAACATTCGTCCAGACACTGATAGAGCAAATATCGATTTGAAAGGATAAGCCAACACTAACAGTGTAATTTTTATTATTTCCTTACGGTGTTTATCTGTTCCGACGCAATGGTGGGCTTAAATAAATCAGGATAAGTGTTTTGTTTTGATTACAACGATTTTATTTTATTTCATTTTGTTATTATAATTTTTTATTATTCGTTGAAAAAGAAAACTCTACTTAGGAGCCTTCTTCTGTATAAACATACGCTTCATAAGAAGCTCCAATTGGTTCAATGAGTAGGCAGGAGATCTTTCCAAGATCCTTGTGGTATCACAACGGACCCCTCATGGGTCTTAGTGTGTTGACTCTAGCTCCCAGCCATTTTAACATAACCTAACCTAACCTATTATTCGTAAAAGCTGTTTGTTTATATTGTACATAATGTATGTAACAGTCAGAGAATGGATTTTATTGGCGTTGAAAATTGAAAAAAGGCAAAATTAGATGGCAAAATGGGAGAAGGATTTTTAAGCGATATAATGGGATTATACAACCCCTAAACCTAATTTAAAATTTCGATTTATTATTCTTCAAATTAATTTACCAAATTCAACTATTATCCTGATACAGAGTCACCTTCGGAATGCCGGCTCTTCTTCGATATCTCTTTCTTCTTCTCTCTCTCTTCTTCCATGTTGCCAATTGTTTCGTTTTGCGTTTAACTAATAATACCTAAATTTCGAAATAAACATTATTCAGTTTTCTCACAAAAATTGTCTGCGAATGTCGCTTGGGAGAAGGAATGAGGTGGAGGATCTCTCGACATTGGCAGAAACGAGTGAAGGCCAGTTAAAAAACGTAAGGTCAGTAACTTCGATATCTGAAGGCAATTTTAAGTTTCCAACTACGTTATTTATATCTTTGTTGGTCTTGAGTCCTTTATTCGCAGAAAAAACAGAACTGAAGTTTTTCACCACATCTTCAGCAACTAACCCCTCTCGCTTTTTACAATTTCTCTTCGATCTCAATCGAAATCAATACAATCCTTCCTAAATATTACGAATTGCAGAAAAAATAGTTCAAATTAACACTTGACATCACCTGTTCTTTGCAAACTACATATGTAGTTTGGAACGATTCAAATTCGTAGTACGTATTTAGAACGAAAAAGTTGGGAAAAAACCCAGGGGCTTAGTCGGACTAGAATAGCAAAAAGACCCTTCCATAAAAAATCCAAAGAATCTTTGCGTAATACGTAAACGTATCCGCAATAAGAAGGCAATATTTCCTAAGAAAAACGTTAATTCCTTGTTAAATCTTCAAATTCTCAACTATGGTGATATCAAATTTTGTTAAGAGAATTAAATCCTTACGGTCGCAGTGCTGAATTTGACTGTGACTCGAACCTTCAGTCCTAAAAAAAATCGTCGGGTGAGAGGTGGCGTATGCGTAACACTTTTTTATTACAATAAATACAAAGGAAGTGGTAATATTGCTAAGAGAGCATAATTGATGCAGAAATTGGATGTTTAGACAACCGGAGTGATTAATTCTTACATATTGTGATTGATTATTCGTTTCTGTTTTTAATTCAGACTTGCCTATGGGATTGGAATTGATACATGGCATGGGTTCAACAAAATTAGGCGTGGAGACTGCAGCAAAAACCTTATTTTGTACAAGAGCGACCAAATAATTAAGTGAAATTACAAAGCATTTTCTGTGTTGGGAGTACTACGTCTTCCTAACTGCCTATGATAATCTTTATTTTCAGAGAAATTTGTGATTCCAAGTCGGTTTGTGGATTTCAGGCAAACATCGAGATGCGCCAATATCATTTTTGATTCTGGAATAAGAGGTGTCTCCATCGATGTACTCACGGAAAGTTAAGCAAGCCCGAGAGCAGCTAGCTGCTAAATGGACTTAAACTCCCTCTGAGATCTCACAAACTCCTTTAGAAAATATCTAAATTGTAAGCTTCAGTATTATATAAAAAAGTGAACTCCCTTCAAAATCTTCTGAGCCCTCCCGAGATTTCAATCCTGGCACAGGCATGCCGTCAAGCAGCAGTAAAGCCTCGAGGCTCGAGCCTACAAATCAGCCCTGCACTGTTTCAATACGCTCTAAGACCTTTGCAGTCAGGTGAAAAGTAGCCTAGGTAAAAGAATATTGTTGGTAATGAGTAATGGTTTTCGTTATTTTGAGTTAAAAAAAAAAAGAACGCTACACAAAAGATACACGTAACATAGATTAGGTTCGGTTAGGTCCATGCCCCCGTTCAACCAGGGACACACTTAGACCAAATTTATCTATGTTAGAGACGGCAATATCCTCACTTATATTTTATCGACAAATTGCTTTTCAAATAAGAATAATGTGTCAAAAAAATCGTCTCTAACATACTCGTATGTAGTTAGCAATACTTTTCAAAATGCTCTTTAAATTGGGAAAACATAAGACCTTAAACGCTACGTTCCTTTGAAAGCTTCCAATATTACAGTTTCAAGTTCTCAAACTTTACAGACGTCTATAGTTTGGACATGTTTATTCATATTCAAGAACTGTTTGATTTGCAAAATATTTTCAAGCTTTTTGACAATTCTCTGGTGTTAGGTATTAAGGGTTTAAGTTAGAAAGTTGCATTTTTCAGAAAATGAGACACTAACACCAAACAATATGAGCAATTTAGAGAGTTAATTGCTTATGGGCTTGCTAATTACTATCGAATGCAGTTGTGCTAAATTCAAGTTTTTTGAAACCAATCGACAGAGACAAAAAACAGTCAAAACCCCAAAGTACCATTTTTTGATTTAAGCCCTTAATACCTGACACCAGAGAATTATGAAATCACTGATAAAATCTCATTACACCACCACCGAAAGGCGAAAGCTTACATTGAAATAACAAATAAATGACCAGTGGCCAATAGAACTTCTGCCAATAGTGAGCCGAGTCAACATTGTAGTTTATACGTACAAACTTAAAAAATTAAATTGAAAAATCCTTGCGAAGCACACGAGTTAAATCGTTCAGCCAGTTTGATGCTTCGACTTTTACGAGGGTAATTTTAGCTGTTTTTTTTGTAAATAATCTCCTTCCAGCTTTTTGGCATATAAAATCAACAATCCTCGTTAGTACTGATGATTCTTCTTCCTGCTCTTGGCTCATAAACTTCAAGTCCCCAACGCCCCTTACGTTGTTGTTAATGGTTTTTTTTTTCTTATTCCCTTCATTGTTGTACTTGTCCATTACCGAAACGGAGAAATGAATGTCGTTTATGTATCAAGTTGAATTGGCACAACTGTATATCTAAATATTTATCTATTCATTTTAAGTTGTTTTCAAGCTGGACATACTCGTACGTGTACTTGAATACATACTACTGTTACTTTATGTGTCATTGTCTGTTTGTTATTATAGCAAATGTGTAAAGATTTTTAATTTTTTTTTAAATTCCTCTTAAGCAGAGGAGATGCATATACAAATATCTATACATATGCACGCTGAAAAGGAAAAAGAAAACGAAATGGACAAAAGAATGGCAAACACAAAAACGGTCCATTAAAATTTGCATTTCATTATGCGCAACAATAATAAAGCGAATAATTAAAAAAAATAAATCGGCAAATGTGAGAGATATCTTATAAGAGAGATTTTTTTTTTTAATTATTTCTTAAAAGTAAATTCAGGCTGCAGTCTTTTTTATTGGTGGATTTTACGTCGGCCATTTTTGTGCTTTAAAACGTATTTTGTTTTGTGTTGTTATATTTGGTTCTGATGGTTGTTAAATCAACTTTTTCTTTCAATATGTACATATGTTCGTCCATTTGCTTTTAATTCTCCCTGCAACATTGATTTCCTGTCACCTAAAATCGATGGTTCGTTTCATTCTGGATTCGTAAAAATGAAACTTTCTCTCGAAGAAAATTCAGTCCTCTCTGTATTTTTAAAGTCCAAGATGGCTGATTGGAAGTCTTTTTAAGTCTCATTTAAAATTTGCAAATGTTTAAAAATCAGATTCTACCACATAACTCACAAAGAATGATATCTGTCCTGCGCAAGGCAAATCAATTAAATTCCCGAACGCCTTCGCAAAATCAATAGCTCGGGCGAGTTGCGGACAATCAATTTCATAACAAAGTGCTTGTTTTACCTCCTAGTGGTTGCCGGCGGGGGTAAATCCATACGAAAATTGGAAATGCGTGCGATTGAAAACACTTGAGGACTTTCCCGACGAAGATTGATTTCTGCAAAGTGAGGCCGCTCCTCGACCCAGGGAGTCGATAGCCTGAGCAAAAATTCATGTGATATACTTAGGTGAACGTTTTTGAGGAAAATAAGAATAGAAGAGAATGAAAACTACAGATTCTGCAGCGATGCCGAGAAGACCTCGTCACACCTCCTAATGAACTGTGAGGCATTGATCCACAAAAGAAGAGCACACCTGGGAGCGTACACTTCTCTTAAAGGGATCTCCCATCGATGAACCCAATCCAGATACTCCGATTCTTCAGAGCGATTGGATTGGAGGAGGTGCTATAACCCGAGACTCATCGACCAACAAGATTTCGAGGGAGCACAATCTCTACACATCGCAGTGCATACATACACCCCAACTTTTAACATCTAATACCTAACATCTAGTTTGACACAGAGAAGATAAAAAAAGGGTGTTTCAGACTTCATAAAATGGTTCGGGATCGTTGTATGCGCTGATCTCGGCTCGTGAGTCAGTCGTGTCAGTATAGTATACAGTTGTCTGTGCGTGTTATATTTTTCGCACGCATGGAAGGGACCTACAATTTATTGCCGACTCCGAACGGCGAATAGAGAAGGTCTTTCATGACAAATTATACTCCCGGAGGCTTGTCATTCCCCGACGAGAGATGGTGCCGCAAAAAATGTTCGGTGGAAATGGCTGGAGCTTGAACCCATGCCGCTCACACAGCAATCCTTCGCACTAACCACTGAGCCACGGCGACCGAAAGTGCTAGAAGCCATTGTCAATGCTGAGGATATGGAAGAACTGTTTCTGCAGACTGTTTAACGGTGACGACGAATCAAATCCCGCTGTTAGGCAGAATGAACCATTAAACTTAAACAAAGAAAACTAAGAATTCCGTCTACCCGACCTGGACGAAGTAAGGATGGCCATATCTAAGCTTAAGTTCAACAAAGCTGCTGGAGCTGACGACCTAGCTGCCGAGCTGTTCAAGGCGGCAGGTGATGATTTGGTAAGGAGCATGCACCAACTCATCTGTAAAATATAGTCGGAGGAAAGTATGCCCGATGAATGGAACCTCAGCATTGTTTGCCCGATCCTCAAGAAAGGAGACCCCTCCGAACCGTCTTATCTGACGTGTTGCGTGAACGCCTGAAGCCGTTCGTCAACAACCTGATCGGTCCATATTACTGTGGCTTCAGGGCAGGAAAGTCCACCATCGACTAAATAATCACACTGCGGCAGATCTTGGAGAAAACCCAGAAACTTCAAATCGATACCCACCACCTCTTCATCGATTTTAAGGCCGCGTATGACAGCATCTATAGAGACGAGCTATACAGAGCCATGTCTAGTTTTGGTATCCCTGCCAAACTCGTCCGTCTGTGCAGGATGACGATGGAGAATGCACGCTGCTCCATCAAGGTCGGTCAAGACCTCACCGAGACCTTTGATGTCAAAAAAGGATTTAGACAAGGCGACGCGCTGTCATGCGACTTCTTCAACATCGTACTTGAAAGAGTTGTGCAAAACTCACGCGCCAACACCAGAGGCACAATCTTTCAAAAGTCTGTCCAATAACTCGCATATGCCGACGATATTGACATAATCGGAAGAACGCAGCGTGATGTCACGGAGGCAACGAAGATGGGTTTAGCGGTCAATGAGGGCAAGACGAAGTATATGCTGTCAACAAGAAAGGACACCCAACACCGACGTCTCGGACAGAACGTCACTATAGACAGTTATATCATTGAGATAGTTAAGGACTTTGTCTACCTAAGCTCCGCTATAAATTCAGACAACGACACCAGCTGAGATCAAATGAAGAGTAACTCTTGCCAATCGCTGTTTCTTTGGGCTAAGAAGGCAATTGAGTAGCAAAGCCCTCTCTCGAACGACTAAAGTGACCCTGTATAAAACCTTAATCGTCCCAGTCCTGTTCTACGGCGCAGAGGCTTGGACACTGTCAAAAGCGAATATTGTTGCTCTTGGCTGTTTCGAGAGGAAAATTCTTCGGGTAATTTTCAGTTCCGTCTATACAGACGGTGAGTGGAGGAGGAGATACAACGACAAGCTGTACGGGCTGTACATCTTCATCAACTTAATCAGAAGAGTGAAGCTCCAGCCAATGCTCCGGTCCGGAAAATCTTCGAATCCACATCCGAGAGACGGCGCAGTAGAGAAAGACCGCGACTCAGGTGGCGCACGCAAGTGGACGTAGCTGGCAGCTGGCTTAAGATCGAGCTGGCTTGAGACGCTTGTAGGTTGAGGCCCAGGTCCACCCTGACTGTAAGTTAGTGTTAGAAGCCAGAATTAGTAAATAATTCTTAGCTAGGTAAACTACATTGCATACTGGTAGATACACTGTGTCGTATGCGTAATATTTTTGCTTAGAACTCGATCTTGGTTGGTTGGTTGAATTTACATAGAGGACGAGGATCTCTCTTCACTTAGGCCTCAGCTGGACATGTTGTAATTCAAGTGTTTGTTCGAGAATTTTGTATATGTGTGGAAGGGGGTGTGTGAGGAGAAAAGTTGGTGATGGGGAGTCTATGGAGTGTCTATTGTTTTTGTGTGAAGTCGGGAAAATCTTCCTATAATTTCCGCAAACTCTAGGATTTCACCGATCATTTTGCTGTCT
Organism: Matsumyia berberina; assembly: GCA_917880715.2. NCBI lineage: Eukaryota > Metazoa > Arthropoda > Insecta > Diptera > Syrphidae > Matsumyia > Matsumyia berberina. The sequence goes on along the minus strand of OU862871.1, from coordinate 85,232,787 downwards.
AGTTCCTTTATTATCCGCATGGATCGCAGTACCCATTAGAGTGGTCTTGCAGTGACTGTACAGTGTCAAAGGAAGTGTTCCAGAATTCGATTTTACTTTTCTAAATTTTACTTCAGGTACAATGACGCGGTGTAGAGCGCTCGAGTAGAAATGGAGCTTCCAACTTGATGTCCGAAGCTACAAAATGATAGTGCCAGCATTCAGGCTTGTTGTAAGAGCCCATGTCAACCCCGAAATTGGTGGTGGAAAGGGTTGGAAAGAATAAATGTACCGAGTTGCCCATGCGGTTTTAGGGAATATCTGATTGGTTTGACTGACAGAATATAATGTACCTAATCATTCATCAAGCTGGAGGGGATTGCATTCCATGAGTGAGAGCAATTTTGACTCAAACACACGACTCAGCCAACAGCGCCAATAATTTTCTGCTGAAAAAGTGGATGGTGTGGATCTGAGGAGTGACTGTTTCTCCCTTAGCGGGCTCAGATTCAATTGACCTGATAGTCTGGTCGTCCTCGAGTCAGAAAGAAAAACAAGGAATGTTGGTTACAGGGAGGTCTTGCAAAGCTAATGGGAAGAATTGAAAGTCTATAATTACTCATCAATGTTTTGAAACCCGGAAAAGGCATAGGGTGTAATGTGACGTCTTTCCACGCGGACGTAGTCGCGGGTATCAGCTAGTTTGTTATATATTCAGGTTTTTGCAATTCAAGCACTACAATATTTTATTTAATGTAGCATCTTTCAATCTACATAGCTATGCTGATTCAATCTATCATACAAATCGCTATAAAATGAATGAAAACTCCCTGCAATCGATCGATGAAATAAATATTTTTTTTTTTTACTATTACCCCAAACTGATGGTCGCTTTCTGACAGTATCTTTTTTACACCTTAACTAAATAAATTTCAATTTGAAATCAATTCCTCTGCCTTTTCCAAGAGCCGAGTGCACACGGATAATGTCGCGTACCAATTCTAATGTAATCCCAAAGCGAAAATCAGTGAAATTCACCAGGTATACCCGACAATTTCTTTCCCCCCCTTTTACCACGAAAAGAATGGAGTTAGAAAAAAAACCGATATATATCCTTATCACATTTGGACTATCGGTAACTAAAACATGTCTGCACGTTTCGGATATTCCTTTCTCTCTTTTCGAGGTCGGAGTGGGCCTCATCTACCGCATCTCTATGAATTCTACCGAAAAGTGATTACACAGTGGCTACGGCTATAGGACACGAAGGACGTCCTGAAACAAAATATGTTCAATGCCAAGCGATTTGTAAAATGCAGGGGGGAGGTATTGCGACTTTGAGTAGTGGCCCTTGCCGACACAGGAAGAAATGAAAACGAAGTAGTGGTAGTCCTACAGTTGGTGCCACTTTTTAACGTGCCAACCATCCTTAAAGCACCTCTGCCCCACAAACCGCGTCTTTCATTTATGTAAGTGAGGATGACTTTCACACTCCTCAGCTAGTCCTGGGATTTGTGTACTTTGGCAATCGACCAAAAATTCTTTTACATTATTTCTGTACTATCCTTGTGCTCCTTCGCAACGTTATCAGGAGCTAAGAGCTTAAATCTCTTTCATTCCGATTCACTGTCGTACACCCGCTGCAATTTATATTTGTTTTGTGTGTGCGGTGCCAGACTAACTAGCACTGCGAAGAAGTGTGCTGCATGCACCCCGTAGACCTGTTTCGCAAGGACCTCTTCAACGATAATGTACCATCTCACTGTGGGTCATTTATTTTTTGTTAAAATCATCGCATTTGGGGTGTGTGCTGTCTAATGCGACCGAATTCAAAAATCATTAAAGTTCAAGCCCAATATCAGCATCTTGCAATGAAGTGGGCGAATTGTCGGAATTGTATGCGAATGTAATTGGGGAAATGTTTTGTGTAAACTTCCGAACCCGACCCTGAACCCTTAACCTTTTCAAAATATTTCCTGTTATATGTACGTCTGGGAATGGACAAGAAATGGTGAATTGGATTTCTATGGACGAATGCCGGTAAACAAATCTATTAGATGGAAGTTCGTTGTGTTTTCTGTATGAGAGATGGAAGATGGCCTTTGTTTACAACAAGAAATTCATAGAAATCAATGCCTCCAGGAGAAGCTACTTATTGGAAAATGTTTCCAGGGGTTGGATGAACATGAAAACTTTTGAGTACACTTCAGTGAAGCAATACGTACAGCGGTTTTTAGAACTCAAATCAGATTATTAATTATTTCTTTGCAAAGTGGTATTGGTTTGTAATTACAAAATAAATTAATTAGAAATAACTGAAAGCAAATAAAAAAATTGTGTGTGAGTATTCTATCAAAACAATAAGAAAGTTGTTCGTTAAAGTTAAATGAAATGAAGTCACAGAGTGCATTTACTTGGAAATTCAGTTCGAGGAAGTCAGTTTGTGAAGAAACTTTATCGTTCAGGTCAGATTTATTTTTTTTTGGTAAACATGCAGATATTTGGACGAAGTTGTTGTGGTCAGTAGAGATTCAAGTCAGGAGCTTCGATTCATTTCTCTTTTGTATCATGGAAGTGGTTAAAACTTGTGGTTCTAGGCGGATACGTTAACATTACTTGCAGGACCATCATCATCATCATTTTCAAAGACCCCCTCATCCACTATGAGGGTCGCGGGTTAAGGGAGCTTACATGGACTCTCCACATCTCCCAATCTTTCGCCATCGACTTTCAATCATCGGGGAATATTCTCATACAGGTAGCGCTGAGATTTCGGACTTGGTTTAACCATCTCATCCTAGGCCTACCCAGGGCATGCCTTCCTGATGGCACGGATTCCATAGCACGTCTTGAAAGCCAATTTGGGAACATGCGTTGAACATCCCCAAATCATCGAGGTATGGACCTTTCTCTTCGAAGACCTACCCATTTGACATTGAGTGCCTCGCGTATTCTGGTGTTCTTAACTCGATCTCGACGATTTATCCCAGCAATAAAAAGATGAAATCGCCTTTAGACAGCTTCTATCTGCGATATTATTCCTTCGGTCATTACCCAAGCGCCAGGACCATAAGCGAGGGTCGGAAAAAACGTTGAATTAAAATCCGATAGCTTAGCTCCGAAAGCAAGTTGAGCCCTCCTGATAAAAAATTGACCAAGCCGTCTCAATATTACTCCAGACTGACCAATCCTGCAGGATAACTCAGTATTCCTTCTTCCTTCACTCGCGAATAAGACCCCGAGATACTTTAACTTCTTCACCTGCTTCAATGAGACTCCAATTAAACGCAGAGTGCATTGAACAGGTGTTCGGGAAATTACCATTACCTCTGATTTTTTCACGTTTACCCCCATCCCAGCTTTAACACAGACGGCGACGAACCTATCTAATGCGCGCTGAAGTTCGGTATGAGTGGACGTAAGTCATCTGCGAAAAGCAGTGACTTATACTTAAGTCTTCCAATTCGAACCCTTCTTCACCAAGACTGCGCTGTAAAATCCAATCCACATACACTATAAAGAGGAGAGGTGACAGAACGCACCCCTGGCGAAGTCCAACGCCCACAGTGAAAGGTGTCGACTTAACACCGTTCACCCGAACACAGCTCTTGCAGTTAGTGTACAGAGATTGAATGGCCGTCAGAAGAGAACCGTCAATCCCATACTCCAGCAATACACTCCAGAGTTTACCTCGAGGGACCCGATCATATGCTTTCTCCAAATCCACAAAACAACTGTAGATAGGTTTGGCATACTCCCAGGCCTTCTCAAGAACCATTCTGCGAGTGAATAGCTGGTCGGTTGTGCTTCTTCCTGGATGAAAGCCGCACTGCTCGTCGCCCAACCTGGACTCGACAACAGCTCTGGAACGCGCTTCCAACACCTTACCGAAAGCTTTTCCGGCTATACCGGCTTATGAGAGACTAGCGGCCCTCCCCGGCTTTGCACGGGTACAAATAATTTATTTGATTATTGTTATTTGGTATGTTTCGCTTTATTATAGCCATTTTTTAATTAACAAAAATATAATAACGTAAAATAGCTACGGCTACAAAGCTATCAAGCGCTCGCTGAAGTTCAGTTCAGATGGATCCAAGCGAAAAGCAGATGGTTTGTCCTTAAGTCTCACAATGCGAACCGTTTCTCGGCACGGGTGCGCTGTAACATCCAATCCATAAACACATTGAAAAGGAGAGGTGACAAAAAGCACTCCTGACGAAGGCCAACGCTCGCAGTGGAAGAGGTCAATGTAACGCCGTTTACCCGAACACAGCTCCTACAGATTATTTATAGAGATCGAATGGCCTCCAAATAAGAACCGTTAATCACACACTCCTCCAGAATTTACCACGAGGGACCCTATCGTTACTTTCGTGACACACTCCCAGGGCTTTAATGAAGAACCGTTTTACTTCCTCTTCCCCCTTGTGCATTTCTAACCAGATTTCATAAACCTCAGCACATTTGATCGAAAAGTCACCTGCTCTACAATGCTGTAGGACTATTCGTCCTACTCAGCCATCCAATCCCTGTTCGAGATTGATCAGCTTTGAAAAATGCTCATCACATCTACGCAAGATATCCTTCTCATCGGAAAAAAATAAACCATCTTTGGATTTAACTCCTTCAATGATATTAAACTGCCATCGTCCGAGACGACGTATGGCCTGCCAGAACTCCTTGTTTGCACATCTGTGATCTCGATCCAATGTTTAAAGCATTCTTGTGTCAATCCTCACCTATGCAACTGAAAGTCTCTTATCTCCGTTTCCCTTCTACGTGCGCCAATACACCGCACCGATCGTCATCACAATACGCATTCATACATACGTACATATGAAAATAAAACTACCCTTGTACAACTGGGCAAAACAAAAACAACATACGAACGATCACGATCACGAACCGATGTGCTGTTGGCTACAGTAGCGTATTCTATAAATGGTCAAAGTTTAAAACCTCAATATCTCAATAACTACACAACATATGTGCATACTATATGGCCTATGTTAATTTTATACCTATAAGCTATCATATTTTGAAAGTTTTATGTCAATCGCATTAGTAGTATTTGCGTTAATCCCGAAAGCATTTTGATGCCAGCAATCAAACTCTTCCTCTTTATTATATTAGTAGGATATAAATTAAACTATTTAAAGCTAGATTTACTTAAAAAAAATATTTTTATTTACTTCTTTACGAACTACTTCTTACGAACTACTTATGATTACTGAATGACAAAATATTTCATATCTTAAAACTAAGTGCATATCCCATACTGCCAGACGACAGGTCAGCATACCTGTTGGTGGCTCAAGTATCCGCTCGTTGTCGATGCCTCGTGTGTCCGGTTGAATATGATTCGCTGCATTCCATCACGTACGGAGTTGATGTTGTTGCTCGTGGGAACTGTATCATGCATTGTTTGCATGATGAAATGTTTCTGGCGTTAACTCCTCCACCCTTAGAATCTTACGTCCTCGTGAGATGTTGTTGACGTCACTAGGTGAGGGATGTCTTCAAGTCCTATGGTTATTGATGATGATGATGGCATGTTGGTATTAGACTGTTCGTTTTTAGTCATGCCTTTATTTCTTATCAATTTGTATGCGAAGGTTGCGATGGCTAAGACTGTAACCACTAGTATGATGTTCACGGTTAAGTTGATCTCGTGTTTCGTTTCAAGCAGCTTGATTTCCTTCGTTCGATTAACATAAAGATCCTTGATCATCTCGAGAGACAATACTTCTTCTATCTTGTCAGGTTTATATGACGGTTGGAGTATCGCTGGTAAAGGTTGATGACTTGTGACTTCTTTTGACATGATCGTTCTTCCTTTAACTTGAATGGTAGTGTTGAAGTGTTTTATGATGAACGTACCCTTGAGCATGACAGTATCGTTGTTGATGAATATTGGGCCATTAAACTGATTTAGTAGTAGGATTCCTGGAGCTATTTCATCTACATCTGGGATGTGCTCATTGTTGATGATGGGACATGTTGCTTTCTGACTCTTTATCAGCATTGGGATGCACGATGAATTTCTTAAACTTACAATGTTATTTTCGTTACAAATAGAAAGACTATTATATGTTTTACATTTGTTTGTAATGCCATGAATGTCTGTATCGCATTCCAGTATTGAATCGTATTTAATTTTATTGATTATTTTATTTACTTTAACAGGTTTTATTAATGACAAATTACATAGTTCTTTAGTAGTTGTTGGAATGCTTAAAATATAAATTAAGTTATTATCATTTGAAGCGATTTTTATCTCGGCAAATTCTAATGCTTCATCTACATTCACATAGGGAATATTTTCAACTTTCATAATTGTTTCTGTTATATTTATTTCGGTGTTAGATAATATAAAAGAGTTTATTACATTTACTTTTGCCCAATGAATGGCATAAACTACATTAACTATTTCCTCCTTAATTATATCTAATTTATATTTAATTTTTGTAATTAATTCACTATTATTAAGTTCATTTTCTTTGAATGTTTTCATAATCTTATTTGTAATGTTCGTTAATTCATTGATCTTTTCTAATGACATTTTATTAATTATTACTTGATTATTATTATTTCTTAATACATTATTCATTTTATTAGTAATTATTTCATAGTCGTGGTGGTCCGGGCTACCCGCAATCCACTTCCACGCTGAACCTAAAAAATCTAATGATCTCTTACTCTTACTTCTATTATTTATCTTAAGTCTATTTAGGTAAGTTCGTATACGGGATATTTCAAAGGAAAGGACAGGAGTTAGGATATGGTTGATAGTAATGGATGTCTTTAACGTAGCTTCCAAGTTGTTAAGTGTTGTTTCGTAAGCTTCGATGTCGATCAAGTGTATTATCTTGAATGATCCGTTCTGCAATTTCGCGCGACCTGTATTGATCTTTATTAGCTGTGAATTCGAGTAGTCCAGAATTTGTGCCTCGCCATTGCAGAGTGGTAATAATGTTCTATTGAAAAAGTTAATTTTTTATAAGATTTTTATGAATGATTCTTCCTGACTGGGTAATAACTGTTGTATTTCTATCTTGTGCAACTGTCTCCTTTTTATATCTAGAATCGAGCTTATTTCCTATTCTTTTGTTAGTTTTTACGTAAATGGTTTCGCCAATAGAATATGTTTTAAGTGGACTCTTTCTTGCATTATGGTATTTTAAATCTGCTTCTTGTTTATCGCGTAGTTTATTCATGTTTTCTTGTCTTTCTTGTCTAAGTTGTTCTGGATTGGTTAGTAGCTCTCTACCGAAAAATGTGTCTATGGGTTTTTTGCCTGTAGTGGTGTGAATGGATCGGTTGTATTCATAGATTGATCGATCTAGTAATTCTGAAAAGGTGGTATGAACATTATCTGTCTTAAGGCAGCGGATTAGTTCTGAAAGTGTGGAGTGGAATCTCTCCACTTGACCGTTGACGGAACTTGTGTAGGGGGGTGCTTTGAAAACTTTAATATTGAACATATTCTCTAACATGAATGTTATAGAATTAGAGGCTAGGGATTTTTCATTATCCATGACAATTGTTTGGGGTACTCCAAAAGCCAGTATAAGTTCTCTTAGAGGTTGCTTTATGTCCTCAGAAGCTCTTGATCTTAGGATTTTGACCAGGGCATATTTAGAGAACTTGTCAATTGCAGTAAGGATAATTTTTTTGTTAGTGAAGTAGATATCTATATGAATAATCTGTCCGGGATATTCGGGGATAGGTGTAGGTTGTAATTCATGCTTGTTCGGGTGTCTGTCATATTTATGCTCTTTACAGATTTTGCATTGTTTTGTGACTTTCTCTATTTTGGCTCTCAACCGTGGAAAATAAAACTTTTGCAATAATTGCATTTTATTTTCGCGGGAGTTGCGATGTGCACGATTATGTTCCTTGATAATTTCGGTTTCCTGCTGTGTTTCGTCGATTAAGTCTATGACTTGGTTTCTTGCGAAACGTAATCGGTATTGGCTAAAATGTGTCGGGTAAATTTCTTGAAGTTTGCCTAAAATTCTTTCATCAGTTTTGATACCATTAATAACGGATGGATTAAGGTATCGTTTAAGAATGTCAGTTAAAATTTGATCAGTGAACTCAGTTTCAACTATTACATGACGGTGATAGGTAGGGAAAATAATTTTAAATTCATAGGATGGCGTTGTTCCAAGGGAAAGGATAATCTGGTTTTTAAATACGTTGATCGGCTCATTTGCTATAGGTATTAGATATTGACCGGAACTCTCATCGCTATGTTGGGTTGCTGTTAAACTATTTACTTCAATGGTTCTGGGTGGCCTTGACAAAGCATCTGCGACGACATTCGATCTACCAGGCTTATATCTTAACTCGTAATTATATTCCTCGAGTATAGCCTTCCATCTTTTTAATTTGTTGTTGGAATTTTTATTGCTCAATGCATATGTCAGCGGTTGATGATCAGTAAATATTTTCAGAATCGTAGGACCGTAAAGGTAATTTCGCAAAGTTTTTAGAGCCCATACTATAGCCAACATTTCTTTTTCGTTTGTGGCATAGTTCTCTTCGGCTTTCGATAGAGTTCGAGAGATGAAGGTTATCGGCTTATTTTCTTGAGCGAGTACCGCACCAATAGCATAGTCCGAAGCGTCTGTAGTCAAATGGAATTCTTTACTAAAATCTGGAAAAGTTAGAACAACGTCTTCTGAAGTAAGTGAATTTTTAATTTTGTCAAAAGTATCCATGGCCTCATTATCCAAATGTATGAATTTTTTGTTTGACATTTGTCTAGACGTACGCCCATCCTCCCCTCTTAAAAGGGCTGTAAGGGGTTTTGCCAGCTTCGCGTAATCTTTAATAAATCTGCGGTAAAATCCCGACAGACCAAGAAATGATCGCAGATCTTTTAAAGTTCGTGGATATGGAAACTTGGTAATCGCTTCCACTTTGATTGGGTTGGCTTTTATACCATCCGAAGATACGATGAATCCGAGGAATTCAATTTCTGGCCTTAAAAATTCGCATTTATCCAATTGCACCCTAAGGTTGGCTTCTTGAAGAGTCTCGAAAATAGATGCCAAATTTTGAAAGTGCTGTTCAACGTTCTCACTGAACACAATTATGTCATCAATATAGACATAACATATCTTACCGATGTGTTCTCGCAAGATGTCGTCTAGAGCTCTCTGAAAAATAGATGGTGCATTTTTCAGACCAAAGGGAAGTCTTACGAATTCGTACTTTCCATTGTTTACCGAGAATGAAGTTTTCTCGATGTCGTCCTCGTGTAGAGGTATTTGGTGAAAGCCACTTTTTAAATCAATAACTGAGAAATATTTGTTCTTCCCTAGTTGCGCTAGTACTTCATTAGTTTCAGGAATCGGATAACGGTCTGGTATTGTTATCGAATTGAGTTTTCGGTAGTCAATAACCATACGGTATTTCTTTTCACCAGAGGCGTCCGTTTTTTTTGGTATAATCCATACCGGAGAATTGTACGGTGACCGTGAAGGTCGAATGATTCCATCATTTAGTAGCTGATTGATTTGCTTATCAATCTCTCCTTTAAGCGCCATAGGATACGGATAATGCTTCGAGTAAACGGGATCTTCCGTCGTCGTGCGAATTCTACCTTTGACTTTCGTAGTGAAAGTTAATTTTTCATTTGGTGTTCCAAAAAGCTTGGCGTAATTCAAGGTTAAGCGATTAAGTTGTTGTCGTTGTTCTTGCGACAAGTGCTGCGTTCTGAGATTAACATTATGGATTGATTCTGATACTTGTTGTTTCAGTTTAATTTTAATGTTTTTGTTTACAGTCATATAGCTTTCCTTAGCATGGATGACAGCTGACAGTTCTTTAAGGGTGTCATTGCCAAGAATTGCATGAAAAGATCGTAGTGAGGGTAAAAGGAAGAATTTAATATTTGTGCCTGGTTCAAAAAGATTTATTATAGTATGATGAGTAATTTCTATAGCACCACAGACTGAATTTGCATTAAATATTTTTTGATTTGGGATGGGGTTTCGAACTAAATCTGGTTGTATGTAATTTTTATTCGACCCTGTGTCTACTAGGAATTTTAGGATTTTATTTTCTCTCGTCCTACATTCAAAATAAGGTAGTGACGAGTTCGTCAGTCTAAAAAATGAACGTCGACAAAATCAGAAAATGTTTCTGTCGGTTCTCCGCTTCCTTGTTGAACTACGTACTGATTAAGATCTTGGTCATCTTCTTTCTGATTATTCATAGCCGAAATCATAGCATTATAGTTACTAACTTCTTGAGATTCTATGGATGTGTTATTATTGTGGGGGTCAACTTCTGAAGATTGCAAGTGGAAATTTCTTTGCATCTTGTTGGGATTTGGATATTCTCGTGAAGGAACCATAGGTCGTTTTGGAGCTGGTGGGAAATTTTTCATCACCGGCCGATTCATATAATTTACATTGTGTGTACGGATGGTTGTAGCATCCATTGGTTCAGGCCTTTGAACAGATTGTGGCAAAAAGTTACTAGTTGGTTGAGGATTCCTTCGGAATTGATGTGGATTTATTTGAGAATTCGATGGTTGGGTAAATTGATTTGGGGGGTATGTAGGTCGTTGGTTAAAATGTTGACGCGGTGGGGGACGCGGTGGAAAATGTGATGATTGGGGTACATATGCAAGTTGTGGATAGAAAGGTTGCTGTTCTCGGGTTCTCCGTGAAGGAATTGGAGGAGGAGGTGGTGGCCTCCTAATTTGGCTGATATTATGGTGAGCATAGTTGGCTCTAAATTGCTGATTTTCGAGTTTTAAACAGAGATTAAGAGCTGTAGGAAGGTCTTGCGGTTCCCTTATACCTAAGAGTCTGGGCAAGTCACCTCTTAGACCTCTTATAAAGGTATCTAAGGCCTTGGCTCTGTATGACGATGTAAGGTGGTATAAAGCATCAGGTGGTAAGTCCATACTCGAAATTTTGTTTAGTATCAATGACAAATGATTGTATACCGACTGATAATAATGCTCCAAGCCATTGTTGCCTTGAATAAGAGTCGTCATCTGGTACTCCAATGTTCCCAGATCACGCTTATCCGCATAGTGAAGCGTTAAGCATTTCGAAATACATTCCCAATTTAATGGGGTGTTATATGACTCTAAAACGGCATCCGCATTACCCACAATCTTATTGCGGATTATGTTAAGGATACCAAAATATTTTGGTGTTCCTCTAAATTGGTTATAGATGCTTAAAACCCTTTCAACGCTCTTGCGCCATGAACTAAATTCGCCGGGAGTTCCGGAGAACTCTCTTAAACATCTCACGACGTCTGGTACCTTGTCCAGGTCGCTTAAGTTCGTGCGCAGATGTTCATGAATAGTTTCATCGGTTCCCCTATGAAACTGATTATCAGGATTTACTATAGATTGAACGAGGTTTCTGCACTCAGTCATGCAGAAGCGACTTACAATGCTTGCGATTAGCGATTCTAGTTCTGGAGTTGCGTTAATCCTCGCATTTGGATTCGAAATCGATGAATTTTGATTAGAAACTGATGGAGTCGGATTTTCGATGTTCAACATCGGTGGACGCAAAATTGGATCGGTCATAGTTGCAGGACGTTTAGACATAAGAACTCAAATAGATACGTTAAAGGTTTTCGAAAGGAACGGGAAGGATATTTTTAATTGGTTTACAACTACGGTTAATATGATTATTCTTTATGACTTCTAAATGTTTCGTTTTCGTACTGATTAATAATTATGTCTTAGGGCTATCACTTTATACTATTACGCTTAGTACACTATTACACTATATATCGATCTCAATGTGAAGAAATATAAATCTTAAATTTAGCTTACATTAGGATAAACCAACGCTGGTGAAGGGGCTGCATTCCTTTTTACTCGTAGTTACTTGGGGGCCTTTCTCCACACTCCCTCGTTGGCGGCAGAATCTACAGATGCTGCTTCTTCTTTGTCCGGAACCCAGGTTTTTCACCACGCACACGCTGGCGAGCTTTTATAAAGGTCGTCTTACGGTAATGATGTTCAAGGTACGCGCACTGCACTCGCGGCGAGCTTATGAGGTCGACTTATGCGTTTACGACAGAGCACTTTACGCGACGCGATTACACTTTGATGCGATGATTTTCCTGGGCCCCACGTTGGGCGCCAATTAAACTATTTAAAGCTAGATTTACTTAAAAAAAATATTTTTATTTACTTCTTTACGAACTACTTCTTACGAACTACTTATGATTACTGAATGACAAAATATTTCATATCTTAAAACTAAGTGCATATCCCATACTGCCAGACGACAGGTCAGCATACCTGTTGGTGGCTCAAGTATCCGCTCGTTGTCGATGCCTCGTGTGTCCGGTTGAATATGATTCGCTGCATTCCATCACGTACGGAGTTGATGTTGTTGCTCGTGGGAACTGTATCATGCATTGTTTGCATGATGAAATGTTTCTGGCGTTAACTTATACCCCTATAATCGGAACAATCCTTCTTATCTTCCTTCTTAACGAGGGGAACAATCACGCATTCCCAGGCCAATGTAGTGACACGAGAGGGCCATTTCACCGTCGCTTCCCCCAAGGTATGGCCGAATTTCATCCACACCAGCAGATTTTCCGACTTTTAAGGCTTGAATCGCCAAAGTCACCTCCTCTACGGTGGGACTGTCCTCCGCCCTACACAAAACCATGGGTCTCCCTTCCTCTGTTCGGGATTGAGGCCTCCCATGCAGCTGACCTTCTCGGAGTGGGAAATGGGCAACATGGCTGGGAAGTGCGGATGGAGTAGCTGAAATAGTTGATCTAGATAGATCAATAATGACAAGACGAAGTAAGAAGGTCTCGGATACTACCAAGCCTGCTATGCGAGGGCGCCCATTGGAGCCAGGCCTAGAGGGTGGCAGCATGCGAGCGCTGGTGGTCGACTTGTCCAGTCCGGCAGCCGAGCGGGATTAAACCGAGACGGATAAGAGCTTCTCGGCAATGGTCTCGCAACCCATTACATGGGCCGAGAGGGAATGCGCTATGCTCCGACGGGAGCATAAGTGAACTTTCTGCTTTGCGACAACGGCAGCGACTTAGGATACTTGCAGAATAATAATTAAAATTTATTTCGCAGTTATTGAAGTTTTAAATGTACCTTTCAAGCATGCTAGCGGTTCTGAAAACTTTAAAACATAATCAGCGAAATGTAGAAAATTGGAAGGAAATTCACGGTACGAATTGACTTAATTTAACGCATCCATTTACATCCGGTGTACATATGTATGTATGTACGCATGCAAGCTCTATGTCTCCAACATTTCTAATTAAGTTATATACAAAACTTACTCTTAGTTTTTTTTGGTGTCTAGCCTTCATATAGGAAGTAAAACTCAAAACCATTCCGGAAAAAAAATCCGAAACACTATCAGAAAAGTAACTCTCATAACTCAACGAATCCTATTAAGAAATAGATTCACGCTAGAACACGACCTGACAATTTCCATCAAAGGCGAGGATGCAGACAAAATATCTATCTACTTTCACTGAAATGGGATTTAATTATGTAATCCGATATCTCTGATTCTTTTTGTGCGCTCTTCCAACCCGCCATCCATGTACAATACACAACTACTCGTTGTATGTATGCACTGCAGCAGGAATAGTGCACATTTCATTTTATTTAATTCCCATTCAATTTGATTTTCAATTACATACCCTCCGGAGTAGCAACAGCAATAGATGATGTGAAATCCCACAAGCACAGCCATTCACCTAGGTATTCCTGAAGACATCCCTATTCTGTAACCATCTGTAACCAGCAATCTTCTACTTCTTTTCAGACGATTTGGTAGATTTGAAGGAAAGCCACCCCGGAAAAGTAGCAGAAATAGTATCTCTATGGCCTGGAACTGCACAAATCTGTATTCTTAACAGGAGTCATCGGGATGCTTTGGCTGTTACATGCACATGACATGACTTGTAGTAGTTCGTCTTGCAACACCAGCAGCATCACGAATGGTGTTTTTTGTTTCGTATATTTCTACACGAACTTTACTTGCACATACATATGTATGTATGTGTGTAGCTATTACTGATGTAGGTGTGCAATGACTGCTGAAACTTCCAGTTTTCTATTATGATATTCAAGTTTGAGGTTACAAATATAAAAATATTCGCTAAACATTTGTTTTTTTTTATTTTATTAAGTTTTTTCAGTCTTCACTTCAAGTCTTAGCAAGTTAGATGGCAGAAGTGACCAAGGCAAAGGAATTTTTAAGGCAAAATTGCTACTACTTTCGATTTATGGTCCCACCTGTGTTTAATTTCAGTTTGTAGAGAAGATAAAACCACGAACTATACGAGCTTTACTAAGGAATTATTGAGCGAAAGAGGTGGATATGTTGACAGTGCGAAGCAGCAATAATAAACAGGTAGTGCTTGTAGTGGCAGAAGGCGAAATCTTATCTGGAAAAGATGCAGGCCTTATAGAGGCCTTGGAGAGAAACGGCTCGGCAACAAGCCCGGAACAAGCCGAGACTTCGTTGAGCATCCCGCCTTTCGCACTTAAGCTCGAAGCGGGGAAATAAGCCTTAAGGGAGGCTAATAACAGATCGACCACTCTAAGCACTTGTGTAACCACAAGGAAGATATAGCCTATATTCCAAAGGGCTAGGACCGACAGACTTCTGCAGATCGACAGAAGATCCCTATCTGCCCTTATAGGAGTGATCGCAGGGCATAATACGTTGCGGTACCATATGAAAAACCTTCGAATTACAGAAGAAGAACTTTTGTAGGGTATGTGGCGATGAGGAGGTTCACGAGGATACAACCCACTTCCTTCGCCATTGCCCTAGTCTGTACCATCTAAGAAATAGGTTCCTCGGGCGACAATTTTTCGAGGACATTGTAGAATTATCCGATACACTGGTGGACCACAGGGTGGTTTGTATCACAGACGCAGTAAGTTGGTTATGTTCTACTGGTATCCATTAGACACATACAGTCTAAATCGATTATAACGACTTTTAAGGGATCGAACAATTTGGTCGTTATAACCGATGTCGCTGTAAGCGATTTTGACTGTATATGAATGTATGCAACTGTCACCATTGGGTAACATTTTTACGGGTACGAGACATCTCACTTCCACCAACGGTACCACAATCGGTCTGACCTAAATGTGGCAGTATGGTTTCTTCCTTTCACCTGCCCACTTACCTAACCTATAGTGCATGCAATGAATTATAATAGCTGGCGCGACAGCTCGATGAGCTAAGACCTAGCTTTCGCAACCATTCATGTTATGCCTGATACATTTTATGGCTGACTTCAAACGGCGAATTGAGAAGGTTTTCCACGACAAATTATACTCTCGGAGGTTGGTCATTTCCGGAAGAGAGATGGTGCTGCGAAAAATGTTCGTTAGCCATGGCGGAGGCTTAAACTTAGGCAGCTAATCTAGCAGTCCAACGCACTAACCACTGAGCCGCAGCGACGATTATGAATTGCAATTGTCAAATCAGTGTTGTGAGCCTGTATCGGCCGAAACGGAAGAATTTATTGAAAAACCTTATTGGACTTCAGATTGTGTCAATTACTCTTAGAGAACGACGCGATCAGCAAGACAAACCAAAGATTGAAGAACGGTACCACATGCCGTACCTCCCGAGAGATATAGCCTATGCTGAGCCTTAGTCGATCTAAAAGTCTCATCTTGCTTAAAATGTCGCTTATTAGCACCGTTATTGGTTCTCTCACTAGTCACTGACCCATTGGCCTTCATGACAGAAGGATGGGCCTCTTCGCAAATGACTTTTGCTGGAGCTGCAGGGCCGAAGAGGAGGAGGAAACGATTCTCCATTTTCTTTGCAGTTGTCCTGCCCTATCCCAAAAAGGGGAGGTCTATCTAGAAGGCTATCACTTCGATAATTTGGGCAAATTATCGCATACTGAAGTCAAAAGTATCCTCAGCTTTATTAAGAGCTCCAAAATGGTTTCATTAGCTGAAGTGGCACCTAGGGTATAGATCCCAGTGATATCACAAAGGGCCTTCCTTGGCATACGTGTGTATGTGCCACGCATGGACAACCACCTTATCTACCTACCTACCTGTGTGGAGGAGTGCTATTTACTTATGTCCTGAATCCCGTTGTTGGTCCTAGGGCCTTTAGTCCTGTGTACGCCTCTCCAACTCTTCCCCAAATGTCGCGACTCCTTCTCAACCGTTCTGTGCCATGTTTCGCGATCGACCCACTTTTCTGGCATCTTGGGTAAGCGGATTCTACTGTGTAGTTAGCAATGAAGCTGTCGCCTTGTCAAAATGTGTGACTAATCCACTGGCCAGAAAATCCTCAAAATATTTCGTAGGCATTTATTAACGAACGTTTGCAGCTATCTTGTGAAAGTAGAGGCAATTTTCCAAGTACTGTACCCATATAACAGGACGAATTCGATATTGGAACGGAGTAGTCGTAGCTTGGTGTTTAAGGTCATTACAAATAAAATCGAAGTGAAGTGCTATCAAAAATGAAGCATGGATCAGGATTCTAGCGGAAGCGAATGAAAGATGGAGCTCTTTGGAGTCCTTTAAAATAATTTGAAAACAATGGCTATGGTACAGTGGTGCCAAAACTAATACTCTCAGGCAGAAGGACAGAAAAACCCTCTCCATCCTTGTATGAGTAATTAGAGGTCATAATACTCTGCGCTATCACATCAAAGAGGTTGCGGATATGAGGAAGTTAATGAGGACATAACTCACTTCCTCTGCCATTGCCAAGGTTTTTACCATCTTATACATAAATCCTTTGGAAGGTAATTTTTTTTAAAGATACCGATGAACTAATTGACGTACCAATCAGGGACATCTGGAGCTTCATTAAGGTTTCAAAATGGTTCGAAAGCCTGGGGCAATAAGATAATGCTTTGGGTACTACTCCACGAGCAAGGGATACCTTCTCCCCCAAAAATGGCATCACAATGGGTGTCTACTGACCTGTTTCTCGCACAGAGGGCTTCTTTTCCCTCGCAAACCCATCTACCAAACCTAAAATCATTACATTGCTTTGCCATATTTTGGACAAACTTTCAAACGCAGACTTCGCTTTGCCGGCAAAGCTGAAACCGACTTCGAACTAATTATGGGTGGTTATGGTGCAGTGGTTAGCATCATCGCTTGTCACGCTGAATGTCCGGGTTCAACTCGTGATGTCGGAAAACATTTATATTTTAAAATGAAAAAAAATTCGATCAACTACGAAAAGCTGATGTCGACTTTACTGCGAAGGCATAGGGTGTCATGGCTTGAAAAGTTGATTGAGCTGACCCGTTGAGCTGACCCGGGAGACAAATGTCTCCCGCTAGCCTGGACACCACCCTCGGACGCAATTGAAACCTGATACTATCTGAGTTTCGAACCACTGCACCTCGCTCGCGCTGTGTGAATAACCATCATAAGGACATTCATAATCCCTTGAAGCGCGAGTAAAAAATAAATAAATAGCTGGCGCGACAGCTCGGGATGAGCCAAGACCTAGCTTCTCGCAACCATTCATGCTGTGCGGGTTACATTTTTCGCATGAATGGAAGGGAACTACAATTTATAGCCGACTCCAAACGGCGAGGTGAGAAGCTTTTGCATGACAAATTATACTCCCGAAGGCTTGTCATTCCCCGATGAGAGGTGGTCGAAAAATGTTTGGTGTTTTCTTGGCTGGGGCTTGAACCCACGCCGCTCGGTCAGCAGTCCAACGTACTAACCACGGAGCCACGGCGCCCAGAAGCGCGAATAGATCATAAAAAAAAAACCTCCAACAAATTTCTTTTAAATTTCTCCTGGGTTGGTATTTGTCGTTAACTTAAAATTTAAATAAATTTACCTCTTCAAAGTTTAATGGGGTAAAGTTTAGTTCTGAAAAATCTTTTCTACTTTCGTTTCACAAAATACTGAAGTTTAGAACCCCGTAAAATCAGTAAAATTGTAGAGCTCTTATTAAAGTCTGCTGAGGGGTAAATCAATTTAAGGACGAATGGTTTGAGTAAACTGACCATTTATCTTTTTCCTTTCAATGTCCACATATCGTTTGATATAAGTATTCTATCAGAAAATCCCTAACTTCATCTCTATTTTTATCCAATCATTTCTTGAACATTTCTTATTTTGCTCTACCATTCGACTATCAACCCTGATCATAATTTTACATATTCAATGGAAATGAATATCACCCCGAAAAGTCATGAAATATGCAAAAATATAAAAAAAAAGATTGATAGCCTTTATGTATGTTCATATGTACATATTTGAAACACTCAAAAAAAAAGCTCTTCATCCTCATCCCTCAAGTTTCTCATGTGAAGCTGAAAAAGGATTTTCCTGCAAATCAACATGTGTCATAAACAGAAAAATATCAGAAAACCGTCTTTTCGCAACAAGGAACTCATCTCATCTCATTGTACTGTTAAAGTGTGTAATAATGTGATTCAAGGTATCAAGGCTGTGTGATGGGTCTGATGTATGATATGACATGAAATGGGGGTTGGAATCGAAAGCGGGATCACGGTAACCGATGGTGATGTATCCTAGAAATGCGTTTTCCATCACGAGGGGATCTTTTATGTAAGTGCGTGATAGCAATGATATTATTCCAATCTCCTCCGATATTTCCTTTTGTTTTTATTTATTTTTCTTTTTCTTGATTAGATTTCACATTGGCGGGAGCTGAAATAGAAGACACGCAAGCAGCCAAAGCATTCGAAAATGAACTCTAAAAGACACCTTATTTTTACGATATCTTTACGACATTGAGCAGAGTGTAACAGATTTCCATTACGACCTCAAAAATTAGGAAATGAAAAGGAAATGCACACATTTTTTTTTTTTGGTTCCTCTGTTTTTGTTTTTATGCCTGATTTGATATATATATTTTTTTTTTTTGTGAGTTTTTACGATGTTAATTGAGTTTTGTCGTCAGCGAAGAAAACAAATGGGGTGGCAATCAGTAAGCAGACGATATGTATGTATGTATGTAAGTATTTGGGGAATTGTTTTAGACGTTTCCTTTTGCCTTTGGTGTTTCGATGTTTTTTTTTTTTTGGAGAAATTTGATAAAAGCCAGCAAATTATTTTATTGCTCGTAAAATAAGAAGACAGAGGAAAATGTTTGATGAAATTAAATTAACATATTTCCTTACTAATTTTTCCACCCGAAGGAGATAAATTCTCTGATAAACCTTTTATAGACATTTTATTTTTTTGATATTTAACGAAGGATCTTTATTATTCGGCTCCATGTCAAGCTAAATGTCTGGAAATGATGTGCATATTTATTTAGCAATTCTTTAGAATTTGTTCGCCTGGCGGCTGTACCTCACTTGTTTTTGTTTTTGGCAGCAAAAACAGACTTTAATATTATACATACGTATTTTGTAACCAAAGAAAAGAACAGCCCTTCGGTGATGAATCAAACAGTCCTTGGATGGCCCGATTCGCTGGTAAAAAGGTTTCTCCGAATGGTTCAACCCACTCACACAATTTCTGCTGCGCTAAGTGTAGGTACTGGTCTATTTTTACTTTCCACCTAGGTAGGGGAAGTATTGCAATCGGTCCGAGCAATATGTTTTGAGATATGAACAGGGCTTGACATTACTATACACTAGAAATCTTTTGCACCCATTTTCGAAATGATGTCTGTGTGTGTGCGTGTATATGAGTGTGATTATATTTTTCGCGTTCGATATCTTAAGAACGAAACAACGCATCATCGTGCGGTTGTTTCGTTTTATTTGTCAGCATGAAACTAAGAGCTGATTTGAATTTGAGCATAATCGGTGTAGCGGATGCTGAGGAAATTGAAGAAATGTTTTCTATCAAGTTCGCGCAACAACTCTTTATGGAGCAATTAAACAGTGTGTAATAAAATCTTTCGCCTTCGATAAATGTTTTCTTGTTATGAAATAAATAATAATATTACTGTTTTTGATACAACACAATATGAGGTGGAAAGTATAGGACTGGCTCCCGAGTCGAATTTTTTTCCTTTTATAATTCCTTTTATAATTCCTTTTATAATGCGCTCTAGGGGCTATAAATATCCTTATAATGTTATGCACACAGCTCGAGTGAGGTGCAATGATTCAAAAGTCAGGTAGCATTATGTTTCAACGGCGTCCAATCTAATTATATAAAAATAGCCTGTTCGTTTAAGCGCTAAAAACTAAAAAAATCACCATCCGATTTAGCTGAAGCTAAATGGCGCAAAAGTCATCAGCCTATCGAAGATGGTAAAATTTTTGCAAATGGCGGCAAATGTCAATTCTACTTTGACATTTGTGAAGTATATAGATACAAAATATACGTCAACAAGACATGAATCGCAATACTCCCAAAGAACGCGGATTAATTGTTTCGATTTTTTTCGCGGAATAATTCGTCGGTGGTGTTGACGCAACGTGAATTTCGGCGCAGATTTCCCGGTCGTCCGACAACAACTGGGCAAACACTACGACTTTTATCCGCTTGGCTAGAAGAGTATGGGAAAACAGGAGATGCTGTCAGGTCTAGCCGGTCCCGGAGCAGCCGTTCTGCTGAGAATATCGCAGCTGTGGCTGAAGATGTCGCAGAGAACCCCGGAGTATCGAACAGACGAATCTTTCTGAGCTAATTTGTAACATCTCTAAGCAGAGTGGCATGGCTCACGTCCTTCGAGAAGATGAGTGTTAGATGAGTGCACCATGTCTCACAAGGAAGTTATTAGGGCTCTAAGAAAGACGCTCCAGTGCATTAGGAGCCGCAATCAACTTATGGATGGAGTTACAGTGGTTTTGACTTTTGAATTCAGACAAGTTTCCACGGGGGATATGCCTTATAGCCTTATGCCAAAGTCCTGTTTACTTGACTTGAGGTCGAAGGTGATTTTTAACTTATTACTTGATATTGGTGATGAAAAGATTTTGGAAAATGAAGGAAGAACAAATATTCCGAGAAACCCTTGCGATTTTATTGGAGATCCAAATACTTTGACTCACAGAATTTACTGCAAAATTCATCGCGTTGGAGTGGATTGCGCTTCATGGTTGAGGGAAAGAGCTATTATCACTTTAACAAATGACTCAGTCAACACCATCAACAACTTTCTGCTGGAGAAGCTGCTAACTAAGCATATGAAGTAATGAAAGTCGAGGATGCTGTAGGTAAATAACCCTATAGAGTTCTTATATCACGTCATGTACCTCAGTGTTGGGGCTCTAAATCCTCTAAACCCTCCAACTATGGAATGATAACAGGCTTCAGGTAAAGAAGAGGAGAAAAACGTGATCGAAACCAAGATTTTCATATCATCCCTACCAAGTTTAAAAGTGTTACGTCATGATCGTCACGGGGACAGAGTTTGAAAATGGCTGCGGTTAGTGTGGATCTGGTGAGTGACTGGTTCTCTCATAGCCATGTGGGTTATATGTTGAATGGTTAGAGTTAGTTTACCTGACAACATAGTCATCCTCCAGAGAGAAAATCCAGGAAAGTCGTTTACAGGGAAGTCTTGAAAAATTGATATGAAGAATTAAAAGTTAATATTTTCTCATCAATGTCTTGAAACTCGGAAAAGGACATTGGGTATAATGTGACGTCTTTCCTCGCGGACGTAGCCGCAGGTACCAGTTAGTTCTAAATAGAGTTAAAGTCGCTTACGGTTATAATGACGTATCGGTTTTAGGTCTCGGCTGAGCTCTATTAACTAATCTGATATCGGTTATAGCGACCTTTCGCTTATAACGACCCAATTCATCGGTCCCTTGAAGGTCGTTATAACCAATTTTGACTGTAATACAAAACTACTAGGAAGCCGCTCGTTCAATTATGTTTTTTCTTACCAAAGGTGTTTTGGACATAATTTTGAATATTGCACGTCTACTCGTATACGTACTACCAAAGTAAATATCCAATACCGCGCTTCCCCACTTAATTATAATTCCAGAGAATTTCTTTAACTATCCTTCTTCGAATTAAAAAGAGAATAATAAAGCGCAAAGAACTAATAAGATACATTCAGACTGTGCAAATAACAGTGTCAACGACAGCGAATTATAAGACCCTTAAAGGCAACAATGAAAGTTCGCCATTAATATCACAATGAAAAACTTTTGAATTTATTTTAATCCAAAGTCGCTCCGGACCAACTGGCTCCCTACAAGGGGGTCCCTTTTGCTCACCCACTTGTGAAAAATTGCAATACGACAATTTTAATTTGAGTAATTGACGCGCAGACTTTACAGAACGCAATATACATATTTTTTTAAAAACTAATCAAACTTTTCTGAAATGCATTCCACAGAAGTCCCGTCGAGAAATTTTTACAAGTGAAATATTGACAAAAGTATATATTAGTCAATTAAAAAACTCATTGCGACGAAACTATTGGCTGAAGTAGGGGGAGAAAAATAAGCAACAAAACGTCAGAGGTGAACGCCCTAGGTTGCAGAACATAAACCGTCTAATAGTTGGTCTTCTAGTTATGTATGAAGGTATGTATGTTCTTGTGTACCTCTTGTTGCTTTCGAAATTGTAGATTCCCTTTACAATATTTTTAAATTGAACAAAGAAACATATAAAGTTAGGTAGGAGTCATGGTGAGTGATAGCGCTGCTTTAATATCACAACAAATGTGTACTGAATAAGTCCGAAAACAGTCTTGATAATAAGTGCACGCTAACAAAAAAAAAAATACATTTGAACAATTAACAGGATGAAAACTGGTTAAAATTTTTTAAGTGAATGGCCATGGTGTAGTAATCCTGGGCTCCATCAAAGCCCAGAACGATGGACTACGGGTAGATGACAGAAACAGACCGAAAATGCAATAAACTCTAAGGGCGAGCAGTGCTCTAGTACCAGTGCTGTAGTGGCAAAAGACGGACAGACTGAAAGTAATCAAAAACACCGCAAATAAGACCTTAACTAGACATCCGAGCAACCCACCCTCCCCGTCGAAATCAAGTATTCCACCAAGGGAGACAGTAAAAAAAGGCCACACCAGCAGTAAGCCACAAACCAGTCACCATCTCCAACTAAACCTAGGTTTCCACCAAGGTAGTTCCAAGAGGCCCACGGAAAAGAGGCCAGACGCAGACTACTGAGAGAGTGTGAAAGTGGAAAAAAAAAATCGGAAGAAGAAGCGGTGCTATACAGCAAAAGTGCCAGGAAAACAATCCACCAGGGAAGGCAGCTAAAGTGCATTCAAATTAACCTGCTGAAAAGAAGATTAATCGAAGAAAATATTGACCTGATCTGACCCTAAACTGGTTTAGAGCCGCTCTAGGTAATTTTAGAACAACTTGAATAAAACGAATAAGGTTGATGGCAGAAGATCGGGAGATGTGGACGGTCTATTTTATCACCCTAAATCCGCTACCCTCATAGCGGATATGTAAGTAGGTCGCCTAGTGTGCGATATCTGACCCTGCTTTGAACCGGACAACTGCAGAGGAGATGAAACACTGTTTTCACTCTCATTGTTGCAGCTGTGACAATGGGCGTTGAATGGGAGGCTTATTTCGGACGCATGTGTTCCTATAGGCCAGTGATCTGCACTAACTGCTGTGGAACTTATAAAGGGAGGGTTAAAAGCTAAAAATGCAAGCAAAACCAATAAAGCAAAACAACTGCAAATTGGCTTAATGTGATAGAGAACATGCTCAAATTTTTGTCGGACATTTAGAGGAAGTTTTCAAGCCATTTGAAGATCATAGAAACAAGGGCAACATTTATGCACGAGTTGTTGGAAGTGATAATTTCTAAATCAAAATCAAAACGCTCCCGGAACTCAAACATGAATTCACTTGTCAACCAGACTCGCTTGTCAACCACAGCCCCATCCGAACCCGTCGACGATTTCAACAACAAGCGGCGTAGGGTCGTATTTCACGACGAATACCTCAGCGATGGTTTCATCACCTCTTGGAAGTCACACGCAACCGCCTACTCCGTCGCCGAGACGGAAAACCAGTACATCATTCTTCACAGAGAACTTGAACTATTCTAAGAGAGACACTCCGTCACCGCAGCGGTACTTTGAGACGGCTATCCCACGGTTCGCCGGGCAGGAAATTTTGGTAAATTTATGGTGTCTTCTCCCAATACGTTGACTTGAAATAAATGTCATTCTAGGGTCGAATCACTTCCCATACCGGCCTGAGGTAAATTTAGCCTACGAACGTGATTGCAAGTCCTACCCCGACTACTCATACGACTGTCATATGACTACACCTATGAGCAGCAAATGAGAACACCGCGCCGCGTGTACCTCAAATGGGTATAACAGCAGCTGGTCATCGGCGCACTCCATCTAACGTGTCAAACAGCTCAAACGTCAATCAGGCATTCAGTCTCGAACACGATGAATTGCCGGAGTTGTATGACTTCAATTCGATTAGTATTCAGCCAGATCCTCCACGAGAAGTGTACAAAGGATCTCCTGGTATGAATCGCATGAGAGACTACGAGAATTTGCCATTTTTCAGTGTGAGTCCGCATCATCAATCAGCCGCAGTTTCTCCTAGATCGCCATACTCTCTCAATTCGACACCACATCGTGATCTATCACCTTTGGTAATTCAGGAGAGCCCTGCCAGTCTTTCCTTTGAACACGGTGGTAGTGGAGGCGTTGCAACTAATGGAGGAGGAAGTAAACTACGGTTCAACATACAAAAAATATTACAGAGTGACAAATGTGAACGGTTCAGCTCGTGGTACTCCAACCAATCCAACACCTCCAGATTCAATAAACAGTGACGACAGCTCGAATATGAGCGCCAAAGAGGGTTCCATTTGCTCCCCACAACAGTCGGGTGAGATTCAGACCAGACCAGACCATCGTTTCTCGATGTCACATGGCTGATCAGCGATAATGAAGCTCATGAATATCAAAACACAATCGGCCATGGTAGCGCTAGTGTAAGCATCAGTAGGAGAATTTCTCGACGTCACACAAACGACGC
Source organism: Matsumyia berberina (assembly GCA_917880715.2). Taxonomy (NCBI): domain Eukaryota; kingdom Metazoa; phylum Arthropoda; class Insecta; order Diptera; family Syrphidae; genus Matsumyia; species Matsumyia berberina. Next base: position 85,207,848 of record OU862871.1, on the reverse strand, counting down.
GGCAACCTAACAGTGCCTAGATGTAGTAGTACCAAATGGAATATATCGCAGCCTCAAAACCAACTAAACTTCTGGCTTGACTGTCTTAATAATGGGACAGATCCTCAAAGAATTACCCGTATTAGTTAGCTTCTCTACATAACGAACCCTGATTTCAACATATGCAAGGAAGTCGAAGTCATCATTATGAAAAATTACAGCCTTTAATAGAAAAAAAATCCTCCAACTAGATCACCAATTCTGTTTTAGAAGCAAACACCGAACACTGAATGGAAAATTTGATTCAGCAGGTCCTTGAAGAAAAAGAGGTCTGCTCGAGTTTTCCAAGCTTTCGATAAGGTGTGGAATAAACGATTGGAGATCAAGATATAACGGGATTTTCTGTGTTAAACACTGTAACGAGTATTCTTTGTGGGCTGCGGAGTGTACAAGAAAAGCTTTTTTGAATCTTCCTTTGCGGACGATATAATTATATTGGGAATACCCAATAGTGAAAAAAAGAAAAAAATATAATTTTTCCACCCGAATAAACGGAAATTGCAAACCAGAGCAAAGTTTATAATTTAAATTTCTGGTTCAACCCTTAAGAATCCAAGGGCAAAGGAACAAAAAGTTTTTTTGTCGCATATCGCAGATTTCTTCCAAGAAAATGATGAAACCAACCGGAGCTAGTCTTTCTCTCCATAAATAAATATACAACTCAGTTTTATTAGTCACAAAGAAACAAATCCGAAAATAATTCCCTTGGGCAAAATAAAAATGAAATTATTTTAATCGCAGCCATAACAGATACTATGTACATAGATACCCATTGATGGAATATACTGAAATCACCAATGGTGCGCTTTAGGTGGGATGGCTTTGGGACTTGGAAGGTATGTCCTCAAAGAATGCAAGGCGTTGTCGTCTTCGTGCTTTTTGCTATTCAACGGAGGTGTTCGGTTCGGCTACGACGACAACGGTTGAGAAGCATAAGAAGAGAGACACCAAAAATTGACAAAATGGTCTGCTGATTTTCAGGAATTTAGAGAAAATAAAAAGATGTTAGGGTTTCCTATACCTGAGGGAAAAACAAGGAAATTCCACCACGCACAGCACGACTATCACCACCGGCAACGACTTCCACCCATTCAGTGCGACAGTGACAGTGAATTTAAAGTCATTTTCATTTTAATGTCTATTATGCAAATTGTATTGTATCCTTCCTAGGTTTTATGTTTATCTCTGTGTTGTTTTTCCACACCCGTTTCCTTTGATTTCACTGTGAGAACAATGCTGGCTTCTTTAAATTTTCCGCGCATTTTGAAAAGGAAAATCGTTCGACATTTTTAATTTTTTTTTTTTAATAAAATTACATTTCCCTAAGATATTCTTTTCAATAAGTTGAGCGTACAAAATTAAGTTTGTTTGTTCAGAGGACAGTGGGGATACAGGGTGTTTCATTTTTAAAGTCAATTATTGAATTTTTTTTTAAAAATATTTTTCATCTCGTTGGGCTGTGTTCTTTAAAATTTCTTATGGAGAAACAAGAAGGGATTAAAGGGAAGGGTTAGAGAGAAGAGTCAAAAGGGTTAATGGTAAGGTGACGATGAGCGTTGATTTTGAATTTCATAGGCATAAGGCAGGCTACTCAGTTCACATTTCTGTTGCGTGGTTAAAAAAATAATTTCGAAATTTCACAGTGGTGTCCGAAAGATGCCGCAGATGTATTATAACAGAAAAGATTGACAGGCAGGACACAACTACAAACATATTTTGTCAGAGCAGTTGCAGTATAGGTAACTAGACAAGTAAGCTCAAAAATGCAAGTTAAGAAAATTAAGTCAACGAACACCGCCTTTTGTGGCGTCAACAATTAGTTGATTATATTTATGGGGTTCTTGTCGTAGAGTCGTTAAAAAAAGCGAAGCCAAGAGTGTTGTCAGCCGCAAAGGAATGAATTGGATTGCAAGTCAGAGAGAGAAGGTCACTGATAAATACATATGAGGAAAAGTGTCAAATAGAGGACACAACCATGTGAAACAACAGTATTAGTTGAGAAAGAGGGTGCATTAATCGATTACTACAAAAAATCGGAATCCATTTAGGCAGGAGCTTACCGACATCAAATGCTTAAAGTTTTTTGACGAAAGCGAGATGCCACATTCTATCAATGGCTTTGAAGGTATATACATACACAAGTACCAGTCATTTCTTTGTGCTGAACCCCCAAAAAAGTGGCTATTTCTCGCTCTGCACGAAATAAGCAGCTGCAGCAGTAGTTACTGACGAAGACTTCCAACGAACTGTGGCTTCGTCATTGAAATTCACAGTGAAGAGCTATTCTACCGCTAGCTGATGTATAACTCCGTCTAATGTACATATATGGTAGTTCAACTCGCTGTCTGCTAAAGGAATGGTCAACTAGAATATTTTAATTCGGACAATTTGACCGAATCGCTTTCCGGCTTTCCCGGTTTTTTGAACTGTATAAAACTATAAACCTAATAATCTTGCAAAACCCCCTGTCTGTGTTTTCAGATTCCTTCCAATTTTGTTTGGAAAAACAATGGGATCAAACCAATAGAGAGGGAAAGAGTGTCAAAGCTTGGCTCGGAGCGAAGAAAAGAATCGCACTGGGAGAGTGTAAGCCATCAACTCAAACTAAACCGAGTAATATCACCTCTGTCTACATGAAGTTCGAGTTCCAAGTCTTTAGCTGACCTGATGACTAGGAACAGTGTTTTTCGACCACATACCGGTTCGCAAGAGCCCCATTGAGCAGTCCGTGAGACGAGTTCAATACTTAGGTTCCATTTTCTCACATGAATGAGGGCGGGACATTCTGTGACGATGTGGAAGGAGCTTTCCTAAAATAGGGTCCGGTGACAGGACAAGCTCGTGTAGATGCCGTCAGCAGTGGCCACTTAGAATACCGGTTGGGATTTTAAGGTGGTTCCTGCTTGGATTCAAAAGAAACTCAGATTTCTTTTGGGATAGAGTGGGGACAAGTATTTGGTGCATTTCTGTCCTAAACTGCCCATCCAGATCGCGTTGGATTTGAGCACAGTTTGATTCCCTGTATGGATTTTGAAAAAGGATTTGCTTACACCTCAGGCTGGTTGGGGACCAGTGAGAGGGTTTTTGCACCTGTCTTGGCCAGTGAGTCCGCTGTTTCATTGCCGGTGTGGCCCTTGTGAGCAGGGATCCAATGTAGTATGACCGAGTTGTTTTTTTTTCCAGTTCTAGAAGCAATTTAACTGTCTCTAGAACTAGTTTCGTGACTGAGTTCAGTGCTTTTAGGGAGTTTGACTGTCAGAGTAGATAAAGATGGTTTATCCACTGATCTTTCCGCCTGGAAGATCGTTTAGTATATGCCTAGTCTAACTGATATACCAGTGCCAGACGACTCTCTGAATATTCCATACCCAGATCCACTGTCCATTTTTCAGCCATCTTTGTGCCACATTTGGTCATGATCTGAGGGACGAAATTATTCCTAGTCGTCACTTGGAGGGATGACTACTTAGTAGTTTCTTTTGAAGCAGTACCTTGGAAGAATGTCGTCCAATGGAATCCTAAACTCGCTACTTTGAATAAGGTAAAAAAGCATGTTAAGGTGCCCGTTTGATGGATGTTTAGAGTAGATGATATCTAGGTGGAAGAGCTTGTGGAGACTGAGTTTTGCCTACCCCATGAAAAATGACCCAATACTAAAGGTGGAAAAAGCCTCCAAAAAAATTACGTACTAAGTTACCAACAACAACTGTTAATAGTGTGATTGGAATGATTTCGCATAATTTTGGGGCTTTATTTCCTTTATAATTTTGTGTTGACATTTCGTTGCGACTTTGTGAAATTATACCCCAATGAAAGACCAACTAAAAAGTATATAAGAAATTAGGTTTCTTTCAAATAAAATACATACAGACCCTCATTATTGTGGCAATATGGCTCAAATAAATGAACAATTGCCTCCATTGAATAAAAAATGACCCCAAACAGAAATAGAAAATGAATGAAAATCTAAAAAAAGAAAAAAATTATGGCAAACAGATTCCAAATGTTTGCAGAGGATTGGGGTCATAGCTCTGTACGGTTCAAAATTCTGTATCCACAGTTCTGGATATTACAATTGAATAAAAAATATAAATGACCTTGTATTTTTGTGTTAATTCACCACCTCGCTTCGCTGCGCTATTCATTCCCTTTGTGTATTTAAACACAGAATTTTGGAAAAATTAAACTTTGGAAAACAGAATTCTGCATTTTTAACGAGAGGAAGTCAAATAGAAGCGAAGCAGAGTACCCCAAAGTTGGAAACCATCAGGTGATTACATTGTTTGTGAAGATGGAGAATTCCAGCGTGACAAGCCAAAGCTTTTTACGCGGGAAGGATACGCCTGCACTGCCTGGCGAACGTAGTTCTGTGGAACAGGGGTCGACTCTTCTACTTGTAGTTTTGCGACGGTAGTTAGTGCAAGCGGCCCTGGCATGGCACTAGTCCATCCACCTGCAACGCATGAGACCAGTGACTACACAAAACGACCTTACCCAACCGAAAGCGTAACGCTATTCGGTATAAACGGCGACTTAAAAAGAGTGATCCGAGCTCCTACACGGATAAGGATAGAGCCCGCAATAAGGTCAAGCTAGCAGGGTTCAAAAAACGGAACGTGACAAAGACAGGCCGGAAGGAAAGAAGACTCTATACGGCGAGGTCGGGGTAAGATACTAGCTGATACCCGTGCCTAAGTCCGCTCGGAAGACATCTCGTTATACCCTATATCCTTCCCCAGGTTTCAAGACATTGATAACTAAGTATAGGCTCTCCATTCCTCATACTAATTCTTTAAGACGTCCCTGGTTTTTCTTTCTGGCTCGAGGATGACCAGGCTGTCAGGTGAATTTGCGCTGAGCGCGCTATGGGAGAAACAGTCACTCCTCAGATCCATAGATCCTCAAGGCCCGAACTTTGACATTAGGCTATCAAATGGATGACTTAAGACAGACTTCATTTGTAGTGTCCCCCGTGGGACAAAAGGCTGCTTTGTCTGTCTGAAGCCACCACCCAAAAGCACTGTTGGAGAGTCCTATTACAGTTCTCAATACCTTTCTATGAGTCATGGTACATTCATCATGTAAGGATTATTTGTTGAGTAAATGAATACCTACACGTTTGCATGAGTTAGTTTTTTCGAGTTCCTTGTAAAATTAGTGCGTTTTTCGAAAAAATGGGCGTCGCAGTGGGAGGATTTTGAAAATGTTCAGCCTATGTTCATTCCCTAAGCTTAAGTTATCTCCGTAGCAAATTTCATCGAAATCGTTTTAACAGTTTAACCGTGAAAACCTATCAAACACCGACAGTTTCGCATTTATAATATTAGTGTGGAGTACATAGACACCATTGTATTTAATTAGTAACTACCGAAATTATTTTCATTTATCTGAGTGTTCATTGATTTCCAAAAATACAAATGATGTCCCAATGTGCAGTAGCACTCTTCCAACCAATCTGTTCAGATTTTCTCCTTTCACAAAAAAAAAAGTACAGCGAGTGCAAGGCCAACCAATAAATCCCTAAAGTGGATTAAATCTGACAGAAATGCAATAAAAATCCAACTCGGCAGTGGTTTTTCGCCCACTTATTTCCCTATTACATATTAATATTTATAACGAAGCTTGGTTGTCCTATTCCATTCATGTTCTCGGTGAGACGGGACACGAAAGGACACGAACACGTTCCTTTGGAAAGCCCGAAAACTAGTTCACCACTGGCACACGACACCTCCACACTTCTCCAATTTCTCTTCCTCATTGCCAGTGCCGCCGCCACCGTGCGGGGTACCGTTGGCACATACAAGAAAAAACATAACGGCCATTGATGTTGATGGCTACTGCGAGGCAATTCCATGGGGCCGCATCTTTACAAAACATGGAAACGAGACTATGAATAAACTATGGGCATGGGAAGTTGCTGGCCTCCGTGCATGGTGTGGCCTGTGGGATGCTCGCCTGTTTTTGGCAAACTCGACTCAATAAAAATCGTATGTACTCCAATCAAATTTGGTTTCTCGTGCACGTAAAACTATTTTGCCGGTTTCCCAGGCGAAGATTCGCTTGCAATCACTATTTTGCACAGCGAACGTGAGTGAGTCCTTCTCGGGGGGATGATTGGTTGTGCTGTGAGAGTTGGGAGATTTGTTTTGTTTTGTTTTTGTCTATCTATCAATTTCAAGGATCTGCAGGCAATTATCCTCGCTCGATGCGGACAAGGAGAGGGATGCTTTCACATGCAACATCAGTGAGCGCGGTCAGGGCGCGCAGCAGCAGGGTCGTGTGATTTCTTGAAAATGCCGAGTAGGAAAGAGACACAAGAGATGAAACATGTGAAGGAGAAACCTCACACTCAATTTGACAGCATTCAGTTAAATTGGTAGAGCACACATATGATAAAATTGGATTTTGGGGTGGTGGCGACGTTTCATTCAGCAAGGGGATGGTGAGCAGCTCCTCGGGAAGGTATGACCGACGAAGGAGGACATAAAAATAAAATGCAATGGGGTGATTATTAGACAATTTGTATCAATTTGAAATCACTTGCAAAATGATAATTTTTGTGATTTTATTTCATGCGCTGGTGGCTGGTGGTGGTGGCTTTTGGTCGATGCGGTCGGGTTGGTTGGTTGCGTACTTAATCCATCGATAATGGAGATAAATGAACTTGCTGGTCAGTTTTGAATGTAAAGAAAATTTTAAACATTTAGGAATTTTTTTAAAATTACTTTAGGCCAGGAAAGTCCGCCAGCAACAAGGCACTTAACTACGTCAGGTTTTGGAGAAAACCCACGAATTCTAAGTCGATACCTATTATAATCGTCGATAACACCTTGACATAAGAAGAATGTATGTTTGGTGATTGAGTAAACCAAGCTCTTTCTGTGACTCTAAATGAAGCCTTTTTTCATCCTCTAAGGCGTGAAGGCATTGACTTTGTCAAGAGTGGATGTGGTCGCCCTCGGTTGTCTCGGAGGAAAAGTCCTTCAGGTGGTCTCTTGTCGTATCTGCATAGAGACGGTGAGTGGAGAAAGAGATACGACGATAAGTTGTATGAGCTGTAAAGCAGCAACGAAATCACTTTTGTTGTTAGGACGTGTAGAGCGAATGAACAAATGCTTGAATAGCCCCAATTCAAATGTAAACATACACAGGAGTTCGGGAAGAAAGTGGACCGTGATCACAGATCTGCAAACAGGGTATTCTGGCAGACCATCCACCGTCTTTGAGGAAGGAAGTTTAATATGTATCATCTAAAGATGGGGCGAGCACTTTTCGGAGCTGCTCACTCCCGAACAGGACACCGAGGATGGCAGAGCCATGGTTTTGAGTAGGAGGGAGATTACTCCCACCGTAGAGGAGGGGAATTTGGCGATTAAAATGCTTAAAGTCGGAAAATTTACTGGTGTGGATGAAATCTAGCCGGAAAAGACATTGATAAGTTTTTGAAAGCGCGTTCCGGAGCTGTGGTCGAGTCCAGGTTGGGTGACGAGCAATGCGGCACAACCGACCAGCTATTCACTCTCAGAAAGGTACTTGAGAAGGCCTGGTAGTATGGCAAACTTGTCTACAGTTGTTTTGTGGATTTGGAATAAGCATATGACCGGGTCACTCAAGGTAAACTTTGGAGTGCATTGCAGGTGTATGGGATTGACGGTTTTCCTCAGAGGCCATTCAATTTCTATACACAAATTGTAAAGGCTGTGTTCGGATATGAGCGATGGATTTCACCAGGGGTGCGTTCTGTCACCTCTTCCCTTCATAGTGTATATGGATTAGATGCTACAGCGCAGCCTTGGTGGGGAACGGTTCGAATTGGGATACTTAAGGATAAGTCATCCGCTTTTCCCTGGTGACTTGGCCATCCTTACCGAGACCGAACTTCAGCGCGCACTAAACAGGCTTGTCACCGTCTGTGTTGAAGCTGGGATAAAGGTGAACAAATCAGAGGTTATGTTTATTTCCCGAATGCCTGTTCAATACACACTGCATGGTAGCGGAGTCCCATTGAAACAAATGGAGAAGTTTAAGTATATCGGGGTCTTATTTAAGAGTGATGGAAGGAGCAATACTGGGTTATCCTGTAGGATTGGTCAGGCTGGAATAATTTTAAGACAGCTTGGTCAATCTGCTATCAGGAGGTCTGAACTTGACATTGGAGCTAAGCTATCGGTCTTCGATTCAGTGTTTGTTCCTACCCTCACCTAAGGTCAAGAGGTTTGGGTAATGACCGAAAGGTAGGCGTTCCCCAGGTAGGACTAAGATCATATGGTTAGATTAAGTCCGAAATCTCACCTCTACCCGTATGGGGATAGCCCCTGACGATTTAGACTCGACGGCGGAAGATCGGGATTTGTGGAGAGTCAAATTAAACACCCTAAGTGGATAAGCGAGTCATTGGAAAATGATAATGATGATGATGACATACGAAGTTAACCAAACACACTTATTTTCAGGCATTCCCTAACTAAAATATGTGGTACTAGCTGAATAATACCCGGCGTTGCTCGGGGTTATTACATTTCAATCCAGAAATCGACATCTTTTTCAAACAATTTATGAAAGACTTATCCTGATTATATAATACATCATAATCTCATCTTAAATCTGAATCGGAATTTTATATTCAACCCAGTCGACTGTATTTTATTCTGCCATTTTTGCAAATGTAATCAAATTCTTTAAGTCGAACCGAACCTCCTTTAACTCTAATTTCCCTCTAACTCGATTTTCCCTCTAACTCGAGTTTGTTCACCTATTGTCCCCTGTCAGTTTTCCTTCGAAAAGTCATCCTCCAAGTCAAATTCATTCTAAATCAGAAGTCCTTGGAATTTGAATACATATGTTAAATAGATACATACGTACATACATACATACATCCTTTGCAAAAAATAAAATCAAAACAAAAAATTCCCCTCCCGCAACTGGCAATGTTATACCTACATCAAGCACACACAATCCCATACCCAGCCTGTCGCGTCGCGACGGCGCGCTATTCCTTTATCTACCGAAAAACAGAATCCATAAAAAAAATTGCCAGGAAAAATGTGTAGACAATTGCGCATATGGATAAAAAAATGAATAATCCGTCTGGCTCGAAAAAATGATGATGTGTCATCATAACAATACCAAAGTTCACTCGCCCACAAATGGAACGGGCAAACTGATCCAACTGCGCTTTTGAACTGACCTTTTCCCTCATTAGCTCAATTCTCTAGAGTTAATTGAATTTGATAACCTGTGTAGGCACATATGAACATATGTTAATACATATGTAATGTAATAAATATATAAATACAAATGTACAGATGTATATCCAATGTATGTATGTATATATATCTACCGTACCAACCACCAAATCATTACCCTGTACACACGAATAGATAGAAGCAAAGAACGAACAAAAAAAAAACAACAACAACACAGCAGCAAAGGAAATGAAAAACTACCCTTGTAAAACTGGGCAAAACAAAAACAACACGTACGCTCATCAACCGATGTGGCTCACGATCGAGAAAATATCTTTTTGTGTGCGGCAAGGAATTTCTTCTGACTTGCTCCACGTTTTTGTTAACTGCTCGGCTCTTGAATAAGATAGCGTTATAAAACATAGCCTATTATATGACCCGATGTACAACCATTCTGTGTGCAAAATTTGAGGTTGATTGGTTTAGTAGTTTTCGCATAGGTAAAATCCAAACAAACAAACAAACGGACAACGTTTCACTTTTATAATATTAGTAGTGATAAGCCAACATTCTTCCATTTGAAAGTCTCCAATGAGCAGTATCCTTCAATCGAAAGCTGTCCTAATCTCGTTTTTATCTTTTTGACAAATTAAAGGGCATTACCTTAACACGAAAACTACAAAAACGTATAAATCGAAAAAACTTTTTATTGTCAGTAAATACGACTGCAAAATTGTCTTAGCTACCAAAATATGCAAAATACTTTTAACTTAATTTTTGTGCGCAGTAATATTTGCAAATGAATTCTTTCTCAAATCAACATACATATTCATATGCATGTACCTATGTATTAACATATGTATGTATGCATATCTAAATGAACACCAAGCCTTTAAAAGTACTCTCCGTGCTTCCCTCTTTAAAGTTAACCAACCATGAATTTATCTCTTGTATGTACACGTATCCGTTTGTTATATGTTCCCTTTTTTATTATGTAAAAAAATTTAGGATAAAATCCGGGGAAAAAAAATTAAAATGGGGCTTTTAACGATGTTTTAGACTAAGCGTTGATGGCCCAAATATATTTTGCCAAAAGCTTTCAAGTACTTTGCTTTGAATAAAATATAAAAAAAAAAAGTGATGCATACATATTTGGAAAAATCGATTGTTTTCATTGAGGGTAGTGATGCATTTGTCTAGTTTTTAGTGAGGGTCTGAGAGCTTTGATAGAACTGGTAATTAAGGAACAATCGAAAAAGTGCACTTAGTCAAGTTTAGACAAATTAGACATTTGATGACTGTATTTTAGGAAGGACTACTGGTGGAGCAAAAAAAAAACATAAATCCAATTAAGGAATTGATAAAATTGCTATAACGACAACAATTTTTACCAAAATAATAACAAAACGTCGAGTAATTGGATGGCATCCTAAATTCCCCTGTAATTTATATATACATTTATTCAGTCAACGCAATTACAATTATCTCTGACTACAAAAACAATATAACTTAATTTTTCACTGAATACTAAAATGATTTTGTACAATTTTTTTAAAAATGTCCTTGCTCATATTTAGGTCAAATCAAAGTTAAATAAATACATCGAGTTAAATAAATACATCGATCGACTAATTGGCTCATTAACACCGTAATTCGTTCTATGAGAGCGAATAAAGAACAACACGTTTCTATTTCTTAACGTTCTCTCAGACACATTGAGTTTGTCTGCGGCATTTAAGAGTCTTCATTCCAATCAAAGAACATCTCGAATGGTCGCCGGACCATCTCAAATTCCTCAAGGCAAAACGTGTAAATCTTTTTTGGATTTTCTCTATTCTTTCGACAGCATTCTCATAAGAAGGAGACCACACAATGCAGCAGTATTCCAATATAGGAACCACCAACGATAAGAAAACTGTCTTTAAAGTATATGGATCTCTAAAGGCAGATGCAGATCTCTTTAAAAACCCAAACAAAGAGCAAGCCCTTGAGGTAATGAAATCAATATGGGCAGAGAAATTAAGTTTAGCACCAAAGATAACACCGAGGTCTTTAACCTCGGTCACCTTTGCAAGACCCTTGCAACCAAACTTATATTCAAAAATCACAGGCGAAGCCGACCTGTGGGCACTGAAAATTTTGCATTTAGCGAAGTTTAGCTCTAGATGGTTATACTTGCACCACATTAAAAGAGAATCAATATCATCTTGAAAATCGGCACAACTAGACAAAGAAGATATAGAGGAAAAAAATTTTAATGTCATCTGCGTACATTAAACAGTTAGAAAATTTAAAAATTCCTGGAACATCGTTTACAAACAAATTAAAAAGAAGAGGGCCTATATGACTGCCCTGAGGCAGACCAGATTTAGCACAGATGACATCTGAGTTCACTCCATCTATCTGAACAATTTGTTTCCGATCAGACAGATACGAGGTCAACCAATTGAAGCAATAAACCATGGTGCACGCGGTCGAAGGCTTTCACAAAATCAGTATAGAGTACATCAACTTGTCTTCCCTTTTCCATCGCGTCTAAACAGAAGTTTGTGAAAAGGCAAAGATTAGTCGAAGTAGATCTACCAGTAACGAATCCGTGCTGTTTGGAGCTAATAATTTCTTTAACTGAAAAATAAAGTCTTTGGGTAATCAGTTTTTCAAAGAGCTTAGGCAATACTGATAGTTTAGAAATCGGCCTGTTATTACCGACTAAGTGTTTCAGACCACTTTTATAAATTGGATTGATATACGAAATTTTTCACTCATCAACAAAATCTGAGCTTAATAATGATTTATTAAAGATTGTTTTGATTGCGTTGCAAAGGGAAAGAGAACATTTCGTTAAAAGAATCGGTGGGATTGAATCAAAACCTGCTTTTTTGGTTGAATCAAGTTCACTCAACCCACCTAAAACCTCTTGATCTGAAAAAGAAGTAATTTCAAAATCTAGCAGTTCCGCATAATCGCCATACATATCATCAATATTTTGGATATTATCGGTATTGTATGAATACTGAAAAGATTGCAGGAAGATTGTGTATCGTATGACTTTTCATCATTATACTGCATGGTCTTTGGTAGATAAGAAGTTTTACGCTTTCAGTTTAAAAATACCCAAAATGATTTGCTACTGCTTTTAATATTATGTTCCACTTGAGTTATATGCTGCCGGTACAGAAATCGATTCAAAAAGTCAAATTCTCGTCGTAATTGAAGAAAGCGAGCGCGATCATCTACATTACCCGATTTGTTTGACCGCTTCAGATTCTATTTTTAACATTTTCTAAATTCTTTAAACTTTTGTTGAACCAAGGTAGTTTAAAGCTTGTTTCCTTTTTAAAAATTGGAACAAAACGCTGAATGCCTTCGAAGAGAATACATTTAAAAGTATGAAACATTTCGGTTAATGTTTCATTACAGAAATGATGCTCCCAATCGATTTTGTTGTAAAAGTTGTTCAGTGCAATGAAGTTACCTTTCCTAAAATTAAAATGTTTACAACACGAATTTGAGTTGATTGAACAAAATTCATAATATTCAAAAGTTAATGAAAGCGCTTTGTGATGAAACGAGTTGTTAACCAATGGAAAATCTGACTCTTTTATAAAACATTTTAAATCAGAATTTATAAAGACTAGATCTAATATACGACCCAAACAATTTTTCGAATGATTAATTTGAATTAAATCTAAAGAAGTAAAAGTATCGACTACCTCAATCGAAGTATATCAATTTAAGTACAATATCATCAAATGGTACACCGACGAATCCAAAACACACACGGGCGGGAGTATACGGCCCTGACCTAAGTTCTCGGGATCCATGGGAACATCGCCTGGTATTTTTCAGGCAGAGGCATATGTGATCGACAGATGTGCACAAATCAGCCTCAATAGAAGGTATCAAGAGCAAAACATCGCAATACTATCAGACAGCCAGGCTGCCATCAAGGCACTGAGTTCCTATGAAATCAGATCTAAACTGGTTTGGGAGTGTCTGGAAAAGATGTATAGACTGGGCCAGAACAATAAAGTTACCCTCTACTGGGTGTCAGGTCATGTGGGAATGGAGCCGATGAACTGACAAGGAAAGAAACAAAATTCGTTGGACCCGAGCCATTCTGCGGACTGAAACAGCATCGAATCGAAGAGGGACCGCGAAGAGAGGAAGAATGTAAAAGAAGAAGAGTATGGGAAGCACTCTCTTAGACTAAGGCAGGCAAAGGGACTTTTCGGGAACTATGACCGAAGGAGGAGCAAGACCTGTCTAGGCACCAAAAAGAATCAGCTTCGCGTTCTAACGGGCCATTGCAGACTCAGGGAGATTCTTAGGAAAATGGGAATAAAAGCGAATGGAAATTGCAGATTCTGCAGCGGTGCCGAGGAGACCCCGTCACACCTCCTAATGGACTGTGATTTACAAAAAAAAAGATCACACCTGAGACCACATGTGAGTTAAAATGTTTAGAGTCGCAATAATAGGTTAGGTTAGGTTAAGTGGCTGCCCCCGCACAAGCAGGGACACACTTAGACCAGATTCGTTCATTGTGATACCGGCTTGCCAGCACCAGAGATCAAATGCATAACGCCGAGTGCACTGAGATGGCAATTGAGTAGCAAAAGCCTTCCTCGAACAACTAAAGTGATTCTTTAAAAGACCCTAATCGTTCCAATCCTGCTCTATGCCGCAGAGGCATGGACTCTGTCAAAATCGGATGAGGTTACTCCTGTCTTTTTCGAGAGGAAAATTCTTTGGATGATTTCTGGTCCCGCCTTCATAAACGGTGAGTGGAGGAGGAGATACAACGACGAAATGTACGGACTATACGGCGACATCCACTTAGCCAGAAGAGTGAAGCTCCAACGACTGAAATGGCTGGGTCATGTAGAGCGCATGGACACCAATGCTCTGGCCCGGAAAATCTTCGAATCCACACCCGTGGGACGACGCAGTAGAAGAAGGCCGCGACTCAGATGGCGCAAGCATGTGGAAGGGGACCTCAACCAACTTGGCGTGCGAAACTGGAGGCAGCTGGCTTAAGATCGCGCTGGGTGGAGACACTTGTTGGTTGAGGCCCAGGTCCACCCCGGACTGTAGCGCCACTTTAAGTAAATAAGCGTAAGATAAGTGACCGTATAGATAATAACTCTATGTGTTGAACCACTTTGACCCGGAGATAAAGTTTCTTGTCTTTTGGATATCGAGTTCAGCTAGGTCATCACAGAAATTTTCCCTTCTTAATGGTGCAAGGGCAGGACAAGTGCACAGTAAGTGGATAGTAATTTCCTCCTCCTCTTCATCTCTACAGCTTCTACAGAACTCATTGGAGGGAACCAGTGAGCAGCGGTGAAAAGCAGTGTCCGGTGAGGACTCCTATTGGTAAACATAAGCTTTTCCGGTTAGTTGATAAAAGTCTCCGTCTTTTTATTTAAATCCAGCTTGAGCCAGATTCGTTGTGACAAGAGACAAGTACCGATGTTATTCCACCTGTTACTTGACAATTTCCTGGCATCGGTGTTAAGGAGGAATTTGAACGGCTCGATAGGAGAAGAAGGTTCTCTCAAGTTATCGGGGAGGTCGCAATGACAACATAATAAAAAAATTATTAATTTAATTTTAGATCCCCTACAGAGAGTGCTCAAACAAACTTCAAAACTTCATACACCATGTGACATAAAATATTTAATTTTTCCTTTTTCAAAAAGACTAACAATGGACCGACTAAATGAATGTCATATCCGCTTCCCTCTCCACATTTCATTTATATTTGATCCAAACAAACAGAACAGCATTCATCACATACATATGTACATTCATAGGTATTATTAAATCTGCCGGATGTTGCAGTTCACTTTGCTTTTTATACCTTTCGCATGTCCTCGGGGATCCCATGGTTTTTTTTTCGTTTCCTGTGTGTGCTTTCTCTTCGGTTATAAAAGACGGAAACAGAAGTCCCCCTCTTTTCTCTGGTTGAAATGATAAAATTGAGTTTGCACTGAATGCATTCGAAATTGTGCCCGGCGGCAGTTTAAAATCCAATTCATTGATAAATTTCGAAACGAACACCGACAGCCGACACGAATAGAGCAGCGAAACTCAATCTCAAATTGTTCGTTATTTGTTTTTGGGGAAAATGGGGTTCTTAAGTTAACGCGTTGTCGCCTCAGAAATTTTCTGTTTACTGTACGTGAAAACGCTCTCCACCTAACCATGAGAATGAATGCAGGGGGCAGGCAGCAGTCGGCAAACAAAGCATTTCCGCCTGATGCCACAGTTTATCAGAAAAGGGCGTGTTTCGGGGTGGTAACAGGGATGATCATCATCAGACCAACACAATCGTCCCTGTTCATTTATGTATTTGCATTGTTATTTTTGTGGTTTCGCATTTTCCACTGCAACATTTCATGGAGCGATGGAGTACACGTGCCAGTGGTTTCGTGCTATTTATAGAAATTTTCCCAAAAAAAAAAAGGGATTGGGGTTGGTTAATGGTCTAGTTTGACGGGTTTTGTTATTACATACATTTGTATGTACATATGAATGGAATGATTGTTGGTACATCTGATATTCACGAAACCGCTTTATCGATCATTTTAATATTTTGTAGAATGATAAAATCTACTTCGGACAAAATCGTTGTATCGACATTAGCTGAAATCTAAGCTATAACATCTAACCACGAACCAGACAAAAGGACCATAAAAAAAACTCAAATTAATTACAAAGCAGACAAAACAATTACACTCCTGTGTATGCCGTCCGTTATAGGTCCGGAAACGAGGCTGCCGACGACCTACCAACAAAAAAAAAAAAAAACCACCAAACTTAACACAATACACACAAAAAAGAATCCTTTCCTTAGAGGTAAAAGCAACACATCACAGACATTCAAATAAAACGACATAAAACAACTCAAACAGCTCGTAGAAACAAAATGTTGGAAACACGTCAACGAACTTGGGAAATCCAATTCAAAAATCTCAAAACCAGAAGCTGTAGTACTGTTCCAAGTTACAACCCAGCATGAAGGCCAACTGCCCACTCTGCAACACCACCAGCACTAACCAACTGCACCTCCTCACCTGCCCGAGACTGAACCTACAACGTCAAGAAGAAAAATGTACAAATGTACACACGACATACAGATGTGTGTATATCCGTGCTATACTGGGAAGCCCAAAGGAAAATGGAATAAACCCCAATCATTGGAAAACAAACAAGCAAAACAAAAGGAATGTCCTTTAATTTATTTGACTTCCGCTGGTTTGTATCTTTTTTGGAGGAAAAAAAATTAAACAGCACTGCCTCTGAGCTTCAAAAATCGAATACGGCTTAAGTGTTTTATTAAGCTGCTGCTCGGCTTGAAAAGGGCTATATGCGAAGTGGTTGCCTATGCTGATGATGTTGCGATAGCTGTCTCCGGTGAATACCCAAGAACACTTAGCGAACTTTTTCAAAACGTCCTCTCTATCCTCTCAAGATGGGCAGTTAAAGCGGTCTGGGTGTCAACCCCGAAAAGACCAAACGAGTCCTTTTCACCACGAAGTACAAAATTCCTCCCATAGACCCTCTTTTTCTAAACGACACCCGCCTGTGCTTTGCTAACAAAACCAAGTTTCTGGGTCTCATTCTGTAGAGTAAAGTAGACTGGAAAGCCAATAGTGTTGAACGCGTTAAAAAAAAAACCACTGCACCGTTGTACAGTTGCAAAAAGGCCATTGGTAAGACGGTTGATCTGACCACCCTACCTAGAGAGAGCCTCACATCGTAATCTATTGGCAAAAGCGTAAAGATCAGCCGCACTCAACGTGCTTCTACATCTATTTCCTCTAGATATTTTTGGCAAATAGTCAGCCGCTACCGCAGCCATCAGATTGAAAGCCTCGTTTTTTTTTTTTTTTTATAATCCACACGCGGATCAAGGAGGTATGAATACCCTTTTAATGTTATACACACATCGCGAGCGATGTTTTGAGGTGTTTATCATTGCTATAATTCACAGGATTTCTTCGAGTCTCCTGATGTCATAATCAGTGTCAGCTCAATCAACTCTTTAAGCAACGACACACTCAACGATCAATGAAAATATGGCGATACTGGCTTAGGCACAATTAAGACATTAAAATTTTTACCGAAAGCCAGGCTGCTATAAAATCCTTGGAATCGGTAGCATGTACAATTGTACACTAAAAGCTACTTCAGATTGTCGCTCATCTCTCATTGAAATGGCAGAACATTTTAATATTCACATATGCTGGGTACCCGGTCATAGGGAGATTCTAGGGAACTGTAAGGCCGATGAACTCGCCAAACGTGGTACTGCTGTGGACATCCTGCCGGAAGGAAGGAATCTATTTATATCCTCTGCGACGCATAGATCGTTGCAATATCCGCAGACATCAGTAGCTGAGAGCCCTAATCTTTTAGCGTGCTTCCTGAGAAGACAATGGCCGGACAGGATGCCAGTGACTAATTGTAGTAGTGCCCTGCTTAAGTTGAGAATATCTCTTGTTTTCCTGCGATCCAAAGCAGGCCATAGAGCCCTGGATAATACCCTATGTCCACTTATGTTAGACCATCTCTGATTTGCCTTACTTACAGTGAGGTATGACAAACCAAAGATGGAGGAATGGTACCAAGTGCCATACGGCCAAGGAGGTCTGACGTATGCAAAATCTCATTCGATCTAAAATGGATTTTGCTCAAAAGTTCGCTCATTAGCACCGTTATTGGCGTTCTTAACGGCAATTGTCCCATTGACCTTCAGAAGGATGGACCTCTTTTCAAATGACTTCTGCAGGGACGAAGAGGAAGGAGAAATGATTCTCCATTTCCTCTGCACTTGTTCTGCCCTATTCCAAAGAAGAAAGCTCTATCTAGGGGCCTATCACTCCGACAACTTGGACGAACTATCACATACTGAGGTCAAAAGTATCTTGAGCTTCATCAAGAACTTCAAATGGTTTCAATAAAGTGAGTGAAGTTCTCCAGGGTATAGATGCGTGTGATATCACAAAGGACCTTCTTGGCCCACGTGTGTCTGTGCATCGCAGCTACCTTAACCTACCTACCCAAGTGTTATAATTTTCATTCCTACCTACATTTATGACAAAAAAAAAAAAACAAAAATAACATACCGTCATCCCAATGAGAAAAAAAACATCAGTGCAGTGCAGTGCAGTGCAATTATACAAACCATTTTTTTGTTCAAACTGTTTTCAACATACCTGAAACGAAGGAAAGAAAAACAAATCATTAAAACAACAAATAAACAACAAGAGTCACGGTATGTAATTGGTTTGTGAATCAGTAAATTTAAATTCAACTTGAAATCACCCTCGTGTTTCAATATTTGCCAGGAATACGCCGTTAGAAGCGTTGCAATGTCAACGTTTGATAGGTAAATAAATTTAATATTATTATTGCTTAGGCTAATTGCATGATTTTGGCCGGTAGTGATGTGCATTGTAATTGATTATCACAATGGTGGATGTTGTTATTTGACAAATGATTTAGAAGCTGTTGCTGTTCCTTTAAGGGGTGCATTAACAGGGTTTGTTTAGCTGAGCAAATATTGCTGTCCTATGTAATAATAGTTAGATACAGTATAACAAAATAAATCTCGGAAAAGTGCTGATAGCAATATTCAAACCTGGTAGAGAGCATACACCAACTCAGTTCTTAGATATTGTCAGATTAAACTAAGGAGGTGCAGAAATCTCCTCAACATCCCGAACAGTATCTTGTCTGCCACGTATGAACGCCTGAAACCTTTACGTCAGAAAAAGCCACACTTTGACAGATCCTGGAAAAAACCCAAGACGTCCAAATTGATACCCACCATCTCCTTATTGATTTTAAGACCACCTATGCCAGCATTTATAGAGAAAGATATGCAGAGCCATGACTGAATCCCTACCGAACTAGCCCTATGCAGGATCACCGAGAACTTTGATGTCGAAAAAGGATTTACACGAAGTGACGCACTGTTTTCTGACTTCTTCAACATCATACCTCATCAAATTATGTGAAATTCTCAAGCCAACACCATAAGCACAATCTTTCATAAATCTCTTCAACTACATGCATACACCGTCGATATTGATATCAGTGAGCTATCACCGGTGCATTCGTGAGTATACTGACGGAAGAAGGGACATTCAACATCGACGAATAGGACAGAATTTTTCAATGGACTTCGAGGTGCTTGACATTGATTCTGCTATTACTTGTGTTAACGACATCTCATTAGAAATCAGAGAAGAATAAACCTTGCCAACCGCTATTTCTTTAGAATATGAAGGCAATTGAATAATAAGGCCTTGTCCTAAAGAGCTAAGGAGATTCTACATATGATCTTAATCTTCCCGGTCTTCCTTTATGATGCGGAAGCATGGAATCTATTGAAAGCGGATGAAGATATCCTTGGTCGTTTCAAGCGAACAATTTTTCGTGAGACATTCGGTTCCATTTGTACAACGGCGCCAATGTAGTCAGACTGTGGGGTATTATTTGTAGTGTTTTCCGGGACCTTAAAGACATCAATGTGTTACAGATAACTGAACTAAGCGAGAGCATGTGTCGAATGTCGAAATGAATTCTCGTTCTTCTCATTGCTTCTAAATCACCTGAGTTGGCTCGCAGTTCAGTGGAGTTAAGTAGAGTAGGGTTATGTAGACAGCTAGGCACCATAATGGGCCCATCGCGATCCCTGTGAAACCTAATTGGCAAAAACCTACACCATTTCCTGAGAGCATTTAGCTTCCTACAGAATTGTACCATATTTCTATAGCCATCGTAGCTTAACTCCTCTAGATTATTATAGAAATAGCTGCCAAGCGCCCAAATGTTTTTGCGTGCTTCCTCAGAAGACAATGGCCAGACAGGATGCTAGTGACTAATTGTAGCTGTGACCTGCTTAAGGTGCAGCGCAGGCCATAGACAGATAGGATAGAGCCTTGGATGCCTTACAAAAAGTTATTTTTTGGATTTCTGTTTTAGCTACACAGGAAGGCGAATCAGCAGTCGTTCCCCCTCTATATGTTGCCGATCTCTACCTTATCTGGCCAGTTCGTCGGCCTTTTTGTTTCCCTCAATGTCACAGTGACATGGCACCCAACAAAGTCTTACTCGAGACTAGTGCAGATCTGACTATCAATGAAAATGGCGATATCCCTTACGGATATCGATTTCATCATTCTGCAGCTATGAGCGCAGCGGGAACTTCTGCATGGAATATTATGGATACTTTGAGGTCTGTCCCTTGGGAGTAAAGACCGCTATCTCGCCTGCTGAGGTGACAGCGTTTTTCTGCCAGTCTTCTCTCTCAGGATAGAACGTGATGTATGGTGGATCAAAGTTCAAGCGTAAGCCATCTCATCTGTTATTTTTAGAACGTCGAAGTTGTATTCACTCAGAATGGAGCAGTGTCCAATATTGTTATTTCTCAAGAAACCTGAATTAGTGAGATTCAGCGCAGTATTGCCTGCTCGGTATTGGTATCTGTAAGGTCTAGGGTTACCGACATCGGTTAAACCGGCCCCTCGTCCCAGGGGTTAAAACAATGGACCTGGTCCTCCAAGTTGGGGGTTGTGCGAAGGGGTAACTGCCCTGTCACGGAAAAAAATATAGTTACGAAGCGACAACAAGCCTCGGATACGGACGGATTCACTGATAACAACCCATGCAAACGAATTAAGGACAACGAGTTTCGGATCTGCACGTGGAATGTTAGGTCCCTTAACAGACCACGTGCAGCCGGACAATTAGCGAAGGCCCTCAACTGCTGCAAATCAGATATAACCGCAATCCAAGAAGTGCGGTGGGATGGGCCGGGCAAAAAGAGGATGGAAAACTGCGATGTATACTACGGCGATTGCTACCGACAACAAAAGCAGCGCTTATTTGGATGTGGATTTGTCGTTGGAGCCAGACTTAGGCAAGAAGTCTTAAGCTTCAGGTATGTAAGCGAACGCCTTACGACAATCCGCATCAAGGCTAAATTCGCCAACATTAGCCTGATATGCGCGCATGCCCCCACAGAGGAGAAAGACGACGACACCAAAGACAGTTTCTACGAGCTCTTGGACAAGACATACGAGCAGTGCCCTAGCTATGACATTAAGATTGTCCTGGGCGATTTTAACGCAAAGCTAGGAAGAGAGGGCATCTTTGGTAGTACTGTCGGAAAGCACAGCCTACACGACACCACCTCCGATAGCGGATTCAGGCTGGTCGACTTTGCTGCGGGGCGGAACGTTGTCGTAGCTAGTACGCGGTTCCCACATCTCGATATCCACAAAGGAACATGGAGATCTCCTGATCAATCAACCGTCAACCAGATTGACCACATTGCGATCGACGCAAGGCACTCCTCCAGTATCATGGATGTCCGAACATTCCGAGGGGCCAACATTGACTCGGACCACTACCTTGTTGTAGCCAAGGTACGACTGCGGATATCCCGAACACCAACAAGACAAGGGAATACTGTGAGGAAATTTGACGTCGGACGGCTGCAATCGCAAGAGATCACCAAATCCTTTTCCGATCGAGTCTCTCTCAATCTTTCAAGAGGTCCTATGCCGCCAGCATCAAGTATTGAAGACCAGTGGCAACATTGCCAAAAAGCGATCAGAGATGCCGCCTCTGATGTGCTGGGTTTCACACGACGAGTGCCGACAAGCACATGCAGCGAAACAAGAGGCTTACAAAGCGGCACTGCATAGAAAGACCAGAGCTGCCCGCGAGCTCTACGGGCAGAAGAAGAGAGACGAACACAAGCTTTTCAGAAGGAAAAAGAAAGAGCATGAGAAGCGCGCGATCGAGTAGATAGAGGGATGTTATAGCAGGAATGAGGTTCGGAAGTTTTACCAAAGGGTAAAAAGAACCTGTCAAGGTTACAGAGCCCGAACCGAGGCCTGCAGGGATGAACAAGGGAACATCGTAGTAGAATCGCAGTCGATGCTGAGGATATGGAAGAACTACTTCTGCAGACTGTTTAACGGCGACGAAGAATCAAATCCCGCTGTCAGGCAGAATGAACCATTCAACCTGGACGACGAAGACCAACAATTCCGTCCACCCGACCTGGACGAGGTGAAGAAAGCCATTTCGAAGCTTAAGTCCAACAAAGCTGCTGGGGCTGACGGCCTAACTGCCGAGCTGTTCAAAGCAGCAGGCGATGACTTGGTAATGGTCGGAAGAAAGTATGCCCGATGAATGGAACCTCAGCATTGTTTGCCCGATCCTCAAGAAAGGAGACCCTCTGAACTGCGCCAACTACAGAGGCATCAGTCTTCTTAACATCGCTTACAAGATCTTATCAGCCGTGTTGTGTGAACGCCTGCAGCCGTTCGTCAACAACCTGATCGGTCCATATCAGTGTGGTTTCAGGCCAGGAAAGTCCACCATCGACCAAATATTCACACTGCGGCAGATCTTGGAAAAAACCCAGGAACTTCAAATCGATACCCACCACCTCTTCATCGATTTTAAGGCCGCGTATGACAGCATCTATAGAGACGAGCTATACAGAGCCATGTCTAGTTTTGGCATCCCTGCCAAACTCGTCCGTCTGTGCAGGATGACGATGGAGAATGCACGCTGCTCCATCAAGGTCGGTCAAGACCTCACCGAGACCTTTGATGTCAAAAAAGGATTAAGACAAGGCGACGCGCTGTCATGCGACTTCTTCAACATCGTTCTGGAAAGAGTTGTGCAAAACTCACGCGCCAACACCAGAGGCACAATCTTTCAAAAGTCCGTCCAATTACTCGCATATGCCGACGATATTGACATAATCGGAAGAACGCAGCGTGATGTCACTGGTGCGTTTGTGAGTATCGAGACGGAGGCGGCGAAGATGGGTTTAGCGGTCAATGAGGGCAAGACGAAGTATATGCTGTCAACAAGAAAGGACACCCAACACCGACGTCTCGGACAGAACGTCACTATAGACAGCTATAACTTTGAGGTAGTTAAGGACTTTGTCTACCTAGGCTCCGCTATAAATTCAGGCAATGACACCGGCGCTGAGATTAAACGAAGAATAACTCTTGCCAATCGCTGTTGCTTTGGGCTAAGAAGGCAATTGAGTAGCAAAGCCCTCTCTCAAACAACTAAGGTGACCCTTTATAAGTCTTTAATCGTCCCAGTCCTGCTCTACGGCGCAGAGGCATGGACTCTATCTAAAGCGGATGAAGTTGCTCTTGGCTGTTTCGAGAGGAAAATTCTTCGGGTGATTTTTGGTCCCGTCTGCATAGACGGGGAGTGGAGGAGGAGATACAACGACGAACTGTACGGGCTGTACAGCGACATCGACTTAGCCAAAAGAGTGAAGGTCCAACGACTGAGGTGGCTGGGTCATGTAGAGCGGATGGACACCAATGCTCCAGCTCGGAAAATCTTCGAATCCACACCCGAGGGTCAGCGCAGTAGAGGAAGACCGCGACTCAGGTGGCGCACGCAAGTGGAAGGGGACCTCAACCAACTTGGCGTGCGAAACTGGAGGCAGCTGGCTAAAGATCGAGCTGGCTGGAGAGACTTGTTGGTTGAGGCCCAGGACCACGCCGGTCTGTAGCGCCACCTTAAAAAAAAAGAAAAAAAAAAGAAAAGTCTAGGGGAAGCAAATGCAAAAAAGTGTCTAGAACTCCCAAAGGGGGTTTAACGAAGAGAACCCGTGATGACAATGTTGGCAGTTCTTTGTACTCATACTCATACGTAAGTTTCGGTCTGCCTATTGCTGTGTATAGCCGGTGCTCATACTTGGATATAGGCACTATTTCTTTCCTGCTACCTTCTTGCACACAAAAAGAGCGTTGAGGGCCTTTCGGACCCTTTTCTGTGTATTAAGATTGCAGTTTAGATTTCTTTCTGACAGGGACAGCTGTCAGTAGTCTGAAGTAGGTATCTAGTGTTTCGTTGTGAAGAGAACTAATTCTGACTTTGCCAGGTTAACGCTCAATCCACAACCGTTTGCCCATTTACTCATGGTTCATAAGGCAGCTTTCATGATGTTGCCGATTGTGTCTAGAAATGTTCCCTATACAATTATGACTCCGTCTTCGGCGTAAGCATAGATGATTAGTCCTCCTGAGCAAACCTTCTTCAGATATGGTTACGGGATAAATGGGGCCAAGAGCTAAAGAGTGGAAAACAGACCCTCAAAGAACGAGCAAAAGAAAATTAAGAAAATACTTAAAATGTTCAATTTTCAACACAGTACATTGTAATAAGACGTCACAGTGAAAATCCACAAGTTAAGCTACGATTACACGGTCAACGGGCTGACTCTCTGATGTCATTGAAAAATACGCCAATTCGCTGTCAATGCACCGCCATCGGTCAACGTGTCAATAAATGAAACGTTGACGATCACACGAGTTGACCACTTTGGGACAAATCATTGTGACGTCAGAGAGTTGACGGTTTTCGTTGACAAAAAAAAAATTTAAACAAATCTAAGAACACGAAATAGGTACTTTCACCCCTTCAACATGAAAATCATGCTCAACTGATATTATGCAGCTAATTGGTGTTGCAAGAGGTCTTTGTGCTGCCAACTTCGTTCACCTACAATTATTGGGTTGATGTAGGACTGAAGGTTGCTATATGGCTGTAGGTGTGGCCCAACATACCCCTTGGCTTAATTAACTCCACTCAACCCTTACATATCGCGCGTAATTATTTTCACGGAGCGAAAATAAAATTATACAATCAACCTCCCGAAAATCATGCGAAGCGCAGAGATAAGTCAATTCTGTCTTATATCATCCATCTGCTTATGCAAATTCAGAGAGGACTTCTCCTTTTTAAGCTTCGCTTGTTCGCTTTAAGCAAACAAACAATAACCGCAGCCTTCAACGCGTCGTGTCAGCGCAAATCCATGAAATTCATTTAATGGATAAAAAAAAACTTCATTAATCTACTTTTACGATGCGGGACGAGTTTTTTCGACATTTTTTTTTGTTAAAACGCACAGCACCATATGGCTGCGGCATCAATCGTTTGCGCGGTTTAGCGTTTCATGCTCCAATTTCACAGGAACACGAGAAGAGGACTGGGACGAGTGAGGCAATTCATCCATCTTCCACTCATCTTTTGATGTGTTCTTCTTCTTTTTTGGGGGGTGGTGGTGTGAGGATAAAGTTTCTTAATCGCCCTTTTTTCTTGTTTCTTCTGCACCGTATGTACGTATAAGAGGGGCTCATATTTATGAGTGCCAGAGTGGAGGTGTTAAAAAAGAAATTTTCCGGTGTTTTTCCTTTGACTGTGTTAGTTGGCTGTTTGGAGACTGTTTTTGTCTTGCCGACGGAAATACATCAAGTCTGTTCGCAAAAAGACGGTGTGCCACGAATAAAATATGTAATAAAATAATAAACAAGGAAACGTTTGTGAGAGAGAAGTTTCCT
This sequence comes from Matsumyia berberina, assembly GCA_917880715.2. Classification (NCBI taxonomy): domain Eukaryota; kingdom Metazoa; phylum Arthropoda; class Insecta; order Diptera; family Syrphidae; genus Matsumyia; species Matsumyia berberina. The sequence goes on along the minus strand of OU862871.1, from coordinate 85,182,212 downwards.
TCTACCCGACTAACTTCAATCAAAATCCCTAAATTGTCGCATCATCGTGAAGTGAAAAAGTGAACGTTATTTCTTTTAAGACCGGGGTGTGAATTGTTTTCTTGAAGCCTGTGCTGTGGTGCGAGGTGTGTGATAAGAAAATTATGTTGGGGGATGTCTTTGCATGCATTTTTCTTTGGCATAATCACCATTTGAACGGTAAAGTTTCAGCTTGGAAGCGGTGAAAGTTTCAACGCCGAAGATAATCTTTTTCACGTCCTACAAAATATTTTTTTAAATCCTTCCTCCAACTCCATGTGCAGTCTGAATATTTCTTTAACTTTATGATTTTTGAATATCCATTATAAAAGAGATGCCACCACCCAGACACACACTTTAAATTGGTATAGGATAGAGCGCAAGTGGGTAAACTGATTAGGGGATTTTTGGGGAAGAAAAAGTTTTGTTATAACTTTTCATCGCCTCCTATTGAAGAGAGAAATGCTTTCCATAGAAGACAGGAAAATTTGCCAAAGTTAAGTAGGCAAAAAAAGGAAATTTTCAGAATTAGGATTCTAAAGACGGGCAATGCTGAAATTGCTACTATCACTGATTTACATACAAAATGTTAAACTATAAGAAAACAGTTAAATTTGGTCAGAGTAACCAAGATATTTTCTCTGATCAGTAACTCAAAAGTCCAGACTGGACCTGGGCCTTAGCCAATAAGTATTACCAGTTGGTTCAATCGTTATCTATGACCAATGCCTTAAATTTCCCACGCCAGTTTGATCAAACCGTCTACTAAGCCATTCCTCTGACAAGGATCTGAAGACTATCCGTGTTGGAACGCCAAGCCAATATGTCGTAGCAATCGATATTATTAGATAAGTTAAAAAAAAAGTCAAGAATTTGTTAAGTTGGATGTCTGAAAACTGTAACTAAAGAGGAACGACCCAAAAGCGACCTTCCGAGCAAAGCACGACTACATGGTTTCCTAACTGGCTTAAGGTGGCGCTACAGTCCGGGGTGGCCCTGGACCTCAACCAACAAGCGTCTCTAGCCAGCTCGATCTTTAGCAAACCAGGGACTGGGACCTTAACCAGTTTCGCACGCCAAGCTGGTTAAGGTCCCCTTTGACTTGTCTGCGCCAGCTAAGTCGCGGTCTTCCTCTATTCCTCCGTTCCTCGGGTGTGGAATCGAAGATTATCCAGGCCTGAGGATTGGTGCCCATCCGTTCTACATGTTCCAGTCACATCAGTCGTTGGACCTTCACTCTTCTGGCTTAGTCGATGTCGCTGTTCAGACGGGACCTGATCATCACCTGAAGAATTTACCTGTCGAAACAGCCAAAAGCCACCCCATCCACTTTTGAGAAAGGCATGGACTCTGTATCGAGGCGTGGACCCCGTTAAAAGTGGATGAGGTTGCTCTTGGCTTCTTCAAGAGAAAAATTCTTCAGATTACATGGTGTGATGAGTGAAGAAAATCTGGCGTACGATTGCGAAACGGAGCTGAATTTGAACATCTCAGATCATAGGGATTGAAAGTCAGCCTTCAAAAAGAGGATGTAGAATGCTGTGAGCGATATTTGCAAGATGCAGAGGAATCACTGCATAAGATGACTTACAGCTGATTTTACCACAGTTTACAAATAAATAAATAACTAAATAACTGGCGCGATAACCAGGTTGCGCTTCAGGGCTTGCTCAAGCCTTTAACCATTTCTAAAATAGTTCACGAATGTAAGAACTCTATGAATTTGGGGGCAAGGCTGAACTCTGTGACTCTCCCAAGTCAAACTAAGATCTCTGGAAATTAAATCTCCGGTGCAATAGCTAGACAAGGCTCAGAGGATGATTTATCAGAACCTGAATCTGCTTTGCCTCTTCCCACGTCTTTGGTAAGAGCCTCCATTGACGATTGGATTTCCTACAAACACAATGTGTGTGCCACGGGCCTTCAGAATACAGGCAGACTAAACGAAAGCCTTCACTCAATTCCAAGTACGGACATATTGTACACTATACCCGTAGTTATTGCCAGAGAGTACGGTTTCTGAAGGCTATTTGAGGTAGAAATATTACACCGTCTCAACTGGCCTAATGGAGAACCCGTATCAGACCCAGGGTGTTTGGTATGGTTTACTGACAGATGAAAAATGGCGTCCCGAGTGGGTGCTGGCGTCTTTGAACATCGCACTTCGTGGAATCTATGTCAGTCAAGTCCTGCTACGACGCCCTACAACTACTTGGTTGGGTGCCCGGCGACCAGGCATTTGTAGGCAATGAAACTGTGGATGAGCTGGCTAGGGCTGGTTCGGCTTTCGCACTCTTGGAACCGGAATCCTTCTGTGGCGTTAATTGGGATACAGCCACAGCTTTGTTAAACAACTGAGAACACCAGCTTCGCCTAGCCTATTGTCAAAATGTCCCCGGGCTTAGACAATCCAAGAGACTTATAAAACCGTTTTCTTACAAGAAAATTCTAAACCTTGACAGGAACAGCATGTGGAAGCTAATAAACTTCGTTATCGGCCATTGTGGCCTAAGATATCATCCCAACAAACTTAACCTTTGTTCAGATACAGTGTCAACTTTGTTTGAAAGAGGAGGAAACCTCTGAACACGTTCTCTGTGAATGTCCGGCAATGTACTGGCTGCGTTCGTACGAACGTGGGGAATTCCGTTCGTGGGCGGAGTTTAGAAACTCGGCTACTAATGACGTACTTACCTTCAATAGGAAGGTATTAGACCTATTAGACTTAGTAAACCGGAGACACAATAAATCTTGATAGGTCGCAGTGTCAGCCATAAGGGCAGGTTAATAAATTAAAAAATAAAATGACAGCTTCCGAACGTCTGTAAGAGATCAGCAGCATTCTAGTCGTCACTTAAAAGAAAAGACTGCAGATAACTTATTGGCGTTCTAACGGTACACTTCGCCTTTGCCAAGCATCTTTATGTGTTAGGCTTAAGTGACACATGACGAAACTTTAGATCATTTCCTTTACAATTGTTCTGCCTTTGTTCTGATCATGTGTCAGATCTTCGATAGTGATGTGATGAGTGCTGATACTGTAAGCTCCTCATCATTGAAGTGCCTCTTGACTTTCGAAACTCGATAAAATTTTAGAAAAATGGGTAAAACTGGGTCCTGCTTCCTGAAAGTTCCATTGACCAGATCTGTCTAAGTGTTTCAGTGAAGTATTTGCAAACCTGGCAAAAAAAAAACAGGTACAACGCAGATCTTTCTACAACACAGTGCTAACCTTAGGCAAGCGCTTTGTTCGAAAAAAAACCTTCAAATTCTAGGTAGCTGATCTTCGGTCAAATCAATCTGCGCTTTTCGCAAATCTGTTTGGTGGTCTTCTGTTCAAAAATACTCCTAATGATTTCGATATGCAATCTGATACTTGTAATTTACTTAAACTTTGAGTCAAAATTGCCATAGAATTTTTTTTTACTTCGGTACATGTTTTAAACTTAGTCCTAAGAAATGACAAATAAAACTAGTTTAAATCATCTATGAAATTTAATAAAAAACCTTGTAGACTCTTTTAGCCTGTTAACAAATTAAAATATAGCCAGGCTAGTGGTCATATGATTAAAACCGCTAGTCAAAAGTTCCTTTCCATCAACATTTCAACAACAAATAACGAACTTTAATTAAAACACAACAATGGACGTTAAAAAAAATGTATATGCCTAGTCACGGCCAATCGCCGAATAAAACGCAATATGCCCTTTACTCACATACACGCACCATTTGTTCGGAATATAAATAACCGCCCCCAAAGGCATAAATTAAAAGGCAAACAATGCAGACGGTGATGTTTCCCCTTTTTAATCAAAAATTGGTTTCGCAATCACCAGACAGCGTGGTATTTTAGGACTGTTGAGGAACACTTTCATTCAATTTAATAAGTGTACATCTTTAGTGAAAGCAAAAAGCTTTTACGTTGAAATAAATTCCTCGTCAAAAGTCAAAAACTTTTCCATTCATACAAACCCCCAAACACACCTTCATCATTCATTATCCTTTCACCGAAACATGATTAAAGCTTAAGTATAGGGGTTCCACCACCTGGCGCAGCATATTGTGTGTGAATGTACGAGTATACATTAACCTAGAAGGATTTCAATAATTTTCGACAGCCCAGCGTTGATGGCTGCATGGCCCATGGGCAGGAGCCTGCTCCTTGCCCATTACTCAACATCATGACGCGGTCGGGATAAAACATTTGTGTTTATATGTTCGCAGTGTACTTTGCAAATCATATAGACGGCTGTTATCGCTCGTTAAACCAACCAGCAGCAGGATAACAGAAGAAACTTTATCTGGAAAATGAAAATTTTATACGCTCGCTGAGTGAAGTCAGCGTAATTATGATCATCGCCGTCTTCATCGTCATCCTATCAACAATAACGAGCTCAGCGGAGTGCAAGTAAATTTTATATTATATTCAGAATGTAAATATTTTTATAGCCCAAGCTGAAATGTTTACTGCCTCAAACTTCGACCCAGTGGTGCCCACTCAGTGTGGGATGATGGCTGCCTTTCCTCTGACCGAGAACAGGTATACTATGCGGTGTGTACCTAAGGAGCACACCCGGGGGCTACTACACTACATCCTAGCCAACGAAACCACTTATCCCCTAACCACCCTCCCCCCCCCCCCCATCCATTGTTGTTGTCATCGTGTCTCAGCAAAAGCTCACTTTTAACCCACAGTTGTGAAGGCAAGTTGATTCAACCCTCCTCGTACTCGGTCGTTGCCTGTTGCAGACCGTGTTCCCGGTCGTTCTCTTTGCCTTTTTGTCATATCTTCATCGCGCTATTGTACCATCCTCGTCCGCTTGAATGTTTAAGTTGCATTACTCATTACAAAAGTTTGCGGTACGTTACGTTTGCATAGCACTGTCGTGTTAGTCCCACAAACCGGGCTTCCGCCGCCACTTCTATTTTTCATTTTTACTCCACCGTCGTCCTTCCTTATTGTGTTTACTGTGTAACGTTGAAGCCCATTATGTATTACGAGGAGATCACCTTTTGTACTGGAGTACAGCCACTACGATGCGGACCGTGCTAGTTAATAACCGACAACTTTTTTTTTTTTTTTCATCTGCTCGTATTTTACTTATGCAGATATAATTCTCTCCTTTCTGTGAAAACAGTTGACGATTTGATGAAACTTAAATGAGGTGAAAAGGAAAGAAAGCTAATGTTGACAGGATAAGTACCCACCCGTATGTTTATGGCTAAAATATTTTTGGTTTTAAAAATGAACTTATTTCCTGAACGCCTGTTTATTTCTTCTTGTATTCGTCAGCTTTTTAGGATGGTAAGTACCCAGTTTTTGATATAAGGTCTGATTTGTTTCCTAAGCATAGCCTTCTTGATAGGAAGTGTTGTCAAAAGCTCCCTGTATATCGATAAAGGCACAGAGGGCAGTTTGTTTTGCAGCCATTGATTTGTCAATCTGTGATACTAGGCTGTGAATGGCAGTCTCAGTGGACTTTCCAGGTTTCACTAGCAGGGAACGTATCCCTTATGTAGTGATCGACTATTTTCTCCGTTGTTTTGAGGAGAAAGGAGCTTAGGCTAATGGGGCGGTAAGATTTAGGTGATTGTTCCGCCTGTTTTGCTGGTTTCGGTATAAAAACGGCTCTAACCTCTTTCCAGCTATTAGGTATATAACCTAGTGTAAGGCTGGATCTAAAGATCCGTGCGAGAGAGGATATCAGCAGGTCTTGTCCCTGCTTTAGGAGCCAGCTATAGGAAAAGATACCGTCCGCTCCTGGGGATTTAAATAGGCTAAAGGTGGATAGAGCCCAATTGATAAGGTTAACCGTGAATATTCTACCAGATATGCTGTGGTTCCGAGTGGAGGGATTGAGAACGTCTCTCCTCAATATATCCAGGGAGACAGCCTGGGAAGTAGGTGTCGAGTAGTAGTTGACAGGTTTCCTCAGGACAAGGAACCTAAGTAGTTGGTATGACCTTGGGTTATAGCCTTCGGAAGGCCAGCCGCGGTTGAAAAGCTTTCAATTCTTTCACAATGGGTCCTCCAACTCTTGCGCTTTGATTTTCTCAGCTCCTTCTTGAAAAATGTTAGTTAGTTAGTTAGTTAGAAGTGGCCCTCCGAGAGGAGGTACACTTAGACCAGAAAGTAGGTCCATTGTGATGCCACTGAGTACTGGGGTACCCTGCTTATTTCTGAAACCATTTAGATTTCCTAACGTAGCTGTTCAGGTCGGCCAGTTCAGATCATTAAGATCGTTAAAAAAGTATTGGCCCAGGGTGGCCTTCCTGATATGGGCCAGTGCGGGACACGTGCAGAGGAAGTGTGCGGTGGACTCCTCCTCCTCCTCATGTTGAAAGATGTTAGAGCACCATTCGCCATTATTTTTGGCTCTATTAAATAACCCTCCGGTTTCATGCCTGAGCTGCTCAAGACGTTTGTTCCACCAGGGGTGCAATAATTCAGGAGTTATGGTAGGAGCAATACTGAGTTATCCTATAGGATCGGTCAGGCTGGAGTAATTTTGAGACGCTTGGTCAATCTGTTATCAGGACAAGTATCTCAATATACTGATGAACACCAAATGCCTACTTGTCTCTTCATGCAGCCACAAAGGTTGGGAAGTGTAAAAAGCCTTAGTACTTCATAAAGAAGTGCAAACTTCTCTCACACTCTCACTCTGAACAAGAATATCATGCAATTTTAATTTGTTCTTATAATAAATGAAGGAGGTGCTGAAGAGGCAACCGATTGCCTAATCTAACCGCAACCACTCTTGGAAACACTTTCGATCAAAAATTCATGAAATTTTGTGCGAAGTACATTGTGCGGTAAAAGAACACACTTCCTGTTTGTCCTTTGTGCTTGCTTTCATATTCCTTATCTATCTGTCGAGCTGACTGCTGTGTATGTGTTCATTTCTGGTTGAATAGTTGTACGTGGTTATCTTTCCATTTGGGCAACCCGCATGGATGGAGGGGTTGAATGGAATTACACAAGTGGGGATGCGGGAACATGGTGAAATGATGAAACTAATTAAATGAGCTTTATGGAATCTTTCCGGTTTCGCAAGCGAAGGGCGGGTGAAAATGAAATATGGTTCCGAAAACGAATGAGGAGTTTTTAGAGTGTTGATTTAGGCTGTAACAGAACGTAATTAGGGGCGGATGTACTTTGCTGTAATAGTTTTGTTTTCTCTTTGGCTCTGTTTATTCTAGGTGACGAAAATGAGTTGGTGCCTGTTGAAAATCTTATTTCCCTAATGACAAAGTGAATTTAATAGATCCTTAGATAGCGTTTGCCAGCTCCATTGAAATGCGTAATGAGTAAATAGTGCTATGTTTGTACGGAAGCATGTATTGGGCGCTTCTCTTTATTTTTCGACAACAGTAGAAACAGAAGTATAGGGTGTACCATGGTTTAGATTTTTGGAATTCTAGAAAATGGTTGAACGAATTGAAAAATCTTCCAATGTCGATGAATTCGTGGTTCTTACTTTGCTGATTTGTATAAGAAATCCGAGTAAAAGGTTTATTTGTCCAGTAAAAGTATTATGGGCAGTTTGCAGGGAAGTTGTGAATATTTCCAATTTATCTTTACGTGTCCGAGGTATAAAATTCAGGCCAAATCCAGTCTGTGATATAAATCATCTTGTGGATTTGATGAATTTAATTATTTAGTTCCCCGGTGTATAGGATAGTTCCTCAACGTCCTGGAAAAAATGTCATCCGAGGAATTTGTTTCTTCGATGGTAGAGACTTGGGGCAGTGACGGAGGGAGCGGGTTGTATTCTTATGAACGTCCTCATGGCCGCACGCTATGCACAGGTCTTCTTCTGTAATTCGAAGCTTCTTCATATTGTACCGTAGCGTATATAATAATAGTTACTCCCATAAGGGTGGATAGGGATCTTCTGTCTATCTGGAGAAGTCTGTCGGTCCTAGCCTTATCGTATAAAGGCCATGTCTTCCTTGTGTTTATTTGCCTCTTTTAATGTTCTTTGCCCGCTACAAGCTTCAGTGTACAAGACGGGATATTCACCAAACTGTCAACCTGTTCCGAATTTATTGCCGAGCCATTTTCTGCGAGTTCGTCGGTCTTCTCATTTCCTGGTAGGTCCTCATGTTCAGGGGCCCAGCAGAGTGTCATCTTGTGCTGTGAACCTTAAGCTCTTCTCGACTGTTGATGAAAAAGGTGATTTCCCCTCGTGGTATTGCCCTCATCGCAGTTTCACGGGCGGCTCGTGTTACTACTAAGACTTCCGCTTAGAAAACACTGCTGTAGGTTAAAAAGCGGGCGGACTTCGGCCCAGCGGTTCAAAGAAGATACCTGCACCCACACCATTGTCCATTTTGAATACTTCAGTGCGCGTTTGGCATTTGTCCGCTTTTCTATTCCTTTCTGCTCGGATAGGTGCTTAAGAATGGTCTTGTGAAATCCAGGAATGGTGTTATGTAGTCGGTTGATTCGCCCAATCGTGTGAGATAGACTTGGTCTTAACTTCGCCGATGCAAGGCAAAAAGACAGACTAAAGAGTTAACAGAGCACACATCGGTTTTTTAGTACACATGTTTAATTGGTAGACCCGATGGCAACGAATTCCCTCCAATAACTTTTGTTACAATTGCATAGACGAAGAGGAAGAGAAAACAGTTCTCTACCTGCTAAGCAACTACCCTCTAGCTCGTTTCTTCTTGCTGCTGGAGTAGCTGCAATGTGAGCTGTCTGTGTCATAGGGTGATGATCTTATGTCATTTTAATATCGGTTCCTCGTCTGTTATGCGCGTCCAGAAGACTATTTCTTAAAAGGCGGTTGATGGGAAAATTGTCTTGTGGCTGGTCTTGTGGAAGGTCTTTTGCTAAAGATTGACGCAGCTCAAATCTACAAAACTTTTCCCGTTGCCATTGTCATTGCCAATCTTCGCATCACAATAACGATTTTCTCATTCCAGTGTTGTATTAAAGGCATATCCCTGCTGGTCGTAGAAAGTCTCCTTCTCGTCATCACACGAGAGCTCCGTTCGGGCATAGCACAGAATATTGGCTACACGTAGTACTTAAGACCGGACCGCCAAATTCCTGTGGCGTCCGTGAGGCTGTTGTAGGTTCAATTCCCGTGAATTTCCGAATGGTTTCCTAGAGGAGAGGTGTACAGTGATACGCATTGAAAATTGATACTCTCTCGCATCTAACTACCTCACTTAGCTTATGCTTGAAATGACGAAGATATGTAGAGGGTTTTTCATTAGATATGTATGTCCGAACTTTGACAGCTTATTGCTTTGACGTTTTAAGTGGTAACGCTGTCATTTTCTCACGTTTGCCTTCTGTCATAATCGCCGTTTTACCATGGAGCGTTTCACAATTAAACAACGCGTCGAAATTGTTAAAATTTATTATAAAAATTTGTGTTCTGATTGCCAAACTTTTCGCAAGCTATGAAATATTTACGGCTGAACTGATCGCCCAACCGAGCGAGGAATTCAACGAATCATCGCGATTTTGGGGGAGAGCAGTTCGGTTGCTGATCAAGCAGTTTCTGTACGACGTCGAAATGCGCGGTCAAACTACGTCACTTGGCTTTTCCTTGAAATGACCAAGATGTTTACATCGTTTAACTTCTCCCCCAACTGGTCGGAATCTACAGATTTGAGGTCCTTTGCGTTCCAGAAATCAATCTGAATCCAGGTAAAATAATCCAAAGTTGTCAACCTGTGATCCAAAACGGTTGGTTTTGACATTCCAGTAACACAGAATGTTAATCCATATTATCTACTCTAGAACCGCTAGAGTGTTGCCTTAAGCAATTTTAGCATATGTACCTAGTACATGCGTAAGGATCTGCACCTATGTATGTTGTTGCCCGATATTCTGTTATGGAAATTAATTCTTGAGCTCCCCGAAGAGCATTTTATCACAAAACAAATAGTAGTTTCGCTAACACAACCAGCTGGATATTATAAAATGAAGCTTTTCTTAATTCTGACTTAACCTATGTAGAAACCAAGCCGGTCATAGCCAGCCATAGCTAAAACTAAGAGGAACACTATGAAGGCGTCGATGGTTAAAGAGTCGGTGCCTTGTTCAAGTAATGTTCTAGTAAACATAAAGCTGAGAAGAGGCGACTTTTAAAGCAAGAGGCGTAAATTGGATGATTGAGCAGAACGTTGGGAAAGATGTGAAGACTAGGCCATCGTCATCGCATTGCCCTCCCATCAACAGTAGGAACCTTGTGTCGCCTAACAGCCGACCAATGGAAAGGCATTGAAAATAAGTTCCAGGTCGCTGTGTCACAATGATGAAGCTCGTCAAATGCTTTCTGCTGAAGGCATGCGATTGGGTACCTTGTCTGCACATCTTCACAATGCAGTTTAAGAGTAATGACATTCGTAACACAACATTTTCGAGACATCAACCCCTAAACTTTCGCGGAACATTAAACTGTTTAAGTGAGTTGCAAGCTAGTGCGGTGGCGTAGCGTTACTAATCTAGAAGAGCTTATAGCCCAGATCGGGACCAACGTTTTTAATAAAAATTCGCGTACTTGACTCTACACAATTGCAATTGCACGTTCACGATCTGTCCTGTTTATCTGTCATACGATTGTAGCTACATATGTACATAAGATACGTACATATGCACTAGAATGGCTTAAATAAGATTCTTAATAAAAATAGAATACCATAGTGGCATTCGCCCTCATTTGTATGTAAAATTGCAAAAAAATTACCAACATTTTTACCTACAAATAAATTGATTAAGATAGACATGATGACGTGTGTATGAAAGGATGCAGAATTGCAAACAAATTATTTTTATAAATTTTAACCAGACGCTGTTGTCCTAACTACGACTTATGTTAATGGAATGCGGGTAAGGACAACTGTCACTGTCAACTTTAACCAAACACAAATAAACCTAAATACATAAAATTTATACATGCAAACATACATGTTCATGTTTGCCATTGCATAGAACTGGTGTCACCGGATAGACGGCATAGTACAGTGCCTAGACCATAACCAGCAAAAAGTAACGGAAAGAAAAAACTTAATAAAATACCTGAGGCATACGATTAACCCAATTTCGGCAAAAAAAAAAATAATAACAACCAACCCTGTCGTCTATGTATGTTTGTAAGTTTTCCACTAAAAATTGTCCCATATGCAAATGGGGGTTGCCGTCACATAATAATATAATGCCGTCGCATACGCTTTCAGCCCTTTGTTGTTGCAGTTCGTGCTAGTGTTAAGTTATGTGTCTACCGGGGCGAAAGTCCTTGGTTCATTATCGCAACCCTCAAAAGCACATTGTTTGTTTGCGTATTAAACATCACCACTAGATTAGGGTGTGCGAGTCTCCCGTTTTGGAACGTCACTACCCGCTGTAACCGTCAACTGTCTGATGGAGACAAGGCTGTGCTTTGTACGTTGTACCTAAAGGGAATTCAAATGGGACTGATAGAACCCTCTAACCAAAAAAGTATTGTTGGCTTAAGGTGTGAATTGCTGGGTTTCGAATGCATGTGTGTGTGTTTGTGGAGCAAAAACTACATCACTTTGCATTTAATAATGGAGGTCCCCCTGGCGTCCGGCCACCGTTTCCCTACAAATATTTTTTAATACACTATTATTTCGCATAAACATCACATGTTTAGGTATAATAAAGCTGGTAGGTCTATTTTCATAATCCACTCGCGCTTAAGGGGTTATAAATACCCTTATGATGTTATTCACACAATGCGAGTAAACTGGAGTGCTTCGAAGCTCAGATAGTAAATGTTGTTCGCAACTAGCTCTCCGATGGTCCATTCTGTGGGTCCAATTTCCGAGCACTCTCTCGAACATATCGACCAGTATTCCATAGACCGCACTAAACAGTGCATTTTTCCAGAAGCATTGGTAGCTCTTGGCCCACTTCTGGCTGCTCATCAGCCCAAATATGACAATTTTGTTTGTTGACATATCCGCTAAGCCAAAAATGAGCCTCGTCGCTGAATAGATTTTTTTGATAAATTTGGAGCTGTTCAAAGGCCCAATTACCAAATTTACGGGGCAAGCGAGGACAAACAAACAAATTGTTGAACCAGCTAGATTTTGAATACCATGACACCGAGATCTCTTTTCATACAACAACCCAAAGCTTAAGAACAGCGACGAATCGACTAGTCGCGGCCTTCACGGGCAGTATCAGCTACAGCTACAGCAGAAATATTAAAATCAGAACGGTTTCTCGCACTCTAGTCGGTGGCCAGTAAAGTAAAATTCGACCAACGTTTTGCGATTGTTTTGCGCATAATGCGTTGGACGATAATGAGCACCATAAAATGGTCGAAGTGCACGAAAAACTTTTTCACTACAGAGCCATGCTCAATGACTTTCTCCTTCCTCAATTGGATGAATTGGGACTGGGGAACATGTGGTTCCAACAGGAGCAACTGCGCGAGCCAAAACCGAAATTCTGAGGGCTGCATTTCTGGGTTGCCTGATCTCGCGTTTTGGCGATTTCCACTAGCCGGCAGGATCGCCTAATTTAACCATTCTAGACTTCGCCGTGGGTCGGTGGTTAGTGCTGACCGAGCGGCGTGGGTTCAAGCCCCAGCCAGGAACACCGAACATTTTTCGCGGTACCACCTCTCGTCGGGGATTGACATGCCTCCGGGAGTATAATCTGTCATGAAAGAGCTTCTCACTTCGCCGTTCGGAGTCGGCAAGAAACTGTAGGTCCCTTCCATTTGTGTGAAATATGTAACACGCACAACATGAATGGTTGCGAGAAGCTAGGCCTTGGCTCATCCCGAGCTGTCGCGCCAGCTATTTATTATTTATTAGACTTCTTTTTGTGGGATTTTTTTAAGTCACAAGTCTATGTTAACAAGGCTCAGACTCTTGAAGCCCTCAATGAGAATATCCGTCAAGAATGCGAGCACCTACCGCCGGAAGTTCTGAGAAGAGTGATGGCAAATGCCATAAATCGGGCCCGAATGGTCATTAATTCTGGCGGCGGCCACATAGCCGATATCATTTTCTCGACACAATGAAAAAAAACTTCAAGACATCAAATAAACACAATCCAAAAGCAGAAAAAAAAAGTTTTTCATTCATAAAAAAAATAAAGCCAAAGAACATCGGGTGACAACTTTTGCGCCACCTTGTACAAAATGCGGCGCAAAGTGGTTGCGGATAGGCCCAATTCCTGCGATCGCCTCAGCTACGGCAGCAATATTTGAAGCTCATCTTGCCAGACGAACACGAGTTGGAGTCTTCACATCCTTAACCTGTTCGAGAAGTTCAAATTTATCAATTCAATTTACTATACCTGTGCGAGAAGGCGCTTGATTATGACTAAAAGCAGTACGAGAACTTTACATCGCAATAACAAGTATCAATCTTTAATTTTTTAAAGGGTATATTGTCTCGAAGACATAGGTACTTCTATTTTATCTATAGTGGTTTCGTTATTATTCAAATAATTTTCATGTCAAAACCGTTTCTACCGCCTAAGCACACACAAAAATATGTCAAAGTAATTTTAAATATACGCTTGCTACTTGAAAACTTTACCTCCGCATTGGATTTATCCTTTCAATAAACCAAATTAAAAATAAATTACGAACTGGTACTGAAACTTACTGCAGTATGCGTCGAGCACAAGTACCATGGTTGAGTATACATTCATGTTTACATACTTCATTCTATTCCTTCGTCGTTTTGATTTCTCTGTTTAACTAAAATAATGGAAGCACAATGGTTCAACTTCCTTCGTTCTCCTTGACTTGGGTTTGTACACGAACGCCTGTGATGTATAGAACTTTACCGTGCATCATACTCATAAGAGAATGAAGTAAGTAACAACAAAGACTTTTAATCCATTAAATCTTATTATTTACTTTAAGGCCAGGCCAGGCCAAAGCGTGGGTTTTGACTTTGCAGTTGTATAATCCATTTTATTTAATTTCAGTCAATTGTTTACAATTGCCGGGATTATAAAAAGTTATTGCAGCACGAAAGTTTAGAGGTGAACACCCCATTAAAACGAAAGGAACTTTATCTAAAGCTAGATTCAGTGGAGAGAATTCACACCTGCTTTCTGTATTATAATAGGTGTTATCCCTTGTATATTTGATTTGACAGAAATTGCAAAAAAAAAATGCAATTTAAATTAAAATTAATTATACATATATGATGACGACCCGGAACGTCCACGAATTACGAATGGAAAAAAAAACATCTGGAACGGGCGTTCGATGTCCCTTGCGTGGTACAGGGAACATATTACCGCGATCCTGGCGGTTTGATGGATAAAATGAAATGTGCACACAGTACAGTACAGTATCAGCTGTCAAAAAATGCTGCACATGTTAGGCTGCGGATTGTTTGTGAGAAATCGGACACATACAATGGTAATTGGCTTCAAGCCGAAAAGTAATCCTGTCGGTCGTGATATATGTTGCCGAATGCTGGACGATAACCAGAGCAGACATTGAACATTTTCCTAAGAAAGATCCTTCTTAGACAATCTATACATATAAATGGCTTTGTCCTGACTGACTGACTGACCCAGAGATACACGCACAGCCAAAACCACTGGTGCTAGAAACATAAAATTTTGACAGTAGTTTCATTTCGTAGCGTAGACACCCACTAAGAAGAGATTTTTTCAGCTTCTACAGGGTGTTCAAGTGTGTATAAAAAATAATGTAAATTGTATTTTGGAATTGAAATTTGGTGGGTATATTCTAGAACAGAAATAATAAAACAAGGCTAAGATGCAGCCTTTTGTCCCACGGGGGACACGATAAATGAAGTGATGGCCTGTCATCCATCTGATAGCCTTATATGAAAGTCCTGTCCTGAAGAGGTAACATACATTCATGTCCATCTTTAACGTGACTTGAAGGCGTGAAGTGATGTCTTTTCACGGGGACGTAGTCGCGAGTATCAGCTAGTATATCATAAACGTCATTTAAGTGGAATAGACTAAAAAATTAGTAACATCAGGCATTCGGGAAACTACCATTACCTCTCACGTTTACCCTCATCCCAGCGTCAACACAGACGGAGACGAATCTATTTAGTGCGCGCTGAAGTTCCGTCTGGGTGGACGTAAGGATGACCAAGTCATCCGCGAAAAGCAGATGACTCATCCTAAAGTCTCCCTATCCGAACCGTTCTTCGCCACAGCTGCGCTGTTACATCCAATCCATATAACTATACTCTATGAAAAGGAGAGGTGACGGAATGCACCCCTGGCGGAGTCCAACGCCCACAGTGAAAGGTGTCGACATAACGGCTTTCACCCGAACACTGCTCTTACAGTAAGTGTATAGAGACTGAATGGCCCTCAGAAGAGAACCGTCAATCCCATACTTCTGCAATAGACTCCAGAGTTTACCTCGACCCGATCATAGGCTTTCTTCAAATCCGCAAAACAACTGTAGATAGGTATGGCATACTCCCAGGCCTTCTCAAGTACCATTCTGAGAGTGAATAGCTGGTTGGTTGTGCTTCTACCTGGACAAAAGTCGCACTGGTGCTCGCCCAACCTAAACTTGACTACAGCTCTAGAACGCGCTGCCAACACCTAAGCAAAGACCTTTCCAACGCAATCCCTCTTATCACCTTTCTTAAAAAGACGAACCATCATCCCAATTTGCAAACCGCTAGGTGTTTTACCGCATTCCCAGGCCACTTTAAGGACACGAGACACCCATTTCACTCTCTCTTCGCCCAAGGCCTTGAGCATTTCCAGCCGGACCTCATCCACATCAGAAGATTTGTTGACTTTTAGCGCTCGAATGGCCAAAGTCACATCCTCTTCGGTGGAACTTATCTCCCCCTACTCAATACCATGGGTCTGCCATCCTCACTGCCCTGTTCGGGACTGAGTAGCTCCGAAAAGTGCTCACCCCATCTGCGCAAGATGTCCTTCTCATCGGAAAGAAGTACACCATCCTTCGATGATATTAAACTTCCTTCCTCTGAGACGACGGATGGTCTGTCAGAACACTTTGCTTGCAGATCTGTTATCACGGTCCAATTTCTCAAAGAAATCCTTCCAGGACTAATCCTTAGCTGTTTTAGCAGCCAACTTGCAAGTTCTTCGCACCTCCATGTACTGGTTTCGAGAAGCTGAAAGTGTATCCACACCTTGAAGCATTTCTTCTTCTCTCTGATAGCTTCTTGAACTCCGGGTGTTTTAAACCACGCAGCTTTTTTCTCACCACCAGCCGCCACACCGAGGCACTTCGCTCCGTGTGTTTCCAAGTTTTAATTTGCTTTAATTTTGTTAAGATTTGATAGGTTACATACGAATGCATACCTGTCAACAACAAACTGACATTAGATGACAAAAAATAGGCCGAAGTAAGATACATCCGCCAGCTTATTTTGCTCGGTCCTCCATAAAAAGGTTAAGTGCTAAACTAGCTACCCGACTTTTTTATGTATGTAGGTATGTACGTACATACATATGTTAGAAATATAACACATCTCACAAAAGCGGCACCGTACGTTCCCAAAACAGCTTTCCTCTTATCCTAATGAATCCCATTGTGTCTCTATTTTTGCAGCCATCTGATCATCTCCACCCACACAAACACAGATACGCATGTACGTGAATACATATATTACCGACCGATAGCCATTGACAATGTATCTTGGGAATTCATCCTAATTGAAGTGAAATCCCCGATGGGCTGGAACCCTTTTTTTCTTCCATGTGTTGTTAGAGGGAAGCGTATTCCGCTTAATGTCAAAAACATCAAAAAGTCGAAGCGAAAAATGCGCAGATTAAAGCCCACATTATTCTGCCAGGCCAGCAAAAGAGAAAAAAAAAATGCTTTTGTTTTCATCCTTTCAATTTTATTTATTTTCTTCTTGTTTGTTAGGAAAAAGGACAACTTAAACCTATTTTCCCATGTTTTTCCCATGCAACAAAAACAGCAAGCACAAGAATGTGGCACAAAAGTCTCAAAGTTTTGATGTCAATGTCCAAAGGTACCAAAAAAACAAAAGCATACACAAGGACGAGGGGGAAAAAAA
Source organism: Matsumyia berberina (assembly GCA_917880715.2). Lineage (NCBI taxonomy): Eukaryota > Metazoa > Arthropoda > Insecta > Diptera > Syrphidae > Matsumyia > Matsumyia berberina. The sequence continues at coordinate 85,165,166 of OU862871.1, read as the reverse complement.
AAGAAGCAAAGGACGAAGAGAATTTTAAATTTAATCCCACTTGGGAAATTTGCCTAGACTCGGTACGAATCGCATGGTAGAGCTGGTGGTTTTTCATATCCTTCCTGTTCCTATTCATGTTCTCTGTTTCTCTCTATTCTCTGTGTTTCTCGTGTTTGGCTTAAAGTTTTGACGACACGGGCAATGGCAACAACGACGAGGGAAATTGAATGTACAGAAGAGGAAAAGTAAAAGCTGCTCAACTGTTATTTCCCGTTGAGATTTCAGTTGACTTTCAGCAGGATATTTGAGTTTTTGGAAAGGAAAATATCGCAGACCATGTGGAAGAGAAAGAATAACAGAATTTATGGTGTCAGACAAATGCGAAGAGACACTTGACGGCCAAACAATTTGCCATTTGATTTATTGCCTGTGGTTTAACCCGTTCTCTAAAGATGGTTGTTAGGAAAACAGAAAAGGAATCTATCTCACAACGAATGAATAAATATCCCGATTACGAGAATTTGGTGAAGGATTTAATTAGGTATACAGAGATGTGCCTGGCAATTGGTACATCATCACAGAAAAACCATTTTAAATTCGTTTTTCTCCAACAGTGTTCTCTGAAATACCTATAGATATTTATGAAGAAAATGAAGAAGCATACATGTATAGATTTATACGCACGTATACGCATACAAAAAAAATCTACTGGGGAGCCAGTCGTATACTTCCCACCTCATAAAAACAGTAATATTATTATTTATTTAATAATTAAAGAAAACATTCATCGAAGGCGGAAAATTTGAATATACGCTGTTTAATTGTTCCATAAAGAGTTGTTGCGCGAACTTGATAGAAAACATTTCTGCAATTTCCTCAGCACCTGCTGCACCGATTATGCTCAAAATCTAATCAACTTTAAGTTTCATGCTGAAAAATAAAACAAAAAAAACCGCATGGTCGTACGTTGTTTCGTTCTCCAGATATGGAAGACGAAAAATATGATCACCTATCATATACGGCAGACTACTAGCGGTGGCAGAGGAGAATAGAGCTTTGTCAGACGACCAGTATGGATTCAGAAAATAGCGCTCTACCGTCGATGCCATAAAAGCGGTAGTAGATACAGCAGCTGAAATAATACTGGGGACTAGGTGGCGATGGGGCACAAAGAAGTACTGCGCAGTAGTAACGCTCGACGTTAAAAACGCCTTTAACTCGGCAGACTGGTTATGCATTAGAAGATCTCTGACCATAATGAGTACACCGTATTACCTGATGAGGATAGTCACGAGCTATCTCACGGACAGGAAACTGAGGTATCAAACCGACGACGACGGCGTAAAATATTATGACGTTACCGCGGGTGTCCCACAAGGGTCGGTCCTTCGGCCTCTTCTGTGGAACTTAATGTATGATGGAGTTCTGCGACTTACGCTACCACAAGGAGTGAGGGTGATCGGCTTTGCTGCCGATATTGCCGTGATTACCGTGGTCAAACACATCCACGAGATAGAGTCCGCCACTAATGAAGCAGCCGCCAAAATCAAAAATTGGCTAGAGTCTGCCGGCCTAGAACTTGCTGACCACAAGACCGAGGCTGTCTTAATATCCAGCCGCGTTGGAAGTCGAACCATCGGATCTAAGGGGGCATTAAGATATCTAGCAGTAATGCTCGACAACAGGATGAACTTTCAAATGTACGTCGAGTACGCTAGCCGAAAGGTATTTCAAACGCAAGCAGCGCTTTCCCGAATCCTGCCAAACATCGGTGGGCCTTCATATGCCAGGAGGATCCTACTATCCAGAGTGGTCAGCTCCATCCTCCGGTCTGGGCGGGGGCACTTACAACGAAGGAAGCAAGAAGAAAGCTCTCGTCAACATGCAAGCTCTGCGCAATTAGAACAATAAGCAGTTTCCGAACAATCTCGGACGTTATAGCTGGAAAGATTCCCATCGACATCCTCGCCAACGAGATGCAAAGGATCTACCTTAGGCGAGTCGCAAACCGGCAAGAAGCCATCATTACAAGGAGGGTAAAAGCGGAAGAGAGGGCAACATCTGTAGCATTGTGGCAAACAAGATGGGATAACACGTCAAGTGGCAGATGGACCCACAAACTGATCCCGATCATCGAGGACTGGACAAAAAGACCACGCTGGGACTGCAACTACCACCTTACACAGTTCCCCTCCGAGCAAGGCGGCTATCGAAAATATCTCAACAGATTTGGACACGATAGCTCGCCCTTTTGTCCAGAATGTCCAGACGAAGAGGAAGACGCGGAGCACGCAATGTTCCACTGCGGCGATTCGCAGAAATAGGAATTAGACTTCAAAGCCCGCAGCTTCTATTTATTAAGCCAAATGGCGAAGTCAGTTAACGACTGGCTGGAGGTCGGCTCCTACATTACGAGAGTGCAGATTGAATTGAAAAGGGTTGAAAAATTAAGAAGGGCCGACACGGCACACGTGGACAACATAGCATAAATTGCTAACCAGCCCCGCGAAGTAATACCTAACGGCAATCCCGCGGGGAGAGTGGTTGAAGTGTGCTGGGTGTAGATTAGTACGTAGGCGCATTCCCGGAATCGAGTAGCCGGGTACACGAATCGTACATGCTAATAGCACGGGCCGCTAGTATCTTTAGAAGATTACCACATCCTTTGGCGCAACCAAGAAAAAAAAAAAAAAACAGACACAGACATCATTTCGAAAATGTGTGTAAACGATTTCGAGTGTATAGTAATTTCAAGCCCTGTTCATATCTCGAAAGATTTTGTTCGGACCGATTGCAATACTTCCCCTACCTAGGTGGGCAGTAAAAATCACAAATTACAAGAAAATACTAAAGAATCCCGAGTACAGACACCTAAATCAAGTTTTGTATATTATGGAGGTGAATACAGCAAAGCAAAGCCCTAGAAGAGCTCAAGATAGAAATTTCAAAATTTTCGATTAGGATTTTTCAACGAAAAATAATTAAACAATTTAGGAAAACACGTTCTTACCTTTCTTAACATATCCTCCAGCGACTCCATATCTAATCCCGCATAGTTGTTATTAAACTGACTGGAACAATTGGACGATGTACTGGTATAACGTTTCCTCCTACCCAACGCAGGCGAATTTACCAATGAACTCGGTCCACTAAAGGGTGAATAAATTCCGCTACCCCCACTGAGACCAGTTAAAAAATTCACTGCCACTGACGTTGTCGTCGTAGGAGGTGTAGTTGTACCACTACCACCGTGATGGAGATGATTATGAACTGTATGCGGTGCAACACTACCGGCACAAGCCTTTAAATTGACAACCGTCGGATGCTGATGGATGCTGTTGGCAGTTTTTGATGGAGATTGCGTTGCAGATGACGGTGCAACAGCCGCAACCGATGTAGCCGAGCAGATCGGGTTGTTTGGTGAGATTTTCAAGTGTTTTTGTTGTTGATTCTGATGCGACAGCTGATGATGGTTATGATGATGTACATCTAGTACAACAGATGATGAATCTATCATAATTGCTGCATCCATGTTGACAATACTGCCGTCGATAGTTGGGTATTGTTGAGAACTTAAAAATTTCACACAGTAATCTCATAGGGATATGTTTTACCGAAAATTAATATTCTATTTTTGATTTAAATTTATTTCTGTACTTTGTATATATCCACAATAATATGTTTTACTTATGTTAAAGGGAGGAATGAAAAAAAATCAGTCATTCTCGGATCTTTGGATTTTTTGTTCTCAACTCAAAAATAAGTGGCAAAAAGAATTAATTAAAACAAAAGATACAAATTATTCGGAAAATTACTTTGCCAACAATGTCGAGAAAACATTCGTCCTTTTTATCAGAAAAAAATAAAAAAGAATTCATAATTGAATTGGGTTCGATTAATATCAGTGCCGTCGTGTTGCTTTGTTCTTTGTGTGTTGCTTCAGAGAGAGTAGCCGCTTGGGAGTCTGGAATTCCCGTGAACAGACAATTGTATTAAGTACATAATTGATAAATTCTGAAAGAAATTTGAAATGAGATTTTTCTCTCTCAAGGACGAATGAACTCTAATGGAGATGGCTGTGTCGGATGTTTAAGAAATGAAAAAAATCAAAATAGAAACAAATTTGTTTTGATTTTAAAAATCAATTGAAGAAAGGGAATACTTAAGGAAGACGTCATTATAAACTCAGATGATAAACCTATAAAAAAAAAAAAAGACAAAAGCGAACCGAATTCTCCAAGGTCCCTAATAGGATCCAAAGGCACAAAAAAAAAAACCGCCTTTTCTTCCCTTCACATTTTTGCAAGAATCGGCTTTTAGTTCAATGTGTATCTACAATTGAAGTCTATGACGTATCCTTTTATTGCGATGACCTGAATTGACGAGAATATTGGCGAAAGAGTGAAATTATGAAGAAACAACCAGACCTCTAACTAGAGAACCTTACGATTTTTTGTGAAAAATTTTACGACAATTTCAATAATTTTTCAATTGCTTCATTATTCCGTCGTTTAATACAGGGCAGGCCATTCAAACCCTCGGCATCTGGCAACCCTATATCTTTGACATCGGTTTTTAGATCGGCTTATGACAACTCGCGTTCGAAATATCTGTCTAAGCGAATTTGTGCCATGGAACAGTACATACACGCCACCACAACGCGCTGTTATCGTTCAGCTTTGCATTCAAATTGTGTTCTCAATTGTGCAAAAATTATCATGAGCGATGAGAGTCATTTTTCATTGAATGAAAAATGAAAGCCCTGAATTCACGAAGAACCTCTCCACAATCAACTGTTTAGGCTGGAATTTGTTCGGAAAGAATTATTGAACGGTTCTTCTTCGAAGATGATGCTGGAGCAGCCGGAACCGTCAATGGAAAGCATTATCGGGCCCTAACAACGAATTTTTTTGACGCCAATTCTGACGGATAACGCCATGAACAACTTTTGCTTCCAACAGAATGGCGCCACAGCTCATACAGCTCAAGCCTACGATCACTTTATTGCGTCCTTTGTACTTCGGAGGGCTAATTTCGAAAAGTGGTGATTTTGACTGGCCTCCGCGATCAACCGACTTAACGCCTCCAGACTTCTTCCTGTGGAGTTATTGGAAGTCTAAAGTTTAAGTCAACAAGCCTTGAAAGACAAAATACGATAGGAAATGGACACTATTCTGCCTAAAACACTTCGAAAAGTGATGGGACCATTTCCGCCAGTGGTTCTCAACCGATGGGGCATACCTTCCATGGCGACCACGAGGTTTCTAAAAGGGAGACGTGGACACAATTTCAATTAGGGGTGTTTTTTTGAAACCTAGATAGCCAGTCGTTCATTTCCACCCAGTCAAACCCAGTCGATTTTTTATACCGTCAAGTTGGTACGTGTGATTTCGTTCGTATGACATCGGCTATCAAACTGTCAAAGTATTCGGCATTAAACCAAATTGTTTTGAATTTATTCAATGGATAATTTACAAAAAGAGGTATGAAATCATAACATCTTCCACTTAGACGCCGGTCAAATGTCAAGAGAACCGAACAATTTGGCAATAATGCCAACACTATATATGAAAAACATTACTTTCGCCGCCCCCTGGCCATAAGATATCGTAAAATTCCTAGCCAGTTGCTTTTGACTGGGGATAAAATCAAGAGTTGTAGCCAGCTGGTTGTTATATTTGTTTTACGTATAAAATTTGACTTTGCTAGCAACTACTGGCTGGCTAGGTTTCAAAAAAACACGCCTATTGTGAATTTTGGATGCAAAGAATACAAGTGTAAATGCTGAAGGGAGATGGGTAGATTTGTTGAAAACAGTGTTTTATGCGTTAAGGCTAGTGCGAGAGTGAAGACATCACATTTCTTTTCCGAAGCCATCGCCTTGCAGAGCTCAATATGATTAACAGATACATAATGTTTTTAGATGGAGCTTTGAAGTCGAAGAAAATCTGGTAAGTCTCGACTTGGAACTCATTAATCTTTTATACAGGTTACGCCTCGATATGAAGATTTGGTTTATCATTGATCTGCGGGCCATTATTGTTATTTGCGGATTAACGTTGCAGAAGGTGTTAAGCCATTCACACAGTAAGCTAGATATAATCTTGTATGCAAAATTGACCTATGTATGTGTACTTGCGCGTGCACCCTACTAAAACATCACCTCTGTTTTTGGTAAGCCAACAGAGCAGTGGTTCCCAACCAGTTAGGCATCCCTTCCAGGGGGGGATCATGTGGTGGAAAAGGTTGGGAACCACTGATTTACGCGAAATCGTATGTTTTTTAATTATTACCAAAAAAACATCCCGAAGCTTAATATGCCGATGTATTTTTCGGCTAACGTCAGCCTCAGTTTTTATGAGAAATTTGCATAGATAGGACCCACAATCGATGCCAAACATACATGTATTCCTTCTAGGAGACTCTAACATCACAGATTGAATGCCTAAGACTTATTGATACTGATTCCCTCTCAGCGAATTTGGTTAAGATCTTATTTAATATACATATGTAAAGGGTGATCCAATAGGAGGTACATTTGGTTATAGGCATTCTGGGTCATAGCACACGTGATAAATGTCATGTACATGTCACATTTATGTTCAGTATTCATTGGCAAAACAATATTCATTGGTCTGAACAACGTTCACAAATAATGGAAATTTATTTCGAAAATCAGTGCTCAGTGAAAAAAGTTTTTTTTTATCAAAAAATTCTGTTCCGCAATGAGGCTAATTTTTGGCTTAACGGATACGTCAACAAACAAAATTTTCATATTTGGGCTGATGAGCAGCCAGAAGCGACACAAGAGCTACCAATGCATCGGAAAAAAAAGGACTGTTTGGTGCGGTCTATGGGTAGGCATTTCTTTAAAAATACGTAAGGAAGGCGAGAAACCGTCAAAGGACAACGCTACAGAACAGTCATCCGTGAATTTTTGTTGCCAAAAGTTCAACACCTTGGTGTAGATGACATGTGGTTTCAACAGAATGGTGCACTGTGCCAAACAGCGGGAGAGACAATTTTCACGAAAACATCATCTCAAGAAATGGACCTATAAGACCTGACCATCAAGATCATGTGGGGATGTGTGAAATCACTTGTTTACGTTGGTAAACCACAATCGATTGATGCCTTGGAAACGAACATACGCTTCATTAACGGAATACCGGCCGATATGCTCGGGAGAATGCTCGAAAATTGGATCCACAGAATTGACCATCTAAGGGCTAGTTAGGAACAACATTTACACGAGATTATTTTCATATGTTAACTGTCGTAAACCAAACTAACAGCTCAAATACATTTTTCGATTATTTAATTGATTTTTACGCATTTTATTTAAAAAAAAAACCATTTCACGAAACTCTTATTTGATTACCCTTTATTTACATTATGAAATACGAAATCGATTTCACAGTAAAATAGTATACACCTCACAGAATTATTCCTTAAAAGTGTTTCTATCATCAGCGTTAAAGAATAAGAAAGTAGCCAAACACAAAACCGATTTTGGCAGCATAATTTCCAATGCAAATCCATTTTATCCACAATGGTTACCAACATTTTTAGGAAAAGTGTGTTGACTACTCAACAAAAAATGTCCTCAAATCATTCTCACAATTATTTAATACTCCTCATTTTTCAAATTAGTTATTTTAGTTATTTTTTGTTCTGCACTTTATTTTCTAAATTTTTGCGCCAATTTTTAGTTTGTTTCTTTCTTTGAAAAAATGAATCCTTTCATCATCCCTAAAACTCCGTCATCCTCTAAAATTCCACAAATAAATTTGCACTGTTTAAGATGTACAGAAAAAATAAAAAAAAAAATAAACAAAGTTGATGAACGAAAAATCCAAAGATTTGCATCCCTTCCAAGTTTTCGAAGAAATAAATCTCAAAACTTTTCAACTATTTTCACATTCATCATTTACCCCAGCAAAAGCAAAAGAATTCATTTATATCACAAGCATTTCACTGACACCTGCACTTTATTTATTTTTCCTTTTCTTATTTGTACAACTTTTCTTTTCTTTTAAATATTTCACGAACGTTTCCCTTTTCCCAGCAAATGGGAAAAAGGAAATCAATTTATCACAACCGAGGTTTTTCTCCGGTTCCTCTTTCTTTTCAAACTTTCGATTTCCCTGAATATGACAATCAAGAAGGGGGGCTGCTTTTTTCAGCTCCCATATCAGGGAAATATTTTTAACTTTTTAAAAACACTTTTAAACATATTTAAGAGGACATATTTATAGCTTCACTTTTGGTCATTTTAGGTAAATTGACATTAAGCCATAACAAGGAAAAAAAGGGGCCAAACTAGTACCACACGATTTGGGCAACGAGCGGACAACACGAATCAAAGCTGAAGTGCAACTAAACTGGCGCCCTTCAAGTACTTCCTTGTTATATCCCTTGCTACACACAGAGAGGGATAGAAAATCCTTTCCAGAGAAATTTCCAAAAGGCGCGCGGCGCGCTGTTTCAAGCTGGAGAACGGAGAGCACACTACTTGCAACTGCAACTGGGATAAAAAGTGAAACCCGTATGAGAGAAACACTCCCGGGGAGCGTCCAAAAAGGACTCCTATTGTTATGTTTCAGGTGTTAGGCGCGTACCGGATACAGAACCACAGACAAACGCGAAGTGTGTTCACGCAAACTTCCTCAGATTTTTTGGTTTCCCCATTGCCGCTCCAATCTAAGTGCATTTTCAATCCTCACTCACTGGAGAATTGAGAAAAGTCCTTTGTCCTGGGAGGTGAAGCAATTCAAGTTCAACGGTGTGGGGTAGAAATTACTGGGATTTTATTAAACTTTCTTCGGGGGTTTTTCCTTTTCCAAAACATGCGCAGTAGATGTGAAACTTCATTGGAAAGTTTTATGGAGAAAAATGGACGACGGCTTTTCCCGACTTTCCAGTCATGAAGTGTTCTCATAACACAACAACTAAGAACTAAGATGACAACAGGAGAACCAAAAAAGAAGCAGCTGACAGTTACTTTGGTGCTAACTAAAGGAATGAGGATTCCAATAGTTGACAAGGAATTTCCACGAGAAGGACCTTGGTATTCTTAAATTTATGAACTTACAAAGATGCCTTTGGATGTTTTTTTCGTTTTTTTTTAATTTAATTTCCCCGAAATGTTTACAATGGGAATTGAGTTTTTTTTTTGGAAGGGCATTAATCGTGTGGGATATGTGATCTCCGTTGGTATGTGATGTATTCGTTGTCATCTATTGATGTCAGAATTCACATCTGGCTATCGATTTTCTGGTAAAATGAGGATTTTGTGTATTTTACAGATTGATGAAGGACTTTAAAACCAGATAGGAATGGGTTTTATCCGCTTAATATCGTAGGATGTGAAGTAATGTGATGGAAAGTTATTAATTTATCAGATACATGCTTAGTTGAAACTTTAGATAACGAGTTTCGCATTTTTTTCTTTTAATAAAAATATTTTAGAAAAATAGGGTGGTTTGGGTGGCGCAACTAAAGTTTTAGAAATGTTATCTATTTAACGACTTTTTAACGAAGCTTAAAAAATAAACTTGTTTTTATAACCCACTCGCAAGGGCCAATGAATACCCTGTTGATGTTATCCGACAGCAGGAGTTGAATCCATCCCATTTGGCATTACTGCTCTCGTAATCGAGCATTCAGTCTCGAAATTTGAGATGACAGCACGCGTTATAGTGCAAATTTTAAATCGAACACTGTTGTGCTGCTGAGCCGTCGAGCGAAACAACAAAGATATGAGTATTTTTGTTTAATTTTTTTATTTTTGAAGGAATTTATTAATACTGTGTCCATTTTAGGTGGATTTCATAGAAATACCACCTATTGCAGAGGTCCTCATGACGCGACTTTCAAAAAATTTGAATGCCATTCGTCTTCGCTATTATAGTTAACACTAACCTCATACTCCGTTAAAAATTTTATATATATATATATATGCAATATAACGGATTCTTGTGGACACGATTGAGGCCGCAATTATGAACCGATTTGAATAAAATTTGGTATACACGTTCGTATGCCGAATACCTCGGCTAAGTTCGTAGATGGGCATAATCGGTCCAGAGGGGGGCGGGTTACGCCCCTTTTTATGTCTCAAACGGTACAATTTACAACTCAAATAAATCCCAACTTCCGGTTTTGATTTTAGGTGGATTTCATAGAAATACCACCTATTGCAGAGGTCCTCATGATGCGACTTTCAAAAAATTTGAATGCCATTCGTCTTCGCTATCATACCAAACACTAACCTCATACTCCGTTAAAAATTTTATATATATATATATATATATATATATATATATATATATATATATATATATATATATGCAATATAACGGATTCTTGTGGACACGATTGAGGCCGCAATTATGAACCGATTTGAATAAAATTTGGTATACACATTCGTATGCCGAATACCTTGGCTAAGTTCGTAGATGGGCATAATCGGCCCAGAGGGGGGCGGGTTACGCCCCTTTTTATGTCTCAAACGGTACAATTCACAACTTAAATAAATCCCAACTTCCGGTTTTGATTTTTTAGTAATATAGTAGATAACAGTGAACAGAATCCGCCTGCTACCAATTTGGGCGCCATCTTGGATCCGCCATCTTGAAATTCTTCAAAATTGATTGGATTTCGTTGAAATTGAAAATCCTTACAAATCTCGAGGTAATTAGTACAAATTCGTTTTTAAAATGGAAATTTTTGTCCGCCATTTTGCTCACACCATCAGAATAGATGACATAAGAAATCCACCTATCTCTTGCGGCGCTTGCCGGAAGGTTCTTTTTTAGTACTATAGTAGATAACAGTGAACAGAATCCGCCTGCTACCAATTTGGGCGCCATCTTGGATCCGCCATCTTGAAATTCTTCAAAATTGATCGGATTTCGTTTAAATTGAAAATCCTTATAAATCTTGAGGTAATTAGTACAAATTCGTTTTTAAAGTGGAAATTTTTGTCCGCCATTTTGTTTCTACCATCAGAATAGATGACATAAGAAATCCACCTATCTCTTGCGGCGCTTGCCGGAAGGTTCTTTTTTTTTAGTTAAGCTACTATCTCGACAAAATGAATTTGTTGCAAAAAAAATATTGTGCCCGATTTTATGGCCAAACACCCCGATTAAGCAAAGAATATTTAGCCGAACTGCAGACGGGGAAAAGGAACATCGCTTCGACTACGGCAGCAGCTGACGGGAATGGTAAATGCAAAAGCGCCACCAGTTAATCCATTACATTAGAACCATTATATCCATTTTTACTTAAATTTCACTGCAAATAATATTTTTCTATATTTTATATCAACCGGAGAAACGTCACTTTGTGAGTTGTAGTAGAATTGTTCTAGTACAATTTTATTTTTACTCGATACGAGATCTTTCGAGTGCCATCATTCCAATGAGGTTAATCGATCATTCGATCACGAGTCCTACTCACTCACTCGTTATCGATTGTGGTAATTCGGCCCCAGACTTTTAATGAAACAAACGATGATGTTAACTACTGCACCATGGATTCATGGCGACTTGAAAAAAAAATTTAATTGAAAAAATTCGAAAAACAGTATCAGAAGTACACACGAACATATGTACATACGTATAATAGGTAGGTGGGGGACTATTGACCAAAAATAAGAAAATAAGTATTGGATTTTAAAAATGCCACCTTTTAAGAAAATGTTTAGCCAAAGCCTGTGGGTTTTTTACTTATTAAGAAATTTGTTATACGACATGGAATATGTAATCGATTATAGAGAAATCGAAAAAATAAACACAAGGTTCTTGAGATATGTATTTAGCGCTATAAAAATGTGTGTTGATCTTAAAACAGAAAAATAGAAGAAGAAGATTTTGTTTACCCTGCCAGGCTTACGTGGTCTAAAACATAAAATGCCACCTGGTTAAGCCTTGACTAACTTTAGTTTGCATACGCAGACGATGTAGTGCTGCTCGCTACGGGTAAATTCCTAGCCACTCTCCGTAAACTATTGCAAAAATCCCTGAGCACACTCAACGTTTGGACGACGCAATATGGACTAGGGGTAAACCCCCAGACAACCGAACTAGTGTCGTTTATCAACAAAAGAGCGATTCCAACTTTCACGCTTCCGATCATTGAGGGAATTCTCCTTAAACTGTAATACTTAATCCTCATACTCGACAAACTGGAAGCTGAAGATTAAGGAAAGGGTAAAGAAAGACATCTGTTGCCTTTTATACCTGTAGTAGATTTTTCGGTAAAAACTGGGGATCCAGACCCAGAATAACCCATTGGGTGTATTCGTAAGACCGATACTCACATACGGAGGACTGGTCTGGCTGCCACCAAACCCGCTAAACTCAAAGATATGACCAAGGTACAGAGAATGTCATGCACTGGTACAACCAATTCGATGAGAACAACACCAATAGTGGAGATGGAGGTAATTCTTAGCCTTTTACTTCTAGACCTCTACGGGCAAGAGACTGCAGCGAAGAGTGCTCTCAGAACCAGCCAATCGAAACACTGAAAACCAAATCTATATGGACATGCCGAGATACTAAGCAGCCACCTGGGCGTCAATGTGAACTCGGATTAGACTGTCCCGGACTTGGACTTTGAAAGACCCTTCTCATGGGCCTTATCAAGCAGGAAAAAGTGACAAAGCAACGAAGTGTTGAATGAGTCCAAATCCATCCACATCGATGATTCAAAAATGGATATAGACATAGGAGCAGGTGTTTTCTCTGAACTGGTAAGACCTAGCAACTCAAGTCCTAGCAGTGACAAGAGCCATAAGACCAATAGCTACTACGCAGATAACATCGAAGCTTGTGAAGTATTGTCTCGAAGAGCTTAAGGTTTTTGGCACGCGGTACAATGTTAAGCTCTGCTGGGAAAAAGCTAACGAATTATCAAGAATGGGTTCAATCCTACACCGAGAGCAGGCGGACTGTACGGTCAGACCGCCACTCTGCAATCTCAGTGTTCGCTCAATCAACTCTTCAAGCCAAGACACTCTACTGCCAGTGTTATGCCTTCGCAGTAGAGTCGCCATCAGCTTTCACAGTTGATCGATTTTTATTTATTTAAGAAATAAATGTTTTTCCGACATCAGGAGTTGAAGCCGGACTTTCAGCGTGACAAGCGATGATGCTTACCACTGCACCATGGCCACCGCCAATGGACCTAAGTGTGATGAGGTAACCCTCATCAGCCCGATAACTTAACCTATCCTAACTATAGTCGGTCAATAGTTGTGACGACCATTTCAATAGCTTTTGGTTTATTTAAAGTTCAGCTAGGACACTAGACACTCATGTGAAAAGAAAGAAGAATTCTCTAAGTCACACTCTTTACCCATTGTATCTTTTATACCTTTAAGTTTCGCCTGTCAAGATCAACGTTTTCTGGTCATATCATCTTAGATTTTAGGAAGGCGTGAGTTGTAGTAAACAATAGGACGTCGAATGTGGTGGAATGGATTCAGACTTTTGATCGGTCATGCAACTCCTTGAATTTGGTTTACCCCTTATCCCTCAAATGTTTTCTACTTTTTTGCGCTCAATTCAGTTAAGCATCGCGTATTGTGTTGTCAACCGAACCGCAAACTTTTTTTTGTACATATCTGTATCAGTCTGTGTCACTGTGTCACCAAATTTCATCCATCCCATATTCCACCCTCTTTTACCACCTATGTCAGTGTATTTTTTTTTTGTGTATCATGCCTTCCCATGGATTTATCAATTGTACCATCACCATCTGCCGTAAAAGCTTCCCATTTGCATCCAACTCTGCAGAAATGCCGAATCATACTTGCCGGAGTATCATAATATATTTTGTTAAGTCTGCTACGAATGTAAGGAAATCTCGATGCCGGCCATCAAACAGCCGGCAACTACGTGCTGATTCAGTGGTGGAGCTTAAATAAAAGTCACACACTCCAGTTCCTAACTGAATTGCGAATCCTTCAATAGTGCTATGGAAAACTTGTCTAACCAAGCCCAGCTCTTTTCTAAATCAGACTAAGGCGAATGCTCCGGTCTTCGAAATTCAAAAAGGTCTGATAATCTGCTTACATTTCTAAGCTTCACAAACGCTGAGCTTGAAACTGTTAAGAACTCAAGCACTCAAATCCATGATTCCAAATGTTTTCTCGTTTCTCTTAAGTTCTTAAGTTCAAGTATAGTGATGTGGCCCAGTGGGAACATCGCTCAGTATTTGTCAGGCAGAGGTATATGCGATCGAAAGATGTGTACAAAGAAGTCTCAAAAGAAGATATCACGAGCAAAACATCGCGATATTATCAGACAGCCAGGCTGCCATCGAGGCACTGAGTTCCTACGAAATCAGACCCAAACTGGCCAACGAGTGTCTGGAAAAGATAAACAGACTTGGCCGGAACAATAAAGTCGGAACAACAAAACTAGAGCCAATGGAACAGTATTCAAACAATCGGTGGTGCTCATCCTACATTGCCTACAAATTTGACAAACTTTGAATTTTGAGGCACAAAGCGTTCTATAAGTAAACGTGTCTATCTGCTAGAAGCAGCGGTCAACTTGATATGGATAAACGCTGCTGCAGTACATCCTCTTAAGTAAATATGTATTTGTAAAACTCTCATAGGTCCTGCGCATCCAAATTTTGAAGTGGGAATTCCTTAAACCAATTTTAGCTTCTCTCACTTCAATTATCGAAACCAGATGTTGCTACAGTGGCGGTCACAGGCAGCCAAAGAAAATTTTAAAATCACTCTGAATAATTCAACGAGCTCCAACTAACTTGATACTGCACATTGCAAACTTTTCCTTCCCCATTCTACCGCCGGCTTCAGAAAACTTTAGCAGACACATATTTTCATTGTTTTCTTTGAAAAGACTACAACGGCAATCGCTCAGGTTTCGGTCCTCAGCACAGTTCTACGGCTGCACTAGTAGCAAGGTACACACACGGAACAGCTCCTTCGTGGAAAGCTTAAGAAATCGTCTGTATTCCAAATGTTTTCGCATCGATGAGTAGTGAATTGATGGTGAGCAAGCAACGTTCCAGAGTCGATGAAGAAAGTGAGTGTATTTACACAATTGTGTCGCCGCCGTACCTTGGCATGTCTACGACCAGGATGGCTGCTCTTCGTTTAATTTGAATTTTCATTCAAAGATCAGTGGGTTACAAAGCAAACACATTTCCTAACAAATTAGAATGTTATGGGCTGTTAAAGATGACGATGGCGAGGGGATGAGAACGAGATATCCTACAAACATGACAAAGATGCAAATGTTCACAAGAGGTTACAAAAGGGGGGGTTGTAAAAGATTTCAATGCTTTAAGCTGTTAAAGATGGTGGGAGTTGGTGAAAGGTCCTGGGTCATTTCCGAAAAGGATTCACAATTACTGAATACAGAAACAAATGAAATGTAAATATTTTCTGTCGTGTCTGGCTATACAGGAAACCCAGGGCTGGTTTATGGGGAAGAGGAAATGAAATGAATTAATCATAAACGTTTTATGTTGCGAACGGGCACTCGTTTTACGTCATAGATCGCGGGCGTAGGTAGACAAACTTTTGAGCTTAAAATTAAAACGTGTTTTTCAATTACCCTATTCAATACCAGAATTTAAAATTTTCAGAAAACTTGTAACAGGTTTACATACATACATACAAACAACCAAAAGCTTATCCGGGTGATCATTAGACACGTATTTACTCGCTTTGAAGTCCACATATCTTACAAACCTCACAAAGGTACAGAGATTAACATGCTTAGGAGTAGTAGGAGCTATGAGGTCAACACCTCAAATAGGGTTAGAAGTTTTGTTGAATTTACCACCACTAGACCACTACTAAAAGAGCACAGCGGCAAAAGCAGCACTCAGGCTAAGAGAGCCAGGTTCATGGAAGCACAGCTCCTACGATCACGGGTCCATACTTCATCTATACGGATATGTTGATCTCGAAAGGAAAACGGACTAAAGCACATTCCCAGCGGACAAGATTGGGAACCCGATACCCTAACGGAAGAACAAACTATTCAAATCTACACAGATGGTTCTAAAGGGTTCTCCAATAGGAACGGGTAGATTTTGACAGTTCATGGCGTCCATGTAGTTAGTTTCCCCGATTTTTATTTTCCAGGCACTTAAGACAAATCATCATGGCAAGTTACACCGTCGAGCAACGGGTGCAAATAATGAAACTGGAGCAGTTGGAAGCGGACCCTTATTTCAGCAAAAAAAAATCATCTTCAGTGACGAGGCCCATTTTTGGATGAACGAGTACGTAAAACAAGCAAAATTGCCGGATTTGGGACGATGTCAATCCACACGAGGTCCACCAAGTGGCAATGCATCCACAGAAAGTCACTCTTTGGTGTGGATTGTGGGCCGTCGGCATTATCGGTTCGTACTTCTTCGAAAACGACTATGGCATTACCATCACCATCAACGGAGAGCGCTTCCGATCGATGATAACCAATTTCATGCATGTGGTTCCAATAGGAAATAGGAATAGGAAGGCCCACGTGCCACACAGCTGATGCCACAATGGACATTCTGCACGAGCGATTTGAGGGCATGGTTATCTCACGCAGAGGCGATGTGAACTGGGCACCGAGATCGTGCGATCTGAGCTCTTTAGCGGGTTTCCTTAAGTCGCAGGTCAATGCCAATAAGCCGCAAACGACCAGTGCCCTCAATGTCAACATAACCCGTGCCATCGCTCAAATTCAGTCTGATCTATGCGCCAGAGTCATCGAAAATTGGATCTCTCGGATGCGCGCCACCCAGCGAAGCCGCGGCGGCCATTTGAAGGATGTCATTTTCCACACATAATGTCATTGATAGTCCTTTCAAATAAAATAAAAAATTCGTTGATGTCTCACACACAACTTGTATTATTCAATTTTAAGATCTATCCGTCCCTATTGGAAAACTCTTTAAGATGAAGAAAGGTACTGAAGCAGGGGTGTACAGTAGTTCGCTAAATATTTATAATTGATTCATAGACTCCCGGACGACTGTAGTGTCTTCCAAGCTGACAATAGAAGCTAGGAGACTGAGCCCAACTAGGATCACCATCCTCGTCGACAGTAAAGCAGTTATCAAGGTTTTGGATAATGGTAGCACCAAATCGAAAGCTGTGTTCAACTGTCCCGCAATCCTGACCAAAATAGGCGTCATCCACGAGGTCAATATCTGCGGGGTCCCCGGACACGATGACATCGGGGATAACAAGAAAGCAGACGAACTGGCTCGGCAGAGATCAGCTTTAGAAAGTGGGCACATTCATACATCGATAAACATCCCTATCGGTGTATTGAAAGGTAACGTCGACCACAAGATGAGAGGGCTAATCAACACATCTTGGTCCGCCAGAAGCGACTGCATTGTATCCTGCAGCTTAGGGCAGAGAATAGACCAGAACAAAACAAAGTGTCTCCTGGCTATGAATAAAAAAAGTGCTCGCATCCTAATAGATGTACTGACGGGACATTGTCCCATATGCACCATGGCCAGCAGACTCGGCATCAACTCCCCAGACTTCTGCAGGAGCTGTCAGGATTCGGAAGAGACACAGACCATCAAGCACTTACTCTGTGAGTGTCCCAATCTCCAAAACCGCCGACTCCGACAAATAGGAAACAGGCTGTTTGGAGAACATTCATTATTTTATTAAAAGTACAGGGTGGTTTCGTGATGAACCACCCAACTAGAACCTAAGGTTGAAACATGGACTAGAACACAAAGAGGAACACAATGGACCAGTAGACCCGCAAGGACGCTCAGTCATTTGACTGGGTGCTTCCCCCATAACCTAGCCTAACCTAACCTACTTGCTTTAAAAAAAACTCGCTCTTCCCCCAAGGCCTTGAGTATTTTCGGCCGGATTTCATCCACACCAGCAGATTTGCCGACTTTTAGCACTTTAATCGCCAAAGTCACCTCCTCTAAAGTGGGACTATTCTCCGCCGAACTCAAAACTTTGGGTCTGCCATCCTCAGTGCGCTGTTCGGCATTGAGCAGCTCCGGAAAAAAAAACCACGTGATCGTACGTTGTTGCGTTCTCCAAGGATGGAAAGCAAAAAAGTGATAACACAGAGAGAGAGACATAATTTTGAAAATGGGTAAAAACGATTCCTGCTATATCGTGAAGCCCTGTTAGAATCTCAAAACATTTTGTTCGAAAGTAAAAAATCTAAGCGCTTTTAACGGTAGCTTTGTAAGGAAATCAAACAAGTTAAAAATAAAATTCAAAAATCGTTCACTGACCTTGACTCTTGAATATTCTTGCGTACAATTTCAGAATTCTTTTCTTTTCTTGTTATATTTTTCAAAGTTTATTTGTATTATTTTTGTACGGCACTCCCGAACGCGAACCGAGGGTAAACGCAAGCGGTTAAATGCACCAAGGATAGACACGCTGAAGGCGTTTTCAGGGGCATGGGCAATGGGTCTTCCATTAAAAAAAAACGTATACACAAACACTCACATTTTACACTTCACTACTTTATAGAAATGATATACAGATTTATCAGAAGGATCGAAAATTCTTACATACAATATCACTACCCACCGGCCACTGCACACAAAAATTTAACTCACTTTGCTCACTTGATATATATTTTCAATATTAATTGCAAAAACAACAATCTCCTACTGAGAGAAATAGAAAATTTGCAAACAGACACAAGGGCAAAAGGGAAACTTGTGTAGAATACAACTTCACTAAAAAATCAACAGAGACCGAGTACCGACATCAGCTGAGAGAAAGGCATACGCGAGGGACAAGCACAACACACTCGCGAGAGGAAACGAACGAACCGAACCCGCACTCGAGACACTACCGCGCACTTCATTTCACTGTCACTCACTTACTTTTTCCACTCACGTTAAAAGACCGATCGAAACTGCGCGAGCATCTCGACCGCGGCTCCTTTTATACCCCTCGGGGTGTGGAGAAAATTACCTTCTGTCACACGCAGATTTTTGGCAAAAGAGTTTATTGATCTATTGTTCTGTCACTGGTGCACCTTTGGAAGATTTGTTGGAAAGTTCATTGGAAGTTCGAAGTGCAGTCAGTCAAAGACAATCGAAATGAAATGGGTGGATTGGATGCTTTAAACGTTCGATTTGAAAGAACGAGTGGGTGAATATGGGTGGGTGATTAGATGGCAAACGTTTTTGAGAACTTTGACAGATATAATATTGATATATGTATGTATGTATGCATGTTTGGCAAAAGCGGATGAGGTTGCTCTTAGCTGTTTCGGGTGTGGGGTGATCTTTGGTCACATCTGCATAGATGGTGAGTGGAGGAGGACGTACAGGAGGTACAACGACGGACTGTAAGGCAACATCGGCTTAGCCAAAAGATTGAAGGTGCAACGATTGAGGTGGCTGAGTCATGTAGAGCGGATGGACACCAATGCTCTGGCCCGGACAATCTTCGAGTCCACACCCGAGGGACGGCGCAGTAGAGGAAGACCGTGACTCAGGTGGCGCACGCAAGTGGAAGGGGACCTCAACCAACTTGGGGTGCGAAACTGGAGGCAGCTGGCTAAAGATCGAGTTGGCCCAGGTCCACCCCGGGCTGTAGCGCCACCTTAAGTAAGTAAGTATGTTTGGCACGACAGAACTTTTTAACAGTTTTTTGAGTCGTGGCGGTTAAAAGATGTTTTAGTGTCGGCATTTCGGAAACAAAACGCCTTGAGTGTCGTTTAACTTATGTTCCACATACTTGATTCTACAGACTTATATTTTTTTCTATGATATTGCCTGCTTCCTTTTCTTGGACTACAAAAACGCATTTCTCTTCCAATTACTCTATTTGAAAAGGGAAGCCAAAAAAAATCAGCTTATATGGACGCCACGCCACTGAAAGGCACCCAACGCTACCATATTATACTTCCAACTACATACTACTTTACCGTCTCTACTTGAACTCAGCGTGCTAAACTTATAAGTTCAATTGTTGATCAGAATAATTAGCATCGCCTACAAGATCTTTTCTGCTATATTGTGTGAACTCCTAAAGCCGATTGGCAATAGCTTGACTGTTCCATATTAGTTCGGCCTTAGACCAGAAAAACCTAACATCGATCAAATACGGCAAAATCTTGAACAAAGTCCATAAATTCCAAATTCATATTCACTACCTTTTTATCGACTTCAAGGCCATTTATAGAGGCAAACTTTCAAAGTCGATTGCTCCATCAAAGTCAGTAAAAACCATTCCGAGATCTTTGATGTCAAAAAAGAGTTTAGACAAGTCGACTCGCTGTCACGCGATTTCTTTAGCAACGTTCTTGAAAGAATTGTGCAGATCTCACACGGTTAAAATAGAGGCACAATCTTTCAAAAGTTCCTGAAACTACTCGCCTATTCGCGTTCTCGAAAGAAGGGAGAGTGATGTGAGTAGTGCGTTCATTACTATGTATTAAGACGGGAGCGGCTAAGGCTACGCGCACAGTGATGCGATCCAGAAAGCGAGAAGCATGCGATAAAACTTTTCACATGAATTCTTATCGCGTCACAGTGCGCACGAACGGAAGAATACAAGTGAACAGTTTTAGCGCACGCTTCTCGCATCGCATCGCTTTATCGCTTCATTATGTGTGCAGCCTAAGATAGAGACAAAGCAAAGTATACGCTGCCAAAAAAAAAAAACAAAAACCACCCAACACTGATGCCTTGAACAGAATGCCGTCCTCGAATGATATCATCATGTGCTATGCCCCGATTGGGGCATAGGACGCCAACAAATCCCCTCCATTCTTCACGGTGTGCAGCTAAATATTTCAGCTGTGGCCACGTTTTCCTCTGAGATTTTGCTGAGACTGCGGATTTCCACGTTATACACGATATACATAACTTTGACGTACTTAAGCACTTTGCCTACCTAGTCTCCGCTTTAAACGCAGACAATGATACCAATGCTGAGGCCAAAGGAAGGTTACTCTTGCTGAACGCTGATTCTTTGGGCTAAGAAGTCAATTAAATAACAAAGTTCCCGCCCGAACAACACTAATGACCTTATACAAGACTCTTATCATACCAGACCTACTCTATGATGCAGAGCCATCTAAGGCGCTCTCAGTTTTCTGGCTGTGTAAAGGTGCTTTTGGCAAGACATGGGGCTTATCTCCGAATAAGGTTCTTTCGATCTATACGGCTATGATAAGACCGTTTCTAGCTTATTCGTCGGTTGTTTGGTGGAGAGGACTTTTGCGTAAGTATGTGACTCCCTACTGCATTAAACATCAAAGAACGGCTTGTCTCGGCTGCACGGGAGCTTTTCCGAGTACGCCGGGCTCTGCTCTAGACGCTTATATCATGGGCAGTACTATCGAAGCTATCTATCGTCTTAAACGGGGTGGTTTTTGGTATCATCCGCACAGGAGTTTTGATGACCTTGCGCGACTATTATCCTACGACCCTAGTTCTATGGATATGCCGTCTGATGCAATGATACCAGAACTTCGGTTGCTGTGCAAATTAAAAGTCGACTTTCCTTGCCTTCAGGACTGGCTTTGACCAGAGTATGAGCCTGGACGGGGCTGTAGTCGAATCTTCACGGATGGGTCCAAAACCAATCATGGGTCCGGTGCTGGTGTCTTTGTGGAAGTCGATAACATCAGACTTCACTCGTTAAGCAAGCATGCCTCTGTTTTTCAAGCGGAGACCTTTGCTATCCTAATGGTCACAGACCATATTGTTAAGAATAGGTGGAAGGGTCGAAGCATCTGTGTCTGTAGCGATAGCCAGGCTGCGCTTAAGGCATTGCTCAAACCTTTAACCAGTTCGAAAATAGTGCGAGAATGCAAGAACGCTCTGATTTCGGTCGCAAGGCTAAACTTTTTGACTCTTGTCTGGGTCCCAGGTCACACTGGGATCTCTGGAAATGAGATCTCCGATGAGATTGCTCTTCAAGGCTCAGAGGATATTTTCTCAGGACCTGAACCTGCGTTGGGTCTTCTCGCGTCTTCGGTCAGGGCCTCCATTGACTATTGGGTTTCCTATGAACACAATTGTGTGTGGCACGGCTCAACAGGATGTAGGTAGACTAGACGAATGCTCCCGAACGTCTGTAAAAAATCAGCGACAGCTTTGCTGTCAATCAGCAGAAGAGACTGTAGACAACTTATTGGCGTTCTAATGAGACAGTTCGCTTTTGCTAAGCATCTTAGTGTGTTAGGCTTAAGTGACACCCCTGTGGAGACGGCGATGATATCTCGGTTAATTTAATTTTTAAGGTGACAGGGTTTCGGTGCGGATGTGGTGAATGCTGCTAAGCTCCTCATCATTGAAATACCATCTCGGCTTTCTCCGAAAGTCGAGGAAATTCCAGTAAAATGGGTCAAAACTGGGTCCTGCTTTCTGGTAGTACAATGGACCAGTTACGTCTGAGTGCTCCAGTATAGCGTTTCCAAACCCGACAAAAAAAAAGGTGTAGCGGATGAACATCAGTGCTCCGCCCCGTACAATCTTCGAATCAACCCCGAAAAGAAGACACAGAAGAGAAACTCTGCGACTCAGATGGGACGCGCAATTGAAAAGAGATCTAAATCAACTCGGCATGCGAAACTGGAACCAGCTAGCTAACGATCGAGCTGGCTAGTGACGCTTGTTGGCAGAGACCCAGCTCCACCCCGGACTATAATGCCGTCGTCTGTATGTATGTATATGAATTGTATGCTTAGTTCATTTCTATTTTACTATTAATTTTTTCAAATCGAAAAAAGTCTACTTAGCCACGAAACACGATTCAGTGCGGTTCTAATTCACACATAGAGGTCATTAGCCACGTACAAAACCCGCGCATCCCTCTTCACCCACGACCATATCTTATCCCATCCACCATTTACTCCGAAAGGTTGTCATGAATAATTAAAATTTAATGCACTGCAGGGGTTAAACACATATTATACTGGGAAAGCATACCCAATTCTAGAGACCGCTCTCCCCCCACGCCCAACACCAGCAAAATGCGGACATCATACATGGAAATATGCTTCTCTAATGAAATCATCTCTGCCATTTCCTACACAGTTCCGTGTGCCCCGAAATGTGCTTTTCTCCCTGGCTAATGGGCGGTGTTTACATATAATGGGCGAAAGTATATCAAAGAAACGAGGATGACATCCGCATGAGGGCGACATTGCGAAAGGGTATTTTGCCGTTTCGGTTGCCCTCTCTCAGTATATAATTAATTTATGAGCTATACGTCGAATATTCTTTAGCATTTCGGATTTCTTCTTAAATTCCAACCGGATCTACGCGTAATTCAAAGTTATCGCAGACGTACCGAGCATATGTAATGCGTTAATAATTTCACTGATTAATTTGTATGAGGAACTTTGCGCAGATTATGATAAAGTCTGGGGATCAAACATTTTTATCACATGGATCCCAAATTTTAACAGATAATAGGTATGTACGAGTATGTGCGTTTGCTATCATTTACAAAAAGGGATGCTGTGCACAAATTAATTTTGCGCCGAGGAAATTGTACGACGCACAGTGGGGCAGAAAGCACCAAAACCCCGTATTAAATCGAAAAATTAATTGGTGATAAGGAATCCGTTACTATTTGTTTTGTATGGTGAATATTCCCAGTAACACTAAAGTGAATAAATAAAACCGTTTATTCAACGAGACGCTTCGTACCAAGTGTATTAGTCGCAGCCATTATTTAGCCAGTGATAACGTGAGTGTTTCGCGGACTAATTTTTCCCTTCACTTAATGATTTTTTGTGTTCTTACTGTGCAAGATAACTTATTTTTTGAAATGTAACCTTCTAGCTCAGGTATTTATTTATCTACAAAAAATTATTATTTTGTAAACAAATATTCACATTCCTAAGAATGAGGTTACTCTTTGTATCAAATTGATATGAACGTTTTTTTGCACTTTTTTGAAAGGCTGATGAAATTAGTGGTATATTCAGCGAAATTCAGCAAACAAATAATTTTTTTTCTATTCATTGTCTATTGTGCTTTCTATAACTGAAAAAAATGGTTGCCTTTTTTTGCCGTTTTAGAAATAAAAAAAAGATTTATAAGATGCGTTATAATAAAAAAAAATCAAATTCGCATTACTCCTATGTATTAATTCAATATCTGTCTGTAGGAAAGTTGCCCAACACGTTAAGTTTAACGCGCCTAGAGCTTTTCGAGATTCTTAGAAGCTCAGGAGGACAAGATATTGATTTTCAAATGCAATATTTGACTGAACATATAAAAAACTGACGAAAAATGTTGATAATACAAGTTTAGTGAATAAGTTGTGTAATTTTAAGTACCATTCCAAAACTCGATGGTTGAAGGCACGTAAAACTAAAAAATACTTCTTAAGGAACAACCAGATTCAATTTCATTTTTTTGTGCTTCATCAGAGAAAAAACGTGGCCGTCCAAATACTTCTTTTGAAGACAGTTCTGAACGGACGAAACAGAAAAAAACCAAAATATTGCGAGACTCAAAGCCACTTGATGTATTGAGCTATGCCACCCAAATGAATCTACGAACAACAGGAAATACGGAAGCATCAAAAATGTTGAAAGAAATTACATCTTCCAGGCCTGAAAAGCTTGTACTTCAACAAAGCCACTTTCATCAAAGAATAATGCTTTGACGGGTGAAGATGCTCTTGCAGTATTGCATTGTGGAAGCCAATTTAATCGACATCAATATCAGGTAATACGTATGAGTGCTCCTGAAAAATTTCCTTTATACAAAGTCGTTCAGAATGCAAAGAAAGAAGTATATCCTGAAGATAATAATATAAAAATATCGGAAATCTCAGCAGAAGTTTCTTTGCAGGCTTTGCTTAATATCACTGTAAAGCGTTTACTTGCTTCCCAGATTGACGTATTTGAGTTATTTGGAGATGAAAATATCGACGAACTTAAATTATATTCAAAGTGGGGTTTCGATGGGAACTCGGGTCATTGCTCCTATAAACAAGCTTTTCGTGATTTTAAAGCCACAGATTCAGCTGTATTCACGACTTGCATTGTTTGTAATGTTACAGAAAAAAACAGATACAGATACAATTAGAATCAAAAAGCAAAGCGAATGGTTTTCGAGAATTAGAAGAAATTTTTTTAATTTTTTTTATTATTTTATTATTTTATTTTCCTTATATCTCCTTTTGTTGTTATTCGATTTTTTTGCACATAACAATTATTATATAATCGTTGAACTATGGTGCAATTTTCACGATAATCGGCCAGATATTTTATTTAATACGCACTTTGAGGGCTTCTTGCCCCACTGTGCGACGTACAATAATGTACGACAGGTGGTACTTCACTATAAAATATAAAAATTGTTGGCCTATTGGGCATCATCCTTAACTACGTGGTTTGTGTTCAAGTTAAACTTTGGTTCCGCCTTCGAGATCTCATCCCAGAAGTACATATGTAATTGTAAATTTAAAGGTTTTATTGAATTTCAAACAAATTAGTCAAATGATTTTAGCAGTACTTTAAAATGAATTTTCAAGAATCAGATCAGATTTATTTATTTAAAGGGGTTCAACTCCTTTAAATGGGTTCCATTGCGAGTCGTCTGTTAAGCTTTTTTTTTAAAGCTGCATTATATACAATACATGCACCAGTCAGGTTTATATTTATAAATATGTACTTACATAAATAATGTTGTGTACATATTTTTAGATATTTTTTAGCACTCACCTGAAATTAAAAATAAATAATATATTGTAGAGGCAATTAAAACCAATCAATTATCTTAGGATATTAAAATATGTTCATATGCATAAGGACGTAACAGATAGGCTAGACAGCGATTGCCATGAATTTTATCGTGGTAGAATGAATTGTGTTTTGGGTGATCATTTGCAAGAAGCCCAGTCTGCCGAAAAGTTTTCTCGATTTTACAGTGATCAATCTTAATCAGAAAATCGATTTTTTTTTGCATACATATGTTAAGAAATATCTTCAGATTTCAAAATACTAAAAACTGACGAAGATACAGCCGTTTTAATGGGAGCAGGTAGCCGGTGCAATACGTACTTCAACTTAGTGTACAAACAGAGTGGAGCAGCGAGTAAGCAAGAGCAAGGAGCAAAGCGATGAAATCAAACACGTGTAATGAAAGGGTAGCGCACAGAGTGGAGCGTCGTTCGAAAGTCTAGCAAAGCGTCGACAAGAGAGCAAAGCGGCGATTTCAAACATGTTTGATTTCTCCTCTATCATCGCTTTGATTTTATGTGGATTTCTTTCAGTGCGAGCGTTGGCCTTCGCCAGAGGTGCTTTTTGTCACCTTTCCTTTTCATTGTGTACATGGATTGGATGTTACAGCGTAACCGTGACGATGAACGGTTCGAATTGTGAGACTTAAGGATAAGCCATCCGCTTTTCACTGATGACTTACTTCAAACCATCTGGCCCGAACTACAGCGAACGCTTGTTACCTTTGTAGTCTTCTGTGTTGAAGCTGGGTAAATGTGAACAAAACAGAAGTAAGGCTAATGTCTCGAACGCCTGTTCAATGCACTCTGCATGTTAGTACAGTCCTATCGAAACCGGTTCAGAAGTTTAAGTATTTCACGAGTGATGGAAGGAGCAGCACTGAGTTATCCTGTAGGATTGGTCAGGCTGGAAAAATGTTGTGTGTTTGATCCGACCCTCACCTATTGTCATGAGATTTGGGTAATGACCGAAAGAATAGGCTGCCGAAATGAGTTTTCTTTGAGGTATTTGTTCGTTCTATCGAGTTAGGAACATCAGAAGAAGTCAATGTCGAACAACTACCTTTTCGAACGGAACGGCCCATACTTCAATGGTTTGGGCACGTTAAACGCATGCCCCAACTTGGGTTCCAAGACGTGCCATGGAATCCATGTCATCAGGTAGACATCTTCTTTGTGGGCTCAGGACGATATGATGTTTTACGTTATTATATTTTTCAGGACGATATGATGTTTTATGTTATTATATTTTTGTTAACTAAAATAAGGCTACAATAAAGGTAAGCATACCAAAAAACAATAATCAAATAACTTAATTGTACCCGTACGAAGTCGGGGAGGTCCGCTAGTATATACATATATGTATGTATGCAATATAACGGATTCTTGTGGACACGATTGAGGCCGCAATTATTAAGCGATTTAAATATAATTTGGTGTACAAATACCACATATTTAAGGAAGGGTTTTCAGTAAAGTCCGCTTTTAAAATATCTGGATCTATTTTTATCCACAAAAGAAACTGTCTGAGTTCAAATGTTTTTTATAAAGATATTAGTCGTAACAATGGTTATCTTTAAGCGAAACGGCTTTCTTTTTTTGATACTTAAAAAAAAAAACCAATTGACCCTTCCCATTAAGTTCAGTAAGGTGGCACGGAGACACGCTTAGACCAGATTAGTCTATGGTGATACTACGATAGATACCGGCTTACCAGCACCAGAGATCAAGAGTATAACATCGAAAGCGCTAAGATGAGTGATCGCATCGGAAGGTACTTTATGTATTCAACCACTTTAACCCGGAGATAAAGTTTCTTATCTTTTGGATGTCGAGTGCGGCTAGATCGTTAAGGATCATCAAAGAAGTTTTCGAAATCGAAATTTGATCGATTCGAAAGAAGCAGATGGTTTCCCCAAGTTATCAGAGAAATGGTGTCCTGCATCTTCCTTAGCCAGCTCGTCCGCCATGCAGTTACCTGGAACATCTCTATGTCGTTGGACCCAAAGGGGTTACGTCGCATCTAGATGCGGCATTGCTTTGCCAACCTTGATCGTAATGTTGGTGATTCCAAGGCTTTAATGACTATCTATGTGTAGCACAATAGCGCTACAATCTATCGAGTTCATCGAAAGCGAAGCCGTAACTTCGCGGGCTGCCGAAATTTCCGCTTGAAACACGCTGCAGTGATCTGACATTCGTTTGACAATAGCTATGTCAAGTGCGCTGGAGAAAACTTCTGCCGCCGTACCGCATGCTGTCTTGGATTGGTCTGTGAATATTTCTGTTGCGGAGTCGCTCGGAACTGCATCGGACTCGCAAGCGCTTTTGCTACGAATGAGTTCTGTATCTGACGTTAAAGTCAATATGGGGGACAATATAGTCCGTTTTACTAGGGATAGTATTGTTGTCATTCAGGATACAAGAATGGGCTGTTGGGAGGATTCCCCGAACTTAAGTGCCGCTTTGGCTTCCCGAAGATATCGACAGGAAGCAGGTGAAACTTTGCTTTTAGTGCAGCTGTAGGGGTTGTTCTTAGGGTACCCGTTATACAGATGCATGATAGCCTCTATACTTTTTCAAGTAGGCTAATATTAATTTCTTATCCAGTGCCATTTTATAAATAAAGCGAGGGCGGGTGACACGTCTTGTAATTAAATTAAACAGCCTCAAATTAAACCACTTAGAAATTTAATCACATATTCAGGACCAACATTTACCATTCATCCTCTTACGGCAAATGTTAATTGTTCAATTATAATTGTAACGGCCGCTGGATAATATTTACAGTACGTGTTAGTATTTACTCCTTTGTTTATTTATTTATTATTTCAATCGAAATGAGCGTACATCAAAAGTATTTACAATATCAATCACTAAATTAATCAGCAATTACACTTTAGATGAGAAAAACGAGAATGGTAAACATCACTCGCATTGGGATGTAATCCCTGCTGTAGCAAAACTATTGAGTGTGTGAATTATTGAAGGGAATAAGCCACCCAAACAGTGTTACAACAAAGGCTACCATAAGAACTTGTTCCATGTGAATGACTTCAATTAACTAATCAAGAGTCGTTAATTAATGATTGCGCCATATTCGATATTGGCCAGCGATTTTGAGCGTATGAAACACAAAATTAATTCGATGGTCGTTCCTGGAGACAATGTGCGGTGTGAATAAAAACTGAGGCAGAGTGTTCCCTCAACTTTTTAGAAAAGACACTAAATTTGAGTTGAAAAAAAATCAATGAAACATTTCCCTCAAGAGTTTACGGCAACAAATGCTTAGTCTAGTAGTAAAATTGTTTTGAGGAAAATCATCAAAAAATGTTTAGTAATATCGGCTTGATTGATTTAACATTGATCCATACGGTACATAGAACTGCCATTACCTTGAGAGCTGAGCCATATCTAGCCAGTTCATCAGCTTGCTCATTTCTTTTATGTCAATGTGCGCCGGAACTCAGAGCAATGTTAGCTCACACCGATCGTTCAGGCAGGCTGGCTCGTTCCGGCACTCTTATACCAGTTTGGAGGATATGATATACGAGTCAAAAGCCTTAATGGCGTCTTGTTGTGTCACCCAAGAGATGCGTGCTAGGCTCTTTCCTTAACGCGTACTCCTAGGACGGTGATCCGGCGAAAACAGCCTATATAGAATTGAATCCCGAATACAGAAACACTTCTCGCCCCTCTTGCGTACTTGCACCAACTAAAGGGTTTTTCAATAGGGACGCTACAAAAGTAGAGCGACAGGGACAGCAAAACGACGCCATATTTTCTTGCGGTTTTTTGACATTTCTCTTCAGTAAGGTTTGCCATTTCATGATGGAAAGACATACGAGCCAACAACGAGTCGAAATTATTAAAATTTACTACCGAAATTTGGAGTCAGTGGCCTCAACGTTAAGAGCGCTACGTCCAATTTATGGTCGTCATAATCGTCCTAGCAGATCAACAATTGAGCGTCTAGTGGAAAAGTTTGAATCCACAGGCACAGTACAAAATGTTACCGTGCCAGTGAGACAAAGAAGTGCCCGTAGTGTCGAGAATATTGCTGCCGCTGAGGCTTCAGTTGCAGAAAGCCCAAATGTGTCTCTCACACGTCGTTCTCAAGCGTTGGGCATCTCTGTGACGTCGTTGTGGCGAATTTTGCGAAAAGATCTTGGCCTACATCCTTACAAGATTAAATTGACGCAAGAACTGAAGCCGCTTGACCACCAGAAGCGTCGTATGTTCGTGAATTGGGCTGAGCAACAACTTGAAAATGATTCGGATTTTCATCGAAAAATCATCTTCAGCGATGAGGCTCATTTCTGGCTGGATGGCTTCGTCAATAAACAAAATATGCGGTATTGGTCAGGCAGCAATCCACACGTACTCCATGAGTCATCATTGCATCCCGAAAAAATTACGGTTTGGTGTGGTTTATGGGCCGGCGGGGTCATTGGGCCGTACTTCTTCCGTGATGATCAAGACCGGCACGTTACTGTGAATGGGGATCGCTACCGTTCAATGATAACCGAATATTTTCGGCCCCAATTGGATGATATGGACTTGGAGGACATGTGGTTCCAACAGGACGGCGCCACAAGCCACACAGCGAATGTCACAATCAATTTATTGGAAACCAACTTTGGAGAACTATTTCCTGTGGGGCTACGTCAAGTCTATGGTCTATGCCAACAAGCCAGCGACGATTGATGAACTTCGTACGAATATCGAACGTGAAATTGCAGCAGTATCGGCCGATTTATGCTTGAAAACCGTCGAAAATTGGGTTCAGCGTCTGGACTTCTGCAAGCGTACCCGTGGTGGCCATGCAAAAGAAATCGAGTTCCATACATAATGGCATCGAACGTACTTTCACAGGAATAAAGAATTTCATTGATATCCAAAACCGTTTTTGTTTTATTTAAAAAAAACTTTTGTAGCGCTCTTATTGAAAAACCCTGTACATCGATTTGTGGTACTAGGCACCCGCGGTTTACTTATTTGAGGCGAGATAACGAGTTGGAGAAGAGTTCCTTTAGAAATGGCAACAGTGACTCCACAAAAAATCAAGAAATTTCCTGTTGATGAAGGCACATAGTGGCCCGATTCCAAAAGTGATTCTCAAGTGATCCCTGATAATGTCACCACTGACAAGAATCGAGATAAACAAATCTATATTCTAACCCTGCAAGTTTTGCCACTAATCGTTGTGACGCATGCGCTCTGGCATTGTCACGCAAAAAAATTAGTCGACGTCTATTGACGAGGACCGGAATTAACCTCTCAGGGGTCATACCTTGCGGTCGCCTTACGTTTTCTCGGATGAAGTGACTGTTTTGCATAATGTCTTGAGGCTTCATCGTGGGCAAGCCGTTGACCTGATCGGAAAAGTCTTACCTAAGGTGTTGGATGTGCAGTGCGGTTTTATTCTGGGTAGAAGCGCTTCCAGAGAGTTGCTTGAGAAGGCCTGTGAATATGCCAAACCTATCTACAGTTGTCAGTTATTTTGTGGATTTGGGGAAAGCATATGATCGGATCCCTCGAAGTGCACTGCAGGAGTATGGAATTGAAGACGCTCTTCTGAGGGCCTGTAAAAAGCTTTCTTCGGGTGAATGGCGTTATATCGGCACTGGATTTCATCAAGGGTGGATTTTGTCACCTTTCGTTCCCATTCTATATATGGATTGGATTGGATTGGTTTTAATTGGGAGACTTAGGGATAAGTCATTTGCTTTTCGCTGATGAGGCCCTGAGGTCCTCCCAGAGCGAACTTCAGTGTTTGTTCCGACCCTCATCTATGGTCATGAGGCTTGGGTTATGACCGAAAGAATAAAATCGCGGATAAACGCTGCCGAAATGAGATTTTTTCGTTGTATTGCCTCGGCGAGATCGAAATAGGAACACCAGAATGCGCGAGGCATTAAATATCGAGCAGCTACTTCTACGGAGAGGTCTATACTTCGCTGGTTTGGACACGTTAAATGCATGTTCCCAACTCGGTTTCCAAAACGTGCCATCAGGTCCCCTTGATAGCCCAGGATGAGATGGTTGGACCAAATCAAATATCACACCTTTACCCATATGGGGATAGCCCCCGATTATTTAGAGTCGATGGCGAAAGATCGGGCGATGTACAGGGTCGACTGAAGCACCTCAAACACCATGACCCTCACAGTGGATAAGCGGGCCATTGGAAAATGATAAAAATGATGACTAAATGAGATTCAGCTTTGAGTTTTAAGAACTTAAGGGGGTAGACCCAGTTAGAATTTTCAAAAAATAATTTTTTTTTTTTTGCATTTTCTCAAAGTAGAATATTTCAAAAGTATTCTCTGAAAATTTCAGACAAATTGGACCGTTATTTATGGACTAGTACCCAAAACTTTAAACGCGTTTTTCTCGAAACCAGGTCTTCGAAGTCGGTGATCACTGTAACTTAAGAACGGCTTTGATGATCGGTTTGAAATTTTTCTCACTCATTTTATACATAATTGTCTTCCGGTTGAATGAAGGATTTTTTTTTTGGACGATAATTTTTTTTTATAGCCAAATATGCGGGCGAAATTGTAGTCGAATTAAGAATTTTGACTTTCAACATCCGCCATTTTGTGAAAGTTCAAAATTGTTCAAATCCCTTCATTCAACCGGAGCACTATATAATAAACTAATGATCCCTTTTGTTTTTTTTTTGAATTCGCATGATCGAGTGACGAGCAGCAGTGATCAACGCAAAACGCTTTTTTTTTTTGGACCCCTACCAAATTTGCTGTATCTCATTTATATTTTAATATTTTGCCATAAAAAAAATTTTAGTAGATTCTGTAAATACATATCTATCACGTGAAATAACATTTGTTGTAAATTATTTAAATGCAACGCCACAAGAAAATCCTAAAATAGAGCGTTTTTTGGCAGTCACAACTGGGTCTACCCCCTTAAAAGCAATATAAACTGACTTATTAAATGACAACGCCTTTAGGAAATTTACCTTTCCATAGATACAGGGTTTGTCTTCCCTTTGTCTTTGTCAGGTAACTTTGAAAAATCTTAGCTTTTTGTTAAATTTTCTAAAACTTATTCGCCTCAAACTACATAACACTCATAGAAAGAAAAGACAACCTTATTTAAATTCACTCTTCCATTCTTCGATGTCCTTTTTATCCTGGCAACCATCTGGCTACAATTCATTCTATCTTAATAGAGAAAAAGGGAAATTCATTTTCACCTTCGGGCTATTCCTAGGAAGAGAACTATGCCACAGCAAGGTGGTTACCGCCAGCTATACCAGACATGTTCAACACTACTTCACATGAACTGTCGCCTTTATATAATTTTCACCAGAAAGCAAACTTCTTTGACCAGAATGCTCTGTCGCCCATATGAATGTGCATATACAATGTTTTGTTCTTAGCAAAACGAAATCAATATAAGGAAATCGAAAACGTTGCCGCCGAGCTATCATGTCCTCACAATGCTAAAGCCGGATGGAAAATTGCTTACAACTGTAATAAAACGAATTTACGATTTTAAAAAGAACGTAAAATCGTATGAATTTTACTGGATACCGTTGTTGGGGACCAGCGGTAACACGACAATCTGGACACAACCAGGAAAAGGATGATTGCTGGTGGGTTATTGTTGTAGTCAGCCACATGTGCACGCGACTAAAGATGGCACGTAAATGGTTTCATATGCTTGAAGATTTCAATTCATGCAATTTGTTTATACAAAGATCTGCGGCTGAGACAATGACAACAGAAAGGGGGTCCCTTCTTGATGCAGTTTTGGAGTTTTAGGATCATTTGGACATGATGCGCTTTGGTCGTTTATCTGGAAGTCGTTTTATTTCTTTGAAATAGTTGTTTTAGTTTTTCTTAAATTATCATTGTAAGGATATGTTAATCCTTATCCTTATCCTTACATATTATAAAATGCAACCTTTCTCGGTCTGTCTGTCCATTAGTGGACATATAACTCGAAAACCACCGATCTGATTTACATGAATGCCTCCGACGGTGGTATGTTCCTAAATCCTAGAGGAAAGTAAGGGTAGTATTCATTCCTAAAGCGGGGAAGTCCAGTCATACGACCGCTAAGGACTACAAGCCCATTAGCCCATCCTCCTTACTTCTAAAGACCCTGGACCGCCAAAGAGAAGTGAATATCAGAGATGCGATTGGGAATACTTACTTATCCAACTCGCATAGTAAATACATGAAGGGAATATATGTGCACACCGCCTTAAACAGAGCAGGAATCCCTCCAGTCAAAAAATTCACACTGGGTGCCTTCCTCGACATTGGAGGAGACTTCAATAACGTGAACACTGAAGCAAACATACATAGCCTGGACAGAGCCCGACTAAGCAAGGGACTGTGTAACTGTTTTGGTCATATGCTAAAAGCACGACCTATAAGCTCGACCTTATGGAGCGCCAAAAGCCGAAACAGTGTCACTCGAGTTGCCCCTCAAGGATGAGTTGTCTTCGCGCTGATTTGACTCCTAGACGCAGTTATTAAGACACTGAAAAACAACGGCTTCAAAGTGACGGCCTATGCTGACGATGTCGCCATTCTGGTCTCAGAAAAATTTACCTCACGCACTGTCATTGGTGAACGGCTGGGCCGCAAAGCGAAGTCTGGGAGTTAGGGCATCTAAAACCAAGATTGTGCTCTTCACTACAACAAGATCGATTCCACCTTTCAAAAATCCATATATGAACGGAATCGATGTAACACTTAAGAGGACACTAAAATACCTCGTCGTAAACCCAGACTTTGAGCTGGAGAGCCAATTTCAAGGACCGCACAAAAAAAGGCTTATACATACATATGTATAGCCTTCTACACATAGAAAAAGATGTTCGGTTACACATGGGGCTTTAAGCCCAAAGGGACAATATTCAACACCACTTTCTGAAAACGGCCAACCAAGTGTGGAATAGGCTTAGTAACTCCGCCATATCGAGGAAGAGAACTTAAGACCTGGCCCGGTTACAACAAACAGAAAACAAACGAGAAACTAAGCAGATTAAGACAAGCTATTGCGAAAATCGTAGCCGCTAGTACGGGCCACTAACCAGTGGGAGACCAGGCAGCCAAGCTAAATATGCTGCTGCAGTTGCAAGGATAACAGCGAGTCTCTGCATCATTTCCTATGCAAGTGTCCGGCCCTAGCGAGGGCCAGACAGCGCACTCTGGGCAAACCCTTCTTCGACGACCTCAAAGATATTTCCAGAAAAAAGATTGGTGAACTAATTCTGTTCCTTAACTCCACAGGTTGGATCTAAATATCTTCGTCTTTCAATCTATAACGCCCACAAACACCCAAGTCAAATAAGTTATGGTATCAAAACGGCGCATCTAGAGCCGATGGACCCGATGGACTACCACAAAGGAGAACATAGATCATTCCAATTTCAGACTTCAATAGGAGATTTGATATCGATACGGGTTTAGTTTGCACTGAACAAGAGCTAGCGTTCTGCACCGACGGATCTAAAATGGATGCTGATACTGGTACCGGTATCTTCTGTGAATCCAGAGGGGTAAGCCAATCCATCAAAATCGGAGACAGATAGAGCGTTTTTCAAGCCAAGATTACTGCCATTCTAGAGGCCGCAAAGCTAATCCAAAACGACAGGGAAACTATCATTGTCTAGTATCTATGTTGACAGCCAGGCGGCAATCAAGTCTTTGCAGTCAGCATAGGCAAAATCGAAGGTTGTAAAGGTCTGCAGACAAAATCTCAACGATATATCAACGACCAATGCTGGGTACCAGACAACAAAGATATATCAGCTAATGAGACGGCTGACGAACTTGAAAGAAAGGGTACAGAACTAGCATATACATACATCCTTCCGGTTCTAAAGACGCCCATTAGCACGCGATGGTATCACATGAACACGAGTGCAACAGCCAGATCACTATGACCAGCCTTCGATCAGAAGAATTCCAAAAAAATTCGTATAACTTATTCAAAGGGAAATACGAATCGTCTCCGGTGTCCTTAGAAGGCACTGCGGAATAGGAATTAATGCGGAGCGTCTTAGATTGCCCTACAACGACTATTGCAGAAGCTGCTGGGACGAAGAGGAATTAGAATCCGTCCGGCACCTGCTATATGAATGTCCCGCACTGACCACCAGAAGATTGTGCGCTCTTGGTAGTAGCTTCTTCCATGGGCTGGAGGACTTTCATATCGCTGATTCTGGAAAACTCTTTCTATCCCTTTCTGAGTGGTTTCCAGATTGGCCAACCCTATCCCTTGGTTTGACTCCCATGAGTGTACTTTTTATGGGTGAAATGGACCCTCTTGAAGTCTAAGTAAGTCGTTAGGACATCCATACAACCAACCAACCATTTGGCTATAGCCAGATACTCACAAAACAAAGCACTTTCCTTAAAGCCTTGACTATTGTAGAAAATTCTTCATTTACCATCAAACGTCTTTAAAAGCAATTATTTGAGAATTTAGCTTACCCTAAAGCATCTTCTTCTCAATTGATATAATACGTTACAGACAGACAAGAAATCACAACTGCTTTCGTCCATTAAGGGTGCCATTTCACTACAAATAGAGAAGAAGAGACAGACCGAGAGAGAGAGAGCACACCATAAGCCCCCCATATCTTCTGAAAGTCATTACCGTCGAAGCTCAAATGGAATCTAAATGAACCTTCGGTTACGCAACTTTCGAGGGAATTGTAATGTAATTCCGTTTTCAGTATCATCAAAATAACATTGCATGAAAAAAAAAAAAAAATGTAAAAGTAGCGAATTCTATAACGATTATCGCACAAAATGCGATGATGATTTGAGGCAGTCGCGCAGATCTACAGAGGGTTCTCGCTGATGATAATTTCGAAATAGCGGGAGGAAAAGTGCCGGAAACTGAAACCCATTTCCATCCGCAGAAACCACCAAATGGGATACTGGAAGGGGATGCCCGCAGAAGAGGCGTGATATCGCGTCGACATTATGCGATGGGTTTGTCGAATTAATGAACCATAATTGTTTTGCTGTTTTTGTTATTCAAATCGGTGGGGAACAATTATTTAAGTAATTTGGCCAGAATATGGAAGAAGATTTCTAGACCAAATTTTCTGTGGAGAATTGAAAAATCGATTACGTAAATTTTGGAAGATGGTGGTCTGTTTTAGTTTGTTTCCTCTTCAATTTTTCTTTACTTATCCAATTTGCTCGAATAATTTAGCCTCCCGCCGACAGAATATGAGGAGAATTTCCGACCATTTCTTGACAACTTTCGAGCTAGCCAGTAAGATTTGACTTTGTTATCGAAAATCAGTAAAATTAGCGCTGGCGCATATGCCCCCAAGTTAGACATTCCATTCAACACCCACTGCACATGAAAGGAAAACCCGTTTGAATTTCCTTTGCTGTTGTCCAGCACTAGCCAGAGCCAGGCACCTCGCATTTAGCAAAACCTTTCTGGAAGAAATTTCGGTCAAAAAATTTATTAACTGTCTTAGCTCCACAGGCTGGATATAAAAAACCACCCCCTTCGAGACACATCGACACCCAGGTCACATGAGCTGTGGTATCAGCCGCTTCCACCTACCTAGGCAAGCTTGTCGTAAAATGGGTTTAGCGGTCAATGAGGGCACGACGAAATATATGCTGTCAAAAAGAAAGGACACCCAACGTGGACAGAACGTCACAATAGGCAGTTATAACTTTGAGGGAGTTAAGGACTTTGTCTACCTAGGCTCCGCTATAAATTCAGACAACGACACATATGCTGAAATCCAACGAAGAATAACACTTGCTAATCACTGTTTCTTTGGGCTGAGAAGGCAATTGAGTAGCAAAGCCCTCTCTCGAACAACTAAGGTGACCCTGTATACGACCTTAATCGTCCCAGTCCTGCTCTACAGCGCAGAGGCATGGACTCTATCAAAAGTCGATGAGATTGCTCTTGGCTGTTTTGAGAGGAAAATTCTTCGGGTGATTTTCGGTCCCGTCTGCATAGACGGTGAATGGAGGGGGAGATACAATGACAGCGACATCGATTTAGCCAGAAGAGTGAAGCTGCAACGACTGAGATGACTGGATCATGTAGAGCGGATGGACACCAATGTTCCGGCCCGGAAAATCTTCAACGCACACCCGAAGGACGCCGTGGTAGAGGACCTTAACCAACTTGGCGAGCGAAACAGGAGGCAGCAGGAGGCTAAAGACCCATCTGGCTGAAGACGCTTGTTTGTTGAGGCCCAGGTCCCGGACTGTAGCGCCACCTTTTGGTATATGAGGGTGAACGGAAGGCTATTTACTTCAGGACTCTGCCGGGCCCGTTGTGTTCCCCTCCTTTAATCGTCAGAACTGCAGGGATAGGTTTGACTTGGGACGTATGTTGCGAGAGATCTAGGGAAGGTGGAAACAATTATGGAGTTGAAACTACTCTACGTGTGGTCTGGCGAATCTTACTGTTTCTTTGGTGAAAGTCAGGATGCGGCCGATTCCTTTGTCCTTGAGATGTTTCAAGACAAATGGACCCCAGGGTCTTCTGTCGCATTCTCGCTAGGGCTGGGCGGTGGCATAGGAAGTATTCGAGATCCTCTGGGTTTTCAGCGGTTCGATTTACCGCATGTGCTCCTTCTCTTGCCAATTTGACAGTCTTTTCAATCCCTGTTGCAACTTCGTGATTCTTCAACCAGATTGAGTTTGTTTTTATATTCCCATAAATTGAATTTGTGATGACACAAATTGTAGAAGTCTACCAAATGTAGCACAACAACCCCAAAAATTGGGGTAGGAATTTAAAAAAAAATAAAACAGTTCAACTATGTGTTTCAACGAACTCCAAAAGGCAAAGGAAACCTTTAATACACAAACCTGTACTCATAACAACTTACCTACCTACTTCTCCGAACAATAGAATTTCTAATGCTCAACTAATTAATAGAATCATGTGAAATTTGAAGTGAGTTGAAATGCAAATGACATGTGTTTAACGGCGGAGAGAATCCTTCATTTGTATTCAGGATTCAATGATGTCTGAGATAATGTACATAAACGTAAGGAAAATCGTACAAAATTGTGCAGCGCTTGCAAATGGATTCAGATGATAGTTCCGGAGTACCTACTATTGTATTGTTTTATGCATTGTAACGAAATTCAAAGTAGGCTGAGATTTGAAAAGAATCTTTAAAATAAGCGCTCTATCGTTGAAGAGCATTAAATGATCTGAAAAGTACTTAGTGTGATGAAGTATCCCATGTTTTGTGTATCAGCTTTAGGAAAGGCAATGTACTGTAAGTACAAAATTAAAGTTTAAGGAGACGGTAAATAACCCTGTTTGTCATTGTTTCCACTAAGAGATACATAAATTCAATAGATAAATCACAATTCAAATGGATGACATATGATACATACACGTACAGTTAACGCAGATTAACCAAGGAAATACTTATACATACATACATATATGTAGTATGTGTGACCAGTAGAGTAAACAGTTTATCAGGCAGAATCTTCTGCCCTAATAAGGTTAAATGGGCAGTGGAATCGTTCAAACCATATAAAGCCTCTTGTGTTGACGGTATATATTCGACACTCCTACAAAAGGTGATTGATTGTATTCTGCCGGCAATGATCGTCTTATTTAGAGCAAGTTACAACTGGGGATACATCTCATTGATCTGGAGACAGATAAATGTGATTTTCATTCCCAAACCATGCAATAGGGCAGGCGAGCTGCCTAAATATTACATCTTTTATCTTGAAAACTATGGAAAGACTAATAGGTGTCCATATCAGAGGCCTCTGCACTCGAGTTAATATCCGTACAGGAATGGCAAATCTACGGCGAGTGGCGCAACGCTCCAAGGAAATATCTTGCTGTGCCTTCCTAGACATCGAGAGTGCTTTCGATAATACTGGCTACGACTCGATAGCGAGGGCAATCAGTAGTAGAGGAATCGAAGACTCGACCAATCAATGGTCATTGCCAGTCTTTTAGTCAATCTCCACAGATTGTGCTACAAAGCTTTTGGTTATGCTGATGACCTAGCGATTATTACAATTGATAAACATGACATGACGATCTGCAACGTCATCCAAAGTGCTTTACTTCATGTTTTAGAATGGTGAAACATTAAAGGATTCTCCGTCAATCTTTGCAAGTTTATTCTAGTGCCTTTCACGAAAAGAAGATTGATCAATCTTGGACCTATTATCGTCAAAGGCACCACTGTAGGCGACAGACAGACGCTTAAATTGGAATGCACATATCAAGTTCGCGGTTGATCGTGCCACTAGAGCCGTATGGGCTACTCGGCGTCTCTACGGCGGAACTGCAGAACTTGGGATCTTAGTCCTAAAGTGATACATTGGTTGTATATTTTGATAGTTAGACCCATAATAATATATGTGACCATAGTTTGGTGGCCAAAATACTTGAACGAAAGACAGCAATGAAGCTTGGGAAGCTACAAAGAATTGCCTGTCTCTGTATTATAGGTGCTATGCGCACCTGCCCTACTTCGGCCATAGAGTCTGTCATCGGGCTCACACCCCTACATATCTTCACTAGGAATACCGCTACCCGTTGTGCCATAAAGCTGGAACACAAGAGTAAATCAGGTAATCTTGTGGTTCATCTGAAAATACTTCACGGAATTCCAAGTACGGACATGTTCTGGACTACCTCCGATATTTTGGCCAGGGAGTACAGGTTCGGAAGGCTATTTGAGGTAGAAATATAAGGCCGTCTCCACTGGTCTAATGGAAAATCCGTATCAGACCTAGGGTGTTTGATATGGTTTACCAACGGTTCAAAAATTACTTCGGGAATAGGTGCTGGCGTCTTTGGACCCAACACCTTAAGTCTCGGTAACAATCGGGATGTGCTCCAGCGCGTTCCAGGCTGAAATCTATGCTATTGAGATCTACGCCAGGATAAAACTCGGTAAAGGTATTAGGAGCGCAAAAATACATATCTATTCAGATAGTAGGTAGCACTTAAAGTATTGACACCCCCCTTCGTGGAATCTATGTCAGTCAAGTCCTGCTACGACACCCTACAATTGCTGGCCAGACAAAACAAATTCAAGCTTGGTCAGGTGCCAAGCCACCATTGCAATAAATGGAACTGCGGATGAGCTGGCTAGGGTCGGTTCAGCTTCCGCGCTCTTGTGAACGAGACCCCTCTATGGCGTTAATTGGGATACCGCCACAGTTTTGCTAAGCAACTGGGAACACCAACTGCGCCTAGCCCATTGGGAAAATGTCCCCGGGCTTAGGGAATCCAAGAGACTTATAAAGTCCTTTTCCTCCAAGGGAATTCTAATCTTCGACAAGAACATGAGAAAGCCTCCTTACCGGCCATTGTGGCCTAAGATATCATCTCAACAATCTAAACCTTTATTCAGATACACAGTGTCGGTTCTACTTGGAAGAGGAAGAAAACTCTGAGCCCAATCTCTAAGAATGTCCGGCACTATACTGGCTACGCAGACGGATCTTTCATAGGAAATTCCGTTCGTAGACGGAGTTAAGAAACTCAGCTACTAATGACATATTCACCTTCATTAGGAAGGTAGAAGACCTATTAGGCTAAGTAGACCGGAGACTCAATAGATCTTGCTAGGTCGCAGTGTCAGCCACAAGGTTCTTTACAAAAAAAAACGTACGACCAGATAAAGCTAATTTTTTTTTTTTGTTGTTAGATAGAAAATTTGTGGGTTAACGTTAGAGAAAGCAAGGGAAAATTTAATATGACACATTTGGGAGAATGTTTATGAGGTAATAATTCAAACGTTTCGTGAATTAACTTAACAGCATGCAAAATATATGCCTTACATATGGTTCGTTCCATTGTGCCTCCGGCACAGCAAAGGACTGCAAACTTTTCCGATCCAATGCAAAAAACTAAGAAGCGAAGGATAATTACACTGAACCGCTATAGAATACTGTTGCTAATGCAACATGCAGCATCAATCTAATTGAACATTATTACTGCATACATTAATACATGACTCTAAAAGGACTCTCATAGAATAAAGTACCTTTGCATTCACAAAACAGCTCATAATGTCATACAGCATGATCCTGACAGGTTGTTTCATTGCCCTTTTCCACTTTTATTTCATCAAGATTTGATGCCTTCTGTCACCTGCCTGCTACTGGACTATCCATCTCAACACGGTCGCAGTCATGTTAATGGCTGTGGTAAGGATTACCACGTAGTTGAAATACACTCGTAATTTTCTTAGAGAATTCTAATAATGAAAGCCAAGGATTTGTCGGGCAGACTTTCTTGCTTAGATGTAGAACGTTGTGGTGTTTTAAAGGATGTACACATGTACACACATACATATGCACAATCCCCATTGGCCATTAACTCTCTGTGAAGAGGGTGGAAGAAATAACAGAAGAAAAGGATTATCATCATCGTCATGGTAGAATGAAATGGAATCACTTTCGTTTAATGCACAAGGATTAATGCTTCGAATTGCTTTTGGCTTGAGTTCTTCGTTGGGTCTGGGTCTTAGAGTTTCTCGATATATTAAGTATTTACGAAGTGTTTAGCTATGTGGGAGTGTGTTGCATGTTAAATGTGTCTCTCTATCCACAAATTTAAACGGTGGTAGTTATTTTAAAAGTTTTATTTCCCCTTTTGGATTTACCCATGAGCTCATGGTGGTAATAATGGAAGAGATTTTCATTGCCAGTGTTACTTGCACGGGTAAATATGAAGCTCTCTCGTGGTATTTAGGTCACTGGACCTTTTGCTAATACTAAGCAAATAAAATTAAAGAAAAGGCCCTGAGGTGGATCAAGGCTTAGACTTCTTGATACTATTTATGTTGTGCGTTTTATATTTTTTGCACGAATGGAAGCGAACTATTCATCGCTGACTACGAACGCTGAATTGAGATCCTCTAAGAAGATGGGTTTAGCTGTCAATGAGGGCAAGACCAAGTATATGCTGTCAACAAGAAAGGACATTCAACACCGACGTCTTGGACAAAACGTCACTATAGACAGATGAAATTTTAAGATGTTAAGGACTTTGTCTACCTTCAGACAACGACACCAGCCCTGAGATATAACGAAGAATAACTCTTGCCAATCGCTTTTTCTTTGGGCTAAGAAGGCAATTGAGTAGCAAAGCCCTCTCTCGAACAACAAAGGTGACCCTGTATAAGACCTTAATCGTCCCAGTCCTGCTCTATGGCCCAGAGGCATGGATTCTATCAAAAGCAGATGAGATTGCTCCGGCAAGAGAAAAATTCAGAGGTCCCATCTGCATAGACGGCGAATTAAGGACTAACCATACAGTTGGTATGGGCTATAGAGCGACATCGACTAAACCAGAAGACTGAAAGTCCAACGACTGAGGTGGCTGGGTCATTTAAAACGGATGGACACTTATGCTCGGACCCGGAAAAAAGTCCAACCCCGGGTGATGGCGAAATAGAAGAAGGACGCGACTCTGGTGGCGCACGAAGTTTGAAAGAGATCTGAATCAACTTGGCGTGCGAAACTGGAGGCAGATGGCTAAAGATCGATCTGGCTGGATACGTTTGTTAGTTGAGATACATGTCCACCCCGGACTGTAGCGCCACCTTAAGTTGGAATGTAACCATATAATTTAGAAGTTATCTCAACTTGGCTTGACTATTTATTTGTAGTAAAGGATGCTGCATAATGCGATATCAATTGTTTGCTTAATTAACTGCAGCACACCCTCTTTCTGACCGTGCCTATATATTTATTTCTTTTTGGCTGGAAATACGATCATAAGAAACTTAAAAGAGTGAAAAAAACAGCAAAGGGCTCTGCGATCTTGTCTGACTGACATCCTAGACCTGCTACCAAAAGAATTGGCAGGTTAACGGAGAGAATATACAACCATCCCCCCCTTATCCAAATCCTATCCCTGATTATCCCATCGTATTTTAATCGGGGCTCCTGGTCATTAGGGATGCCTGTTGACTGACGGAAGGGAAGGCAATTATTATATTTAACTCTTTTTTATCAACATTTTTGCCAAGGTTGGTACAAGGGAGAGTACCTTAGTGTGAAAGTCACTTCTGTAAACGGACACAGGCTAATTCATTTTGCTTAAAGACGGAACGTCACTATAGCTAGTACGCGGTGTCCACACCTTAATATCCATAAGGGGACGTGGCGGTCTTTTGATCAACACACCGTCAACTAAATTAATCATGTTGCAATTGACAAAGGGCACGCCTCCAGTATTCTGAATGTCCGAACGTTGCACTCAAACCACTAC
The DNA here is from genome assembly GCA_917880715.2 of Matsumyia berberina. NCBI lineage: Eukaryota > Metazoa > Arthropoda > Insecta > Diptera > Syrphidae > Matsumyia > Matsumyia berberina. The sequence goes on along the minus strand of OU862871.1, from coordinate 85,121,203 downwards.
CTTGTTGTACCCGAGGTACGAATGCGAATATCCCAAACGCGTCAACAACGAAGAACTACCGAGAGAAAATATGTCGTCGAAAAGCTATATTCGCAACAGACTGCCAGAGTCCTTGTCAATCGTGTAATCTCTTCTTGAGAAGTCCAATGCCGCCAGCACGAAGTGCCGAAGACCAGTGGAAACACTGCCAACAAGTCATCAAGGAAGCCGCAATTGATCTGTTGGGTTTCAGAAGACCACCACCAAGAAACCTCTGGTTTGACGAGGAATGCCGGTAAATGCACGCAGCACCCCTTTCCAATCACTGCTTTCGCGGACTAAGAACACAATTGAGTAGTAAGGTCTTATCCCGAAAATTTGAGGACCTCCCAGTCCTGCTTTATGGCGCTGAAGCATGGACCCTATTGAAAGCGGATGAAGAAACCATTGATTGCTTCGAGGGAAAAAATTCTTTGTAAGATAATCGGTCTCGTTTGCGTTGACGGACTCTGGAGGAGAAGATTTAACGATGAACTTTACGAGTTGTACAGCGACGTCGCCCTAGTCAAAAAGATATGTACGTATCCATCAGCTAAGATGGCTGAGTCATGTATGTACACAGATGCTCCGGCTCGCAGAGTCTTTGAATCTAACCTGGAGTAGAGAAGTCGCCTAAGATGACCCGCACAAGTGAAAGGGGACCTCAACCAACTTGGAGTGCGCAACTGGAGGCAAATAATTAAGGACCGGGCTAACTTGGTTGGTTGACGTCCAAGTTCACCCCGAACTGTAGCGCCACCTAAGTAAGTAAGTTAATATCATATTTAAAACTATTAACCCTCCGGTCAGTGACAGTCATGACGCCGCTATACAAGGTACAAGGTCCCAAGGGACCTTCTACCTGATTATCGTCTGAAATGCCTTCAAAACGAAAAAAAATACGGATGGAGTGCTCGTATAGCTTCGGACTTGGATTTAACCACTTCAGCATAGAATTTTTGTGGAATACAGGTAACATCAACTTTCTAACTCATTCATAAAAAAAGTTGTGAACTTGTAAAAAGCGAAAAGGTCCCCAGGGATCTTCTCACCCATCGGAGGGTTAAAAACTAGTTGACCCGACTTCGTACCGCCTCAGAATCAATAAATGTTCTGTTAACTTATTAACTGAATTAAATTCAGTTTTTTACTAAGAATACTATGTCATATGTCTTCGATCAAAAGCCAAGCCTGGTTATATATCTCCTCATTCACTACGAGATCGGGATTTTCTCAACTGACACGAATTGGATGTAGAATGTCTTCTGACGTGTCATCCTTGTACTTGTTCCACTTAAATGTACGTATCTGGCTTGGAGATGCAGAAACAATTGCTTTAGCGATTGTCATGTCCCAATGAGTATCGTTTTCAAGCAATTTGAGCCGTTGACATGCAGCACGAATTGTTGAGCACACTACATCATTGACAGTTCGAAATGATTCCAATGATGACAACCCACGAATATTCACCAGTAACAACCGTAAATAGAAGCACTCGTCATTGTTCGGATGAACGCTGTAAATACGACAAAGACCATCATTAGAATGCACATCCGGGCGATCAGGAACCTCATCGCCTTGCTTCCGACGCTTAAATTTCCAATTGTAATAACGTGGCATCTCAAGATAGAGTAACGTTCGTGCAAAGGGATCGCTTTGGCAAATCGAAAAGAAATTGGTCAATGTTGTCACTGGAGGTGTTTCAGCACGTTGAGCAACATTCGATACATGGAAATAAACTCGTTGACTATTTTCCAGATGCACCGCCAAAAGGTCAACAGTGGGATGACGTTCATGAATGAGGAATGAGAATATACGCCAAATTGCCTCATTGCTGCTCACATATCGATCAATTTGATGTGCGTGATTTCATCGTTGGTATTGGAAGTTTGAACGCCAAAAACCACCATATCGCTGCCTTTCTTGAAATCAGTCAATCCGTTCTCGAGATATGATCAAAAGAGCCGACAAAATGTAGATATGAGAAAATTTATTTTCTTCATACATTTTTTTTAGTGAATTTTTCCGATGTTTTAATAGTTATTGTGCTGTTCGGAGCGGAGACAAATCCAACAAATCAAAGATCATAAGAATCGGTTCAGCCGTTCTTGAGTGGTGTAACTAACTTTGTTTTATATATACAGATTCAAGCGAAATAATAATAATAATTGTTCAAATCAAAATGTCTTCTTTAAGGATTATTTATTATTTTTCTAACTTTCTTAGATCACAAAAGCTACAAGAAGCAACAATTTAAATAATTAACTGGACCAAAAAATGGTGAATAAAGTTAATAATAAAGTTAAACTTTAAATATTAAATAAATTTCTATCGAATTTAAATGTCCTCCCATGAGAATTAATATCGATGCTCGGTGATTTTGATATTTTTACTTTTTCTTTTAAGTTACAAACTACCTATCAGAATTTAGATTAACTTCCGGAAATGGGGTATAAAACGATAAAAACAACTTTCCAAATCAAATGCAACAGATTAGACGTTAATATTCCATATACGTCTACCAAAATCCGTCCCAAATGTGTCTCGAACTTCTTCGGGGATTTTCCTTCCACGTTTAGCACTACTGAAAGTTTAATAAGCCTTTGCTGGATCCCTTACCGTCGCCGTTCACCCAAAATGAGCCTTTAGTTTAAATTATTCAGGAACGTATAAACTTTCACGGAGTCACTTTCGTTTGGTTATAACATCACTTCCTTGTCGTTTGAAACCAAAAAAAAAAATGCAATACTACTGACATCATGAATGGCAAAGTGGATGACGATATGTTATCACATCATGGAAGTAGACTAATGTTTGTAAGGGTCATGATGAAGACAAGGTCATTCGAATACCATAAGAAACCCGTGCGCGTGAACAGAATGTGGGATCCGTGTAAGATACTGTTTTTCGGTTTCCCCCAGTGACATCTGTGACTTGCCCAATATTTCAATATTGTATGACGAGGGATTGGTTTTTATATGGCTCAGACTAACGAATTTGTAATATTTTTTTGCTTTTAATAAGAACAACGCACACGGAAGACATTCCAATAAAATAACAATAAAAAAATTAAGTGACAATACATGTTAACACTTAATGCCAAATAAGAAAAATAAAGAAGTGATTGACAAAGAAGCGGTAAGTAGATACGAATACGACTGACGCTAATCAAGTCATGACCCGGTAAAATATTTTACAGCAACAGGTTGTTATTGTGTTTGGTGTCCCACTTATGTATTAGGGTTTAATTGTTTGGTCGTTGGTTATAGCTTCAAGCTTCCATTCATGCTAACAATATTACACGCACAATATGAATAGTTGGTGAGCATAATTTATTTTTGGGATTAGTTTGGAAAAAAATTCAAAATATACATAAAACTGAATTTTATTGGTATGAACACATACGGAATAATTTGGTAACCAGTGAGATGCCGTTGAATCTGCTAATGTCGTTTAGTGCTTTTTGTACAATTTCGTTAAAGGCGTCGAATTTTTCGTTGCATTATACTCAAGAACTTCATACATACATACATAGTTTTATACTATTTAACAACTATTACTCCAATTGGAGTTCTATGAAGTTTTTCGGACGTACGACAATTTTTGTGGAAATTAATTTTGTAATTCATTAAAATCAGTTCAAAATTCTATAAACTCACCTTTTCACGTAACATATCACGTATGCGTCCAGCTTGATTTTTAGATCGATGCAATTCCAGTTGTAGTTCAAGGCACCGTTCTTGCCAGTTAATCTGAAAAGGAGAAAAGCATATCGGTATAGTGTGAACCTGCATGATTTCGACGTTCAAAAACATGTTTTTAAATATTCATATACCACATCTTACTTCAGTTACAATATTATGTTCCCATTATGGAAACAACGACTACCATGAACGCATGCTATCATATTAATTCAAACTCATAGCAATCCAAGGACGTGTTGCTTACGGCATCATATTGACATTAGACGGTTTGGCCCAAATACCAATAATGGAATTGTAACATTAAGTTATGCGATGCTTCCATAGTTCGGAAGGCTTTTTAACTACTTATTTATAGATGCAGAGCAATTTGAACGCATTTATCCAGAGCCAAAAAATTTTGTCAATATTCCCTCCTTACTCCAAAGTAGCGAGTTCAGCATGCCGTTGGATGACATTCTTCCAAGGTACTACTTCAAACGAAACTGCTCAGTAGTCATCCCCCCGAGTGACGACTGGGAACATATTCAAACCCCATCCTTCAGAGCATGACCAAGTATGGTACACGGATGGCTCTAAAATGGAGAGTGGATCTGGGGCTAGAATATTCGGAGAGTTGTCTAACTAACATATCGGTAAGCCATGGGATATACTCATCGATGTTAAAAAAAAAAAAAAAAATAGCTGGCGCGACAGCTTGGGATGAGTCAAGGCCTAGCTTCTCGCAACTATTCATGTATGTGCATGTTACCATTTTCGCAAGAATGGAAGGAACCTACAATTTATTGCCGACTCCGAACGGCGAATTGAGAAGCTCTTTCATGACAGATTATACTCCCGGAGGCTCTTCATTCCCCGACAAGAGGTGGTGCCGTGAAAAAATGTTCGGTGTTCCTGGCGGGGACTTGAACCTAAGACGCTCGGTCAGCAATCCAACATACTAACCACTGAGCCGCGGCGACCGACTCATAGATGTTACATTCAGAAATTTTTACCATCAATCAGTGGATAATTCTGCTTTCTAACTTTGGTGGTAAAACCATCTTTATCTTCTCTGACAGTTAAACTTCATAAAAGCACTGAACTCACCCACTATAAAATCGAAACTAGTCCTAGAGACAGTCCAATTGTTTCTTGAACTAGGAAAAAATAACTTGCTCACACCGACAATGAAACAGCGGACTCACTCCATTTTTAAAAGCTTCATGAGGGAACAAACCCTGCTCAAATCCAACACAATTTAGGACAGAAATGTACCAAACGCTTCTTCCCCTATCTATCACAAAAGAAATCTAAGTTTTTCAGAATCTGAGCAAAAACCACCTTAAAATTCTTCCCGGTGAATAAGCGGCCATTACTAACTAAATATATGCGACGCCTCTATATAATACCGCAGTGCTAGAGTGGAGTAACCGCTCCCCACTTGTAATATAAATAATAATCCACCCGACTTTCACTATGTAAAATCTGCCAAAAAGTCAGCCATCGACCTTGATGATAGAAATTACGATAAAGTTAAAGGAAAGCGACTGAATTGCTGACAGAAAAAAATATTCTATAGCCCAACATCCGCTTTACTTTTGAACATATATGTACATACAACTCAACCCTCGTCGGCATGGAATTTGATGAGGACTATAAAATGAGTAGGTACCACCGAAGTTAATATGTGAAATGACTCCATCCGTAACCATACCATTCCTAACAAAGGTAAATCAAGATAAAGAATTTCTAGTGACTTGGAAACCGTTATCAAGACTTTTCCAGCGGAAGATACTATGTATGTCTTTACACAAACTCGACGTTTAATGGGCCACTGTAGACTTAATAAGCCAATGAGCAGACTTGGGTTAGAAGACAATGGGAACTTCAAATTCTGCAATGAAGAGAAGGAATTCAAATATATGTATCTTCTTAGGGCCTTACGGCACAAACTCACAGCAGAGGAACTCAGCTAAGACATATCTATTATCGGATGAAAATCTACCCATGCTACTTAAGAGATACTATCAGAGCCATTGTATTTGAGGATAGGCTCTAACTCAAGTGTATGTTGACCAGACCTCCTAGGTAAGGGAACCACCTATCCTAGTCGCCGAGCTATCTACACCCCTGGTTTACAATTTGAAATCTCTACAGACTCGACATGTTGTGCGCCTTGCGGTGGTCAATTGCCGAACTCTGAAATCAATTCCATTACCCTCTTGGGAACGTTAATATTGTGGCTATGGAACTCTATGCATCATACTCCATTTTATTATTTTTTCAGCCTTTGCAGTATTCACACACCGCTGCAATACGAAAGAGATATCCAGCGCATTCCAATACGGCCATACTTGACGAATCACGGTCTGGGATGCACTATAACCCTGGAAGGAATTTAGACTTAAATAATTTTAACATTTAAGCTGAAGCAGGAAAAGCAAGGAAAATATAAACGGAAGTTACTGAGCCTGTTAGTGATTTTTAAAATAAAGTTTAAAGTTAAATCTACAATCAATTACGATGTAACGCTTTTATAAAGAATTTAATCACTGTTTCTTAAGTACATCCTGGCCAGTTGCGAGAACATAAATCAGAGTAACACCCTTGTGTAATCCGGTCAATAAAACTTCAAAACCACGCCAAAGCAAGCAGAAATTCTAGCGATAGCCGAAGCCTAAGGAGAACTATCTTCAATAAACCCACGAAGAAACATTGACATCGTGTACATACATACATCTGCAATACTCAAATCGAAACGATTAAAGAGTTGTCACAGTGATGTTACAATTCTTGGATTTCGGGACACAGAGGCATTGATAATAATGAAAGGTCGATGAATTTGTAAGAAACGGATCATAACTGAAACAAATAATGGTCGATCACTCAGTTCTGACCTCTATAGAAGCTCTAAAACAAGAAAAACACTTAGGCTCCTAAAAACTTACTGGTGAGAGATGGAACACACTCCCACCATGCCGTACATCAAAAAAGATATGGCCACAATACAGCAAAAAAAAAAAAAACAAAAGCAATACGTGATCAGCATTCCCACAGGCCACAACCTACTGGCGCCCCATCTAAGAAGATTGCGGCTAAGAAAGACCGACCTCTCAAGAGGATGTGGCGATATAGACGCGGAGGAGGATACGACGCACTTTCTCTGCGACTGCCAATGCCTCGGCATAACCAAAAGAATAAAAAAAAAATTACCCTAAGCGCGTACTTCTTCAGCGACTCAGGCTAACTATTAACGCTGCCACCGAAGGCCATCCTAAAATTTTCAAACTAGATTCTGGGTAGTTTAGGAAGGCGAATAATACGTAAGGATAACATCCAACCTCTTCTCACTTCACAACAGATATACACGTGTAGGATCCTACAACGGGGAACACAGTGGATCCATGAAGACCCGAGTGAGGCGGCGCCTAACATCAAGCCTCCACACCACTAAGCGAACGAGGTGTTCTGCACTGAGTAGAGCAATGCAACTTTGGCAACCTAAGTAAACTCTTTCTCAAATTCACAGAAAGACCAGCAAAAGTTCACGGTCGAATGGTACATCATTGTACCGCACAACATCCTGAATGGTACGTATTTGTATCACCTGCCACAGCCCTTAATATAAAATATTTTTTCCCCAACGCCAACAAGTTTGGATAAATTAGTCCAAACTTAATCATCTCAATTGCATACCGAAAGGTTTAAGGCAAACAAAACTATCACGAGAGTTGTGATTGCACAAGGCAAACCAGCGGCTGATAGTTTTCATGACAATAATCTTACCGACAGTTTATTCCGTTTCAAGCCAATAATCGGTAGAGTACCGATTTGTACGATCCAGGACCTTCCATAAAGGCAATAATGAAAATAACGCTTTAGGCTTGAGAGCCTAGACTAAATTTAAATATCTATTTAATATATCATGCAACAAAAGAACATCTGTACTCACCTCGGGTACAGCTTGTGAATAATTATTAACCTGATGCACATCCAAGTGATCTGTTAGAGCAGAGAAATGTGGCCATGGTGCATCCGCATCCATTGCCACTAGAGCAGGGCTTGCTATCAATGCTGCATTTGGTTTTGCTGGTATCGGTGGAGCGCGGTGCGATCGACGCGGCATTAAACGCGGACTATTAGGTGTAGATTGTGAAGTTTGTTGTTGTTGAAGCGCAGCCGCAGCGCCTGAACCGGCCGGGGAAGCACCTTGTGCACGTGTACTTTGTGAACTTGTCAGCGGAATTTGACCGCTAAATGAGGTAGCCCTTTTCGCCATTAACGGCGACGATGTTAACGATGCTGAACCATAACGCGATCGGTGTTGTTGCTGTAAATAGTACTGCTGATGCTGTTGAAGGTGATGACTTTGCGACGTCGCCGATGGAAATGTCTGCGTTCCACTGGACAAGTAGTACCCCGATCCATCAGGATGCCGAATGTAATAATTGTGTGAGACAGATTGGGCAGCTGTTGATGTTGGCACTGACGACAACGATGGCGTCGGTGAATTGGCCTCACGCTGTTGCAACTCACTTAGACACGACAATGACTCGAAAATTTGTGACAAACGACCTGACGGTATTTCGTCAGACATTTATACGACCTGTGCGACTGGATAAATTTATTGTTGTCCTATCAACTGTTGAATCCTCACTAAAAAGATAACGAGAGATAAAAAAAAATTAATTCAAAGGTAGCAACTGGCATGGAGGGCGTTAAAGGTTTATGTCTGTCATAAGATTGTGTGTCTATTTCATGCCTTCAGAAAATCGGAACGAATATTATGGTAAAAAGGTGTGGCTAAGATAATCTCTGTTTAAAAAAAAAAAAACCCTTGAAATTCAGCACTACATGTACTTCTCTCCGCTGTTTCATCTCTGTTTTCAAATTATGATAACACAGACTTTATGAATCAAAAGCTCCGCCACGAAATCACCCACTCTACCACATAGTGTGGGGATAAACTGCCAGAATCTGGATACGAGACATGACTCCGTCTAAAATGCAATTTCAAAGCTCTTTATCTCTCCTTCGAAATACAAAAGGGTTGAGTATTGATTTTGGATTTCGCGCAAATCGTTCGAAAGCGAAATGGAAAATATGGGACATTGACTGATTAGGGGATGAAATATATTGTTGAATCTCTATTTCCACCCTCCGCAAGCGTTGGGTCTTTGTGTTTGATGTGAATGGGATGATTTTCGCCGTGCATACGTTTCGAATCAAATTATCATTTGGTATGCGTATGTTCTACTATGTAAACACTTAAGATTTAGATCTTTGTGATGCCTTGTTCGTGGAAATAGAAAGAAAATATCTACTTCCATTCAGAGACACGTATAAATATGAGTGTCTGACTTTATGTTAGCATATGTACATTTATCGTTTAAAAATTTGTTCGTTTTCTTATCAATATAGTGTCAGTGATTTATAAAATCAGAAAATGTGTGACGGAAAGTCTTGTGGGAACATCTAGTTGAACACATACAGGAATCGAACAAGTACAGGAGAGAGCCTTTTAGGTGATTTTTAGCCAAATATTTCTTAGCTTAAACATCATCATCACCATCATTTTCAATGACCCGGTTATCTACTATGAAGGTCGCGGGGTTAGGGTGTCTAAGTGGACTATCCACATCGCCCGATCTTCCGTCATCGACTCTAAATCATCAGAGGCTATCCCTATACGGGTAGAGGCGGGATTTTGGACTTGGTCCAGCCATCTCATCCTAGGCCTATCCAGGGGACGCCTACCCGATGGCACGAATTCCATGGCACAGTTAAAACATTCTAGCCGTTAAATAGCCTTGACCTCAGTAACATCATGCAAATTGCACTAAACATGGTGTCAATCTGAAGGGCTATGTATTAATAATTCTAAATCGATCATCATCTTTTCCACCAATGAGAGAATTCTTAACCCTCCGATGGGTGAGAAGGTCCCTGCGGATCTTTTCGATTTATATACAAACATATATTTCGATATGTGGACAGGGCTTGACATTACACTAGAAACTGTTTTGCACCTATTTTCGAAATGCTGTCTGTTTGTGCGCGCGTGTGTGTGTGATCATATTTTTCGCCTTCAATATCTGGAGAACGAAACAATGTAGGACCATGCGGTTTTTTTGTTTTAATTGTCAGCGTGAAACTTAGAGCTGATTAGATTTTGAGCATAATCGGAGTAGCGGATGCTGAGGGAATTGAAGAAATGTTTTCTATTCAAGTTCGCGCCACAACTCTTTGTGGAACAATTAAACAGTGTGTATTCAAATTTTTCGCGGTCGATAAATTTTTTGTTTAATTATGAAACAAACAATAATATTACTGTTTTTGATATAACGCGATACGAGGTGGGAATTATAGGACTGGCTCCCCAGTCGAATTTTTATAGGTTCACAAATCCCTTTAGATGCATTTACGCACTTAAAACAACCATGAGCTAACACACAAAACCATCAAGGCACAATTGCATTAAGACTATAGTCTACATTTTTTGAAAAATTGTACAGAAATTGCACAAGGTCCCTTGGGATCCATGATTGTCACTGGTCGGAGGGTTAGGTAAGTAAGGTGGCTATCCATGCGAGGCACAGACACACATAGGCCAAGGAAGGCCCTTTGTGATACTACTGGGATCTACCCTAGGTGCCACTTCGGCTAATGAAACCATTTGGAGCTCTTGATAAAGCTGACGATACTTTTGATATCAGCATGAGATAATTCGCCCAAACTGTCGAAATGGTAGGCTCCTAGATAGAGCTTCCTTTTTTGGGACAGGGCAGGGCAAGTGCAGAGAAAATGGAGAATCGTTCCATGCAGCTCCTGCAAAAGTCATTTGCGAAGAGGCCAATCCTTTTAGCATGAAAGCCAATAGGACACTAAGTACTCTAAGAGTAATTTACATGTAGCGAGTGGAATACCCAGATTCCTCAGTTCTGGTAGGATCTCTAGAGTAGTACCACGTTTGGCGAGTACGTCGGCCTTACATTTCCTTCGAATGTCCCTATGACCGATTACCCAGCATAGCTGAAAAATGTTAAAATGCTCTGCCATCTCAGTGAGAGACGAGCGACAATTTGAGGTAGCTTTTGGTTCGGAGGGTTAATCCACCAACTTTATGACTGAACAGCGCACAGATCCCATTCTCAAGTAAAGCCAAGTATTTAGGAGTACATACTTCTAGACCAAAGACTGACCTGAAATACAGTTTTCAAGAACATCACCACGAAAGGTACCTCAGTCTTTTCGACCAGTCCACGACTATTTGGGAAGAAGTAGAGCATGGGTCCAAAAATGATACTCTGAACTTCACTCTAATAGCATCTCACTATCACAATCACCTATGGTGGATCCCTTGTATAGGGGAACCAGTTAGGGCAAGCCTGGGCTTAAAAATTTCGTACGGTGCACATCTGTCTGACAGCAACCTTGGAACTTTTCTAGACCTCTCTCCTCTCCATACAAAGGTTAAAAGCTTGCCTGCAACCTGCGCCAATAACTTTCACCTCTCACACCACCTCAATTGATCCACGAAGTAATACTGAATCTTTCCAATCCGGTTATTTGCATCACATACTTCAGGTTTTCCAGGATTAACTTCTCCTCCACTTAAAGAGTAATGACGGATCATGCAATCCCAACCAGTGTGGCATACTGACGGCTCAAAAAACCGAACATTGTGCTGATGAAAGTATCTATGGACCAAACGTCATGTTAGCCTTCGCTACTCTACTTATATCTTTCAAACAAGGTTCTCGAATTTGGAACCGTCGGTGTAGAGATGAACAGAATGGTCAGCTCTGGCGTCACAACTCTTCCACACCTCTCGGAAAGGAATGAAAGTCCGGAAGTTGAAATTTAAATTCAACTTGGACGGTGTGTAGTCGGTGTTTTGCGGAATGAAAGTTATGGGATCTAAGATCAAGAAGTGACCAATATGGTTGTTTGACTATTGGGAGGAGGCTAGCAGCAGCTAGCAGCAGTTTGCCAAAAATATCTAGACGAAGTAGATGTAAGAGCACGTCGAGTGTCGCGAATGGCGACACCAGACGATCACACCCTACATGAGTATATGTCTGACAACGAACACGTAAAAACAGTGCGTGGTATGAGGTTGCAGTCCCCACTTCTTACAAATGGCCTTTTTGTAACAGTATAGCGCTGCAGTGGTTTTTTTGACGCGTTCAATAGTATTGGCTTTCCAGTCTAATTTATTGTCCAGAATGAGACCAAGGAATTTAGCTTTGTGAGCAAAGCACAGGCGGGTGTAGTTTAGAGAAGGAGGGTCTGTTGGAGGAATTTTGTACTTCCTGGTGAAGAGGAATTTTTCAGTCTTTTCATGGCTGACAACCAGACCGTTTTTAGCTGCCCATCTTGCGAGAATAGAGAGAGCGGTTTAAAGAAGTTCACTAAAAGTGCTAGGCTATTTCCCGAAGACAGTTATCGCAACATCATCTGCATAAGCAATCACTTCGCATCTAGCCCTTTCCAGGTCGAGCAGCGGCCTATTGACCGCTACATACCAGAGAAAGAAAGGCAGAACACCACCTTGTTGCGTACCGCAACTCACGGATCCGCGGGCCGAGGCAATGCCAAGCTTGATACTAATTGTTCTGATTGCTTCTAATTTGACATTATTGAAGGCACCTCCGACACTTCTTGACGCCAAGTGATTTTTCGATGGTATGTACCAATGAGTGCAAAGCAGTTTCAACAGATCTGTCTTTGCAATAAGCATGTTGGGACGCTGACAGAAGTTTGGTGTCTACGCTACAGCGTAGGTGGGAGACAAGTTTGTTTTTAATAGGAAGGATGATAAACTAATGCGTGAGGTCTTGTCTGCCTTGGGTATGAAGACGACTTCAGACAAAGGTATCTGCAATAGAGGTTTGGCCCAGAGAATGCATCAGACTCGACATCCGATAAAAAAAGATCGTAAACTTCTCTGACAGTTAGCAACGTTCAGCTCTCTTCACTTCAAAAATGGCCAGGAGGGCATATTTTGGGCGAATATCCGCCATAGATCGCTTAAGACTAAACCACTTAGGCAGGAGCTATTCACCTCCCCAAAAAAAGTCAACCATGCTTTCTCAACCACGCTTCCGCAAGAACAATCCTGAGGTTCCTGCATTATATGTACAGCTGTACATTTGTTTATGTATAAACCATTTAAAAACATAGAATTTTAGAACTGAAGAACACACGAAAAGACAGATTACGCGTTTATGCAACATATTCTCAAAATTATTTGCCTCTACTTTAAATGGAAAGCACTTTTTCAAAGAGAACTCAATAATTAAGAACAATTTCAAGGTCGATGCTAAGAAATTAAAATTTCTAAAATTCTTTACTCTGTAGAATTTTTCTGTAGTTGATTACTACAAAACGCCATTAATTTAGTCTGGCATCTGTCTGCCTGCACTTATGATATGGATGTATACACAGACATCCACAGAATATCCCCATATGGCAGATACTAAGAGTACTCACTTGATGCCATAATTGCCGACGTTCCATGCGACTGGGACTTTGCATCTTAAAAAGGGAACTTGTAAGCAAAAGTTAATTCAATCAAGCACTGAAACGTACACATGCACATGTATATTTAAATAGCTTTTGTGAGACTTGAGATAATTCGGAGAAACGGGGAAGCGCTTAGAAATTTATCTATGCACGTACAATATGAGCATACAGTGGAACTCGGTTATAACGACAACACATGGAAGAGGAATTCTCCGACGTTACCAGCGGATGTATGTACCACTCAAGAATATGTACCGATATTCTTGAGTGGAACGCTTTTGAATGACAACTGACACAAAAATCAAAGAAAATGAACTCCAGATGGATTCAAACATAAATGTATCATGTCTATAGACATGAAAGACAAGAATGAGGCAAAAGAAGTAGAAAATTCTTCGGGTTGTGTCGATCTCGGTCGTTATATCCAAATTTTACGGCAAGCAACCACCACGAAAAGGTCGTTATAACCGAAGTCGTTACAACCGAAACATGTTTTTCATTATTGAATGGCAAAGAAATGAAAACCCTCTGAACTGGGCCAACTACAGAGGCATCAGTCTTCTCAACATCGCCTACAAGTGAGCGGCTGAAGCCGTTCGTCAACAATCTGATCGGTACATATCAGTGTGGTTTCAGGCGAGGAAAGTCCACACTCGACCAAATAAGGCCGCGTATGAAAGCAGCGTCTATAGAGACGAGCTATACAGAGCCATGTTTAGTTCTGGCATCCCTGCCAAACTCATCTGTTTCTGCAGGATTACGGTGGAAAATGCACCCTGGTCCATCAAATTCGGTCAAGACCTCACCGAGACCTTTGATGTCAAAAAAGGTTTTAGACAAGACGACGCCGTGTCATGCGACTTCTTCAACATCGCTCTTGAAAGAGTTGTGCAAAACTCTCGCGCCAACACCAGAAGCACAATCTTTCAAAAGTTGGTCCAATTATTCGGATACGCCGACGATATCGACAAGTATATGCTGTCAACAAAAAAGGACACCCAACACCGACGCCTTGGACAGAACGTCACAATAGACAATTATAACTTCGAGGTAGTTAAGAACTTTGTCTACCTAAGCTAAATGACACCAGCGCTGAGATTAAACGCAGAATAACTCTTGCCAATCGCCTCTTCTTTTGACTAAGAAGGCAATTGATTAGCAAAGCCCTCTCTCGAACAACTAAGGTGACCCTGTATACGATCTTAATCGTCCCAGTCCTGCTCTACGGCGCAGAGGCATGGACTCTGTCAAAAGCAGATGAGGTGGCTCTTGGTTTTTTCGAGTGATTTTCGGTCCCGTCTGCATAGACGGGGAGTGGAGGAGGAGATACAATGACGAACTGTACAGCGACATAGACTTAGCCAGAAGAGTAAAGGTCCAACGACTGAGGGGCTGGGTCATGTAGATCGTACGGACACCAATGCTCCGGCCCGGAAAATCTTCGAATCCAAAACCGAGGGACGGCGCAGTAGAGGAAGACCGCGACTCAGGTGGCGCACGCAAGTGGAAGGTGACCTCAACCAACTTGGCGTGCGAAACTAGAGGCAGTTGACTGGAGAGGCTTGGTGGTTGAAACCCAGGTCGGACATGCACTGTAGCCCCACCTTAAGTAAGTTAGTAAGGCCGTTATAGCCGAAATTGGTGCAACTGAAAGATTTTGTTCATTATTGTATACTTTAGCTTCTAACTTTGTCATTTTAACCAAAATTGTCATTATAACCGAGGTCGCTATTCACGAATTTCACTGTATTTAATAATTTCTCTGCTAAAATACTCACAAATACGAGAGTAATGTTTGAATATTTTACGGAAATTATTATATTAAAGAATACTCTCACATGTTCATAAAGGCGACCATTGGTTCTGTCAACCCATGCAAAAAGAAGTCCTAAAAAAACCAACGAACGAACGAAGGGTAATAAAAGGACAATTCAGCTCAGAATTTAAAGTCATGTTCGATTCGGCACTTGTTTAATTCTGGTGATTTTTATTGGTTGCCATCGGTAACATGAATCAATGAAGCATAAAATTAAAAAACAAAATATATAAATGTAAATCTTATCCGAAGTCATCCATTACGAGCCATCAATTCAGAGAAGGAGATATCACACAAAGTTGTTGGATCCCTATTTATGAGCTGCGGCGCAGCGTGCCGATGTTGATCCTTTTTTTCCCGATACATTTGTGCGTAACGAACCTTTTCAAATATGTATACTCGTATGTATGTCCCTGTGTTTAAGTTTATAATCCCATGCATGCTGAAAATTGATATGCCTGCGACGGTCCAACTAGGACGACGTGCTCTTAAAAAGCAGTAACTTCTTTCATTTATTTGCAATTTAAAAAAAAACGTATTCGTGGCAAAGACTGACATGGCTACCCTTTAAATTTTCTTTTTAAATTCCCTTTTTAAGGCATGTGTGCCTTCAAACCACTAAATGATACGATGTGTGACACGGACAGCAATTGGTCGGGTAAGTACCGCCTTTTAATAGTTTGAGCACAAGACCTGCCAGAAAGTCAACTAGGTGTCAGCTTAGAGACAGAAGTAGTCTATTGGATGTCCGTAACAGGCGAAGGGCCTATATGAGAGAATTGTCCGTAGTTAGTTAGAGTTGTCTTCAAAGAAGGCCAGAAAGTAGGTCCATTGTGATACCAATAAGTACTGGGGTTTGATCCTTGCTTACTCCTGAAATCATTTAGATTTCCTAACATAGCTGTTGAGATTGGCCGTACTGGCGGAGCTCAGATAATTTCGATCGTAAAAGAAGTAACGGACTAGGGTGGATTTCCTAGGGTGGGCCAGGGCAGGACAGATGCAGAGGAAGTGTGCAGTGGACTCTTTCTCCTCGTTGTCTCTGCAGCTCCTTCAGAAATCGTTAATTGCTATACCCAGGCGTTGAGCATGCCTGCCTAGGATGTAGTGTTCCGTAAGGACATTGATTGGTTTTAAAAATTGGTCTCTTTTAAATCGTATTAATTTTTCAGATCCAGGACCGGTCAGCTCAGCGCTTTGACATGATCGAGCTCCCTGCCGTCTGTACATTGAGAGCCTAGTCCAGCTAATTCGTCAGCCGCACAGTTCCCTTGAATCTCGCAGTGACCAGGGACCGAACAGAGTGTGACGTTTTACTGGTTAGCGATCTCGTTTAGAGACACGCGGCAGGCCTTCACTGCCATAGATATTATTGTGTTGGACACGAGGGACCTGATCACAGCCTGGCTGTCGATGCAGATCGTAATATCCGTGCATGATATTGGGTTAGCCGTCAGCCAAGCGGCTGAAAGACACTACAGTGGTTGGGGAGACTGGTTGGTGGATGTCCAGGTCTTCTGAAAAAACACCGACACCGACTCCTTCGGCTGATTTAGAGCTGACTCCAGGCGATTCTGTCCGGTATTTTGCGCTTATAGTCCATGTTGAAGTTGTTTTTGTTGAGCAGCGTGTCAGTTAATTTGGGAAGGCTGCGGCGAGTAGATAGGATTCTGCTATATCAGACAATTTTGACACATCATTGATGGGTTTCTCTCAGTCTTAGGGCCTGGTTAGCGGCCTGCTGTATGTCATAGATATCTATTGGCAATAAGTGGAGCATGATTTGAAGGGTAGCTGAAGGAAAAATTCTCAGCGACCTAGTAATTCTGAGGCAAGCCGCACGCTGGACTTTCTTGGAAATTCTAATGCCGGTTTTTTCCTAGAACCGGCCACCAGACTATTATGCCATAACAAAGACTCTTCTTAGGCAGGCATGCACTTAGACTGGGGGTACCTTCCAACGATTTTTGTAAAAGCTGCAGGGATGAGGAGGAAAAAGAAACTACGACCCACCTACTGTGTACATGTCCTGCTCCTGTGACGCTGAGAAGAAAAACCCTTGGGGAATACTTCTATGATGATCTTAACGATCTAGCTGAACACGACATCCAGAAGATAAGAATCTTCATCTCTGAGACGAAATGGTTGAAATCTTAGGGTTAACACCGCTACGGTTGCCCACCTTCGTTGTACTTATGGTACATATTCTGATTCCCTGGTGCCGGTAAGTCGGTTTTCTTTGCTATGGTATCACAATGGGCTAATCTGGTCTAAGAGTGTGCCTGCCTGAGCAGGGACAACCACCTAACCTGACCTAAGACTCGGTCTTACAACTACAGTTAGACCCAGTGCATGATATTCGGCTATATGTCCCATCTGGTACTTACTGCTCTTTTACACGAGTAGAGTGCTACCAGTGATTTCCTGGTGCGTTCCGCAGAAGCTTTCTGCCTAGAATGGGTTCTATCCTTTTTGCACTGTTTAAAAAGTTCAGATGAATACCGTTGAGCTTGGGTGGGATAATGACTGGAATATTGATTTTCCTAGTGAAAAGGACCAGCTCCGTTTTAGATGGATTGACACTAAGCTCACAGCTGTTTGCCCACGTAGTGAGCTTGCTTAGAGCGTGTTGAAGAATATCTACCAGTGTTTGAGGGTATTTGCCCGTCACGACGATGGCGACTTCGTTTGGATATGCTACCACACCACACGCACGCTCTAGCTCGTGGGTATATCGCTTAAACCTTGCAGTGTAACTACTCAAGCAGCATGGAAAAGACGAAAGAAATGGAGCGTAAAGTGCGACTAGACAAACGCAGGTAGGTACATCAATGCTTTGGCCATGCAGACACAGCGAGCAAGTGTGGTAGAAGAACCGTCCTTAGAATCACTGGAGATTTAAGGATGATAACGAGATAGCTAAGATAGCTAAAGCAACGCACGTTCTCCATCCTCATCCTGCATTGCTCTTCTTAACTCGTCTCAATAAATGCTGCCATACGAGGCCTTAAATCGATAAGAAAGATTTCGTCTGAACCAATTTTGATTAAACATAATTCACAAAGTGCAGAGTACATTACATACTTCATGAAGTAAAAAATCGAAGAGGAAACAAAGCACACACATATGTACATAAATACGTATCATACATAATTCTCTGCCATCCTTTTCACTGTAATCAAGGAATGTCAATGAAGCGCGCGTACATTATAACCATCAGGCCACGTGTTTGGATTCCATAAATACCGTCATTCACTTCCACAGCCCCTTAGTGGAGTTGGGTTAATGTAAAAGAAGAACATGCCTTTTTCGTTCCTTTTTAAGAAATCAAAATACTCGTACATATGAGTGCGTGATATTAAAAACAAATAAAACAAAAACAAACGAAGCAGAAGGCATTCAAACGCGTCACAAAATAATATGCAAAATACTTGTTGGGGAGTCTCGGATGCCTCATGTATTGGGATGGGACGCATTCAATGTCCAATACGTTGCTTGGAGCTATGAACTGAAAATGAATGAAATGATTCCCAAATGCACGCTTAAAGGGCACACAAGTGAATTGAAGAACCAGAATGTACGCTATGTGTGGGAAGAAGTGTAAGAAACTTTTGTGTCACCGTCAATGAAGAGAGAAAAAAGTGTCAAGAAAAACAAATTATAATAATACAATACGAATACGTAAATAAATAACAGCAAAAGAAAAGGATGATCGTCTGCGGTGCTTAGAATTTTAATTGACTATATACCACGTCAATATCGTTGTTAAGTCGAAGACATAAATACACACGATGGCAATGGCGATGGCATCGTGTTCGTGTTCGGTGGAACTAAGACCCCATACGTGAAGTAGGAAAGGCAGCGCGATAGAGTGCAATTTCCTGTTAAACGTTTGTCTGATTTAAAAAAAAATGGGAAAGCAAGTTGTAAATAAGATCCGGTATATCAGACCTTTGGATTGACTTTCGACTCTAATAAGTTCCCAGTGACAACTGCAACAAAAGAATTTTTTTCTATTTATCAAATTTGTTATGAGCCAGGGTAGGCCACGGAGGCATCTTTGGAGCAGGTGAGAAGGACAGCGGCACGATCGCGGTTGCACGGCTAGGCTTCTCTTATTGCCTCCCCATACACCTCCTGCTCAGACTTTTTATATCGTGCCTATGCTGGCTAATAGAAAACAAGAAGTTCCCTAATACCCTAATTAGACCACGGACGAACATAAGAGGATAGGACAGGGAAGTATTTCTTTATTTTATAATCCACACGCTGGGTGTTGTAATAATAGGGTAGACTCTGATTAGTAACATATAGGCGATGCCCAGTGTTGTAACTGTTACTACACATCTACACATTTTACCTCCTCGTGGTAGCAACTGGGTACTGGTTGTTGTCTACCCGGACTCAACTTGCTAAACTTATAAGCGCGAGTGTTGACCAGAAGAAAAAAATTGCCGACTGCCGAAGAATTCCCCACGGTGGTGTCTATTACTTCCGGATCGGGAGTAACACCTTATCTGGGCTACTTCAACATATTTGGAGCTGAGGCCGATAAGGATTTCCAAGAATCGGTTGGGGTCTTGGAAAAGTGATGGTGGCGGATGAGGCAACGACAGAGCTCACATCCCTGAAGTGGGTTACCGAAATCGGTTATGCCTGCCCCTCGTCCTAGGGGTTTTGTTTTACAATGGACCTGGTTCTCCAGGTTGGGGGCTGTGCGAAGGGGTAACTGCTCTGCCACGGAAAAAAAAAATCATAGTAACGAAGCGAAAACAAGTCTCGGAGACGGACGGATTTACTGATGACGAACCAAGCAAACGAAATAAGGACAACGATTTTCGGATCTGCAAGTGGAATGTTAAGTCCCTTAACAGACCACGTGCAGCAGAACAATTAGCGGAGGCCCTAGACTGTTGCAAAGCAGACATTACCGCCATCCAAGAAGTGCGGTGGGATCGGCAGGACAAAAAGAGGATGAAAACTACGGCGATTGCTACCGGCAACAAAAGCAGCAGAATGTGGATTTGTAGTTGGAGGCAGGCTTAGGCAAGAAGTCTTAAGCTTCAGGTATGTGAGCGAATGCCTCACGATAATCCGCATCAAAGCTAAATTCGCCAACATAAGCCTGATATGCGCGCATGCCCCCACAGAGGAGAAAGGCGACGACACCAAAGACAGGTTCCACGAGTTCTAGGGCAAGACATACGCGCTGTGCCCTAACTATGACATTAAGATTGTCCTAGGCGATTTTAACGCAAAGCTAGGAAGAGGGGGCATCTTTGGTAGTACTGTCGAAAACCACAGCCTACACGACACCACCTCCGATAACGGATTTAGGCCGGTCGACTCTGAGTACCCGGAGATCTCCTGATCAATCAACCGTCAATCAGATTGACCACATTGCGATCGACGCAGGGCACTCATCCAGTATTATGGATGTCCGAACGTTCCGAGAGGCCAACATTGACTAGGACCATTACCTTGTTGTAGCCATGGTACGGGTGCGGATATTCCAAAACTCCGCCAAGACAAGGAAATACTGTGAGGAAGTTCGACGTCGGACAGCTGCAATCGCAAGAGATCACCAGATCCTTTTCCGATCGAGCCTCTCTCAATCTCTCAAGAGGTCCTATGCCGCCAGCATCAAGTATTGAGGACCAGTGGCAACTTTGCCAAAAAGCCATCAGAGATGCCGCCTCGGATGTGCTGGATTTTACACGACCACCACAACGAAACCCCTGGTTTGCCGACGAGTGCCGGCAAGCACATGCAGCGAAACAAGAGGCTTAGAAAGCGGCGCTGCATAGAAAGACCAGAGCTGCTCGCGAGCTCTACGGGCAGAAGAGGCGAGACGAACACAAGCTTTTCAGAAGGAAATAGAAAGAGCATGAGAAGCGCGCGATCGAGGAGATAGAGGGATGTCATAGCAGGAATGAGGTTCGGAAGTTTTACCAAAGTTTAAAAAGAACCTGTCAAGGTTACAGAGCACGAACCGAGGCTTGCAAGGATGAACAAGGGAACATCGTAGTAGAATCGCAGTCGATGCTGAGGATATGGAAGAACTACTTCTGCAGACTGTTTAACGGCGACGACGAATCATATCCCGCTGTCAGGCAGAATGAACCATTCAACCTGGACGACGAAGACCAACAATTCCGTCCACCCGACGATAGCCATATCTAAACTTAAGTCCAACAAAGCCGCTGGAGCTGCCGAGCTGTTCAAAGCGGCAGGCGATGACTTGGTAATTAAGGTCGGTAAAGAGCTCACCGAGACCTTTGATGTCAATAAAGGTTTTGGACAAGGCGATGCAGTGTCATGCGACTTCTTAAACATCGTTTTTGAAAGAATAGTGCAAAACTCACGCGCCAACACCAGAGGCAGGGCTAAGAAGGCAATTGAGTAGCAAATTCTTCTCTCGAACAACTTAAGTCCTGTATAAGAGCTTAATCGTCCCGGTTCTGCTCTACGGTTCTGCTTTTGGTCATTTCGGGTGATTCGCAAACGGTGAACGGAGGAGGAGATACAACTACGAACTGTACAGCGACATCGGCTAAGCCAGAAGAGTGAAGGGGTAAAAGCTCAGTAGGCCCAGGGATCTAAGCATGATGAAGTCGAGTACTTTCTCCCTAATCAACACAGATACCTAACCTCACCTATACGAATTATGTAAGTGAAATTATAACTTTTACGATGACTTTAAGTCATAAACACACATTTTTCTCAAAGCAGACCAATGAACCTGAAGCAAATTAACTTTCATGATTGAAAACTGGGACGTCTATGTACTTTTGAAATGTCTGCCAATCAACTTGGACTACAGTTGAAAGACTTTAAGCAAAATATTTGCTTGTAAAAAACGAATACTATCTCACAAAATATTCTCTTCAAATTAAATATTTTTATCTTTTTTCGACTAGTCCTTTATTTATGTCCTCCAGTAACGCATAGGTAAACATGAAGAGGCAAAAATCCGAGGCGGAAGTTTCTGCTTTGTTCACTTCGCAGCTATCTCCATACCACTTTTTTGTTTTCCAGACATCACCCTTCGTTTATACAGCATCTGCTCTGCTTATAGCAGGGAATAAAAATTATACTTCGATTTTTCTTCGCCTTATTCGCTTTTCTTTCTTTTTTTATTTTGGACAAGTCCGTCCAATTTATAAAGAAGGACATGTTGATAAATTAAATCAGCTTCACGAAAGTTGACGATGCTGATGTCCTCCTCTCAGTGATAATTGTATTAAATGAATAGGGAACTCTTGCAAAGAGAAAGGAGCTTAAGAAGTTCAAAACAAAGACTGAAGGATGTTTTTTTGACGAAAAAAAAAATTCACGGAGAATACATCCATCGATTCCCTGTAATTTAATTAAGTCCTGTACCAGGACAACGAAGCGTGATATACTTCTTTTTTTTTTACTCAAAAAAAAAATCATAAATTTATGGATGACAAAGAACGTGCAATGCAGATTGGGATGTGTACTCGTACTCGTACAGATGATATACAGAACAAAAATCAATAAAGTAAACATAAAGAAATATTTATGCGACATCGCTGGGCCAAATATGACGATTGGTTTGGCGATGACAAGGTTCAGCGCGAAATATCCTAGAAAATACATTCGGACATCAAACTGGGAATCACTGAAGCGTCATTGTTGCATTGATTTTAATTGAATAAGCGCACGATTGGTATTGCAGATACGTTTTACATGTGTTTTGAGGGTACAGTGGTCATGTGTCGACTGCCGAGCAGACATTGTCGACATTGATTGTTCCCCTCTTCCATTCCAGGAGGAATAAATGAATTTTATTTGAGTTTTAATTAAAAAATTATCCCTACTCGCGTTTAATGGAAAATATATGACATGGACGTGGGATTTGTTTGTATGCGGATGCTGATGAAGTGCAGTTGATGGCCTTTTGGGCGAAGTCCTAACAGATGATGGAGTCCACGGATTTTATATTAATGGCGGAGGACAACTGCGAACAGGCTGAGCTAATTTATGTTTTCGTTAATTTTGATGGAGTGGGATCATAGTATGTACAGGGTTTTTCAATAAGAGCCCTACAAAAGTTTTTTTAAATAAAACAAAAACGGTTTTGGATATCAATGAAATTCTTTATTCCTGTGAAAGTACGTTCGGTGCCATTATGTATGGAACTCGATTTCTTTTGCATGGCCACCACGGGCACACTTGCAGAAGTCCAGACGCTGAACCCAATTTTCGACGGTTTTCAAGCATAAATCGGCCGATACTGCTGCAATTTCACGTATGATATTCGTACGAAGTTCATCAATCGTCGCTGGCTTGTTGGCATAGACCATAGACTTGACGTAGCCCCACAGGAAATAGTCTAACGGCGTCAAATCGCACGACCGAGGCGGCCAAGCGACTGGACCATTTCGTGAGATAACACGTTCTCCAAACTTGGTTTCCAATAAATTGATTGTGACATTCGCTGTGTGGCTTGTGGCGTCGTCCTGTTAAAACCACATGTCCTCCAAGTCCATATCATCCAATTGGGGCCAAAAATATTCGGTTATCATTGAACGGTAGCGATCCCCATTCACAGTAACGTGCCGGTCTTGATCATCACGGAAGAAGTACGGCCCAATGACGCCGCCGGCCCATAAACCACACCAAACCGTAATTTTTTCGGGATGCAATGATGACTCATGGAGTACGTGTTGATTGCTGCCTGACCAATACCGCATATTTCGTTTATTGACGAAGCCATCCAGCCAGAAATTATGACGACCATAAATTGGACGTAGCGCTCTTAACGTTGAGGCCACTGACTCCGAATTTCGGTAGTAAATTTTAATAATTTCGACTCGTTGTTGGCTCGTATATCTTTCCATCATGAAATGGCAAACCTTACTGAAGATAAATGTCAAAAAACCGCAAGAAAAATATGGCGTCGTTTGCTGTCCCTGTCGCTCTACTTTTGTAGCGTCCCTATTGAAAAACCCTTTACATGTGTCAATCTTGGAGAACAGACCAAGTATCGTAAAAGACCCAAAGAGTCTGAGGGAACAATAACTATTTTTTTCGCAAAAAAAGAGAGAAAAATCGACGATTCGGTGAGAAATTAGTCTTGGAGTTTTCTTGACTAGAAAAAGGAAGATGCCAGTTTTACTCTGCCAAAACTGGACAGTATCACAATAGATCTCTCATCCGAGGCGAAATATCTTGGCGTCATTCTTGACGAAGCTGACGTGGAGAAGGAATATCGAGGACAGGATGAAAAAAGAAATGACGGCACTCAACGCTTGTAAGAGGACCTTTTGGGAAAAGATGGGGCTTGCAACCACGTTTTATTCATTGGATATATACAGCAATCGTAATGCCTATCATCTCCTATGGATGCTTAGTATGGTGGAGTGGAACAAAGATTAAGAGCTATCTTAACGAACCCTAGACAGTACAAAGGCTAGCTGCACCTAGGCACTTTGCACTATGGGAGTAGTAAGAAGTTCACCACAAGCAGGTCTGGATATGATCCTTCATTTCCACCCCCTGGACCTGTTAATATAAAGCGCTGCTACACTGACGGCTCAAGAATGAAAACAGGAACGGGAGCCGGATTCTACCCTGAAACCCTGCAGAAACAGGAATCCTTTAGATTGTCAGAAACATATAGCGTCGCCGAGAAGCCGAGAACCTGGCAATAGAAAAAGCTGCAGAGATTTTCACCTTTCCCCATCAGATTTAACCATCTTCGTTG
This sequence comes from Matsumyia berberina, assembly GCA_917880715.2. NCBI lineage: Eukaryota > Metazoa > Arthropoda > Insecta > Diptera > Syrphidae > Matsumyia > Matsumyia berberina. The sequence continues at coordinate 85,096,425 of OU862871.1, read as the reverse complement.
ACAGTCAAGCAGCTTTAAAATCAATAAAATCCAACACAATCAAATCAAAGGCAGTCAAGAAATTTCTGGACTCGCTGATCACCATAAGGCACTATACAGTCAAACTCTGCTGGATTCCCGGACATAAGAACATAGAAGGGATCGAAAAAGCTGATGAATTGGCAAGATTGGGGTCGGGTATGAACATTAGCGAAGCAGACACATCTGTAATGCCACCGATAGGGAGATGCACGCAATTCTAGCGTGACACAACACACAAACAGAACATTGCTCTCCCTATAGATAACAAAGCCGCCATCAAAGGTATTGACTCGGCTACAATATCCTCCAAACTAGTGCAAGAGTGCTAAAACGAGCTTATGCGCTTGGGTCACACTTTGGACTACATGGCACAATGGCATAAAAGGAAACGAGCGTGCAGATGAACTGGCTTTGTAGGGCTCAGCTCTACACGGCTCACTCGCGATAAAGGTCCATATCTCGCTAGGAGCGATTAAAGGATAAATCCCCTCAAACTTCCTGCAACAGAGGAGGAAGGAAGATATGGCTCAGCTACAATAAGATTAGAACGAAAGAGTTCCTAAACGGAATCCATGTAGATATCGCCAGATTAATGGCAATAACCATGGGGTATTGGCCAATCGTAGACCCGTAGCCAGCTGTAGGTGCTAAAGGGACCTGAGGTCTGGGATTTTGGGATATCCCGTAGAAATTTTCATTTACCGTGAGAAGAATTCTCGATTTGAATGTTCAAAAAAAATGAGTTCCCTTCAAAATCTCCTAAGCTCTCTCGAAAATTTAATCTTGGCTAAGAGCGTGGCTAATCGAAAACCATACGGTTAAACTAAGTATTCCACACAACCTCCATTGCCGCAGCTAATAAATGAATAGCTCGAGGTGAGCCAAGACCTAGCTTCTCGCAACCATTCATGTTCTGTGTGTCGCATTTTTCGCGCGAATGGAAGGCATCCACAATTTATTACTGACTCTGAATAGCGAATTAAGAAGCTTTTTCATAACATATTATACCTACTCTAGGATGCTTGTCATTCCCCGATGAGAGGTGGTGCCGTGAAAAATGTTCAGTGGATATGGCTGGGGCTTGAATCCACTGTATTGGATTTCCACTGACATACCTTAACCTACCTCAATAATTCACTCCACACAACACGACTGCTAACACAGCAAATAACAAAACAAAACAAAGCATACGAGGCATGCATATGACGAGTCATACATTGACCCGTACTATGAATGAATCATATGACACCAAATAGGCGTGTGAAGGATCTGGCAGCCTAATGAATGTGACAGGATAAAAAGAATCCTAGTTCCCTAACTAGGCAGATCCTTCACTCGCATAATCCCTTTACACCACGCAGTTTGGACAGCAATCCAACGCACTTACCACTAAGCCACGGCGACCACTGCCGCTGCTGCGGAAACCAAGACGAGAAGGAAACTCTCTCGCACTTTATCTGCAAGTGTCCAGTACTAGCAAGAGCCAGATTGCGTGCTCTCAACCAACCATTCTTTGACGATCTCAATGACATCTCGGGTAAAAGGATACGAGATCTAATCCATTTTCTGCGCTCCACAGATTGGATTTAGTCACTCCCGGCTGCCTATGTAGTTTCAACAACACACATCATCAACTAGGTCACGTAAGCCATGGTAACAAAAAAGGACATCTAGTGTCAATTGGGTTATATCGAACCGCTACCTCTACCTACGTACATATTTACTTATTAAACTAACAGGGGATATTCAAACTTGATTGACAGAATAGCACATATTTACATACTTTGAACTTTAAGAGTTTGACACCTACTTAGAGTCATACATACATACAAAAGAGGTATTCTTCGTGTGCATCGATGCTTTATGGTTTAAGCATGTTTTCAGATGTAAAGGAACAAAAAATGGGTGCTCGAAAACAAATTCCGAATTTTAAAAACAAGGACCTTCCCAATGTACATATTTTTACATCCTGTAATAAAAAATTTATTAAATCTGTTTAAAATCAAAAACATCAAACCTGACATGCCAAACTTTAGCATGTCATCGCCATTCAAGCCAACAACTGAAGCAAATTCATATGCTCATCATCGAAAAAATCTCACCAGGAATGATTTTCCTAAGTCAATTTTTTAATTGTTTGTTTTTACAACGATTCACATTCGTAATACAATTTCAAAATTCATTAAGCAAAAAGTTGAATAATCTTCGTGCAAAAGCAACCCCTCCAACAGAAAACAACTCACAACATGAAAAACTCAGTAAACCACCTCCAAAGGTTTTAATCCAACCAACTAATTAGGTACTGCTCCGCGAATTTACTTGATCCCGGCAAAAGAAAACAAAACAAATTCATTAACGTCACACAACAAAGAACAACACAAGCAAACAACACCGGAATTATAAACCTTAACGTTTGTCGGGAAAGAAAAACTGGAAAAAAAAAACGACACCAGTCAGTGCCACCACCTGTCAGCTCACTCCAATGCACACACCATAGCCATAACAAACAATGCAATTCTGTCTAATGCAGTGTCAAATCAAACAGGACGCGGCAGCAGCGTAATCAAAAGCGAAAACCGAATGAAAGAATCTTGAGAACATGTCGACAACGAGATCTTGAATGGAACGAACGCCTACGATAACAAACTCAGTAATATGAAGTAAACCTGCTACCGAAAGGGTAAACGAACGACCTCATGAAAATTTATAAGAGAAAACCTTTTCACTATTAAGAGAAAGATATTCTCTTACTCGGGGGATGACATCGAATTCTTTTGGATCGATGAGGCTAAGGCGCCTCCGTCTATTTCTCTATGGTGTTCTTATAACTACAGGGTTTTTCAATAAGAGCGCTACAAAAGTTTTTTTAAATAAAACAAAAACGGTTTTGCATATCAATGAAATTCTTTATTCCTGTGAAAGTACGTTCGATGCCATTATGTATGGAACTCGATTTCTTTTGCATGGCCACCACGGGCACGCTTGCAGAAGTCCAGACGCTGAACCCAATTTTCGACGGTTTTCAAGCATAAATCGGCCGATACTGCTGCAATTTCACGTTCGATATTCGCACGAAGTTCATCAATCGTCGCTGGCTTGTTGGCATAGACCATAGACTTGACGTAGCCCCACAGGAAATAGTCTAACGGCGTCAAATCGCACGACCGAGGCGGCCAAGCGACTGGACCAATACCGCATATTTTGCTTATTGACGAAGCCATCCAGCCAGAAATGAGCCTCATCGCTGAAGATGATTTTTCGATGAAAATCCGAATCATTTTCAAGTTGTTGCTCAGCCCAATTCACGAACATACGACGCTTCTGGTGGTCAAGCGGATTCAGTTCTTGCGTCAATTTAATCTTGTAAGGATGTAGGCCAAGATCTTTTCGCAAAATTCGCCACAACGACGTCACAGAGATGCCCAACGCTTGAGAACGACGTGTGAGAGACACATTTGGGCTTTCTGCAACTGAAGCCTCAGCGGCAGCAATATTCTCGACACTACGGGCACTTCTTTGTCTCACTGGCACGGGAACATTTTGTACTGTGCCTGTGGATTCAAATTTTTCCACTAGACGCTCAATTGTTGATCTGCTAGGACGATTATGACGACCATAAATTGGACGTAGCGCTCTTAACGTTGAGGCCACTGACTCCGAATTTCGGTAGTAAATTTTAATGATTTCGACTCGTTGTTGGCTCGTATATCTTTCCATCATGAAATGGCAAACCCTACTGAAGATAAATGTCAAAAAACCGCAAGAAAAATATGGCGTCGTTTGCTGTCCCTGTCGCTCTACTTTTGTAACGTCCCTATTGAAAAACCCTTTAGATTCTAGACGAGTGCGCTAAGTAAGCGGATGCACAGGGAAGATGAGAAGTCATCAAACTGGAGATATGTACATATGTATGTACCACCTCTTTACATGTCATCATAATTGAAAAAAAAAACCTAGGTGAACCCAGACACATACTTATGCACTTTGCACTACTTTGTAAAGGGTGGTTAAATTTTAAGGGCCGATGTTGAATGTGAACCACACCTAAACGTCAAGTTTTTTTCTGCATTTCATTTGTCATTTCTCAATTTCAGACTAACTCAATTTGAACCATGGAAAGATACACAATCGAGCAACGCGTTAAAGTTATTCAGGCTTATTATGAAAATGGGCGTACAAATCAAAATGCATATCGTGCACTTCGTGATTTTTTCGGTCAATTTAATCGTCCAAATGTGCGAACAATCGGAAAAATCGTGCAAAAATTTGAGCAAACCGGGTCTGTAGGAGATGTGAAAACACCAGTGCATGCTCATACAGCTCGTACTGCAGAAAATATTGCTGCTGTTCGCGATAGTGTGGCTGAAGAGCCGTCCAGGCCGGTCAGGCAGTTACTGTGAATGGTGTTCGCTATCGTGAAATGATAACGAACTTTTTATGGCCCGAATTGGAAGATATGAATGTGGACGATATGTGGTTTCAACAGGACGGTGCCACTTGCCACACAGCTAACGAAACAATGGCTCTTTTGCGCGCAAAATTCAATGGCCGTGTTATCTCACGTGGTGGCGATGTCAATTTGCCGCCAAGATCATGTGATTTGACACCGTTGGATTTTTTTCTTTGGGGTTATTTGAAAGAAAAGATGTACGTCGATAAGCCAGCAACAATTCAAGAGCTAAAGGATGAGATAATTCGGCACATTAACGGCATAGAACCTCAATTATGCTTCAGCGTCATCGAAAATTTGGACCATCGGATGGAGGTGTGCCGCCGAGGTCGCGGCGGCCATTTGACCGATATTTTGTTCCATACATAATTGAACCATACCAATATTATCATAATAAAAAGAAATGACAATAATTTCCTAAATAATTTGTGTTTTATTCAAAATCAACATCGGCCCTTAAAATTTCACCACCCTTTATATTGTACGCGCAACCTAACTCCGAAAACGCACACGAAAAGGGAACAGGATCTGCTGGATATTCTTCCTCATCGACGACAAGTCAGCCGAAACTGCCGTACATATAAAGGTTTTTAAATAGGGACATAACAACTTTGTATTTTAATCCAAACGCAGCCTTAAACTTTTTTATGATCTGTCAATGTCAAAACGTCAGTCAAGGTTGACATTTTTATCATGGTGAAGTTCGGGAACGAGCAACGTTTGCAAATAATTAAAAATAAATTCTGAGATTGAAGAGCACTAACCCTAATTCTTCGGGTGACTTTCAGTCCCATCTGCATAGACGGTGAATGGAGGACGAGATACAATGAAGAACTGTACGGGCTTTACAGCAACATCGACTTAGCGAAAAAAGTAAAGGCCTAACAACTGAGATCAAGAAGAGCGGATGGACATCAATGGTCAGGCCCGGAAAATCTTCGAATCCACACCCGAGGGTCGGCGCAGTAGAGAAAGACCGCGACTCAGGTGGCACATGCAAGTGGAATGCTATCTTAACCAACTTAGCGTGCGAAACTGGAGAAAACTGGCTGATGATCGAGCTGGCTGGAGACCCTTGTTGGTTGAGACTCAGGCGCACCCCGGACTGTAGCGCCACCTTAAGTAAGTACTGCAACTTTCGGTCGTAATAATCGTCCGGCCAGACTGTGGCTGCTATAGTGGATAAATTCGGGTCAACATATTCACTATTGAATATTCCTGGGACTGAAGTACCGAAAATATCGCAGCCGTAAATGCTTCAGTTCCAAATGAAGCAAATCAGTTGATTCCACAGCGTTCACAGGAATTGGGAATCTCTCAGTCCACATTGTGGCGAATTTCTTGACCTACATCCTTAGAAGATCAAGTTAACTCTAGAACTGAAGCCTCTTGATCATTTGAAGCCGCAAAACTTCTATAATTGAGCTCTGCAAAAGTTTGAAGAAAATCCTGAATTTCATCGAAAAATCATCTTCAGCGACGAATCTCAGTTTTGGCTTAATGGCTTTGTCTATAAGCAAAAATCTGGCTCATTGGACAGCAACAAACCCAAATGAGCTTCAAGAGACTCCACTGCATCCACAAAAAGTGACCGTGTGAAATGGAATTCATACCAGAGGTGTGATTGCATCGTATTTTTTCGTCGATGAAAATGAGCGATCAATGAAGTTCGCTACCGTGCCATGTTGGAAGCCTATATTTGCCCAGAATTGGATGGACTTGACATCAGTGATATGTGGTTCCAACAAGATGGTGTCACATTCCACACAGCTTGTCAAACAATTGATCTGTTGAAGGGGAAAAGTTCAGTAATCGTGTAGTCTTGAGAAATGGTCTGGCCAAATGGCCACCTCGCTCATGCGATTTAACGCCATTGGATTTATTTTTATGGCGTTACGTCAAGTCGTTCGTTTATGCCAACAAGCCAACAACGTTAGAGGAGCTCAGGAACAATATCGAAAGCAAAATTGCCAACATTCCGGCCGATATGTGTGGAACAGTGGTGGAAAATTGGCTCCAAAGAATTCATCGCTACAAATGTGCTCGCGGTAGTTATATGAACGAAATCGAATTCCATACTTAAATTTTATACGTGTACTATATCACTACTAATATTATAAAAGTGAAACGTTGTCCGTTTGTTTGTTTGTTTGGATTTTACCTATGCGAAAACTACTAAACCAATCAACCTCAAATTTTGCACACAGAATGGTTGTACATCGGGTCATATAATAGGCTATGTTTTATAACGCTATCTTATTCAAGAGCCGAGCAGTTAACAAAAACGTGGAGCAAGTCAGAAGAAATTCCTTGCCGCACACGAAAATATTTTTTCCCGATCGTGAGCCACATCGGTTGATAAGCGTACGTGTTGTTTTTGTTTTGCCCAGTTTCACAAGGGTAGTTTTTCATTTCCTTTTCTGTTGTGTTGTTGTTGTTTTTTTGTTCGTTCTTTGCTTCTATCTATTCGTGAGTACAGGGTTATGATTTGGTGGTTGGTACGGTAGATACCTCTATATACATACATTGGATATACATCTGTGCATTTGTATTTATGTACATATTTATTTATTACATTACATATGTATTAACATATGCACGTATGTACATACACAGGTTATCAAATTCAATTAACTCTGGAGAATTGAGTTAATGAGGGAAAAGGTCATAGCGCAGTTGGATCAGTTTGCCCGTTCCATTTGTGGGCGAGTGAACTTTGGTATTGTTATGATGACACATCATTTTTTTTCGAGCCAGCCGGATTATTCATTTTTTTACACATATGCGCAATTGTCTACAGATTTTTCGTGGCAATTTTTTTTATGGATTCTCTTTTTCGGTAGATAAAGGAATAGCGCGCCGACGCGACGCGACAGGCTGGGTATGGGATTGTGTGTGCTTGATGTAGATATAACATTGCCAGTTGCGGGAGGGGAATTTTTTGTTTTGATTTTATTTTTTGCAAAGGATGTATGTATGTATGTATGTATCTATTTAACGAATGTATTCAAATTCCAAGGACATCTGATTTAGAATGAATTTGACTTGGAGGATGACTTTTCGAAAGAAAACTGACGGGGGACAATAGGTGAAGAAACTCGAGTTAGAGAGAAATTCGAGTTAGAGGGAAATTCGAGTTAGAGGGAAGGAGGTTCGGTTCGACTTAAGCAATTTGATTACATTTGCAAATATGGCAGAATAAAATACAGTCGATTGGGTTGAATATAGAATTCCGATTCAGATGTAAGATGAGATTGTGATATTTTATATAATCAGGATTAGTCTTTCATAAATTGTTTGAAAAAGATATCGATTTCTCGATTGAAATGTAATAGCCCGAGCAACGCCGGGTATTGTTCTGCTGTACTTGGTGGGTTTAAATAAATATCGTAGATACAGATGCACATTTGTATTTATGTGAGCGGAGGAGGTCAGGCCAATTTGTTGGCAGGGCAAACTGCCGCCTTAAATAAAGTTTGCCTTCAAATCGGCAGTAAAATAAGGTGGTTTATTATGACTACTGCAGACAGGGCCTACTAATATTACAAAACCGAAACGTTATCCTTTCGTTTGCTTCTTTGTTTTCCGCGCAAAAATTACTAAACCAATCAACCACAAATTTTGCACACAGAGTGGATGTACCTTTGGCCAAAACTTAGACTATTTATTGTAACGCTACTTTATCTAAGATCTGACCAGCAAACAAAAAGTTATGCATATTTTGAAGAGAAAGGCAGCGAAAAAATGGATATTGGATATATGAATATCTATAATTAAACACCAATATCGGTTCGTAATCGTGCGTTGTCGTTGATTTGTCCAGTTTTAGTCATACTAGGGTAGGTTTTTATTCTTCTTTGTTGCTGTTTTCCTTTGTTCGTATCATCATTGCTTTCATATATCACTACTAATATTATAAAAGTGAAACGTTGTCCGTTTGTTTGTTTGTTTGTTTGGATTTTTGCCACGCGAAAACTACTGAGCCAATCAACCTCGAATTTTGCATACTGAATGGTTGAACCTCTGGTCATATAATAGGCTATGTATTGTAACGCTATCTTATCCAAGAGCTGAGTAGTTAACAAAAACGTGGAGCAAGTCACAAGAAATTCCTTGCCGCACACGAAAAGATATTTTCTCGATCGTGAGACTCGATCGTGAGACAAATCGGCTGATGAGCGTGCGTGTTGTTTTTGTTCTGCCCAGTTTTATTTACAAGGGTAGTTTTTCATTTCCTTTTCTTCTGTGTTGTTGTTTTTTTTTTGTTCATATCTTTGCTTCTATCTATTCGTGTGGACAGGGTAATGATTTGGTGGTTGGTATGGTAGATACCTCTGTATACGTTGGATATATTTCTGTACATACATATGAACATATGTATTTACATTTGAGTTAATGAGGGAAAAGGTTATAGCGCACCCGGATCAGTTTGCCCGTTCCATTTGTGGGCGAGTGAACTTTGGTATTGTTATGATGACATATCATCTTTTTTTCGAGCCAGCCGGATTATTAATTTTTTTACGCATATACGCAATTGTCTACACATTTTTCCTGGCAATTTTTTTATTGGATTCCCTTTTTCGGTAGATAAAGGAATAGCGCGCCGACGCGACGCGACAGGCTGGGTATGGGATTGTGTGTGCTTGATGTAGATATAACATTGCCATTTGCGGGAGGGGAATATTTGTTTTGATTTTGTTTTTTGCAAAGGATGTATGTATATATGTATGTATTTATTTAACGAATGTAATCAAATTCCAAGGACTTTTGATTTAGAATGAATTTGACTTGGAGGATGACTTTTCGAAAGAAAACTGACGGGGGACAATAGGTGAACAAACTCGAGTTAGAGGGAAATTCGAGTTAGAGGGAAACTCGAGTTAGAGGGAAATTCGAGTTAGAGAGAAACTCGAGTTAGAGGGAAATTCGAGTTAGAGGGAAATTCGAATTAGAGGGAAATTCGAGTTAAAGAAGGTTCGGTTCGACTTAAAGAATTTGATTACATTTGCGAAAGTGGCAGAATAAAATACAGTCGATTGGATTGAATATAAAATTCCGATTCAGATTTAAGATGATATTGTGTAATTTTGTATAATCATGATTAGTCTTTCATAAATTGTTTGAAGAAGATATCGATTTCTCTATTGACATGTAATAACCCGAGCAACGCCGGGTATTAATCAGCTAGTCTTGAATAAATTTCAGCTCGATATCTTAATTATTTTGTGTTTTATTTAAACACAAAATTGTTATGTCCTTATTGGAAAATGTAGTTTTTATTCTTTGCATTCATATCCAATAATGATGAACAAAATTCATCCGCTAGAAATGTGGGAGCCATCTTGGGCCCGTCACTTTAAAGTTCTTTAAAATGAGTACTGTTTCTTTAAATTGAAAATCTTTAGACATATCACATATCACTGAGCTGTGTCCTACTGATGACTTCAATATATTTAGAAGAGATAGATCGCTTGCAGAATCTGGATTATGTAGAGGTGGTGGTGTATTATTTGCAATTAAATCTTATCTAGTAAGTAGAGAAGTTCCACTTGAATTCAAAACTGTAGAACAATTATGCATTGAAGTAACGTTGCCAGTTTGCTTAACTCGTATCTATTTTATTATTTCTTATATTCCACCTAATTCTAATATCACTACTTATGAAAACCATATAAATAATATTCAAAATGTTACGAATTCGTTAGGATCTAATGCGCATATTGTAATTTTGGGTGATTTTAATCTCCCTAATATAAAATGGATTTTTTCAGAAAGCGAAAAATGCTTATTACCTTTTAACCACTCGAATGATGTAGAATGCAGTGTTATTGACAGTATGTTATCTTTTAATCTTAACCAACTAAACTATGTCGTAAACTCTTTAGGGCGAATCTTAGATTTAGTGTTTATTAATAGTGAACTAGAAGCTAATTTGAATATTGCAGAAGTTCCTATTTTAAAAAATAGTATTCACCATTATGCTTTGGAATTTGATTTATTTGTTTTGAATTTTGATAAACTAAATTTTAACAAACGAGAGATGGACTCAGTTCGGGATTTTAGTAAAGCAGATTATGCGGGATTAAATCTCTTTTTTAACACGATTAACTGGGATGAAGCTCTTAACTCTTGTGACTTAAAGGTGTGTTACGATTCCTTTATTACCATAATTGAGGAAGCATACAATTTGTTTGTTCCACTGAAGAAAAGACAGCATAGAAATAAGCCAATTTGGTTCAATAATAGATTGTATAACTTGAAAAATAAAGTTTCTAAACTGCATAAAAGATACAAAAAAGATCCTTGCTCACGCGATATTTATACTCATTGTAGAAGGGAATACGATACTCTTAAGAAATTTGTATACAGAAAGTAGGTATCTGCACTCTATTGAAACCAACATTAAGGGTGATTCTAGAGCTTTTTGGATATTTCTTAATTCAAAGCGTAAATCGTTTGGTATCCCAGCTAATATGCAGTATCTCAATGAATCGTCAAGTGATGAAAATATTATTTGCTATATGTTTGCTTCCTACTTCCAATCCAATTATGTTCAGGATAATTTTCCGGTAACTAATGAAATTAGATGTAGTGATACTATCACCAATTTGGGTAGCTTGACTTTAACTATGGATCAAGTTTTACTTGAGATTTCTTCTTTGAAGTCTAATTTTAAGTCATCTTCGGACAACTTTTGTCCTGCTTTTCTAAAAATGTGCTCTGGTAGTCTTGCAGCTCCACTTACAAAGCTTTTTAACTTGTCGCTTTCTACCGATGACTTCTTGGAAGAATGGAAGTTTTCACTAATAACCCCAATACACAAATCAGGCTCGAAACAAGACGTTATTAATTACAGACCCATTTCAAAACTGAAATTAGTACCGAAAGTTTTTGAAGCTGTTGTTAAAAACTGTATTTATGATGAGGTGAGGACAAGTATCTCAATGGATAAACATGGTTTCGTTAGTAGTAGATCGACCGTAACGAATCTCGCTCTATTTGCAAACTTTTGCATCAAGGGCATTGAGTGTGGTAATCAGGTAGATGTAATTTATACTGATTTCTCGAAAGCATTCGATAGAGTTCAGCACGATATCCTTCTTAGAAAGTTGAATTGCTTAGGGTTTCACTCAAATCTTTTTCGTTGGTTTCAAAACTATTTGACGAACCGCAAACAAAACGTCAAAATTGGGACGGTGGTATCTAAAGAGATCTTTAACCATTCAGGTGTCCCTCAGGGTAGTCATTTGGGACCTCTTCTTTTTATATTGTTCATTAATGATCTCCCTCCTAGAATTCGTTATTCTAATTGTTTGCTTTATGCAGACGATTTAAAATTATTCAGTTCTATTAAGTCCGAACTGGATTGTATAAGACTGCAATTAGACATAGATGAAGTCTCAACCTGGTGTGCGGAGAATCGCTTATACCTGAATGTAGCTAAATGTAAAAGTATTACATTTACAAGATCGCTAGGGCCAATCAGTTTTGCATATCGCATAGCCAACTTACCGCTTCAGGTAGTGTACAATCAGAAGGACCTAGGAGTTATTTTTGATGCAAAGCTAAACTTTAAATTACATTTAGACTACCTAATTTCAAAAGCCAATAAATTACTAGGATTCCTTATGCGCAATTCTAGACAATTTTCTGATCCGTATACACTGAAAACTTTGTACATATCCTTGATAAGGTCAACCTTGGAGTATGCCTGTTGTATATGGTGTCCATCCTACAGGGTAGATGTAAATCGCATTGAATTGGTACAAAGAAAATTCTCAAGATATGCGCTGAGAAAACTAAATTGGGCTGACAATATTTTGCCTTCATATAGTGACAGATGTCTTTTGATAAATTTAAAATCTCTTGAAGCTAGAAGAAGGTACTATCTTATAATGCTAGTTAGAGATACTTTCTGTAATCGTATCGATTGTCCTAAACTGCTCTCTCTTTTCTTTTTATATGCTCCCTCACGGCCGTTAAGGATGAGACAAACACTCTTATTTGTTCCCCATTCGTACACTAATTACGTTAGATCTGATCCAATTTCCAGATCCAGTTCTGAGTTTAACTCTCTCTGTCAATATATTGACTTGTATCTAAGCAGGGAAGTTTTTAAAATGCGTGTATTGAGTTTGATTTAGCATTTTTTATTATTGAATTTGTTCTTGTTTTATTATTATTAAAACATTATTATTATTTTTTTGGAATTTTCCTTTTCTTATTTATTTTTGTTTTTATTGTTTATATTAAGATAATAATATTTATGTATAGATATATAGATATATTAATAATGTTTAGTCTAAGAGAGCTATGTACTCGATAGATGGTAAATAAATAAATAAATAAATAAATAATTAGCATAAATAAAATATTTTATTTTGAAATTTTTGTCGGCCACTTTTGTCACCGCACACGGACACCTACGTATATGTATGTAAATGTATAACGTATAGCTAGCGCCGGAAGGTCTTGTTAAAAATACATCTGCCCTGAATGGAAACTTCTTTATTTTTGTTCACATTTTATAAACAATTTATGTTTAGCCTTAATTCCAGTGGATAGCACAAATCTAAGCCAAAGCCACATGCAAAATTCAAATTTTATTGGCATTCTACACTAATCTGGTACTACTGTGCCACTTAAGAACTCCCTCAATTATTGATATGGATTTTTTCCTCTCCACGTTTTGTGTATACATAATAAATGTGAACTTTTGACATTTCATGACTGAGCTGACATGCCGCGCACACATGTAAATACTCTCTCTCTCTCGTTAACTCTCTTACAAAATGTAAGATAATCTGAACGAAACTAAAGAGAAGATGCAAAACACGTTTTTTTACGAAGAGCAATGAAAGTAACATCAACCATTCAACGACGGTTGCGTACAAAAATATTGTTTTAGGTCAGTTTTGAGTTTTTTACTTTTGCACTATAAAATTTTACAATTAAATTACAACTATTTCACATTCGGAATAAAATTTAGAAAATTCAGAAACTCTTTAGTTGTAAGAGCATATGCATATTCAATAAACAAAAACAAAACAAAAATTAAAAGTTTTGCTTTTCAAAATCTGTAAAACAATGGAAACTAGAACTTTGTTGCGTGTAATTCGCTATAACATCAGCGTGTCATGGACATGAACAAGAACAACACGTTGACATGTTTCAATAGGAATTGCTTTCCATGAACGTTCGATAACAACCTAAAGCTCGGGCGATTGACTTCAATATTATTTTCCAAAAAACATTACGTGGCCTATTTACTGCCATGAGACGGGTCATTGTCTTGCTGAAAGACCTACTTAAGTGGCATTTAAAAATCAGCGTATAGCAACATTAGCGTCTGTAGTAAATCTACATACAGATGCTGGTCCATGATGTTTTTGGTACGACACCATGGTCCAAAAAGCATACCCAAATCACTATACTCGGTCCACCGTGTCTCAAGGCCTTGATGGCGAATTGTGGCTTATATTCTGACATAGGTGGGCGGCTCACATCTTGTCAAAATCCTTTTCCACCATACAAGACAATTTCTCTTTTGTCGATCCAAAAATCATTGCGCTAAGACATAGTTTGCTTATGATTAAATTTTTCTCTAGTTTGGGCACTGTTGCGTATACATAACTTAAAAGAAACTGAAAGGTCAAGCCTAAGGTGATGCGCACAAATAGAGGGGAATTCAACTAACTTGGCTCACGCAACTGGAGGCAGCTAGCTAAGGACCAGGCTAACTGGAGAGGCTTGTTGGTTGAGGCCCAGGTTCACACCGAACTGTAGCGCCACCTAAGTAAGAACATATGTGAGAAAGGTCAAGAAACGATCAGTGTCACTATACTTCAAAACCACCACAATCCGATTTAGGTCTTTACTTTAATAGAAACGTCGGCTAACTTAGTGAGAGAGGTTAGAGTTGCGTAGGTTCGGCACTGGAAATATCGACCGAATATTTTTCGTGGCACCACCTCTCTTCAGGGCATGATTGGCCAAATTTCCAGACAAATCCTGCCATATTAGATCAGAATTGATCCTAGGGTTCGATCCTGATAAAGTCTTCGCAATTTGCCACCCTTATCTGCATCCTCACAGGACCCTGTGCTATGGGCCGTCATTTCAAGGGGCCACGTGTTTTTAGTTTTTATCCATATTCTCTGCATCTCTCCAGTCCTGTTTAAGATGAGATTGCTTTATCTGAAAGCACCTTTCTTCAATGACCTCGGCGGAATTGAAAAAATTGGAGTATCATCTGCTTCATAAATATCTCTGGTTGAGCCCTGGTGTAGGTTTGGATTAACGACAGTTTCTGTGGTATCACAATGGATCTACTTGGTCTATGTGTGTCTGCATCTTACATGCGAAAAGCCACCTAACCTAACCTCTCTACGCTTGTCATGTAGAGGTAGGTGGAGGTCAATCCACCGTTCAAAGTCAGGAAAATCATTCTTCGACTCTACTATCCGAGTCTCTTCTACACACTTTCCTCTAACTCTGAATTTTCGAAAACTTTAAACGACTCAGACCTAAGTATTGAAGATCTTATATGTAAACAAAGAAAATCAATGTGACGCAAGGAAACTGTAAAGGGAAGGCATGGACATAATTTAAATTATGAATTTTTGATCCAAAGTTGAAAACAGTGTTTTCTGCGTAAGGACTTGCACTGTGTACTATCTGTCCTAGCGCGTGATTGAATAAATCACGTTTGTTTTCCGAAGCCATCGCCTTGCAGAGCTCAAAACGATGAGTAGATAAATATGTATGTACGTATATGTAGCTTTGAAGTCGACGAAAATCTCTCGACTTGAAATTCGACTTTATCTTTTAAAAGATGCGCCTCGAAGGGAAAATTTGGCCTATCGTCGATTTGTGGGCCATTAGCCACATTGTTACTTGTCGGTTAATTTGTTGGAGAAGGTGTTAAGCCATTCACACAGTGCGTTGTATATAATCCTGTATGCGACTTTTACCAAGGATATGCCTTGATAGTTCTTGCAAGACATGTAGAAGGCCCGATAATTCATTTATCGGGCACCTATGGATGTATACTTGGGAGAGAAAACACAACCTCAAACAAGTTTTACTGGAAAACACCTCTATCGATCTGTCCAGCGTAGCAAAGTGTCTTCGAGTAATACTTGACTAAACGCTTAACTGGAACTCGCACCTTAACATGACTACAAACAAGGCGACTAGGGCAATGTTCATGTACCAATGCTTGTACGGCAAAACTTGGGGACTGAATCCTGTCATTAGTATGGTGGCCAATAACGTTACAAAGCACAACGCGGAAAAAGCTGAGCAAAATCTATCGCTTAGCATGCGTAGGAATCACCGAGGTGATAAGAACGTGCCCAATGGCAGCTATAGAAGCAATGCTTAACCTCACGCCGCTACATATGACAGTACAAAAAGAAGCCATGCGCTCTAAGGCTGCCTCAGGTACTAGATTTTGAAGTCCGTGACTTTACAGGTCATCTGAGAATACTAGAATACATTCATCGTGACCCAATTCTTAAGATTTCAGACACCATTCGCAAGAGATATCGTTTTTACAGAAGTTTCGAAGTTGAAGGTTCTATAACACTATCAAATTTAAAAATTTGGTATACAGGTGGTTCAAAATTGAAAACGGCAGCACAAGTGCTGAAGCTGATGGTCCAAGTTTCCAACGCGCGACAGCGCTTGGAAAGTCACCTACAGTATTTCAAGCGGAAATCCATGCTATTGAACTGTGTGCAAGAGAATGCCTGCGGAGAAAAACCCGAGGAACCCTCATCTTCATCTTTTCAGACAGCCAAGCAGCACTATTAGCCCTTAAATCCTAAATCCAACCTTTGCCTTGGACTGTCTCAACCTCCTCGAAAGCCTTGCATCGGTAAATAAGGCCTCTGTAGCCTAGATCCCAGGACATGACGGCTTCGAGAGTAACGAACGGTCTGACTCCCTGGCGAGAAGAGGCGCTTGCCACCCACTCCTTGGACGCGAACCTTGTTTTGAGGTATCACCCAACATTGCCTACTCCAAGATGATAACAGAATGGGAAATCAACAAACACGCTGACTACTGGGCCAACCAGCGGGGCCCTAGACAAGCGAAAAAGTTTATCAACCCCAACCCATACAAGGCCAAGACTTTACTTGATCTCACCAAAGACGAGTTAAGAACCTTAACGGACTTTCTAACCGGCATGGTCTGCTATCTGCATAAAATGAAAGTATCAGATAGCGATATTTGTCGCATCTGTGGAGGACAGAGTATGTCCGCGTATGTGCGTATGTCCAGGAGTGGCAAAGAAAAGACTACTCCACTTAACGCGGGCATTGGTCAACCCAGCGAAAATTCGGCAAATCGAACCTATGGCTAAGACTGAGGTTTATCAAAAGCCTCAATATAATCCCTGGTTAAACCATATTGGCCACCACAATAGACTTCATAGGTCGCAGTGCCCATTTAAGGCCTCCAATACAGAAAACAGAATGTATACTTGTGCATGCAACCTACTAAAACATCACCTCATTACTTGGTAAGCTATTAGAGCAGTGATTCCCAACCGGTGGGACATGCCTCCCAGGGTGAGCATGTGGTGAAAAAGTTTCGTAACCACTGAACTAGAGTAAAAGTCGGAGAAGTAATAATCATGGTATGGTATGGTATATAAGGGTGAGCGGAAGGCTCTTCACTTAGGCCTCTGTCGGGCCCGTTGTGTTCCCCTCCTTTAATCTTCGAAACTGCAGGGATATGTTTGGGTTGGGACGTATGTTGGAAGGGTTCTAGGGATCTATCATAACATCGAACAAATAAATTATTCAACTTTTGCTATATAAAAATGAAGTCGTAGTTTTGTCATACCTCTGACTATTTATTTAAATTTAATGAATAAACCATCATGTCCAAAAGTAAGATTCATGAACTCATAATTTCATTGAGTTCATAAGTCCATTCAAAGCTTACTCTCTACACGTCCCAAAAAAAAATTAAATAAACAGCACGTCACCAACGGACGAATTCGACGTGCAGCAGTTGAATGGAACAATCAATTTAAATCAACAAACACCTGCAAATATCTCGGGGCGCTATATAAGCTTTATGGGTTCACCGTTTCCCGAAAAAAGTATGTAAAAAAAAAAAAACATGTGGAATCGCAATTGCAGTGGAACATGCATACCACTCTGTCCAAATGTAAAGAGAACCTATAGTACTTTTGTGTGATGCGGGTGGGGTGGCATTGGCACAACGCACAAAGTAAAGAGATCGCATCCACTGTCGTGTCGGTATAAACAATAACAACAAACACCGATGATATGAGAGAGCCACACAAACAGCCTGATTCGCAACTTATCGAATGGGTGTAGTTGACATTCCATCAAAGAGCCGAAGGAGAAAAATAGAGATGCGGAGAGGTACTAGAAAATTAGGAAATTGCAAATCGAAAAACTAATTTGCATTTTCTTTGGTGTCGGCATTCCATATTTTTACAGATTCCCCGACTTATACTCCGAAAAGTCTGTTCCAAAATGTACCAGCTGATGGGCAAACGGTAAATGGTTCCACTTACAATTAGATGGGCATTATCCTGGTGCCCGATGAACAGGTAATTCACAGCAACTAGATGTGTCTTCTTAAAAATGGAGAAGGAATCTTATTGTCTACCAGTTTTCTTATTATTCGTTTTTTTTTATTTTTTTTGTAAAAGGGAGTTGCAGCACTTGGTTTTCACTTTATTGCCGTTGCACACTTTTTTCTTCTTCAGGGTGCTTTATGGGACCACAACACTTTGCAGCACTGGAATGTGTGCTATTGATCCACTGAAGTCAGAAAGAACTTTTCGGGAGCACGCGCCGCGAATCACCAGTACGCAATGGATTTAGGGTATTTCTTGTGAATAAAATTATGAAATATGTTATCAAAGACTATATCTATCGGAAAAAACCGGAGGAAAAAAAAAATAAGAAACAGCACAACAAATCGTTCACAGACCGTCGACCACTTTTACAGATGACACAAGAAAAACTGCCTCTCTGGGAGTATTTGCTGAAACAACATTAAATCCGCTCATGGAGAGAGATGAATAAACTTGTTGTCTTGTCGTTGTCGATGGGAGCAAATGACAAGAAACTTAACGAAGGTTGCGATGTTGAGCACAGTGGCTGCGGCTGGTGCCAGCCCACAAATGAGTGCCGATGGAACGTTTGAAGAGAGTTCGCTGTGGGTTCCTCGAACTGGAACGAATTGCATTGATTGTAAGAAGTTGGTCGTCGGGCACATGTTTAACAGTGGTGCGCAAAGCAAAACAACACATTTGTTTACAATTATATACGTCTAAGATACGTTCTGTTATGGAAAGCCCATCATTCTATTTACATAAATATTTAGAAAAAAGATTCTTCAATTGTTCTTTTTCCCAATTTCAAGTCTTAATAAAATGTTTTGTCCATCTAGCTATGCTACCTATTCGGCCGTTTTTCAAGAGCTGATTTGTTTACTGGGTGTCCTCGAACTAAGGTTAGGTTAGGCAGGAACACACTGAGACCAGGTTGATCCATTGTGACATCACGATTGATACGACTTAGCAGCACCAGAGACCAAGAATATAACGTCGAGTGCACTAAGATGAGTGATCGTATGGGTAATGAAGTTCCTGGGTTTTCCCCAAGATCTGCCGCAGTGTGAATATTTGTTCGATGGTGGACTTTCGTGGCCTGAAACCACACTGATATGGACGGCTTCAGGCGATCACACAACACGGCAGATAAGATTTTGTAAGCGTTGAAAAGGCTGATACCCCTGTAGTTGGCGAAGTTAAGGAGGTTTCTTTTTTGGTAGGCCGAGCAAACGAGGCATACACTCATCTGACCAAATCTTAGAAATGAGTTGGTGTACGCTTTCTACCAAGTGATCTCCAGTTGCTTTAAATAGCTCGTTCAAAGCCAACTGGTTGCCAGCAGGTAACCTATCTAACGTCGTCGAACCTCTTGTCTTGCTAACACAAGAGTCCGCTGCCCATTTCCCGAGCAGTTTTAACAATCCCTGCGTATGACCCCTATCTGGCCACAACCTAAGCATTTCCTAGGAGCGAAACATGTATTTGCGAAGTGGCCTTCCCTATTGCAGTTGAAACACCTCATCCGCCTAACTGGCTGAGATTCCCTACTCAGACGCAGACAAGGATGGTTCCTCGACTACCACATAGGCCAAGTCGGGTTTTAATAGATTTCTTGATCGCGAGGAAGGTGAGGCAACAAAGGCGTCGACGTTAGCCCGGACTGTCTCCAACTTCATACCCAACGCCACTAAGCCCGTAATGGACTTTGGGTCTGGCAACCCCAGTGGCGTCTGGTAGAAAGGAGCTAAGTTTCCCTGCACCAACCCTAACTTTCGTCTCTCCGACAACGGTTCGGAGAGTCTGCCAAACATGCTCTGCATGATGGCAACATACACTCCAATGGACTCTTCCTTCCCTTGGGTACGACGCCTAATCTCTTACATCAAGAGATCATCGTAGTTGCCAAGAACTCACAGATCTCCTAATCGGCCTAAACCATAGAAGCGCTTCTATTCTGATGGCCAGAAGAAGAAGATTCCATTCACTATTATCTGCTATAATATTAAACAATTAAAACCGGAAGTTGGGATTTACTTAAGTTGTGAATTGTGCCTTTTTGAGAAATGAAAGGTGATTAAAGAAAAGTAGTAGAATACAAATCAGCGATTTTTAGATTTCTTTTCTGTCTGTCTGTCTGTTTGTTCGCGGACATCTCTGAAACTACTAAACGGATTTTCATGTAGTTTTAACAGGTGGACAGATCATAATTTGGAACAGGATATAGGCTTTGTTTCATTTAAATCGGATGACGGAAAAAAAGTTACCGTCATTTAAAGATTTTCGTAATTTGCTTTTATATGTTAGAAGTTAAGCGTTGAAGGCCTGTAGAAATCACGAACGGTTGTTTAAAAGAATCAGCCATTTATCTGTTTTCATAGAGGAGCACTGACCTGCGCAATTCAGACAACAGCACATCTATTTTGCTTAAGGGTGGTTTTTTTGTTGCCTTTTTCTTGTGGTAGGTATGCGTATCTTTGCCTCTAAATGATCGTTTTCAATAAAGTGAGACACTTCGGTTCGTGATCGTGTGTTATTTTTGTTTTGCCCAGTTGTACAAGGGTAGTTTTTTCAGAATCAGTTTACCTGGCGGCCTGTTTATTCTCGATCCACATCACATAGGGTATAATGTATAGTGTGGCTTCTTTCCACGCGGACATAGTCGCGGGTACCAGCTAGTATAAATATATACAGTGTACTCTCTCGTTACGGACACCTATCATAAGCGGACACCCCTCATAACCGGACAATTTTCTCGGAACCGCGTCGGTGTCCGCTTATGAGAGAGTACACTGTATATATATTTGTTAACGTGTTTAACATGCGAAAGTAGAAAAATGGCATTCAACATTTTTGAAATTCGCGTCATGTGGACCTCTGCAAAAAGTGGTATTTCTTCGAAATTTGATTTCACGAAACATGCCGGCTCCTGTACCGGGATACACTTCGGATCTCTGAGTGTAGAACAATTATCGCGGCACCAACTCTCATCGTTTGCCATGAAAGGCTTCTCAACTCGCTGTTTGAAGTCGGCAATAAATTGTACCTACATACGTCCTCTCCATTCGTGCGAAAAAAATTGCCTTAAATTGAAATTTAATTGTTATTTGTTTAAAGTAACGCTCACGTACGTTACAGAAAAACTCTATAAACAAAATAACCAGAACAAATAAACTTCCACGTCACCGGATAGAAAGACACACGGTTAACATTAAATTAAAAAAAAAAACACCATCGCAGAGTAGAAATAATTAACACATGCCTCTGAGCTTTCCAAATGTGACTCTTTCCCTTTACAACTGTCCGTAACATTTCTATCACCTTTATTTCCTTTAGCACATTCACCTGCTCCTTAATATACTTATGTATGTATTCTACGTACATCCTGCCACTTCTACTACAATGTCACAGTTGGAATTATCTCCTTAGATGAATATTTCACATTCATGTTTCAAGACTTTTCCATTTAATTAAAAAAGTACAAGTACCCGAACTTTAGTCCTGTTTCAGATGCTAAGAAATATATTTATGTACATACGTACGTACAAACATACATTAAATACAGTCAAATATAGAAAAGGAAGGACTCTTTGTGGAATAGAAACATGACTGCCAAGAATTTAACGCCCAGATTTATACGTCAACACAATGACAGCGAGTAAAAACGAATTCATTCACTCTTTCTCGGTTTGCCTTTTCTACTTTAATTTGCAGGGCTAATCCCTTTTTCTTCACAGCTGTGCACTGCTGCGCTGTGCAAATCCTTTTAATCAGGGGCAAAAGGTATCTGATGAATTAAACTGACCCAGGTAGACGTACATACATACGAATATGTGTGTTTATATATACTTTGTTTTTATCCTTTCTTCTTTTAGGATAAATTTGACAGTGACAGTCAGATCCGTTTACCGTATTAACCGACAATAAAAATATACTTGCAAGGGTAATTCACCCTCGGATAGACAACGAAAGTCAGCAGTATTCATTACTGGAGATGAGGGTCAAGACAATGCCTTATGAAGTTTAATTTTTTTTATTTCTTACTTTTGGTGTCTTTTTGTGTTCAGAACAGTGGAAGACAAACCTTAGGCAAGGGATCGACGTTGTTGGAGCAGGGTTATATCTTGAAATGTTCCTTTCTCTGCAAATTACATGACGCTTTTAAGTAATTTAATTAAAATCCCAGTCGTTCTTGAATAGTAGCAGCAGTTAAGAGAACTTCTGAGGCATGATATACTAAGATTAATATTTCTGTAGGAAGATCAGGAGGTATCGAGAGTCCAATTAAGCACATGGGTTGCCATAGTGCAGTGGTAGACAAACATCGTTTGTGACGTTGAATGTCTGAGTTTAACTCCTGATTTCGGAAATAAATTTATTTTTCTTTAAAAATGAACAAAAATCGATCAACTACGAAAAGCTGATGTCTACTCTACTGCGAAGGCATAACACTGGCAGTAGGCTTTCATGGCTTGAAGGGTTGATTGAGCTGACATGATAATGACATCAGGAGACTCAAAAAATTCCCGTGAATTCTAGCAATGACAAACACCACAAATGTGCCCAACTAGCATGGACACCACCCTCGAACGCAATTGAAAACCTGATACTATCTGAGTTTTGAACCACTGCACCTCGCTCAAGCTGTGTGAATAACTCCTTGAAGCGCGAATGGATTATAAAAAAAAGGGTAATTAGGGAACCTTAGCGGTAGGCATGCACTCAGATTGGGAGCGCCCTCCGGCGATTTCTGCAGAAGCTGTTGAGACAAAGAAGAGGAGGAATCAACAATTCATCTTGCACTTGACCTGACTTAGCAACATTAAATAGGATAACCCTTGGGAAGTACTACTATGACGATCTAGCTGAACTTGAAACCCAAAGTGGTTCAACTCATGAGGTTAATACCGTTACGGTTACCCATCTCAATGTACTCTGTGTTACATTGTTAGGTTCCTGGTGCTGGTAAGCCGGTATTCTTCATCGTGGTATCACAATGGACCAATCTGGTCTGAACCCGGGCAGTAACGTAACCTAAGCTTACCTTAACTAACCCAGACACCACAAATACCAAGTGTCTATAGTCATCCAGGCGGTACCTGGGTTGACTCCGATGAGAAATCTCTGGATTTGGATACGCACTTCCCGGCTGTACATCCGCCACTACCAACCTACCTGCTCTTGGCAGCTAGGTATGCGCGACCTTACACTTCGAATCATCTGATCAACGAAAATAAGATAGGTTAGGTAAGGTAGGTGGGTTGGCGAGGGGAAAGAAACACCCAGCGCCGCACTCAGGTCAGTAGAGACCCTTTGTGATACCCATTTATTGGGAGGTGGGCGAGGGAAAGAACCCTTTGCTCGTGGAGCAGTGCCCAAAGCATTCTCCTATTGCCCCAGGCCTTCGAACCATTTTGAAGCCTTAATGAACCTCTAAATATTCCTAATGGGTACGTCCCTTAGTTCTTCGGTATCCTGGCAAAAGTGCATTCCAAAGGATTTATGTCTGAGGTGGCAACAACCTGGGCAGTGGCAGAAGTAGTGGGTTGTGCCCTCGTTGACTTCCTCGTCTCCACAACCCCTACCAACGTTGTCTACACTAAGCCTTAGCTATTTCATATGATAACGCAGAGTATTATGACTTGTTATTACTCCTACAAGGATGGAGAGGGTTTTCCTGCTCTTCTGAATCAGTGTATCAATTCTGGCACCATTGTACTCGTACCTTGGCCATAGTTTTCTAGTTATCTTGCAAAGAGCTCCATCTTTCAATCGCTTCCGCTAGAGTCCTGATCCCTGTTTTAGTTTACATGGCGGGATTTTCACTGACCGATCAGCCTGCTCCAGGTCTAGCATAGATCCTTTCTTTCCCAATTCATCAGCCTTCTCAATGAAAATAAGATAAATTGTTTAAAGCGGACAACTTCAAAGAGCCTTCTTAGATCTCAAACACATTCTCACTAGGATCCTAGGAGGCTGTCTAGCTTTGATACAACACTCAGTGCTTGGACTGCGGTGAAAGTTATTTTTATACCCAAGGCAGTTAAGGTCTCACAAACACCCCCTAAAGACTACAGGCCGATAAGCCTGACCTCGTTTCTATTGACAACGTTGGAGAGAATTCTCAACCTCTATGTGAAGGAATTCGTGGATTGCAATCATCTTTCCAAATCACAGTACGTCTACCAAAGAGGGAAATCTGTCGAAACAGCCCTTCACTCTATGATACTGCCTAGCCTATAGAAAGATTCATCGCGCTTAAATATTTCACAATGGTTGCATTCCTAGATATTGGGGGAGCATTCAATAACGTTGAGACTCTTTCGATAAGCAATGCTCTGAAAAATCTAAACATCTGCGACCCTGTCTGCAGTCAGACACCACATCCTTAATAGCAGAGTCTTTAACGCCTCTTTTGGTAACAGCTCCGCAAAGAAGAAGCCACACCCACCAGGGCTCACCCCAAACGAGGTGTGCTATCTCCGTTTCTATAGAATCTTATTCTGAACGAACTGCTTCTGAAGCTAGAGGATGCGCCCTGTGGCGTGGTGGCATATGCAGATGACGTCGCTATCGCCGTGGCCAGCAAGTTCCCTCAAACACTGGCAGATGTGCTTCAGCATGCGCTTAACAAGCTCACTACATGGACAAACAGCTCTGGGTTTAGTGTCAATCCAATCCTAAAAACGGGGCTGGTCCTTTTCACTAGGAAAATCAAAATTGCAATCATTATCCAACCCAGTCTCAACGGTACTTCTCTAAACTTCTTAGGCAGTGCCAAAATTCTAAGACTCATTCTAGGCAGGAAGCTTATATGGAGGTATAATATTGCCGAACGCGTCAAGACATCCCTGGTAGCACTTTACTCATGCAAAAGGCCACAATATTGATCCACCTCTCAGTACCTCAATTTCACACTCATAAGACATGTCACAATTGCCCCTGTAGAGGGTGCAGAATGCAAGGCATCGGCGCTGCGTATTAAAAAACCTTTCATGAGAAATTTAAGTTTCTCAGGTTCGTCATTGTGGTGCTCTTCTGCCGACCAAAATCGTACTAGCTATTCTCGTGGTCGAAGGAATAATCTCTATTGATCTTCTGGCGGCAGAAAGTAAGTACATGCGTAAGAGAAAAGCAGAAGTTGGGTAGAAAACGGAAACAGAGAAAGCCACGATCGTACAACACTCACAAGAACCCATGGAACAGAGAAACTAGGAATAGATGGACTTCAAGAACCGCGTGTGCTGTGAAGAAGGTGAAGAAGAGGGAACAGGACATATATTCTTCGAGGGCATAGAAGATTGGAGCCCAACTTGGGAAAGTGGTATCACCCTAAAGTAATATACGACAAGGTTTCAGGGTTGGATTGCCTGAAAAGGGAGAGGATTTAGTCCGTCAATATAACAATAGAATGCATCCCTGAAGACGCATAAATCCTTCCCTCTTAAAAAAAAAAAATCATAAAAATGTGCACTTCCTGCGAAAATTTGTCAATTTTATTTCAATTATCAACGGCATTTATTGCATATAATTCCTTAATTTTCATGTCCATAAGTACATAATGTATGAACTTATAAATATTTACCTAAATACCTTACTACCGTTTCGCACATTCTCCGTAGTGGAGGGATTTCAATCAAACACGAAATAAGCACACAGATTTGAGATGACAGTTCTCAAGAGGACTATCATCAAAGAGGTGAAAAAGAAATAAAAATGTTCTCCTGGGCATCGGTGTTAAGGTAAAAGAGGAAACCGAATGGCAAAGTAGCCGACTCAAGGTAGTTCCTGGACCACTAAAAAGAAATTTATGTAGACACGTACACCCTAAAATGCTTCCACAGATTCAGAAATATTTTATCACCTCCCCCGTCTACGGAGTTGCCCCAGTGTGCACCTAAAGCGTACGTGTACATGCCAAAGATTTACACAAAGGATCCACTAAGGAGACTCTCGTCGGCAGAGTTAAGGAAAAACAAAACCCATATTTTGCCATATTTGGAGCCAAAAGAGAGCAACAGGTTGGCTACGATGATGGAAGAAATCGGATGCTGTTGGTTCCAACGGGCTCGCCGTTCATAAATTAGTAATTTCTTTGGGCAATATAGTGATTTACTTTTTTTTTGCGGTAGCGTCACAAGCAATTGATTCAGAATTTATAGGACCAACAATATTAATGTTTGGTAAGGAACGCACAGGCGAATAACAACGTTTATTGCAAATAACTTTTAAGAAATATATGTACCTTAACAGATTGTGTTAACTAATCCGTATTTCATTCCTCCGTCTCAAGAGACCATTTTCTGTTACGCGACATATGTACATATAACTATATGGGTGTATAAACAGTAGAAACCCTCTTTACTGGTTTCAGCGCGATGGAAGCATGGAAACTCGGTTAATCCGCAAATTGCTAAATAAACAATCAATTAGCACAAACAGAAATGTTCGCCATTAAATCGGCACCTTTCACTGTGGGCGTTGGTCTTCGCCAGGGGTGCGTTTTGTCACCTCTTCTTTTCATAGTAGTAGTAGAGGAACCACTCGAATTGGGGGATTTAAGGATCAGTCCTCCAATTCTCAGTGGTTAGTGCTTTGAACTACTGAACGAGCGGCGTAAGTTCAAGCCCGAGCCATGTCCACTGAACATTTTTCGCGGCACCACCTCTCATCGTGGAATAACGGGTCTGAATTTGTGATGAAGAAGCTTCTCATTTCGCCGTTTGGAGTCGGCAATAAATTGTAGGTCCCTTCCATTCATGCGGAAAATATATCACGTACAACATGAATGGTTGCGAGAAGCTAGGCCTTGGTTAATCCCAAGCTGCCAGCTATTTTTTTTTTTTTCAAATGTAAGTCATCTGACATTGCTAACTCATCCTCGGATCCACTCAGACCGAACTTCAGCTCACACTTGACAGATTCATAGTCGTCTGTGTTGAAACTGGAATGGGGGTAAACGTGATCAAATCAGAGGTAATGGTAATTTCCCAAACGCCTGTTCAATGCACTCTGCATGTTAGTGGAGTCCCATTGAAACAGGTGGAGAAGTTTTATTATCTCAGGGTCCTATTCACAAGAGATGGACGGAACAATACTGAGTTATCCTGTCGGATTGGTCAGACTGGAGCATTTTGGGGCAGGCTTGATCAAACTTGGCATCGGAGCCAAGCTATCGATCTTTAGTTCAGTGTTTGTTTCCACCCTCACCTATAGTCATGAGGTTTGGGTAATGACCGAAAAAATAAGAATGCGGATTTCTTCGATGTATTGCTGGAGTAGGTAGGTAGGTTGAGTTGGCGGTTCTAAGAACGCAATTAGCGTTGGATCCGCCGTTTTGATACCACAACCCATTTGACCTGGTTGTTTGTGGGCGGTATGGGTTGATAGACGCAGATATTTACATCCAACCTGTGAAGTTAAGGAACAGTTCAGCAATCTTTTTGCTGGAAATATCTTTGAGGTCGTCGAAGAAGGGTTTCTCCACCGCTGTCTGAACCTCGTTAGGGTCAGACACTTGCACAGGAAATGATGTAGAGATACTTTTTCGCTGCTATTCTTACAACTACGGCAGGAAGTGTTGTGGGGAATACCCAGCTTGGCTGCGTGGTCTCCCACTGGTCAGTGGCCCGAACTACCGGCTACGAAACTCGCAATATCTTGTCTTGATCTGCTTAGTAGCTTGTTTGTTTTCTGTTTGTTGTTACCGGGCCAGGTCTTCCTCATTATGGCGCAGTTGCTAAGCCTATTCCACACTTGGTTGGCCGTTTTCAGAAAGTTGTGTTAAATATTGTCCTTCCGCTAGTGAGTCGTTAAGGGCTGATTTCCGCCTGGACAGGTTGTTGGCTTTTTTCCAACCTGGGACCCAGTTAAGAGTGACCCTGCACTGGACTCCCAGCTGGTTTACCTCTTCCTGGCATTGCTATACCAGCTTTGAGGATGTAGTGACCGAATCAATAGCTTTGATAGCGGCTTGACTGTCAATGAAGATGAAAGTGTTATAGATGGGTGTTGGAGAATTTTTCAACACACGGCAGGCTTCCCAGATGGCAAGGAGCTCTGCCTGGAAGACACTGACAAAATTCGGAAGTCGAATGCTGGGGTAACTCGCCGAGATTGGATTAGAAACACCAGAATACGCGAGGTATTCAATGTCTAACAGCTATTTCTTCCAACGGAGAGGTCCATACTTCGATGGTTTGGGCATGTTAAACACATGCTTCCAAGACGTATCATAAAATCAGTGCCATCAGGTAGATATTCCCTGGTTAGGTCCAGGATGACATGGTTGGACCAAGCCCAGAATCTCACTTCTTACCATAAGCTTATAGCCCATGATGACTATGAGTCGGTGGCGGAAAATCGGGAGATGTGGAGGGTCCACTTAAGCACCGTGAACCCACAACCCTCATAGTGGATAAGCGGGCCATTGGAAAATGAATAATGATGATGAGAAATGAGTGGAGCACATTACAAACTGCATATTGTAAATTGTTTAACTAATTACCACAGAAGTGTGACAATATGGTGTGTCAACGGTTAGTCAACTAAGTTGCTCGAAGTTCCCGCAAGTGACGCTGGTGAGGAGGCCTCACAAGAAGGAGGACAATGGCCTGCACGCTGATTTGCTTCGACCCGCCAAATTCGAGCAGATACTCGAAACTCTTGTATTCGCTCTAATAATGATTTTATGGATTTGATTTTGCTGGATTCGTCTTGAAGTGCCCTTTCTTCCAGTACACGTTTTTGCTGTTTTGCGTTACATTATCTTTTCATATAAGGGAATAAAGTAAAATGCTGAAGCTTTCTTTCAAAAAAAACTTCCAAATGCTATTCTAATCTCAGCAACTCACAATAAGTGGTTATTATGTTAAACGAACTCATCGAGACCTATCCAATGAGCACTCAATTATCTGTCAAAGCTGAGACATCACTCGAATTGCGCGCTCCCTCTGCACGCACAAGGGTCACACCTCCTGTCTACTTCACTGAAACTAAAGTTTCATCTGTGCTCTTTTATAATTTTTAAAAGACAAGAATC
Organism: Matsumyia berberina; assembly: GCA_917880715.2. Lineage (NCBI taxonomy): Eukaryota > Metazoa > Arthropoda > Insecta > Diptera > Syrphidae > Matsumyia > Matsumyia berberina. Next base: position 85,067,307 of record OU862871.1, on the reverse strand, counting down.
TTGACTTGTATCTGGTCTTGCGTTACACTCAGATCCCGAACCGGTTCCACCTGCATTCCGAGTTCAAAGACGTTTTCACGTCAATTCTCGTCATAATACAACGTATCCAAAAGCATAATGTGTAGTTGACAGCGTTGTAGTGAAACCACTTAAGGACACCCTACCACGAAAGACAAAAATATTGCACTGAAATGCAACGCCACAAGCACAAAAACCATCAAACCACAGCTTGAATGTCCAATTCGGTTAAAATGGAAACATTGTCAACTTCATAACGACATTTGCCAAACGTAATTTGTTAAATTTGCATGGAAATCTTTTTTGTGTTTTACGGTCCGTATTGTCCAGAGAGACACGCCGTAAAGGTTCCCCTGTCGTGAAATCTCATTTTGACTTTGGGTAATTTAAAATAATAGATATGAACATTCAAAGGTAGGTACTTTCATCAAATCCTCCAAATGAAATCAAAAACCAGCAGAATAATTTGAATTTAATTCGAATATTTCCAAGCGAGCAAATCAAATGGACATTTGCCGCCACAAATTTTGGTTAAATTCTGTGTCTAGACCATCAATTGCACTATTGAATGGCAGCAGCAGCAATGAAAGCAATGAAATACAAAGCAATGGCCACAAAATGAGATCTCCTGTACACTAATGGTTTGGTGGCAATTGGCGGTGGTCGGTTTTTCAATTTAACCGTGGAGAGCAAGTGCCAATGAAAGAGATTTGAATGCGAAGCGGCATACTCTGTGTTATTGGCTATTTTGGGGGGAGATGGGTGTTGTCTTCATCGTTGTGGAAGCACTGGCGGTCTGGCGGACGAAGTCTCGCATGGCTCACCACGAAAAAAAATCTAAAAAAGGACGGGAAGGTTTCGATCATAACCAACTTTTCACTATAATTCTAAGTAGAGCCCTACATGACAAGAAGACAAGTCGATTTACTTTTATACCAACGGTTCAAAAGCTAGCCATTGGATGGGTGATGGTGTTTTCTCCGACAAGCTTAATCTTAGTCTAGCGTTCCGTCTTACAAATTATTGTAACGTGTTTGAGGCGGCAATCATGGCGATCAGAAAAGTCTTATCTTGGCTGAAGAAAAAACGTGATATCAGCCACGGATTTCAACCACGGATATCTGCGGCACTGAAGTTCTTGAAATCAGCTGCTTTAAACTCACTAATAACCCTAAACTGTGGATCGTGTCTTATAGAGATGACGGAGCAGTTCAATATTCACCTTTTGAGTGCCAGGGCATAGTGATATTCCAGCGAACTGTAGAGGCTGATGAACCCGCCAGGCATGGAACAACATTACCTTTTGGGCACGATTAGGTATATAAATCGCCACTAGTGAACTTAAACGTAAGCTAGATGCTATCGAAAGAACAAATATTAAGTGGACACGTCAGACAACATGTCTAGCGATAAAGCTAATTCGGCCAAAAGCTGGATCTGAAACGCTCTAAGTATTTGATTTCTCTTAATAGATCGCAAATTAGCATTCTAATAGGTGTCATTACTGGACACTGTCTTATAGGGAAGCATGCAACAAGGCTTGGCGTCTACGCAAACGACTTCTGCAGAAGCTGTTTGGACGCCTTGTGGCCTTCTTCTGCACCAACTCAGGCGACCTGATAAAAAAAACCCATGCTTGTAGCCTACTACGCCACATAAGAAGCTCAAATTGACTCGCTATTTTCTCGAATAGCCAAGCCGCTATCAAAGCCATTGATGGGGCTGCATTTTCCTAAAAACTGGTAAAGCAATGCCGGCTTGTTATCAATCAACTAGGTACCCACCCCATAATTATACTCATCTGGATCGCAGGTCACAGTAATCATTAGACAATGAGCGTGTTGACGAGCTGGCTAGGAGAGGATCGGCTCTTAACAGCTCTCTTGCGGAAAGTGTCGATATTCCGCTGAGCATTGTTAAGGGCTATATATGTATGTACATCTTCACTTCCTCCAACTTGCCAATCATAGATGAAACGGCCTGTCCAGCTGCGTCATTTCAAGAAAAACAGCAAACCTATGTAAGTCAAGAGAGCTATTTGGCAAATCAAGACCAGATATTGACAGAACCGTAACCATTATAACGTTTCACTGGCCAGTTGGGGACTATGCGGTCAAACTTGGTATTCCCCACAACAACTTGTGCAGAATCTGAAAGGGAAGGAATCAATCTGAAATGAGAAGGAATCTTTTCTTCACTTCCTCTGCAGGTGTCCGGGCCTCGCGAAGACCAGACGGCGTACTTTAGGCAAACCCTTCTCCTTGGACCTCGGCGAGATACCTAACTGAAATAAGGATTGGAGAACTGATCCTGTATCCGAACTGCACTGGCTAGATTTAGTCATATTATCCGAACACAACCAATGAACACCCACACGCAATAGGTTTTCGAATAAGTTTCGTGTTAACAAAACGGCGCACCCTAGCGCTATTTGGGTCCTCAGGTTCTCATTCTACCAACGCATCTTACCTAGCCATGCTTATTGGACGATGTGTAAATTTGTTTTTTAATAAAATTTTTAAAATTAAAACGTGACTATCTAGGTCAATGAATAAGTCTATGAAACTACTCCTTTAAATGTTCGTGCACGGATATTATGCCAGTAATGATTTAAGAGGTTAACACAAACTTGAGGAGTACATATAAGTTTAATTTGATGCTCTTAAATTTTATTAAATTTTATCATTCACAGCTTCCTTGTAAAAGCTGCTTCCACCCTCAGTCGTAACGGGTAGGACCTTCCATCACAAAATATGAATACGGCCTTCTAATAAATGCTGCAAGATTGTTCATTCCCCTTGTCAAAATAACCAAGATTTTCGCTTATGAAGACTTACCAAGAGGTTTGTCTAAGCAGTCGGGCAGAATATGTATTTCAAACCCAAATCTGCTCTCCATCTTGGAATCATCATTATGTTAAATGATATCGTATTCTGATGGATAGGGTTTTCTTTCAATTATTTCAGTGGTGATGAAGCGCCCAGGGGTCACTACAATAGAACAACAATTTACATACTATAGAGTATAGAGCATCCAAAACTCGATGGCTTCGAATCGAATTCGTTTTTTTTTTTTCGGTGTGTAAATGTTTGAAGTTGAATCATGTTTGCACATCAATTCTTATGGGCACTGCTTCACTAATACTTTTTTTCCAATGTTGACTTACTTAGCAATAAAAGTCCCCGATAGAGAACAAAACCTGATGCAAAAGTTTAGCGTCGATTTCATCTTTGTGTTTAAATTAAAATATAATATTTTTAAAGAACAGGCACTTTAATTGAGTGGAAATCCAGTTCAAAAATTTCAGGCTTTAACCAAAAGTTCTTAAAAGAAAAATTTTTATGAAGAATAGCATTTAAATCTACCGTCTTCTGAAATTCAGAAATAGCACCAACAATGGCAGCAAACACTTATAGAAGGGAGCACCTTTATCCTTTATTCTTTATCTTCACTTTTAACGTCATGTTTTGCAATTGAAAAAGGAATTCTTGATATCCTTATTTTGTCATGTCAGTTTCAGTTTCTGGGTTCAACATTCACACACGGATGCTTGAATTCTTTTTTTTTTTTTTCTTATCATGTGTATTGATTTTGTATTTCCTAAGCATTTCCAGACATTGAATAATTTTGCGCACCTGGACCCGAAGCACAAATGAATTCATGGTGTGAAATGTTCAAAAGGTGAAAAATGGATTCACGTTTTTTACGAGCTTAAGAATTTAGTTTGCATGGTGCTTTCAGTTTCGAAAAAGACTGGGCGTTAGTGTTGGTTCTTCAGTCCATTATTTCTTTTTTGCCTTGTAAAAAACTTGAACTTAAACAGTGTTACTAAGTACAATACGCATACGATTTTTATCAAATAATCGTCTAAATTATGTATGGGTAGAGCTACTCTCGAGCTCACCGAGCAAAACAGAAGAAACGAAAACCAGTTTCTCAGGAGGAAAAGAAAGAGCATCAGAAGCGCCATCGAGGTAGAAATGAGGTTCGGAAGTTTTACCATAAAGTAAAAAGAACTTGTCAAGGCTACAGAGCCCGAACCGAAACCTGCAAGGATGACCTAGGGAACATTGTAGTAGAATCGCAGTCGATGCTGAGGGTATGGAGGGACTGCAGACTGTTTAACGGCGACGACGAATCAAATCCCACTGTCAGGCAGAATGAACCATTCATGAAGATAGCCATAGCCGTGGCTTCAGGCCAGGAAAGTCCACAATCAATCAAAAATTCACACCGCGGTAGATCTTGGAGAAAACCCAGAAACTTCAAATCGATACCCACCACCTCTTCATCGATTTAAAGGCTTCGTATGACAGCATCTATAGACATGAGCTGTACAGAGCCATGTCTAGTTTTTGCATCCCTGCCAAACTCGTTCGTCTGTGCAGGATGACGATGGAGAGTGCACGGTGCTCCATCAAGGTTATTTGGGACCTCACTTAGACCTTTGATGTCAAAAAAGGATTTAGACTGTCATGCGACTTCTTGAACATTGTTCTTAAAAAAGTTGTGCACAACTCACGCGCCAACACCAGAGGCACAATCTTTCAAAAGTCCGTCCAATTACTCGGATACGCCGACGGTATTGACATAATCGGAAAAACGGAGCGTGATGTCACTGGCGCGTTCGCGAGTACTGGGACGGAGGCGGCGAAGATAGCGCTCAATGAGGGCAAGACAAAGTATGTACATGCTGTCAAGGCCACTCAGGACCGACGTCTTGGATAGAACGTCACAGTAGAGAGATATAGCATTGAGGTAGTTAAGGACTTTGTCTACCCAGGCTTCGCTATAAACTCAGACAACGACACCAGCGCTGAGATCAAACAAAGAATAACTCTTGCCAATCACTGTTTCTTTGGACTAAGAAGGCAATTGAGTAGCAAGCCCTCTCTCGAACAACTAAGGTGACCCTTTATAAGTCCTTAATCGTCCCAGTCCTGCTCTACGGCGCAGAGGCATGCACTCTGTCTAAAGCGGATGAGGTTACTTTTGGCTTTTTCGAGAGGAAAATTCTTCGGGTGATTTTCGGCCCCGTCTGCATTGACTGGAAGTGGAGGAGAAGATACAACGACGAACTGTGCGGGCTGTACAGCGACATAAACTTAGCCAAAGAAAGTGGAGGTCCAACAACTGAGGTCATGTAGAGCGGATGGATTCCAATGCTACGGCCCGGCAAACATTTGATTTCACACCCGAGGGACGGCGCAGTAGAGGAAGACCGCAACTCAGGTGGCGCACGGAAGTAGAAGGGCACCTTAACCAACTTGGCGTGCGAAACTGGTGGCAGCTGGTTTAAGATCAAGCTGGCTGAAGACGCTTGTTGGTTGAGACCCAGGTCCACTCCGAACTGTAGCGCCACCTACAGTAAGTAAATAGTTCTGATTCGACCACCTTCTACTCGCTGTACAAATGTACACTCGTGCTGTTGAAGTTTTTTTGTGTTTAAATTATTTGGTGGTACATTTCTTTTATGATTTCGAAAATACAATGGAAATCAATATTAAAAGTGTTTGTTGTGTTGTATTACTTTGCAGGATTGGCACTATAACTACTGGCTGTGTTGCATTTATCATCTTCTTTTTCTCGAGTATTTTTCATATTTTTCTCTAGCACTTAAACCAAATTTTGTTCAGCCAGCTATTCGATATTTCATTCTGCACCTGCTGCAACTGCTTTAGACATCACTATTCATACATCAAAGCTTACAAACAATTTCCTGACATTACCCATAGCTCATGCGAGAATCCACCGTTACACATAGGACGCCAACCTCTGGTAAAATGTGTGTGTCCTTAAAACTCTGTAATTTTTCGTCATCTCAAAACTTGCTCAGTATTGTATCGCATACAATCAGTAGCCCTCCGCAAGTAACGTCGGTCGTTACATGTTCTTAACTCGTGGATATCCTTTTCCTTTCCACCTCTTACGTACATATGTGTGTATATCCGCAATAACCCAACGATTACAGGACACTGGAAAAAACAAATTTTACTTTAAAGCAATTTATTATTAGCTTAAGGAATATGGTTGTATTCATCCCCTAGCCTCTGCATCATCATCCGCGCTGGGACGGCGGAACATTTATTATGGGGTAGACACGCAAACATGAAAATTGAATGCAGGTCTGAACATTTATCCTCGCCCCACCTTTTGGCAAAACAACTCCACTTGGTTGCCGCAGCAGCACAAAGTTAATTTAAATTGTTCCTGGCTGCTGGTGGTGGCTTCGACTAAATCCTTTATTTGGATTTTTTTTTTACAGTAGGTATGTGCTCGTATCTTGACTTTATACAGTTCCTGGATAAACGAAAGTGTTGGTGGGGACTTTGGGGGAATTTGTGCGGTGGTCGTTGTTCGGTTAAAGTTAAACTTCGGTTTGTTGCGCTTAAGCTTTTGTTTGATCGGTGCAACTATACATGAACACTTTTTAGAAGATCTTGACGTAGATATGTCTTGTACAACTTATGTACAGTTGATGATTTTCTTTTGTTGTGAGTCTTATTTATTTTGTAAGCCACGAGTGAAAATATAATTACTGCACTGCCGGTATGCATCACATGTTTCCTTTAATTGAGGAGTAACATTCGCAAATGATGTCGGCAGGCACTATGATGTACTTTCACCAGTCTCAAGTTTAAAATTAATGCGAAGGATCTCGCAACAAAAAAGTTCTTGCGGGAAACCTTACCAACTGTTCCTTCAATGTTCTTTGGTTCGTTATGCGGCGAAATGTTTTGGTGGAAAATATTCGTAAATTGCATTTAGGATATTGTGCTTAAGTTTAAATCCCTAGTTGTTTGGAGCTGTTGTGGTAAAAGGGATTCGCATAAGCTAATTAGAATGAGGAAGGAATGGGTGGATCTGCCCGAAAAAGAAAATCTTAAGAGGTTTAACCAGCTATCTTATAGGAAACTAGGCATTAAGCTACGTAAAATCGCTGAAAATGCATAATCCATATGATATGAGAATACTTGACCTCGGAGAAACTCCCTGACAACAGTAGTGTTTCCCAGGCAAAGGTTCTATGATACCGTGGCCATTGAGGTCAATTGGGAGGATATCACGTTCTTCATAGACAGCCAGACGGCTATAAAAGCACTAGCACCTACTCAAATTACATCCAGGCTTGTAAAGTGCTGTCGCGAAGAGCTGAGGGTTTTTAGCAAGCAGCATAATGTAAAACACTGTTGGGTCCCCGGCCACAGTGGTGTGCCAGGAAACGAGACTGCTGACGAACTGGCAAGGACTGGGTCAGCCCTAGAACTAGAGCTAGCGGACGGTACAATTGAACCTCCACTTCGTCATCTGAAAGAATATAATAAAGGCGATATAATGGAGTTGGATTGGGCTGATGCTTAAAACGCGTGTCATCAACTCGACCTTGGGAAACGTAAGCAGTAAGAAGAAGGTCTGCAGCGGAATTTCTCAGAGTGAAGTTCTTTCTACCCTAATATGGCTTCTTGTCGTGAACGAAATCTTGGTATTACTCAGAGACAATGGCTTCAATGTGACGGCCTATGCCAACGATGTGGTCATTCTGGTAGCAGACAAATTCTTTCTAATCCTAAGCGAGAGGCTTTATTACTAGGCAACACTTAGGCCAGCAGCAAAAGGCTGGGAGTCGATCCCACAAAGACAGAGGTTGTGCTTTTTACTAAGAAGAGATCAATCCCTGATTTCAAACCTCCGAAGATCGGGGGTGTTATTGGCATTATTCTTGATTCCAAAATAAACTGGAGCAGAACATCGATGAGGGCATCAAGAAGGCATGCGTAGCCTTCTACTCATGCAAACCGACGGTGGTATACTGGCTTTACATGGCGGTTATGAGACCCATTCTAACATATGGTGGAAGGTGCTTGAGAAGCAATATTAACTTTCAAACCTCACTAAGATTCAGAGGACAGTCTGTATACGAATCCTACGATCAATGAGAACAACACCAACAGCGGCAATCTGTACTGTAGCAACACGGCAGCTAAAACTGCTTTGAGACTGAGAGAAGGACGACAATGGACACCAGCTCCCTACGGTCACGTCTTAGTACTGTCTCGATGAGAAAATGCCGACAGGTCGACAGAAGTTGATCATATGATCTAGGCTCTGGCATTTAACAGGAGATTCAATATCAGAATTCCTGACAGAGATGACTGGAGGAACCACAAAGTTACCAATAAAAAGGAACCGGCTTTTTACGCCGATGGTTGTAAGATGTAGATATGATACAGGATCCGGGCACTCCTTTAGAATAAACAACGATTTCAGTGTCTTTCAGGCCGAAATCACAGCCTCGAAAACTGTCCGCGATAAGGGCAAGGACAATCACGACCTATATCGATAGCCAGGCAGCCGTTAAGACTCTGAAGTCCGCGATAACTCGATTGAGACTCGTAGGTATGTGCAAAAAGCATCTAGATGAGATATCGAGAGCCAATACGGTGTTCCTATGTTGCTTACCAGGGATATCCCAGGTAACGAAAGAGCTGATGAATTGGCACGAAGGGGGGCAGCACTGCATGCCTAACAGGCTCTCTCCTTTGCGAGAATTCCAATAAGCTGCTTAAAAAGGTATATTGATGACAAGACCATAAGTCGAGCCAATACATGGTGGATCCAGCTAGACCCATGTGCAACGGCTAGAGTTATAATAAGAAGCGATGCCTGTCTCTGGTCAACCTTAGTCGTCGCGAAACAAGGATAGTTTCCGGCATCATTACTGGACACTGCCTCATTGGTATGCATGCGGAGCGCCTCAGTATACATCGCAACGACTTTTGCAGAAGTTGCAGGGATGAAGAAGAAATCGAATCTGTCCGACACGTGCTGTGTGAATGTCCTGCCCTCGCCAATAGAAGAATGAAGACTTTTGATAGTTACTTCTTCACGGAACTGGAGGACTTGCGTGGCATCGAACTGAGGGACCCCCTGAGATTCATTTCCTTATCTGGGTGGTATTAAATCAGCGGCTCCTCTTCTCTTAACAGATTCCCGGAGTAAAATTAGAAGATGGGCACTGGTCTAAGTGAGCAGTGACAAATGTTATAAGGCACCCATTTACCTAACCTAACCTTAAATATAATTAATATTTACAAAAATGTATAATTAGAAAAGTTTGCAAATTAGTGCAGTTTAGTAAAAAATTAAAATTTAAAGTTGCTAATACGATAGTTGATGACATGGTTACAGTAGAGATAAATGACTTTCCAACCCTGGAACCAATTGAGGGTTAATTTGGCCCTTTCTTATGAGAGAATGGCTTTCGAGAAGTATAGCCTACGTACTTCTAGCAGAATTGGACAAATTGCTATGAAGGGAAATATATGTATATAGGGAATATTCTGTCTGTATAGCTTAGTTCTCACTTTCACTTCAACTGCCAACTGCGATGACTTTTAGAATGCATTCATAAAATTTCCCTTCCCACTCATAGACATTAATTTCACCGAGTTCTTACTTACATACTTTAGGTAGCACAACAGTCCGGAGTGGACCTGGGCCTCAACAAGCAAGCCAGCTCAATCTTTAGCCAGCTGCCTCCTGTTTCGCACGCCAAGTTGTTTAAGGTTCCATTCCACTTGCGTGTGCCACCTGAGTCGCGGTCTTCCTATACTGCGCCGTCCCTCGGGTGTGGATTCGAAGATTTTTCAGGTCGGAGCATTGGTGTCCATCAGCTCTGCATAACCCAGCCACCTCAGTCGCACCAGTAAAGTCGATCACCCTAAATCCGTTATCGGAGGTGGTGTCGTGTAGACTGTGCTTTCCGACAGTACTACCAAAGGTGCCCTCTCTTCCTAGCTTTGCGTTAAAATCGCCTAGGACAATCTTAATGTCATAGCTAGGGCACTGCTCGTATGGCTTGTCCAAGAGCTCGTAGATCCTGCCTTTGGTGTCATCGTCTTTCACCTCTGTGTGGGCATGCGCGCATATCAGTCTTTTTTTGGCGAGTTTAGCCTTGATGCAAATTGTCGGTAGGCGTTCACTCACATACCTGAAGCTTAGGACTTCTTGTCTAAGTCTGCCTCCAACGACGAATCCACACCCAAATAAGCGCTGCTTTTTTTTTGGATTGAATTAATGAAGATGTAGTATCAATTCGCTGATTTGCGAAGAAGTGATGCCACATTACATTTATCGCAGTTTTTGTCGCCACCGCCCTTTCATGAGCACGAAGCCGCATATCCAGGGTTGAAGAGATGGTAAATCCCAGATACTTAAAATGCTTCACTATTTCAATCGTTTCACCATCCAAAGACTACTTCCAGATTAACTTCGTTCTAAAAATCATAATTATAGATTTTGAGGTGTTAATTTTTAAGCCTCAGAGCTCACAGCAGCCTGTATATTTCCTGGAAAATGCATATGTTTGATTTTAAAAACAAGCTCTATGCACGTTATACAATATAGGTTAAAGATCCCTTATTTCCTTTTTGAATCGGTTATCATAAAACAGCCAAATCATATCGAAAGTTATAACTACAATAACAATAGTCATTATGTAAAATGAACATAAATTGCATGACCAGACCAGATGCCATAATTCATATGTATGTACGTAAATATATACATAGTTTTGTACATAAGTACATGACGTCTTGTTAAAATAACTCCCCTTTTTGTTATTATACCCAAGTATTTCGCTGGCGGGTGAACATAAAACGTTAAAACAAAAGAGAGAACGCTAAAAAAATAATAATATAACTGAGGGCGGGCAATCTTTCTTATGCTTTCTGCCAGGCGGAAGTTCTTGGTTTCGACAGCAACGCCAGTCTTGCAAATGATGGTCAATATTTTTTTATAGTTTCTCATATTCTTAGGGCTATTTATTAAATGCTATATTCTTACACACATACTCGTAGTTTCCTTTCAAGTCTTCCTCGTCTTTTCAATTTGTGAGTGAGCTTGCAGAATTGCATACATTTACTGCAGATAGTTATCCCTGGCATTTTTTATGAGTAAATATCTGTATAAGTACCCTCTACACCGCAGGGAAAAAGCCAAAGTCCCACCCAAAAGAGGAATGGTATTTATAGGTATTTATTTGTATGTCAACCATCAAATATGCTGTGGTCCTCAATTCGTAGGATATGAACATTTTGTGTTTTATTTTAATATTGAATGAGTTTTTCGCAAGATTCTTTAATGGTGGTTGAGTATTTGCAGGCAGTGCCTGAATGACGGTTTTCTTGTTTTGGAATAATGCATTACATTTTATAAATTTAGAGTAATTTATTTTTTTAATAATAATAATATGATAATGAGTGAACCAACATCAAACCCCAAAGGGTACTGACCTAGAATTTTAAAATATGGCAAGAAAAATGGTGTCATTGCACGAGGAAAGGGAAAAATCCGAAAATCAAAAATTAATGATACTACCAAAGGCACACATGTAAACAATTGTCATACAGGGGGCCCATTCCTAAGGTAATAACTAAAAACTGGAAGAGTATACAATTTTGACTAAAATGGATTTTTAGGGTTCCAAGAAATTGGACCGTGATCACAGATCTGCAAACAAGTTGTTCTAGCAGACCATCCTCCGCCTCAAAGGAAGGAAGTTTAATATCATCGAACCCAAAGATGGTGTACTTCTTTCCAATGAGAAGGACATCTCACGCAGATGCACTTTTCGGAGCTGCTTAATCCCGAACAGGGCACTAAAGATGGCAGATTTACAGCCGTGAGTAGGGCGGAGAATAGTCCCGCCGAAGAGGAGATGACTTTTGCGATTAAAGCGCTAAGGGTCGGCAAATCCGCTGGTGTAGATGAAATCCGGCCACAAATACTCAAGGCTTTGGGTTAAGAGGGAGTGGAATGGCTCTCTCGTGTCCCTAAAGTGGCCTGGGAATGCGGTGAAACACCTAGCGATTGGCAAACTGGGGTGATTGTTCCTCTTTTTAAGCAAGGGGATAAGAGGGATTGCTCTAATTATAGGGGTATATCCATCTCTCTTACGTCTCCCCGGAAAAGTCTTTGCAAAGGTGTTGGAAGCGCGTTCCAAAGTTGTGGTCGAGTTCAGGTTGAGCGAAGAGCAGTGCGGCTTTCATCCAGGTAGAAGCACTATCGACCAGCTTTTCACTCTCGGAATGGTACTTGAGAAGGCCTGGGAGTACGCTAAACCTATCTGCAGTTTTTTTGTGGATTTGGAGAAAGCATATGATCAGGTCCCTCGGCGTAAACTCTGCAATGTATTGCAGGAGTATGGGATTGACGGTTCTCTTCTGAGGGCCATTCAATCTCTATACACTAACTGTAACAGCTGTGTTCGGGTGAACGGCGTTAAGACGATACCTTTCACTGTGGACGTTGAATTTCTTCAGGGGTGCGTTCCGTCACCTCTCCTTCTCATTCTGTATATGGATTGGATGTTACAGCGTAGCCGTGGTCGGGAATGGTTCAAATTGGGAGATTTAAGGGTAAGTCATATGCTTTTCGCTGATGACTTGGTTATTCTTACGTTCCACGTACGAATGATGGCAAGAGCAATACTGAGTTATCCTGTAGGATTGGTCAGGCTGGAGCAATTTTGAGATAGCTTGGTCACTCTGTTATTAGGAGGGCCGAACTTTGCATCGAAGCTAAGTTGTCGGTCTTTAATTCAGTGTTTGTTCCGACGCTCACCTATGGTCATGAGGTTTGGGTAATGAACGAAAGAATAAGATCGCGGATACAAGCTGCTGAAATGATATTTCTTTGTGGTATTGCTGGTGACTCGCCGAGATCGGGTTAGGAACACCAGAGTACGCGAGGCACTCAATGTCGAGCAGCTACTTCTTCGAACGGAGAGGTCCATACTTCGATGGTTTGGGTACGTTCAACGCAGGCCCCCAATTTGGTTTCCAAAACATGCCATGGAATCCGTTCCATCAGGTAGGCTTCCCCGGGTAGGCCTAGAATGAGATGACTGGACCAAGTCCGAAATCTCACCTCTACTCGTATAGCCCCTGATGATTTAGAGTCGATGATGAAAGATCAGGAAATGTGGAGAGTCCACTTAAGCCCCCTAAACCCGCGAGCCTCATACTGGATAATCGGGTCATTGGAAGATGATGATGATGATGAGGGTTCCGTACCTTAAAATGACCCAACGGGCGCCAATTCTACTCACACTTATCCGTCTTTTATAAGCCGTTTTTTGGGGCAAGGATATTTGACCGTTTCTAATGAAAACTCCAATTGGACCCAAGAAGTTTCGCTTAACGACAAATCAAAAATGAACCTGGAGTTGGAGCTGGCGTGTTTGAATCTAACACCGAACTCTTGATACCAATGGGAATGTGTCTCAGTGCATTCCAAGCTGAAACCATGTCAACGAGGTCTGCGCAAAAGTAAACCTTAAAGAAGGTATAAAACGCGCTGAGATACACATCTTCTTAGATAGTCAAGGGCTGAAGTGATCCAAGCGACTAGTCAAGTTTTATTTCGTTAATCTAGACAATGAAAGCATCACGAAGCGTTTAAGCTTCCTCACTGGTCATTGCTGTCTGAAGTACCACCTTAGTTAGTTAGTTAGTTAGAAGTGACCTTCCGAGAGGAGGTGCATTTAGACCAGAAAGTAGGTCCATTGTGATGCCACTGATTACTGGGGTACCCTGCTTACTCCTGAAACCATTTAGATTTCCTAACGTAGCTGTCGGCCATGCTGGCAGAGTTCAGATAATTAAGATCGTTGAAGAAATATTGGTCCAGGGTGACTTTTCTGATATGGGCAAGTGCGGGACACGTGCAGCGGAAGTGTGCGGTGGACTCCTCCTCCTCTTCGTTCCTGTAGCTCCAGGCGTTGAGCATGCCTTCCTAGGCATGAGTTTAGAGACCTGGTCTCTTTTGAGTCGTATCAATGCCTTTGATCTTTTCAGATGCAAGACAGGCCAGTTAGCCTGGTATTATTGCAATAATCCAGATGTTGCCACCTACGGTTTCTTTTCGACCGAGCGTCGGTGTGGGTCAAGTGTTTATTAAACAACATAGGCGCTTTGACACGGTCGAGCCTCCTGCCGTTCGTACATTGGTAGCATTTTCTAGCTAATTCGTCAGCCGCACAGTTCCCCTGAATGTCACAGTGACCAGGACCCAACAGACTTTGACGTTATACTGGTTAGCGATCTCTGTTAGAGACACGCGGCAGTCCTTCACTGCCCTAGATTTTATTATGTTGGATACGAGGGACTTAATCGCAGCCTGTCGATGCAGATCGTAATATCCGTGCACGATATTGGTTTGACCTTCAGCCAAGCGGCTGAAAGACACTATAGTGATTGGGGAGATTGAAGGGTTGGTGGATGTCAAGGTCTTCTGAAAAAACACCGCCACCGACTCTTTTGGCTGTTTTAGAGCCGCTCGTAAAGATAGAGATAGAATCATTAAAGAAGACTTCGCGCTGAGTCCAGGCGCTTCTGTTCTTATGTTTGTAGCCCAAGTTTAAGTCGTTTTCGGTGGGCAACGTGTCCATCTTAACAAGTTCCAACTGTTTTCAAAGACAGAGTGCCGATTTTGTCTGGGAGGGGAGAAAACCGAAAGAAAAAAACTCTCTTTGAGTACTCGGTACTTTACTGGTTAAGAGGGCGTATCTTCATCTTCCATTAGAAACTACGTTCGCTAATGAAGTTCAGAAACTTCACTATGGACATACTTAGGTGGTACGTAAACCTTTAATGATGATTAACCCTTCATCACATTGGTTGACAAGTGGGCGACGGAAAAGCATCTATGGAGGTGGAAGAGCTGGCACACAGAATACTATTTGAAGGCGTGCAGTCTACACGGTGGTGAGATAGCGAGAAGGCTTCAAATTTAGTTGATTAGCTAACGTCTTTCAGGCAACCAGAAATCGCGGTCAGGGAAAACCTGCGGAGAAATCGAGAGGAAATCTTTGACGAAGGCTAATCGTGGAAAGATTTTCTTCGATTTGTCATCGCCGTTAAATGTCTACACTATGTAAGTTAATTTTAAAGAAACCCCCTTCACTTTTTTTTTCTTCTCAGTTTTAAAGCTGTAAATGACAGTCTTGGTAAATATGAGCAATGTCTGAATATGGTGACTTAAGTTTAGCATCAGTTAGCTCTTATTAGTTCCGATCCCACTTCTATTTTTGCTTCAACAATCCACTGAAATGCAGTTCCATTGTGTTTTCCTAGCACCACCTTTCCGTTCCTTTTCTTAATCCTCTTTGCACTCCGATTCGCAAACAGTTTTTAGAACACAAATTGTCCTTAAACCGATTAATTGATCTCGAAATCATGTTCTAGGCTGTAGAACGTCGGAATATCTGTGGCATCTATGGATTGATAGCGTGCAACCAGCGATTTTCTACTATAATTGCACCGCATACAAACTACATACCCTAGTCCGTATTGGCTATCGTTGCCTTCCATAGGGAGCAAAAGCCCGCATTTATGCAATGTCTGGCGTGTCAGGATATCATATTATAAGGCTCACAGTTGATTAATCGCAGGGCGGATACGCTCCTGATGTCGTTATTTGATTGTTGTTCAATGGCCTAAATCAGGACCGTACGTCGAATAATACATCGGAACGCCTGGTATCTGATTTGACGTGACCACGTAGAATTTGTTTGGCTAGAGAGAATAAGTCAGTTAGCGTAATTATGGGTGTGGTGCAGAAGGTAAGTGGGTATACAGGAAGCGATTCAATGACAACCTGTCACAATTGGCAGACAACATGAAACAACGTGAAGTTATATTTTCTTCCGCCTTATTATTTTGCTCATGTGTGCATGAATGTACATACATACTGTTTAAATATGTACTATACGTATATGTATGTAGTATATGTTATCCACAACTTTTAAATAATTTTTTTTAGTGGTTCGCAAGAGGTTATTTTTTTTTACAAAATTAAATTTTTTTAAATCTTAATTGTGGAACACTTTAACGACGATGAACATGGTTGCGGATGTCCATTCGTGTCATTTCTGTACAAGGACGTAATGATGCTGCTGTGGTTCTTCTGAAACACCATCTAGCTTCTACTTTAGTTAAAAACGATTATCACATAAGGTATCGATATCAATATAGCGAAACCTTGGCCAATGAGCAAGGGGCGTAGATAAATTTTTTTTAAGGGGGGGTGGGGGTTTATGGAAATTTTCTCAAAAGATCAAAAAATTTTCTCGCAAAAGACTAGTTGGGAAAAAAGGAATTGAAACACATGGTAAGTACTCGTAATGTGTCAACGTCCACTTTTACATGGCAAAGTAGCCAAGTATAGGGTCAATCAATGAAAGGTGTCATTTCAAATTTCCATTGTTGAACTGTTAACATGCAACTATCATTGTGATGACTTTTGATAAGTAAAATGCAGGAGGTTATTAATTCTGGATCGATACAGACTCGCATACCGTGTTGAAATAGTAAAAAATGACACGGTGAAAATATAGCGAAAATGTTTTGTAAATTCGTACTGTTTTCGGTCATCATCAAGCGCATTCTTGCACAGAGAATTCAATCGATTAATTTAAACGTCTCTGTCCGTAACTGAGAGTGTGATTGAAATCCCAGGTGTATCCATTTCGAGACGATCGCAGGAATTGGGCCTATCTGCAACCACTTTGAACCGCATTTTGGATAAATATCTTGGCCTACAGGGTTATATGATCCAGTTAACACAAGAATTGATGCCAGCAGACCTCGCCAAACGCCGTACATTCGCAAAATAAATTAAACCTTTTGTTGGATGTTTAGGAAAGCAACCCCAGTCAGACGTCCCTCATTCACCGCTGACCTTAAGTGTTATGGCGACGCTAGGTAGAAAATGGCAAGAAGTGCTCAAGTTAGAAGCACAGCACATGAGTTAGGAGGTACGTTTTGTGAAA
The DNA here is from genome assembly GCA_917880715.2 of Matsumyia berberina. Taxonomy (NCBI): domain Eukaryota; kingdom Metazoa; phylum Arthropoda; class Insecta; order Diptera; family Syrphidae; genus Matsumyia; species Matsumyia berberina. The sequence goes on along the minus strand of OU862871.1, from coordinate 85,050,455 downwards.
CCATGTGTGTGAAAATTTTCACTTTTCGTAGGTTAAAATAGGTTAAAAATTTACCAAACGCACGAATGAAGGCGTATACGCAACCTTTTTCATACACTGGTTTGGATTATTTTGGTTTAATGTATGTATAATATGTCGTGATGGGTCGTCGTAGAAAAAATCGTTGGAGTGTGTTGATAACTTGTATGACCATACGTGTAATTCACATAGAAATTGCTTACAGCTTTAGCACCGACTTCTGTATACGCAGGACACCGATCGAAATAAAACCTGACAATTGAACAGAGGAGCTGCGGAAAGTAATGCGCAAGATCAATAATTGCATCTTTCCAAGCAGAGAACAGTGGAAGAACAAAGAAATTCCTATTGACACAAAGTCCATCATCACGGATGGCTCCAAGATGGACATAGGCACGGGTGCTGGTGTCTTCTCTGAGGAGCTAGGACTCAGCAGCTTAATAAGACTTCCTGACAACAGTAGTGTTTTCCAGGCAGAGGTTCTAGCAGTGACCAGAGCTGCCCGATCGGAGTCAATGACCACGGTATCACGGGAGGATATCACGATTTTCATAGACAGCTAGGTGGCTATTAAAGCACTAACTGCTACACTAATCAAATCTAAGCTTGTTAAGTGCTGTCGTGAAGAGCTGAGGGTTTCGGGCTCGCAGCATTATGTAAAACTTTGCTGGGTCCCTGGTCACAGTGGTGTGTGAGGAAACGAGACTGCTAACGAACTGGCTAGGAAGGGATCAGCAATGGAACCAGAGCTAGCGGACGGTACAATTAAACCTCCACTTCGTCATCTGAAGAAAATAATAAGGGTAAGATCCTTAACCGAGGCGAATAACAGGTGGAAAACACTAACCACCTGCGAAGTCTCCAAAAGGTTATGGCCAGCATATAATAAAAGCAGAACGATTAGCCTCCTAAATATGGACAGGAAATCCCTGTCATTACTGGTAGGATTTATTACAGGCCGAAATATGCTCAGGTATCATGCAAAGAACCTGCACCTGACCGGGGAAGACCTTTGCAGAGGATGCGGAGACGAGGAGGTGCATAAGTACACGACTCACTTTCTCTGTCATTGTCCAAGCCTCTGCAATATTAGGAAAAGAACACTGGGCAGATACGTCTTCGATAACATCGAGGAGTTATTCGATGGTTCACTGTCGAATCTACTCAAGTTCACAAGGAGAGCCGGGTGGCTGTCATCAGGCATATAAAATCACGCAGTGGGAAGTAGCTGGGAAACTTATGGGTACCACAACGGGCCTACATAGACCTAAGTGAGATGAAGAGGATTGAATCATTTTCATCAACTCGGTGACCTAACCTTACCTTAGATCAATAAAAGAGAGTTGGCAACGGAGTTTGTGGAATCAGTTGTCGTTCCTACCTTCGCTGTCGCCACACATGAGTGGTGTGTGAGTGCGCTTTGTAAAGAAAACATTTACAGCGATTAAGACGACAAGGAATTACAATACGTGAGAGTTTCGAGGCCTTTAACTTATGTACATACATATGTACATATGTGAGGAAGCCCTCTCTCCGAATCATTTTTTGCTGGGCTCATCAAATTGTAGAAAACTTGTTGGACGTTGCTCTGACAGTTCTGTTGTCCACCGAAAAAATTGGATGATTGCTGAATAGTTTTAAATTTTCTTTTGGAAAAATGTGTGATTAACTAGACACACAAAATTGTTTATACCTACGACATGTGTAGAAGAAGATAATGTGGTTATCGTGGTAGACGAGATTCAACCCAAAATGTGTGGCTAAACGTGAAGTGCTGTCATCAAAACTTTAGGTGGGGTTTGCACAAGACCGGCAAAGTTAGAATTAGTTCTCTTCACAAAGAAACACCAGATACCCTCCCTTAGACAACCTAAACTTGGATTGGGCGAGGTGTTCCTGTCAGACAGCGCCAGATATCTTGGGATAATCCTTGACAGAAAACTGAACTACATAGAAACTTAATACACAGGGAAGAGTTCGAAAGGCCCTCAACGCTCTTTTTGCATGCAAGAAACCAAGTATGATGCAATGGCTATACATAGATCCAAAGTCACGTACGGAGCATTTGTCTGGTTGAAGGCCAAAAGAAAGAACACAACGCTAAGTTAGGTAGCAGCAGTACAAAGAACTGCCAGCATCGCCATTATAGGTGCTCTTTGCTCAACACCCTCGGCAGCTCTAGATACCTTTCTGCATTTGCTACCGCTAGACTTACAGAGAAAATACCCAGGCAGCCAATAGTCCGTTGAGGCTCACTTACTCAGTCTTCTTTAGGAATAACAGTATTGGACACTGCTCTATCCTGAGTGAATATAACTTTGACGTTTTAAAAATAACATGGCTTCCGCCATGGACTTCGATACACCATACATCACGATGTATCCTGAGAGGGAAGACTGGCAGAGAAACGCTGAAATCTCAGCGGATGAGATTGCGGTCTTCATCGATGGTTTAAACACCACCAACGGAATGGTTTCCGGGATTTACTCCCAAGAAGTAGACCTCAAAATTTCTATAAGAGTTCCGGATACTTCTAGCGTATTCCAAGCAGAGGTTCTGGCTGTGCTCATAGCTGCAGAATCACTAGGGATGAAATCGATATCTGGAAGGGATATCGCCATTTACATTAAGTCGGCATAGGGTATCCAAGGCTCGATGGCCGCGTAATGCTGAAGGCGTTGTGCACGTAGAATCAAGTAACACTTTGTTAAGGACCGAGTCACTGTGATATTGAGGGAAAGGAAAGGGCCACCAAACAGGCCAGGCCAAGTAGAGAACGGCAACACATGGAGGGGGAACCACCGTGGATCCTCCTTCCTGTGTGGCTTAAGCAGAGATCCTATGAATAACTGTAAGTAAGGCAAATCAGAGATGATCCACTATAAGTGGGCATAAGGTATCCAAGGCTCTACGGCCTGCTCTGGACCGCAGAAAAATAAGAAATATTCTTAACTTAAGCAGGGCACAGATACAGTTAGTCACTGGCGTCTTGTCCGGCCACTGTCTTCTCAGGAAGCGCGCTTAAAGATTAGGGGTCTCAACCACAGGCTGAGGTTTCACACATATTATGTGAATGTCAGGGAATTAGCTGGACATCCATGAAACTTCTCGGCAACTGTTTCTTTAGTAATCTAGAGGAGCTAGGCTGTGGTAGCTATACAAACATGGCAAAGTTCTGTAGGGAAATCAAATACTTTCAGGAGATGGTTTAGGTTCTGCCATTTTAGTTTCACAGGGATCACGATGGGCCGACTATGGTGCCTAGTGTCTTACGCAAGCGTTGGCCGTTATAATTATGACGATCTATTCAATTTTTTTCAAGGAAAAACTTTGAATAATGCGACAAGAGGGAACGAAGCGTGTTGTTGTTTCTTTTTTATGATGTCTTCGTTCATAAGAAAAATAACTGTAATAATCAGAATTATGTTTCATTTGCCTAAACTACCGCTTTTTCTACAAATAATGCTCAAGTGATCTAACCAGCTGCATAAATTCGTTAGTGCACGCCTAATACCTATCCAACAAAAAAAGTAGAAGAGCTACATATGTACTTCATTTGGAGTATTAAAAATTAAAATAAATCACTTTTTTAGTTGTGTGCAACGATTACAACTAAAAACTTCAATCATGACTAACGACTAAATTTTTATTCGTTAGTCATATGAAGCAATTGAAAAAAAAACCTAATTTTTCAATAAATCGTTTTAAATTCAGTTGCGACTAACGAATAAAACATTAGCGCAACAAACGATTGATTTTGGCGACTAAATTTTTAGCCATCAATCGTCAATCGGACAAATTTTGCCCAACTCTGCTTTAGAATAAATAAAGATTTAAAATGCTAAATTATCCACAATATAACATATATTTCCACAATATAATCATGGCTGCAGTGGAAATTTTGCGAGCAATTTTTCCAGGCATAATGGTGTCTGACTGACTTCTCTCGATTAGAAGATTTGACAGGGCCCTGATATTTCCTGTAGAGAAAGGACCAAACATTTAAGGAAATATATAAATTAAAATTAAATTAAATTAGGAAACAGAAATGAGCTTAGGGAATTATTATTTTATAATATTTAGTCTTATAAAAGGAATATTCGTATAAATATGTGTGAATGTGTGCATTCAGTATATTTAGTAGAGTAAATATAAACCTAAGACAAGAAGGACGAAGTGCATGTGCCGAGAACGAGGTGATTGTCATGTGAATACCTTTTAACCTCATTTTCGTTTCCTTTGCGCTTGTTAAGCACTGAAAACATAGGTAAGTACCAATCTATGTAGCACGACTTGGTTACACAGCAACTGAAAGTAGCGTACTTGCAACACAAAAAGTTGGTCATTAGCAACAATGTGCACTTTAATTGCAACTAACAAGTGTCACAGTGTGCAGTGATAGAAGAACTATATGTTTGTTTAGTACACAACTTTTTTTTAAAGGAATAACTACCCATGAATATCTGTGCTCAAGACGTTGACATATGAATTGAGCTGTTTTTTGAGAGGAGCTCACGACACTGTCCTTAATGTCACGATTCTATGTTGGTGATGAATCAAGCTTACACTATTTGTGTGTTTTTGTGCGCAAAGTTTGGTCACAGGAGGCAGATGCGTCCCATAAAAGCATTTAACAACTCGCAATGTAAGTACGTCAGCAGACAAGTGTGTGGTCGTAAAAATCATCCCTAGTTGCGCACCAAGTGTGCAGTAGAGATGGCTAGTTAATGTGATATACTCCCCGGTACAATGGTTAGAAATTTATGTTAGGACACATAATCGTCCTATATGCCCCATAGTGACAACGACGACGACGAAAACGTCGACAAAGACCAAGACGACAATGACGGTTAGGATAAGATAGACGACTGGAGCACCTACCTCGTCATTATTATCATTGTGACTATGATCATTATGGATATGGTCATCAAGGGTACACCACTCGGTACTATGAAAAGAAGAACTGAACATACGAAGATACAAAAGAATAAGGGCAGCAAGGACTATCACCCCCAACGGTGAAACTAGGGATTGCTTATGACTACTTGAGTGCATGTAATGGCCATTATACCGCATGGACACAGTTTGATAATGAATTGCTAGACGCTTGTAATTTATTACTATCATATTCGGACACAAGGGGGGTCGCAATAAATTGAAAATTGTTACCAACGGTGCATGGTTTAAAGTCATGGGTACACGCAGATGTGTAAGTACATACATATGTAAGTACAGGGTGGTGCAAGAGTAATGTCAGAATGAGAATTGGCTGCCATTTTGTTAGAAATGAACAAAATTGAGTTCTGTTTTCACGGAAAGTTTACTTGAAGGTGTAGAATTGATGACATTAAGTTGTCGGGTGATGCCTGAAGACTGTCTGTGCTAACGCGGAGGCGGCTTTAGACATGATCCATGAATGGAGCACTAGGAGTGGGCTTTCGGTGAACCCGCTGAAAACTGAGGTTGTCCTCTTTACGAGAAGTAGGGTTGTGACCGGTCTGACTCAGCCAGTGCTAAATAGCGTCATTATCCAGATATCCGATGAAGCTAAATATCTAGGAGTGATCTTGGATAAAAAACTTCTTTGGGCAAAGCATGTTGAGTCGAAGACATCTAAGGCGCTCTCAATTTTCTGGTAGTATAAGGGTGCTTTTGGCAAGACATGGGGCCTATCACCGAATAAGGTGATTTGGATCTATACGGCTATGATAAAGCCGTTTCTAGCTTATGCGTCGGTTGTTTGGTGGAGAGGACTTTCGCGTAAGTATGTGACTCCCTACTGCACTAAACTTCAAAGAACGGCTTGCCTCGGCTGCACGGGAGCTTTTCCGAGTATGCCGGGCTCTGCTCTAGACGTTGTGCTTGACCTACCTCCTCTTGATACTAATATCGCGGGATGACTTTTGGTATCATCCGCACTGGAGTTTTGATAACCTTGCGCGACACTTATCCTACAACCCTAGTTCCATGGATATGCCGTCTGATGCAATGATACCAGAACTTCGGTTGCTGTGCAAATTTAAAGTCAACTTTCCTTATCTTCAGGACTGGCTTCGACGAGAATCTGAGCCTGGACGGGGCTGTAGTCGAATCTTCACGGATGGGTCCAAAACCAGTCATGGGTCCGATGCTGGTGTCTTTGTGGAAGTCGATAACATCAGACTTCACTACTCGTTGGGCAAGCATGCCTCTGTTTTTCAAGCGGAGACCTTTACTATCCTAATGGCCACAAACTAAATTGTTAAGAATAGGTGGAAGGGTCGGAGCATCTGCGTCTGTGGCGATAGCCCGGCTGCACTTAAGGCTTTGCTCAACCCTTCAACCAGTTCCCATATAGTGCGGCAATGCAAGATTTCTCTGAATTCGGTGGGAAGGTTTAACTCTTTGACTCTTGCCTGGGTCCCAAGTCACATTGCGTTTTCTAGAAATAAGATCTCCCATGAGATTGCTAGACAAGGCCCAGAGGATGTTTTTTAGGGCTTGAATCTGCGTTGGGACATCCCGCGTCCTCGGTTAGGGCCTCCATTGAAGATTGGGTTTCCTATGAACACAATTGTGTGTGGCACGGCTCTCCAGGATGCAGGTAGACTAAACGAATGCTCCCGAACGTTTGAAAGAAATCAGCGGCATTCTTACTATCACTCAGCAGAAGAGACTGTAGACAACTTATTGGCGTTCTAATGGGACACTTCGCTTTTGCCAAGCATCGTAGTGTATTAGGCTTCAGTGACACCACTGTCTTCGACGCCTGTGGAGAGGGCGAAGATACTTCGGATTATTCCCTTTGCGATTGTCCTGCCTTTGCTCGAATCAGGTCGCAGTTCTTCGGTGCTGATGTGGTGAATGCTGATACTATAAGCTCCTCATCATTGAAGTGCCTTCTCGGCTTTCGGAGAAAATTGGGTCCTGCTTTCTGGTAGTACAACGGCCACAGCAGTGATATTCTCGGTCGGACGAGCAATACGGGACCGACCACTTCTTTCGACATCTCTAGTCGACCCAGTTTTCACGAGACGCTCAGTCAAACTCTTTCAGGCTGGATTAAAACAACAGCCCGGAAATTGGTCAATAAGCAGTAAGAATAATTCCGCGTTTTTCGGATGTATACTGCTCCATTGCTTGTTATCCACTAATTCTCAATCTGTTTACAACATAAATGTCAAATCACAATGACATTTGACGCCATTTGCAAAAATTATGGCACATTCACTATAGGTCTGTTCGCGTACCTTCCTGAAACAGCGAATTTTTACGAAAAGTTACGATTTTTTACGAAATCCTGTTCGAGTACGCAAAAGTTTCATAGTTTTTCGTAGAGCGTTCATGACAGAGTAAGAAATTTCCCCATGCTACGAATTTTAGTGCAAGAAATTTCTTTGGGCTGATTTATGAAAACTGTCAAATCGGTCAAATCTGCCAAACAGCTGTTCGGAATTTTTCTGTGGCATTAAAATTGTCAGATATTGGAGAATTGAGAAACATGCGAAGATCCAGGGAATCCAAAAAAAAAGTGTTGGAACAATAAATAAATGTTTTCCACTCTTTATTAAACTCTCCAAATGTGAACCAAAAAATTCTCTCCTGTATACTTTTCACAGATTTGACAGTTGAAGTTTGACGTTTAAAATTGGGAAACTTTTCTTGTTCAACGCGTTCGTTTACTTTTTCGTAATTCTAACTCTCTCTGAGAGAATTTTACCCCCCACTCTTCAAAATTTGACAATCTACGAATTTTGGTGCAGAAAGTAACCGAGCAGACCTACAGGGTTTTGCAATAAGAGCGCTACAAAAGTTTTTTTAAATAAAACAAAAACGGTTTTAGATATCAATGAAATTCTTTATTCCTGTAAAAGTACGTTCGATGCCATTATGTATGGAACTCGATTTCTTTTGCATGGCCACCACGGGCACGCTTGCAGAAGTCCAGACGCTGAACCCAATTTTCGACGGTTTTCAAGCATAAATCGGCCGATACTGCTGCAATTTCACGTTCGATATTCGTACGAAGTTCATCAATCGTCGCTGGCTTGTTGGCATAGACCATAGACTTGACGTAGCCCCACAGGAAATAGTCTAACGGCGTCAAATCGCACGACCGAGGCGGCCAAGCGACTGGACCATTTCGTGAGATAACACGTTCTCCAAACTTGGTTTCCAATAAATTGATTGTGACATTCGCTGTGTGGCTGAAGATGATTTTTCGATGAAAATCCGAATCATTTTCAAGTTGTTGCTCAGCCCAATTCACGAACATACGACGCTTCTGGTGGTCAAGCGGCTTCACGACGTCACAGAGATGCCCAACGCTTGAGAATGACGTGTGAGAGACACATTTGGGCTTTCTGCAACTGAAGCCTCAGCGGCAGCAATATTATCGACACTACGGGCACTGTGCCTGTGGATTCAAATTTTTCCACTAAACGCTCAATTGTTGATCTGCTAGGACGATTATGACGACCAGAATTTCGGTAGTAAATTTTAATAATTTCGACTCGTTTTTGGCTCGTATATCTTTCAATCATGAAATGGCAAACCTTACTGAAGAGAAATGCCAAAAAACCGCAAGAAAAATATGGCGTCGTTTGCTGTCCCTGTCACTCTACTTTTGTAGCGTCCCTATTGCAAAACCCTTTATTATGACATTACTTTTGCTCCACCCTGTATGAGTTTGCATCAACTTATGTTCATATTTAGAAATTGGTGGCAATGTTGGTGTTAGAAAGAGGACATTTCTTTGTTTTTTGTCTAACACGGTTGTTGTGAAACATCCTTCGTCGATCATTATTTTGAATATATATGAATGCATAAATCCAACGCACATTTGACATCCGGCGCTCATCCAAATATTTCATTTGACAGGGCAAATGTATATATACTCTATCTTAACCATAATTACAACCATGTTGCTCAACCATCAACAATTCATAATAAATCACCTTAAAAGCCAATTAAAATTTCGTTACAAATTAATACGCGCTGCCATTTAATTTCGCATCGAATTTTAAATTCAAATGACATTATCACATTTTCATCACCAATAGAATACTCTGCACATCCTCATGCTCAAGCACAATGTAACTTCTCCAGAGTGCTCGTATTATGTTAAATTGTTTATGATCCTGGCGCAATGTTGCGAACGTACGGTTGTAAAACCTCAAACCGTTCACATTGTTCCAGTGTTTCGCTTTTCATATTTGATTTTTTTTTTTTAATATTTTGTTTTACATAACCGGAGAATACGTGGCATGTGTATGTGTGTGCGTGGATTATGATCCCTCCTGGGCTGAAAGGACTTTGAGTGCTTTCTATAGTGACAACCGCTGACAAGAATCAAAATAGCACAGAGCCTGTCATAAATGTTTATGACATCCTCTCTCACTTTGTGATAAGCACGAATGACGATGAGGACGACGCAAGCCCCACAACAACACCTAAAACAACAACAAGCAAGTAAAATAAGAAAAAAAAAACGTGAAGGACATGAAAAGGCTCCTCGACGTTGTCCTCGACATATTTTTCACGAGTCACATGACTCAGCTCCTCCGCGCACTATTTTTCGGAGGGATAAATATCACGCGAATGTTTTAAAATATTTACGCCCTTTGCGAAAAATGCCCCATGTGAGTACCTTCCAGAGGTATCTGTGTACATATGTGTGTGGAGTGGAGAGTAGGCATCCGTTTTGCGATTTGCATTTCACTCTCCCCCTCACCAGGGTCAATCAACTTTATTGATGCATACAAAAGAGATTTTTGAAGACAGACAGCAAAATTTTATACGGTTCACTTTATTTGCGGTAAAATATGGCGCTGACACCGCAAATAAACGTTTGTCACATCGTAACTTTGGAAAATTGTGTGACCCATCAACGGAAATTGCTACAAATGATTTTTTTTTATAAAATTTCTCTGATTTGTAGTGTTGATAGATCGTAAAATACAATTTCGTAATGAATTATTTTTATTGTTTATATACATGCATATGTACGTGATTTAAAAAATGTATGACATTATTTTTAAGGAAGTGGATAAGGCGGTTTATAGGGCTAGATCTCTCTTAAGGAAGAAACCAGAGCTTTGGTCGAGTCCAGGTTGGGCGATGAGGAGTGCGGCTTTCGTCCAGGTAGAAGGACAGCCAAGCAGATATTCACTCTCAGAATGGTACTTGAGAAGGCTATAATAATATGAGTTAATAGATTGATTGAGTGGTCGCCGTGGCTCAGTGGTTAGTGCGTTGGACTGCTGACCGAGCGGCATGGGTTCAAGCCCCAGCCAGGAACACCGAACCATTTTCGCGGCACCACCTCTATTCGGGGAATGACGAGCCTCCCGGAGTATAATCTGTCATGAAAGAGCTTTTTACTTCGCCGTTCGGAGTCGGCAATAAGTTGTAGGTCCCTTCCATTCGTGCAAAAAATGTAATCACGCACAACATGAATGGTTGCGAGAAGCTAGGCCTTGGCTCATTCCGAGCTGTCGCGCCTGCTATTTATTTTTTTTTTATAGATTGATCTGTCTAAACACTTTTGGGAAACTGCTCCATACCGCTGTCAGGCAAAATGAACCATTCAACATGGACGACTTGGACGAAGTGAAGATATCCATATCTAAGCCTAAGTCCAACAAAGCTACGAGTCGCCTACAAGATCTTATCGGCGATGTTGTGTGAACGCCTGAAGCCGTTCGTCAAAAACCTGATCGGTCCATATCAGTGTGGCTTCAGGCCACGAAAGTCCACCATCGACCAAATATTCACACTGCGGCAGATCTTAGAGAGAACCCAGGAACTTCTAATCGATACTCACCACCTTTTCAGCCATTTAAGGCCGCGTATGACAGCATCTATAGAGACGAGCTATACAGAGTCATGTCTAGTTTTGGCATCCCCGCCAAACTCATCCGTCTGTGCAGGATGACGATGGAGAATGCACGCTGCTCCATCAAAGTCGGTCAAGACCTCACAGAGGCCTTTGATGTCAGTCGCTGTCATGCGACTTTTTCAACATCGTTCTTGAAAGAGTTGTGCAAAACTCCAGAGGCGCAATGTTTCAAAAGTCCGTCCAATTACTCGGATACACCGACGACGTTGACATAATCGGAAGAATGCAGCGTGATGTCAATGCTGCGTTCGTGAGTACTGAGACGGAGGCCGCGAAGATGGGTTCAGCGGTCAATGAGGGCAAGACAAAGTATATCCTGTCAAGGACATAGGCTCCGCTATCAATTCAGACAACGACACCAGCGCTGAGATCAAACGAAGAACAACTCTTGTCAATCGCTGTTTCTTTTGGCTGAAAAGGCAATTGAGTAGCAAAGCCCTCTCTCGAACAACTAAGGTGACCGTCTATAAGACCTTATTCGTCCCAGTCCTGCTCTACGGCGCAGAGGCATGGACTTTGTCAAATGCGGATGAGGTTGCTCTTGGCTTTTTCGAGAGGAAAAATTATTCGAGTGATTTTCGGTTCCGTCTGCATAGACGGTGAGTAGAGGAGGAGATACAACGACGAACTGTACAAGCTATACAGCGACACCGACTTAGCTAGAAGAGTAAAGGTCCAACGACTGAAGCGGCTGGGCCATGTAGGGCGGATGGACACTAATGTCCCGGCCCGGAAAATCCTCGAATCTACACCCAAGGGACGGCGCAGTAAAAGAAGACCGCAATTCAGGTGGCGCACGCAAGTGGAAGGGCGTGCAAAACTTGAGGCAGCTAGCTAAAGATCGAGCTGGGAGGAGGCGTTGGTTGGTTGAGGCTCAGGTTCACTGCAGACTGTAGCGCCACCTTAAGTAAGTAAGTGTAGATATTTGATAAAGTAGGTACCTACTGATATGATCCAATCAGGTTGTTGATGAATAACTCGATCACTCACACAACATAATAATCAGGTCTGCTGAAATTCACTTAAATCTGCTTGCGCAGCCTTTCAGGTCGTATATTTACATATGTATGTACCTATATTTGTAGTCAGACTCAGTATCAGCCCCATGCTTGTTCATTATCAGGGAGCTATCCAGCAGATACCGCGTGGAGATAATACGACTTTACCCATTCACATATGTACATACGCGTCTATGCGCATATGTATATGTTGTAATACTTCCCATAGACGATCTTTTTCCTCCACTTTATGCTATAACAAATCCAAGAGAAGAAAGTCTAATGTGTAGTTCTTACACGTCTCATAAATTCACTTGATTTGTAGAGCAATACAAAAAAAGGGAAAATAAGCAATCCCACCCTACGAATACTGCTGCAATACCTATGTATGCCGTTTTCACGGTTGGGTACACTGTTTTCCTCCTGATGATGTCGCTGCTGGAGGTAACAAGGCAAACACTGTGCCGGAAAGGTCTGTCACTAATACTTCCCTCAGTAAAGCAAGATGGCATTGCTTGTAAAAGCCATAAATAAACAGTCAGGATGTTTTCGGAATGTGTACACGATAAGTACACATGTACAATTTTACGTTTCACCGTTCATTTCCTGACTTCTCATATGATGATAACTACAAGACACATGAAACCCTCATCATAGTAAACATTTGCAACCTCTTCGACGCAGGTTCATATTTTACATTCCTTACAAAACGAATAAAGGGTGGAGCGAAATAAATTGCTCCTGATTAAATTGGCAATAGCATCATTTTGTCAAATCATTCACGGGCTATTAAGGACTGAAAAGCCAAATGACAATGTAAACTTCATTTGACCAGGTGCATTAACATGATTTTGATGAGCCAATTTCAGTTCATATGAAGGCAGGTAGAGTGGCGGTTCCTGAGAACTTAATTAGAGCAAGGGGTGCCCCGTTTTGTTACCACGAAAACTCGTTCAAACCTATTTGTGTGCGAGTGTTGATTGGTTGTGTTGGGATAAAGTGGTCCAATCCAGCCAGTGGAGTTCAGATACAGGATCAGTGTCATCATCATCATCATCATCTTCCAATGGCCCGCTTATCCACTATGAGGGTCGCGGGTTTAGGGAGCTTAAGTGGACTCTCCACATTTGCCGATCTTCCGCCATCGACTCTAACTCATCAGGGGCAATCCCCATACGGGTAGAGGTGAGATTTCGGACTTGGTTCAGCCATCTCAACCTAGGCCTGCCCAGGGGACGCGTACCCGATGGCACGAATTCCATGGCACGTCTTGGAAACCGAGTTGGGGACATGCGTTTGACGTGCTCAAACCATTGAAGTATGGACCTCTCCGTCCGAAGAAGTAGCTGCTCGACATTGAGTGCCTCGCGTACTCTGGTGTTCCTAACCCGATCTCGTCGAGTCACCCCAGCAATACAACGAAGAAATCTCATTTCGGCAGCTTGTATCCGCGATCTTATTCTTTCGGTCATTACCCAAACCTCATGACCATAGGTGAGGGTCGGAACAAACACTGAATTAAAGACCGACAACTTAGCTTCGATGCCAAGTTCGGCCCTCCTGATAACATATCATATCAGTGTTCCGATCCTTTTTTCAGCTATCTTGCTGAGATCCACAAGGAATGGTTTGCCAGGTGCGCTGTCTGGTCTTCGCTAGATCCGGACACCTGCAGGCGGAATGAAGCAGAGATTCCCTTTCATTAATATCCTTGAAACTTTTGCAGACGGTGTTGTGAGGAATACGAAGTTTAACCGCATGGTCTCCAACCTGCAAGTGGCCTGTGGTAATGGCTACAATTTGTGCTAGATCTGGTCTTAATTTACCAAGTAGCTCCTTTGACTTTGACTTAGGTTTATTGTAATTGCTTAGGCCACGTCTTTCTCGACCTGGCGCAGCAGGTCAGACCTTTCCACCTATGATTGGAAAGCTGGAGGAAGCCTTAAACAATGCCCAGTGAAAGTTCAGCAATTTCCGATAGAGAACTGTTAAGGACCGATCCTCTCCTAGCCAGCTCGTCGGCACGCTCATTGCCCTCATGATTGTTATGACTTGGAAACCAGATGAGTGTGGTTATGAAGTGGGTACTTAATTAATTGATTTCAACCCGGCATTAGTCTCCCGATTTTGAGAATGTGGTAACCCCATCAATGGCTTTGATAGCGGCTTGGCTATCAGAAATATTAGCGAGACTATGACCTGGATGTTCTTTCAAGCTGAAATCACAGCCAACATCGAGGCGTCCAAAATTGTCCAAAATAGCGACATCACCGCAAGGACAATCACAATCTATATCGACAGCCAAGCAGCCGTTAAGGCTCTGGAGTCCGCGATAACTAGGTCAAGGCTTGTAAAAATCTGTAAAGAGTTTCTAGATGAGATATCGAGAGCCAATACGGTCACCCTATGCTGGTTACCAGGGCATATGGATATCCCAGGTAACGAAAGAGCTGATAAATTGGCACGAAGGGGGGCAGCGCTGCATGCCTCACAGGGTCTCCCATTTGCCAGAATTTCAATAATCTCGTTAAAAAGGTATATCGATGACGAGCCCATAAGTCGAGCCAATACACGGTGGATTCAGCTAGAGACACGTGCAACGGCTGGTCAAACTAAGTTGTCGTGAAGCGAGGATAGTCTCCGGCATCATTACTGGACACTGCGTCATTGGCATTCATGCGGAATGCCTCGGTATACATCACAACGACTATTGCAGAAGCTGCAGGGATGAGGGGGATATCGAATCTGTCCGATACCTGCTGTGTGAATGTCCTGCCCTCGCCAGCAGAAGAATGTGGACTCTTGGTAGTTACTTCTTCACGGAACTGGAGGACTTGGGTGACATCTTTATCTGGGTGGTTTTAAATCAGCGGTTTCCCTTTCTTACAGGTTCCCGGAGTAAAATTGAAAGATGGGTACAACGGACCCTTTGCTGGTCTAAGTGAGCAGTGACAATGTCACAAGGCACTCATTAACCTAACACGGAACTGGAGGACTTGGGTGACATCGAGCTGAGGGACCTCCTGGGATTAATTTCTTTATCTGGGTGGTTTTAAATCAGCGGTTTCCCTTTCTTACAGGTTCCCGGAGTAAAATTGAAAGATGGGTACAACGGACCCTTTGCTGGTCTAAGTGAGCAGTGACAATGTCACAAGGCACTCATTAACCTAACCTAACCATGATAAGATGTTTGGAGATTGTTCAGCAAGCGGCAGGCTTCCCGAATCGCGAGAAGATCTACCTGGAAAACACTAGGAAGGTCTGCACATTGCGCATATGATTTAGCCAGAGGTTATATGCAGGCTTTTGGAATAGTCTTAGGTTGGATTTTTCCTAACTTCCGCTGGATTGAGTAAACTTTTTCCTACGGCGTATACGTATGTGCAGGAATATGCACAGAATATGTTCAGTGGTCTCTTTCTCTTCTCCACAGGGCCGACAAATATCAGTATCTGACACTTCTATTTGAAGGTTCTTACCTCGTCTTTGGTGAGACCAAGTAAAATCTTGATCTTCTATGGGTTGGGGTTGATGAACTTTTTCGCCTGTCTGAAGTC
The DNA here is from genome assembly GCA_917880715.2 of Matsumyia berberina. Classification (NCBI taxonomy): domain Eukaryota; kingdom Metazoa; phylum Arthropoda; class Insecta; order Diptera; family Syrphidae; genus Matsumyia; species Matsumyia berberina. Next base: position 85,035,003 of record OU862871.1, on the reverse strand, counting down.
CTGGAGGTTGGCCCAGTAGTCGGGATGTTTGTTGATCTCCCATTGTGTTATCTTGGAGTAGGCACTGTTGGATGGTATCCCAAAACAGGGGTCGGGACCAACAAGTGGGTGGCAAGCGCCTTTTCTCGCCAGGCAGTCAGCCCGTTCATTACCCTCAAAGTCGCATGTCTTGGGATTCAGACTACGACAACCTTATTTACTGATGCAAGGCTTTCGAGGAGGTTGAGACAGTCCCAGACAAGCTTGGACCCTACCGTATAGGATTTAAGAGCTAATAGGGTTGCTCTGCTGTCTGAAAAGATGTAGATCCAAGTTTCTTTGGTTCTTATCCGCAGGCATGTTATCAGCTTAAACACCAAGCTACAATTGTTCCGTTCCAACTTTCCTCATGGAAAGTGACTTCTTCTATCACAAAAAAGCTGCAAACCTTCGTTAATAGGTGCCTACGAAGCATTCTGAGGATTTTCTGCCCTAACCATATCCCTAACGAACAGATAGCGGGTTATGGACCGACAGGCACAACCGTCCAACGACGAAAGTGGGTGTGGATTGGTCATAAATTTCGAAAAGCTGACAGCTTCATTGCTAATTTCTCTATACAGTATAATCCTCTTATTCAAGATGGCAAAAGAGTGGGTCGACCGAGAAATACATGACGCAGAGGAGTTGAGGAGTCTTGGCAATTGGGGAACAGTTGGAGAGAACTGAGGCATATTACTAGAAACCCCGTAGGTATAGTAGAGGCTCTATGTAGGTTTTCAGGCCAATTTAATTACGCCTTCCTGGATTTCCTTGAACTGACTCAAAAGATTTACACCAGGAAATCAAGTATTGAAAAGGTTTCCAACATTATACATGAAGGCCCTTTTTCGTACAGGCTTACCCCTTACGTAGATTTTGTTGGCAACAAATCTTGCATTTTACCATTCATACCTGATCAATTTTATTTATTTATAATCTCTGCTATGAGTATGTTTGCCATTGTATTACAGACAAAAATTTAAACTTCTAGACGTGAAGCATTTACACAAAATAAAAAAAAAACACTCCAAAATTTCTTTAAACGCACTAAAACTCAAACGTTTTTTCCAAATTATGGTAACGAGCTTCACCCAAAGCACATGTGTACGTGCCTACATCACAGGATGCGCAGACCCCCAAAATAACGAATTCTTCACTCGGACAGATTCATTTATACAGCTTCCGTAAAAAAAAAAACGTTTTAAACTTTTGTGCCGTTCATACGGCTATTCATATGTGCTTCAAACAAAAAAAAAAAAAAGTTTACTGAAGGTAAAGTTTCAATTGAATTGTGTGTATCCTTATCACTGGTTTCATTCCGACAGCAAAACATCAAATATGTACCTTCCAAGGAAAATATGCCTGTTTTTTATGGGATCTCATCAAAGAAAATCCTGAAAGTGAGGACCGTAAATAAGTCCGTGGAAAACTAACACACACAATAAGTAGCGTTCGCAAGCTTTATGGACCGTGAGATTGACTAAGGTACGAGTGGAAAGAAGTTAAGGGGGGGACCTAGACTAAGGGTAAGAAAGGGACTTATGCCGGAGTTAAGGATACAGTTTACGTATGTATTTTACTAAGAGCCGTTCGTATGCATATGCCGTTGCTGTGGAATGCGCGTACCGTTAAATTATTTGATTAAATGCCTGACTAGTAGAGTAGTAGTAGTGGTGCAAGTTCTAAAATGTTTCCAGAAGCAAATAAAAATTTATAAAAAGTTATACGAATGAGCTGTTGCTCAGTTTTTAACAAAAATGCATATATGTTTATATGGGTATGCATTAGGATATATAAATAACAATAGCCAGTGTAACGAATGTTGTCGCCGTTGGAGAGCTGTGTAAGCAGCGCAGGTTTAAGTCCACTAAACATCGTTCGCGACACCACATCTTGTTGTAGAACGACAAACCTACGTAAGCATGATTTGTCATGAAAAGCTTATCAATTTCCGAAGCCGACTGATGCGAAACGTCATTATTATTTTCTCGCATATCAAAAGCTTAAAATTTGTTCAGCATGTCTGCGCGCATACAACAAATCCCCGTCCAAATAAACGCAGCTTTTGCTCTCTGTAATAATCTCTATTCCAGATGTCACGGGTTTCTATCCTTGTTTAAGCCTGCGTAGGAATCACCGAGGCTATAGGAATGTGCCCAAAGGCAGTTATAGGATCAATGCTTAACCTCAAGCCGCTACACCTGGCAATACAAAAAGAAGCTATACTTAGGCCAAGGATACGCAATGAGCGGCAAGCGGCAAAGCTCGGAAATGACGCTTGCCGCTTAACAACCCCGTGGCCACAACCATTTAATTTTTTAAGTTTAAATTTTGCCTCTTGCCACTCATTGTGTAGCCTTGGCCTTAGTGCTCTAAGCCTTCCTCAGATACTGGACCTTAAAGTCGGTGACTTTACAGGTCATCTGACAATACTAGAATACATTCACCGTGACCCAATTTTTAAGATTCCAGAGACCATGCTCAAGAGATTTCGATTCTCAATAAGTTTCGGAATTGTGTAGGCGACCGCAGCGAATGGAGAAATGAAGTGTAATAGGGCCTTCATACCAATTTTCCAAATCTGGTATATAGATGGTTTAAAATTGGAAAACTGCGGCACAGGTGTTGGGGTTTATGGCACCAGATTAAAACGCGCGGCAGACTATGGTACAGTATTTCAAGCGCACTGTTGAACTGAGTGCAAGAGAATGCCTGCGGAAAAGAACTATGGGTTCTATGGGAAAAAGTCTAATGGGTTCAGGTCGCACGATCTCGGTCGCCAGTTCACACGACCTCCACGTAACATGACCATGCCCTCGAATCGCTTGTGGAGAATATCCAATGTGGCGTGAGCTGTATAACACGTAGCGCCGTCCACATGTCGTTGGTGTCCATATCATCCAATTGAGCCCAAAAGAAGTTGGTAATCATTGACCTATAGCGTTCGCCGTTGACGGTGATGGCCTGGCCAACGTCGTTCTTAAAGAAATATGGACTGATGACGCCGCCAGTCCAAAATCCACGCCAAACAGTGAATTTTTGTGAATGCATTGGACGCTCATGTCGATTGGTATCGTCCCAAATTCGACAATTTTGTTTGTTGACGTACCCATTCATCCAGAAATAGGCCTCATCGCTGAAGAAGATTTTTCGATGAAAATTAGGGTCAGTTTCCAATTGCTCCAGAGCCCATTCAGCGAACACAAGTCGTTGTCTATGGTCGTTTACCTTCAGCTCCTGGGTCAGTTGAATTTTTTTCGGGAGCAGGCCCAAGTCATGACGCAAAATTCGCCAAGTTGTGGTCTGCGAAAGGCCGAATTCTTGTGAGCGACACGAAATCGACTGCCTCGGATTGTCCTGCACACTCTCTCGGACAGCGGCGATGTTTTCGGCTGATGTTGTGTTTCGTCGACGTACGGGTGTTGGTTAATCGTTTACTGAACCAGTGGACTAAAATTTATCCACCACACTGCGAATAGTCCTCTCGGAAGGACGATTATGGCGACCGTAAAATGGGTTGCCCGAACAGAACACCCATTTTGATAAAACAATTTTATTATTTGCACTTGTTGTTGAACGCTACATCCATCCATGGTGATTTGGCAAAACAGACTGAATAAATGACAGCCAATTGACAGATGTTGTTATCAACTGTCAAAGTTCGGAAGTCCCTATTGGAAGACCCTTCACATTTTTTCAGACAGCCAAGGAGGATTATTGATCCCTAAATCCTATACAATAGGGTCCAAGCTTATCTGGGACTGTCTCAACCTTTTCCAAGATAACTCAATGGATGATCAACAAACACGCCGACTACTGGGCCAACCCTAAGGGCCTTAGGCAGGCGAAGAAGTTCATCAACCACAACCTGTACAAGGTCTAGACTTCATCTCACCAAAAACAAGTTAAAAACCTTAATGGGCTATCGAACGGGAGACTGTTCACTCAGATATCATCTGCATAAAATAAAAGTAGAAAGAGACTGCTGAACATATTCTGTGCATATGGTCAGGAGCCGTAGGGAAAAAAATTACTCAACGCAGCGGAATTTCGGAAAAATCCAACCTGAGGCTTTACTGAAGTTTACCAAAAGCCTCATCATAACGTCTGCTTAAAACATATAGGTCACCACAATAGACCTCATAGGTCACAATGCGTATTAAGGACCCCTAAACGACTTATAGGGGCCAAACTGTAGCGCGTTTCATTCCACCACTGTCAAACCACTATATAATAAGCCTTAGCCTTAAAGTTAAAATTTTTCCATCTTATTGAAAAAATCACTTGAATATCATTGCACGTTTGGTTTACAACAATTAAAAACAAATTAAAGGCTTTAAGCAAAAACTGATTTATTATCCTTTCAGTCTTATGTATTGGTGTGGTGTGTTTCATGTGGTACAATTCATTTCTTAACTAATAAAAAAGCGTTTATTTCTAACAAAATAAAGGCTTTCCCTCCATTGAGAGAACCACTCTTGAAAACAGATTGTTCGTACTTTACGGTTTGAAGGATGTGTGTTGAAAGATGCGTGTGGTTCTGGTCCTGCACGCACGTCAGGACTCCCACAATGGATAATAGAATGCTTTCATACAAGTAAAATACTTACAAATTGAATTAGGATAATTGATTAGAGTTATTCCTCCTAACACATACCCCAAACACACAGCCACTAGAGCCCGCAAAGGTAAAGAAAAAACCAGAATACCGATGAAAGATTTCTAATTTTCTATTCCTTTGCGGGAACATCACAACCGGGAAGCCTTTTACTTTATTACGGTCTCCCAAGTTCTGCTCTTTCTTTTGGCTCTTATCCCATTGTTATGTCTTTTCAGGTGTGGAAATCGAATCAATTTCCCATTGAAAAGCAGTAAAAGAAAAATATAGATTTTTAACCCTGAGCGTAGTGTTGATGATGGATTTTTTGTTGGGTGCTTTCTTTGCTAACAAAAGCCTGGCGGATGATAGTATTCGGGAAGCGTACTCTTTTCGAAGATATACCATGCGAGCGACCACACAAAAGCAAAGGATATGTTTGCGATTGGGACGTGCATTGGTTACTTAGCAGTTGGACAGTAATGCACTTTTCTGCGGTCGAGTCAATGGGTTTTCCCCCTTCATACTTTCAATCACGATGTTTTCATACAGAATCAAGCGGGATTTAAGTGCTTGTGTGTATGTGTGGCTGAATATCGGAATCAGACCTAATCAAAATTAATTTAAATATCTAGAGAACCGCTGGATTATATCCATGCAAACTTGTCATCGACAAACTATCTAAAATCGCCAATAGAGAAACACCATAAGGTGGGATAAAATGGCCTACGAGTCCATGTTGATGAATAAAACCAAACTAATGGTCCCCATTAAAAACAAAAACCACAAAATCGGACTTCATCCACTCTCCTCCAGCGCCAGATATGTTGGTGTCTTCCTTGACCCAAAGCTAGGCTGAGAAAATAAATATAGAAGAAGGGGTTAAAAAAGCTCTAATAGCTTGGAAATATATGAAGAATCCAGCCAAAGATAATCCTTTTAATGTACACAGTGCGAAAAGGAAATCGTTTCATTTGGTCATCATTTCAAGATCAGTCTCCTCTGGATCAGTTTCTTGGAGACGACCGGGCTTAAAAGCTGGCGAAGCGAAATTCAGTCCTTGATAGATCCCTCGTGAAATGTATTCACAGCCCGATGGGAATTTCCAATGTTAGAATTCTCTTATACTCGCTCAGAGACTAAAATAAGGCCCGGAATTGTGTCATATCAAGGCAGATACCGCCCATCTTCAATGGGTCCAGAACACAAGATCGTCAAAACAGGACTCGCTCCCTTCTCTTAGGCTTATAACAAATCTAACATTTAGTCCAAAACGCTAATTAAGTTTAAGCATGGAACGCTCAAGCTACAACTTCTGCCTATCTGTCAACCGGCTGCAACGCCTAACTTATTTCATGATCGCATGCTCTTCAAAAATCCAGAGAATATGGCTCTTTGGAACAGATCCAAGGAAATGTCTAAGCACATACCAGCATACCATATAAACGGCAATAGTAAGTGAAGCCTCAGAACACGCCCTCGGTTTTCCTATTTAAACTTCTTCGATTTAGATCCAGAGAGGAAAAATAAACTCCGTGATATGCTCTACAGTCTCACTTTTTCATTACGATATGTGTCAGTCGAACAACTTAATAGCTTTGCACGAGTTTTAGATAGATTCGTCGGTCGTCTTAACCATCCCCAGTTGTATGTAAGTCAAACCAGAAAAAAAAAAGAAGAACATGCAGCATTCGTTTTCTCACATAGCAAGAGTCAATACACTTCGACAAGGTCTTAAAAGAATGTCTCAAAATCCCGATTGCCAATCACTCTAACTTTCAAGCCCTATTTGGAGAATTTCTGCGGGTCGAATATAAGGGACCCTGAACTTGTCAAGCTGTCACCTCTGCATAATGAAGAACTGCCACAAGAAATACCCCACGTATTGCAGCGAGAAATTGCACACTTGGATCGAAAATTCAAAGTATCTGTGGACATATCGGCTTAAAGCTATGCAAAGAGGATCCTATGGATGTGTAGCTTAGATGATGAGAGACTGCCTCCAATTAGTGTGGATATTCCAACTAAGAGGATATGGAACAAAGTGAACAAAGGCTTATGTTTCAACGCTGTGTACTTTTGCAGAAGGATACCCATTTGTTCCATCGTGGACATGACTATTCAGCTTTTCCATTCCTATTAGCGGTCCAAAATGTGCTTGCTAGTAAAATCACCAACTTGCCAAAGTGTTACTCTCCGTCCCGTCTTTTGGCCATGTAGGAAATGTCCGTGCGTCAAGTGTGCTCTCCAAATGCTGTTCCTGTACACGATTTGGACTCGATTTTTGAAATCTAATCGCTGATCGATAGTTTATCATGTTTCATTCTGTATTTAGTCACAATTATAGTGTCAGTTTAAAGTGCCGGTCTTTCACTTTACATACATAAATGTAAAATAAAATAAGTTTCGAAATAAAACTGTCATAGAATTAATTTAAACCTGTGAATCTTTCCAGGCCACTGACGCAGCAGGATTGACTAAGTCGGTGACCGTCCGCACTCCGTTGCATTCCAGGGCGATCGCATTTCAGTCAAACCTCATATTCAGACAGCGTAGGAAAGTGCATTGTACTTAGCAATGCCATGTAGGTGGCCCGGGGACCGAACATAAGAACGCAGAGGCGATTGGATCCATCAGGATTCGCAGAATGGATTGGAGAAAGCTGATACTATTCGTCGTTGGGGCATGTGGAGCTGGTCTAGTGTTCGCGTGGGTCGCCAGGGCGTGGGCCTGGTACTTACTGCTGGATCGCCTGAACGAGTGGTTGCTCTAGTGAACAGCCAACGCTGGATAGTCGGAGTGGGAACGGTGGCGAGTCTTTTTAAGAACGTCGTGGCGGTCGGTGGTCTGGTGGATCCGCAGTTTAAAGTGCGAAGTAATTTCGTCAGTTGAGTTAAGATTAAATTTAAGTCATTGCTGTCAATTAACAAATAAAGCAACCTACATACATATGTATGTCCAACAACATTGTTTGCAAAGTAAGCTCGAACTAGACGTTTGCTCAATTTCTTACTTAACTGACTTGGGACATGAGACCCTGTAGCTCTACATTTGCGTAGACCTTAGGTTTGGCTAGTGTACAATAACCGTTTTTGACGAAAGCCGGGTATTTGTTAACATCTTTACAGATGCGGCCTCTAAGCTAGTAGAACAAGATTGAAATTTACTGCAGTACCTAAGGGTCACAGTCACTTGAAGGTCTCGGATCACAATAAAATTGCTGCTCAGTTGTTGTGAAAATTTCTCACGCACTTTTTTTTAAAATAATTAGCTAGCGCGACAGCTCGGGAAGAACCAAGACGTGTTCCGAGTTGGGAAGCTACTTCATGACAAGTAAAACTCTCGGAGGTTTGTTATTCCCTCACTTAAGGTGGTGCCGCGAAAAACGTTTGGTGGGCATGGCTAAGGCTTGAACCCAAGCAACTCGCACAGCAATCCAACGCACTAACCACTGAGCCATGGCGACCACTTCAACAAAAATATCATATTTAAAGTGGTTTCTTCTTTCTTTACCTAAAGTCATCAAAGTCGTTATACATCTAACTTCTGCCAATACTTCAAAGGTAAACAAAATAAATTACTTTAATCAGATTTATGAGGGTGCATATACCAAGCCTTAACCCAAATGCGATACAATTTTTCATGCCATGATAAAAATTTCAATGACCACCTTTATACAGTAAAACGGGCTAAATATCAACCCAGGTGAGTAGCCTAATCATGACGTAATTACATCTTTCGCTGATAAGAATGGGATAGGATATTTATCCCAATGAGGGCGAAAAGGGATATTCTTATCCTGAAACGACATACAGTCAGCTTATTTCTAACTGCCTGTCTATTTCCTTATGTATGTGTGTGCATTGTGAAAATACGTAGTTTTTAGATTATACCCCACATAATGTACTACACACATTTACTTTCTTTCGTTTTGATTCAATTGCGTTCATTTTGAAAGGATGGATATACTACGTAGTAAGCGACCATCAAGGGACCGTGCACCCCCATGTTCAAAGTCATATTTCCCTCAATAATCCTTTTGCCAGCCTGGTCCATTAAATAACTTAAAATAAAAAAAAAGAACACTGTGCGAGTAAAACAGCAATTTGATGCTGGAGCACGTCCCTGTGCCTGCATTCGGTTTTTTTTTTCTACTTATTGTGGTAAAGTGTTTTCATGCAGAGTATAACGACAATAGTTCTTCCATTAGAAGGGATGGAGATGGTACGTACATAAATCATTGGATGCGTTTTTGCATCTGATTAAAGGATTTTTTCGCCTTCGATGGAGACAATAAAAAAGGGCTGTCGTTCGCAAATCGATAATTTTTGTCACGTTTGCAAAAAAATTGTTGTTGACTGCGTTTAATAAAAAAAAAAAAAAAATAGAATACGAAACTTTCAGTATTTCGATATAAATTTTGTTAAACAAAGGCACTATAAAAATTATTTCATTACCTTTATAGCCGCTACGCCCTGACAATCAAAAGGGATACACTATGCGATGGTTAGAGATATGAACTGTTAAAAGTAGTCGCAAACTAGTTTGGCTTTAAGCCTTGAAGGCTGTGGCTTAGAATTCAAAGTTATTTTCTAAAGTAACAGCTTATGCAGACGATGTGTTGTTGTTCACAACGAGCAAGCATTAAACTTATATCAGGGAACTACTGTAAAGAGCCTTAAACACTCTTAATGCTTGAGATGCGGCCTGGGGAAACACTCACAGAAAACGGGGTTACAAACAAAAGAACACTGCCTGTGTTTACCCTACCCACCATTGAGGGACGCCCTGTTCAAATTATTTCATAGTGCGAGATACCTGGGATTCATTCGGGACAGGAAACACACCGGAACTTGAATATTAAAGGAAATGAAAAATAGACCTTTGTTGCCTTAGCAGAATTTTTGGAAAAAAGCTAAGAGGCATGGGCCCGAATAATCCTTTCGTTGTACTCTGCGATCGTAAGGCCAATCTCACTTATGCAGGATTGGTTTGGTGGCATGCTGTGACTAAGACGCTGCATCAGCCAGAGCAATGCAGCTAAAAGCGTTCTGGGACTAAGCCAGTCCTGTCCAAAATGCTGGCAACCGATCTCATATGAGCAAGCTCATATATTGAGAAAATGTTGGGGCACAGATGTTGACTCCGACTATACGATTCCTTATCTGCACTTCGTCAAACCTTTCTCATGCGTCGTTCCAAGCAGATAGTAGTGGAATCAACGAAATTTCTGATGAATCTAAGACTACCGACGCCTATAAGACTCCCTGACCACGGCAGTGTTTTCAGGCTCTAGCAGTGAGAAGAACCGCCCACTTAGCTTCAATACTCACGGCATAATAATACGGCACTCACTAGATTTGATGAAATCAGGAAGACTTCTTTCCATTAACAGAAAGAACATTAGTTCACTGGACACTGCTTGCCTTCCGACGACTTTCGCAAAACTGCAGAGACAAGCAGGAAGAAGAAACCAATTTATACCTCTTGGGTATCTGCACAGAGATAACTTGATCGAGGTAAAGTATACGAGCCAAAAATGTATTTGAGGATGTCTGGGTGGCTCAGTGGTTAGTGGGTTGGACTGCTGTGCGGCTTGCGTTCAGGTCCCAGCCATGTCCATGAAACATTTTTCGCGGCACCACCTCTTGTTGGGGAAGGATAAACCTCCGGGAGTATAATTTGTCATTAAATACCTTCTCAATTCACCGTTCGGAGTCGGCAATATTTTGTAGGTCCTTCAGGGAAAAACGTAACACGTCCAATATGAATAATTGCGAGAAGCTAGGCCTTGGCTCATCCCGACCGAGCCAGCTATTTTGATTTTTTGTATCAAAAATAGATGTGCATTAGCTTCCCCTTTTTTATCTCCATTCCTTCAGCTCCACCTTCCTCAGTTAACAGCACGAGGTTTATATTGAAAACAGTCACCTCAAACTGTAACCGGGAGCCTTCTCCTTCATTCCTAGGAAGAGTTTCATAAACCCTCAACATCCCAAGACAGACCTCTATATGTGGATATTTACAGCAACCAAGGATCAACTGATCAGTCATCCTAAGTACCGGACCACCAGCTTGAACTCAGCTCGAGATTAAATTGTATCAATTACCCCCTCTATTGTCAATGGCGGGTCATTTACAGTGTCTACTCATGCTAGCTTCAAATTGAAGACTCCCACATTGGGGTTCGATTGAGTCAACCACACTCCTTGCCACACCCAACCATCTACTCTGAGGTCTCTCATACACTCATTTTATTCACAGATATTCTCCAGGTTTCTAACAGTAAGCACGGCACTCCGGCTCGCTCATGTGGTATCTCAAGGGACCAATCTATGGTCTAATGCATAAAAACCTTACCTTACCTAGCCTAACTATGGCAAAGAAGGTAATAAATAGAAGAGTCGAGCTTTGGACCATCAGCTAGAGGAATATGATTGTGAAATTCAACATTAATCTCGATCGCCGATGGGACACGTCGATGAGCTGAGGATACTTTTGATATCAGTATGTCATAATTCGCCCAGATTGTCGAAGTGGTAGACTCCTACATAGAGCTTCCTCCTTTGGGACAGGGCAGAGCAAGTGCAAAGAAAATGGAGAATCGTTTCCTCCTCCTTTTCGTTCCTGCAGCTCCTGCAAAAGTCATTTGCGAAGAGGCCCATCCTTTTGTCATGAAGGCCAATAGGACAGTGACCAGTGAGAACACCTATAACGGTGCTAATGAGCGACCTATTGAGCAAGATGAGACTTTTAGATCGAGTGAGGCTTAACAATATCTCTCTGATGGTGCGGCATGTGGTGCCGTTCCCCCATTTTTGGTTTGTCTTGCTGATCGCGTCGTACTCTAAAAGAAATTTACATGTAGCGAGTGGAATACCCAGATTCCTCCGTTCTCGTAGGATCTCTAGAGTAGTACAACGTTTGGCGAGTTCGTCGGCCTTACAATTCCCTGGAATGTCCCTATGACCGGTTACCCAGCATAGTTATGTTAAAATGTTCTGCCATCTCAGTGAGAGACGAGCGACAATCTGAGGTAGCTTTTGATGTGTATGTATGTTACTGATTCCAGACATCTTATAGCAGCCTGGCTATCAGTATAAATTGCGATGTCCTTGCAGGATACCACATTATGCCTAAGCCAGGATAAGGCTTCGTTTATCCCCATAATTTCCGCTTGAAAAACGCTACAATGGTCGGGGAAACGGAAATAGATGCTCAAGTTGAGCACTTTGGAGAAAACACCACCACCCACTCCGTTCTCGGTTCTGGAACCGTCGGTGTAGATGTGAACGAAGTGCTCGTCTATAGCATCATCATTCTCCCACTCCATTCGGGAGGGGATTGACGTCCGAAACTTGAAGTTCAACTTAGCCAGTGCATAGTCGGTTTTTTCTGAGATGAATGTAAAGGGATCTAAGATCGAGGAGTGGCTAATATGGTTGTTTGACCATTGAGAGGAGGTCTTCAATCTGAGGGCTGCGCTAGCAGCTGACTGCTTGCAAAAAATATCCAAGAGAATCAGATGTAGGAGTACGTTAAGTTCCGCGGACGGGGTGGTGCTTAGTGCTCCGCTAATGTATAAGCAAGCTGATTTTTGCAGTTTCCCCAATAGGTTACGGTGCAAGGCTTTTTCTAAGGCCGTCCACCAGACCATCACACCATATATGAGTATAGGTCTGAAAACGGACACGTAGAGCCAGTGCGTAGTACGAGGTTGCATGCCCCATTTTTTACCAATGGCTTTCCTGAAGCAGCACAGCGCCACAGTGGCTTTTTTAACGCTTTCAAGAGTGTTGGCTTTCCAGTTTAGTTTACTGTCCAGAATGAGACCCAGAAATTTAGCCGTTTAGAGAGGGCGGGCGGATTGGAGGAATTTTGTATTTCCTGGTGAAGAGGACTAGTTCAATTTTTTTGGGATTAACTCCCAGACCACTTTTAGCAGCCCATCTTGAAAGGATTGAAAGGGCGTTTTGAAGAAGTTCACTAAGGCTGCCCCGGTATTTACCGGAGGCAGCAATCGCAACATCGTCCACATAAGGAATCACCTCGCATCCAGCCCTTGCCAGGTCGAGCAGCAGTGTACTAGCGACCTTAACATTGTCTTACCATTGAGAGACGGTTTCAAGTAGGATTCGGCGAAAACTGCCGAATCCTCGAATGCAGGTTTAGTGAGTTTTCGCGAAACTCAGTTTTCGTTTCGGTGGGAATGGGGTAAAACGCAATCAATCGCAATCGCGTCATCCTTAAAAATTTCAAATGAAAACAAAAATAAGTTTTTATTCCGATTAGGTATTTCTTCCTTTTCATCATCTTTTTAAATTTATCGACCTCTTTAACCACATGCTGCCAGAGCCACTTATTCATTTAATTGCCATGCAGCGCGAGCCAGAATTGTTCCTAGATGTCTTTTGGTGCTTCCCCTGCTTATCCGCTGACTCGAAATCGCGAAAACGTTTTAAAATTCATTTGTTCAGGGCGAATTATCCTTCGGCAGGCACCAGCTGCACAAAAGTTTTCTCATACAGTACACGATTCTGTTTTAAGTTATCTATACACAAACATACATACACATGTAACTCTACGGCAAGAATTGATTACATGGTAAGGCGATGCTAAACGACAGCTTTTGGGGTAATAAAGTTTGGCTAACATTAAATCTGAACACTTAAACAACACAAAATATACGGAACAGATGAATGGTGGTAGAGGAGAGCAAGGGGATGCGTGTTACATAATCGCGTTTGGGAGCGAAAGTGTGTGATTAATTGTTTTTGACTGCATTTAATTGCCAATACAATTTGTGAGGAGTTTAAAGGGGTTCGCGAACATGCCTCTTGTTATAGAATCACTAAACTTTAGAACCAAGAGAAATATTTCCACAAGAACTCAATCTACAAGCAGGATCAACAAACAAGCGATACGTATACATGCATATATCATCTGTCCTTAAATATTCTCTCTGAAAAAAAAAGGATTTCCAGCACATGTGGGATTTCCCAGTTGCAAAACCGCACCTCTTAATATGGTATTTGGCTTGGTAACTTCTTATAGCGAACTAGTGCTGCCATTTAGCATAGCTTTTGTACAAACACCAGCACCACAATTAGTATTCAGCTGCATATGTAAGGAACGATGTGTTCTAATTACAATCACAGAGGAGTGTATTTATACGAGCAGCTGCGACCGACTCTTTTTCAAGGCTTTCCACAAAAACTCCCTCCTCGGTTTATCCCGTCGTTTTTTGGCTGTACACTGTACACACCTACACATTTTAGACTGCGAAAGTACACATTTTGGTTCAAAGGATTTTGTGGTTGAAGGAGTTTTTTTTATTTTATTACTGCGTGCGGTGACGTTTGGGCTAAGGTCGGAAAACAGGAGGTCCGCTTTCACGCTCTCCTTTCGAATCCTTAAGAGGACCACATCTTCAATTTTATACGTTGGAACAATAAATGAGCGTTATAAACAACCCAAAAGTGTCGCCTCTGGTTTTGTCACAAGCACGTGGTAGTAAGTTTTATTGCCAAATCAAAAGGATACTTTTTATCTTGGAGCGTATGCCTAGAAAAGTAGAGTCTTGTAACATGTTTAGTTCGTAATAATTGCTTGTGTATATGCATGTGCATAGGTATTTAACTTGTGTAGTTTCATACACTTTAAATTATTAGAAAATTGCCATTTGAAATTGTTTACTCTCAAGCTACGAGTAGACGATATGCAAAAGTGAATCTGACGCCAATTTTGCGTCATCATATGCAATTTTTGATGGCATATCGTCTGAACACCTTTTTTGGGACAGTCCGCATATGCTGTCTATGCTGACGATATGCCACACTCAAATAGCTAATCAATTTGCCACTTTTCCGCATATCGTATGCATAATTTATGACAATTTGATGGTATATGAAGGCGTATGCCAGCATGCCAATGATATATATGAAAACAAAACATTTTACATTCTGCCATATTTAAGCAAATCAGTTGATTTGATTTTTATTTTTACCAGGTAACGCGATTCAGTCGCTGTATTTGGTTTGTTTTTTTTCTTTTTTTTTTATAATTAACGCCCGCAAGAGGGGTTGACCTTAAAAGAGAGGATGGGTATTAGGGAAATTAGAAAAGAAATGAAGGGGACACCGATGTACGTTGGCCTTAAATTTTTGTAGATTGTAATGATGAGGAAAAACAGAGCTATGTAGATTGTTGACGAGTTTTCAGAACGATGAGATACGGGAAGAGTTTGCACGATAGGTATCCGAAAGTTTGAACAAATTCTAACTCTTCTGACGAGTGTTGGGAAAGATTTCTAACCGCAGTCATTGCCTATGCAGGAGATATTTGCGGCTGGTGGTGATAAAAGAACTAAGTGGTTTAAATCACCCGTAGTTCAAGAAGCCAGCAGAGAGAAGAAGAAAGCCGTCAAGATGTGGATACACTTCAGGGAACTCAGCTTCTTGAAACCGATACATGGAGGCGCGAAGAACTTCCAAACTGGCTGTTAAAGCAGCTAAGGAGCAGTCTTGGAAGAAGTTCGTACTTTCCGATGAGAAGAACATCTTGCGCAGATGGGGTGAGCACTTTTCGGAGCTGCTGAATCCCGAACAGGGCACTAAAGATGACAGACCCATGGTTTTGAGTTTGGCGATTAAAGGGCTAAAAGTCTAAAAAGGGGTTGGTAGTTTTGTTGAAATCCGGCCAGAAATGCTCAGGGCCTTGGAGGAAAGGAATTGGAATCGTTCTCTCGTGTCATTAAAGTGGCCTGTGAGCCTGATAAAACACCTAGCGACTTGCAAGCTACATACATTCAATTTCAAAATAGTCCGTTGAACTTTTTTTAAACTAGCTTCTTCGCGGCATCAAAATAGCAATATCAGCCCACTTTCGTTTCTACATTTTGTTTTTATTTCAGCGCTTTAACATTTTTAACAGGAAATAGGTTTCGCAAACCTGCATATGATTGATCATATGCGATATCGCATATTGCATATCGTGTGAACACCTGGCATATACGGCACAACATTTGCCATTCCATTTCATGACATATCATATGCCAGCATATACTGACAAATGCATTTGCGATTTTTGACACAAAATTCGCCTATCGTGTAAACACGTCTATATGCAAGGTTACGAGCACTGGCATACGTATAGTATTTTTGACACATTTGCGAATTTTTTCATGACGTCGGCACTGGCATATATATGCCGCTTTTTGCATATCGTCTGCTCGTAGCTTCACTTTCTCACCCAACTTAATAGAGAAATAATTTCTTCATTCCATGTATAGTTTGTATAGCTAGATTTCACAAGACCATTTTTAAGCATTAAGAAGGAAACCAAACATTCAAGAGAGAGTAAAGAAAGATACAGTAGCCCTTTTCTCTTGCAAGAAAGCCATCGGAAATAAATTGGGTCTGCAAAGCCGCATAATGTATTGGCTCTATGTTTCGGTAATATGACCGATACTTACGTACGGGTGGGCCGCCTTGGATATAGCCATTAACCGCGATGAATTTTAAGCAACGAACAGCTTGCATGTGTATCAGCGGAGCTCTTCGCACGACTCCCTCTGCAGCACTGGACATTTTGTTTCATTTATCACCCCTAGACATTTTCGGCAGACAAATGGCAGCTAATGCAGCCATCCGCCTCAAAGCAACCCCACAGTCGTCTAATAAAGATTTTGGCCACGCCTCTATTTTGAAAAATTTCATAATTTCTCCAAGAAACCTAGACTATACCACACCCAAGCTAAGTTTTGACAAGAACTTTGAGGTAACCATCCCTCCCAGGTCATTCTGGGACGATGTATTCCCAGAAGATAAGTCGATTCATTTTTACACCGACGCAACGCACGGTTCAAAACCTGGCAATGGGGTGGGTGATGATGTTTTCTCCGACAGACTTAACCTCAGCCTAGCGTTCCGTCTTCCGAATCATTGAAGCGTGTCCCATGCGGAAATCATGGCGATCAGAGAAGTCTTATCTTGGCTGAAGAAAAACGTGATATCAGCCACGGATATCCGCATCTTTTCGGACAGCCAAGCGGCACTGAAATCCTTGAAATCAGTCGCTTCAAATTCACTAACAGCCCTTAATTGCCGGTCGCCCCTTATAGAGATGGCGGAGCAGTTCAATATTCACCTTTGTTGGGTGCCAGGGCACAGTGACATTCCAGGGAACTGCAAGGCTATTGAACTCACCAGATATGGAACAACATTACCTATTGGGCCTGATAAGGGCATCTTAGGTATACCGATCGCTACTTGCAAACTTAAACTAAAGCTAGATGCTATCGAAAGAACAAATCTTAGGTTGACAAGTGGTATAACATGTCTAGCGACAAAGCAGATTTGGCCCAAGCTGAATCTGAAATGCTCGAAGTATTTGATTTCTCTTAATAGATCGCATATAAGCACTATAATAGGTATCATTACTGGACACTGTCTAATCTAGGCAAGCATGCACAAGGCTGGGCGTTTACGCAAACGACTTCTGCAGAAGCTGTACGGACGAGGAGGAGGAAGAGACTATTCCTGATCTTCTTTGCATCTGTCCAGCTCTCTCCCACAAAAGGAAATTCCACTTAAAAGCCTTCTTCTATACAAACTTAGGCGACCTGATTAACATTGATGTTAGTAGCCTCCTACGCTTCATAAGAAGGTCCAATTGGCTTCAATGAGTAGGCAGAAGATCCTTTCGAGATCCTGGTGGTATAACGGACCCCTCATGGATCTAAGTGTGTTGGCTTTAGCTGGCAGCCACTTCTACCTAACCTTACCTAAGCATTAAGATCACGGAGGAATGGAAAAGCGGGCAAAGGCCAAACGCGCATTTCATAGCTGCCTACGCCGATGGATCCAAAATGGATATTGGTGCGGGTGTAGGTATCTTTTCCGAACCATTGGGCTTCTCCAAGTCCGCCCGCCTTCCGAACTACAACAGTGTTTTCCAAGCAGAGGTCCTAGCAGCGATACTAGCCGCTCGTGAGACTACGATGAGGGGAATACCATGAGGGGATATCACCTTCATCGACAGCCAGGCAACAATAAAAGCAATTTCTGCTAATGAAAAAAAATCGAAGCTTGTAATGTGCTGTCGAGAAGAGCACCAAGTTCTTGGAATACAACACAAGGTGATACTCTGCTGGGTCACCGAACAGGAGGACCTACTAGAAAATGAGAAGGCCGACAAAGTCTCGATAAATGGCTCGCCAATAAATTCAGAACAGGTTGACAGTTCGGTGAACATCTTGCCTAGCACACTTAAGGTCGAAGCGACAAAAAGACCTTTAAGGGAGGCTAATTGCAGATGGACCTCTCTAAACACTTCTGTAACTACAAGGAAGATATGGCCTTTATTGGATAGGGCTAGGACCGACAGAGCAGATGTTGGATTGATTCTACCTCTTTTCTCCCTCTTTCTACCACTTGCGGAGCATGACTCCAATAGCGTCATAACTCTAGTGAGCATGCAAATAGAAGGTCTTTCCAGTGCTAGAAGGCACCTTGTTCTAGCTCTATTTAATTTCGGTCATAGCGTCTGAGAGGTGATGCTGTCTATTATTCCATGCAATCTCCCTATCGGCGGCATTACAGATGTATCTGGTTCGCTAATGTTCATACGCGACCACAATTTTGCCAATTCATCAGCTTTTTCGTTCCCTTCTGTGTCCTTATGGTCGGGTACTCAACAGAGCTTGACTGTATGGCGCCTTATAGTGATCAGCGTGTCTCGACATTTCTTGACTACTTTTAATTTGATTGCATTGGATTTTATCGATTTTAAAGCTGCTTGACTGTCAATGAAGATGATAATATCCACTGAACCGAAACAACAAGGAGGGTTTTGGAAAAGACGAGTTGAGACAAAAAAAAGAAGACGAGAACAGAAAAACCAGGATACAAGAAGACATCAGAGTAAAAAGACAAGAGACCTCGAGGAACAAGAAGAGAACAAAGGAGGAGCAAAGGAAATTCCCAGAAACCAGACTAAATCCAGAGAGGACAACATCCGAAGAACGGAACGACTTACATTTGTAATTATGGAGCGGAAAACTATTCTCTGTATTCCATTTTTGGTACTAAGATTTACCATCTTGTAGACCAGCAAAAACGTCGGCTAAAACGGCACTCAGACTAAGGGAAGCAGGTTTCTGGACAAATAGCACCTATGGTCACACCTTCGTTCTTACCCGATGGACTACCATGAAGGAGAACATAGATACCGACTACATTATTCCAACCTCAGAATTCGATAGGAGAGAGAACTGAGATGATGGTATATTGTGCCCTGAAGAAGAGCTAACCTTCTACACCGAAGGATCCAAAATGGACGCTGGTACTGGTGCCGGTATTTTCTGTGAATATAGAGAGGTAAAGAAAACATCACTATCTATGTTGACAGTCCGGCGGCTATTAAGCCTTTGCAGTCAGCATCGACGAAATCGAAGATCGTAAAGATCTGCAGACAAAATCTCAACGATATATCAACGACCAACAAGGTGACCCTATGCTGGGTACCGAGCCACAGGAATATATCAGGTAATGAGAGGGCGGATGAACTTGCTAGGGGGTGCAGAACTATATCCTGCATACACCCTTCCGATCGCGAAGACACCCATTAGCACTATTTACGGGGATATGGATTAGGAAACCATGATCAGGGCTAATACGCGATGGTGTCACATGGACACATGTGCAATAGACAGATCACTATGGCCAGCCTTCGATAAGAAGAATTCCAAAAATCTCGTACAACTTAGTCGAAGGGAAATACGAATCGTCTCCTGTGTCCTCACAGGACACTGCGGAATAGGAATCCATGCGGACGGTCTTGGATTGCCCTACAACGACTATTGCAGAAGCTGCAGGAACGAAGAGAAAATATAATCCGGCCGGCACCTGCTATGCGAATGTCCCGCACTGGCCACCAGAAGATTGCGTGCTCTTGGTAGTCGCTTCTTCCATGGGCTGGAGGACCTTAATATCACTGATTTTAGGAAGCTCCTGAGATTTCTATCCCTTTCTGAGTGGTTTCCAGATTGGCCAACCCTATCACTTAGTTTGACTCCCATGAGTGTACTTTTGATGGGTACAATGGACCCGCTTGAGGTCTATGTAAGTCTTTAGGACACCCACTAAACCAAGCAACCAACCAGACCAGCAAAGTAGCCACTATTTCCACTTTTATTCGCTCATTTTATTTCATATCTGCATACCCACCCATATATGTATATATCAACTCAATTATTTCATAATGTGAAAATAAATTTTGTTGGTAAACATTGAACTTCCTACAAAACATCCATGATTCAATAAAATCTTGTCCTGAGAACTAGACCATCTGAGCAAACATTATCGCACCACAGGGCAAATGTAAATTTAATTTAATTTTATTACATTTATTTCAGTCCCTTATAACGTAATATGTTCGTTTTAAGCATATCCGGGTTTATGGTTTCAACATAGAACGCGATTAACAGAATTTTGAACGGGGTAGAGGCACAAGTGAGTGTAAAACATTAAGCACACCTTCCCGACAGAACAAAAAGCATAATACTGGTATTTCGCGGTCCATTCTGCCTGAAGTGAAATTTTGTGCTAAATCGACCAAAAAAAAAAGTCAAAAGCAAGGCCTCACCTATCAAATTCCATGTAGCGACGGCGGCTGTGTTGTTCTTTGCCAAAGAGCTATGGTGTTTCTGTCTATGCGCTTTTTCGTAGTGATTTAGTCCTGCAATGCGGATATAATCTGCGAATATTTCCACTTTCACATTTCCTGAATGTTTCGGACGGTCCAATGGTTTATGTTTGAAACGGACCCAAACGTGTACGCCATTATTATTCTTTGTTAGAGCTTCAGCGGATTTGCATCGCCGAAAAATTCAGTCCGGGCTGGCACCGGCGGACTGTTCAGAGGAAGGATATTCGAAATGATTTTACAGGGCATACAAAGGTGCAGATAGTCCTTTGGACAATTGTCGATTTTGGATGTCCACGGATGTGAGGCAAACGACCGGAGTGTGAAATTTATAGACTCCCTCCTTTTAGTATGTTGGCGAGCAAAATGGGCTTGTAACTTGTATTGAGTTGGGGTTTTGGTTTTGACGTACGAGTACAATAAACGCAGAGTGTGTAAAAGTGGATATTTTGCAAGCAGTACGGCGTTTCTCAGTTTTAGTTTCTCGTACTGTATGTGATGAATAAATTGTGTGATGGATAAACAATGTAAACGTTTCTACCTTGTCGAATTCAGGTGTCCACTTGAAACTGATTCTTTTTACATGTGAACATGTCTACACTTTTTCACGAAAATCTTTAAGCGGTTGTGCGCGAAATAGAAGTAACTTCATTAATCGCTCACCATTTTCCAATGCCCCTCTTACCCACTATGGGGGTCATGGGTTAAAGGTGCTTAAGACTTTCCACATCTCCGATCTACCGCCATCAACTATAAATCATCAGGGGGTATATACCCATACGGGTAAATGTGAGATTTCGGACTTGGTCCAGCCATCTCATCCTGGGCTTACCCAGCGGACGCCTTCCTGATAGCCGAGTTGGGAACATGTGTTTAACGTGTCCAAAGTTCGATGCATGGACCTCTCCGAGGTTGGAAGAAGTAGCTGCTCGAATTCTGCTGTTCCTAACTCCATCTCGATGAGTTCCCCTAGCAATACAACGAAGAAACCTCATTTCGAAAGCTTGTATCCGCGATTTTATTCTTTCGGTCATTACCCAAACCTCATGTCCATAGTTGAGGGCCGGAGCAAACACTGAATTGAAGACCGATAGCCTGGTAACAGATTGACCAAGCTGTCCCAAAGTTGCTCCAGCCTGACCAACCCTACAGGATAACTTAGTATTGCTCCTTCCATCCCTCGTGAATAAGCCCCGAGATATCTAAACTTCTCCACCTGTTTCAATGGGACTTCACCAACATGCAGATTGCATTGAACAGGCGTTTGGGAAATTACCACCACTTCTGATTAGTTCATGTTTACCTTCATCCCAGCTTCAACACAGACGATGACAAATCTATCTAGTGCGCGCTGAAGTTAGGTCTGGGTGGACGTAAGGATGACCAAGTCATAAGCAAAAAGCAGATGACTTATCCTTAAGTCTCCCAATTCGAACCGTTTCTCACCAAGACTGCGCTGTAACATGAAATCCATATATACTATGAAGAGGAGAGGTGACAAAACGCATCCCTGGCGAAGTACAACGCCCACCGCGAAAGGTGTCAATTTAACGCCGTTCACCCGAACACAGCTCTTACAGTTTGTGTATAGAGATAGAATGGCCCTCAGAAGAGAACCCCGACGGCCCCGATCATATGCTCTCTCCAAATCCATGTGAAAAGCTGGTCGGTAGTGCTTTGCCTCTACCTGGATGAAAGCCGCACTACTCATCGGCCAACCTGAACTTTACCATAGCTCTGGAACGAACTTTTCTGGGGAGACGTAAAAGTGATACATATACCTCTATAATTGGAGCAAACCCTCGTATCCCCTTTCTTAAAAAGAGGAAGAATCGACTAAGTTTGCCAGTTGCCCCATTCCCAAGCCATTATAATGACACGAGAGAGCCATTTCACTCCCTCTTCCTCCAAGGCCTTGAGCATTTCCGGCCGGATTTCGTCCATACCAGCAGATTTGCCGACCTTTAGCGCTTTAACCGTCACAGTCACCTCCTCTAGGGCTCCGAAAAGTGCATCTGCATAAGATGTCATTCTCATTGGAAAGAAGTACTCCTTCGATGATATTAAACTTCCTTCCTCTGAGACGACGGATGGTCAGCCAGAACACCTTGTTTTCAAATCTGTGATCGCGGTTCAGCTTCTTAAAGAACCCCTTCCAAGATTTATTCTTAGCTGCTTTAACAGACAGCTTGGAAGTTCTTCGCGCCTCTGGTTTTGAGAAGCTGAGTCCCCCAAGTGTATCCAAACCTTGAAAGCTTTCTTCTTCTCTTTGATAGCTTCTTGAACTCCGAGTGTTTTAAACCACGAGGTTTTTTTCTCCCCACCAGCCGCCACACCGAGCCGAGCTGATCTTCCTCTACATTTGTCGGGTGAATTGGAATTTGTTCAAACCTTTCGGATACATGTGTGTAAACTCCTCCGTATCTCATCGTTCGCTCATGAAACCTGAATTCGTGATGAATACAAAAATGTATTTGATTGAACTGGCAGATATGAGTATTTCTTCTGCCTCAAGGTAGAATTTACTTAAATGACGATGACGCGCTCTGATTAAACAGTTACAGTGAAACAAAATGTGTTCTGCTGACTGTTCGTCCTCGTTGCACACTCTGCATGTGGTGTCATACTCATGAGGAGTTTTTTAACCCGACAGCGACCTGTAAGGAGTCCTGTGAAAATTCGAATCTGACTTTTGGTAAGTCCTAAGAGTTGTTTCGTTCTGGTATGGGATGTGTATGACATGAACGTGTTGGCTTGTCTGTTACCTTTAGTTTTCGCCCAATAATGGTGAGCTTTGCGAATAAACCTGTCGATGGCTGGAAAATGCAGTAGGTCAACTGCGATTCTACAAAAATATCCATACTAGGAGTTCGCAAGACGATTTTTAACCACCCGCATAGGAAAAGCGGTCAAATACTAAACGCGCAATCCATAACTGTCTGCACCAATGCGCCTAAAATGGATACTAGTGTAGGAGCTGGTATCTTCTCCGAACTGCTGTGCAATTAAAATTTGTCCACCTTCCGACAAAAAGCAGTGTTCTCTATGTGGAGGTGCAGCAGTTTCATTAAGACTGCATTGAGGGCAATAGCTCTTCATCGCCTTTTGCATAATTTTACAGAAATCGTTTGAATTGTTTTACTACAAAAGTTTGCACTGCTTAGGCATAGCATGGGCGAAAACAGTTTCTATTACAATGAAAGCAATTAACCTTCCCCTGGGCATAGTTTCATAGCCTCAAAGGTCGGTTTCAATTAGTCAAAATTGCTTCCATTGTGCCCTAATAACCATGGACAATACAATTGCCACTAAACATCTATTGTTCCGCTGGCATACAGGATATGGTACATGTGTATCAGTTGCCACTCCAAAAGCCCAGATGGATCCCATTTGTGACAGATTCTTTCGGAAAAACTTGATGAGGATTCGGTTTCAACTCCAAGGCAAATTATTAGATCCAAGAGGCGGCTCTTCTGTTTAGTTATTGTTTTCCATTGACGACACGAGGAATACCAAAACAATTACATATTAGATTTGCCCACTTCTATTCAATGTAACTTCGTTTCTGGTTCCCTGTGGCTTTGGGAGATCCCTTTGTGCTGGTGATTGTATTTATTCACAGGATACATACATTCATACACGTGTGTTGATACAAATATGAATTTGCTGTTTGGAGTATTTGCTTTGGCACATTCTGCTTAGCCACTCATAATGGAAATTGGAATCCATTGACTTGAGACGAATTTACATATCAGTTATTAGTGCAAATACGTGATGAGATTCATGCATGCATATGTATACATAAGCGTATCTTAATTCGTTTAGTAATCAAATACAATCAGAATGCTTTTATTAAAATTAAACTTTTTTATCCCCCTAACACACTCACATTCACATTAGGATGTGTCTTATGAGTACGACAAAGGCATACTCGTGGTTACACGGTAAAATCATCGAACGGGGGTAGCTCTTGTCCCCTCACTCATACACCACCTTCTCACTAATGCTGCATCTGAAACTGCTCTCTACCCTTGTTTGTGTTTTTGGTACGTCTACACGAGCCCATTATTCCTTGATATTTTTGCTGTCGTTATATGGCAAGTAGGTCAGTTTCTTGTGCTCTGATCCCTTACGAAAAAAAAAATAGCTGTCCCCACAGCTCGAAGTGAGCCAAGGTCTAGCTTCTCGCAATCATTCATGTTATGCGTGTTGTATTGAACCTACAATTGACTTTGCGGACTCCGAAAGGCGAATTGAGAGGCTCATGACAAATTGTACTCTCGGAGGCTTATTTTTCCCCGACGAGAGGTAGTGCCGCGAAAAATGTTCGGGGCTTGAACCCACGCTGTTTGCTCAGCAGTCCAACGCACTAACCACTGAGGACCTTAGACTCGACTTAACCAACAAGCGTCTCCACCCTGCTCGACAGTTAGCTAGCTGCTACCGGTTTCGCATACCAAGTTGGTTGAGTTCCCTTTCCATCTACCCTGAGAGGTACATTCGAAGATTCTCCAGGCCAAAGCTCTGGTGTAAATCCGCTCTACATGACGCAGCCATCTCAATCGTTGTATGTGGACTCTTCTGACTAGGGCGATGTCGCTGTACAGCCCATACAGTTCACCTTTGTATCTTCTCCTTCACTCACCGTCTATACAGATGGAACCAAAGATCAAAGCAAAGGACTTTTTTCTTAAAACAACTCAATGCGATCTCATCCATTTTTGACAAAGTCCATAGAGCAGAACTGGGATGACTAGGGTCTTGAAGAGTTTACTTTAATTGTTCGGTGGTGGATATTGATTTGGAATTCCTGTGTCTTCTCCAAGATCTGCCGTAGTGTGAATGCATATTTGGTTCTGGCTTAAAGCCAAACTGATAGGAAGAATCAGATTGTTGACAAAGGGCTTTAAGCCATCACAAAATACAGCAGATAAGGTCTTGTAAGCGATGAGGAAGAGATGATTGAGGAGAATAATTCCAGGATCTCCTTTCTCGTGGGTCGGCCAAATAAGCTAAATTCCATTCTTCCGGCATTGTTTGCAAATGAGTTGGTCGGAAGTTATGTTAAGCCCCTACCTTCAGAAGTTCTGTCTTAACTTGCCTTCTTCCAGGTCGGGTGGTTGTTGACTAACATCGTACAGGTTGAATGGTTCATTCTGCCTGACAGCGGATCTTCATTATACAGTCTGCAGAACACGTTCCTTCCAAATCCTCAGCACCGAATGCGACCCTACTAGTTCGTCCCTGCAGGCATCGGTTCGGGCTTTTTGGTCTTGCCATATTATTTTTACTAGTCATCCATGACCAGACTCTACCTCTTGTGCTACGATAAGACACTTTTTTCGATCAACACAACAGTGAAAAACTGCACCCAATTCAATTTTCAGATTTGCTTGAATAGTGCCACCTAGTGATAAACACTCTAAGCAGTTCGATAACATTCCGATAACTCGCAAACTCATTCGATAACCACATCTATGCTTATGTGTCAAAAATCTGTCCGTGGCTGTCATATGACATATTTTACACAACTGGTCCTGTAGTTGTTTTGTTTTTTTGATAAAAGTAAACATTTCTACATTAATTTAAATACTATGGCCAAATGGACTCGGGAACAAACGACAATGCTACTGGAACTTTACAAGCAGTATCCACATTTGTATGACAACCGTCACTTTTCCTATTCAGATCGAAACGAACGCCAAAACACACTTCTTATCATTGCCAATGAATTGGAGAAATACCGCCCAAAGACAACAATCAGGGATTTAAAACAAAAAATTCGTACAATTCGCACTCAATATTGTGTCGAAAAGCACAAGTGTTATAAATCGCAGAGTAAAGATTTATATTCGCCGAGGCTATGGTGTTATGACTCGTTGAAATTTTTGGATGGCGTCACTCACTACGATAGTACCAGATGCAAACACCCAGATGATCAATGTCGAAGTGAGATTCCTGCTCTAAAAGTTTTTCTGTTCTAAAGATTTAAATATTTGCAGCACCAGCGCTTGATAGACCGGTAAAACAAAGAAAGTACAATCATTTTGAGGACGATCGGTCGACCTATCAAGGTAGAATTGGCTTATTAGTGGACAAATTGGTTTTAATTCTATTTAATTTCTATTTGTTTTCAGCGTCTATAGATACAATTGTGTCAAAGAGCCAAGACGTGGAACTGATTGATGCAACGTCTCAAAATTCAGTGAGGCAATCTGTTTGTATTATGAGTTTTAAAAACATGCCTATCCCTCTTCCCGTCAGGAATCACACCAACACACAATGTCCGATACCTCCAAGATGATATTACCCACTGTTCACCTTGCTCAAAAGGAGTCCGAACGATTTAACGATGGTAAAAGGTCCAGAAACTATGCCTTTGGCAAATTCATAAGTGAAGAACTGGAATCCATTCAAGATAAAGAAATCTTAGAAGACGCCAAATGGGACATTCAAATGACAATACGAAACGCCTTGAAACAGGACAGAAAAAGAAGTCAATGTAATACCTCGTTCCAGTCTATAGAAAATAGATTAATTCTGCCACCCTCGCCTTCACAGTCATCGTCGTCAGCCTGTTTTAACAACACCGGCGTTAAACATGAAATGAGTGAAGAAGAGGTTTAGAAACTTCCTTTATTTTCAAAACGTATGGAGACAAGCAATTTCTTTTTGATTAACAATGTTAAAAATGTATATTTTTCTTAATTATTTACTTTATTTGATATTTCTTGAGTGGTTTGCTTAGATCACGAAATATACGGTGGACAAAGTATACCTGCCTAAGAACTACCTTTAGAAGCCTTGAAAATTAATTGTTCTGAAATTAATTGTTCTGAAATGTTTGTTGAGCAACTGGGAAAAACGTTTGACTACAAGTATAAAACCTGATTTAAGTCGTAAACAGAATTAAATATATTTCCATGCTTCATCCTGAGAAGCTGATTAGCTTCCTGACAGCCTCTGGAGCAGATAAAATGGTATAAAAAAAAATTGCAAGAGCACAATAGGCCTCTATATGAGACCGCAGTGCTTAAGCAGATTAACTGATCCCCACCAAATAATGATATCTACCTTCATCAGTATAAACGTGATCGAAAATGATCTGAGAATGTTTCTCTCGAAACACCCAAGCTTTCTTTCATCCAATTTTGTGAACGTCCACGAATCAACGACTTACAGTACTTTGAACTGGGATGATGAAAGTCTAGTATAGGGTTTCCTGTTTTAATCACGAGAGAATCACATTACTCATACTATCCTCTAAGGCGAAATAAACAACGTTAGCAAGAGTAATATTCACTTAAGTGGAATCAAATTGTTTTAACTTAACTTGGAGCCCAAACGCATAAAGAGTCTTTGCCTGATACATCCCTTTCAGTCAGAAACACACAAGTGGAAAAGAACCTCAAGCGACTTGGCAAATGAAACTTAAGACTGTTGGCTATGAATCAAGGTGGTTAGAGAGGTTGATAGCCAAGAGACTTAAGGGGTGCAAGGAAGTGTAAATGTGTTTAAAATTTTAAATTATAGAAAATTGTTGAAATATGTATTTAACTAGTAGCCACTTACCCCAATGCAGACTTTATTTATTTCATCGATGAATCTTGATGCGTTCATGTTTGATGGAAGCACTGAAGTGGATTAAAACCGATGCAGAGCACAGGAAGGGACAAATAACACTTTGCAGACCACTTTGAACCTGTTGAATTCATGATAAACGAACAGAATTTGGAGAAACGCGAAGGAAGACATTGACCGCACTTTCAAAAACGATGGTTAAGCACTCCCGGTAGAGATTTTTAAGGGGCATGACCAAGGGAAGGACTTTAGTTTTCGCGAATGAGACTTTGGGAACACTTTGAACACACTTAACACTTTCAGAGACGGAGTTGGACGAACGCACAAAGAATATGATTCGGCAAATGGACAACGAATAGACACACCATACTAGTTTATAGTGTGTCTACAAATGGACAATGAACTCTTCTTTTCGCGCACTCTACACATTTGGATTGCAAATCGCTCAAAGGGAGCAAGGAAATTGGCACACTTGGGCTTTTTTCTTAATACTCGTGAACAAGCAGGACACCTTTCCAGAAATACCGACCGGAACTCCCGAAAATAAAGGACAAATCAGAAACCGAAATGAAAGTGCATTTAACAGGGGAAGGGGCTCGTTACTTTGATAACAGACTGTGAACACACGATGGTTACCGCGAATTAACATGGAACTTTATTTTGCACTAAAAGGGGAGAAATGGGATCGTATTTTTACACTAAATCACTGGGCAAATGCCTGCAATGATTTAAAGTACACACACATACATTCATGCATACATACATCACACATATGTATGTATATCACTTTTCCATTTGAAAGCGAAAGATCGAGCACCGACGACAAAACTCGGAAAAAACCACCCCGACTGCAACCGACTAACAAAAATCGAGAAGCGAACCAATACCAGTACTGGTAAACGAAGTCGTAAGCTTGTACGACTTCTTCACATCGAATCACAAAAAAAAATCGTATTGCAAGATATTTTTGCCGACGCAAACATAGATATTTTCCCGACGGAAACGTCCATTTTCCGTAGAATATTTTCTTCGTCGAGAAGGTTAATGGCTGCTTCCGCAAAAAAAAAAAATCACGAAAGACATATAAAATCCCGACGCACAGAAAAGAAATCAAAGATTTCACCGCTCAATATACCGCCCGCCGATCAACTATTATCATAATTTAATGCAAAAATACTTTAAAAACGATTTTAAAGTATTCATTGTGTGCAGACTATGATATTTTCCCGACATTATTTCAATTTATTCAAGTGGAAAAATTTCTTGTAAGAAATTCGCAAAGATGGCCGAACAAATTTCAAAGTGATTCAATTAGCAAAATTAAAATGGAATAATTACCTTGAAATAGATGTTCCATTAAGGATATTTTTACAGAAATTTATGTGGAAACACTTAATGAACAATTTGAATGTATTTTTGAGATGAATAGCTCAATAATTTTGACAAAATTAATATTTCAATTACAGAAAATTTTTCTACTTGAAATTAATTGTATAACGGAACGTTCGAACCTGGTGCAAATTGGTGCAGGGATGTAATGGGAGTGTGCTACCAAGTATGAATTGGATCGAATCAATGTTTTAAGTGAATTATATCATTTAATTTAGAAACATTTTTAATTTACGATTAATTCAATGATTACGAGTCTTAATAGTCGCTGTTTATATATTGGCGATAGTAATCAGATGAGTGAAAGTTCTGCGTTAAGGTAATTAATGCATTTTATAGCCACAATCGTAGCTTCAAAATGTTTTCTGTTTTTGGAAAATGGGTGTAGTTTAAATTTCTTGTCCATTAACCCTCAGATACAATCATACCACCCCTGTTCTTCTTGCAACAGCCTACATCTCCGCTAAACCGACGGATATCCTATGCAATTTAATACCCTCAAATAATCTCGTAATAACGTCACGACGCACATATTCTTCAATTTTTTGCAATTTTCTTATGAAATATGACTTCAATTGCGCTTAATTCTTTCAGTTTAGATGCAAGAACAATTGTTGGCATCATTTCCCAACAAGTTTTCCATTGAAAAACTGATTTTTCAAAAATAATTCTAAGCGACACGCGTCCTGCCAAAAAGTGCAGTGATTTCATATATGAAACGAACGCATTTTTTCGCCGATTTTGTGTCACAAGAAAATTTGTCGAGTTTCTTCAAGTTTTTTGTGATTTGGGGTGTCTTCGGCAGCTGGAAACATGAAGAATTGATGAAAATAAGAATTTGAATTGTTTAGAGAGGCGTGAAAGAAGAAAATATTGAGAAATATCCGATTATATTCTCGAATTGAGGAAAGCATAAGTGTGGACTCAAAAAATTTAATTTTAACCGAAATAATCCACCATTCTACAAAAGTGAAATTAATGTACATACATATGTATGTAGGTTGACTTGTTTGGAGAAACATTCTTGCTTGTTCAAGGAAGAGCTCCACTTTCAAATATAACCAACGTAAGCATGGCACCGATTAGAAAGTCATAGGAAGTGCAAATGACGGCATTGATTACAGTTCGCGCATCAGAACGACTTGAGGAAATATCAACATTCTTACGCTGGTAAGGCCGTGGCCGTGTTAAGACGAGTCAATCGTTAAGAGCTCCAACGTTATAGGATGCTAAATCAACGGTTCGTCCCTTGTAATCTAAAATACATAGATAAACTTGGTAGGCGATTTATTGTGCCGCTGAGTGTAGATAGTTTTTCATCACGAGTCTAATTTCTCGCAAACGGGGCCGAACTTGGATCATAAATCCCCCGAACTGTTCTCTAAAAGTACTCTGAACAAAGCCTCGGATACAAACATATCATCCCTGTTTTTCTTGTAACAGCATACATCTCTGCTAAGCCGACGGATATCCTATGCAATTTAATAAGCTCGTAATGACGTCACGACGCACATATTCTTCAGTTTTTTGCAATTTTATTAGGAAATATGACTTCATTTGCACTTATTCTTTACGTTTACATGCAAGAATAATTGTTGGCATCGTTTCCCGAGAAGAAAGAAGAAAGTATTGAGAAATAACCGTTTTTATTCTCGAATTAAAAAAGTATAATTACGGACCCGGAAAACTGAATTACGGACCCGGAAACTGATTAATGTACATTATGTAATGAATGTAACGGCACTATTTTTGTACCGAGGCAAAATGATATTAATTTCAAAGAATTTCCATTGGAGAAAATTAATTTTTAAACCTCGATAACTCCTAAACTAAGCATTTAATCGATTTTGTTTACTTCATATACTGTGCTTATTTCATCGAGATCTACATAATGGCGATTTCAAACCTTGGCGACTCGGAAATCGTAGAATCACCAAATTTGCGAACAAATGTCAAATTAAAAGTGTATTTTAAAGTGACAGTACAAATTGTTGTTACTTTTCATAGATTTTAGCCAAAAGCCGGTGAATTTGCTAATTTTTGTCGGTAGGGAATAGTTCAAGTCGAGCGCATTTAATCTAAAAACGTTTAAGATTAATATACTGACTTATAACATAAGTGTAATACGTGAATAATTCAATAAATTGAGACAAATACAAGTGTTTTGATGTGCAAAGTGGTTGCAAGATAAAAGGATAAACCGCCTAGAAACACGAACAAGTGCTTTGAATAATGGATAACAGGTTAGTAATAGTGTCTAAATAAGTACTCTAAATCAGGTAAAAACAAATTCTATGTTTGGTTGGTTCACAAGGCGGTGTATCTATTCTTCATATCATGGAGGTTATCAGGTAAAAGTTGCTAAAGTTAAGGAAGATGCTCAGAGTGAATCAGCAACCATAATTATTGATTAATATTTTAAGGATAAAAACACAAATCTCCAATTTGAATTGAATAATGATAAACTGTCCGCAGACGACTTTATTAGAGTAATATTAAACACGTCCGTTCTTCTCGACTGCTAGGCTACCAATGCCTTGTTTGTGCATTTGCCTCTCTTGTCTCGCCTTCTTCGTTACAATCTGCTTTCCCCTCTCCTGTTGTCACTGCTGTATCTTTTGTTCACCACAATATGTAAAAATCGTTTTATGGTTTGCAGCAATAAAATGATGAAAAAGGGTTAGGTCATTAAAAAAGGACCAAAAAAATTGGTTTATAAAATTGCACATGTATTTAATCTTCATATATAAATTCTCTATGTTCTCTCTAGAACATATTCTAACTTAGAAATTATTAAGGAGCTTGAGGAACAATCACCCCAGTTTGGCAATCGCTAGGCGTTTCACCGCATTCCCAGGCCACTTTAATGACACGAGAGAGCCATTTCACTCCATCTTTACCCAGAGCCTTGAGCATTTCTGGCCGGATTTCATCCACACCAGAAGATTTGCCGACTTTAGCGCTTTAATCGCCAAAGTCACCTCCTCTACGGTGGGACTATTTTCCGCCCTACTCAAAACTATGGGTCTGCCATCCTCAGTGCCCTGTTCGTGATTGAGCAGCTCCGAAAAGTGCTAGGCTCATCTGCGCAAAATGTCCTTCTCATCGGAAAAAAGTACACCATCTTTGGATTTGACTCCTTTGATGATATTAAACTTCCTTCCTCTGAGACGGCGGATGGTCTGCCAGAACACCTTGTTTGCAGATCTGTGATCACGGTCCAATTTCTCACCGAACTCCTTCCAAGACTGCTCCTTAGCTGCTTTAACAGCCAGTTTTGCAAGTTCTTCGCGCCTACATGTACCGGTTTCGAAAAGCTGAATTTCCCAAGTGGAAATCTAAGGAATAAGGGATATATAAGGGATGAATAAGGTATCAGGGATAAATAAGGTATAAGGGATATCTAAGGAATAAGGGATATCTAAGGAATAAGGGATATCTAAGGGATAAATAAAGTATAAGGGATATCTAAGGAATAAGGGATAAATAAGGTATAAGGGATATCTAAGGAATAAGGGATAAATAAGGTATAAGGGATATCTAAGGAATAAGGGATATATAAGGGATAAATAGGGTATAAGAGATATCTAAGGTATAAGGGATATCTAAGGAATAAGAGATATATAAGGGATAAATAAGGTATAAGGGATATCTAAGGTATAAGGGATATCTAAGGAATAAGAGATATATAAGGGATAAATAAGGTATAAGGGATATCTTAGGAATAAGGGATATATAAGGGATAAATAAGGTATCAGGGATAAATAAATAAATAAGGGATATCTAAGGAATAAGGGATATCTAAGGAATAAGGGACATCTAAGGGATAAATAAGGTATAAGGGATATCTAAGGAATAAGGGATATCTAAGGAATAAGGGCTATCTAAGGGATAAGGGATATCTGAGGGATAAATAAAGTATAAGGGATATCTAAGGAATAAGGGATATATAAGGGATAAATAAGGTATAAGGGATATCTAAGGAATAAGAGATATATAAGGGATAAATAAGGTATAAGGGATATCTTAGGAATAAGGGATATATAAGGGATAAATAAGGTATAAGGGATATCTAAGGAATAAGGGATATATCGGGGATAAATAAGGTATCAGGGATAAATAAGGCATAAGGGATATCTAAGGAATAAGGGATATCTAAGGAATAAGGGATATCTAAGGGATAAATAAGGTATAAGGGATATCTAAGGAATAAGGGATATCTAAGGAATAAGGGATATCTAAGGAATAAGAGATATATAAGGGATAAATAAGGTATAAGGGATATCTTAGGAATAAGGGATATATAAGGGATAAATAAGGTATAAGGGATATCTAAGGAATAAGGGATAAATAAGGTATAAGGGATATCTAAGGAATAAGGGATAAATAAGGTATAAGGGATATCTAAGGAATAAGGGATATATAAGGGATAAATAGGGTATAAGAGATATCTAAGGTATAAGGGATATCTAAGGAATAAGAGATATATAAGGGATAAATAAGGTATAAGGGATATCTAAGGAACAAGGGATATCTAAGGAATAAGGGATATCTAAGGGATAAATAAGGTATAAGGGATATATAAGGAATAAGGGATATCTAAGGAATAAGGGATATCTAAGGAATAAGGGATATCTAAGGGATAAATAAAGTATAAGGGATATCTAAGGAATAAGGGATAAATAAGGTATAAGGGATATCTAAGGAATAAGGGATATATAAGGGATAAATAGGGTATAAGAGATATCTAAGGTATAAGGGATATCTAAGGAATAAGAGATATATAAGGGATAAATAAGGTATAAGGGATATCTTAGGAATAAGGGATATATAAGGGATAAATAAGGTATCAGGGATAAATAAATAAATAAGGGATATCTAAGGAATAAGGGATATCTAAGGAATAAGGGACATCTAAGGGATAAATAAGGTATAAGGGATATCTAAGGAATAAGGGATATCTAAGGAATAAGGGCTATCTAAGGGATAAGGGATATCTGAGGGATAAATAAAGTATAAGGGATATCTAAGGAATAAGGGATATATAAGGGATAAATAAGGTATAAGGGATATCTAAGGAATAAGAGATATATAAGGGATAAATAAGGTATAAGGGATATCTTAGGAATAAGGGATATATAAGGGATAAATAAGGTATAAGGGATATCTAAGGAATAAGGGATATATCGGGGATAAATAAGGTATCAGGGATAAATAAGGCATAAGGGATATCTAAGGAATAAGGGATATCTAAGGAATAAGGGATATCTAAGGGATAAATAAGGTATAAGGGATATCTAAGGAATAAGGGATATCTAAGGAATAAGGGATATCTAAGGGATAAGGGATATCTGAGGGATAAATAAAGTATAAGGGATATCTAAGGAATAAGGGATATATAAGGGATAAATAAGGTATAAGGGATATCTAAGGAATAAGAGATATATAAGGGATAAATAAGGTATAAGGGATATCTTAGGAATAAGGGATATATAAGGGATAAATAAGGCATAAGGGATATCTAAGGAATAAGGGATATCTAAGGAATAAGGGATATCTAAGGAATAAGGGATATCTAAGGAATAAGGGATATCTGAGGAATAATAATAATAATTTTGTAAACCAATTGTTTTGGTCCTTTTTTAATGACCTAAACCTTTTTCATCATTTTATTGCTGCAAACCATAAAAAAACGATTTTCCAAACGCAATACACGAACACTAAACATACCAAAGAACACTAAACGTACGGTAAGTTTAGTGTATTGCGTTCGGTATTCGGTTTGTGTTCGCGTACACAAACTCTGTCGGGCGAGGTAGAGTTTGTGTAGGAAGAACAGAACACTATCGTAGTGTTTTTTCATCCCTCATCGCGTTCGCTACGTAGTGAATATCGTTTGTGTACGCGTACACAAACTTTATGAGAGGAGGTAGTGTTTGTGTTCCTTTTAGGTACGGTACGTTTAGTGTACGGTTTTTTAACGAACTCTGATAATAACTGCATTCTATAATCCCGAGGTCTCGGTAAACCGGAAGTTGCGTTATCTGCTTATGGCTAGTGCTGGCTAAATTCTACAGTTGCGGTGTTGTGTAGAATTATCAGCGTGACTGTAAAGCTGCCCTTTCCATTACATTACATCTTACTCATCAATACTACATCATTAGTTTTAAGCCCTACACGACCAATATTAATGTCATTGCTGCTTCAATACTGCTCGAATGTTGGAGGAGAGGAAAATTGATTTCATATCAATTTTGTCCATGCATCCGAGTAAAAAAGCATGCCTTGCAAATCCTAGAAAAGACCAACGAGTTTCAAATCGTAAAGCAACACCCTTATATCGACTTTAAAGCGGGATATGACAGCATCCATCCTTTTGAATTCTACAAGGCAATGGCTGTTATGTCGCCTTATGCTGGTCAACACGCCGTTTACCATGCAATTTGAGAACACCTCCTCGGATCTATTCCGAACATGCACCGGACCCGTATTTTTTATCTTGTGTAACTCTTATATTGATTAATACTACGAAAGGTACATATTTTGCTATCCATACACCCCACGCTTACCCTACGGTCTTCGTCACGATTTGTTTCTTGATTTACAATCAAAAGAAAATATTTAAATTTTGAGCACATATATAGGAAGAACTATTCCGTCCAAAAGGATATCTTCTAAAAAGTTAAATTGGGTCTGAGAACAATCAAGTTAAGTGCTCTGCTTTTAAGCGACAGATTCTTAATCCGTTTTCTTCTTGGAAATTCGCATCTTTGGCACAGGTAGGTAAAGTGGCGATTCCTAAGAGCCAAATTAGCATTATTATTTATTACCGCGAAACTCGTTCAAACCTATTTGTGTGTGAGTGTTGATTCGTTGTGTTGGGATGATGTGGCTAAATCCAGCCAGTGGAGTTCAAATACAGGATCAGTTCTCCAATCTTTTTTTCAGCTTCCTCGCCGAGGTTCACGAAGAAGGGTTTGC
Source organism: Matsumyia berberina (assembly GCA_917880715.2). NCBI lineage: Eukaryota > Metazoa > Arthropoda > Insecta > Diptera > Syrphidae > Matsumyia > Matsumyia berberina. The sequence goes on along the minus strand of OU862871.1, from coordinate 84,998,729 downwards.
CTAAAGTACACTGTCTGGTCCTTGCCAGGGTCAGACTCCTGCAGAGGAAATGAGGTAGAGATTCTTTGTCATTAATGTCCTTACAGCTTCTGTAGAAGTTGTTGTGAAGAAACCCAAGCTTGACCACATGGTCTCCAACTGGCCAGTGCCTTATCGTGAGGAGAAACTTTCCTGATATTTGTATAGCCTTACACCCATCCCTATCAAGCCGCACTAAAATTTTGTTGATTGCTATAAGCCATAGCAAAGGGAAGATAACTCCTTCTTGTGGGGTGCCTCTACTAACTGTCTTAGTTACACTGCTTTTGCCTAGTGTTGCCTGAATTATTCGAATCTTTAGCGTCTATTGACTAAGAAAATCCTCTACACCTAACTCGGTGAGAGCCTCATGAATAACTTCAGTATGGATGAAGTTAAAAGCTCCTTCTATGTCAAGAAAGGTAGCAAGAGTGTATTCTTTGTAGTGGAGAGTCTTTTCCACTGTCCCAACCACTCCATGAAGAGCCATCTCAGTAGACCGACCCCTGAGGTAAGCGTGCTGGGATTTCGACAGTGGAGGTTTCGCGGATGTGGAAATCTAGGATACGTTCAGAGTTTTTAGTACAAGGGAGGACAGGCTTATAGTCCTATAATCCTTTAGGGATTCATGGCCTCGCGGGCCCACCTTCGAAATATAAACAGCTTTTACACGCCTCTAAGAAGAGGGTATATGGTTTAGATTAACGCAGTTCCTATAAATCGGTAGAATTGCTACGTCTTGCAATATCAAGAAATACTTCCCTCAAGTCACGGCGAAGATGGATACGCACGTTTACTTTTAAGGAGAGGACTTCGACATTAGGCTATCAGATTGATGACTTGAGACAGGCCTTCACTTCATTTGCTGTGTTCCCCGTGACAGAACCGGCTTGGTCTGTCCGAAGCCACCAGTCAGAAGCCCAGTCAGAGCATCCTATTTCGATACTCAATGCCTTTCTATGAGCCATGGTACACTCATCCCACACTATAACTTTAGCTTCTCGAAGCACCTGAGCAAAGTCACTCTCGTTAGAGATCCCGTCATGTCTTCTTTAACCAAGGTAGCTGCAGTACCTGAGGAAGCAATGGCAACGGCAATGCCGCTGACTACAGTTACGCATTACTTTAAATGGCCAAACTTGAACGCTCCGTATTTTGGCCCACAGTTATAATTTTGGAAAACGGTAAAATATATGTTTAATTATTTCTGTTCTAGAATATACTGAACAAATTTAGACTTCAAAATTCAATTTAAATTTTTTTTTTTCATACAAACTTCAACACCCTGTAACACCCTGTAGAAGCTGAATTTCGAAATGTCCTTCCTTATTCCTTACATATATCACAAAACGAACCTCTGTTTCAGCTTTCTAGGTCCAAGGGTTCCGGCTGGGCGTTGATGAGTCAGTGAGTCAGTGAGTGAGTCAGGACTTTTCTTTTTATATATTGAAAGAAGAAAGAAGAAGATGATACTTGGACTTTCCGTGGTCGTCGTGGGTCGGTGGTTAGTGCGTTGGACTTCTGACCGAGCGGCGTGGGTTCAAGCCCCAGCCAGGAACACCAAACATTTTTCGCGGCACCACCTCTCGTCGGGGAATGATAAGCCTCCCAGAGTATAATCTGTCATGAAAAAGCTTCTCACTTCGCTGTTTGGAGTCGGCAATAAACCTTAGGTCGCTTCCATTTGTGCGAAGTATGTAACACGCACAGCATTGTTGCGAGAAGGTAGGCCTTGGCTCATCCCGAGCTGTCGCGCCAGCTTCACACACACACTTGGACTTTCCAGATATTTGTTCAAAACTCTAATTCTGCGTCCCTCTTCTTTGAAAGACATGATGACGACCACCAACTACTGCAAAAGCACTTAAATCCATGACGAAGGACTTTTTTTCTCTGACCTTTCTGGCAAATTTTAACATTTCCGATTTTAAACGACAAACATCTTACTACAATTTTGCAAAAAAAACCACAAGCTTAAAGTGCAATCTTCTCAAAGTTATTTTATTTCATTTCAATGTCTTAACACCGGCTATATTCTGTAAACAAAAAAAATCAAGAAATCCAGAATCAATTTAAGCTTGAAACACAATGGAAACGTTTTCTAATCGAAATACTTACGTCTGCTCTTCGGTTGGCAATCATTAAAAGCGTTCATTTCACACAGACTGGAAAAGGTTCTAGTCTTTCCATTGAGTTTGCCACAAACTGGCTCCATCTGCATAGTACACAACCTCTGAGAGCAACCCCTTGGCTGTGGCACCACATTTGCACTGGCCAGTTGGAGTACCAACAAAATTAGAGCTACACACAGATAGATTACCTTCATGGTGAAAGTGTTTACGTACAATTAACTTAAGGGCTCTATCAGCCGTCCTTATATAGTGACTACCCTATATGAGTCTTGAAAATGATTCAAGTAGGCTACGCTAATATTTGCTTATTCTTGTGCTTCCAAGTGGTTCCGGGTTAAGTGCACTCAAGCCTTATTGCGCCATAAGATCTTGAAGTTAAAACTATGTGAATACTATGTTGCTGCTTGTGGTTCTGTAGCTTTGTTGCTGATTGTTGTGATTCTGTAGCTGTCGGATGATTCTTAATAACGGGCATCGAAATCAATCAGACATTTCGCCAAAGTCCATTTGACTCAGCAGAGTATACATCGAAAATGAGGACTTTATAATCTGAAAGGAAAAGCCTTCAATTTGTGCAGCTATGCCTAGATAAATGCAAACTTACCGCTACGAAAGTGTTCAACGAAATTGGAAATATTTTTGCAGCAAAGAATATCATTGTTTGCTGGGACCGTTGCATAAAAAACAGTAACATCCGACGAAATTTCAGGCTCTGATCCATCCAGTTCATGTGGAAAATTGCTTGTGGTAGCCGTTCACCTTCCTCGACCAGACAATTGACGAAGTAACAAATCGGTAAAAGCTCTGTAACGATTGCCGCAAAATAGAAACTTGATCCTATGGCGGTGGATCGATCGCCGAAAATGGCAATGTTAATTAGAGTTAAGCCGAGTATTAATGCTGAGACAACATATTGAACAAATACTGTTGGCGATATTACCGGTCCTACCGCGTGGATTAATCTAGAAAAGATTAATTGTAGTAATGACTGAAGTAAGAAGAGTTGAGTGGCTTAGATCGAGTAATAGGATATTAAAAGTGAGCTACAAGTTTGGACTGTTGCCAAAGTTGAAGACTCTTGTTAAAGACAAAATCTGGGGTAGAAGATGAGATTAGCTTTTGCCGTGGGAAATTTTCGTTTGGACTCAGAGTCCAACTTAGAAAAAATCTCACATCCGTACAGAAATATCTGTAAAATAAAGGCCTTGACTATCTTTAGTCTAGCATCTACCGGGAGGTAGTTTATGGTAGGGCTTAAACCACGAATTGCACCATAGACTTTTCCGACAATCTTGTTTATATGGAAATTCCATGTGAAGTTTTGAGTTATATGTATTCCTAGATTTTTTATGTTTTTAACACTCTCAATAGGAGAGTTGTTGAGATAAAGTTGTGGCGCAGTGTAAATTTGGTTAGGTCTACTTATAAAAAGAGATTTTGTTTTAGTTGGATTGAGCTGAAGTTTATTCAGTTTAGACCAAGAATAGAGTTTATCAAGTTCTTGATTAAGTGTGGCTATGGACAGATCTATTTGGGATTCCGGAAACATCAAATATACCGTAAAACGGGGTTACTTTGCACCGAATTTTTGAGTTTTTCCAAAAAACGTTGAATTATTCATAAAAAATTGGAACAAATTTTGATTCTTTTATAGAGATCTTATACGTAGGGCATTAAGGAACGTATCTGTGTTGGAATACTTATTTCAAAACGGAACTTAAATAAACTTTTACTTTGTTGAAAAGTGGCGCAAAGTTGTCCAAAGGAGGGGGTTACTTTGCTCCGTTCGAAATGTTCTATCATTGTGCTTGTATTTTAAAAGCTGCAGCAAAGATATTCACTCGCCTTATTAACCTTACTCCAAATATCATTTCTGTGAAAAAATAAATTAAAAACAAATCATATTTTTTTTATAATACAAAAAACAAAACTGCTGCATTAAAGTAAAGAAAAATAAGAGTTTTTATCAGGTTATGCAGTAGTGATAAACAACAAAACATAGAACGTGTTTAAATTCATAACAAAAATGAAAACTTATTAAAAAAGTGGGTAACATTTAGTCAAATATAGATTTAAGCTCTGGGACAGAGAATGTACCTCTTTTAGAAATTGGTTTTGGAGGCATTTTGCTCCGGTGCAAAGTTACCCCAAAAGGAAGAAAAATTGGATGGTTTCACAAAAAATAATTTTATAAATATACTTTAAGACCAAGAAGGTTAACTTTGTATAAAATTTAAAGACAAAATGACATCTTAACTGGTACATAAACAGTTTCTTTGTATACTTTGAAACACACAACTCGACACCTCAAATTTTCCACTATAAAAAAAGCACAATCTAATGACTTCTCTTCAAAACACCACAGCTCCCTGAAAACAAAAGGTAGACACGCAGCTGCACATGATTTTAAATACACATATACATTGTGTTATTTTGCAGTTAGGTCGGCGCGCAATACTCAACGTGTCTAAACATGAAACAAATATTAAACTCTTTATGACAGTGGCGCAAAGTAACCCCGGTTTACGGTAATTGTACATCATCCGCATAAATATGGTGATTATATGTGGTGCAACTATCAGCAATATCGTTTATGAAACACGTAAATAAAAGCGGTCCGAGGACAGAGCCTTGGAGGGGGAGGAGTGAAGAACATTAATTTTGGTGTATTACATACTGATACCGATCAGAAAGATATGATAATACCAATTTACACAAAGTATCCTCGAACCCAAATTGCGTCTTAAGGGGTGAGTTCATAATGGTAAAAAAAATTGCCGTAAATTTACCGCAGCAAATTCTGAAAACATAAATGAACGCAAATTCTGCAGCATAGGTCTCGCAGCAATGCAGCTGGCAAAATCCCGTTCATAAATGCAATTTTAGCTGTCAATGCTTGCGGAAGGAGTGCTCTTCACTGTTCGCTGTTTCTTTTCTTTATTTTTTTATAAGTTACCATTAAATTGGTATACTTTTTACAAACTTCCAATCTATCGTGGATGAAATTATTGCAAACTTTCTTGATTTTATTAAAAACTTTTTCCCAAAAGACTGCTTACTTCCTTCTTCCACTGATAGTCACCTTCCATGGACAGCCCAAATCTCAGCTTCATAATCTTCCCAAATACAATCCAAATTGAGATAAGCTTTCCATTTTTTGCATTTTCCAATTGCTACTTACAAATTTGCAAAACAAAGGCAGTCATTTGATGTTTATGAACGCAAGTGATACCAATACAGCTGCAGTAGTAATACAGCATTTTTACATTTATGAACGCAAATTCTGCACAGCTGCGGTATTTTTACAATTATGAACTCACCCAAGCTTACGCAGCAAAGTTATATGATCCACGCAATCAAAAGCTTTGGAGAAGTCCAAAAAGACAATGCAACCCATCATATTCTCGTCCAAACCCTAGCGCACATCATCGCATACCTTTAGCAGCGCTGTGGTGCAATTGTGTTTTGCACGGAAACCCGATTGTAAGTTTGTTATAAGGTTTTCCTCATTTAGGTAAGTTTTAATTTGCCTACTAACAACGGTCTCCAAAGCTTTGCTAAGAAAAGGAAGTATAGCAATAGGACGAAAGTCGCTGCTATTAGCTTTGGGCAGTGGAATAATTTTGGCAATTTTCCAGCCATCAGGATATGCAGATGTTGTGATTACTGTATTAAATATATGCGTTATTTGAGGCAATATGATAGGAAGCAGCATCTTTATGAAATCAGGGTGAATTTTATCAGAGCCAATAGCTTTAGATTTTATTTTTAGAATTGCTTCACCCACACATATCTCATCGACACATGATAAAGAAAAACCGCGATCTATGCTTTCAATGGGGACACTAAGGTCGGAAACAGATATGGAGGTCGTAGGTTGGACAAATTGAGTGTTTAGTAAATCAAGATTTATATTATTTGGAAGAACATGCTTTTCTGAGCTAATACCTATTTGGCGAACATTTTTCCAAAATTGATAGCTGGAATTGCTAGCTTTAAATTTATTTTCATAGAAGGACATTTTATTCCTGCGGATCAAGGCAGTCACCAAGTTACGGATGCGTTTAAAGTCGTCGTAGATACTTGAACATTTATATCTCCTCCACCTGGAAAACAGCAGATTTCTAGTTTTGATAAGATCACAAATTTCTTGCGTGAACCATGGTAAAATTGTTTTCGTATCTTTTTTGTTTTGAGGGGAACATACTTATGAAAAAGATATAAGATCTTTGAGTTGAAGAAAAGGGGATTTATTTGGCATAAAATGGGTTGGTTGAGTATAATTTGGTAGTACACAATTTAGTGAGTCTATCATTACCTTAAAGTCGCTGTTTTTATTGCCTAGTAAGTTAAGATTAAGATCGCCACAAAGCACTATATCAGTATAAAGTGCGTTGATTTGTTCAATTAAATTCCTGACTAATACGTAATTGGCTGCTTGGGGAGCCATATAGATACATCCAACAAGGCATTTACCTCGATTGTGCATTATTTCAACAAGTGCGTATTCTATCACATTGTTTGGAAGCGATTTTTTAATAACTCGAAACTTAAAGGTGCGTTTAATATATATAGCAACTCCCCCTCCTGTTTTGCCCTCCCGGTCAGCACGAACAAGGTTAAAAATTTTCTGTTTGAACAGTTCACTATATGTAAAGGGTTTTTCAATAGGGACGCTACAAAAGTAGAGCGACAGGGACAGCAAAACGACGCCATATTTTTCTTGCGGTTTTTTGACATTTCTCTTCAGTAAGGTTTGCCATTTCATGATGGAAAGATATACGAGCCAACAACGAGTCGAAATTATTAAAATTTACTACCGAAATTTGGAGTCAGTGGCCTCAACGTTAAGAGCGCTACGTCCAATTTATGGTCGTCATAATCGTCCTAGCAGATCAACAATTGAGCGTTTAGTGGAAAAATTTGAATCCACAGGCACAGTACAAAATGTTCTCGTGCCAGTGAGACAAAGAAGTGCCCGTAGTGTCGAGAATATTGCTGCCGCTGAGGCTTCAGTTGCAGAAAGCCCAAATGTGTCTCTCACACGTCGTTCTCAAGCGTTGGGCATCTCTGTGACGTCGTTGTGGCGAATTTTGCGAAAAGATCTTGGCCTACATCCTTACAAGATTAAATTGACGCAAGAACTGAAGCCGCTTGACCACCAGAAGCGTCGTATGTTCGTGAATTGGGCTGAGCAACAACTTGAAAATGATTCGGATTTTCATCGAAAAATCATCTTCAGCGATGAGGCTCATTTCTGGCTGGATGGCTTCGTCAATAAACAAAATATGCGGTATTGGTCAGGCAGCATTCCACACGTACTCCATGAGTCATCATTGCATCCCGAAAAAATTACGGTTTGGTGTGGTTTATGGGCCGGCGGCGTCATTGGGCCGTACTTCTTCCGTGATGATCAAGACCGGCACGTTACTGTGAATGGGGATCGCTACCGTTCAATGATAACCGAATATTTTTGGCCCCAATTGGATGATATGGACTTGGAGGACATGTGGTTCCAACAGGACGGCGCCACAAGCCACACAGCGAATGTCACAATCAATTTATTGGAAACCAAGTTTGGAGAACGTGTTATCTAACGAAATGGTCCAGTCGCTTGGCCGCCTCGGTCGTGCGATTTGACGCCGTTAGACTATTTCCTGTGGGGCTACGTCAAGTCTATGGTCTATGCCAACAAGCCAGCGACGATTGATGAACTTCGTACGAATATCGAACGTGAAATTGCAGCAGTATCTGCCGATTTATGCTTGAAAACCGTCGAAAATTGGGTTCAGCGTCTGGACTTCTGCAAGCGTGCCCGTGGTGGCCATGCAAAAGAAATCGAGTTCCATACATAATGGCATCAAACGTACTTTCACAAGAATAAAGAATTTCATTGATATCCAAAACCGTTTTTGTTTTATTTTTTAGCGCTCTTATTGCAAAACCCTGTACATCTCCGGCTTCAACCAGGTTTCTGAAATGCATAAAATGTCAACCAAACTATCCTCAAAAATAAAGCGCAAGTTATCAATTTTGTGTTTTAGACTTTGTGCGTTTAAATGGAAGACATTTATTCCGGTTTTCTGTTTAAAGACAACATTAATTAAAGTTTTAAGTTCAACAGTGGAATGACCCCTTTGTGTTTTGTTATTCATTTTGGCGAAAAATTACACCATCTATAGTAGCCTAAGCGAACGTACGGTACCAAAATTTTTGTATTCAATTTCAAATTACCAAGATTTGGGTTATTAAAATTGAACTGCAGTCGAATTTGTGTAACATACTGTACTAATTTGCATGACATATAGTTGAAGTTAAGAGTAGGAAAGAGAGGTATATATAAAGGGATAGAAATAAATTTTAAATATAAATAGAATGTGAAAAGTTTATAGGAAATATTGTGAAAATAATATAATTCATAATTTAAGAGAGATAAAAGAGCTGAAAGCAACCCATCCAGGAATTATCAGAATCAGGTTCTGTGGGTACCTCTTATATACTCAGACAGACCACCAAAAGAACTTCGACCAAAAACACATTTTGTGACATGCGAAATTCCTGTACAAGTGGAGAATGTTGTGCCCTAGAGCAAAATCAAGTCACAAAATCATGGTGGGTGTCTCTGAAAGCTACGTCCTATGATTTCCAGCGGTTGACTGACAATTCCGTTTGTATTGATTTTAGGTGGTGATGGGCTCTGAGCTGCTGATTGTCTTCAGTTCAGTGCTCACGCAGTTAGAGATCGTTTAGCCTGTCGATGTTAAATCTGAACATTTGTGTGTGTTGTGGTAGGATCTTCGAACTGGTTCCCATGTCAGTTTCTAGTCTGTTTCGGGCGTTCAGGAGATTCTGTTGGAAGTTGCTTCTCTGACAGTTGACATCCTGCTGAGTTTTTTTATAAGACTTGTGTCTAAACATGGTATCACCTCTAACAAGGTCATTTTCGTTGCAGAAATCCACAAATCGTTCATAATACGAGATTTTCCTCAAAATATCAACACTTACTCAATAATATTCTTGTGATCACGAATACACAGCAACAATTCCTGAAAGTTCTCTTCCTGAGTAGACTTGGGATCCGTTCCAATCTTAACCACTCGCATTATAAGAATCTTCAAATGTGCGTGCACCATTCTGATGTAAATGACTGCATATGAATCATTTGCCACGTCTTGAAAGCACGCTATGTCGATCAGTAACCACTCCAAAATGCTGACAATTATGAAGTCAGCCTTTGAATTTCGCCAATTGATAAACGGAATATACAACGAATACGGTGGTCGTCCAATGTAGACCGATCCCAGGAATGTGCTCGTCGAGTATGAAAAGTATACGACTGTAAAGAAAATCACGATGCGATTCCCAAATCGAATGACCTTCTCAACTTCTCGCTTCTCTTCCGGATAGATGACGCGAGCGTCAAGTTTCTCGAGAATGGTTTCAATTCGGAACAAGTACTGTCGCAGAAAAACAATGATGATGAACTTTGCTACACACGCGTAATCGTTAATGGCGACCTGAACGGACGTGAGGAAATGACTGATTTCCATTTTTTCCGTACCGGTAAAGTAACTTACAGTAAAGGTCAATGGGAGGATTATCAAGGAGAATAAGTTGATCACACACGAATAGAGGACATAGAGGATTTTATGCTTCTTGGGCATTACTATGCCGAGGATACGAAACGAAAGGAAAAGATTTCTGGTGCCATCGTTGGTTCTGAGTGGTGGACTTGAAGGCATTTTGTATGCGTCTCGGTACAGGGAATGAACTATATTGTACGATTGTCTTCTGTTTTTATAGCAAAAAGTGGTGAACTTTGAACGAGCAAAGGCAATCGATTTAGGGGATAAGGGTCGCAACAGTAATTAGTTTTAATTGAGAGGTTAAGCTTTAAGTTTACTGAGGTGCTAATTGGATAATTGTCTTCGTTGCCTTTAATTGATTCTTCCAGTTGGCGAAACTTCAGCAAAAATTAATAGAAGTGTGGGTTTCTAATTGCCATGGAGTCTTAAAACTTTGAGTTAATATTAGCAAATGGGCTTGCCTTCGACTTTGCCACGTGTCTTCTTGACCCATATGTAGATATGTCGATTGTAAGGCTTGAGTTTTTTGTGGCCAACAAATCCGCATAAAAAAGCATGTGATTTAGATGGATTATCGTCTTTGTAAAGTAAGGTGTACAAACCCTAAATGTGTTCCTTGGAAAAGTGAAGTGAAGGTAAATTCTGTCTGTGTATACGCGTATGTACATATGTACCAGTTTCCCCACTCTTTCCAACCCTTGCCCAATTGCTGTGACCACTTCTTAACTGTTTTGTCTTTTGTCAGGTAAACTTCTTAGATTTCTCCAAACTTCTTCCCTGGCCTCGATGTCATCACCTGTTTGAATTTCGTCTGACTGATCATCTGAATTTCGAACCAACTAAAGCCCAGGATTGTCTTCAGAGTAGAACTTTGAGCTTAAGAAACAGAAAGAAGATGTCGCAGGCGACCAGATCAGACAAAACTTTAGGAACGTTGGCTATGGCTAGAGTTTCTCTGAATATACACACGATTGTTAACCTGGCGACAGTTAAATTATGGGATGGTATTTTGCCTCGATGGGCAAGCGCTTTCTGCTATTTCACCGTGGTTTAGTGGTTAGTGTCTTGGATAGATGTGAATTTACCTTTTAAAACACCGCCCAGGGTATCTACAGAAATGACTCTTAGCAGATAATTTTTTTTTCTCCGATTAATCTGAGGCCATGTCTATTTCACGTGCTTGCATGTGTCAAGGTTGTTTCATCTCATATTAGTCTGTTTCAGCACTATTGCAGAGATTTTGCACCTGGCTTATTAGGAATAATGGCAACTGATTTTCTCCCGCAGACTATTACACGCTACGTGAGCTACTTACTAACTTAAGTTGGCGTTACAGTCCGACGTGGACCTGGGTCTTATCCAACAAGCGTCTCCAGCCAGCTCGATTCTTAGCCAGTTGCTTCCAGTTTCGCACGCTAAGTCAGTTAAGGTACCCTTCCACTCTCGTGCGCCGCCTGAGTCGTGGTCTTCCTCTACTACGCCGTCCCTCGGGTGTGGATTCTAAGATTTTCCAGGCCGGAGCATTGGTGTCCATCAGCTCTACAGTCGAACCTCAGTCGTTGGAGCCTCAATTTTCTACAGCCCATTCAGTTCATCATAGTATTTCTTCCTTCATTCACCGTCAATGCAGACGGGACCGAAAATCACCCGAAGAACTTTCCTAGAAAGGGTCTGAGCTGACCCTTCAATCCTCCTCCTCCTATCTTGTCGATAAAAAACACTGGCTCTGATTCTGTTAGATTGACACATAGACTGTTTTGTTTAGTCCAAATGACTGACTTTTCCGGTGGTGATTCCGCATCCTTGAAGAGAATTTCGGGTTAAACGTTCGTACACGCTAAGATGAGAAGTACATAGTTCGTTAACTGTTTGGAGTCTTATATTAGGTGATAATACCCGTATGGCTTGTCAACTCAAGTCCTGAATTGATCACTCTGCTTAGTAGTATCTGGTTGGTCCAATGACTTAGCCAACCATTAGTATTTAGATAAACAAGTGGTCTAAGGGCGCGGCAAGCGACAAAGCGGCAGAAAATTATACTCAGAAATGACGCTTGCGGCTCATTGCGTGGCCTTGGCCTAAGATTGTTGAAAGCTCGTTCTATGTTAGGGCAGGCTATCATGATGAACTCCGGTCCGTCTAGTGATTTTCTAACATTCCCGACTAGAGAGTCTAGGGCAGGCTTTATAGATTGACACTTTCAGTAGGCATGCTGCGGTGTCAAAAGCGTTGTTTGCGGGATTTCGCAATGGACTTACCTTTCGTCAAAGTGCACCTCTAGAACATCACTCCAAACCACTTAAATAACAGGTTGGTGTGTGATGTTTGCCTGGACGTGGTACAGTTCGTGGTGAAGCAGGGCCTCAACCAACAAAGCCTCCAACCAGCACGATATTTAACCAGCTGGCTCCAGTTGTGTACACCGAATTGGTTAAGGTCACGCTTCACTTGCTCACATTTTTCGGAGACGTGGTCGCCCTCTTCATAGTCTTCAGGGGTGGAAATGTCATATGTATGTTTCATTTCCGATGGGATGATTCCATCTGGGTCTCTCAATTTGAATCGAAGGAAGGTACATATGTCTGCCGCATAAAATTGTTTTCTCGCTTATGTGGAGTTTCAGATGCAAACAAAATCCAAGGTTAGAATAGAAATCTGTGAAAAGAATAGAAATTCTCGGCTAGAAGTTGTTGTAATGCCATCAGTTTTTGTTTTAAGTAGCCTAGTACACTGAAGACCTAGTTCTAGCCCCAATATTGGAAGAGAAGATATGACAAGGACTATCTTTGTGCTCTTTTGATCTTCGTTTTGTAGTACTTCGATCTTTTTGGAACTTATTAGTATTTTATCAGTTTGGTTATATTGAAGACCCTTCTGGTGATCTTCCTCTGTAAGTTCAGTCCCGATGTCGTCTCCTCTTGAAAGAGTGTAATATGTAATCGTTGATGCTAAGGAATCTATGTCCTCAATCGAGCAAGGTGCTTCAAGGTTCATATTCCAGAAGGCGTCCTGCATCTGTTTTCGGTATAACGCGTGACATTTGGTTGATGACTTAGTGGCGTCTTTTAAATTGCTCTCATACTCTTTTGACTTCTGCTTTAACTTCTCTCGTTTGTTTAGAATGTCACGATAGGTTACCTACCAGTTAGCTCTAACCATCAGCTATCGAATGCCCGAAATGAAACAACGCACAGCGAAACAAATATTGTCTAACTTAATCTACGATTAGATGATTTGCAGATGTGTCCAAATTTTGCATAAAAATGTGTCCCAAATGACCGCAAATCGTGTGATCACCAAACTTTTGTCCACAAACATTTTCACAAATGTCATTTGCAAACGATTTGCAGACGATCTCTCGGCAAACGTTTGCACACGTCATCCGGAAATCGTGTGATCGCCCTTTTGGGACCATTTGCATACATTCGCAGACTTTTGGACATTTGCGCGCACGCATTTGTGAACTTGAGACATTTGCAGATGTTGCTTTGAACAAACATGTGCAAAAGGCAAACTTGTCCACAAATGCTGGGATACAATGTGGGCTCTTCTTCTTTCATTTTTCCAAGGGGTGCTATACTTCGTTGGGAATTCGCTTTCATTGTCCTCTTCACTTTCATAATCCTCTTCGCTGCTGTTCTCAAAGACATACGTAGCCAATTCTACTGAGAGTTGTTTCATGGCCCCAAATAAATGAAAGAGACGTATCCAGTTGCAAATGGATCTGCTAATAAATTTTTTGCATAAAGTCAGGGAATCGTGTGAACGGGGAGCTCTGAAAAAATTGCAGACAGTCCAGCTTTGGGACAAACTCTGCAAATCGTGTGATCGACCTGCAAATGGCGTTTCTGGAAATTCGCATTTGCGGATGATTTACTTATTTGCAAATTTTGCGCCCATCTGCGAATCGTCTGATCGTGAACTTACCTTTTGACGATATTGTATCAAAGGGTTCAAGGGTGAATCGTTGAAACTTTTATTGCTGAAATGAAACTACTAGCTGTCCAATAACGTGCTTTTTATTGTGACTTTTATACGCTATACGCTTGCAAAGTGTGACATGTTTTCGTTGGGAAAAAATAGTTTAAAGCAAAAAGGTAGTAGAACTTCTATGTCGGTCCAGAAACTAGAGTCTATTTCCTGTTGAAATCCATTTCACTAAGCAGAGTGAATAGTGAGAAAGAAAACTTGGCAATCTGAAATTACAGAAATTCAAAATTAAGGACAACTGGGCTTAAAATGCCCCAAAGGACTTACCCCCACAAAGGTGTTCAGCGTAATAGGAAAAATCCGTCCAGCTGTCAGCGTCATAGTTTTCTGGGTTCGTTGCATGAAAAATACTAACATTTTCCTGAATTTCACATCCTGCTGGATCCAGTTGGTGTGGAAAATCGTATTGGTAAACCGATCGCTATCCTCCATCAAACAGTTTCCATAGAAACATAAGGGTAAAATCTGTAGCGTCACGGACACGAGATAAATTATCGATGAAATACGCGTCACGAAGTCGGCAAAGAACATGACGTTGATCAGAATGATGCTTGCCAACAGGGATGTTATCATGAACTGTACAAAGACTGTCGCCGAAATTACCGGGTGGATAATGTCGTAAAGCCTGCAAAGGAAAGACCCTGGTCATTGCTCCACCGGCCAATTAATTTTGTGAAACTTACTGTATAATGTTCTTATGATCAATGATGCAGTTAATCAGTTCATCGGTATTCTCCTCCCTGATCGTCCTTGGATCCGAACCAAGTTTACTGATCCTCAGAAGCAAAGCCTGGATGTGAGTTCTTAGAATGCCAACATACACCAGCGCGTATGAGTCGTTTAGTCCATCCTGGTAGCAACCCAGGATTGTCACGATGAACTCGACCAACTGGGCAATCACAAATTCACGGTATGACCTCCTCCAATCGACGAATGGAATATACAGCGAATAGGTTGCGTATCCCATGATGAATGAACAGCAATTTATACATATCCCCCAGGAGAAGAACGTGGTTAAGAACATTGTCACAACTCGATTTCCGAATTTGACAATATTTCGAATCATGTCCTTTTCCCTCTCGTCGACGCATCGTGCATCCAACCTGTCCATGATTGCTTCAGTTTTGCGTAATCTTGGCAATGCAAACACCACGATTATGAATTTCAAAATAGATCCATTGACACTTAAAGCAGTCTGCAGGGAACTGAGAAAATGTCCGAATTCCATCTCGTTAATAACCAAGCTGATGGCGAATGCAGTTGGCAGAAACACGCAGACAGCTAGATTGACAAGTGCCGAGTAAATGATATACGAAATTTGATGCCACGTCTTAGGAGGATTGACGCCTAAATGGCGAAATCCTCTGAATAGATAGTTGGTTGCATCGTGGGATTTGATCCGTTGATGCTTATCGTTTGGGTGACGTTTGAATTTCAACTTTGTCATGCTTGGTAATGATTTTGTTGTGTTATCCCTTGAACGATTGGCGACTTGTGAGCCCTTGTGTCAACTGTTGTGGGGCTTATATCATCCAGGTTGAATCAGTCGTTTCCCATACCAGCTAATTCAACTTTATGTTTCGGAGGAGATCGAATGTAGTAGGGGAATCACGAAAATAGTTGGCGGTGTGCTCTTGTTCCGATTGACATGTAGAAGGGATGTGATTGTAAGCATCATCTGTGAAGGCATTTCCTATATCCATATGCTGCTTTGCGTCTTCCTTTTACCTTGCCCTAGATGGCCCTCTGATGGTCTATTGTAGAACGTAATTCTACATCAATGGCGCATACTGATTGCCCTATTTCCTTCTACCATCGATCAAGAATCAATGCATACACCTCATATGTATGTTCCTCACTCGGATCTCAGCCAGAACTTAGGAGTTTTCCTATTTCAGTTGTATCTTGGCAAATTTCGTTCGTAGAACCTGCCAGAATCGCCAGGAGTTGATTTTAGCATCTTTTTCATTCCCTGTATGGCATTTCCGTAAGGATTTTAGCTACATTCTCACACGAATCTTCTTCTAAATTGTTTCTTTTCTCTTCAACTTCTTAAACCCGTTTCAGCTCCCTCCAGCCCTTCTTAAGTGATCTTTATTCCTCCTCAAATGTTTTGCGCTACGATTGCTTAGGGCAACCCAGTCTTCAGAGTTTTTCGTCTCCCTCCGGTGACCTTGATTTCCGCTTGCTAAACCCATTAGTTTCTCCTTTACCGATTTTCCTCTCAACATCTAGTTCGGTCCCAACGTTGGTCGAAATCATATTTTTTTCTTCAGACTTGTTCGACCTCCTGTCTAGCAACGTTTAGATAGTTGAGGCTTTGATTTCGAAAGGCTTAGTGTCTTTGATTTCTCGGAGTTTATCTTCAGCGTTACGCTGCATGTCCATAAGTCCATTATCCTGTTTGAAAGTGGGTTAACATCGGCAGCATAGGAAGGTATATACAGATTTATGTGTCGAACGCAAAGAGATTCTGAGTGGAAGTCAGCCTTTCTGACTTCGAGAAATGATACTTTCGCTACTTTCTTCATTTCTTTGGATTCCATTCCACCGAAGGACTCCTTTAAGCATGAGACCATGACGCTGTCGTCTAAGCATAATTATGATATTCTCTCTCCCTTCTCTACGCTAAACCTCATTCGAGGTAGAAAGGAAACCATCTAGACTGTTGACCGAGTGTTGTTTGTAGCTGCATTCACCTGTTAGAGCCAAATTTACCCCAGGTTGTAGCGCCATGGATGTAAGGTTTGCACGTGAATCCTTTCGTTGGGTACTTGTTTTATTTTTGTAAAATAATTTCAAGTTACGACAGTAAATCACTTTTTAATCAAGCAGTCGAGCCTCGTGTTAATTGCTTGGCAATTATTTTTCTGTTTAAGGCTATGCGACGTCGTTTAAGGACGTGCTGTAAAGGTTTTCATCATTCTCACTTGGGTAAAGGTCTTTTGTAAATTACAATTTAATTACCCTTCGACAGATGTGGTGTGATATTTGTTGTTAAATGATTTAAAAGATTATGAAGGAGCCTCATTAAAAACTTAAGACAGAATGTCACATTGTGCAATGCGATACAAACTATGAAAGCATAGAAAGATCTCAGACAAAGATTCAAACCAAAAATACTTTAAACTTTTGCTTGCAGTCGTCACCTCTCTGTGACGCAAAACATAATGATAAATTGCTTCCATTATTGCTAACGATTTCTACCCATCGATCTAGTCCATCCAATGCTTCTTGGCTTAGTTCGTCAACATGATTTGGTCTTTTTGTGGAGTATATAGTACATGGTATTTGTAAGCTTCCGAAAAACTCGGAGGCCCCCTCCCCATACCAGAATCGGGGAAAGAAGAATTGTCAACCAGTTCTGATTCCGAGACATCTACACCTCTTGACAGCTGTAGTGTCATATCAGAGCAAATTGAGTGTTCTTCCATTGGGAAGAAGATCGATAAGGTCCAGGTCTAACAAGTTGGATACGTCAGACTTACCTCTTTTCAGAGGAGGCGTTTTAAGAAAGCCCTCCTCGGCGGCGAAAGTAGAGAAAGTGACCCCCCTCTAGCCAAAGCGGCCTCCCAAACCAAACCGAATGCAAAGCTAGTTAGATCGGAGGATCAAAGTCCACCCGCATCGGCGGTAACCAAGGACTTACACCTGACGCTTAAACCTTCAGTCAGGTAACTAGTGCGATCAGGTTGGAAGTTGTTCCAACCGACCTGTGACACCAACCCCTTACATCCGAGTAAATGGACCTTTTACAAGAGGCGGTGATAGAGATCTCGATTGAGCTGAGTAACCGAGGCGTGTGACCTCAATTCTCGGGGTCGTATCACAAATCGGGATGGCTAGTCTTAATTTGTTCGAACGCTGCTACTGCATAAGTACATACAAACATATAAACATACGTTCGTGTTTTCCTGTTTCTTTTTCTGCTGAAAATTACATAGTAAGTTTAACATGTTTTTCAGTGGGATGTCTTGAGGTAGATTTGTTTATTTTATTTTTAACACTTCAACTATAACAATTTTAATTAGTTTTACTTGAAATAATTATTTCTTGGTGCCATAATCCATTTTACTCAAAAGGGTGTACAATGAGAAAGAGAATTTCGCTATCTGAAAGGATAAAAAAGAAAGAAGATTTTAGAAAAGTTTTTTTTAGAAAATAGAGCTTTGTTTTGACGACAAAGGGGCAAGTTTGCAAGTTAACACTTACGAAACTTTCGCTAAGCTACGAGATACAAGGGTCTACTAAAAAATTCGATGTTCAATGTTCCTTGGGATTATATAGGTTTTATGTGTTTAAGGTTTAAACAATACAAGTTTGTGTACATCACTATTTTCGATTCTTAATGCCTAACCTATTTAGAAAAAGTTGGTATACCTTGCAGTCCGTGGTAGAACTTCCGATGACATTTTGGTCGCCATGGCGCAGTGGCAAGTGCGTTTGGTTGCTGTTGAAGGTTCGAGCACAAGTAACATTCACTGTCAGGGAATGACAAATCTCCGAGAGTATAATTTGTCATGAAAAAGCTTCTCAATTCGCCGTTGCGAGTCGGCAATAAATTGCAGGTCCGTTCCATTCGTGCGAATAATAAAACACGCACAGCATGAATGGTTACGATCAGTTAGGAGGCCTTGGCTCACCTCGACCTGTCGCGCCAACTATTTATTTATATTTTTCATCAGCATCAAGATGCACCTTAATTCAGCGTAAACTATAATATATAGCGGCCAATGAATGTCTCCATTTCGTGCTTTGTGGCACGTAGTTTCAGTGGGAATATATGCTCTCAAGATCCACACCAATTAAAAGAGGCGAACTAAGGTACCATGTCTTGGATATCTTCGTAGATAAAGGAGTCGTCGATGTCGGACCTTCAAAATAACACCACATGGCAATGAACGCCCAATTCTTATCTACGATTAGTCATTAGTCTTGTTCATTGCATTAGGCCGAAGCATACCTAAAATCGGTCATTGTAATAGGTCTCTTCGGGTAGTGCCCAGTCTGGCGACTTCGTCAGCATTGCTGTTTCACGAAAGGTCTCGGTGGTCTAACGTCCAGCATTGGTGAATATCGCATCATTTGTCCATCCCCATAAGAGACGACGGGAAATCTAGGTCGACTTTTAAAGTGACCGAGCACGATGTGTCAGCTTGTTCTGGGTTAAGATTTTCGTGAACCCATTTGTTCTGCCGCGGCAACTAATAATTTAATGATTTTGACTTCCGTTGCCGCTTCTACAAAACATTCGAAAGGCAGGAATATGAGCTAAGAAACGAAACGGAGGGTACTGTCTTCAATGACTTGGATAAGAAGTCGCAAAGAAGAGATCGAGCGTTTATAAAAACGAAGAAGAGATTTTGAAAGAAACCAGAGGAGTAGGACAGATCGCAAGTCTTAAGCAGTGATTTTGCCAGCATGGCAGAACATCTTTTTGGGATAATAGGTAGAATACCGTCTGATTCAGTGGATGTGTAATATAGAGGCCTCTTAGTACTCCTCCCATAGCAGTGCAAAAATTGACTTGTCCCATGGCGCATTCGATACGTATAAATGTAGAGCACAATATGAATGCTTTCAACTGGCTCGGAATTGCATAGCGAATGGATATACCTTATCTAAGGAATCGATTGCAGAAATATCAGAGCAAAATTTTTTGTATTTGTCAGGAGTGACCAATAACTTGTACTCATGGGACAATGTATTCTTCTTTGTCTCAATGTTGTCATGTGAAAATATGACACGTCAAATATAGGCATTGGAATCATCCAAGACTTGTTTGAGCTGTATTTCCTCTGCCCCAGGTGGATTGACTGTATCTGACTGAAAACTTACCTCTTTCGACCTTATAGGCTCTGTGCAGCCCAAGTTGATTCACGCTTTTCCTTTGGTTTGGTAGTCTTTATATGCTTAAGAATTAAGGAGTTCAAAGCAAGGATGATATAAATATATTCAGGAGGGCACCGATGTCACTTAAGAGACAGCATAGCGGTTAATTAAACCTCCTAAGTGAGTTCATGCCATCTTAAATAAAAGGGTCCTTAAATCTATTACCGACTCTTGGAGGCTTGTCATTCCCTGATGAGAGGTGGTGCCGCGAAAAATTGTCGGTGGACATGGCTTGAACCCACGGAGCTTGCTCAGCAATTCCACTCAGCCACGGCGACCTCTCTTTCTCATATCGCCAAAGGGAAAAAGCTTGTATGACCGTACTCTGGCTGGCATAGAGTAAGTTAAACGTAAATGGTGTATTTACCAGGACTAATGACAAACCGGCCAGCACTTAGCACTTAGTAAAATAAAACTGCAAGCTTAACTACGTATTTTATTCCAACATTTAAACAATTCAATCAAAACCAAATGAATTCATTTCTTTTTGGCGCTATAGTCCATTTCACTAAGAAAAGTGTACAGCGAAAAAGAAAACTTCGAGATCTGAAAACAAAAAACATAAAACTTTGTTAAAATTGTACATAATTCTTTGAAAACTAAGACGGAAACGCCTTTGTAGAGCCTCTCGGTGGTTTTTTTCTTTGCAGAATTCTCTGATGGGTGAAGGATCTCACAAAACAAAGAACTACAAAAGCTGTGCTAAGAAAAAGGCCAGAGAAGAATTTCAACATATAACCCAGGTAACATAAAAACCGAAAAGACGATTGCCATCTTTTGAACAAATACAAATATAACCGGTCAGTCCTGCTTGCCCCCTTTGACACGCCTGAATTTTCACACTCTTTGCCATACTTACCCCCAAAAAACTGTTCAAGGTGATGGGAAACAACTTCCCAGCGGTCAATGTAATAGTTTTCTGCGATCGTTGCATGAAGAACACCAACATTTTTCTAAACTTCACATCCTGCTCAATCCAATTCGAATGGAATATTGTGTTCCCAAACTGATCACTCTCGTCCATCAGACAGTTTGCAAAATAGCAACAAGGCAGGGTCTCCACCACCACAGCTACAATATAGAACAGTGATGCAATGATCGAAGAAAAGTCTGCAAAGATCAAAATGTTGATCAATGTGGTACCGAGGATCGCAGCCGTGATCAGAAACTGGATGAAAATTGTCGTCGAAATTACCGGATGGATGATGTCGTAGAGTCTACAAAAAAGAGGCACACTTGAAAAAGTCTTGCTTTTACGAACGAAGACCAACTCACTCGATGAGGTTCTTATGATCGATGATGCAGTTGATCAGTTCCTCGGTATTCTCCTCTTTAGTCCGCGTTGGATCCTTGCCAAGTTTTCTGATTCTTAGCAACAGAATCTGAACATGTGTTCTTAAGATGTTGACGTAAATCGCGGCGTATGAATCATCGACCACCTGCTGAAAACAGGCCACGTCTATCAGAGCGTACTCTGTAGCCGCAGCGATTATAAAATCCCTGGTTGATTCTCTCCAGTTGATGAATGGAATGTACAGAGAGTACGGCGGCCTTCCCATAATCACGGAACTCAGAAACGTACTAGTGGAGTAGCTGAAGTAGGCCATTGAAAACAGAATCACCATGCGATTGCCAGATTTGACGAGTTTTCGAATCTCCTCCTTTTCATCCTCTTCGACACAGCGTGCGTCTAGTTTATCCATGACAGCTTTAGACTTGCGGAGAGACTTCAACAAAAAACCCATGATTACAATTTTCACGGCGCACCCATAGACGTTGATGGCGACCTGCAAGGAGGTTAGTAAGTTTCCAATTTCCATCTCACTGCTGGACGTGATGTAACTAATGGTAAACGCCATTGGCAGGAATATGGTCACCAGGCCATTGAGAACTCCCGAATAGATGACATAAATGACTTTGTAGTTCTCTGGCATGTGGACACCCAAGAAACGAAATCCTCCGTAAAGGTACCTTGTAGCATCATGTGATCGGACCCTTTGCTTCAAGTTTTTGTCCTTTTCCGGAAGTTTGCCTTTTAAATTTTTCATCTTAAGGGTTGTTTTCAGTGGTTTGTATGTCTTTCTTGGCTTAGTGCCTTCTGTGACTCACTGTGTCTCCGAAACGTATGAATTTTCGAGCGGAGTGTAGATGGGTTTTATACTTTGTGTGAGTTACTTGTGGACCTTCACAACGTAACCCAAATTAACTAGGTTTCTTTGTCGGTTTTGCTGAAAATTTAAACAAAATGTAGAAGTTCTTTTAAGTCCAGGTCCAAACCGAAATATGAGTCCTAAGCATTAGAAGAACCCAAGCTAATCTTGATGCACTTTGTTTTCCATCCAAAAGCGATGGATATCCCAACTTAAAGTCAGTTTAGCCTTCGTGGCCCTATTTAGAAGTTTCTTTACGAGTCAAGCTTTAGAGAAACCAGAGTCAGACTTTTACCAACAAAACGTCAAATCCTCGCTTTAACCTTCTTTGTCGCATTCAACGACACAAAGCTGTCAAGTAAAGTTGCAACACATGCATCACTGCAGTGCATAAACAATAAGCCTTCGGCTAATTAGTAGGCACAAAACTGGGTTTGCAAAAGTTCTGTTCTGTAAAAGTTTTTCTTAGCAATTATATCGTTTTTAATTGCAATGCAAATGTTTGGCTTTAATTGGAAGTTTGGTTAGAAACTTTAAGAATTGCGTTTGACTCCGTTGAGAATTAAAGGGAACTAGAGTTGTTTTATAGAAGTTGGATGTCTTAAGAGGGCAGGTGTTCTTTGGAACAAAGTTTCCAAGGTCTTGTACATTCGTCAAAAGTAAATGGGCTCAACCTGATGGCAACACTAGGATTTCCGTACTCGTTGAATCCTACGAAGAAGTTTTATCATTTTAGATGGGTCAGATTGCAGTTGATTGAACTTTAAAATGAGCTACAGTCCCGGACGGACCGGGAACTAAACCAACAAGCGTCTCCAGCTAGTTCGATTGGAAGGTATGACGAAGGTGGTCGCTGCGTCTTAGTAGTTAGTGCGAGCGGCGTGGGTTCAAGCCCCAGCCATGTCCACCGAACATATTTCGCGGAACCACCTCTCGTCGAGGAATGACAAGCCCCCGGGAGTATAGTTTGTCATGAAAGAGGCGTTTCCAATTGTGCACGCCAAATAGGTTGAGTCTTTGGTGGTGTGTTCATTCACTCTAACCTACAGTCGTAACCATCTTAGTTGTTTTATTGAGTCTTTTCTGCCTAGCTCAATGCCGCTGAACAGCTAATGAAGTTCATCCTTTTATTTACTTACAACTCACAATCTATGTAGATGGGACCAAATACCACCGTAAGGATTTTTATCTCGCATCAATGAAGGGCGACTGCATCCACTCTTGACAAAATCCATGTCTCTGCGCATTAGAGCAGGACTGTCTAGCATATTGTCAATTCAGTTGTTCAAGAGAGAGCTTTGTTACTCAAAAGCCTTCGTAGCTAAAAGAAACAGCGGTTGGCAGAGATATTCTGCTTTGATATCAGCACTAGCGACAGTATCTGAATTTATAGCGAAGATCAGATAGATAAAGTCCTTATTTTGTTGGTTAGTTAGTGGTCCTCTAGAGACGCGTTACGTATGTATTTATATCTGGTATTTGGACGAATAATTTGACGAGAAAGCCAGATTTTCGGTAACGAGCTTAGAAACAATTGGGATACTTTGTAGTTCTTCGAAGCTTTCGATAGGATCTGATCAGGGAAAGAAATGCTTACCCTTATATGAATTGTTTTCGCTGTACTTTAAATCCACAACCACTGAAACACTATTACAATGCACTGACTACAAGCAACATATCCTGTTCAACGTAAGCGCGATTGGTCACAAAATTTAAATTAGAATTCCAAGTACATCAAGATCACCCCACAGTTGTTCATCCACGAAGCTATTTAATTTAAGCACGAGTCCTTAAGCCCGAATGTCTTTTACCACAAACTTTTTTTGATTTTTCTAAAAATCGCAAATGTAGGGCGATGTTAACCGGTATACTTGCGTTTTAGATTGAGACTGAAACGATTTGTGTCCAGAATGTCCTTTTTAACTGGCAACATGGGTAATAACATCCTCTAGCAATGCAGGCCATAATCATATGACTTAATGCGTAAGTCCACAGAATAATTGATTAATTCCAACCCATTACCACAAGCATATGAGTATGTAATTTGTTAATCAATTAATGAACGATACTCCACGGTTTCATAAGGATACGATGATTTTACGAAACTCCAATTATAATATAAGGGTTGCGATAATTACTTTATTAATACACGGGCTAGGTCATCCTTCTTGGCATTAAATGCTTACATATGTTCAATTTTCTTCGAGCATAAGGCTCTCCACTGCCTTTCTGACCCCCATTCCACAGATAAAGCAATTTAAAATAAAAAAACAACGTTTGTGTTGTCAGTGAGAACTATTGTACTAGCGTCGCCCGTTATTGAATCTTGTAGCTTGCTTTCAGCTTACCCCTTTTATGAAAACACTTATCTATAATTGTGTTTTCTACATCGTTTTAGGCAGTCCATCCCTACATACAGCCACAAAGAGCATAGCAAATGTAAACAATGATCGACCCACACTCATTCTACATCGACTCCAACCCAGTCGAGCCTGCAAAGAAAGCACATGTACGAGCAGGCTGTCTTTATTCTCGTCAAGATAGCCAAGAATGTGTCAGTAGGGACAGTACATGAGCAGGATTATGCGAACAAGCTGAAGTACCATGCTGTTGTTAAACACTACAACAACTACCTGGGAACCAAGGCGAATACAAAACAGCATACTCAAACAATGAAGCGAAACCGTTCTCAGGAAGAGGTGCCTCATTTAAGTAAAAAGTAGCGTTGGAAGAAGACTTCGATAGCACCCAAGCACACAGTCAGTGAGGTGGTCAGACATATCCTCCAAGTCACACTGACAGACGAGACATCCACAAGAACAGTGATGGATAAGTTGCGCGAAATCGAGGCCAAGCTTTGGTTTAATACCAGGGCAAACCGATACCCTGTTGTGACTCAGTCGAAGTCTTTAGAGGGTTAGAAGATCGGTTCTTAAAGGATTTCCTTACCGGGTATGTTACTAAGTTAGCGACACATGAAGTGGCGTAGGACTAATTATTCCTTATGGGCATCCCAATAAAACCGAAAGCTGTCAGAAAAACAGACTGCCCTTCCTTCTCCTCTCGAAGATCCACAAATTTTGAATCTTGGCGATGATGCTATGGATATCGACGACAGCAAAAAGCTGTTGGAGGGCATTAGGATGTGCCGGAAACTTACAATCTAACCCAAAATGCTGAAGTCAATTCCAGGTTAACCTGTGGCACTCGAATTGTGCTACAACTTAGACGTCAGCATTATTTAAGAACTCTGAGTAAGCGACCCAACCAGTAAAGACAAGAAAAGATTAACAAAGGCAGATCAGCTCAGAAGAAGCCACTCCTTTTCGGCTGCGTCTAGTTCTATGCTTGCATCCTCAGTTTCGATGGTTTCAACATAATGCAGCCAAGAACAATAAACATCCACCAACGTCGCTACGCTGAAGCCACAAGCCAATCCACCTGTCACTTTACTTCTAAAGTTCAGAGTTTACAGGTCTTTGCACGCGTCAACAACCTCGATGGTTACATCAAAACGCACCTGACGACTGCATGTAATAAATTTACCCATCACATCAGTCCATGAAAACCGAGTACTAATACTTTATTTTTTCCAGGCAGCCCACGTGAAACCAAGGAACTCAGAGCCAGCAGAGCAAACAGAGGCAGATCGACTCAGAAAAAGCCATTTTAGATTGACTGCGCCTAGCTCTATGCAAGCGTCCACAGTCCCGATGGTTTTACCGAAGAACAGCTTTCATCCACCAGCATCTCTACGCCACCATTTCGCTGCTAAAGAATTACCAAAGCAACCAACTCGTCTCCTTGCTTTTAAAGTTCACGCCCTACAGTTCATTGCACGCGTCAACAGTCCTGATGGTTACATCAAACGCAAGCACCAAGCAACAGCCTTCACCCACCATTGGCTGCGGTAAGTTTTCCAACCAGCTCATCTTATGCAAATCGAGTACTAACTAATCTTTCATTTTGTTCTAGGCAACCCACGTGAAACCACGAAAAGCAGATCACCTCAGTAGAAGTCAGTCTACGCTGACTGTGTCGAGCTCTACTCGTGCGTCCACAGTCTCGGTTTTAACAGAACGCATCAAAGAACAATGAATCCGGCTGTATCTCCACGCCACTGTTTCGTATGCAAAGCAACGACAAGTCAACCCACTCACCTTCTTGCTTCTAAAGCTCAGAGCCTACAGTTCCTTGCACGGGTTAACAGTCTGCTTGGCTACGACACCCAGCAACAGCCTTCCTTCATCTTTCGTTTCTTGAAGTAAGTTTCTTTCAAGCAGCTCAATCTATGAAAATCAATTACTGATCCTTCATTTCGTTCCAGGCATTGCACGTGAAACCAAGAAAAGCAGAGCAAAGGCAGATCATCTCAGAAGAAGCCACTCTACATCGACTTTGTCTGATTCTATGCACACATCCAAGCTCCCGATGATTTCAACAGAACGCATCCGAAAACAACCAGCAACTGCAGTACAGCCCGAGCTCCGTGCACGTGTCCAAACTCCTGATGATGCAAACAGAATACATCCAAAATAGGCGCCCGGCGGTATATCCACGTCAGCATTTCGTTTGTAATGCAAAGACACACCACCTCGCTCCACCATCCTTATATGTACGCCCAAGTGATGACATCAGAACAGCCAGCATCCCCAGATCACTACCTTTGCAAAAAACAACTCAATCCATAAAAGAACAAAAATAAATATGTCGCCCATTTTGTATGAATTTGAATCACATAGAAAAATAAAGTTGACATCCTGACAATTATTTTGTTTTTTCTTTAATCTCGATAAGCCGTCCAGAGCCGACGTTATCCGCCCACCAAGGCAACCCCGCCATACTCACTTAACATTCGGCACATCATCGGTGTGACGTGTCGCAACAACGAGCACAAAAATTCTAAAAATCCAAGGAAAATACCAGGCCAACAGAAAAATGCAGCAGGTATCCCAACTGCCCAGCAGGCAAACTTCCTCCATTTTTTCTCAGTATGTGTTTACTACGAATGTTGGAAATGTTTACGCCAGCAAATATCACCCAAACAAACGAATTCATTCATAAATTGGTGCTCGCCATGGGTTAGAGATGTGCAACTGGCAACTGTCACTCGCTACATCTCCTGACAGATTCGTTTAAATAAAAGACGATTCAACTTGTTTTATATCAAAAAATAATACATTTCTTTATTTAACTCTACCGTTTAATATATTATTTATTATTTGTTTGTTGCATTTCATTTGGAAACAAGAAATTGCTAAAAACTAAATCATATATAAAAAAAAAACATTTCAACTGCAAATGAGTTTATTTTGTACAAATTTCTAAGTCTAAATTGGAATTGTATTCAGATAAATGTAAATATACATACAAAGGAATGTTTAAATACGCGGTTTTCGCTTTGCATACATTCTCAACGTAGGGACTAACCTAATGCAATACAAAAAATATATATATACATACTCGCTAAATGGTTTTTTTTTTGTTATAATTTATCGTTTGGAAACATTTAAGCAATTATTTTACTTAGAGGACTAGATACTTGTTAGTAAATATGTTTTTGTAACTCTCTGTAGGTGGTAAACTTAGTGTCAGGAAAACGTAGAGTATTTAAGCTGTTCTGCGGGCACTCCGATCGGTGATTGACTCGGGAAACGATGTTGTCTGTGTGTCTTTCTGTAGACAAATCACTTCCCAGAGACGACTTATTTTTTCTACAAAAAATCACATGGCTAGCATAGGCGTTGGTCTTTTTACCAGAAAACTCAAACAGAAGGTATACAACTACAACTCAGAGACAGTGTCAAATGTCTTGGTTTCATATTGGGCAAATGACTATCCGGTATGTAAAACAGCCTTTGGTAGGTAAAGGGGCGTAAGACCAAAGGAACTTCACTGGATATACAACTGTATCAGAAAACCAATACTCCTCTATTGTGTCGTAGTCACAGGGCATCGTGAAATCATCAGAATGATACGTGAAACAACACAACTGATAAAGTAACCAAGTGATGTTGCTGACAAGAGCTTCACCTTTGTCAACAACTTCTCAGTGACTTTTTCCTCAAACAAGACATGGTGGCACGTCAGCAACAGAGGACACCACGAAGCAATAGCACTATACACAAACAGTTGCAATATCGTGAATGAATTGGGGGAGGGGGAGCTAAACTGCCTTCAACCGCACGAATTGCCATGCATCTCGAGCTTCGTGTTGCAGGCATAGACATCTACTCTGACAGCAAGGCAGCACTTACACGTCAACAAACTCTGCGAATTTCCTTAATCTCCTCGGTAGCCGAAACAATGTACACATTTCATGGATACCGAGACATACAGGTTGGAAGGGAAATAACAAAGCAGAGGAACTAGCGAGAGAAGAACAACAGTGCTTACCTCAAACGAACAGATATGAATCGCACGGTCATCAAGCCAGCAATCGATAATAGGATCAACAGGGATTTTCCCAAATACTGAACAGATCTGATGACATGGAGAATGGAAAGATCCCTCATAAAAAAAAACATAAAAACAAGCACGTACACAAAAAAACACCAACAGAAACGGCAATCTGCGAAAACCGCGTGGAGGAGGAGAAGGAAAACCTGAAACACTTTCTCTGTCACTGTCCAGCCAATGCAAGACTACGCCAACGAATACCTGGATCAACGTGGATAGCATACCTAAAGCACCCATAAAGCAAAGCGAACAGAGACATTCTAGAGTTTGGCAAAACCACAGGAAGATTTTCCTGACCTCACAGATAAACAACAGACGCTCCATACTCCTTCCCCCTCTTAATCTGCACATAAAACCTATAGCTCCATATAATGCGGTCAGGCAGAGACTCACGATGGTGGTCTGTTATATCCTTTGGGCATAAGGTTTTGCTATTGTGGGACATGGTAGTGCCCACTACTGACTACAGGGTAACCCTTCACTGATTCATTACGGAAGGAGTTTACATTCCGGCAGAACTCAGAGGGTTATCGCATGGGTGGGTTCTAAATGACTTTAGTGATGAACGAGAACAAAATCAATTTCTTGTCGTATTTGTAAGATGTTCGGGAGGAGATTTAACATCAAATTATTCGAAAATCTGCCCACTGGACGTTTGAAATGACTAGAACACATAGAGCGAATAGAAACCAACGCTTTGGCCTGCAGAGTGTTTAAATAGAGAAAGAAGTCGCGCACAAAAAATGGCGGGCACAAGAGGAATAAAAGACAGTTGCCAGATATCTAGGACTATTCTAAACAGGACACATGCATAGACTACCTCTCACCGACGCCAAGATTTGTAGAAACTGGGTGGAAGAAGAAGAAAGTCTCCAACATTTGCTGTTGCCCAGCTTTAGCGAGAATGCGTCAAAAGAGCCTGGAGTCCATGTGAATATCGGGCATCTTAACTCTACTCGTACAAAAAAGCCGTAGGTTCCAGATGGGGGTTGCAACCAAAAATCATCCGACCTTAACCTATGGGACATTGGTTTGGTGGTCATGCTTCTTCGAAGACTTCCGAACTCAACCGATTTGATCCTCACTGAAACTGTATTCCAATTTTCGTACAGAACAGTCGAGCCAGTCAATGCAGGTGTTTTTTCAAAAGACCTTGACATCCACCACATTAGCTGTGGTACTTCAGGCCGAACTCACAGCTTTAAGTCAGGCCGCCGCATTGCTGAAGATTAGCTCATGCCAAGTATTGACAGTCAAGAGTACAATAGACCAGTTGTGTCTGAGTGCTTCAGCCTTTCCAAACCCGAGAAAAAAAATAGATAGTCAAGCTGCGATCAGAGTCCTTGTATCCAGCACAATAAATCTAGGGCAGTATAGGCTCCCGCGCGTCTCTGAACGAGATCGCTTAGTGCCATATAATCTGGGTTTCAGGTCACAACGACATCCAAGGGAACTGTGCGGACGATGAACTAAGCAGACAATGCTCTCTAGGTACCTGTGGGTATCTCGATCACATCGAAGGACCCAAGTATTTTGCTAAGCACCTGATCTACATCGATGCTCTGTCGAAAGCAAATCATAGATGGTTACATATTGATTGCTGCCAGGCTCATAAAAGACAACCTTTCAAAAGGCAGATATGCTCAACGACTGGGAACAGTTCATAAGGTTTGTATCCGGCACTGGCCAGAATTAGAACAGCCATCTTAGAAGATGATAAATATGAACGTCTCGGACAGGTTAGTGATGTGAAAACTCCAACTCGGCAAGATCAGCTAGAACTATCGCCGACGTAGCTGCGAGTGTGACTGAAAGCTCAGGTGTGTCCATTTTGAGACGATCACAGGAATGGGGTTAAAACCACTTTGTACCGCATTTTCCATAAATATATTGGTCTACATGCTTGTAAGGTCCAGTTGAAGCCAGTAGATCACGCACAAGCCCGTACTTTCGCTGATTAGGTGCTATTGATTTAAAATGAAACCTTTTGTTGGATGACCCTAAGGTTCTTTTCGCGAAAAGGGTAAATGAGAACAACACCAGATTTGTGAAGGACAGCAAGTGAATATTTTGGACAGAAATATGTTAGCCAAAAGGTTTAAAAGGCTCCTAGCTTCTCGCAACCAATCACGTTGTGCGCGTTACATTCGCTTCGCAGGA
Source organism: Matsumyia berberina (assembly GCA_917880715.2). NCBI lineage: Eukaryota > Metazoa > Arthropoda > Insecta > Diptera > Syrphidae > Matsumyia > Matsumyia berberina. Next base: position 84,968,342 of record OU862871.1, on the reverse strand, counting down.
ATGGAAGAACTTTCAATTGTTTGCTGACTCCAAACGGTGATTTGAGTAAACTCTTTGAAGATGTATTATTCCCCTAGGGGCTATTCTCTGCTTCCATTCGGCCTGTTTATGCAGCAGTTTGCGGTCATACATGTCTTAAGAATCAGCCTAATATAAGGGTGGAAGACAAGCACGGCGAAATATGATTAGATTGTAAGTTTTTTTCATGAGAGGAGTGGGTAAATGGACCAATGCCTAGCACGCACACCAAAGCCATCTATCCTAGATCTAGGCCTAGGCGATCAGTTTATCGTCACAATGGTCTGCCGGGTCGCAGTGATACATATAAAAGGAAATGATCGTGATGATGAACTAGCCAGACAGGCCTCAGCTCCGTATAGTTCACTCGTGGCAAGGATTCACATTCCGCTAGAAGCGGTCAGAAGCCTAAACCATACACACATTTTGCTTAAGGCCAACCAACGATTACGTCATATAAGAAAGATATTGCCCAGGTACGAAAAGACAACGACAAAAGATTTCCGAAGTAGAGCACGAACAGGTAGTGCCAGACTAGTGGGGGTAACTACTGGGCATTGGCCATAGACTATGCATCCACATTAGGTATACGGTATACCACATTCATACAACCTCTACTGCCGCAGCTAGATTATTACTTAGGTGGCGCATAAGTTCGGGATGAACCTGGGCCTCAAGCAACAAGCCTTTCTAGTTCGCTCAGTCCTGAGCTAACTGCCTCCCGTTGCGTACGTCAAGTTGGTTGAAATCCCCTTCTACTACGTTATCCCTCCGGGTTAATTACGAAGAATTGGTGTCCATTCGCTCTACACTACCTTAACTGGCAAAATGAAGATGAGAAGGAAATTCTTTCGCATTTCAGCTGCAAATGACTGGCATTTGCTGATGCAGAAGGACAGGACGGGTAAGGCTACATGAGGATGACCTTTGCAGGGGCTGCGGAGAATTTTCACGGGTCGGAAGCACGTTAAGTAATTTAAAGCAAAAAAAAGGGGAACAAATATGCAAATCGAAGGATTATATAATTCACAGACTACAAGACACCTGAATAATGTGGATTCTGTCAACAGAAAGACACCAAGTCATACGGAACTAAGTTGTTGTCCGCAAAATCAAATCCTGGAGTGCACGCAGATCTAAATATCATATAAATAGCCAGCAATAGCTTAAGAAAAATAAAAATTTAATTTTGTTGAATACACATTTCTAGTTCTAAGTGTGTCTATCGCTTAATTTTGTTTTTACTTAATTATAGGAAAATGATTCTTTCATATATATTCTCCTCATTTGTTGTGTTACTCGTAATCTATTTATTATTTGTTTATATTCAGCCTTTAATTTGATTTAAATAAGAAATAATTTAAGGCATTTATGCAAATTTCTTATTCGTTTTCATTTATTTACGATTATTTTGGAAAATCTATTATGTACATGCAAAAACTCTATTGGTTATATGGCGATAATGCTTTTTTCTTAGGTTTGGCAATTAATGTTTTATAAATACGTTTATCTTTATGTTTTGTCTTAATACTTTTTCGTCTATTGAACTCTCTAATAGTAACTTGAAAATTTTTCCCTTCACGGGGTATGTATGCGTGGAGAGTTGATTCCCTATTTTTCTTTTGTTTTTTTTTTTTTTTCATTTTAAATTGGAAATTCTACTGTAGCTTGTCCAAGAAACCATTGTTACATTTAATTAAATTTATATTTTGCTAATAGTTTTGTATATGACTTAAGAAGTTGAAGGTTAACTTGTTTATTGTGGCTTAATACTGCTGTATGGAACTATGGGACGTTATGCTATTTCTTATTTAACTATTAAAAATTTAGTTATTTGTAATTTAGAAGAGAAAATTAATTAATTTTTGAAAGAAAGGTTTCATTGACCTTCAGAGACTTTGTGTTTCTTCCTACCTTAGTATCGTTTTTACAACTTATGATGGGTCAAGGCGTCACGTTCTGCATACACAAAATACTGGCAGAGGAGGATGACGACATTTGCCCGCTATCAATGTACCTTAACCAAATAACAGCGGGTATTGGGAAAGAGGCAAACTACGGCTGGGTTGAACTGCAAAATCATCAGACTCGAAACGAACTCATCAGCTCAAGTTAGAATCGCTGGACAACCGGTAGAGAAATATGAAAACTTGGAAGTATTGTCGTACGACCGATGATGGAGCCAAATCGGCAAAGCGAAGACGAAATAGAGAAGCAATGCAATTAACTTAAAAAACAAGCTACGACTGTTCCGTTTCAATTTTGATTCCGTGCTGTTATACGGGTGCAGCTCTTGGCAAGTGACCCGTACTATCGCATTCTGCGATAGGCGCATATGAAACAACGTTTTCTTCTCCTAAAAGTATCTCTAAGGAACACCTTCACTAGAAAACGGTTCAGCAACTAAAAAGGGCATAAGTAAGTACTGAGGTTTATATATGCTATACTCCATGATCAAGACCTTATCTTACTTTCAAAGTAATTACTTGGACAGGGAAAAAGAAGGGTGTCTAAATGTATATTCACTTTAATTAGATCGTGCTTCAGAATTAAGAGTTGAGCTTTTTGAGTGTTAAAGATAAATATCGCCGTAGCAAGCACACGGTTCTCACACCTCGAAATAAACGAGGGAGACTGGCGGTCTCGTGATCAACGAATCGTAAACCAAATTGATTATGTTCCGATCGACGGACATTCTAAGTAGCTTCCCCGCGCACCTAAAGAAGCAATACAAAGCAATTGAACGTGAAACGGGTACAGTTGCAACAGAAAGCCAACAGAGATGTGTCAACTGATGTGTCCTAGTTTGATGGAAATGGCATGCAGGCCATGTAGCAAAATAAGATGGTTGGTTGGTTGGTTTAGTGGGTGTCCTAAAGACTTACTTAGACCTCAATCGGGTCCATTGTACCCATAAAAAGTGTACTCATGGAAGTCAAACCAAGGGATAGGGTTGGCTAATCCGGAAACCACCCAGAAAGGGATAAAAATCTCAGGACTTTCCTAAAATCAGCGATATTAAGGTCCTCCAGCCCATGGAAGAAGCTACTAACAAGAGTTCGCAATCTTCTGGTGGCCAAAACGGGACATTCACATAGCAGGTGTAGGACGGATTCTATTTCCTCTTCGTCCCTGCAGCTTCTGCAATAGTCGTTGTAGGGCAATCCAAGACGCTCCGCATGGATTCCTATTCCGCAGTGTCCTGTGAGGACACCGGAGACGATTCGTATTTCCCTTCGACTAAGCAAAATAAGATGCTTGTAAAGCTGCGCTGAAAAGAAGAACTAGAGCTGACCACGAGGGGCTGCTGCGACCACAGGAAAAAAGAGTTGAGTTGAAAAAGTTGGTAGGCAAGGTCGGATAGATGAAATTTCAGCATCGTTTGTCCGCTCTTGGAGAAAGAAGACCATTTAAATTGCGCATATAAGATCCTTTCTGCAGTGCGTTTTTTCAATATCAACTAAATCCTAATACTTCAGTCGATCCGTGAAAAGACGAAGAAACCTGATCTTAGATCATCATGTGGTTATACTTGGCTGTAATAAGACCTATAGCAGTTCTCAGTGCAATAAAAACTACACCAAGCGCATGACCCGATGCTATTTTTAACCTGCTCGCGCTACACAGTTTTACTGATTACCAAACGCAATAAAACCAATATCTGATATAGAAATAAAACGGAGCCTTGTGAAGTGCTATAGAGTAAAGCTTAATGTTCTTGGAACATAGCACAAGGTTCCAGAACATGAGGGCCTAGGAGATCATTCGTTAAACATTCTGTGACCTATTCGATCAAAATAGGACCGACACACTTAGGCTAAATGACAGGAAATCCTTACTAACCCTCACAAGAGTAGTTACGGGCCTAAAACCAACAATAGCTGAAGAAGGCATATGTACGTGAAACTATTTAAGCCATAGGTACCACAATGGGTCCACACAGACTAAAGTTTGATCTTCATCAACCTACAGGACTGACGCAGAGGAGTCAAGGTAATTGGGGAGAATTGAGGCACATCGCTATAAACCGAACACGACGGCCCGTAAAATGGTAGACTTCGTAAGGCTCATAAGGGCAAACAGAACCTAATCTGCGTAATGCTGGCAAACAAGTAAGGCGCTATGAAGATTTGGAATATTTCCTCTTCTACTAGAGCAGACAGCACTGTAGGCAGTACGTCGACCAAGTGACTTCTGCTTGTACATCTTGTGCTCAAGACTCATTAAAGACACGTTCATTGAAGAGCGAAGAGCTTTAGTATTCGGTGCACAAGGACAAAACCAAGTATGTATTGCTATTGAGAAAGAAGGGTTTTCTCAAACGACGCCATGCTACTACTATGAAGTACAGTAGAAGTCGCTTATAACGACCTCGCTTATTACGACCAGTCGCTTATAACGAACACTTTTCTTTCATTGCTTAGTTTCTTCATATTTCGAATACTTGTGGGGGGCAGTCGGATATCACGACCGCCGGTTTAAACGACCGCATTTGCTCGGGCCCTCCGCCGTCGTTATAAGCGACTTTCACTGCAGTTAGATAGATCACTGTCATTGTGAAGAGCATACGTAGACAATTGGGTTCAAGTAAATGACCAAGGAAATACGCCGTCGTGCGCCAGCTAACTTGCCAGAAGCAAGAGATGCTAAGAGCGACTGATGGTGACTTTATCAACGACTACGACGGCCTACAATGTAATCAAGAATAGTGCTACTGAATCAGCACGTGTGCAACTGGACAAATTGAATTGAATGTTTCAAGAAAGCGAAATACAGGACACGATTATAAGGAAAGAGATGACAATGATAAACAGATCAAAGATAGGCGGTACCTATTTCATACACATTATCGAAGTGTACTGTTATTGCATATGTCAATTCAAAAAAACTCTGTGCGATGCCTGAAACCTGTCCATCTCTCATTTCATTCACTTACAAATAAACGTTCACTTTGTCACTTTATACGGTTTCTTGCACAGGTAACTAAAAGCGCTAAATAGTTTAAAAACAAAAACTTACAGTTTATACTCGTAATGTGCCGATCTGGATCGTCGTCCGGAATGCCAACGATATAATCCATTCGGTGCTACTACATCTAGGCACTGCTAGGATGCCGCGTCGCTTGTGTGACGTCGCGAAACTCTCCGACTGATGCCATTTACACTAGCACTACCATGGCCGATTGTGTTTGGATAATCATGTGCTCCAGGCGATGTGACATCGAGAAACGACTCTGGGCTGAATCTCACCCGACTGTGTTGGGAGGAAATGGAACCTTCTTTGGCGCTCATATACGAGCTGTCATCACTGGTCAGTGAATCTGGAGGTGTTGGATTTGTTGGAGTACCGCCAGCTGAACCGTTCGTATTTGGCACTCTGTAATATTTTTTCATGCTGGACCGTAGTTTACTTCCTCCTCCGTTGGTTGCAGCGCCTCCACTACCACCGTGTTCAAAGGAAAGACTGACAGGGCGCTCCTGAATTACCAAAGGTGATAGATCACGATGTGGTGTCGAATTGAGAGAGTATGGCGATCTAGGAGAAACTGCGGCTGATTGATGATGCGGACTCACACTGAAAAATGGCAAATTCTCGTAGTCTCTCATGCGATTCATACCAGGAGATCCTTTGTACACTTCTCGTGGAGGATCTGGCTGAATACTAATCGAATTAAAGTCATACAACTCCGGCAATTCATCGTGTTCGAGACTGAATGCCTGATTGACGTTTGAGCTGTTTGACACGTTAGATGGAGTGCGCCGATGACCAGCTGCTGTTATACCCATTTGGGGTACACGCGGCGGCGGTGTTCTCATTTGCTGCTCATAGGTGTAGTCATAGTAGCTGGGCAGACGATTATGATGCATAGGACTGTCGTACGAGTAGTCGGGGTAAGACTTGCAATCACGTTCGTACGCTAAATTTACCTCAGGCCGGTATGGGAAGTAATTCGACCCTAGAATAAGATTTATTTCAAGCCAACGTATTGGGAGAAGACACCATAAACTTACCAAAATATCCTGCCCGGTGAGCCGTAGGATAGCCGTCATTGGATAGACTCGGTGCATAAATAGGTGGTGGTGCACGGGTCTCAAAATATCGCTGCGGTGGCGGAGTGTCTCTCTCAGAATAGTCCAAGTTCTCTGTGAAGGATGATGCACTGATTTTCCGTCTCGGCGACGGAGTAGGCGGTTGTGTGTGACTGCCAAGAGATGATGAGAGCATCGCTGAGGTGTTTGTCGTGAAATTCGACCCTACGCCGCTTGTTGTTGAAATCGTCGATGGGTTCTGATAGTGCTGTGGCGAGTCTGATCGACGAGTGTTTCGATCATCCGGTGTCAGTGACAATGATGTTAGAGCCAGTCTAAGAGACAGAAAAATTTATTTATTTGCATCACACTAAAAAGGAATCTCCTTTCAAACTTACCGACTGTGCCTTGCTGGTCCATGATAGGTGTTATGAGCAAATCGTCTATCATTATCCACCACACTAGTGAATTCCACATCCATCACCGGCTTCAGTGGGACAATTTCATTCAAAACCGACTGTGGTTGCAGGGTAGGGTGCACTGGTGATACATTCGACATTCGTACATCATACCCGGCAGCGACTCCGGCTAACAACGCCGCCATATTGTACATAAGCACTTCGATGACGGACAACTTTGGCTTACGAACCGAATCACCCGAATACAGTGTCGGCATCGGTATGTTCGATGTGAAACGATTCCACAAACATGCATTCGACGGTACAAGGCTGATTTTCGATGATGGAACTATAGTTGGTATTGCCACGGGGGAACACCATTCATCTTTTGCGTTGTACCCTAGTTTCATAAAGCAAAAAAGGAACAAAAGAAGGAGAAGAGAAAAATCCAATACGAATGCAGCAGTCAAAGGGAAGAGAACAGAGAAATCGGAATTTTATTGTGAAGTTTGTTTCCAAGTATAGTTTGGGTTTTTTTTTATATGTCGGTTATGTTTCCAAAATACCGTTGTTTAACATGATTTAAGCTGAAGGTTATGGGAGGTAAGTTAAAAAATGAAATTCTAATGAAAATAAGCGATTGGGGTTCGAGAGTGTTCTGTTTCACCTTTGGTAGAACAAGAATGTTGTGGTTCCAAAAACATAAGGGTAGGAGTAGATAATTAAAAGCAATCGACCTTAATATCCGTTTATGGCACCAGTTTTTAGAGTTTTCCGGGTATAAGAATGCCCACTGTTCCATCCAGGTCAGTAAAAATCTATCTGAGACCTTCGCTTTTGAATTAGAGATTCATAGTTACAAGTAGCGGAGCGTATTCGTGGTTATTGAAACGAAAGCTGTGAAGATGGATTAAACTGTGCTTGCAAATGGACACCTAAGATCTACATCTCCAATAGAACATCATATTCGACAGATATATTTTTAAGCTAGTTCGGCAGTGTCTTCGTAGGCCTTGCCATAAACTTAGGCAATGGTATCATGGTGAGATTAATAATTCTTGCCAATTAACGTTTTTAAACGAAAAGCTTTAACTTTGTCAAGAGTGGATGAGGCTGCAAGAAAAGAATCCTTTGGTTGATTTTTGATTCGTCTGTACAGATGGTGAGCGGAGGAGGAAGTATTGTACAATGAAATATATGGAAAATGTATGGGCTGATCAACAGGTTCGACCTAGTCAAACGAACTCAAATACAACGATTAGGATGGCAGGAACATGCAGAGCGGGAGACTTGAAGAATCGTTGAATCTACGCGAAAGGTACGGGACAGCAAAGAAAGAATACGATCAGCCCAATGTGGGGAGTAAGTGGAAAGGGACAACATGGTGTGTGAAACTGGAGGCAGCTAGCTAACGATCGAACTGGCTAGTGACGCTTTTTGGTTGACGATCAGGTCCAAATTAGTGTGAAGCGCCATAAGAAATTGGTAAGCAAGTGAGCTAAGCGAGGCAATCCAATAAGTTTGAACATAAAGCCATAATAGTTCCTCTCTACCTAATGTTGAATCTGTGCTGTTATAGGGGTGCACCACGAGAAAGCTACTAGCATTCGTTAACTGGAGTCTTTAAATGAAATCTAAAGGCTTTCTGGCCTAATGACATTTCTGTTGTTGCGCAAATAAGTAAAATTAATGCGATAGCTTGCTGATTGAGCTGCTGCAGGTTCGAGTTACGCGAAATCGACTCAGTGTTTTTCCTGGCACAACCTCTCGGCAGACAAAACGAGTAGAGTTCGTCTTAAAAACCTCTCAAATCGGTCGTTCATCGTTCGTGCAATAAATATAACACGCACAACATAATTGGTTACGAGTACCGGGTAGCAATTCCCAACGAAAGTTGGGGCATTGAAAAATGTTTGGTAAAGATTGCTGGGGTTCGAATCTACGCAGCCTGTACAGCAGTCCAACGCACTAATCACTGATTCACGAAGAGAAGATTGATATCCCTAAAGGCAGACATACATATGTATGAATACATATAGGTAACATAGACAGCTTAGGAAAATATAAAACAGCTTCAGGCCTGCCAAAGATGACTACGTTATAGACCATAGCTTGTGACGGAAACACAGAATCAATAGTTTATTAGCAATGGATAAAAAAAAAATTTAAGTAGGTACTGGCGCCACTAGGCCGACCAACTAGAACAATAACCATCGAACACCTACTCGTCGATTGGCTATACAGACTATTAGAAGACTTACGAAACCACGGTTGATGTACAACCTCCAAGGACCAAGGCCCAGTCACCTAGAATTCAAGGTTAAAACGAGAAAGAAAAGTGAAGAGCTAGTCGACCGATAAACACTGATGACCCAAAATAGCTACAAATGGCACAAGATGGTGTCTAGACGCTTCAGAGAAACTAATCTCATTATAACAACAATATCAGTTTTAGTTACTGCTTGTCTTTTACCATCAACAAATTAGTTGAGACCGCATTTCCTCCCTCAGTTAATTGTGTTGTCCGTCAACCGAAAATAAATATTAAACCAACATAAAAACTTCCAACCAATCAGTAAGTTTTAAATAATTAGTGTTTTTTGTAAGTTTGTAGTTTTTTTTGTTTTATTTTCTCTATAAAATAAAATTGGAATATTACTTATAAAATCTGTTGTTTAAATTAATACAATACAAACCAAAATAGACAATCAAATACGAAAAAAAAAAAAATTGACAAGAAACATAGATACAACGTGTAACATTTACCAAATAACTAAACGAAACAAAAATTTTAAATTAAAATAATACATGTTCCACTAAAGAAAAAAAAATAAAAATAAATACATAATACAAAATTTAAGACAAAAAAAAAAAAATAAAAATGCAAATGCGATGACAAGTTGAAGACAATTTGTTTCTCCGATTGAATTGAATTCGAATATTAGTCATTTAATCACAGCTAAGATTTTAATTTTCAATATTTCGTATTTGCATCGAAAAAAAAAAAACAAAAAACAACACAAAACAACTAATTTGGACAAAAATTATAATAAAAATAAAAATTTAAACAAAATCTACCTAAAACTAAGGTTTATATAAAATTTACTTTGTAGCATAAATATAATTCTTTTTTTTAGCTTTTCATGTTTGTTTTTGTTGTTTTTTTTGTTTTTACGTTTTATATAGTGAAATGCACGTAAATCTTTAACTGCATTTTAAGTCTTAGAGAAGAATTTAAATTTAAATCTTAAAATTCCTTAAAAGTTAAAAAAAAAGCAAAAAACTACTTAAGACGAAAGAAAATCAAAAGGAAATACAATAAGAAAAGAAAAATTATAAGAAAAAGCTAGGCTCTCTTGTGTAAATAGTAAATTTGAGGAAAAAAATTGTTGGGGGCTTAGGTTTATAAATATTTTTTTGTAAAAGTCTAAACTAAAAGTAAGAAAAAGAGTAAATATATGGAGAAATAGTGTCGTTGTCAGTATCAGAAACAGGTTGGTTTTGTTCGTCTTACCACGACCGGTAATCTACATAAAATAGTCAGAGGTTCTTTATATTATTTTTTTTCTGCAGACGATGCGCGTCTACTTCCGTTTTTATAGGGGAAGTGGATTTGGGTTTGCCATCGGAATGACTCGGTAGTTTAACACTTTTTCATTTTCAATTTTTCGTTTAATTTTTACAGTCTTTACTGATGTTCTTTGTAATGCAGTGAGGGATCTAAACAGTGGATGGGAGTATTTGAAAAACTATGAAAATCTGTCAGAAGCCTACTAAAAGCTCAACAACAAATCTCTCTTCTGATCTGTCAGATGGCCTACTACCATATCTACTCAACTTTGCTACGGCGACCGGATGGCTGACATTAAGAAACCAAACCAGGGAGTAGGACAAATAAACCATCGGTATCGCAATGACTCCACATAGACTTAAGTGTGGATATTTTCATCAACCCATTGACCTTATACCAGAAGGATTAGCTCCACTATATGCGCTCAGGGTGTGCTGTGCCTTTCAAATGGTGTTAAATGGTGCTATACATGTACATATGTCATCGCAGGAATGCTATCAGCAAATATATTGCCCAGTGAACTACAGAGGACCTACAATGCCAAAATGCCGGAACCACAAGTTTAAGTAAAAGAGAATGGGAGACGAAACCAGTCTTCGAAGAGAAGATAGACTTATACCGGATATTAAAAAATGGATGAATCGGCAGCACGCTGAGCTTAGTTAGCTCCTGATCTAAAATGGCTGTCTTTAAGCGTAGCTAAAGACCGGCCCAGCAAGGAAAATGGCCTATCTGGCTAAATTGTGGAAAGGCCAGGAAAGATGCGCACCGCGAGAAAACTGCCGAGAATTGGAGGAAAATTTTGAGAAATCCAATCTACCGAGCATATTGAAAACCATATGATAGCGTGAAGCGCAATAGGATACGATAAAACAAGGTGCACCTTTAAATCTGAAGGACCTTTGAGGGCCAGAAAGAGCTAGAAAAAGCAACAGCTATGAAAAAAGGAACAGCAAACGCTGACGACAAGTGGAAGGAATCACAGAAGGAAGAGCATAAATTACTAACCAGCCCCACGAAAGTGGTATCCAGATTAGCTGGGGACATTTTGTAATATTTATCATTGCTCATAATTCATGATATTTTTTCCAACCTCCTGACGTCATCATTATTAGTTATATCAACGTACTCTGCTGCCAGTGTTTGGATTTTGCAGTGCAGTTGACATCAGGACATACAATGCCATTTAAGCGGATGAAATTCAGAACGAGAAGGTCTCTGAAGGAGAAACTTATGACAGACCTCATGAAAAAAAGAATGATTTGGGTTGGGAAACATAGAAAGTGGACAAAGGAAGACAAGAGAGACGAGCGTCAATTTTTTGTTGAGAATATGGCATTTAAACACTGACCCTGTAGTTCAAACTTTTTCTTGGTTTGTTTCTCATATTTTTTAACAGGACTGTTGGTTGTAACAAGAGTTGATGAATAGTGACAAATTCGAATTTCTCAGTAGAATCTGGCCCCCTGTCAAGGCTATAACTTGTTTCAATTGGCCTGCGATTCGCCGATCGATAATCCTATCAAGAATTTGTGCTGTCAGTGAGTGATTTACAGCCCATCAAGTGGCCAGTAAGCCTGTAGCTTTACAACACATCCGCCAGCATATAACTATTTAAAAACAAAACTTGTACGGAACACGTTTAGAACAAAGTTTACAGGATCCTACACACGTAAACACATACACGATACATGCTTAGAATAACTACTTTACCAATATTTTATACGAGCCTATACAGTTGGCCATATCGAGCCCTAAAAACTGCCAGAATTCGTCACAGAGCCGACTTATCAGTTTTATACTCTCGACTTTATCGAGTTTCAATAAACGTCGCATTTGCGAGCAAATATCTGCCATCTTTTACACACAAAGGCAAATTTAAAAGAAAATAAAGCGATCCTCAGGATCTGGAACGACGCGTTCTTTTTTCGAATTTAATTACAAAATTCTTCGCCGAAGAAACCCTTATTTCCGAACACTGTATGACGGTTAAATTCATAGTCTTTCCTTCGAATCCACTCAAAAGTGCCGCTTTAAAAATAAATGCCATCGCTTTACATAACGTTAATCGTATTTAAAAATTTATCCAAAATTATCGTTCATCTTTTTCAAGGCTTCAAAACCTTTTTAGTAGAACACACATTTAAAACACGACCACTTGGTCTATCTCACAACTTGTTCGCTTCTTTTCACACTTAATTTTCTACTCTGATTTGATTGACCTCATCCTTTATTCTCTAAATGCTTGCCCACATTCTGCACTGCATTACATTTCACATCGAAGTTTACTTAGACGCCTTTCTTATTCCACTGTCGCCCCCACCGACTAAAACTTCCTGCCTGCAAATTTCACTTCTAGTTGCACCCTCCTCTACATCATCTTGTGACCTATTGCCTGTGATTACTTCAACTCCGACTATCTCGCTCATTTCAGAATTATTCTCAAACAGCTTGTATGCGGCGCTGCCAGAATTTTGGTTGAATTTCTTCTTGGAACTCTTCCTCAGGGTGCCAAAGTTGAAGAAACTTATCCAACTCTTGAATTTGCCCCCGGCTATGGCAGTCTTTTTCCTTTTCCCTTGCTTGCCAGAATGCAGATACGATGAATTGTACTTTATCACTTCGGGATCGGGTTGGACGTCCTGAAGTTTCCTTGACACCATCATCGAGTTGGGCAGATCGAATATCGAAGTCGTTAGCGATTGGGCACCATTGTCGTCACCGTTTACTCCATCGTCGGTGTAGTATGTGGTGAAACTAAATGAGTTATTTCTCTCGCCATCGTAGCAGTCTTGTGTGGTACACGCATCATCGGTTTTGGCACAACGGAATGTTACAACCGAACTCTTGCGCGATGGCAGCGAAACATCAGCCGACGAGGAACGATCACTGGAAAAGGAATTCATAACCTGGGTGCCCTGTTGACTGGAGGAATTAAAACTCTCGCTGAATTGATCCACTTCACTGCGACTACTGCTGTGACTGCTGCTGCTGGTACTGCTCTTCGATATTTTCGTAATGTTATCCTCCACCGAATTCGACTGCTGACGGAAGAAGCAATGCCGCGGGAATTGGGACCCAGAGCCGTTGCGTTGGAATCTGTACGTACTGTCAGTGTCGGCGTCTGGCTCTGGTTCGGCTGTCTGACAGCTGTACATAGTCAGATCACCACTGGACTTGGAACTCACCTTCTCGGCGCGGTTCCAGACGTGACGATTCGCCGGCGACGTGGTCGCAATATCACAGGGTGTCGAGAAAAGTTCATCGAGACTCTTCTGCATGGCTTTGTAGAAGACTCGGTCGTAGGTCACATTGTCGAGCGTGGTCACCACTAATTTGTTGGGAATTTTACTATCTAGACTATGTTTCTTGCGACCGCCGCCAGGGTTATTCTGACCATTTGCAGGTGGGGTAATAAACTCTGTCGCCGAACTCTGATGGCTAACCGTGCGACGGAAGTTAAAACAACCGGTTGTGGTCTCCTGTTCGTCTTCGTCCTCGTCATCGACGTAGGTCGTCATTGCTATTCTACTTAACCCACCACCACCACCGCTCCCACCAACCTGGGGAGTATGCATTGGCTGTGTGGGAAGCATACTGCCCGCTATGGTGATAGCACCACAACTATAGCTAAACGGGATTAACGAGGAGGAGCTGCAGCTTTTATAGGAATCTAGACCGCGATCATGACTTTTGCCCACTAGTGTGTTGTTATTGTTACTACTGTTGTTACTACTACGAGGGTGTGTGATCCCACTTGCGGTTGTTGTGGATGCTGTTGATGATTTCTTTTTACTCTTCCTAATGCTACTGTTATTGTTACTTAAATTTATATTGTTGTTGTTATTATTAATATTATTGCCGCTATTGTTACTATAGCTAATGATGTTGTTGTTGTTGTTGTTGTTGATGTGATTATTGTTGTTGTTACTAGCGGTTGTATAGGGTAGAGATTTGGTGGATGATATTGGAATACCTTGTGGATTGTAACCGATCGTATTGCCGGCTATCATTGCTGATGTTGTAGCTGCTGTCGCCGATTGTGTGCCCGGTGCCTGCTGGAGGAGTGTTATCCGTGATTTGTCTAAATTTGGAGCACTCTTACTGAAGTGGGGCGGTATCCATTCCGTCGAATGGAGCGACGGTAGCAAATGGCTTCGTTCACGCTGATGGAGTGTAGACGGACCCCATGTTTTACCTTTGAAGCCATCTGGTGGAACTGAGCACATAAAGAAAATCTATTTTCATCGTTCTTATACAAAAAAAAAAAAGCATGAGCTTTGTACAAGCAGGTGGGTTAAGATGAATGAGAGATGAGTTAGAACTTCGGAAATGGCCATTCAATGAGAATGGGGGGGTTTTGATGAATGAATGTTCTTTGAACGTTTGTTAGTTTGAATTATGTTCCTCCCAAGACCGGTATTCTTGTTCGTCTGTTACATTTGACTAATTTGACTAAATTGCATGCGGAGTGAGAGAAATTAGGTAAAGAATGTCAGCGCGTGCGATGCTTGGTTTGAAAAGACAGAGAACAGTACGTTTGACGAAGTAAATTGTAAGCGAAGAGGCACGACAGACTTCCGTAGATCGACAGAATCTACCCATATAGGAGTGAACCTTCGAATAACAGAAGACATTTGTAGTGGGTGTGGCGATGAGGAGGTCCACGAGGATACAACCCACTTCCTTTGCCATTGCCCTAGTCTCTGCTATCTAAGAAAAAGGTTCCTCGGACGACACTTTTTCGAGGACATTGAATAATTATCCGATAAACTGGTGGACCAAATAATGAGATTCATCAAATCTACAGGGTGGTTTGTATCACAGACGCTGTAAGATGGTCATGCTCTACTGTACCTATTGGGATCTATACCCTGAACTCACTTTATAGAAACCATTTGGAGGTCTTGATGAAGCTGAGGATACTTTTGACGTCAGTATGTGATAGTTCGCCCAAGTTGTCGAAGTGATAGGCCCACAAAAAGAGCTTCCTTCTTTGGGACAGGGCGGGACAAGTGCAGAGGAAATGGAGGATCGTTCCTTCCTCCTATTCGTCCCTGCAGCTCCTACAGAAGTCATTTGGGAAGAGGCCCATCCTTCTAGCATGAAGCACTGGCATTCATGGCCAGTGAGAACACCTATAACGGTGCCAATGAGCGACCTATTGATCAAGATCAAACTTTTAGATCGAATGAGATTTAACATAGGCCAGATCTCTCTGGAGGTATGGCACGTGGTACCATTCCTCCATCCTTTGTTTGTCTTACTGATCGCGTCCTACTCTAAGAGAATGTAGCGTGTGGAATACCCAGCTTCCGTCGTTCCGGTGGAATTTCTAGAGTAGTACCACGTTTGGCGACTTCATCGGCCGTACAGTTCTCCGGAACGTTAAAATGTTCTGAGCGACAGTCTGAAGTTGCTTTTGATGTACATGTTATCGATTCTAGAGATTTTATCGCAGCCTCCGTATCCTGGATATCCCTGAACGATATCACATTGTACCAAAGCCATTATATCGATCGTTGATCGCCATGATTTCCACCTGAAAACGCTACAGGTGTCAAACGGAAGGGGATGCCCATGTTAAGCATATCGGAGAAAACACCACCTCCCACTCCGTTCTCGGTTTTGAAACCATCGGTGTAGAGATGAACAGAGTCGTCGCCTCTGGCGTCGCACTCCCCCACTCCTATCGGAAAGGAATAGAAGTCCGGAAGTTGTGGTTGAAATTCAACGGCGTGTAGTTGGTGTTTTCCGGAATGAAAGTTAGGGGATCTAAGATTGAGGAGTGGCCAATATGGTTGTTAGACCATTGGGAGAAGGCTTTTAGCCTGATGGCTGCGCTAGCAGCTGACTGTTTGCAAGAAATATTTAGAGGAAGTAAATGTAGGAGCACGTCGAGTGTCGCGGATGGGGTGGTTCTTAGTGCTCCGCTAATGCATATGCATGCTGATCTTTGCACTTTCCTCAATAGATTGCGGAGTAAAGCTCTGTCTAAGCCCGTCCACCAGACGATCACACCATACATGAGTATAGGTCTGACAACGGACACGTAAAGCCAGTGTGTGGTATGAGGTTGCATTCCCCACCTCTTACCAATGGTGTTTATTGTAGCAGTGTAGCGCTGCAGTGGCTTTTCTTAACGCGTTCAATAGTATTGGCTTTCCAGCCCAGGAATTTGGCTTTGTTAGCAAAGGACAGGCGGGTGTCGTTTAGAGAAGGAGGGCCTATTGAAGGAATTTTGTTCTTCCTGGTGAAGAGGACTAGTTTAGTCTTTTGTGGGTTGACACCCAGACCGCTTTTAGCTGCCCATCTAAAGAGGATAGAGAGGCAGTCTCTTTGCAATAAGCATGCTAGGACGCTGACAGAAGTTTGGCGTCTATGCTACTGCGTAGGTGGAAGTCCAGTAGGTTTTCCAGTGTTTTTAGTAAGAAGGATGATCGACTAATGGGACGCAGATCCTTAGAGTTAACGTGTGAGGTCTTGCTAGCCTTGGGCATAAAAACGTTCTAAGACATTGATGTCATTCAGCAGATAATGTAATCACTGAATACTGTCTAGAGTCTAGACAATCGTGTAACAAGGCTTTGCGTGTACTGAAAATACCTTTGCAGAAGCTGTATGAATGAAGAAGAGGAAACGATTTGCCACCTTCTTTGAACCTACCCAGCACTCTCTCACAGAAGAAAACCTCAGCTAGGGACTTTCTGTTATAACAACGTTTTATCAGACGCATTGGTTCAACGAATAGGTAAGGACACTTCCCAAATTCACGGGCTACGTACTTATCATCCGTCTTAGCTGGCAACCACTAAAACTTGTCCTAATCTATACAGGAAAAGCGACATATGCAAGTGCTCAGTATATCGGCCTACACAATGGTGGGATGACAGAGGACCTTGCAGTCCAAAGCGGGACAGCGCTGCATACTTTCACTACTGGTTGTTTCGAGTGATATTATCCGAGAAACACTGATGGAAAATGATCGAGGTATACAATCGACACACTTAAAACAACGATATCTGCCTACTTTCACACAGGATTAGATTATAGATCTCTCATGGCATTAAATCTAATAATCAAGGCTCGCAGTGTGGAGCTAAACATAAATGCGATCCATACAAATACATTAAGTCTATCAAACTCAAATGCTGAACTTAACATCGTTGAGTAAGAGATCGAGCACCTAAGTGGAATGTGGTGTTGCATCAGATTACTTCTCCACGTACCTGAATGCTTCCAAATCGCATCCCCCTCCAGAAGTCTTTGAACGGCAGGAATATTAGCGGTTAGAGAGAGTAATAGTAAGGTATCGATAGCCCGGGAGGGGACCAAGCCAATTTCCCGCAACCATTCGTATTGTGCGTGTTATATTTTTCGCCGCGAATAGAAGGAACCTACATACACTTTATTGCCGACTCCGAGCAAGGAATCAGAAAGCTTCTTCTTGACAATTTATATTCTCGGAGGTTTGTTAGCACAGGCCACTTACCAATTGCCACATACGGTGATGAGTTAAGCATTCCCTTTAAAAGCCACTGCTGTAGCTGCAAGAAAACTCAAGAGAATGAAACTCTGTTTCACCTTCTCTGTAACTGCCCAGCAACGCTAAGAGCCAGGCGTCTAACACTTGGCTCAGCCTTCTTTGAAGACTTATCAGATATTTCCAAAATAAAACGATGCAACACCATCAACTTCCTTAATTAACTTCAAAGGATGGGCCTAATAGTTACGGAGTTGTGGTACCAAAAAGATGCCTCAGCGCTACCTAACAGATCAAGAAAGCCGACATTGCCTCGTAGGGAGGAAGAATACTGATAGGGACAACGTACAATCACCTCACAGATCCCATAAACAAGTTCAGATGTGACATATGAGAGACATTGGTTCGATGGCATCTTCCAAGGGACAGATGGTGGCAATCTCAGTCAAACGTACTGCTCGTCAACAAATAAATTGCATCCCACATGAAACAAATCCCACGCATGCATACAACTATCAACTAAATTAAACTATTTTGTGCTACACGAGTTAAATTCATGAAATTAATCCATTCACTTACGTGCTACTATTCTTAAACCCGATATCGCTGGCGATCCAGGCGGTGTATCTGTTCTGGCTCGTGATTTGTCTCGAATTGTCGTAATCGTATGTCGAAAATCGATCGGAAGTGATATTTGTGCAGGCTCACGCTTGAGAAGCTACAAATGGGACAAAGAATTAAGAGACACCCACAACTCAAAGATATCACGGAGCAATTACCTTCAGTTTCTTGAAGCGTCCTCTTCGTTTTCTCGGTACTGGTGTATTCTGTGCGATTTCCAATTCGCGTCCTATCAGCTCTAACTCACGTGCCATGAGTTCTTGTTCACGCTGCTGTAAATCTTTGGCTTGTTCACGTTGTTGCATTTGTACGCGTTTCAGTTCGGCTTCTTTGCAGCGCAATTCCTGTGTTTTTGTTCGCAACGCAATTGAGCAACAGGTGTGGTTGGTGTTCGTGCAAATGAAGTTGTGTGGCAAAATAAATGAAAAAAAAAAGAAAACAAATTAATCAACATAAATGCCATGGAAAATCAAAGAGAGAGAGAGAGATAGAGAATAGGAATGCAAAAGGCAGAGCGTTGGGAATTACAAATTCGGTGCACTAACATGGAATGATAGCAAAAATCGGGGCAAAAACATTACATTCGCAAAGGAAAAACAAAAGAAAATGGAAAACCAAACTTGGAAATAAAGAAGATCGAAAACACTCGACAGGATGGTAAGATATGGTGGAGATTAGAGCGATTGGACCTGGAGCAGGGTGGCACTAGTACGATCAAGGGACTTAAAGACAGGTTCGAATGAAGACGCATTGTCTGAGAATGCAACCGAGCTAGAATAGATGCAATTGACACTAAATCCCAGCATCCCTAATGAGAAGATCTCAATAGAGGTGGACGAGCAACTACTTGCAGATCCATCTCAAACTCTCCAGAAAAAGAAAAAGAGGAAATCCCAAACTTGTGTTGGACTACGAGAGAACATAGAAAACCCCCAAGGTCAAATCAAGCTCAAGCTACAACTTTATCAATCGATTCGGACATTTAAAAAATTAGCCACGATAAAAAAAAGCAATGCATGCGTCCCTAATTGATTTCTATTATACAAGTAAGACTTCTACTATAAAAGCGTTCACTGTTCGAATTGAGTTCTAAAGTGTCGCCGTCATTCTCCAAAATGAGTTTGTTTCCAGTGTGCCTCCTAATTATTTGCAATTTATTTTTTGCACATTCTTTTGTGCCAATTGAAATACAGACTGACGTCTGCGGTTTGGTTACATGTAATGATGACTACATCCCCGTTTGTGCAGAACTGAATGGTCATAGGGTAACATTTACAAATCCTTGTGTTGTACTAGCACAAAACGCATGTCTTGAAGGTAAAGTCTTGAAACTTAAGTCTGGGGCCGAGTTACCACAATCGTTAAGGAGTCATTCGTCATTGAAATGTGAAGATTTGGCATTACCACTTCCAACGAAGTTAATCGGTCTTTCGATCATCACTCACTCACTCGTTATCGATTGCGGTAATTCGGTTTTCCTTTTAACCACCGATTTGATTTTATTTTATTTTTACCAGGCGATGGTTGGCAAATAATCGATGAGGGAGAATGTTAGAAGTCCTGTGGCTAAATCAGCTTTGTTTGTATTTCATTTGACGAAAATATATGCACACTCTTAGTTGAGCAAGAGTATTGAAAATTTAAAAACTTTGTTCGTGGCAACTTCAGATTTTCGAACGGCGACAGCTTTCGATTTGAAGACAAAGTCCTTCGAGAGAAAAGGAAAAATCTACAGGCGCTCGCATTGAGTTCATTAGGGCGACTTCTGCTTCAATGACGGCCTAGTATATGCAGCTCCCATATAAAGCACAGAACTGTACACTAGATGGCAAGACAAAGGTCTAAACATACACAAATCCGCTGGTCCAGATGGTATTCCATCCATCCATAGTTTTTCCACGCTGGCAAAACCACTGCGTAAGCTTTTTCATCTTCTCTACTCTTCTGGTCTCTTCCCGAGAAAAACGCATTTGTCCAGCCCGTCCCTAAAAAAGGCGAATCTTCTTCTCCTTCCAACTACCGACCCATTGCACTTACGTCCCTTCTTTCTTAGGTCATGGAAACACTGATAAATCGTTAGCTTATGAAGTATCTTGAATCACGAAAACTCCTAAATGATCGGCAGTACAGTTTTCATAGCAACAGATCCACTAGTGATTTGATGGCATATCTCACCGCGAAGTGGAACCAATCTATCCATCACTTTGTGGAAAGCAAAATTGTTGCGCTTGATATTTCAAAAGCATTTGACAGAGTTTGGCATCAAGCTCTTATGTCGAAATTGCGTGCATTTGGGATCGATGTGTCTCTTCTTCAATGGACTAGAAACTACCTTTCGGACCGTTCAATCCAATCAATTCACCATATAAATGCTGGTGTTCCCCAAGGCTCTGTTTTGTCTCCGACTCTCTTTCTCATTTTTATAAATGATCTCTTGTCTGCAACTTCTAATCCAATTTATTCCTTCGCTGATGACAGTACCCTCAGCTTTTCATATTCGTTCCCTAATATTCGTCCCTGCTTTTCGGACGTAGAAGAGGAACGCCAACGTATGCTAAGCTCATTCAATTTCGACCTCGACAATAACCAATAGAGTGGAATTTAATGCATCCAAAACCCAATGCTGTCTTCCGTCGCTCAAGCGAAACCCCACTCTTCAACCATTATCCATGAATGGTACTTGCATTGCCGAAACCGAAAGACGTACAACGCGAATGTGGAACAATCTGCATAGCAGTCACTACATCCCGCGAACATTTAAAACCAACGTGCATCGGTATGTCCTACGTCTCTCCTCTAATTTCCCTAATGCCCGTGCTCTCGTCTTAGGGTAGTCATAACCCCTTTAGCCCACGTTTATTATAAAAAAAAATAGAATTCTTCACTCAGTGTTTTAATATTACAATGAAGGCCAATTTCTCACGCTAGAACAGGGATCTTGTGCTTCTTTTCACCGTGATCTCAATTTCCCAAATTATAAAAAAATCAAAATAAGAAAACCAACAGCAAACTCAAGAGCATACGATGTTAAAACAAGAAAACCATACACAAAATAATATACAAAGCACAATCTCTGAATGCAATTTGCTGGTCTTTCATCATCTTACCTCTTCGATGGATTTAAAGCCCTGATTGGGATTATTTTAACAATTGTTTATGCATTGCACATTCAAAGTTATTCATAGTTTATTGTGTGTGTCAATGTCGAAGGGAGAATGGGAACAAAAAAAAATAAAGAAAGAAAAAGAAAATAAATAAGAAACCGATAATCCAAAAAGAGGGAATTTTTTTTTTCTACAAAATATTGCTTGAGACCGATTGTTATAGATGAACTTAAGCGGAATGGAATTAACAGAAAAGTACGGACGAATGAATAACGAAAGGCTTACCTTCTCTTTCATGCGCAACTCGTGGAGAACCTCAGCGATTTCTTTCTTCCAACCATCTTGCATTGTGTGAAAAGATTCTTGAGGTGTCTGTGTGAAACCAGATCGTGCGATATCTTCCAGTTTCATTAGGATATCTTTAAAACCAGGCCTTTTATGTGGGTCGTTCTCCCAACAACCTGAAATAGAATGAAACGTCATAAGCATAGGAGAGAGTATCAAAGGAGTGCATTACTTTTCATGAGTTTTCCCCATGCTTCTGGACAGGTTTTTGGTATTGGCAACGCCAATGTATTCACAGCAACGCCATAAGCTACTGACAGGGAATCGAAACCTTTGTAGGGTGTTTCACCAGTAATAAGCTCCCAAAGTAGGACACCATAACTCCAAACATCTGAGGACCTGTAAACATTGAGACTGTGTTAAATGGGTCTGGATGAAGTGATTGGTAAAAGTTGAACTTACTTGGAATAGGTGCCACGACTAATCACTTCCGGTGGCATCCACGCATATGTTCCGGCCGCTGACATACGTGTGGTATTGTAAAGTTCGCGGGCCAAACCAAAATCGGTTATTTTAAGGGTTTTCTTCTGGAGATTGTCACCTTCGATTGCTTCGAATATTAACACTGAAATGGAAAGTTGAAAAAATATTTAAAAGTTCGTAAATAAGGCAAAGACAGACAGTAATATCCCAAGCTCTAGTCGGACGCCAGAATATTCACAGAAGCAGGAGATATCTGTGTATGCCCTACCTGTACTATTGTGTGTTTCTAAAAAAATGAGACCTCCTCAACTGCGTCAACACTCATTGGTCCGTAAGTAAGAAATTCAGTAGCTAAGTCAGTATTACGATCAAGGTTGGTTTAACAATGCCGTAGATCCCTCAATGAGATTCCAGACAGGTGCGACGTAAACTTGTGCTGGGTCCTAGGATACAAGGACGTTCTAGGCAACTGCAGAGCGGACGACCAGGCAAAAGAGGGTACAGGATGCCATCTCCCCAAAAAAAAATTAAGGGAACCCCCTGCGACTATCGAATCGATCAAGTTCATCCCTGACGCGGGTGTCAAGAAACTGACAGGTGAAACAACATCAGCACTTGCTTGATAGGCAGACATGCACTCAGATTAGGGGGCCCCTCCAATGATTTCAATAGAAGCTGTAGAGATGACGAGGAGGAGGAAACTACAACGCATGTGTCCTGCCCTTGGGACCCTAAGGAAAACCCCTCGGGGAATACTTCTACAATGATCTTAGCGATCTAGCTGAGCTCGACATCCAGAAGCTAAGAAACTTCATCTCTGGGACGAAATGGTTCGAATCTTAGGGTTAACACCGTTTCGATGCACTTGTGCTACATACTCCGGTTCCCTTGTCCCGATAAGCCAGTTTCTTCACTGTGGTATCACAATGGGCCAATCTGGTCTAAGTGTGAAGTGTGTCCCTGTCTGAGCAGGGCCAGCAGTCTAACCTTTGATCCTTCGACCACAACTCGATTTGAATTGAACAAGATAGAAATAAATTGAAAAATTGAAATTGTAGAAAAATCTTGACAACGTGACAATAAAGGGCTCTGTAACGTCTTTCGCAATCGTCACGTGAGGGCCGACATTGTAGAAATTCCTTAACAACGTGACCACAAGCTTCAGAAATGGGACGACTTCGAATTACAGCGGCACCTAACAGAACGACACAGTTGCACTACAATGTTTTGTCAGTAGAGTGTCGAGCTTCGACTGTACTTCTTTACAGATATAGTACTTGACAGGTTAGCATTTCGTCTACGTATAATTTTTGCAGGCGCTGAGGAGTTGGGTGTTTCCAGAATTGCGTCTGTAACGGAATGAGCTGACATAGGCTACACCGAAAAAACGGTCGACAAAGTAGCACGGGAAAAAGTTTCCTAGCCAAACACAAAAATAGGCCCAATCTCCATTTGATCAAGCACGCTGTGGTGACAAAGATCAATCTCGACGAGAAGGGAAACCAAATGACAGGAGTCACTTTCCTGTACAAGGAGAAACACGAACTGACAGCGAACATAGCCAAAGAAGTGATACTGTCGGCAGGAGCTTTGGATTCTCCAAAAGTTCTCATGCTCTCGGAAATTGGCCCGAGGAATCATCTCGAAAACCTGGATATTCCAGTTGTGAAAAATCTGCAAGTGGGTGACAATCTGCAGGATCACGTCCTTATTCCGCTGCTCTTCCAGCTTAACGATAACAAAATTAAGCCAATTACATCGCGAGAGCAACTGGATGCCGTCTACACATATCTGGTCAATCAAACCGGTCCGCTGGCCACTTTGGGAACTGTTGTCGTCACAGGATTCATCAATTCGGATGAAACGTCGCGCAGCCCATATCCTGACATCATATTCCACCATTTGTTCGCCCAGCGTGGTACCATTACTATGGATATCTTTGTCCAGGCCACTCAAATATCCGACAGTATAGCCCAAAGTACCCGTCGGATCAATACGAAGATTTTCTTTCCCAACTCTGTCTCAAACGAACAGCTTCAGATACGAACGGGGCAGGAGCTAATAGACATCCAGTACGGTGATGATTGAGTGAAGTTCTTACTAAAAACCAAGCAGGACCACTCCTGCTAACCTGCTGAAAATTGTGAACACAAGATCCATACTAATAAGGTGGAAGTTAAACGCACTGAACGATGGACACACTCCAACCGGTTTGCAGTACAAAAATTGCCCCTTTCTTACCCACATTTTCCCGTCAAATCTTCCTCCAGGAGGACACACATTTCTCCGAATATAAATAACTCTAGGCGGCAGACAATTTTAACACCCAACACTACGTATTCAACTCAAAACGATAAAAATATCTTCGCCTCAAGATGCCCTTAAACCACCTTCCGCATCGGATGCTTTCTAAAAATAGGCACTCCTTTCTTCGGGATACTAATTCTCTATAAATATTCTCCAATCATAATCCATAAACGATTGAATGTCACCAAATTAGTCCATCAAATCATTTTCCTGTCCCGCCTTTGGCTCAATTTTAAACATGAAAGGGACAGTAATGCCTAATGACACAATCAAAGTGCACTCGTTTAGAAAATCCATCAACTCCATTATCGATGGTCTGTCTCTACCTCAGTCTCCACGTCGACCTTGCCCCCTAATTTAAACCAACCACTTGAAAACAAATTCCTCCCCTGTCAATACAATCGTCATGATTAATAAATTGTTTACCGATTTCTATGCCTCGATATGATGAACTCTTCTGCGGAATTCTAATAATAACCCGTGATATTGTTTGCCCCCAAACCACTCCCCTGCTTTATGTTTGCGAAAAAGAAACTTGTGCTACCACCAACTAACTTACCATTAGAACTTTTCAAATCGCGATGAATGATGGAGAGTGGTGCTTCATTGTGCAGGTAATTCATGCCACGTGCAATTTGTATCGCCCAGTTAACAAGAACATCGGGTGGAATCTTTCTGCCGGCCAATATTCGATTTAGTGAACCACCTCTCGCGTATTCCATCACGAGGCATAACTTTGGCGGTTTGAGGCATACACCACGCAGCGCAACAATATTTTCATGTTTAACAGCCCAAAAGAGTTTTGCTTCTTGTAGTACGTTTTCACGTGTCACCTCGATATCTTCGTCGGGACCTTGATGAGCTGCTTTCACTGCAACCTCTTCGTTGCCATAGAAGCCACGATGAACTTTACAAAAGCCACCGACACCGATAACCTCTTGGACATCGAGCTCTTCGTATGCGATTTCGAGCGGTTGAATTTCACCGATGGCTGAAGGCACATTTATCAGCATTGGATCCTCGTTGGTGACGAAATTCGATGGAAATATGCCAACCTAAGATATGATAGAAGAGAGAGAGAGAGAAAGGGGAATATTAACAAATTAAAATAGACAAAGAGAGAGAGGGAGAGAAGGGGAAGTTTGAAGGTCAAAGGAAAGTTTCGACTCAAATAACAACTAAAGCAGCAGCACAGCAGCTGTAGTATTGTCAGTAACTTGAGATAACTGAAGAACTTTATCAAATGCCGTTGTTTCCATCAGTAATCTGAGATTGTTTATCAAGAAGTGGAACCAATTGCTCGTGGGGATTCTTGCGGAGGTAAACAAAGGAAACCGTGCATTTGATAAGCAATTGCTGACGATTTGACACATTCAGGCCGCGAAAGAGAGAAGAGAGATTCAATTGTAGAAGGTCGTTGTTCTAGTTTAGCAGATCTATGAAGTTGTTTTAAGGGAGACGCATTTCTTTCAGAGCGCTTAGAGTCCTGCCGATGTGCTATTGTCTAAAGCGGTTTGATTGCCATACCGTCAACAGTTCTCGCTTTCTTTTTAAACTGGTGTACTGGAATACTAATGTAGACTGGCAATTCTGACGGTCAGAGCAGCAACATTTACTTAGCTACCGAATGCCGAGTGGTACAAACCGACCACCTTCTGCTTCCTTTCCATCTAGCTTCGTTGGATAAAATTTCAAAAGTCCCTGGCAGGGTACTTGTGCTTTTGGCCCTGAGTCGAGCGACGTCGGGTTGCAATTAATACCCTATTGGGTCGGACACAGGTTCCCGAGCTCATTGCAAGAAGTTCCAGAAGCAAGGACCTCCACGCCTGTTTGGACCTCTGCGAGGTTTCAGCATGCCCCTGTGGCCAGTGAACTGGTGACTTTCAGGTTCGCAAGTTCATTTCGACACTACTCCACCAATCGCGCTTCGTTGACGGACCCATGAGCTTCGATAATTGTTCGGACATAGCAATGTACCCTGCAAGCGATGGATTGCTGACATGCTTTTGAGAATAGCAGCAGTTTCGCTTGGAAAAGGTTCGCCCGGTAGTCCACCCGTTTATAGAGAAAACAAGGCGGAGGCATCACAGAATGAACAGAAAAATGTGACGCCTGTAGCGCAGATAGGTTCTTTCGGCTGACCAGGACGTCACAATGATCAACTTTCACTGAAAGAGTCAAGAGGAACGTGTATCAGGGGTCAATAGAGTAGGAATGGTCAGATAAACTTGCAACTGGGGTTCTATCGTGCCTCGCACTGTATTTATTGGCCATTATGACACTGTGTTCAGTGTTCTGTACACATTATAACTCGATAAAGCAAATGACAATGGTCAGTTGTATCGACTGATATTCTTTTGTGATGGCATTCTAAGTGGTGGATAACACTTGTGCCGCATTGTGTAGATTCCAGGGAAAAAAGAAATAGTAATCGACGTGTACATTGTCATTTTCTTCGTCTTATTGTGACTGCTGGCTACTGACGACAGGCAGCTGCCAACACAATAGTTTTAGATTGGAGCTAGGCACCTGTGACTCAATTCTTTGGCTAGAGATTGAAGATTGAAGATTGTAAGTAGAGGTGGGACCGATTCACCTTATCAGTGCGGCCACCGATGGGCCTATTGTGATTTCCTCCAATTAGGGCTCGCTCATGATGCCTGAATTCGAGATGAATCCAGAGATGTCTTTGAGTGAGCTGGCAGATATATCCTCCGTTTGCTTAAATGCCCATATAGAGTTCAGCGGCACCACTAACTGCCACAACACCCTCTAAATGAACGAAACTGTCTCCATCAATGCCTTTTCGAGAGGCAGAATGTAAAATGCGGAAAGGGAATTTCTGAGCGACTAAACATGCAAGCGCTCTGGGCAACAGTGGCGGTAAGAAGCAGCTTTGTCGGGACCACGTAACCAAGGCCGACTGACTACGAACCCCACTACATCAGCTAGCACCATGAAAAACCTGAGTCCATCCATGCATTCAATAATCTTATGCATCCTCGCTCCTAAAATTGCCATGAACCTAAGCACAACCTATCAGCACTGTTGACATTCGTCGTCTTCTCACCACTTACAGGCTTTTGTGTCAATTTTGCCCTTGTTGGTGACCTTTTCGGGTGCACAATACGCACAGACAATAGCCTCTGCGAAACAAAGGACAAGTGCACAGAGCGCCCTGGAAGTGGAGTAGAAAACTACACACAGCAATCCCATTTGGAGAATGGCACACAAAACTGTAGCCACATGTCGTTCGTTGTTGTTTTGTTGTTTTGTAAGTATTTTCCACAATCAACAGAATTTTACGTCGTCTTCCAATAATAGCCCCACCGCAATGGTGGTGGATTCTCCTCAGAAAACTCGACAAACAGCAACAACAACGCAGTGGAAATCGGCGACAAACATCTGCAAATAACTCTTCGCCGTCTTCGGCAGATAAGATATGAAAAAATTAATTATAAAGTACACGCTCCTATCCTACCAAGATAAGCGCGACCAGAGACATCTCCATTTGGCTAGTGGGTACGTGTTATGTACACGCAAGGCGAGAGTAAATAAATAGAAAAAAAGAACTTCACTCACCTTATCGCCAATTTTGCCCGTCCACCAGCCCTCGTCGCCCGAGATATTGCTGTCCGTCGATAGAACGCAGACAATTTGTCCCCGCTTTAGGGACAACTCATCCTCACCCTGTGCATCGTAGTCATACAATGCGGTCCACAGTGTTCCGTCTGGAACTGCGCCATTGCCTGATGTTATTGTGGTGGCACCAGCAGCAGTCATCGATGTTGTTGTAGTTGGATCCTGCAGTTCTTCGCTAATGGAAATCATTTGTTGCTGCTGTTGGGCTGCTGCAGTTCCACTAATCGACTGAGGAACAGATATGATACCACTACGCTGCATTCCATTCAGTAGTGTTGAAGTCTTTTGCCCACTCGAACAAGGATCGTTGAATAGTATCAACGGTGGCATTCGAACGTGCGAAAGTAGTCAAAATTTAAGAAACCCTTAGCACCTCCGTCACAGAGAAGATATTGCCTAAAGAAGCTCCCCCCTCAATCAATTTCCTTTAGTTCCTCCTTCAATCGGATGGTGTTTTGTGTGTAGTAAAAAACAAAAAATGAAAAGTAAACTCCAAGCAATTGGAATTGGAATTGAAATTTGGAATTTCTTTCTTTTTTTTTGCTAATTTTCCAAGGTAATGGTGCACACTCTACAAAACATGATCGAGTTTGGGGGGCAGCTACGCAATATATCGGGCACCCGCACTACGTCACAGGTAAACTTTACGCGTTTTATAATTAATTTGGATTAATTTCGATTCGATTCAATTGTATTTTATTGGTTTATTATCGCGAAACAACATCATTTGCGATTTTCGTAATTCGGATTTAGTGCTCATCGGCCATTATTTTTCACTAATGTCATAAAATTCCTTTTTTTTGCTTTTGGCGATTGAGAGTTGGTGCGACTGAAAATTGACTTATTAGAACGAAAGAGAGTGGATTGTAGGACGTGTGGCATAGCATACGAGAGCGAAGAGGATGGGAGTTGTTTTGATGAGAAATGTCAACAAAAATGAAAAGCGACAAGGAGTGTGTTCGAAGCCTTTAAGTGGGAAAATATTTTGCCAAGAATTTCTATAGGGAATTTAATAAAAATGTGAAGAAAAGTTGGAAGGGACTGAAAATTTGAAGAATTAAATTAGGATTCGCTTCGAAAACTATTTGGAAAGTTGACGACTCTAAGGAAAGTATCATTTTAAAACAAAATAGAGTTCGTACAACCCAGTGTTGGCCCAAGAAACCAAATATTTCAAAGGATTTCGATTTTGAACCGATCAGAGTTGCCTTTATCCAAGAGCTTAACGGTTACTAAATTCTCAGGCAATATTGGCTGAAAAGACTAACTCTACGTTGGTCCTTTGAGTGTGGATATCGTCGTTCGATTTAATGAACTGCTTCTGTTTCAGCACAATGCGACACTTTGACTAAACGTGCTGAAAACAGGAAAAGGAAACGATTTCTTAGCGAAACGCTGATTGTACCCTTATTAATAAAAAATTTTAATTTTCTTTAATTTTTTATTTTTCGAATGTTTTTATTTGAATGAAGTGTTAAAAACGACGGTGTGTGTGAAGTCTACAACAATAAAAAGTTTCTACGGTTTCCTTTTTTCTCGGATTTTTTACGTTTTTTTCATTCGCGATATAGTTCGCGGTATTTTTTTCACCATTTTACCAAATTCGAATTCGACTAGCATTTTCCCCAATCAAGTTTCAGAACCGAATTCGAGAGAAATATCACAGACACGACAGATCTTGCTGTTATATGGTTTTTTCTCAGTTCCTTTGTGACGACGGTGACCGACGACAGTGCTCCGTAAACTCGATTCAAAAACTGAAAATTATTTCAATTTTAAAGTTAAAAGTGTGCAGTTTCGTGCAATAAAGGTGAGAGAAACATAAGAATTCAAAAGAAATTCTTTGAATTTGGTTTTTTCTCGAAAATTTTTCCCAAACGTCAAATTGCACAGGACATTTGTATGGTTTATTCTTTTCTTCTAGATTTATGCCGACATAAACGCGATTTTCAAGCGAAAAATATGAAACTTCATGCAATTCCGTGAGCAAAACCCAGAAATTGAGTAAAGAAGCAGGTAAAGTCCTCTGGAATTTCGTAAAATTGGTTCTTTCTTGAACGTTTTTTTCCTAGATAACGGCACATAACATTTGTGAGGTTTAAGAATTTTATGTCAAATTTTCCTGGCTCACGTTCAAAGGCTGAAAGTGAAATAAGTGCAATTTGTGAATTGTGAGTAGAAATATGAAACTTCGTTCAAAAATGATGGCGGAAACATGAAAGAGTAACCAAAAGCCAAGTAAGTCTTTTTGAATTTGTAAAATTAGATTTTTGCTTACATATTTTCGCATTCAATGGTCAGTTTTCCAACATTTATACGGTTTGTGATTCTTATTGGGAGATAATTTTAAAACGTGTCGCGTTCTGCAAATTCTTTGATTTCGGGTAAAAGCTATGAAATTTCCTTCAATATCCAAATCCATTTGAATTGCCGAATATTCTACTTTTTGTTCAAAAGTTCTCCCCCAATCCGAAGTCCACGGTTCTTTAATTTTTCTTTGACATAAAAATCTATTCAACAGCTGTGACTTGTGTTTACCACTTGAACATGAAATTTCAACGGGTTCTATGGTGTAATGGTTAGCACTCTGGACTTTGAATCCAGCGATCCGAGTTCAAATCTCGGTAGAACCTTCCGGCGAACCCGCCACTTTTTTTTTTCCTCTGCTCATAATTTAGGTTGATTACCCTCGATTGATTGGTAATTCGTAATTAATTACGCGAATTATTCCCTCACCGAGTATCGCCGGGGGTGGCTGTGAGAATACCACTTTTCCATCGGTCATGCGCTGCGCTCCTGTGGATTGTAGCACGCGCAAATCTTTTAGTACTTGCTGGCTCTCTTTAGTCCTCCACACCGACACAAACACATGGTCCAGAGGAGTGGTGACATACGGATGCTTGGGTTCCACATGGCAACGAACGTGAATCCGCTTCTAGGGGATGCTGGCCAACACACAGAGTGTGGATGGTCTCCTCGCAAAGTTCTGCTCCTGCTTCATGCAGTTCCCAACTGAAAGTCTCTGAAATATTGATTCTCTCCTCGGTGTGTCGTCGTGTGTAGAATTTCTTTTATTTTTGGGTTTTTTATTGGCTTTTTGTTCGGAAAATTCACAAGAAAAACCGGAAAATTCCCTCGAAATTTCTTAATCTTTGTGCGTTGGTGGCTTTTGTGGCGTTTTTGGATGTGAATTTGGGCAATTTTCGGGATCTGCCATGTGTGTTCGGGTCAATCTCTTGCGATTCCATCAAACTGCTTCTTTAAGTGACCCCTGTGCCGTCTGACAAAAGCAAAAAAAAAAAAAACTTGCAAATAAATCCACTCCCTCTGTGTGTACCCTAAGCTGAATCCCTGCTCTGGGGATGACCTAGCCCCGTTTGTGTGGGCCACAGGCGCTGCAAAAGGATCAAATAAAATGAAAATAAGTGTCTTCTCGTGCGGTACGTAGTGTAAGCGAAAAAAACGTAAAAAAACGAAGTAAAATTGCTATCAAGCGATGAAACTGTGATTGTGACTTACTGGGCTCTACCTACTCTCTTTCTACGCCTCTACAGTCGTGTTCCTTTAGTTTTCTTTCGTGTTTGCGGATTCGGTTAGGATTGTAAATTTTCCAACAAATATCCCGTCTTAAATGTGAAATGCAAGCGAATAATAAATCGGCACTTGGGCCACAAACATCATCGACAGCCTCAACATCATCTGGAAAGGTAAGGTTACATAAGTTCTTTGGTTGTTCATTGGCAATTTCGACGGTATGGTACTGTTTTTTTTTGATTTTTTTCGCCTAATCCCGGGTGGAAAATTTCATCCTTCGGGATAAACTTGAGATTTTTCGTGAAAAAAATGGGAAAAAATCCGAAAGTTCGATGATAGTCTCTACCTATAATTAATGCGTTCCACAATACGTTCCACACTCGATGGTTTTGTTGTTAGCCTTTGGATTCAATTTTTTTTTTCAACGAAAAGGTGTCGTTTTGTGTGTCCTTTTTTTGCAAATGCAATCTAAGAATAAAACTTTCGTCTGTGTGCAATTGACGTGCAGTTATCCTGGAGGATGATCCCCGATGGGCATCCTTTCATCGGCGTGATTTTTCTAGGGGAGGACGAGAACAATTGTCATCTGTCATGTAAATAAAAGGAGAAAATTTATCGTTTGGCTGGGGGGCTTTTCAGTTATTGTCCTTTTTTCGGGTGCGTGTGTGTGTGTATGGGTTGTGTTTATGCTGGGAATTTGGTTTTCTTATTGTTTTTTTTTGCATTTTTAATGCATTCTTTATGTTCGGATATATTCTGACTATGGGAGCGCACTTTGTGGTTCGGGGAGGTCCTAATATTGTATCCCAATCTTCTTAATATTCACATCTGCCTGGTTGTGTTGTCTGAGGTTAAGTCCTCCCCAGTTTCTCTTTGAGGATGTGTCGCTCTTCTTCAATGAAACACGTCGTTAATCAGTCCTGTGCACCTTGGACAAATGGGGGTTTCACTTTGCCAAAACCCTTGAAAATAGGCCCTAGAACATCAGGGGTCTGTTAGCAGTTTCGTTGGATAGACGATTAGCTTCTCTCGATGTCTCGGATGACTGTGTATCACAGCGGTCTCATCTTTGCTGCCATTCGTGAGAGATTTTTACTCATAGTGGCAATTGGGTAATGGGGTTGTCGTTGTTCTTGGCGTTTTTATGTGTCTCGTGTGACAGTTTGACCAGCACCAAGTCCAACAAAATAAGTTCTCATATCTTTCATTTGAATGAGTCTGCAATGAACATCTAAGAAGGCATAGTAGATAATGAAAACAGTGAGATCAGATTAGGTTAGCTGAGGGTGTAGGTTCGCGCCTAGATGCAGACACTTAGACCAAAAGAGGTCCATTGAGGTGCCTCCTTTTTCCAAATCTTTGGTAAGAAATCTGAGCCATTTGGTCTTTTTCTTTGCCTTCCTTCCGAGGAGGAGAACTTCAACTTATCTCAAAACTGGTGATGGACAATGATATCGTGGCCTTTATGGCATCGCTGACCAGAAGTGGTAAACTTGACCAAACTTGCGACTTAGAATCATACAGTCTCAGCATCCAATTGTTTCTGATGACATCGTGATCTTACGTCTTACAATGCCGTCCTGCATTACTTTTCCTTCGAGGTACACTATTCTCATGGACATCATCGTACATTTGGTTTCATTGTAGACTACATTCTGGACCCTCAGTCTAAGGCATTGGGGCTCAGATTAGCGGACCTAGAACAGATTTTTGAGTGACACTGCACTGCCTCGTTCCATTTTTAGTGTCGTTAAGCCCATTGTGTTCACTTCGTTTTCCGAAAACTGTAAGACGAGCTCAGGTTTGCGGTGTGTGATGGGAAGGATGCAAAGAGAAAGTACGTAAAATTATTCACTTTACTCTAGTGACAAGAAATGGCGATGGGCACACCATGGCGATAGCCCAGTTCAATAACCTTATTTTCACCCTGACCGGGAGAATTTTCCTGTTTCATAGGTATGTCGCTGATTCTCTTTTGCATGATATGCGAAAGGTCCGGTAGATTCACCGCAGGATCTTCTGTGGCAACGAATTGGCACAAGATGTACTCCCGAGTTTGAGCGCTGATTTGACAGCTGCTTACGAAAAGGTCCTTTTCATTCCTGCAGTTCTTACAAATCGCTGCGTCAATGCGTCGTATATGCGAGTCTTTGCGCCTTGAGAGCAGATCCAGCATCAGTCCCAATTGCTTCTACCTGGCGAATCTAGGCGGATTATTTGTTTCCTCTTTGAGTAATCTCGTACGTTAAGAGGTTTACCTAGTTATGTGGAAAATCCTTTTACATCCTTTCGTCCTTTCTTCAGCCAGGCTTTTTCAGTTCTCGGAACATCCTCGTGACCACGTTACCAGACGAGCATGTTGAGTGTACTTCTTATATTCTCTGACGTTTGATTTGTGATGACTCGTAAGTGTTGCTTGACTTTTGAAAAAGATTCCGTTTCCCTACCTTGATGGTACACAAGAACTCTTGATTTATTTCTAATGGCGCCACAATCTGGGCTGGACCTTCTGACAGCTTGATTGTTGGCTCGCTTCTTTCAGATTCACACACCCAGTTGGTTAAAGTCCCTTCCACATGTGCGCCATCTAATCGCATTCTTCCTCTACCGTGCCGTTTCTCGGGGTGGATTCGAAGACCCCGGCTTTCCTTCAAATGAAAAAAGACTTCTACTGTGACAAAGGACTCTAAGTGAATCGCAAGTTCTATCGGTGTTGCTTGCGTTGTTGGCACCTTCCGTCTAGTAGAAATTGTTTTCTTAACCAGCTGAAGC
This sequence comes from Matsumyia berberina, assembly GCA_917880715.2. NCBI lineage: Eukaryota > Metazoa > Arthropoda > Insecta > Diptera > Syrphidae > Matsumyia > Matsumyia berberina. Next base: position 84,934,095 of record OU862871.1, on the reverse strand, counting down.
TTCTTAGAGAATTTCATCTGCTGTTGTTAAATTTCGTTGCCGAGTTCCTTAAGTGAGAAATGGTTGTCAAACCCGGCACCAAACTGCTACAAATCCAGCTTTACAGCGGTATTCCTAATTGCCCAAAGCCAACACATATAGAGTCAATAAAAAGGCGAAACACTCTTGCCAGCTCATCCCCAACAGCGACATGCATTAACACCACTTTTTGACAATTCAAACACATAATTCATTCGCTCAGCTCCAATGAAAGGGAATTTTAATTATATTTCCTGATACACTGCAGGCTATACACATCAGTTACTCGGTTATTCCACCACTCTTGCACACGGAAAACTTTCGCATGCACACACAACCGCACCGCTCCGTGCCGTGCCGTGCCGCCCATGTGCCATGCTCTCCTTCCGAAACGAATACCTAGTACCCATCTCTACACCACATCAAAGGACACGTTCCGTCACACTTATTTAACACAAAATAAGAACCAAGTTCGCACCACCCCCTCCCCAGTATTGCTCAGGTTGGCTCTGCTCACGTTGATTCATTGTGTGACAATAAGACCAAGGATATCAGGACAAAAAAAAAAGAAGAGGACTTCCACTCTGTGTAACCCATTTGCTGTTGAAATTCCCCATATAAATGCTTGCAAATGCAAAGGATGCTAGGATGCTGTAAATTACCTACCAATGGGATGCAGGGATGTTTGAGGCTAAAAAAAAAAAAAATCATCAACACGCCAACTGACAAAAGGATAATAATTCCTGCGTTCATTTGAGGATGTTTAACAACGACGACGACGACGTAACACAAAGTGAGGAACAAAAAAATTACATTCCACATCAATGAAATGAGAGAATAGATGATGAACACACTCTCTCTTCTATACACGCACACATTTAGTCAGTAATTCGTCCTTGCGCATCATCATCACCAGGCATAAGTGTTACCACTTACCACCCCACCACCACCCTTTGTATCAACAAAAAAAAAAAAAAATAGGAAAATCCTTGTGCAAGTCCTGTGGATTTTGTCTGTTCTAAATTTCTCAGCATCCTCTCTCTCTCTCTCTCTCTTTTGGCTTTTGATTGTAGTGGAAAGTCCTTTCTCATTAAAATTTATACACGATAAATTCCACAGATATTTACTGCTTACAAATTGTTGTTTTTGTTGTTGTTGTTCCATCCTTTGTTACTCCTTTAGAACTTAACATTCGACACAGACAGCGCTACAGCTGCTTCTGCTGCTGATGCTACTTCTGGTGATGCCTGCTCCTAATGCCTCGCGTGTATTCATTTTTTTATGAATTGAAGATATGTGTGAGGGTGGATCCTTTTTTTCCTTTTTTTGTTGTCGTTGTTGTTCGCCTTGTTCCTGATGTGCTTCTATTGGGGTGAACAGGGTGGAATGGTCAGAAAAAGGAAAAAAACGAAAAAAGTTTGACTTTTTGAGTTGGTTGGCACTCCAGGCAAGGGACTGACGAGGAGGGAATGCCTAATCATTTCCGAATTATTTTTGGGTTTTTGGTTGGTAAGTGGTTCTAAAGTTACTGTAGAAGCGAATATTGCCGATAAGCCTTTCTTAGAGAGAACGGTTCCAGCTTTAGGTGTTCTGCTCGCTCATATTTGCAGGCTCTTCCACTTTGCTGTCGCGGTATTGCTGTCAAGCAGTACCTTAGGCGTTCAGTTCCGCAGTTTTTGCAGGCTCTCCATACTTTTTCTTAGTCTTAGGTCTTAGTCTCGCAGGCTCCTCCACTGCATTGCCTTGTCCCTCCTGTCGGCGTTGTTTCTGCAATGTAATATGAAGTGTCGCCGTGGCTTAATGGTTAGTGCATTGAACTACTGGGTTCAAGTCCTAGCCATATTCACAGAACATTTTTTGCAGCATCACCTCTTGTCGGAGAATGACAAACCTTCAGGTGTATTGCTTGTCATGAAAAAGCTTTTCAATTCGCCCTTCGGAGTCGGAAATAAATTGTAAATCCCTTCCTTCCTTACTTCATTGAGGTGGCGCTACAGTCCGGGGTGGATCTGGGCCTCAACCAACAAGCGTCTTCAGCCAGTTCGATCTTTAGCCATTTTCCTCTCGAAACAGCCAAGAGCAACCTCATCCGCTTTTGACAGAATCCATGCCTCTGCGCCGTAGAGCAGGACTGAGATGATTAAGGTTTTATACAGGGTCACTTTAGACGTTCGGAAAGGGGTTTGCCACTCAATTGGCGATTGGCAAGAGTTACTCTTCGTTTTATCTCAGCGCTGCTGGTGTCATTGTCTGAATTTATAGCGGAGCCTAGGTAGACAAAGTCCTTAACTATCTCAAAGTTATTACTGCATCACATCTTATTGTGACGTTCTATCCGAGACGTCGGTGTTGGCTGTCCTTTCTTGTTGACAGCCCTCATTGACCACTAAACCCATCTTCGCCGCCTCCGTCTCAATGCTCACAAACGCTCCAATGCCATCACGCTGCGTTCTTCCGATCGTCAGCGTATCCGAGTAATTGGACGGATTTTTTAAAGTTTTGCACAACTCTTTCAAGAACGATGTTGAAGAAGTCGCATGACAGCACGTCACCTTATCTAAATCCTTCTTTGACATCAAAGGTCTCGGTGAGGTCTTGACCGACCTTGATGGAGCAGGGTGCATTCTGTGTCATACGCGGCCTTAAAATCAATGAAGAGGTGGTGGGTATCGATTTAAGTTCCGTGGTCTGCCGCTGTGTGAATGTTTGGTCTATAGTGGACTTTCCTGGCCTGAAACTACACTGATATGGACCGATCAGGTTGTTGACGAATGGCTTCATGCGCTCACACAACACGGCAGATAAGATCCTGTAGGCGATGTTAAGAAGACTGATGCCTCTGTAGTTGAGGATCGGGCAAACATTCCTCCGACCATATTTTATTGATGAGTGGGTGCATGCTCCTTACCAAGTCATCGTCTGCTGCTTTGAACAGCTCGGCAGCTAGGCCGTCAACTCCAGCGGCTTTGTTGGACATAAGCTATCTTCACCTCGTCCAGGTCGGGTGGACGGAATTGTTGGTCTTCGTCGTCCAGGTTGAATGGTTCATTCTGCCTGATAGCGGGATTTGGTTCGTCGTCGCCGTTAAACAGTCTGCAGAAGTAGTTCTTCCATATTCTCAGCATCGACTGCGATTCTACCACGACGGTCCCTTGCTGAACCTTGCAGTCTTTGGTTCGGGCTCTGTACCCCTGACAGGTTATTTTTACCTTTTGGTAAAACTTCCCAACCTCATTCCTGCTGTAACATCCCTCTACTCTCTCGATCGCGCGCTTCTCATGCTCTTTCTTCTTCCTCCTGAAAAGCCGGTGTTCGTCTCTTGTCTTCTGCTCATAGAGCTCGCGAGCAGCTCTGGTCCTTCTGTGCAGCGCCGCTTTGTATGCATCTTGTTTCGCTGCATGTGACTCGTCGTCAAACCAGGGATTTCGTTGTGGTGGCCGTGTGAAACCCAGCGCATCAGAGACGGCATCTCTGATGGCTTTTTGGCAATGTTGCCACTGGTCTTCAATACTTGGACCTCTTAAGAGATTGAGAGAGACTCGATCAGAAAAGGATCTGGTGATCTCTTGCGATTGCAGCCGTCCGACGTAAAACTTCTTCAGAGTATTTCCTTGTCTTGGCGGTGTTCGGGATATCCGCAGTCGTACCTTGGCTACAACAAGGTAGTGGTCCTAGTCAATGTTGGCCCCTCGGAACGTTCGGACATCCATAATACTGGAGGAGTGCCTTGCGTCGATCGCAATGTGGTCAATCTGGTTGACGGTTGATTGATGAGGAGATCTCCATGTTCCTTTGTGGATATCGAGATGTGGGAACCGCGTACTCAAAGTCGACCAGCCTAAATCCGTTGTTGGAGGTGGTGTCGTCTAGGCTGTGTTTTCCGACAGTACTACCAAAGATGCCCTCTCTTCCTAGCTTTGCGTTAAAATCGCCTAGAACAGTCTTAATGCCATAGCTAGGGCACTGCTTGTATGTCTTGTCCAAGAGCTCGTAGAACCTGTCTTTGGTGTCGTCGTCTTTCTCCTCTGTGGGGACATGCGCGCATATCAGGCTAATGTTGGCGAATTTAGCCTTGATGTGGATTGTCGGGAGGCGTTCGCTCACAAACCTGAAGCTTAAGACTTCTTGCCTAAGTCTGCCTCCAATTACGAATCCACATCCAAATAAGCGCTGCTTTTTTTGCCGGTGGCAATCGCCGTAGTATACATCGCAGTTTTCCATCCTCTTTTTGCCCGGCCCATCCCATCGAACTTCTTGGATTGCGGTGATATCTGCTTTGTAGCAGTTTAGGGCCTCCGCTAAGTGTTCGGCTGCACGCAGTCTGTTAAGGGACCCAACATTCCACGTGCAGATCCGAAATTTGTTGTCCTTAATTCGTTTACATGGGTTGTCATCAGTGAATTCGTCCGTATCCGAGGCTTGTTGTTGCTTCGAAACTATGATTTTTTTTCCCGTGGCAGGGCAGTTACCCCGGCGCACAACCTCTAACCTGGAGGACATATGAGTGGAATCTGGCTAAGATGTCACCGTAAATAGCAAAACAAGGATTGGAGAATCCTGGCCATGGAGTCTATGCCATCAGGTAGGCGTCCCCTGGGTAGGCCCAGGATGAGATGGCTGCACCAAGTCCGATATCTCACTTCTACCCGTATGGGGATAGCCCCTGATGATTTAGAGTCGATGGCGGACGATCGGGAAATGTGGAGAGTCCACTTAAGCTCCCTTAACCCGCGACCCTCACAGTGGATAAGCAAGCCATTGGAAAATGGAGAAATTCCACTTGATTGATCTAACGGTTTCTCCCGATTAACTCTACCCTGCTCGTCAAGTTATTTCATACAGCAACGAAGGCTAATTAGCTTACTTGCTCGCTTATGACTTCCGCAACTTGCTCTGTTCTGCCAGCTGTTCATTTGTGTCTGACTTACAGACGTCCTACCCTTTGCTTGCCAATTGATGCCATCTCCTACTTGCTGATATTTGTCCACAGATTTCCTTAACATTTCTCACAGATGCTCGTTTTTTTTGTGGCCATACTGTACTTCCTACCGAGCTACTTATGGCTGGCATAATGCCAACAAAAATCCCGAAGCACATCCATTTGTGCCTGCTTTGCATTATCCTTACGATGATGATGATGATGATGCTGATGATGCTCATTGAGGCCTTTTGTTTGTTCGCTTTGCTTGAAGAGCATAATACGTGTAGGTACCCGTGCTACTAGGACAACAATGTTGTCACGTTGTGAAGAAATCGTTCGCTTCCCTGACAAGCACGAGTGTCAAGAGATTAAATGCTACTTTTGGACATCAGGTGTTTGGTTGACTCTGTTCTGAGATAAGAAAAAAAATACGACAAAGGTTAATCCGCATAGAAAAGGTTACCGTGTGCATGCGAATCCTTTCAGGTTGACTGCAATTAGGAAGCGGGACGCGCATTTCTTTCTTTTTCATTTGGAATAACAAAGTGAAATTGATTGAAAGTTTGTTCCTTTTAGTCGTGTGTACATATCCTGCATCCTTTTCCGTATACAAAAACTTCTCCGTTGTTGCGGATTGAATGCAGTTCTCAAAGGCCATGCATGGCGTATACGTAACTTTTTCAATTATTTTATAAGAAAGCCCGCAAGGAGGAAGGAATATAGAAATTTATTTGTTTATGCTCAAAGGAAGCGTTCCAGAGCTGGGGAACTACAAAACTATTCAACGGATGAATGGGTGCGCTCTGTTCTGAGTGTAAACATCAGCAATGTAGAATGTATGTTGGGTTTTTTGGAATTTTTTCTTTGTTTCAATGTCGTCGTAGTTGCCTGCGGATGCAGAAGGTATGCATTCGTGCGCAGCACGTGCCGATTCGAAAGTAGCAAAGCTCGGTGGAATCATACAATTTAAGCCAAATGTGACGCTTTCTGTTTGACCTACCTTTGGCAAAGGGTAAGATTGCTTTGGGCTTTCACAGCAAATTCTAGTGGTAAAGTTTCACAATCAAATCGAAGTTGGTTTCTGTCTAGAGTGACAATCTTTGAACTGGCAATGACGATTCACAATCATTGAAGGACCAATAAACTGAAGATAGATCGATTCCCTGTGATGTGACTTTAATGACTGTTTGGTGTGGATTTTACCTGTTGGGTTAGGTTAGGTAAGATTATCCTCCAAAGTCTTAAGATTCATTCAGGCCATTAGTTCAAAGTCCTATCCTGGTGGCATATCGGCCAATTGAACAATGACCAGCTACTATACCGACTAGAGTGTCATTGCTTATTATGGTTCAAGGTGAACCAGGACCCTAACTTACAAGGCACTTCAGCCAGCTGTCTCTTGTTGCGAACGCTGAATTGGCTGAGTACACTCTGCACTTGTGTACACCATCGCAGATGAGATCTTCATCACAGGCAATTAGCTTATAGTCCTTGTGAAACCAGACTCTGTCGCTTAAAGAGTGCATTTGCTTTTAAGGATCACAGTCGAGGACTATCGTCATGGCAGGGAATTACCAGCCAGCCTTTCTCGTTTAGAAAGGACCTTTGTCTAGAGGCAGAGGCTGTGATTTATTCTGCACTTCAGAACTTATATCTCATGACTTAGATGACAATTTTCGTGGCCACTGTCCTATGATGGCTATGACACTAATTCACGAAGAGTGATGGGTCCCAAAATGGTGGTCTTCGCTCTTTTTGAGGTCGATCGTGGATTCTCTTGAGGGCTCTCTCTTCACCTTTTATGTCGAGTCTTCCACTCTTCTATGATATCGTTTCACCATTTGAAATGACACAATCCTTGGTATCCGAACTGTCGTTGCCTTTTTCTCAGGTCAGTTAAGGTATTGGAATGTGTGTTTCAGGCAATTGCGATCTGTGCGAATATAAAACCTGAAAGTGAAAGAAAAGCTCTGGAGTACATCTTTTCTATATAAGCAAGCAGTGCGAAAATCCTTAATCTAGACAAGAAAAGCATGAGGAATCTTGTGGCCCTGAGGTACCACTTTAACAAATTAAATCTATGTTTCTCTGTGCATGTTCGGTATTGCCACTCCCGTAGCCAGCTAGGTGCTGAAGGGCGCTGAGCTCCCATAGAAATTTTCATTTACCGAGAGAAGAATTTCTTGATTTGTGCGTGAGTTCCCTCAAAATTTCCTGAGCACTCTCGAGAGTTCAATCCTATGGGCCTGGGCAGTCTTCCGATTACGGACGCGAATCTTCTAAAACGAAATGCGTGCAGGCTACAAATGGCATATCCACCTTCTTAATGGAGATGTTTAGTCTATTAGACTGATTTTGTGATCGTGACGTAGAAGCAAGCCTTGTGAAATGATTGCATTACTGAATTTCGGGTAGCATACAACTTCTCTCGTGTATAATCGCAAGTCTTGGCTTCTTACACTGTCAAAGACCATTACAGCGAGCAACACAAAGAGGAGTAAATGATTTATTTCACTTTCACAGAGACTGGCAACTTTCGGCAATGTTTGGATACGAGTACATGTATAAGTGTTTGCTTAATTAGTACGAAGCTAATTGCTTCGATTGAATCAGATCAAAGATATTGATTGCCTGTGACGAAAAGCCTTGTTAATCGTACTTTCCCTTCTGACTTTCTTACTTTCTTTACTTCCTCCTAGGTATCATACGTTTAAAGTTCCGCCTCCACTTCGGTGCTAGTGCATTTGACTGCTGAACGAGTTGGGTAGGCTCGAGCCATATTCCATGATACCTCTCGGCAGACAATGACAAACCTTCTTGCCGTTCGGGGTCCTCTGTAAAAGCGGCACGTCCCTTCTTTTTATTCGAAAAATATTACACGCACAACATGAATAGTTGCGAGAAGTTAAACCTTGGCGTCCCAGCTGTCGCTGTCGTGCTAGCTATTTTAGTAACTACCGCTTGTGTTTGTCTTATTGGAAGGAAAGATGAGTCGTTTTGGTTTGGGTTGTTTTTGGGGGCCGATGTCGGCTTTTTTGTCCCTTGCTACCACTTTTGATGTCTTCTTGACATTACTTAATCATGAACGCGGATCTGCTTAGGGTACTCTACAATGACTATTGTAGGTGGGCTTTGTGAGACCACTTCTTCGACGAGCTTATTGAATCGCGGAACCTTGGGAGTTTTCTATATCTATCCGGATGCTTCCCACTCAGCGGATTCTTTTTCTAAGATCCAACTGTTGGTCACCGTGATTAGCCACCTCTGTCACAAGGCTCCCATTTACTTAAGGTACACGAAATTTATGGACCATTTACAGTTCTGAGCAGACGGTGTCAGATTGGCTTGTAAGAACTACATACTTCCGTTTAACAAGTTCATCCGACCAACCGCAGGAGTTCTCCTCAACTGCACCGAAGATGACTTCGTGGACCTACACTGGTTCACCACAAATATTAAACCTTTGGTAAGTTGGTTAACATGTTGTCCACATACTTGAAAGCTTGTTCACCGATTGCTGCCTTTCTCATTCGCATTTAGACGTTGGCATCTGCAGGGGAAGTGTGCAGTTGATTTTGGTTTGATATGACGTCTTCTAGAAAAGTTGAGCGCGAGTAGGTCTCTTGTTCTCCTCATATTGTTCTTACTTTTAGAAATTCGGGATTTTATGAGGGTTGGAATTGAAACGTTTGGAATGATTTGACTTCTTTTCATAGCAGGATTGCTGTCAAGCTTTTTACAGTTCCCATCTGGTTAGGTTAGGTTACGGGCTGTTCCCGCTCAGACAGAGACACACTTAGACCAGGTCGGCCCATTGTGATACCACGATGAAGAACCGGCTTACCAGCACAGGAAACTAGAGCATGGTCACAAGGTACACCGAGATGGGCAACCATACCGGTATAAACCCTAAGAGTTGAACCATTTCGTCCTAGAGATGAAGTTTCTTATACTCTGGATGTCGAGTGCGGCTAAATCGTTAAGATTGTCGTAGTATTCCCTGCGGGGTTTCCTTCTTAGCGTCGCAAGAGCAGGACATGTATACAGTGGTAGTAGTTTCTTCATCCTCTTCGTCTCTGCAGCTTCTGCAGAAATCATTGGAAGGGATCTTCAGTCTGAGTGCAAGTCTGTCTATCAAGCAATGTCCGGTGAGGACCTCTATTAGTTAACCTAGGTTTTTCCGGTTTCTGGATAAAAGTCTCTCCGTCTTCTTTTAATCCAGGTTAGGCCATATTTGTCTTGGCAAGAGACAAATGCTGATGTTATTCCACCTGTGGTTTGCCCGTTTCTTGGTATCCGTGTCAAGGAGGAATTTGATCGGCAGGTGGTTCCTACGCCTTCTTTTGTCAGCTCGGCCTTTCTTCAGTTGCCTGGAACGTCCCCGTGGCCTGGAACCCAACCAACCTTTACCAACCTTGATCGTATTGTCGGGGGTTTCAAGGCTTTAATAGCTGCCTGACTATCAAAGTATAGTACAATATCGCTACAATCTATCGCATGAATTGATAGCTTATCCACATCTTCGCAGACTGTCTTAATTTCCGTTTGAAACACATTACAGTGATCTGGCAGGGGAGTAGTAATGGCTAAATTAGGTGCGTTGGAGAAGACTCCTGCCCCGTACCACTCGTCTGTGAATATTTCTAGCGCATTTCTAGAGCTTCTGCTAGGAATCAGAGTTTTGTACCTGACATTGAAGTCAATATGTGGGACAACGTAGTCTGTTTTACTAGGGATAGTATGGTTGCCCCTGAGAAACCTCGAGTGACCAATAGCTGTGCTTATCAACTGAGAGGATTCTCTGAGCCTTAATGCTGCTTTAAGTGCCATCAGCTTCCTAAAGATATAAACAGGAAGTAGATGGAGCATTACCTCCAGTGCGGCAGTGGGGGTTGTTCTCAAGGCACCCGTTATACAACTGCATGATCCTCTTTGTATCTTTTGCTTTTTTTGTCCAATGCTGTCCACCGGACTCTGTATTCCATACACAACCGCCGTTTATATCCAGTGGACAACTTTAGGCTCCCATCTTATTGGTTTATTTAATTTATTCAACCGAAGGCCATGCAAATCGATATGCAGCTATTACCAGCACACCATGCACACAAAATGTCGCATTAAATGCAATTATTTATTCTTATCAATTGCGCAATCTGTAATCAATGACTCCATCCATTTTGGTCAGGTTTTGCCTTGAACCTGTGAATATATTCCATAAGCCCAACTGCCATCGCTGACAATGAAAATAAATGTCCTTGTTCTAAAAATACCAATTCCAGGTGAATCTCTAATTTGCACCTTTCCCCGCTGACGACGGTCCTTATCCCAACACACATGCTTAGGTTTCTATGTGTAGCACCCGTTAAGTTTTAAAATTACTCGTCTATTTGCAGCAAGTTGTTGAACTTAATGGTTACGTGATAATCCTTGTTGAAGGACGAGATGGAAAAATCAAATTGTACGGCTCACCGGCTGACAAAGATAATCTCGAAGTGGCAGACGAGATACTCGATGTTAATGAGAGAAAATTGGAGGATTTACCCCGGACTGAGGTTATACGTCACATCCATGAGGTAAGCAGTCTTCACAATCTCTGATGGTGGAGATTAAGATATTTGCCGCTCTCATTGGAAATTAATCTTTAAAAAATGTGTGTGCTTTCGCTTTGTTCTTTTGCAGTGTATACAGTCGTGTATGATAAAGCTTCGGGTTAAGCGAAGAAGTGATTCCAGATTGGGTGAGTCTTTTACACTGTATTCCCTTATCTTTAATTTTGAATATTTCATTTGGTAGATGTAAGATTTGACGACCTTTAGTTGTGTGTTCTCATGTAATTCGTTAGGAAAGCCATCAATTCCTTATCACACTCTAATCACCTTTACTAAAAGAAGTTATGTATATTTGAGAATTCTCGACCTACCACTATCGAGAATGGGGCTTAAATCCTTTACAGGATATTCACATAAGCTGTGACCACCTGCTCCCCTTCTCTTTTCTTTCGGATTTGCTGCCTTGAATTTGATAAGTGCATTCTACTAGGTTTTCTAATCACATTACAACCTAATAGTTTGGACGCTTCTTATTAGTTTTGAGCTCGTTGCAAAGCTCTTTTGGAGTCGAGTATTCGATTGGAGTTTGTTATTCAAATCTCAAGCGATTACGTTCCTCCTGCGATCTTCACCTAAGGCTGCCAGCAGTGTTATGTGTTTGCAAGTACTTCACGTCCTCTATTCACCCATTTTCCAGTGAAACATGATTCCTTATTGTTGTCTAGAGTAGGAAGTCATTCAGAAATCATGTGTGTACTTCACTTACCCCGAATTGGGATCATATCCTGCTCCCCAGTTACCCACCGTCACCACCATTCTGCATCGAACGTTCAACTCACTTGAAATGTGCTTCCTTCTTCCAAAATCAGTCCAGCATTCTGTATGAGATGAACCTCTCGTCTAATCTTCATAGAACCCACGAGAGTATTAATACTTTTCAAGAGGTATCCTCTCCACACCTGACTTGGCTGTCTGTGTACTCGAATGTCTGTAGTTTGCATCTCTCTTTTGAATTTCTTTATCTCTCCAGCGACAATACTTGTACACATTCGTCGCTCTTTTGTTCTAATACCTGTCCTCACCTGTAGACCCCCCCATTCATTTCCCAAAACAATTGTTACGTTACGTTGCTGCACACTGGCTCTATCGCTGTTCGCCTGGTACACCTTCTCGGTCACAAACGATATCCAACCTAATGAGAACCAACTATGGAGAGCACCTTACACCGAAAAAAACACAGAAAAAAACGGAAACGCTGTTTACGTTGTTAGAATATCAAACTCCACTTCACACGCCACACTCTCTTTTGCTCTCAGGTCTAGAAAAATAAGCACAGACATACTCGTAGATACTCTATCTGCTCTCCATCGTGCGCCAACTACATGAATTTCGCTTGCGTTCATGACTCAGGGAGATACCACATTTTTTTCTGGTTGGATTCGAGGCAAAAAAAAAGTATCTACAACTCAGCGTACTCAAATTCAGTCAGCCAGTCAGTCGTTGGTTAAACCTCTTCGTGTTGGATACAGTTTTCTACCTGTTTTCCCCGTGTGTGCGCGCCGTGGCCACATCTTCGTCTGATTGGATATTATTATACCTTTTGTGGATCGTATTTGTTTCGTTTTTTTTTCTGTTTACTTCTCGCGGTGTTTTACAATTTTTCGCAACGAAAAATCAATTTTCCTTAATCGGATTATCGCCTAGACCGCCCCTAAATAAGAAACCGAGAAAAATTCAACCAAAAGTGGTAGAAATACTTGTGGATTCCATTCGCGGGAAATGGATTTTTTTTTCTTTCTTTCCGATTCCTAATTGGATTTGCGCTGTGTGAATAGTCCTCTGCGGCGTTCCATTCTAAACACGCACACTGTTCATGGTTGGACAGTGTTGTGAATAAAGTGAACGGAAAATCAGGTGTGGGAAATTGTTCCACGTTTAATTAACGAAAAAAGATACAAAAATTGTTTCCCAAAAAAAAAAAAAAAAAAGAAGAAATTTCCACATACCTCTCGACAAAGTGATCTTACTCACCTTACCACCACCACCACCATCGTCGTTATTGCCATCATCAGCAACGTCTCTCTCTCTCAGGTGTTTCGCTACGATCCACAACATCTGTACTCAACACAGCATCCAATCCGGTATCACGGGTTTTCTATATCATAATCGTTCCCATTGTTGTGCTGTGCTGTGATTTTACCTCCCCTCCACTCTCAGATACAGTGTGTGATGAAAAAATTATGTCATCGTGTTAGTTGTGTCGGTAAAGAGATGTAAAACAACGAAGAAGAAAAAAAGTTGAAACAAAAGTTGTTATTGTTGCTGTTGTTGTTGGATGTTTGTGGAACGTGATAGTTCAACGAAAAAAGAAATCAAAATTTAATTACACTCGAGAATAATGGTTTGTGTTGGAGAAATTTCCAAAAATTCAATGGAATACGAGTGATTGTGTCAGCGCCGATCGACTTTTTTAGATCGTTTTCGTGGAAAATCGAACGCGAGAAAGTGATTTTCACATGCGATAACACTTGGGTTGCATGTAGGTCATCGGTAATCACGGATATACAACAATAATTGAAATTGAAAGGTTTGTTTAGATTTTCTTTTTAAGATGGTATGACCCATGAATAGATGGGGGTTTCAGTATGTCAGCCCGTCTGTCGGTTGCAGTTTTCTCCGTCCTAAAGCTTGTTTCATGGGGAAGATTTTGATATATAAAATGAGTACTGAGCTTGTGAGAAGGGTATATTGCACTGTGACCTAGAAATCTATACAATGAGTGGTTTAGGTCTTAGAGCTCTCCTTTCATTGAAATTCCTTTAAGAGTTACATAACTATGCTTGAGTGTCTCGTACTCCCATTTAGCCTCAGTGTGAACGGTCCACTCTCTTCAGCCCAGTTGTTCTTAGGAATCTGAGAATGTGAAGTGGGTATTCTTACTATAGTAGGATCCGTTATAGTTTGGCATGAACCTGGCCCTCTACCAACAAGCCTCGCATTTAGGTACGCGTTCAGAATTCGTTGAGATTATTTTCTACCTGTGAAACTAACTATTGGGTAGCGTTCTTACGGATAGGGGACACTCTCTTCCCCCAATGCGTAGCACAATGGGTCTGAACTGACCTGAGTGTGGTGATATGGTTCCTTCTTTCGCCTGTCCACTAACTTAACCTAACCTACCTGTGCGCACCATCTCAAGCGAGATTTTGCTCAACTGGATTTTTCTTCCGGATTTGAAACGAAGACTTTGGGGTATAATCTAGCTGTAGCTATAGAGCTTCTCTAGTTCCATAGCCCGTCAATACTAATGAAAAGGAATATCTTACGAAGGATTTTTCGCCCGAAACGATCAAAACCATGTTTATCCGACTTCGATAGAGTCCATGCTTCAGCGCAATAAGGTAGAATTGGGATGATTAGGGTCTTCTAAATTGTTCGGTATGGTGCTTTCTTACTCAATTGTCTTCTCAGCGATCGGAAAGAGTTATTCTTCATTGGATTTCTCATGATTGTTAAAAGTAGTAGAATAGCCAAGGTGAAGAAAATCCCTTCCTACCTCGAAGTTGTAGCTGTTGGATTCGTCAAGGTTCTTGTTAACAAAAAAAGACTCGATTTTACCCTATTTCACGGCTTAACCTACTTTTCCCGCTTCTGTCTTTATACTCGGGAGTACAACGGTGACAGCTCTGCTAATTCTATTGGTGATATCAATAACGTGGGAGTACGCAAGTACTCCATGGATTTTTGATGAAGAAGCGGGTTGAAGGATGACTTATCCGCATCTGATGAGTGCTACTTGCCCAAATATTTAATTTGTAGATTAATCACAAGTCTCCTGGAGTCTAAAAGAAAATGTTGCAAAATCTGGAAAGACCTTATTTTAGTGTGTCTACTTGAGCAGTACCCTAGTGGGAAATGCGTCAGGGTACTCAGGTTATAAAAGTTTCTTAGCCTGTCTCATGCCCTGTTATTCTAGGTTCTATTACTTGTTCTTCTTGTTAAAGCTGATGAATTTTTTTCAGTTTCATTTTCAGGAAGTTTCTTAGCTTGTTTTATGCCCTGAGTATTTTTCCAGGTTCTGGTCCTTTTCCATCTCACTTATTCATTCTAAAGAGATGGTTCTCCATTTCGGATTATGCTGCCTCTTACCTTTTTAGCGAGTTTGCTGTTTTTAATTTGAATTAGGGGCCACTTTTTTTTTCCTGCCTAGTTCGTCAAGCTTGTCTAGAGCATGTATTTCAGCATGCTAGAGAGTGGCACTGTTGTCCATGGGCTCCGAGTATTGCTTGGTTCAAATACTTCTGCGGCAGTTCCTTTCTCAGTTCTTGTATCATTTTATAATGTGATTGGTGTGTCTGTTGATAGTAAAGTGTCTTTCATTATGCGCTTCCTATCTTTATATTTAAATAAAACAAAGTGTCTGTGAGATATCTTCGAAATTGTTAATTCGTTTGAAAGGCCTATCGATGCCATTAAGCATAGAATATAACATCGTTCAAATGTCCGCCGCGTATTCTTTTGGTGGCGCCAATTTTCCATGACTCTGGCCCATAAATCCGGCTGAATTTGACCGATGGCATGGGTTATGTTGGCTTTGAGGGCCGCTGTGGTTTGTGGCTTATTCGCATAGACCTGTGACTTCAGAAAACCCCACAAGAAAAAGTCTAACGGGGTCAAATCGCACGATCTTGGTGGCCAGTTCACATCATCTCCATGTGAGATGACCATGCCCTCGAATAGCTCGCGCAGAATTTCCAATGTGGCGTGAGCTGTGTGGCACGTAGCGCCGTTCTGTTGAAACCACTTGTCGTTGGTGTCCATATCATCCAATTCAGGCCAAAAGAAGTTGGTAATCATCGGCCTATAGCGCTCGCCGTTGACGGTGATGGCCTGGCCAACGTTGTTCTCAAAGAAAAATGGACCGATGACGCCGCCAGCCCAAAATCCACACCAAACAGTGACTTTTTCGGGATGCATTGAACGCTCTTGGATCTCATGTGGATGGGTATCGTCCCAAATTCGACAATTTTGTTTGTTGACGTACCCATTCATCCAGAAATGGACCTCATCGCTGAAGATGATTTTTCGATGAAAATTAAGGTCAGTTTCCAACTGCTCCAGAGCCCATTCATCGAAAGCACGTTGTTCTATGGTCGTTTACCTTCAGCTCCTGGGTCATTTGCAGGCCTAAGTCACGCCGCAAATTCTACAAGTTGTGGTCTGCGAAAGGCCGAGTTCTTGTGAGCGACGCGAAATCGACTGCCTCGGATTTTCCTGCACACTCTCACGGACAGCGGCGATGTTTTCGGCAGATCTTGCATTTCGTCGACGTACGAGTGTTGGTTGATCGTTTACTGAACCAGTGGACTCAAATTTATTCACCACACTGCGAATAGTCCTCTCGGAAGGACGATTATGGCGACCGTAAAATGGGCGAAGCGCGCGGAACGTTGCCCGAACAGAACAGAAGGAAGTGTTGAAGAATCTCCTCTTCTTACTCGCAGTTCGTACAGATTGCTGCGTGGGCGAGCCCTAGTCTATGCATATGGCTGCGCTGTAGAGGATTATTCCCACCACGCTACCTGTCTATTCAAACAGATTTAATTTACCTTTCCTTGCCATTCTAACCAGGTACAAAAAAGGACATGTTTTCAAGGCTCGCTTTATTTATGCTATTGCTCCATAGGGGATCATTCGCAATATACATCAACGTGTGGATGGTCAGGCTACATTCGCAGAACTTCTCTGTAAATTATGAGCGCTCGGATTGTCTTCCTTATATGCTCTTGTTATACCTGTGATCAAATTCTTACCGTCAAACTTTGTCATGATTTATCGTAGCCTCAAGCTACATGAAACCTCTCTATTTTGCATTTATTTAAAATATTTCAAATACATTCCACAACGTAAATGATTCACCACAGTATCTACTGCCTGGACAAGCTCCTCGTCAAATGTTTACTCTTAATCTGTGGAACGTGTAAACCAACTCTTTGTCGTGTAAACAAAATCAATCATTTTTTCACAGAAAAAAAAAAGAAAAAGAAAAAAGCTTATAAAAGTAAATTGTCTTGTAGTTAAAGTATCGCATTACGAAAAAGCATCAGACAGCGAACTCTAGAAAGCAAAAAACTCATAAAAACTCTCTGACGGCATTGACATAATTTTTCCCCTATACAAACTCCATATGTAGTCGTGTATGTTCCGTAAAAAAAAAAGCACACACAACGCAACCGAAATGACGTTTTGCGTAGTTGTAGTTTTTTGACGTGTCGAAGTGTAAAATATTTCCAAAAAAAAAAAAATTGTGGAGAAAGCCAGTGTGTACGGTGGATAGTATGCAAAAAACACATGCACATACTGCCCTGATAGTGGCTACCTCCCTGGCCATTCCACGGCATCAGAGGCAACCATACAGACTATACATTCCACGTTGTGAACGAAAAAAAATTCCTCAGAGTCGGTCAACTAGCAAAACTAGTATCCACTGCACGTACACGTTAGAGCTTTGTATCTAGATACACTTATGCAGTGGTGGTGGTGCTGCACCTGTGTGCTTGCTGGAAATGCGAAAATTCGCAATAACAATGGCGGCAAGCAGTAGCAGCGGAATTATTATTTTGTTGCTCTATGTGCCGCCTTGGCGTTGAGCTTAGCTAGCCGTACAAAAGCAATCTCATCGGTTTGCATTGCAGACAGATATGGTCGGATGGGATACAAGGGGGGAAGCGAAAACGGAATTATTGGAATTTCATTTTTTTGACATTTTTTCTTGCACTTTTTCATTCAGTGATGGAAACAGGCCCGGTTGGAGATTTCATTGCGCCTTAATACCCGTATTATACAAGGGGACCTTCTGAAACCGATTTGCTGTCATACGGCGCCTCTCCCCTGGATGACTTCGATAAGTCGCAGTTTCTGCAGTTTGATGGGTATTCATGTTATAATTTGGGTAATTGCAATGCAGTGCAATGTAGATATGTAGTTCTGGGTGTGTCTAAATTATCGGCAATTGCGGTCTTCTATGCGTTTTTGTTCGAAAGCCCGACAAAAAAAAATCATTTCTCAAACTTGGTTTCGGGATGATGTTGCGTGCTAGAACGTTGCCATCATCTATTTACTGAAGGTGTATAATGCAGAGTCTGTAGGTTTTAGATCTCCAAAGTGAGACCTAGGGATGCGAAAGACTTAAGCGGGAGTTAGAAAGGTGACAGCTGCAGAACCGCTTTAAGCGCTCGCATAAGGCATGATGAAATGCCACAAGCCATTCTTAGTGGTCTGCCAAGTGTCTACATTGAAGTCAGCGGCACTGTCCACAATATTACTGTTCCGCATTCTTTAGCTGAAGATCTCATTTCCTGGCAGACAACTGTTTCCTTTTTTTACCCAGTATTTTCTGACTGAAGATTCTAGTTTAGCGCTGAAGGAAAGTATGTATTAATAGTTTCTCTGTGAGCCGGGAAAACTTAAATTCAAGAGAACCATGTTAAAGAAAGCACAATACAGTATATCGCTTTGCCTAAACCTTTTTATTTCTGACATCGAAGATCGTGTATTCTGCCCTCTAGACAAGATTTTTTGTAGAAAAAATAAAGAAATAGGTGCCTGTATTTTATTTCTTCCAAGAACGGAAGGAAACTACCATTTAAAGGGTCAAAATATGCCCTCTGAGGTTTGTCATTGATAGCCCAGTAGTGTGACAACTCAATGAGCAGTGAAATAAGCTAAGTAGTGACTCATGGTGACCGCGCTTACCGAGATGTGGTGCCATATATAATTTTTGGTTGATTTTGCTGGACTCGAACCTGTATCAGCTCACTCTCCACTGAGCTATGGCGACACTTTCTCTTGAAATTTCTGACTGACGTTTCAATTGCTCGTTTTCTTATTTTTTTTTGGGTCATTTGATGTCGGTGATTTTCTCGACGGTACTGCCGCGGTATTGACCAATATATAAAGTAACCTTTACTCTTCCTTTTGAAGCTCTTTTTGGCTCTCTGTGCGCTAAGAGAACGACTTTACTGTCAGAATTCTTCGCCTTGTGCAAATCTCGCTTCTGCACCCATTGCCAGTCCGGTCGTGTTTAGAAGTTTCATTATGCATCTTTTTTCTTTTGTTGTTGTTAAATTTTTTGTCGTTTGTGTTCTTTTTACTGGGTGTTATGAAACTGGTTGCGCGGATTAAAGTATAAATATTCTAGGCGTGTGTGATGATGTGTTGTTGTGAGCAGTTCAAATGAATTGATTTTTGCTGTCCCTACCGAAACTTTTTTATTTTTATCCCCAAACAACTGATTCGTTTTGCTGGTGATAAATATTTATGACTGTGGGAGATGTTTTCAGTTAGTTAGGGTATAGGGTGTTTCAAAATTGAAGTCATAACTAAAACTAGGAGCAAGGCTGGGTAGGGGTTTGCGTTCTTCAAAAACGTTCAACCCCACTCTAGTGGACTTCGGTTGTGTTCAGGCACCCTGTATTATAAGTTTTCAGAGCAACCCATTGTTCTGAAGTTGGGTCATGGGTGGCAGCTCAACAGGGCGGGCTGTTTTCTAAACTGTTCCACAAATTTAAATGACGAGGAAGTCGAATCAAACATTGAAATTGGTCAGCACGGCTGACTGTAGGCCGTCTGGCGGCGAATCCAGTGGCTAATTTACCGCAATCGATAACAAATGAGTGAGTGGGACTCGTGATCGAATGATCGATCAACTTCATTGGAAGCGGTAATCCCAATTCCTCACATTTTGATGACCAGCCACTCGTTAACGGGTATGGTAATTCGTTCCCAGGATGCAGCGATAATTATTTAGCACGTAAGCCTTCAGATTCTTTCAGTTTGAATCCTATGGTTATGGCTATGGTTTTTGAGGAAAAATTATGACCCTCGGTTGGGATCTTGTAACATCTCGCAGTTCTTTGAAACTTGTGGAGTTTTTGAATGTGTGCTGTCTGTACTCGTAAATCATAGGCTTAGCTTTGCAGCTGAATTTTCAGTTTTAGTAGCCTTGTAAGTTTAAAGCTTGGTTGCTCTTAGAACACGACGCGATCAGAACGACAAACCAAGTATGGAGGAAGTTGTACCTCCAGAAAGATCTGGCCTATTCTAAACCTCACTCGATCTAAAAGGTTGCTCATCAGCACCGTTATCGGTGTTCTCACATGCCAGAAGGATGTGACTCTTCTCAAATGACTTTTGCAGAATCTGCAGGGACGAAAAGGATGAAGAAACAATCCTCCATTTCCTCTGTACCTGTCCTGCCCTATCCCAAAGAAGGTAGCTCTATCTAGGAGCCTATTACTTCGACAATTTGATCGAATTATCACATTCTGATGTCAAAAGTATCCTCAGCTTTATCAACAGCTCTAAATGGTTTCAATAGATGAAGTGGCACCTACGGTGTAGATCCCAGTGGCATCACAAAGGACCTTCCTTAACCTACGTGTGTCTGTGCCTCATGTGGACAGCTACCTTTCCTACCTACCTATCTACTGCCGACTTTCCTTTATATTGCTTGGGTGGACAACCATTTCTTACTTTTATCCCTATTTGATCGGAATTCTCTTGGCATTAATTCTTGGTCTTAGTCGACATCTCCAAACGTCCTGTTTCTAGACGCTCAGCTTGCGTTTTGTAGCGTTGTGGCGTTTCTTGTGTCTTTGTTTAAACTCAGATCTTGCTTTATCTTAAGTTTGAAGAACTTGGTCAGTTCCTGTAATGACTAAGCCGGCCGATCTCTGTATTAACGCTTATTTTCCTATTTATAAAGAGGAGAACGTATTGGCCGTGTTTCCTACAGAGACCGGTTTCACTACTCACTGTAGTCACTTCTTTCCATGTGCAGGAGGGTAATCACTTTGTCCTGGATGGTATATAGAGATGGCTTCCAACTGTAAGGTTGTCATTCTGAGCATCTGAGTTTGATTTCGTTCCAAACTGCGTCATCTGAACTCATTTCCACAAAAACGTTGTGAGCATTTTTCCCATAGATGTGATGCTTATCCGCTGACTTCTGGTGAAACGACCTTTTTCTCCTTGGCAGGTTCCTTACTTTCGGTTTTTTCCTTGGTGGAATCGTGACCTTATTAGCAGCTTTGTCTGTGGCGGGTATCCTCCTCTCGTCCGAATGTCGCCGTCGCTTATCGACTAGGATCGCCTTGGTCTGATCAAACTTCGTCCTCTCACAGGAGCTAGTGTTTTGCCTGCTGGTGCGCCTCGTTTGTGTCAACTTCTCGTCACTCTTTCAGGAAGAACACGTGAGCGACTGCGGCCAAACCATTTGTGCTTACCATGTTTTCCTTTGATTGACTTTGCCTTGCGCTAGTCACTAGCAGTTGCCAACTTTTGTGGACTACCTGTTGCGTTTGTGAAAGTCTTCTCTGCCGTATGGAAGTCACTCTTCAGCTAGCATCAACCTCTTGTTGTGACGTTTATAAGTTTGTCGGTATAATCAACCCCTGTGAATACAAACTCGTTTCCTTTAGTATCTTTAAGACGGAATAGGTAGTTTGTTTCTGTGTTAGCTTTGAGATCTCAGTCGGGATATTTGAAACCTTGCTTTGATAGTCTGAAATTTGTCTTAAAAAGAAGAAGTCGACTTTATCACCCAGCCTCCAATAATCATCCCAGACCAGCGAATTTCTGACTATCGGAGCATATCCTGTCGGAAGGTACTTTCATTTCCCATAAATTGATAATTTAACGACTTCGTTCCACCCGGTATACGTAAATGTTGCAAAAATTTTGCGACATTTTAATATCTACTTTCACATTCCGGATCCCAGTCGACTTGGACACTAAACTTCTGGCCACCATTCAGCTGGTCATGGTTTAAAGGCTTTATTACCCAGAACGGGGAGAAAATACTCCGTTTCCCTGATCATCAGCACAGTCCATTCTTATTCGCGGCATGTCACAACAAATAAAAAAAAAACTGCACGATTACACGCCTCAATAATTGCTTAGCGACCGGAAGTACTGAGCGAGATGCAAATGGATGCTGGCTTGCAATGCGACAGATCCGTCAGACACATATTTTACAAAAAAATTACGCGTCTATCGACGACACATCCATTTTTAATACAACAAAATTGTTGACGAAATTAAATTTACATTTATCGGCGATAAAAATTCCACACGAGCGAATATAAATAAATCAAGCGACCAACAACAACCGCCGGCGTGTTGCTTTATTTTATTTTTTTTCGCCACTTAATTGCGATTTCAATTTAAATTTAAATTTATTTCTACATTTTTGTTTCATTTGTTTATTGATTTACCTGAGCCGTTTGTCTGTTTCCGTTGGGTAATTGAAAAACGAAATTATCGCGAATAACTTGCCTGGAAACAAACAATTAACGTCGCATAGTTTGATCTGACAAAGAATGGCGGCCCTGCAAATGCAATTCCTTGCGGATTTGTCGCCCGTTGCAACCCCCACCCAAAGAGGTTTTCGGGTCAACCATTTTGGTGCCAACCCTTGACGTGGCTGTCACTTCTTTAATCTTTGGGTCACCCATAAACAAATTTTGTTTGACATCAAAGCCCTATTGGTGTCATTTCATCGGTGGATTTCAGTTGCAGTTTCGTTTTTTTGTTGAAAGAGGGAAAAATCGGTGACAGGAGGGGATTTAGCACAGAAAGTGATTGCAGGGTAATGGCATCGTGTCGCCACAACTATCGTTTTGACGGCTTCCATGGATTATATTGGATAATCGGGGTCTGACAATTGGATTTGGATTTTCGCTGAACGGTGCACTTTTTGTCGTTGAGGAAGGTTTTCGTTGAGCTGGGGACTTTTGTGACAATGTAATGGGGAATTTGACATTTTTGGACAGTTACTAGTGTAAAATATGTCGTTGCATTAAAAACAAGTTGGGCTAGGGTTGGACCACCTGAAGCGAATTTATTTTTTTACTCTTGCAGTTTGACGACTTAGAGTTGCTAGTTGGGGAACAAACCAGTTTCCTATATTCTGGAGTAAAGTAGTCAACGAACTCCTTATCGATCTGGAAGGTATTGTTTGTGCAGATAACTTATCGCTGGGGAAACACCCCGACTCCTTAAAAGACGCCCTCTGACATGCTTTGCTCTTGATTTCCAAATGGCACTCTAGCAGTGGCCAGCGGGGTGAACGTGGGTCTCAACCCAAAAGTATCTCCAGCTAGCTCGATCGTTAGCAAGCTACCTTTAGTTTTGCTCGCCAAGTTGTGTAAGCACCCTTTTCACTTGTGCGCACCGACTGAGTCGCGGTATTCATCTACTGCGCTGTCTCTCCGGAGTAGATTCGAAGATTCTCTAGGCCAGATCGTTGGTTTTATACGGTCAACAGATTGTATGTGGACTGTTGTGAATAGTCCATACAGTTCGCGGACACGAGGCCAAATACTACGCGAAGAGCTTTTCTCTCTTACAAGCCAAAGCGACCTCATTCACTCTGATAAATCGATGCGTTTACGGCATAGAGAAGAACTGTCACGTAAAACCGATTCGCATCCATTCGAGGTCCATTTCTGTAGACCAAGTGGCCAACTAATGATGGCAGTTAGTCGTCGTGGCTCAGTGGTTGGGTTAGGCTAGGTAGAGTAGGGTTACGCAGCCAGCGCTTGCATAAGACACTAGACACCATAGTGGGCCCATCGGGATTCCTGTGAAACCAAAAAAAAAGAAGGCAAAACCTAAACCATTTCCTGAAAGCATTTGATTGCCCTACAGAGTTTTACCATGTTCCCATAGCTGTCATAGCCTAGCTTCTCTAGATTACTAAAGAAATTCTTGCCGAGAAGCTTCATGCGAGTCCTGGCAATTCCGTGGCCAGTTCTTCGACCCTTTCGTTTCCCTCAATGTCACAATGACCCGGCACCCAACAAAGTTTTACTCGATTCTGCGTACACAATGCCTTCAGCATTTCGCGACATTTCGAAACTAGTGCAGATCTGACGACAGCGCTTTAAGTGCGGCTTGATTATCAATGTAAATGGCGATATCCCTTCCAGATATCGATTTAATCCCTAGTGATTCCGCAGCTATAAGCACAGCCAGAACCTCTGCTTGGAATTCGCTAGAAGTATCCGGGAGTCTTATGGATACTTTGAGGTCTGCCTCTTGGGAGTAAATCCCGGTACCCGCACTTATTTATTTTTGAACCATCCGTGAAGACCGCAATCTCATCCGCGTTTCTCTGCCAGTCCTCCCTCTCAGGATACAACGTGATGAGCCTCAGCACCCTATTGGCTGCCAGGTGTTTTATCTGTAAGTCTAGCGAGAGCAGACGCAAAAAGGTGTCTAGAGGGTGTTGATCGAAGAGCACCCGTGATGGCGATACTGGCAGTTCTTTGTACTGCTGCTAGCTTACTTAGCGTTGTTTTCTTACTAGTTGCCTTCCACTAGACGAGTGCAGTATGGGTCTGACTATTGCTATGTATAGCCAGTGCATCATACTTGGTTTCAGGCCCCATTTACTACCAGCTACTTTCTTGCATGCAAAAAGAGCATTATGGGCCTTTCTAACGCTTTCTTGTTTGTTAAGATTCCAGTTCAGTCTTCTGTCAAGGATTACCCCAAGATATTTGGCGCTGTCTGACAGGGACAGCTCGACCGTTTCAAGTTTAGGTAGTCTGAAGGGGGGTATCTGGTGTTTCCTTGTGAAGAGAACTAATTCTGACTCTACCGGGTTGACGTTCAAACCACAATCTTTTGTCCATTTACTCAAGGTTGCTAAGGCACCCTCCATAATGTTGTTGATTGTGTCTAGACATTTCCCCTCTACAATTATGACTACGTCGTCCACATAGGCATAGACGTTTAGTCCTTTTAAGCTCTTTTTAGTCCAGAGGCTCAGTGGTTAGTGCGTTGGATTGCTGAGCGAGCGGCGTAGGTTCAAGCCCCAGCCATGTCCACCTCCGAGAGTACACTTTGTCATGAAAACAGAGAGTTTTCGGGATATACTTGAGTCTAGTCCAGGCTGTCTTCAGTCACGAACTTGAAGTTAGTTGCGGTCTCCTTCTACTTGTGCATTCCATCTTATGGAATGTCTTTTTTTACTGGGTTGTTAGATGCAGATCTCTGAGATGGTTAGGGTGTATATGAACACCCACCGCGAAGATGGTCGGATTTTCTGTTAAGATCGTCGAAACAGGTCAAGAGTCCTCTATTCCTTACGAAGCTTACTATGACGAAAGAATTGGGTTTGCTCTCGCTAATTCAGTGTACAGTTTAGGAAAAACTGAAACCCGGCAGATGCAACTAGGACTGACCATGTCTTCATCGGTTAGAGTTTTGTCACTATTACGTTCCACAAAGATCCAACGAGATATCAGAGAATCGGAAGGTCCCCATTCGAAGCTCTGGGTGACTGCGTTATTTGGGAATCATCCACCTGATAGCATGATTCAATCGTAAAAATCTGAAGACCCGGGCTTTTAACACTTGTGAGGTTTACGATCCTTGTGGCTATAAAAATGTAGACGTTGGATGCAAAGCCAGTCCCAAGGCGCTTGTAGCACAAGGGCTACCACAAACAAAGAACAGTAAATGCACATTCTCCATTCAGTGGAGAAATGCATTTCCAATGGCAATTTCCCATTCATCTGCGTCCTCTTAACAATTATTACTCAAGGGAGACACTACAATCCCATAAGAGGACATTCGTATGCTCAGCATCTGTCCCCTCATAGATAAGAAATTCGCTCCAAGAAAGTAAATTCCCTTATAATACGCAAAAAATTTCAAAAATTTTTCGAGCTGGTGGCATCCTCCACTGGATCCTCCCTTGTGCCGCCCCACTTGCCATAGCGATTAATCTCTGGCGGAGTGCAGTGTGCACAAATTCCCGAGACTGTAATTAAAATCTCCCAAGAAAATCCATAGAGAAAATCCACCTCGCCTTCGTTGCTCAGATTCTTGCAGACAGATACGAGTACTCGTATTTGAATTCCACTTAAACTAGCGGTTTAGCTGTTTAGATGCATTTTTATCGTGCGACTCTCTAATCCAATTCAAATGTGGTTCACTAATCGAATTGGTGGTGGTGCGCGCCTACCTCTGTGCCTATTCATCTGCTGGTTGTGACCCAATTGAGTGTGAGGATAAAACTACTGAAATGCGTTCCAATATAATCACCTGTTCTACCGTTAGAAGACGAAGAAGTTGCATAATAGATTTTCTAAATGGAAAAACTCGTTCTATATCTCGCAAGGAATTTGGAATATTTTGTTCGCTGTTGCCAGTCGGGTTTTCGGAGCCGTCACATGGCTTTGGCTTGTGGTACACAAATTTGAATAAATTTGAAATAAAGACGAGACACGATTTTAAGTTGTTTGGAGTCGGGAATGTCATTGGTAGCGATAGCGCTTTATCTGAAATGTGGTCAATAAATTGATGAAGGGGTTTCACATTCACATTTGCTGATATGCCTACAGAATTGCTTTTTGACATTTGTTACACGAATCAGTGTTTGGCTGAGAGTGATGCCTTTGATGATATTTGTTTGAAGTTGTCGCTTAGTGCGCCATACAGTATCGCAAACGGACATGTGGTACAGTCCTAAGAGGGGGCTAGGTTAGGCTAGGTTCAGACAGGTGGACACCAGATTCGTCCACCACAAGAAATATCAGCTCCAGGAACCAAGAATGTAACGCGGAGTGCGTTGGGAATCAGTAACGACACTGTGTATGGAACCACTTCGACCCACAGATAAAGCTTTTATCTTTTGAATGTCGAGTTCAGCTGGATCGTTAAGATTATCATAGAAATATTCCTCAAGAGTTTTTGTTCTAAATATTTCTGGGGCAGGGCAAGTGCACAGTAGGTGGGTTGAAGTTATTGTATTTCCTTCTCTCCATCTCTACAACTTCAACAGAAATGATTGGAGGGGAACCCTAATCTAAGTGCATGTCTCCCTATCAAGCAATGTCCGCTAAGAACCCCTATTAGTGAACCTAAGCTTTTTCCGGTTTGGTGGATAAAAGACTCTCCGTCTTTTTTAAATCCAGCTTGGGCCAGATTCGTTTTGACAAAAGACAAATGCTGATACTGTCCCACCTATTGTTTGCCAGTTTCCTGGCATCAATATTGAGAAGGAATTTCATCGATTCAATAGGAGCAGACGGTTCCTCCAGATTTTCGGGGAGATACCGTCCTGCGCCTTCTTTTGCCAGCTCGTCCGCTTTGGAACATCCCTATGTCCTGCGACCCAGCACAGGATTGGGTCATATCT
The DNA here is from genome assembly GCA_917880715.2 of Matsumyia berberina. NCBI lineage: Eukaryota > Metazoa > Arthropoda > Insecta > Diptera > Syrphidae > Matsumyia > Matsumyia berberina. The sequence goes on along the minus strand of OU862871.1, from coordinate 84,907,394 downwards.
GTGTGCAATCTTGTTAAGAGATCTGCGGTACTGCCTTACCAAACAAGTCCCAAGCGGGACTAACTAACTAAGTTTTGGGGTCTAATAGTTGACCATTATTAAGGACATAATTGGCTAGCGGGCTCCTGATTCATAAACTGCCCTCCTTATCGACAGGACGGCCACTTTCCATGGACCAGTATGGCTAGTTCTGGCTTCTCGATGAAGAATGGCTCTATCAAGAGTCCATTACCGACTTTTTACTACCAAACAGAATTAATAGCTGTTTCATAGATTCAGTCTTGGTTTGACCTCGAAGTGAACGCCGTAAAAACTTTGAAGTTGTGGAGATGGACAAATGCTTATTGATTTCATCAAAGCCACTTATGTTCTTATTTTATTGCTGTTTAAACTTCCACAAAGGCTCTTTGAAAACGTGTGTGTGGTTCAGCAGAATAGACAGGCTAGGCACAGTCAGTGCTGTTACCAATGATCTCAATTCGCAGCTAGCTGTGGCTAGTTTTTGCATCAAGTTGGTTAAAGTCTCTTTGTTTGGGCGCACTATTTAATGTGATGCACCGTCGTTCCTGGGTGGATTCGTTGGAAGACGATTCGCAGGAATGACGAATCTTCTATAAGCAATCACTGGTCTTCGATAAGCTTCTTGTGTAGGATGGTAGAGGCCTTAAGCCGTCCAAATTCTTTGGTTCTCAATCTCCGTATTTGGTCAAACAAACTACGATGTGAGAAATTGTACCTTTGACGCCTTACTTGGTGGCATTTTCAAAGCTTCATAGTGAATCTGCATGTTCGCAAGACGTTTGTATAATATTTCTTCGTACTAGTCGCTTGATGTCTAACAGAAGGCCATGCAAATCTTCGTCTTTCTCCGTCGAGTTCTCTTCTTATCCCTTAGTCTGTCTTTGAAAACTTTTCGCCTTAGATGCATCATCATACGAGAGCTATTGCGTCATAACCATGAGGGTCATAATGGACATTTATCCACAACCAAACTTGATTTAATAACCGAGGTTAAGGGTAGCACCTTCCTTCTTTTTCTTGTGCTCACACCGTATAAAGCATTGACCTTGGTCGCTCAGAAGATCCAGGTGGCGGAGGAAGCTTAAAATAAGCTGTGCGATTAGAATTCAGAGTCTGCTTCTAGCTATGGCAGCACAATCACACAGCGTATCCCCGGCAATCTCAATATTTTCTAAGCATCTACCTCATAGAAACTGAATTTGTCGAAATCATTTCGACTTCCGGATTTTGTCAGTGTCTTCCAAGCAAAGCTCCTTGCTATTCGGGAAGCCTGCCGTGTGTTAAAAACTCCAACACCCATCTACAATACTGCTATCTTCATTGACAATCAAGCCGCTATCAAAGCTACTACGAATTCGGCCACTACATTCTCAAAACTGGTAAAGCAATGCCAGGAGGTCAAGGAATGTCTGGCGGTCTTCTGACCTTCTAAGAACAGTTGGCAAAGGTCCGAGGGGACTGTGCACAGTTTCCTGAGATGATAGTAGAGTGAACACTAACCAAGAAAGGCAAGAAGTCCTTTGGTAGTCTCTTGATATTTGAGAGGTCGATGAACTTCTTGACTGAACGAAAACAATGTTTTAGGCTCCATTTGGCGGCTTATTCTCTTTGGATCCAAGAATTTAGTTCAGATTTGATGTGGCTTGTGTTCAAGCCACGAAATGAAGGCCGATGAAGGGTGTTTCGGAAACCTTTTATTTGCCTTTTTCTTGCATTATATTCCTTTGTGACTAGGAACTCAGATGATTGTTATTTGTCAGATGTTTTACCTTTCAGCAGGTTATGACAAACCTCCAGGGGCATAGTTTGTCATAGAAAAGCTTTTCAATCCGTCACTCAGTGTTGGCTATAAAAACTATAGGTCCCTCCTATGTGTGTGGAAGTAAAACACGCGCAGCATGAATTGGGGCGAGAAGCCAAGGCTTGGCCCTGCAGTGCCGATTATTTATTTATTTTTAATGGGCTGCCTAAGGGTGATCAAACAGTCCAGACAAGCTTGACCCTAAACCCGAATAGATGTAAAGGGCTTTTATAGCAGTTGTTTATATATACATACCTATATATATGTAGACTAGTTCTGCGCAGGTTGTGTACACACGATCTTCTGCCTGGGCAATTGCTACATACATCATAGTCTGTATGTAGCAATTGATTTCTACACCTACCCCTTTATTCATTTTATTGATCCACCACCCAGAGTGCAACCTAGTCTTTCATGGTCCCACTCGCTCTGTTCTAGACATCAGATTTTGAATTGTAGCTCTCACTGCTTCATCATGAAGTAGCGAGAGTTGGTTTGAAGTCTTAAGCTGTCCTGTGGTATTGATTGGAAGGGAGGTAAATGTTTGTTGCGCTGTTGACTGTTTTTATGGTTGTTGCATGCAGTGGAGAAGGTTCTACAAGAGAAAAGGAGCATATGACATTCATTAAGTTAAAATTGGCAATTCCTTAAGGCTTTGGTAGTTAATTTTGAGCCTGAGTTTGTTCAACTTTTTTTCACCACCTTTTCGCAGCCTACTACTGATGGTTTCGTGATTGTTGCCTCCAATGAATGGAAATCGCTTTGTTGATGGTTCTACTAAGTTCCAGTTGAGTCTATGGTTCCTGGTGATTTATAGAAATTCGAATTCTGTGAAGTAGGTAATCAGGGTTGTTGACATTAAATAATTTTACTTGTCACGGCTGTCCTACTGAAATTGAATCTTGGTGGACCGCTTTTGTTGCCGCAACCTTGGCAGTTCTTAAGTCCGTCTAGATTGTGATGCACTTGCGCTTAGGGCTCAGAGACTATGGCCCCTTCTGTACTGTCGAGACACAGCGAAGGTAAAGGGGAACGGTGGCTCTGAATTGGTTTTGGATGTTTGTGCGCTGTAATGAGGAGCAAAGACCGCGTGTCGTTAAGCGTTCTAAATTCAATTCAGGCATGAATCTCCGTACTTCACAGTTCCTTGCCTAAAGATGCGTGCCTACTCCGCATTGTTCAAGGTTTCCAAATGTCACACCACTCTTGCGTGACCATCGTTGCGTGACTACATTCCAAGAAACAATGCGGTAGGTTTGCCTGTTCTTGTTGGCACAACTTTTCGCTACAAATGCCCAAAGAACAAATGTAACTACCTTCACATTGAATCCGTGCTAATACAATTACACGCCAATCATTATAATTTACAACGAAAATAAATACGCTTCGTAATTTAGCCAACCTACTCTCGTGTAACCCACCCACATGATCATGACAACGATCATGAAACTCATCAGCACATCAAACGCCAGCACAAGTCTACCATAAACTATTCCAACAAACATCACGTGAACACGATTCAATAACTGTGTATTGAGGCAGCATTGAACTTCCCGCTAAGGCTGCGCCTAACCCAACCACAAATTTCCATCGAACACGACTTTAAATAGAGACTTGGCCAACCACACGATCATTATCAGGCCAAATAATTGCTGCTAACATCTCACAGCCATGTGGCCAGGCCAGGCCGTCGCATCACTCCGCTGTGTATCTAAAACAATTGAAAAGTATCTCGAGAGGAAACTGTGTATTTACCGCGAAAGTAATTTTCCATGACATCGCCAAGTGGCTTGAGAGGGTTGTGTGGTGGCGGCTGAGGATAGCGTGAGCTTACCTGCCCATGAAATTTTCGCGCGCTGAAACAGAGGATGAAGGGGGACGGGCTCCAAACATGGAGCTAATCTATTTTCCAACGGGAACATGAAACCGATTTCATTTGCTTGGCGCTTATCTCCGATTGCCAAACGAATGGCATGGCAATTGTCTACAGACAGCTTCCACATCTGGCGCGGTCCTTCGCTCTGTGGTGCCGGCTTGTTGTGTCCAAAATCTTAATCGTTGTCATCATTGCTGTTGACGTCGTCATCTAATTGAAATCCGACACAGACAATGATTAGCATGAGGACGCGCTATTAATTGCAAGCTATACCGTTGTTGTTGCTGCCGCTCTGTTGTGTTATTGTTGTTCCATTCCATTGTGAGCTGCAATTTGGTTGTCGTTTGACGTTTTGAGTTGGCAAAGGTAGCCATTTTGGGTAATTACCCAACCATCGCCAGCGGTTTGGCTGCAGCTACAAACAGATACAACAAGCGGAACTTTAATTAAGACGTCATTTTGGCGTTTTTCTTTCTCTGTGTTTGCTTTCCGGGAAGTTGTTAACTCGTGGAAATGGAATGGTGATTGGGTTGGTTTTTGTGGGTTTTTTTTTTCTGTTTAATTAAATAAACTGTGGGGGAGAAAGGCAGAAAAAGGTCGAAAAGTCAGATGGGAGACTGTTGGGGCAGTTTAAAGTTTTCCTGAATGAGGGCTTAACTAGGCCGGGACAGTGCTTTCTGCCGCAATGGGGCCATCCTGGTGCTTTGGTGTGCAATTAACGATGATGGGTCATTCGGTAGAGAGAAGTGGGTACTTGAACTGAATAAAGTGAGAGAAATCGATGGAAAATTTCATGGCTACCGAAGCCCTCAAAGCAATGACATTCTTCAATCATTGGATTGGGTTCTTCGCCCGGAATTCTGTACCTTGTGCAGTGTTTAGAATTTGATAGTTCGTTTGAGTCGAATGCTCTTAGTTTGTGGTGGTCCTCACAAGCTTTTAGACCAACTGTAGGTCCATTGTGGTATGCTATGGTTGACTCTAAGTCTACTCCTGAAACCATTTAGATTTCCTAACGTAACAGTTCAGGTCTGCTGTACAGGCCGTGTTCGGATCATTTGGATTGTTGAAGCGGCTATTCTAAATCTGGCAAGGGCGGAGCACTTGAAGAGGAAATGCACTACGGACTTCTCATCGCTGCAGAAACTGCCACGGACTATTCTTAGTCGTTGAGCATGGCAACTTAGGATGCGACATTGGTCGGTTTTGAGAGGTTATCTCTGGACTAAACCTGTAAGAGATCTACTTAGGATCGAGGATTTTTTAAAAGAATGAATGCTTGATGCGGGCTTTAGCTGGCTAAACCCTATTTATCATGCAATCCAACCCCTCTGAAGCTTTTCTTAGCCTATATGGGGCTCATAGCAGATTATGAACGGGTTTTTGTCTTATTCGCTAATAATGTACCTCTAGTCTTCGTACTTCTGCAAGGCATCCGCTGCGTTCGAACAACATATGTTTGGCGTTGGCTTGAATGCAGTCGCTATTGTGGCAAGCTGGGCACACTATTGTTTCTACTCTTTCTGCAATTTCTAGCCGTAGCTGGAGGGTATTGGGAGAACTGTCTTCTTAAGCTTATGCTTAGTACTTCTTTCCGGTAGACCTAGCTGTTTCAACTTATTTTCATTTCTCTACTTTCCTACACAGTTTCAGGTAATTTTTGAGGTCCGAACGTGTTCTATACAAACATTTTCTGGCCACCAAATCACCTCAAGGTTGATCTGTGCCAGTTTTTTTTTCCTAGAATTCTCATACATTCTTATGTATGCAAGCCAGTCTTTCCAACAGAGTCTAACATGAACAGCATACTATACTCAGTGTAAATAGTATCTCTTACCCTAGGAATTCCTAAAGAAATGCCAATGTGGAATCTATTTGTGGAACCTATTGCATTTTATCATCCAATTTCATGATGCAATGTGTTTCCAAATCAATCAACCTTATATGTACACAATATCTCGTTTAATTATGACAAATAGTTCTTCAGAACACAATCATATCACACCGCGTAGATAAGAGTACCATTGGTAAAAGAAACACAAAATTCCAAAACACTAACCGAGAACAACACTTTAGATAAGGCAACACCCCGTTCGTAGGGGCGTACATACTCAATTCAATGACCCAACAACCCATAATTCTGTTCCCGAGATAGCACACACTAGGTAAATATAAACAGCAACACACATGTGATCCATGATCCACTCGACTGTCGCGCGTTTTAATGACACATGTACTCCTCGCATTAATCACACAAAATTTCTCCGCAAATTATATGAATAATTATTGAAATCATCATCTCTCTCTGTTCCTACCGTCGTCGTCGAGGAGGGGCGTCCAGTTCAAATAAACCACCCCGTGTCGTCGCCGTACCACCGTCCAAACCAAACATAACCCAACAAATCTGTGTCACAGCACATCACGGATGGAACTTTCTGTTGACAGATTAAAAATGACAAAAGGAAGATAAACAGACCGTTATGTGTCACGTCAGGTAAAACTAAGTCAAATATTTGACAGAGGGCTTTGTTGTCCCATAATATACGATGGCGTGTGTGTGTTGGTGTCTGTGTCCTGCGTAATTGTCGCGCCAGTAGCCGCGGCGAATTACAATATAAAGCGTGCGTAACACTAGCAGTATATCAGTCGGAAAATCTACTTGCTCGGTAAGAGTGGGATAACAGCGGTTACCTCATCGATGTTTGTCGATGGATGGATTGGTAATTGTTTATTGACAGATTGGTGATGATTTACTTTTGACACGGGGCTCTCCAAATCGAAGGGAAAAACTTTAAGTTTTCCAAGTTTTAAAGGCTTACTTTCGTTGGTGCGACTAAGTCGTTCAATGATGGATTCATTCTGGTCTAAGTGAGTCTGTACTTCGTGCAGACAACTACTTGAACTTAAGTTTGATTGTTCTTGTTACAAGATTCGATTAATTGGATGAAAGACGAGACAATTAAGCAGCTAAGTGTGGGGAAATGTCAGGACTATCGACTCAACTTTGAGAACAGCCGGTGACAGTTTGGGAGAGGATATTTATTTTGGGTGTGTTGGTTTTTTTTGCATTCTTATGCCCAGATTTATGCTTTGTCACACTTGGAAGATTTAGACGCACTATGATGCTCAGATGGACGCGCACAAGTTCTCAAAGTCTCTAACCATCCATCGTTCTTCTTGGAAATTTTCGTGAGACTTGAGTTGGGACTCAGGAAAGGGGTAGCATTCTCACAAGTGTCGCAAAAGCCTAGAGGTGCTCATCTTCATTTCGATGCAATTTCATGGTACAGCAGGATCAAATTTGAATTTGTGGGTTGGAAGTGCATCTGCTTTCTTAGAATTTTCTGTCGTGACTGTTTTAGCTCAGCTTTGGATTGTTGGGCAACTTCACACAGTTTCTAATCTCAGGCTTTTCTCACTAAAACTAAAATACTGTGGCGTATGTGGAACATTTTAACCGATTTTTCATGTATTCTTAGCACTTGAATTACAAAGTTGTAATGACGCAATACTGGTATCATCGTGCTCCTTCGATAGGGTTGCTCGCTGTTTTGACGACTTCATCGATGGCGTCGATAATGAGACGCTCCTTTCGGAAACGATGCCGCTATTCTTCAGTCTTTTCTTCCACCGTTTTATCATGCACAGAGAGTTAGTTCCTTTTAAGCCATGGGACTAATCAACTTCTTTCAATGTCGGAATATATTCTAGGGCATATGCTCATCTGTAAAAAAAATGTTACGGACGGCGTCTAAATGCTAAGCATGCTTGCCGGCTTCGAGGAGCCATTCTTCTCCATGCGCATCTTTTCTCAGCATCTAAAGCAGATCTCAGGCCGGTCATTGCTTTTGCGGTCTGTGGTTAGACGTTTCCACTATACCGCTTGGTATAGGACCTGTGGTCGTCACAGGAGTGGTCAGTTCCCTTCGATTCAATGGATTCAAGGTTCTTGAAGCTGACAGCGACAACTATCAATGCAGGGAGCTAGTTGTCACCGTTTTAGAATCTCCCAGCGTTTGCTACTGGCTTCTATCGTAATTGTAATTCTTCCCATCCTTCTTTCCAGGTCGGATGGAAAAGGATAAGCTTTTCAGTGTCTCGTAGAGTCAAGTCGGATACTCCGTAGTTGTTAAACTGACAATTACTAATCAAATGGATATCGGATTTCACTTCTCTGCATCTCTGCATCACTTTTAGACGGGTTTAGGCTCTAGTTTCGCATCTGGACTATTTTACAGCGAGTTTTTCGTGGCATCCTTTTCATTCTCTGGGCGAATTATCACGAAAATATCAAAAGTATCCTCAGCTTTATCAAGAGCTTCACTTGGTTTCATTAGCCGGAGTGGCACTTAGGGTAGATCCCAGTGGTATCACAACGGGCCTTCCTTTGCCTACGTGTGTCACTGTGCCTCGCATGGACAGCTACCTTACCTATCTACCTTCCATTCTCCATAATGTCCTCCGTATATTCTTGTTCCTTTTTCTCTTACCGGGGCATCGGATCTACAATGATGACTCCAGCTGATCGCCAGTGGTCAGTTCGCTAACTGCCCACAGCTTGATATGGTAATTGTTAACCGCTTCACGACCTTTAGAACATGACTAATGAGGAGGTAGTGTTCTGGCTGTTATTCGCTACATCCATGTACCACGTACCCCCCTCAATGCATTCCCAAATCATTTTAAGCCATCTCGCTGAAGCCTGGTTGAAGGCAAAGTCTTGTAAGGAAGCCCAGTCATTAGGAAACCAAAAACAATCATCCAGCAGCGACATTGTGGACTTAATTAGCATTTTAACCGCGTGCCTTTTGGATCTCCCTCTCAAGCTGTCCATGGTGCTCTGACTGCTTAAAGTCCTTCCGCTACAACATTGTATCTAACAAGATGCAACTTTGTTTTGATCTATTGTTTTTCCTCCGGCTACTGGACAATCAGCTCATAAGCGTAGTTTAACGAAATAGATGCAACCTTAGCCCACAGTAGCTTAACGACGGCGTATCTCGAACGTGTCTACACATTTTTTTCCATACATCCATATGTATGTATGTAGATCTCCAACAGCATTCCATCCCATTAAGACTTAATTTGCATAGACCGCTGTCGGTTACACTCGTCATCGACAAACAGCCAGACAGACATTCCAAAACGGAACACGGCCCATAAACAAGACGAAAAAAACATCAAACGAACCTGACTCTCAAAGTGGGACACACGAACACACGTTTAGTGATCGTTTAGGACGTTGAAAACGACGTTGTTTTTGTCGTTCTCTCTGCCTCGCCACCATTTTTGTTTTTTCAAATGGTGGGTCATATCCGGTCGATAAGCGACGAAAACTGACTCTATTGACATTCCCACAAGTGGAGTGGAGCGCGGCTCAGAGCGCCTTTTAAGACTTTGTGTGTGGTGATCGATGAACCCACTGATCGATGGAAATACCTCGGGCCCGTCTAAAAGAATGATCGTGCCGAGCTAATAGGCTCGAACTAAAACCAGTGTTGGTCATGAGAAGTCTTAATATCGCGGGAAACCGCTGCGTCTGCTGGAGCACGATCGCCCATCGATCGGTGGAAGTCGATCAGTGGCGGGATAAACAGATCCACAGATGGATTGAGAGACATGCCACGACACTAAGGCATGCGCTGTCTATACGAGTTTCCACCACTCTGGCTGCTGGGTGCAACGACCCCTCCGGCTTCATCTGGTTATCATCTGACAGCAATCGTGTATCTGATGTGTTAAACTTTTTTGGTTGCAGCAGAGTTGGGTGTCGAAAAAAGTGGATAGATTGTGGATCGTAAATTATGCACCCGAAGAATTTTCTCTCCGTTGATCCGATGGATGGAATTCCTGGGAGGAAATGGGTACGCAAATAACCAGTTTGTTGCTGCGCTGATGCAAGTGTATATATGGGTCAGAGAGATCAGTCCCTGGTCTGTGTTATCGGTCGAAATATATTGTCGATGCAATTATTCATTTAAACTGCGGAAACTGGTATCAGAGGAGAAGTCAATAATTATGTTTCTGTGCCGGAAATAAGTGGATGGTGGGAATTAAAAAAACGGATTGTTGCGTGTAGTTTGTCACGATGGAGTTAGATGAAGTCATTGAAGTTTGTCAAGGTTTGAACTAATTGAAGGTTTCTACTTTGTCTTTTCGATTTCCTATTTCGAAAATCCGTGGTACACGCTTAAGTCGTTATGTACATCTATCTTAGGTATAAACCTTTTTAAATGTCTACTAACTATTTTGGAATTTATTTGCCATTTCGCTTGTGTTAGGTTAGGTTAGCAGGCCGATAAAGTCGGTAAAATCCTCTTCATCATCTTAGGTCTATGTAGACCCGTTGTGGTACCCATGTGTTTGCCAGTTACTTTCCACTGCGTTATTTTATATGCCTGATGACAGCCACCCGGCTCACCTTGCGAACTTGAGTAGATCCGACAGTGAACCATCGGATAAATCCTCGATGTTATCGAAGAGGTATCTGCCCAGTGTTCTTTTTCTAATATTGCAGAGGCTTGGGCAACGACAGAGGAAGTGAGTCGTGTCCTCGTGCATCTCCTCGTCCCCGCATCCTCTGCAAAGGTCTTCCCCGGTCAGGTGCAGCTTTTTTGCATGATACCTGACTATATTGTTGCCTGTAATCCGAACAGCAATGACAGGGTTTTCCTGTCCATATGTAGGAGCTTGGTAATTCTGCTTTTATTGTATTCTGGCCATAGCCCTTTTGAAATTTCGCAGGTGGTCAGTGTTTTCCACCTGTTATTCGCCTCGGTTAAAGATCTTAGCCTTATTGTTTCCTTCAGATGACGAAGTGGAGGTTTAATTGTACCGTCCACTAGTTCTGGTTCTAGGACTGATCCCTTCCTTGCCAGTTCGTCAGCAGTCTCGTTGGCCAGGGACCCAGCAGAGTTTTACATTATGCTGCGTGCCAAGAACCCTCAGCTCTTTGGACAGCACTTTACAAGCTTGGATGTGATTTGCGTAGCAGCTCGTGCTTTTAACAGCCGCCTGGCTGTCTATGAAGATCGTGATATCCTTCCGTGATACCGTGGCCATTGACGCCAATCGGGCAGCTCTGGTCACTGCTAGAACCTATGCCGTGAAAACACTACTGTTGTCAGGGAGTATTATTGGGCTGCTTAGTCCTAGCTCCTCAGAGAAGACACCAGCACGGGTGCTTATGTCCATCTTGGAGCCATCCGTGTAGTTGGATTTTGTCTCATTAGGAATTTCTTTGTTCTCCCACGGTTCTCTGCTTGGAAAGATGCAAGCTTGGTGATCAAGGGTTTGATGAAGTCCAGATACGGAATCATATAATCAGATTCGATAATTGTGCCCGGATATTTGTGCAATATCTGGGCGCGTCCATATGAGCTCGCTCTCCAGAGTTCAGACTGGTCTAATCTCAGAGCGCTCTTTACTGTAGATTCTTGCTTGTAGAGTTCTAGGGCTAGCAGATTGAGAATTGTCTCCAACGCTGCTGTCGGAGTTGATCTCAGTGCACTAGTCGTTCCAATGCAAGCTAGCCTCTGTATCTTAATCAGGACTTTGAGGTTAGTGGTTTTTGTTGCAGCTAGCCACCAGACTAAACCTCCTTACGTTAATATCGGTTTAGAGCGTTAAGCGTGTTTAGAGCGCCTTGCACAAGCTGACTGATAGTGTCCAGATATCTGCCCGTTGCAAGCAGCACAACAGCGTCAGCGTAAGCTATCACATTTACACCGCCGTACTTCAATTTCATGAGTAGTGCATTAATGACAAGGACCCAAAGTAAGGGGGATATAACCCCTCCTTGTGGGGTTCCTCTAGAAACAGTCATTTTAAAATGAGCTTCTCCTAGTTCGGCATTTACGTGCCTATCACTCAGCAAGTCGTATGACAGATTTACAATAGAACCGTTAACATTGATATTTTCCAAGGCTCTCTTAACCGCAGATAGTTCGACATTGTTGAAGGCACCCTCAATGACTAGAAATGCGGCTTATAAGTGCTTATAAGGTGTCGTAGCAGAACTTGGCTGACCTAGATTCCATAGAGTGTTAGGTTAATGCTTTTAGCTCTACCTGACTGTCTGAGTAGATACGAACTTTGGCGCCCCTAATATCTTTATCGAGGTTTATCCTAGTTCAGATCTCGATGGCATGGATTTCAGCCAGGAGCACGTCGGGGCACATCCCCAACTTTTGTGTTGGGTTCAAAGACGGTAATACTAACTTCAGATTCCGTTTTTCATCCATTGGTGAACCATACCAGAATCCTTGGTCCGATAAAGGCTCTCCATTAGACCAGTCGACACGATCTAATATTTCTACCTCAAATAGCCTTCGCAAGCAAATAAGCAAAATAGGCCTGCGCTAGATCCAATGCAACAAGTTTTCTCTATAATTCTCACAAAACTCGAGGAGCAAAGCAAGACAAATAAGCTCATATTCGAAAAACTTAACAACCTCGAGCATAATGCTCGCAAGCCACGGACAAAATTATGAACATGAACCAGTTTCTTAAAATTTTAACATGGAACGCAAACGGCCTTCTGCAAAGAATCGACGAACTGGAAGTATTCCTACGCAAACAGAACATTGACATATGCTTGATTTCTGAAACCCATCTGACAAAGGAATCTCGGGTTAAAATTAGAGGATACTATGCTTATCATGCATACCACCCATCCGAAAGGGCTAGGGGCGGATCGTCGCTCTTAATTAAAGACTGTATTGAGCACTCTTTGAATTCACCGATAGAACTCGATGCAATGCAAATAACTTCAGTTCGAGTAAAAACTAAAAATATGTATTACAACATCGCGTCCATTTATTGTCCTCCGCGATACACGCTAGAAAAGAATGACTTAATACGTCTATTCAACTCACTTGGACCGAAATTTATTATTGGTGGCGATTTCAATGCGAAACACACCTTTTGGGGTTCGAGATGCATTTCACCTAAAGGCAGACTTCTCTACGAAACCGGCATGCAATTTGCTGTTGACTTCTTTTCGACGGGGAAACCGACTTATTGGCCCTCCGACATAGCAAAAATGCCTGACCTCATAGACTTCTTTATTGGAAAAGGGGTAGTGAAAAACTTAACGAACATCGAGGAATGCTTTGATCTCTCCTCAGATCATTCACCAGTCATATTGACAATAAGCGAACGCCTAATAAGAAAAGAAGGAGCGCCCAGATTAACTAGCAACAAAACTAACTGGGACGGCTTTAGGAAAGCTTGTGAAGAAAATATTGCCCTGAATGTGTCGCTTAGAACACCGTGCGAAATAGAGGATGAAGTCGGCAGATTTATTGAAGTCTTACAAAGCGCCGCGTGGACCAACACTCCATATAAAAGGAAAGTAGTCGGAAATAGCGAAGTAAAATATCCGCCGGAAATAAAAGAACTGATGCTGGCAAAGAGGAGAGCACGCAAAAGATGGCAACAGTCCCGCGCTCCTCAGCATAAAACCCATTCGAACTTCCTATGCAATAAGCTCAAAAAAGCGATACGGGATTTTAAAAATCACGAGATTTCTACATATCTCGAAGGCTTGTCTGCTGAAAAAAGTTCGAATTATTCTCTTTGGAAAGCTATAAAAGGTGTCAAAAAACCCCAAATACAATCGCTACCAATAAGAAAAAGTAATGGCGAGTGGGCAAAAGGCGATAAAGAAAAAGCCGACTTATTTGCTGAGCATCTGGAAGAAACGTTTAAGCCATTTCCCGGGCAAGCATTAATAGAAAATATTAATAATACTATTATGACTCCAGACAACTTTAAAATAAGGAGCGTGTCATTAGCCGAACTTTGCGAGGTAATAAAAAATCTAAAGAATAACAAGGCTCCTGGATATGACCTAATAACCGGACAGGTCCTCAAGGAGTTGCCAAATAAAGCGTTAATAAAACTCCTTTACCTTATAAATGCTTCGCTAAGACTATTATACGTTCCAAGGCAATGGAAAGTCGCCGAAGTTATAATGGTTTCAAAACCGGGAAAACCGCCAAACGACAAAAATTCGTACAGACCGATATCGCTCCTGCCGATAATATCAAAGGTTTTTGAAAAACTCTTATTGAAACGGTTAAAACCGGTAATTGAAGAAAGACGTTTGATTCCTGATCATCAATTCGGGTTCAGAATCAAGCATTCCACAATTGACCAGGTTTATAGAATAACCAACGAAATTGAGAAGGCCATAGAAGAGAAAAAGATATGTTCTAGCGCTTTTCTTGACGTTTCTCAAGCCTTCGATAAGGTGTGGCACGAAGGCTTGAACTATAAACTAAGACAGGTACTTCCGGAAGAGTTGTACAAAATCTTAGAGTCGTACTTGGAGAACAGACTTTTCCGTGTCAAGCATGGAGCCGAATACTCGGAATTCAAGGAAATCGCTGCCGGAGTTCCACAAGGAAGTGTTCTTGGTCCAGTCTTGTTCTTGCTCTATACTCGCGATATACCCCAAGAAGAAGGCACCGTTGTTGCTACATTCGCGGACGATACGGCTATTCTGGCAACAGAAAATTCAGTCGAGTCAGCAACTGTGAAGCTTCAACGAGCTTTGGATACAACTTGCGAGTGGACAAAGGTTTGGCGCATTGTTCTCAACGAAACCAAATCTACGCATGTTAACTTTACTAACAAGAAAATTAACAACTTACCCGTTTTCATTAACTCGATACAAATACCGTATGCAAACGAAGCAAAATATCTAGGAATGACACTAGATGCGAAACTCAAATGGAAGCCGCACGTTAAAAAGAAACGCGACGAGCTCGAAATTAGATTTAGAGAAATGTATTGGCTGCTTGGAAGATATTCCAAATTAAGCATGTATAACAAATTGCTCTTATATAAGCAAGTCTTAAAACCTGTATGGACGTATGGTATACAACTTTGGGGTTGTACCAAAACCAGCAATAGAAATATTTTACAAACCTTTCAAAATAAGGTGCTCAGAACAATCGTTAATGCGCCGTGGTACATTAGAAACGACGATATCCACAGAGACCTCGGTCTAGCTACCGTCGAAGATGAAATAACAAATTTTGCTCGCAAACTCCGCGTTCGCCTTCATGGACATTGCAATAACGCCGTACTCCAAATTCTGGACGTGACAAACCTTGTGCGCCGACTACAAAGAACGAAACCGTTCGATTTAGCGCAATAAGGAATAGCCGCATATAATGACGGTATTAGTAGGTGCTTTCACTGGAAAGCCACTTGCACAACGCGAATTATTATTATCGAAACTTAAACTACTTGATAAGGCTTTTACGTACTTAGTCGTAGTCAACACGAAAAGGGGAGGTGTTTTTAGTGAGTAAGAATCTCACACTACCATGAGCACGTGCGGTAGATCCTCATGGTGTCTCATGAAAGATTTTCACCTACACTCGCAAAAAAAAAATAAAAAAAAAATAGCCTTCCGAAACAGTACTCCCTGGCCGTAATGTCGGGTACAGTGCAGGAGATGTCCGTACTTGGAATTGAGTAATTTTTTTTCAGGTGTCCCACAGGATTATCTGATATATACTTGTGTTCTAGCAGTAGCTTTATAGCACAACGGTCCGATAGACCCTTGTGGTACGTGTTCTCTGCATCTTGGGCGCTTGGGTCTTCCTCTTGTTCTTTAGTTTAGTTCTTAGCAGTCCCAGGATGTTCTTTTGAAACGACTAGCTATAATTCGTAGTTTTCCTTATGATGGTCAAACTTTGTCCGGATAAGTACCAAATGCGTTGCTAAAACTTCATTGGCGTAGACCACCTCTGGATCTTTTTGATTCAGTAACTCAGAATCAGTCTATGAGTTCACAGTCCTAGGACCTTTCGAATCTTAAACTTCAAACCTTTAAGCGGTTGCACCTCAATCAAAACTGTGCACAGTGATGCGTATTTCGAAAACCTGAATGTGTCGAACTAAATGGTGGTCAAAGTTATTGGCTTCCAAGATGCACACATCCATTTTTAATTCATCGAATTATCTCGATTTTCCCTAAAGGGGATGCCAACTTTATGGCACCACCCTGTTGCGACTTTGTGTCGCCTCAAACTCATCTCTGAACCCAAAAAACGTCCTCCCTCAGTGGCAATTTCCAACGGTGAATGCTTTGGAGAAATTTTCCACCGCAAAAACAATTAGAAAAAAAAAAGCGAAATGAATCCATTAAGTTGCCACAGCACTCTCTTGTCTCGCTTTGGCGGTATGGAAACCCGAGCTTGGCACACATCAATCATACACTTTCCGACGTTGCTTCCACTGGACAGCGCCCCTCCTCCATGCCGAATCCAATATCGAATTACAAAGAGAATCACGTACACAAGAGAGATTTACAAAACAATCTCTGCAACCATGCAACTGGTGCGATGTCCCACCAAGCTGCCCCTCCTCTCACCTATCATCACCGTCGTCATCGGCTAGTCGATATGCCCGGCGTGACATCTAGTTTAATTGGATTTTCATATTCCCGTCTGCAGCTGGGCGCAGTGGGTATCTATGTAAGTCGGACGTGTGCTTCTTTAAAACCCCAGGACCGTCAAAGGGAGCTTTATGACCTCACCCACCCCCCAACATGTAGTGCATTCCGAGCTAATTAATGGGGCGCGAGTGATGATGCACACAGGTTGTGACTTTTTTTTTGTTTTTGCGTTCCTAATGGGCGTTCGATTCTCTCAAAATTGTTGCACCTTTGATGCTGTCATTCCGCGGACATTATATTCACGGGATATGACCCTCACAGACTCTCAAAAATAGAGGGGTGTGCGCTGATTGCGCGTTATTAACAGGGGATGCTGCTGCCAGCCGGTTATGGGATGCTTAACCGCAAATTTGTGACATTATAGCCATTTTGAGGTTGTCACTAATGGCTTTTGCCGGTTTCGAGGTTTAAGCAACTCACATCCGGCACCCTGGGTGGCATGACTTGTGCTGCCAAGGGTGAAATGGAGTAACAACTCTTAGTAGTCAATTTAAGAGGTGATCATTAGGACTATGTGGCAGTGGTGGTTGAGGCAAATTGTTAAAGAATTTATCTGTAAGGGATGAAGAAGTAATGTCTCCTGATGCTATCCACGGGATGGATGTGTCCTTAGACTTTGGTTGCTTTGAGTCATTAATTTTCTCATTGACAAAGTAATCGATAGAAGGGTGGGGTGATTGTGTTTAACCACATTGTGTCGAGGGAATAGGACATTTCGAGTCATTATGGTGTACCAGGGGGTTAAGGTGTGGACACCTTAACTGTTGGAAGTAATTTTTTATCGACGTTTTGTGATGCAATACTCAATTTCTTTTTTTTCTAATTTCTGTCGTTCTCTCGAATAACTGAGAATAAACGTTTATTGTACTTCAGAGCTTGCTTAATGAGAGCACTGGACATACCTATAGTTTCAAACTGGATGTCCATCCTTGTTTCCTGTTTTCTTAATCAATCGTCAAAGGCGAAGACAGTACGATCAGTCAAAGACAGTGCGATGGGTATTTGCTCCTTTCACAGGACCGGGTACCCTTTTACTCAGACGCGTGTTTTTAATACAAAAATGTGCGAATGACCTCTAATTGTGGTGTTCCCCAAAGGCTTTGAAAATAGTGTTGGGTATGCCATCGGCGCTAGGTGTAGGTTGTCTCTAATTTTACTGCAGATTTCAATGCAAACAGGGGAATTAGTTGCGTGGTTTGTGGCTTATTCGCATAGACCTGCGCCTTCAGAAAACCCCACAAGAAAAAGGCTAACGGGGTCAAATCGCACGATCTCGGTGGCCAGTTCACATCACCTCCACGTGAGATGACCATGCCCTCGAATCGCTCGTGCAGAATTTTCCGTCCTGTTGAAACCACATGTCATTGGTGTCCATATCATCCAATTCAGGCCAAAAGAAGTTGGTAATCATCGGGACTTTTTCGGGATGCATTGGACGCTCTTGGATCTCATGTAGATTGGTATCGTCCCAAATTCGACAACTTTGTTTGTTGACGTACCCATTCATCCAGAAATGAACCTCATCGCTGAAGATGATTTTTCGATGAAAATTAGGGTCAGTTTCCAACTGCTCCAGAGCCCATTCAGCGAACACAAGTCGTTGTCTATGGTCCTTTACCTTTAGCTCCTGGGTCAGTTGAATTTTTTACGGGACTTGGGCCTAAGTCACGACCCAAAATTTGCCAAGTTGTGGTCTGCGAAAGGCCGAGTTCTTGTGAGCGACGCGAAATCGACTGCCTCGGATTCTCCTGCACACTCTCACGAACAGCGGCGATGTTTTCGGCAGATCTTGCGTTTCGTCGACGTACGGGTGTTGGTTGATCGTTTACTGAACCAGTGGGCTCAAATTTATCCAACATAGTCCTCTCGGAAGGACGAGTATGGCTGCACGTATTGTTGAACGCTATATCCGTCCATGGTGATTTGGCAGAACAGACTGAATAAATGACAGCCAATTTGACAGATGTAGCTTCAACAATATGGCCGCTATCAACTGTCAAAGTTCGGAAGTCCCTATTGGAAGACCCTTTATCTTGTTGTGGGAACAGAACATTGACCACGTTTTGTTGCCACGAAAAGTTTTGGACAGGAATTATGGTTTCCTGGCGCCTTTCAGTTTCTAGTTTCTAAGCCACGACCTGATAGATTTTGGTCGGTATCGTTGCACCGCTGGGTGAAGCGGTTAGAATCCTTTCGTGGAGTTCTGCCTGGTTACCATGAATCCTGGAACTCTGATTGTATTCTTCTGGCTTCTTTTTGTGATTACAAATCTCTAGTGCAGCTCTCATCGATTACCATGATCTCCGAAGAGCTGCAACAATCTAAGGACTTCCGCCAATGCACTGTTGGCCGATGCTCGTTTTCTATTCTTCGATGCAGCGCAAGCTCTTGTTATTCCTCGCGTTTCATCGATCTCTCTTGTCGACGACTGTTCCACATGGAAGGAATACTCGAATGCACTGGTGGCAGATACCCTATTCTTATTCTTGCATCGACGCTAATTCGCTGTACAGGTGGCTGTTCCGTATGGAAATACATCAACTATTTACTCCACTCCCAGAGTTTGAGGCTTCCAGCCCCCTTTTTCTTCGGTTGCCACCTTGGGTCAAGTCTGTCTAGTTAGATGTCTTAGAGAATATTGTTTAATCAGTGCAAAGGTTTGAGTTTATCCACACTGCGTGTTTTGCGTTTAATTCTAGAACATGGCCACAGTTCTCCAGAAATTAAAAGAGAATCTAGGTATCCCAAGGCTTGACGTGCTTTCCAACAGGACATCCATTTGTGTCCCCTGATTCGGTTCACCAATCGACAAAGGAAAACTTCATCTGTAATTTGCAACAGAAAAAAGTGGCCAAAACCCATTAAACTTCTCCCATTGCAGACACCGCATAGATACTTGTATCTATGTATTCACTGCCATTTATTTCGCTGAATGAAGACAATTTTCCAACGCCGAGTGTTACAATTGTCCTTCTATTCAACTTTTCATATAAGACCACCCCCCTTGCCGTCGTCATCATCGCCTATCTACTCCCCATCATCGGAGGCGTCTCATTCTTTCCATTCATCTTCATGTTCTCCTCGAGCCGTTCATACATACATACAGATCTACCACCTTTATGGCGTAGCGACTCCTCCACCCACCCAAGCTCCGACTAGCGTACTCTTTGGCATTTGAGAACCACGGCTCGTTCAACATTCCCGAGTGCCAAGTGGCAGTGGTACACGGAAAAGTTGTAGTTCTAGTGTAGGCCTTTGTCTCTTCTCCTCCCCTGGGGGAATTTCGTCGTCAAGAGAGGTGCTACTCGTACATAGTTCTTGTGGCGCAGAGTGGATGATGTATGTGGCTATAGATGAGAATTTCTACTTCATTTTGTCATTGTTTGTGTCGTCGTCGTCGTCGTCGTCATCATCGTCGTTTCGTTTGATGTGGAAAGTGGGAGAAGCCGGAACAAAAAAACAAAAACAACATCGCATTCCTCGAGAGAGAGAGGAACAATAAATTTTCCGAAAGTGTTTCCTTTTGTCGTGTTGATTAGTTTGCCTCGCAGTTGAAGTTAAAGTTGAGCTTTTCCTGGGGATTAGATGATTTAACTGAGGCAATTGTGAGTCGCGGAGATTGGACTTTGAAGAGATGATGGTGGTAGTTTCTGTCAAATGATTCTGAAGTTAGCAGGGATGACGTTCTGGGTTTTTGTGAGGCTTTTCCCGACGGAGGCCTATTTGTCTTGGATCAGAAGAGATTAGTTTTAAAAGTCGTTTCTTTCGTGATGCTTCGGTCTTGTGTCCTTGTGTCTTACAAAAGGCATCATGACCACTAGTGGTTATCAGAAAAAAAGGATCTTGTAGTCTGTTTTTTACTTGGAACTTCAGTCTTGTGTCGTCTTGACTTCCATGCATCAACTTCAAGTCTTTCTAGACTGCTTTGCGGTGTGTATTTCGGAAGCAACCCGACTTTTTACTAGTTGAAGAGATAGAGACACAAATGTACATTGGAAGTACAACTTTTCCTTGTGGTACTGCCATTTAGCAAGGAATAAAGCGAACTTCGGTAAGCTGCAGGAAGGCCAACATGGAACTAGAGATCGTCTGGTATTCAGAGTGGGGCTTTGCCTGAATGCAAATATTTCATCCCTAAGCATCCCTATACTCCGGGACAGAGAGTCCATTTAAATGACTCTAGAATGTAGAACAGTCGTCCGAGGTAATATAGCATTCATTATCCAACACCTAGAGGTAGTGAGCCTTCTTGATGCGGTTGCATGCATGAATCGAGAAACAACTTTGCTATACGTGCATATGTATGTACATAGGTGTCCGCCCCTGACTCACTAAGGCTCACAGTTTTTCCAATTCGTTGCGTTGATTAGGCCCAGTCTGATGTTTTAGTCCAAATATCATCACCAATTGCTCTCATAGTTTAGGTTTCGTTTCTTAAAGAGTGATCTTGCCACTTTACACGTCGAGAGGTTTGCCCAGTGAACTTGGAAATCTCAATGTATCCTGTCAATGGTTAAAAAACGAAAAATAAATAGCTGGCAAGACAGCTCGAGATGACCCAAGGTTTAGCTTCTAGCAACCATTCATGTTATGCGTGTTACATTTTATGCACGAATTGAAGGGACCTACAATTAATTGGCGACTCCGAACGGGTAATTGAGAAGCAAACTATACTCCAGGAGGTTTTCTCATTCCCTCGCACAGCAGTCCAACGCACTAACTAATGAGGCACGGTGACCAGCCTATCATTGGTTAATACTTACTTAGGTGGGGCTACAGTTCGGGGTGAACCTGGGCCTCAACCAACAAGGTGGTTGAGGTCTCCTTCCATTTGCGTGCGCCACCTGTGTCGCGGTCTTCCTCTACTGCGCCGTCCCTCGAGTGTGGATTCGAAGATTGGTGTCCATTTGCTCCATATGATCCAGTCACTTCAGTCGTTGGACCTTCACTCTTCTGACTAAGCCGATGTTACTGTTAAGCCCGTACAGTTCGTCTTTGTATCTCCTCCCTCCTCCATTCACCACTTAGGCATACGGGACCGAAAATCATCCAAAGAATTTTCCTCTCGAAACTGCCTAGAGCAAGCTCATCTGCTTTTGACAGAGTCCATGCCCCTGCGCTGTAGAGCAGGACTAGGACGATTATACAGGGTCACCTTAGTAGTTCGAGAGAGGGCTTCGTTACTTAATTGCCTTCTTAGCCCAAAGAAACAGCAATTGGCAAGAGTTACGCTTCGTTTAATCTCAGCGCCGGGGTCATTGCCTGAATTTATAGCGGAACCTAGGTAGACAAAGTCCTTAACTACCTCAAAGTTATAGCTGTCTATAGTGACGTTCTGTGCGAGACGTCGGTGTTGGGTGTCCTTCCTTGTTGAAAACATATACAAACTTGGTCTTGCCCTCATTGACTTCTTGGGTTTTCTGAATATTTGATCTATGGTGGCCTTTCCTGGTCTTAAACCCCACTGACACGAACTGATCACATTGTTGACGAAAGGTTTCAGGCGTTCACACAATATCGCAGATAAGATCTTCTAAGTTCAGAGGGTCTCCTTTGATGAGGATCGGGCAAACAATGCTGAGGTTCCATTCATCGGGCTTAGTTTCCTTCGACCATATTTTATAGATAAGTTGGTGTATGCTGCTTACCAAGTCATCGTCTGCCACTTTGAAGAGCTCGGCAGCAAGGCCGTCAGCACCAGCAGCTTTGTTGAACTTAGGCTTAGATATGACTATCTTCACTTCATCCAAGTCCGGTGGACGGAATTGTTGGTCTTCGTCGTCTAGTCTTTATCGTCGTTAAACAGTCTGCAGAAGTAGTTTTTTCAAATTCTCAGCACCGACTGTGACTGTACTACAATGTTTCCTTGTTCATCTCTACACAGATTTAGAGCTACTCCCACTGTGTTTTCAGCGGCCTGCAGTATCGCAGGAAGCTCCACTCCATTTCTTCCTGTTAACAAGCCTGTCAAGGAAATCTTACCTAGTTTCGGAATGATTTACGCGGTTCTTTGTGTGCCCAGATTTTTAGGTATTTCGTATGGAACGTTGTCATGTTTTAACTACCACGAGGTCATCTTCTTAGTTCCGATTGGCGAAAGTTAATCTAGAGAGTCATAAGGCCACTCTTTGTGAGTGATAGTCCGACTTTCCAGGCACATAAAACTTCCTATGCTAACTATTTATCACATGCCGATGACATTTCCGTTTCGCCTCCTTTTCGACGTCACTTTCTCCTTTTTGTAGTGCACTTATGCACTTGCTGGGTGCTCCATTTGCAAGAAGTCTTATCCGCTTCAGAGAATAGAAAATTTTTCCCGAACAGGGGCACTTTTTGTTCCTACCTACCTTCCTATATACCTTCGGCACTCACTCCTCATTTAAGATAATTTATCTTTTGCTGTGTTTTTGCAGTGTCTCCTATCTTTTCATGCTTCAATTTATTAGATTTATCATAATGTGTCCGTTCGCCAGAGCAAAAAGAACTTGTAAACGTATCTAGATACAATTTTTTTTTTTTTTTTGCTAGTTGACAGTTTTCCCATTGCACGTGCACTCACGTACTCGTACTTACTCTCTATCTATCTACGTATCTCTCAGAGTATATTATGCTGGAAAGTTTGTATCTTTACGTGAGATACATTCAAGTAACCGTCATCGTTTCGTTGTCACTGTTTGGGGAGGGGGGCATGTGTGTACAGTGTACAGTGTGTCATGCCATTGAGAGCAGAGATATTTTGCACAGTTAGGCAAGGCAAAACTTCTATGAAAGTGTGTCGGAAATGTTTCCGAGTTTTATGTTATAAGTTGGAGTGGAACGCAGAAAAGCGTAGATAGCACCACAATGGAAGAGAACTACGCGGTCGATGATGATAAAAGATGACTAGCTAGTCATATGTATATCAGCTGTTGAACCGGGTTGTGGGATACATTTTAACTTTTATTTTTTTGTCACAAAAAATTGAAACTAGGGGAGAGACAGAGGAAAGAAAGTTTAATTTAGAAAAAAAAAAGTAAAACTGACAAGTAAATGCAGATCTACCGCAACATGATGCGGTTTCATCACAAAATTTCTGTAGTTATTTTCAGGTGAAGTAGATAGGTAGGTGGAGGTCGCGGTTCAACTAAACCCAAATAGTACTAGGAGGTTACCACGACTCGTGTGATCTGGTAAATGATGTTTGAAAATGGGTGAGACAGCCGAGAGTGTCTAGATCCGACCTGTGGAATTTAAGAATCGAATTAGGTCTTGCATCCATTTACCCGAGATGTCGTTGAGGTTGTCGAAGAATAGTTGTTTTAGTGCACGCAGTCTGGCTCTTGCAAGTGCCGGACATTTGCAGAGGAAGTGGACGAGAGTTTCCCTCTCATTTTCATTTTCGCAGCTGCGGCAGTGGGGTTTGTATGGAATACCTAGTTTGGCCCCATGGGTTTCAATTGGCCAATGCCCCGTGATTATTGCCGTTATTCTGGCAAGACCTGGGCGAGTTCTGCTTAGAAGATCCCTTGTTTTGGTCGTATCGTCGGTCGGCCATATTTCCTTGGAGGTTGGCCTTCTGTAGAAATTGTGAGTGGAATTGTCCCTTTACCGCTCCTAGCATGATGTGGGCCCTTGCTGCGAGGAGCCGTGTAGCGCTGACCCCTGCCTGGGCAGCTCATCTGCACGCTCGTTTCCTTTTGTGTCACTGTGCACTAGAACCCAGAGCAGTGTGACCCTGAACTGTTAACCCAAGCGGACAAGCTCGTTACGGCTCTCTAGCACCAGTTTGGAGGATATGATAGCCGAGTCAATGGCTTTGATAGCGGCTTGGCTATCCATGAGAATAGCAATGTTTTGTTTGTGTTATTTGTCATGCCCGAGTTATGTGAAAGCCTCTCGGATTGCCAGTAGTTCTGCCTGGAAGATGCTGGCAGGCGGTATAATCTTGCTATTTCTAGTGATTCCGAGAAGACACCGGCCCCCGCACCGCAGTTGTTCGTTGATCCGTTGTCCGTCTTTACCACTTTTTTCTTCCACTGTGCTCTGGTGGGGAATCCGTCGTGGAAGTTTTTTCTAAAGTTAAGATTGGGTGTGATGTAGTCGGTTGGAAACGTGACGATGGTGTTTGGTAGCGAGTCCAGGATTTTGCTGTGGCCGTAGGGCCGTGCGGTCAAGTACCCAGATTGTTTTTTATGTGTAAGTTAAGAGGCAAAATATGCAGGATCACAGCTAGGGCATCCGTTGGGGCCGACCTCAATGCTCCCGTCGTGCCTATACTCGCTGTACTTTGGAGCCTTTTAAGTTTTGTAAGGTCGTAGCCCTTGTTCAGCGCAGGCCACCATACTGGCGACCTGTAGCTGAGAATCGGACGCACTACAGCTGTGTACATCCACAAGGTCATCTTTGGTTGAAGTCCCCACTTCTTTCCAAACGTTTTTCTGCAGGCATAGAAGGCTACACATGCCTTCTTTACTCTGTGTTCAATGTTTTACTTCCAGATAAGCTCTGGGTCAAGCATGATACCAGGATACCTAGCGCTGGAGGATAGTGTGAGTGGTAGACCGTTAAGACGGGGAAGGGTGAAGTCAGGTATTTTGGTTTTGGTACTGAATAGCGTCAATTCAGATTTGCTCGGATTTACACCAAGGCCTCACCTTGATTTCACTTATCGCAGAGGGAAACATGCCTGACAATAGTATCACCACGTCGTCCGCATGCGCGACCACTTTGACCCTTTCTCTGTCTAGTCTTACGAGAATTTTGTTCATAACCATTAGCCAGAGTAGAGGAGAAATGACGCCACCCTGTGGCGTTCCTCTGTGGGTGAATTTGGTTAAGTGAATGTTAGCTAGTGTTGCCTGATTGATTCTTGTTCTGGGCATGGAGACTATTCATCGACTAATGAATTCCCCTATGCCTAGCTCCATCAGAGCTTCAGTGTGAACGTTACTAAAGGCTCCCTCTCCCTCTAAGGAGGCTAGTGTATATTCTTTGCAATGTTTCAGGTGAAAACGACCTTAATTTGACTATCTCAGGTGTAGTGGAACTTCACATGCCAAAACAAGCTTTTTAATCAGGATCTTACACCTGAATTAGTCTCCGTACTCGTCTGTGCTTGAAATATGGAAATATAGGTTCAGTTGAAGACATGACTTCTTGGTGGTATCTCTTCACCCTCTTCCCTGTGTAGCCTCTTGCGCCGTTTTCCCTTCCGAAAGTCGTACTGGTGTGACAAAAATCCTGTTGCCTATAGCCTACTTCAGATAATGCATTTCGAGGTCTTTCCAGCAATTTGTCATTCGCTGTTAGGTGTGCGGCGTTCCTGTCACCATCTGACACTGTTTTACCTAAAAAAATTCACCTAATTAGTAGTAAACAAGAAATTAATTATGTTCTCCTTTCTCTCTTTACAGCTGGTGAACTTGGCAATGCCGTTCAAGATGCCTTCGTTATTGCTGTCGAACAGCAGGCTCGTGAGCGTTTACAACGTCTGTCGGCGCTCAAACGGGTCACACCAGTTGATATGTCACAATTATCAATTAAGGTAAGTGGACTACAATAAAATATATAACAAGAAAATGCACCGTTAAAACTTAAGTCCCAATTCCCCAAAAAGCTCGCCAGTGAAAGTTGTTCATCATATCCACCGACTGGGCTTCACTTTCAATTTCACGCTGCGGTGTTTCACTTGAAAATGCGCGCGCGCGTGCACTCACGCTTAATGAAAATATTTTCATGTGTCCGTCCGTAACGGCGAAAGTGAAGAGTGTGACCGGAGTGTAATCTTCTGTCTGGCGCTGGTCGTTTGATCATTTGTGTGTACACGTAATGCGAGGTACGCGCTCGCGCATATGTGTCAGACGTAACAGCGATCAGTTACGTGCTAGGGTACTTATAATTTGTGGTCACACATTGGATTTTAGTGTGTTCATCTCTCATCTTGGTAAAAATCTCTGAATTATCTCATTATCCGAGAGGACTGGTGGCTGAAGGCGACGCAAGGCATTAATATTTCAAGTCACGAAAGTGAAGTTTTTGCCTGGCCGTTTTGACAATTTTAAGCACGTAAATGATGTAGTCTATCGCATAGTGTAGAAACGTTTCCATTGGCACAAGTAAACTCTGAGATGTAAAAAAAAACATTAAACGCTTGTAAACCTGTGAACGTGGTTGGTTTGTCTTTTTAAAGTGACGACAATTATGAAAAAAAAAATTAAAATTCCGCCTAGATGGCTCTGTAACTCGTGCTGAATGTTGGCTTTTTCTGTCGACAAGATGGTTTGCCAGATATAAATGCAAAACAAAGTCATTATACTGGAGCACTCAGACGCAACTGGTCCATTATACTACCAGAAAGCAGGACCCAGTTTTTACCCATTTTACTGGAATTTCTTCGACTTTCGGGGAAAGCCGAAAAGGCATTTCAATGATGAGGAGCTTACAGTATCAGAACTCGCCACATCAGCACCGAAGAACTGCCACCTGATCCGAGCAAATGCAGGACAATCGCAGAGGAAATGATCCGAAGTACCGTCGCCCTCTCCACAGGCGTCGCAGACAGTGGTGTCACTTAAACCTAACACACGAAGATGCTTGGCAAAAGCGAAGTGTCCCGGTAGAATGCCAATAAGTTGTCTACAGTCTCTTCTGCTAGGTGATAGCAAGAATGCCGCTGATTTCTTACAGGCATTCGGGAGCATTCGCCTAGTCTGCTTACATCCTGGTGAGCCGATCCTCGGGCCCTGACGAGAACACGGGAAGACCCAACGCAGGTTCAGGTCCTGAGAGAACATCCTCTGAGCCTTGTCTAGCAATCTCATCGGAGATCTCCTTTTCAGAGATTTCAGTGTGACCTGTGACCCAGACAAGAGTCAAAGAGCTCAGCCTTGCGACCGAATTCAAAGAGTTCTTGCATTCTCGCACTATATTAGAACTGCTTAAAGGGTTGAGCAAGGTCTTAAGTGCAGCCTGGCTACCGCTACAGACGCAGATGCTCCGACCCTTCCACCCCTTCTTAACAATGTAGTCTGTGGTCATTAGGATCGCAAAGGTATATGCTTGAAAAGCAGAGGCATGCTTCCCCAACGACTAGTGGAATCTGGTGTTATCCTGCACCTGCACCGGACCCATGACTGATTTTGGAGCCATCCGTGAAGATTCGACTACAGTCCCGTCCGGGCTCAGAATCTGGGCGAAGCCAGTCCTGAAGGCAAGGAAAGTCGACTTTAAATTTGCAAATTTACACAGCAACCGAAGTTTTGGTGTCCTTGCATCATCCAGGGAACTAGGGTTTTTCTTGGCTAAGTCCTACTCAAAACTTTTCGCCTTTGTCCGGCCGACTAGCTACGAAGCAAGTGTCGCTGACATCTTGAAGTAGTTCCTCGAAGTGGGTCCCAACCATTCCTCTTAGCTTTTGTGACTTTTTTCCATAAGAGTTAGGAAGGTGCGCAGGCAACTGATCTTCCTCTCAGGCATACAGTACTAGTTTTGCTTGATTGCCATTTAGTTTTCAGCTCCTCCCTCCCGCCATTAGGTCAGGTTAGTGAGCCATTACCTTCGGTATGCTCCAGCCCAAAGAATCGATTTCGCTCTTGAGGAACTAAGGATCTCAACTGGTGACTGACAAAGAGTCTCAACTGGCGACAGCTGGCTAAAAATTATGCTGGCCGAAGGAACTTGTTAGTTAAGGCCCTGGTGCACCTCGAATTGTAGCTTCATCTTCATCATTAGTAAGTTAGGTATCGCTCTTCCGATCGCTTGTGGTTAATTGGGTCTCTCCACCACGTCAAGGTGGACAGAAGTCTTCTGTACTTACAAGTTTCACTTTTAAAGAGCTTTCGAGGCGCTCAGTCAGTCCAAGAGTAGTCTGTTAATATTGAAATTCTTCACAGTTCTCAAGTCAAGGGCGAAACCTCGAACTGTTCGAAACAACATTTCTGGGATCCACGTTGGTACTTCTGACGTTTATACTGACCGTGGGCTGATCATTGTGCCCGCGGAAACTTTCGTGACGTGGAAACTTCGTGCCTCATGCATATTTTACTCCATTGCAAGGCTAGTCTTCATGTAAGATGAACTTTTGAATACCGTACGGTACTCATTACCCCCCGAGATCCTTTCAACTTCCTTTTTCTCTGAGACGAGAAGCTAGGCCTTGGCTCATCCCGAGCTTTCGCGCCAGCTATTTTTTTTTTCTCTGATACGCAGTGAACGCATTAGTCTCATAAAATTTAGTATTGATGTTAACTGCCTTCATTCATTTTAAACTGACTTCTTCGCGTAGAAGGCATCAGTTTCTGGTCTTCCTTTGGTTCTATCTGTCAAATGTGAAATCATCCAGTCCAGAGCTGTTTAATTCTTACCATTGCTTGTAAGTCGCTTTTCCTTACTAGGTCCGCGAATGCAACCAAAAATTTTTGTACCCCTTTTCAGGGATCTAGAGCCCCTAAGAGGCTACAACAGCCCTATGCAATTCAATTTCACCCCCAAATGCCATGAGTTGAAAAGGAGATTGCTTGCGGTTTTGCTTTAATTCAATTGCTTTGTGGAACTAATTCCGTTGACAACGTTGTTTTGGCTTTTTAAAGCACTACCTCACCGCCAATTAATGACGTCAGCCGTCCTGCCCCATTTCAACCACACATTATCCAACTTCCGGTTGAATTTCAATGCACAATCTACAAACAAATTCATCAAATAAATTAATTGACAAATTGATGCACACACCGCAGATATTCAGGTGAATTGATGCATAAGGAGTGGCTGACTGGCTGTGTAATTGAGGACCACAAACATACTTTCTTCGTAGGAGGAGTGTAGTTTGTGTCCCAATCAGCGTGGTAATTTGAATAATTTCCAGTCAAAGTCAACGCGTTGTTTCGCTGTCAAAATTGAGGTGCGCTCTGTCTGGCTGCCTAAACAAATAAGCGATCCTACCTATAGACAATCGAAATTCTGATGAATAAATCATTTGGTGACAGATCATGTGAGATGCTGTATCAATCAATGCATCTAACAGATGGAGTTAGGTGTGGTATCCTTTTTGGAGGTAGGTAGGGTGTGCGTATGCGTATGTAAATTTGAAATTTGTTGCGTGGATAATGTGCTGTTTTTCAGCTTTTACACATGGAGATGTGATGCAAGATGGCTGTGTCTGACAGAGTGTCACACCTGAATGGGTATTCGTTTGCAAATTTGCAGACATTCTTGCGTAATTGGCAAAAGGCCATGATGTGTCGAGACATGCAAAACGTCGCAAACACGCGCAATTGTTGTAGGACATAGACTTGTTGTCAGTCACAGATGATGCTAAAAGTGTTCTACAATTATTGAGATGTTCTAGAGAGTTCCAGAAATGTCAATCTCTGATTGCAAAAGGAAAGCGACTTTGGTTTTCGTGAGATATCCGAAGAAAAGAACATTGCGTGGCATTGCTCTCACCAATAGTTGTCCTGTGGAACGTATTGGGCCACGTTTTGCGGAGCTCGGGACAGGCCACCTACAAGAGAATCGTATGAAATACCGACAAAATTAATGTCGACCGGTTAGGTTATGTTAGGTTAGCGAGTCGATGAAGATGATGAAACCCTCTTCATCTCACTAAGGTCTATATGGACCCGTTGTGGTACCCATGTATTTACCAGCTACTTCCTACTGCGTGATTCTATATATGTATGTACCTGATGACAGCTACTGTTTCTGTTGCTGTTCTTGCAAAGTTGAGCAGATCCGACATTAAACCATCGGATAGGTCCTCGATGTTATCGCAAAGATGTATCTGCCCAATGTTCTTTTTCAAAGTGAGTCGTGTCCTCATGTACATACCTCTTCATCACCGCATGGCCTGCATAGGTCATCCCCGGTTAGGTGCAGCTTTTTTGCATGGTATCTGAGCATATTATTTCTTTCAGATGACAAAGTTCTAGTTCTAGGGCTGATCCTTTCCTTGCCAGTTCGTCAGCAGTCTCGTTTCCTGGCACAAGATTGGTCGGGGACCCAGTAGAGTTTTTCATTATTCTACGTGCCAAGAACCGTTAGCTCTTCGAGACAGCACAAGCTTGAATATAATTTGAGTAGCAGCTAGTGCTTTTATAGCCGCCTGGCTGTTTATGAAGATCGTGACATCCTCCCGTGATATCGTGAGCATTGACGCCAATTGTAACACTACTGCTGTCAGGGAGTCTTATTGAGCTGCTAAGTCCTAGCTCCTCAGAGAAGACACTAGCACCCGTGCCCATGTCCATCTTGGAGTCATCCGTGTAGATGGACTAAGAAATTCTTGGTTTTCCCACTATTCTCTGCTTGAGAAGGGTTTGACGATATTCAGATACGGAATCATGTAGTCAGAGTCGACACTTATGCCCGGATACTTTTCCAAAACTTGGGCGTGTTCATATGAGCTCGTTTTCCAGAGTTTAGACTGGTCTAATCTCAGAGCGCTCTTTACTGCAGATTGTTGCTTGTAGAGATCTAGGGGTAGTAGATTGAGAATTGTCTCCAACCCTGCTGTTGGCATTGATCTTAGTGCACTGGTCGTTCCAATGCAAGCTAGTGTTGATATCTTGATTAAGGCTTTGAGGTTAGTGGTTTTAGACGCAGCTTGCCACCAGACTAAACCTCCAAACGTTTATATCGGCCTAACGATCGCAGTGTGCAGTCATAGGATTATACTGGGTTTAGGTCCCCAGTTCTTCCCAAAAAACCTACTGCAAGTGCAGAAAGCGATCGAAGCCTTTTCGATTCTTTCTTTAACATTTAGATTCTAGTTCAGTTTTCTGTCCAAAATAAGTCCCAGGTACATAGTTTGCACTGTCAGATAGTTTAAGGGGTATCCACCCAATGTTAGGCCGTGTGAACTCTGATAGTATTTTTTTGTTGGTAAACCGAATTGTTTTCTGTGGATTCAGCCCGAAGCCGCATTGTTTAGGGTGCCTTGTATGAACTGACTGATGGCGTCCAGATACCTGCCCGTTGCAGGTCATCCAGAGCAGTCTCTACACTTCTACTCTTAAAAAAGGCGTGCTACGTCAAGCATATGTTCCTATGGTCGAGCCGGCTGGGTATAGGAGCGTCGATAAGCTTTTCGAAGGTTAGACTTATGGGCCTATAGTCCTTCGCTGTCGTATGACTATTTTTACCGGCTTTGGATATGTAGACTACCTTCACCTCTCTCCACCTTTCTCGGAATGTGATCACATCTGAGATTGCCTAGAAAGATTCTTGTAGCATGATTGGGCAAATTCCACCATTGGCTGGTAATTTGAAGGGTCGGACAAACAAACAAAAATGTCGAAAAATTAAAATGTCGATTTAAATTAGAAGAATGTCGGTAAAAATGTCGACTTTCAGACTTTAGCTCCAAGCGCCTGCCTAACATTTGTTGACATACCCTTAGCGGACCAATGAAATCGCGTGAGCGGCTAAATCAGACGGAGAAAAGGGTTAAATCCTTATAAACCGCCAAGCTGGCCACCCAAGTTCTGTTTGATTCATCGCGAATTTTAATTTCTTACACGTTAGTTCTAGGCGCCTGCCTGACTGTTGTTGTTTCAATTATTCATTGAACCATCAACGACATTTTTAAAATCGACAATTTTACAATTGACATTTTTGTTCGTCGTTTTGTGCTTTTTGCAATCGACATTTAAAAATTCGGCAAATTGTACCTAATCCTAGCTACAACTTTGACATTTGACAATATAGACCCTTCCTTATCGTCGGCATTGTTTAAATCTCTTCTCAGCTAGAACAAGTCATAGTAGCATTTTTTCAAATCTATTCCCTCCACAACATCCTCAATAAAACTGATCATAAACCCGAAGAGCTCTCGTGTGGACTGTCACATCTCACAAAACGAAAGAATTCCCTTAAAAGTAATTAAAAAAAAAAATGTTTAATAAATTGAATTTAGATGAGAAAAAATCTCATCTCAGTAGCACCTAGAGGCTTCTTCAGAAATCCCACACACAAAAGCTGTCCGGTGCACAGCTAGCAAACATTGTTTAACTTTTTGTTGCACGTAACGTGAGAGCGCCTGAAGTCGCACGTGAGTGTAATTTCCTTTTAGTTGCCACTTATTCATGACTTTTTCTCCGAATAAATAAACATATTAAAAAAAATTATTCGTAAATATTCATAAGATTCATTTTGTTGCGATTTGCGGTGCCTGGTGGAGCTGGTTCTGATGGAGTAGCGTAAGATTTGATTGAAATGCTTTGTGAAGTTTTGCACAGGAATTTCTAGCAATTTCAAGTGTACTCATGCAATCGGAGGAGACTGAAGGGATTAAGTTAATCGTTTATCTAGGAGTGGCAGGGTTAGATGGATGGGTTTTTTTACGAATTTCATAGAAAACCCTTCGACAAGTCATAGTTTGTTGCTGTGGAAGTCATTGGAGAGCGAAGGGCTTGAGTCTGAATTCTCCATCGTATCCACGCCCCACTTACTTACTTAAGGTGGCGCTACAGTTCGGGTGGACCTGGGCCTCAACCAACAAGCATCCCCAGCCAGCTTGATCTTAATACAGCTATCTCCAGTTTCGCACGCCGAGTTGGTTGAGGTCCCCTTCCACTTGCGTGTGCAAACTGAGTCTTCCTCTAATGCGCCGTATCGCTTGGAAAAAAGAGGCATATTTGCCCAACGAGTAGGGCAGTCTGGTGTTGTCGACCTCCACGAAAACACCAGCACCGGACCCATGACTGGTGTTGGAGCCATTCGTGAAAATTTGACTACAGCCCCTCAGCCGAGGCCAGTTCTGGAGGCAAGGAAACTCGACTTTAAATTTACACAGCAACCAAAGTTCTGGTGTCATTGCATCAGACGGTATATCCATGGAACTAGGGTCGTAGAATAAGCGCAGAGTCATCAAAATTACAGTCTAAGACGATAGATTGTTTTGATAGTACAGCCCATGATATAAGTATCATAGGTTATAGCGTCTAAAGCAGCGCCAGGCGTACTCGGAAAAGCTCCCCTACAGCCGAGACAAGCCGTTCTTTAAAGTTTAGTGCAGTAGGCAGTTACATACTTACACGAAAGCCCCCTCCACCAAACAACCGACGCATAAGCTGGAAACGGTCTTATCATAGCTGTATAGATCCAAAGGACCTTTTCGGTGATAAGCCACATGTCTTGCCAAAAGCATGCTTACACTGCCAGTAAACTGAGAGCACCTTGTATGTTTTCGACTTGACATGCTTTGCCAAATACTTTTTTTTTTTATCCAGTATTACTTCTACGACCTTTAGCACTGTCTGAGTCAGACCGGTTACAACCCTCCTCGTAAAGAGGGCAACCTCAGTTTTCATAGGGTTGACCTAAAGCCCACTCCTAGTGCACTATTGATCGGCCATATCTAAAGCCGCCTGCGTGTTAGCACATACATATGCCTGAGCGTAGACGTGTTTGATGCTCGGAGTGAAATGCTCGCTCGAAGTTTATGAGCACAGCTATGTATGTATTTCTAGTGTGCTCTTATCGCCATTTTCTTGATGGTTTCAATCTTTTTTTTTTTTGAAATCGATAAACAGGCGCCTATCGATTGGATGATCTATCCCCTGCAATGAGTCTACGCAACTTCGATTTAGGTGGAATCCTTCCAACTTCTTTCTAAGCGTCTTGCCATCACTTCTAGTAGCTCCTAAATCCATACTTCAATATCCATACTCCATGCTAATATTATAAATGCGAAAGTGTCTCTGTTTGTTACGTTTTCACGGCTAAACCGCTAAACCGATTTCGATGAAATTTAGTACGGAGATAGCTTTAACCTAGAGAATGAACATAGGCTTTCAAAGTCCTGCCACTGCCACGCCCATTTTCCGAAAAACGCATTTTTTTGAATAATTTTACAAGGAACTCGAAAAAACTTACTTAAACTAACGTGTAGATATTCTTTTACTCTACAAATAATCCTTTCATTATGTACAGGCACAATTTTCTGTTGCGGTTTGATACGCCATGAACATCAATAAGGTCCATGGACATAGTTTGAAAGCCCGCCCATAGCGCTCAGTGCCAATTCACCTGACAGCCTGGCCATCCTAGAGCCAGAAAGAACTTAATATGAGGAACTGAAAGACTATATATATATACTTATTATACCCTATATCCCTCGGACGTAGTCGCGGGTATCAGCTAGTAGCCTATAAAACAGCAATATTGTGATACGTAGAATCCTCTTCTCCTCCGTTTATTCAGTTGTGAGGTATGCGACTATCACGTGATATCACACATGACATCTCTATAATCAGATGTGTCTGGACATTTTGTATTTAAAATTCATCGTTAAATCGTGTTGATAACTTTTTTCATAGGTTTTACATCCCTTTAAACTTAAACCCACGACATATTACCAATATTCTATGTAATTTCTTCTTTTTTAAATTTTAGTTAAATCAACAAAACAGTATAAAAGGTGGACAAACCACAAGTCAAGATTTGAGTTTCTTAAAAGAAGCGTCACCGATTTATGTGACATCGTTTACTAGTAACCACATAACTGCAGGTATATCGACGATAACAACAGCCACAGCGGCATCTATTGGACCAATATCATCGTCGTCGGTAACACCTAATACGGTGATACCCTCCGATAAAAACGCCAATAGTACAACACAAACAGCAATAAAACAAACACCAGCCTCAGCAATCGTGGTGCCACCAACAAGTGTTACCACAAATGTGATACCAAATCACTACCCAACGAGTAGTAGTAGCAGCACCAGTGGCTACAGTCAAATCAATCAAAATTACAAGCCAACGCCATCTGTTAGCCTTCATAATAACGTGCAATCAACACAAACTATAACACCAACTATACACCATAGTAACACCAAAGCAACAATCGCAGCAGGGACATTCGTAACAGGTAACAATATAAAACTCTACTCACTAACACTTGCTGTTACTAACAACTCATTAGGTGAAGGCGAGGTAACGTTAACACCGGTGCCGACGCCGCTAACGATAACAACGACAACGACGCCGACGACGTTGACGACCTCAATAACGTCATCCTCCTCATCATCATCATCAGCAGCAGCAGCAGCGGCGGCGGCGGCGGCGTCCACTCACCAGTACAGTGGAAGTGGCTTCCATCATACTAACCAATTATTAATCGGAAATAGTTGTAGTCTAAGTAGTAGTAACAATTTAATTAACAATTACACAAACACCGGCGGAGTGGTGCACAAGCAACCGCACAATCTGGTCGCCTGCAACAATTTGAACAACTTGAAGTCGCATGCGGTTCTGGTCGATGCCCAGACCGCGACGACACCTCCACCGACAGTGGTGGTCGATGCATCAGCCCATCACCAGCAGCATTCTCTCAAATCAAACAGCCTACTAATAAGTAATAGTTGTACTAGTAACACGTTAAACAATAATAACAATAATACCAGCAGTAGTGTATTGATAAACAGTAGCAACCTATGTAATAACAATAATAGCAATAATACTAGTAGTTTCGGTGCTGGCCATACCACTAATATAAGTCTGTCGCTGTCCGGCACGAATGCTCCGCCACAGCTAATAGGCGCAGCTGTAGTCGGGGCACCGACCTACGGCAGTAGTAGTAGTAATTGTGATTTATTAATATCGAACTGTCATCCACCGAGACGTGAGGTGAGTTCTAACGCTGATCACTTGCTTACTAACCAAAACAATCGTCCGCTGGGACTTGTTGAATTCGAATTGTATGTGGCTCCCTCTCCTTTGCAGTTACTATCAACGCTTGACGAAGACAACGTAGACGGTGAAATCGGAGCGGATGAGAGTCTACGAGCGACAGCAGCAGCGTTATACGAACAGTTACACAGTAGTCAAACTAGCATATCAAAAGGACGTACCGAGATTCTACTGGGCGATCAATCACTACGACAAGATCTGAGGTGAGTGACATGCATGAGATTGTATGAAATATGTATATGTAGGCACATTTCCTAGTTCTGTAAGAATCGTGATGAAAAATCAATTTTTGTTCGTGAGAAACAAAACTCACGTGAAATCACGCTGAGATCAGGGTTTAGAATGTTATTGTTCATCTAAAGATGTTTGGGTTTTCCTGTGAGCTTACGCCATTTGCCGTATTTGTTCCTCAACTTATGTAAAATTCAGGGTGTGTCGCTTGAAAATTCTAAACTCACGTTAAATCATGTAGGCTTCTTCATCATCATTTTCCAATGGCCTTCTTATTCACTATGAGGGTCACGGGTTTAGGGCGCTTAAGTGGACTCTCTACATCTTCTGATCTTCCGTAATCGATTTCAAATGATCAGGGGTTATTCCCCTACCGAAAGGAGGTGAGATTTCGGATTTAGTCCAACCATCTCATCCAAGGGGCGCCTGCCTGATAGCACGGATTCCATGGCACGTTGGGGACATGCGCTTAACGTGTCCAAACCATCGAAGTATGGACCTCTCCGTTCGAAGAAGTAGCTGCTCGACTTTGAGTGCCTCGCGTATTCTGGTGTTCCCAACTCGATCTTGGCGACTTACCCCAGCAATACAACGAAGAAATATCAGTTCGGAAGCTTGTATTCGCGATCTTATTTTTTTGGTCATTACCCAAACTTCATGACCATAGGTGAGGGTCGGAACAAACACCAAATTGAAGACCTATAACTGAGCTCTGATGCCAATTTCGACCCTCCTGATAATAGATGGACCAAGCTGTCTCAAAATTTCTTCACCCTGACCAATCCTACAGGATAACTCTCTATTGTTCTTACCATCACTCGTGAATAGAACCCCGAGATACTTAAACTTCTCCACCTGTTTCAATGGGACTCCACTAACATGCAGAGGGCATTGAATAGGCGTTCGGGAAATTACCATTACCTCTGATTTATTCAGGTTTACCTTCATCCCAGCTTTAATACAGACGGCTATGAACCTGTCACGTGCGCGCTGAAGTTCGGTCTGGGTGGACGTAAGTCATCAAGTCATCTGCTTTCGCAAGTCATCAGCGAAAGCAGATGACTTATCCTTTAGTCTCCCAATTCGAACCGTTCCTCACTAAGGCTGCGCTGTAACATCCAATCCATATACACAATGAAAATGGGAGGTGACAGAAAGTATCCCTGGCGAAGTTTAACGCCCACAGTGAAAAGTGTCGACTTAACGCCGTTCACCCGAACACAGCTCTTACAGTTTGTGTATAGGGATTAAATGGCTTTCAGAAGAGCGCCGTCAACCCCATACTCCTGCAGTACACTCCAGAGTTTACCTTGAGGGACCCGATCATATGCTTTCTCCAAATCCACAAAACAACTGTAGATAGGTTTGGCATAATCCCAGCCAGGAACACCGAACATTTTTCGCGGCTCCACCTCTCGTCTGGGAATGACAAGGCGCCGGAAGCTTCTCAAATCGCCGTTCGGAGTCGGCAATAAATTGTAGGTTCCGTCCATTCGTGCGGAAAATGTATCACGAACAACATGAATGAATATCACAACGGACCCCTTCTGGGTCTAATTGTGTTGGCTTTAGCTGGCAGCCAGTTCAACCTAACATGAATGACTGCGAGAAGCTAGGCCTTGGCTAATCCCGAGCTGTCGCGCCAGCTATAAAAAAAAAATACTCCCAGGCCTTCTCAAGTGCCATGAGAGTGAACAGCTGGTCGGTAGTACTTTGCCTCTACCTGGACGAAAGCTGCACTGCTCATCGCCCAACCTGAACTCGACCACAATTTTGAAACGCGCTTCCAACACCTTAGCAAAGACTTTTCCGGGGAGACGTAAGAGAGATACATATACCCCTGTAATTGGAGCAATCCCTCTTATCCCCTTTCTTAAAAAGAGGAACATTCACCCCAGTTTCAGGTGTTTCACCGCATTCCCAGGCCACTTTACTGATATGAGAGAGCCATTCCACTCCCACTTTACCCAGAGCCTTGAGCATTTCTGGCCGGATTTCATCCACACCAGCAGATTTGCCGACTTTTAGCGCTTTTATCGCCAAAGTCACCTCCTCTACGGTGGGACTATTTTCCGCCCTACTCAGAACCATGGGTCTGCCATCCTCAGTGCCCCGTTCGGGATTGAGCAGCTCCGAAAAGTGCTCGCTCCATCTGCGCAAGATGTCCTTCTCATCGGAAAGAAGTACACCATCTTTGGATTTGACTCCTTCGATGATATTAAACTTCCTTCCTCTGAGGCGGCAGATGGTCTGCCAGAACACCTTGTTTGCAGATCTGTGATCACGATCCAGTTTCTTTGACGAACTCCTTCCAAGACTGCTTCTTAGTCGCTTTAACAGCCAGTTTGCAAGTTCTTTGCGCCTCCATGTACCGGTTTCGAATCCCTCAAGTGTATCCACACCTTGAAGGCTTCCTTCTTCTCTATGATGGCTTCTTGAACTCCGGGTGTTTTAAACCACGCAGTTCTTTTCTCACCACCAGCCGCCACACCGAGCCACTTCACTCCGAAAACATCTCCTGCAGAGGCAATGACTGCTGTTGAAAACAACCACCATTCCCCTAAATTTGTCGGAACAGTAGGAATTTGTTCAAATCTTTCGGATACCTGCCGTGCAAACTTATCCCGTATCTCGTTCTGTAAACTCTCCCACCGCATACGTGTTACCAGCGTAGGTTTAAGCTTTGGTAGGAAATGAACTTCATCGTTGCACAACACGAGGTGGTGATCAGATGACAGGTCAGCCCCTCTCAAAACACGAACATCACAAAGCATCCTTTTAATACATGATGGTACCACGAAGAAGTCTATCAGCGACTTCTGCTAAAGACTCTGAAGGTACCATGTGTATTTATGGATGTTTTTGTGCCAAAATAGGATGTTCTTTGCGGTTTGCATAGCAAAAGTCCGTTCTGATCCGGGTCATCGTTCCTCCCAATCACACTTCCCCATGTCAGAACGTCCACACCCACGTGAGTATTGTAGTCGCCCATCAGGACATAAGAATCCATATCTGTCGCCCCTTCTAAGGCGACATATACTTCGCTGAAGCTGAAGCTGCAGCCTCCGACTGCAGATTCGGCGCATATACCTGCACCAGAGACAGAGTTGTGCTTTCAAGTTCTAGAGCCTCTTTGCTATGTTGAGGGGATACCAACTATATTAAGTCGATATTAAGTAGCCTTCCTAACAAGCTCTTGGTATTTTCCTGGGAGCGAGGAAACGTTCCATATATGTACCTATCCTAAGTCGATCTCGTTGTCGAAAAGCCGAAAGTTCACTTATGCCCCCATCGGAGCATAGCACATCTTCCCTTTGATCTTCGTAATAATTTGGGAGACCATCGCCGGGAAGCTCGTAGCCGTTTCGGGTTGAACCCGGCCAGCTGCCGACCAGGACAAGCCGACCACCTTACGCTCGCATGCTGCCACCCCCTATAGCCCTGACTTAGCAGGTTTAGCAATATCCGAGGCTCTTTTTTTTTTTTTGTCATCATAGTGGTTTGCCCTATCAGGTTAGTCATATCTGGGCAGTGCGGGTAGATCAACTAGTAGCTACTCCACCCGCTCTTCCCAGACATGTTGCCCGCCCCCATGGCGTGGAGGTCAGCTGCATGAGGGGGCAACTACAGTCTACAGTTGTTATCTAAAGTTTCGTGTAGAAGACTTGTGAAAGTCAGTGACAGACCAACTTGACCAGGATTTCACTTGATTCCACCTGCTTTCACCTAGTTACCGTTTCCGTGACCTAAGAATTTAGTCACAAACCCCAATGCAATCCGTACTAGTTTCAAACGCAGCATGATCTGATTAAAGCATTTCCCTTCATCTGCCATTGCGCGTGAGTTAACATGCTTAACGCAGTTAAATTCATTTATTCTCCTCTTCTCGTGAGAGATCTGCACATTTAGTGACACGTGAGAATGAGTCCATTCACTAGTGGGACCCCTTTTCATTAGTCAAAGTTATAAACAATTTTTCATGTGACATTACGTGCAAGTGAATGGGAATGAGGATGCCACTGATTGTCATGCAATGTCAATGCAATTCGCTACTGATTCCAGTGTCCAACTGCATGATCCGAGTATAACCGTCAACCCGAATCGATTACAGGCTTACGTTAGACTTCTGTGCCTCGAAAACTATTTCACCTATAACCAGAGATGCGTTCAGGTGAAAGGAAATTAATATGCTACCACTAACCGCATTAAGTTGGCGGTGATTTTCTATATTTCGCGACCCTAACGGTGCATCTAAACACTTCCTTGCGCTTTTTCTTGCCCCGCATGCCTGAACCCTTACATCGTCGCCTTCCATTTAATTGGATTAAGATACACGACTACAACTATAATATTTCCAATCGAGGCGAGAGCGAAAGAAAATGGGAAAATCAAGAGAAAACAGTGTTTTTGCTCACCTGGCTTCACCTTTGGGGTGGCCCCTCCGTAATGAGCGTTGACCCATCGCTGTGGTTCGGTTGTGGGTCAATGCTTATTGCATTATGCCCACTGTCATGCCAGAACGGTGATGTACACTATCGACTGGCTGTCACGTAGAGCAGAAGAAAGCCAATGGCCGATTGGTCAGAGAACTAGATAATTAGCACTCGTTCGGACCACCATGGGTGGGGGCCGGTGGAGTGCGTGTGGAATCAGCAGAAGTTGTCGGTTTTTTTTTTTTTTTGTGGAAAATTTCGAAACACATTCGAGCGAGTTGTGTTGTCCACTTGTTGTAGTTGTTCTGTTTCGATGGTTGTTTCGATTCATTTCCGTACAAATAGCGCTTCCGGTCGTGGCGGTATGCAGTGACATTGTTTGATGGATGCGGGACCGCCAGTGTGCCGCAACGCGCCCACCTTTCATTGTTTGAAACTACTCAATCGGATTCGCGCAGAGTGAAGGTGGGTGGGAGTGTGCGGCACATGTAAAGAAATTTTTCTGTAGTGGGAAGTGCATCGTGTTCTCGATGGTCAACAGTGTGACCGTGATACTACGCCTTTGACGAATGTCGGTTACAAATAAATCAGGTTGATGTTGCCTTTAAAAGTTTCGATGGAGTTGTTGAATGAGATCAGTCTGTTGAGGTGAAGAAGGTTCCAAATGTCCATCACCATCAGCAGTTTTTTATTGTCGGTAATGCTTTGAAGGAGGTTCGCAATTGGCCTTTCGATACTCTTCACTGGCTCTTGACTATGTGGTATCTCTCGCATCTACGTGCGGACAGTCACTCTATTCTAGCCTTCGATAGCCTCTTCTTAAGCCATCATATTCAGGGATAAAAAAGGTAGACCTAGTCCTCTGCAATGTCACTATACTCTCTCATAGGGTAGGGACTCCTCTCTGGATTTTTGGAACAGTGTCATCGTATTAAGAGTCAAGTTTTTTGTATTCGACGGCTGAAGCCTTTTTTTTTTCAAGAAGTACTGTGAGCATTTTTAGAAGAAAAGATGAACTATAGTCATGGTTGACATGTTCAGGTTTTTCCTATGTTGATCCCAATGGCAATTTTTCTTTGCCTACCTTCAAGATGGATACGTTTTGTAGTTACTGCATTATATTTCCTTTGAGTTCTTAACCCGACAAGGGTTTCTTTTTCGTCAGGAACCTATGTAAAACAATGCTTTATCGCGAGTAACTACTCCACACAATATGTACGTATGAACAGTTCCGGAACCTATGCGAATAAGAAAAAAACCATTCTGTCATCCACATGGTGTTTATTAGTCCATTCCCCGACTTGACACCAAGTTCGATTCCACGCAATTCCCCGAGTTGGAAGGATATCGTTGCCGAAGTGAGGACATCAATAGCTGCCTGCCTGATTTTCAATGTTTGTTCATAATGAAGACTCTTGACCGCACGGTCAGTTTTGCCCTAAAAATACTGGTTCTGTGTCTCTTGGACCTAAATATCTTCAAGGTCGTGGACTAGATTGAACCAATCGGAGCTTCTTATACAGTAGAGGATGCTTCTGACATTATTAACCGCCATATCGCTGAGACCGTTGAAAAACTGGTTGTCCTGGTAAAGCAATCTTGTTTTCGACGAGTCTGTGGACAGTTATTACGAAAATGAAAGCTTCACTCTTCGTCCCCGTTTCTGCAACTCCTGAAAACCTCATTTGAGTAGGCCTCGCCTTGCCCAGTCCCCCACTGATGGCAAAACTTATGTGCGATATTGCAAGCTTTCAGGAAGAGCAGAAGACTATTAACAGTGTCCGTCGAACACGACGGCAGTGCACCCGTGGTGCCTTTATCTGAAGTGTTGTGCCAAGCCAGCAGTTTTCTGGGTTCCAGTACCTCTGACGGTGTTTAACAGCAGTTCTCTTACCTGTTCTTATGAAAACAGCTCTCTAGACTTTGTTAAGTTTCTTCATGTTGTAGCCTTGCATCCGAGAAAATCTTCGTATAACAAAGCAGGTCGAAGTAGGCATATAACCCCACCGATCGATCAATTCCGCAGTCAGCCTTTAATCAGGGCAGACTTGCAGCGAAGACAAAAATAGGTCAAACTCTTGCTGTGGTAGGGTCATTTTCGGTCAGAGTCCCCAATTCTTGGCAAATCTTCTGTTGGAGGCATAGGAATCTATACATGGCCACCACCCGCTGCTCAGATATTTGACACTATGTGGGAGAGCTATTTTCCATACAACTGTGGCAAGGTGCAAAACATTAGCTCCGTTTGACACTGAGGCCACAACTTTTCTAATTTTTCCCAACGGACCCTTCATGTCTATAGTGTCTTCTGGTGCATTGCCTTTTTGAAATTCACGCGATTTGATTAGCTTGAGTCCTGATTATCTCTTACCGATTTCATATCACTTACTCCTTAGCCATACATTGAGTCAAACGTCTTGTGTATCTAATTCGGTGTTCAGTTCAAATTTTGTGGTTTGCGAACCATCTCAGTATGTACATACATATATCTTTGAGTTCTATTTGGACGAAGGGTGGTATCACTTGAGGCTCTTGTAAAGGTCCATGTGTGGTAGAAGTGACGGTTCCTGGTGTCCTAGAAGGTAGCCTCATTTGTAGTTCCAAGACTTTTATGACACAGTCGTGAAACCGCATCCTTAAGTGCTTTTTCAGATTCTCAGATCCAACCAATGGGTCGTCGTGGATCAGTGATTAGTGCGTTGAACTGCTGTGTGAGTGGCGTGGGTTCAAGCCCCAGCCATGTCCACCGAACATTTTTTGCGGCACCGCCTGTCGTCGAGGAATGACAAGCCTCCGAGAGTACAATTCGTCATGAAAAAGCTTCTTAATTCGCCGTTCGGAGTCAGCAATAAAATGTAGGTCCCTTCCATTCGTGCGAAAAATGTAATACGCACAACAAAGTTTAAAACGAGTCGAGTACATCGCACGAGTTGCGAGTACCCGTTCGGAAAAAGCGAGTGCAAACGAACAGAGTACACACACAACGAACAACTCATGAGTTCAAACCATTCGCGAGTTGCATGAATCGCGATTCATAGGCTGAAGCGAACGAGTACGAACGAGTTTCCAACCAAACGGCTGCAACCGAGTACGAGTTTAAACGATTCATTTGATCGTGAGTATTATTATTCGCGAGCATGTTGAAAAAAATGAATCGTTCGCCAAAATCATACTCGTTCGCGAGTATATTCTATCTGTTCAAGGGTGGTTGCGATTCAAACAAAATTTGGCTGGTTTTGGAAAATCCCATACCATGATTGAAACACGGAAGTGGAAAGATTGTAATTAACTGACTTTTGTATGATTTTGGGATATCGCAACAAATTTGTGAATGACTTTATGGTAGGTGATACTATAAGCATTGTCTTTTATTTTTAGCGAAATATTGTTTTCATCCATTGTGCAGTTCAATCGAAAATTTAAATTGACTGTTAGGTAGCTGCTCGCGATTCATTTTGGTTACGAGTAGTCGGCACAGAATTTGATCGTGAGTACGATGCGTTGGGATCGAACAACTCATGAGTACAAACCATTCGCGAGTGGTATGAATCGCGAGTCATAAGACAAAGCGAACGAGTACGAACGAATAATAGCAAAAATGTTCAACTGTGCGCACATGTGCGCACATATTCGTTTTAATCTCTGACGCACAACATAATTGGTAGCGA
The DNA here is from genome assembly GCA_917880715.2 of Matsumyia berberina. Lineage (NCBI taxonomy): Eukaryota > Metazoa > Arthropoda > Insecta > Diptera > Syrphidae > Matsumyia > Matsumyia berberina. The sequence goes on along the minus strand of OU862871.1, from coordinate 84,863,221 downwards.
AAAGCTAGGCCTTGGCCCATCCCGCGCTGTCGCGCCAGCTATTTAAGATCCAAGCAATGAAATTCAAGAAGACGATGGTATTCTAGTGACCTTAAGGTTTGCTACGTAGACACAAGTTAAGACACATCCGCCTTTTGTCAGAGTTCCTTAAATTCGCTGCTCTTCCTCTTCTAGATGACTTCTTTGAAATCCCTCCGTTCATCTTTCTTATCATTTCTGCAGTTTCTTTTGGAAAACCCTCGAACCCTTGGCCCGCGGATGTAACCTTCTCCCTACTGACGCCTATTTTTCTGTGCCTAAAAGTGGTTTTTGTGTCTTTACAAGATGAATTCACTTCTGGTTAATGCATCCTCAAAGATGCCACATTCTCTACCGAACCGCCTTCTCTGAGCCCTTAGGTTCAAGCCTCAGTTCTTAGATATTGAGTCTCAAACAATTCTTTAGTAAAGAACAGATAATTTTCTCCATCCACTTTTTAACTCGACATCACTGTACGTTTCATTTGACTTTCTCTCATCATTGCATACTTTTTGGTGTTTCGTCCAGTAGTTCTCAAGTTGCATGTGAAACTGTTGAACGAGTTTGCAGTAAGTTTTCTTTAGTATTTTGGCATCGTGCGACACAATAGAGGATTCGGTTGTCTGTGACAAAGCCTTGATTTCTTAACGTCTGTTAAATGAAAATTAGAACGATGAACGTGAAAAAAAACGATGAACCCTTCAACAATGCATTGGGGTGAATTTTTGCATAGCAATTGTGACTGAAAGTGTCTGAGAGAACCCAGCATTGGCCGTCTCAAGACCCTCGTAGCCATTTACCCGATATTGTGTAACAATCTGCTGGGACAATACTTTTCCTAAGCGTCTTGCATTGAATATATCTGTCTTTGGGGTGAAAATGAGAAGGTGAAGTGACTGTCCTGTGTGCCGAACTTATTGTAAAAACCTTACGAGGTGTTCATAATTCCTAGTCTCCCCCTCCACTCTACACATTCATTCCGAAATTCCACACATTTAAACACGAAAAAAGGCAAACAGACTACCAACGTGGAATAATTAATTTTTTTCAACTCCAATTCCCCAAGCTTGACTCACTTGTTATACAATCCTGGCAACAATAATCGTTTCCGATTCCTATTCCCACAAAGCCTTAGCCAAAAACAAACGCAATCGGCACACAACTGCATTTTAATCGGCTGCCTGTGGGTCGGGCCATACCTCCAAATGAATTCCTCTCTGCTGACTCAGGTTTCCTAGTAGTAATCCGTCGAATGTGCTTGGCCCCTTGTTGCCACTGTCTTGCCATCATCCATTGGTGGGCGTTTCGACCTTTGAATGCCTGCGCTCGTTCACAGATGTACATATCTATCGCACTGCAGTAGTAGTGTGAAACTTCTTGAGTTTTTTTTTTGCAAAACCGGACTCACTGGACCAGCACATGTTGGCCATATGTAAACAGAAAAAAAAAAAAAACAAACACCAGGAGTTCATTGAACAGTGTGTTCACCTGGTCGGTCTGTCTACCTGAGCGGTTCATTGGAAAAAAAAAACGAGTTGGTGTTTTTCCCACGGTGGAAAACAAATGGTAAAGCGAAAAGAATTTTACACACTGTCCTACAAGGAAAGAAGATTCACGCATAAAAGGAAGATCCTCTGAATGAGAGGATCATCATCGTTGTTGGAAAGACGAAATAAAGTCCTCTTGTGGACTTTCTTTCATCCAAACAAATGAAATAATTTTCTTGGTACTTACTCTTGGTTTTCGTCTTCGGCGCCGATAATAAGGAATTGAACAGTTGTTCTTCCCTTTGATCCCTGAAATCCTTTCATGCGAAGGAAGAGAACAAAAATAATAATGACGATCGGAATTTTTTAACCACTAAATCATAATTAGAACTCAAGGAGGTTAAGAACCGGGGGGAGAACGAGGGGGGCAAGAAGGAAGATTTAACATTTAATTGACAGTATCCTGCGGGGTAATGTGTGTGTGTGTGGCAATGCAATTAATCCGATTTTTTTCCTTTTCCATTGTCACAGTGGCAGCTTAAGAATGTACCACTGGCTACAGGCTGTACCAAAAGTTATGGTGCAGGCTGAAGGTGGAACTCTTCACCTTGCTCTTGAGGTTAGTTGCTGCAATCTCTAGAATTTTGGAATAAGATCGTAAAAAATCCCGATAGTAGTGCTTTTGGTCGTAGAACTTTATCTGACCGACTAGCGTCGATTATTTCGAACGTTTAGTCAGTTCTACTTATCCCTTTGGTCTTTTACCAGAGGTACACGTTTTGTTTTCTTGAATTGCGACGCAGGAGCTTTTCCTGGTAAGCACCAAAAAAATGTTTTGATGTTCACTGCTATCGACACAGATCTGTCTTTCTTCCTCTTCTTCTGCCTTTCTTCATCTTCCACAGTTAGAGGTTATAGATGTGATCATCTCACTTCTCCAGCAATGCAGAAACGTTTGTCGATTGGTTAGGTCATTCTGCGGGGGGCAAGAAGGCCACGATAGCTTTCTACTGTTGCAGTAGAATATTCGGGAAAACTTGAGGACCAAGCCCAAGCTGTACATGCTATGGATGTACAGGACTATTATGAAGCCGATACTTGCCTATGGTAGTGTTGTGTGGTGGCAAGCTGCTACTAAAACCACCAAGCTCAAGGCCATCACGAAAATACAAAGACTGGCATGCATAGCAGCTATAAGTGCCACGAAAACCACGCCAAAAGCAGGACTAGAGGCCATTTTTTTAATCTGCTTCCACTAGACCTGTTTCTACAGGAATCTGCGGCCAGAAGTGCCCTGAGAATCAGCCAAACAAATGGCTGGAGGTCAAGCACAACGGGGCATGCTAAGGGCAATGTAGCAACCACTGACTATACGTTGCCCTACCTAGATTTCAAAAGTCCGGTCTCTTGCTCATTCCCAAGCAGAGAAGAATGGACAATGGGATCAATTCCAAACCCGCGAACGAAAGCCTAAATTGACGTGGTTGCAGGTATATTTTTAGACAAACTCAGCCTCTTTAATTCAGTCAGACTCCCGGACCACAGCAGCCTTTTCCAGGCGCAGGTCCTAGCAGTGACAATTGCTGCCCGTGAGACTGCGTTGAAGGTAATACCACGTGATGATATCACCTTTTTCATTGACACCCAGGCAGCACTAAAAGTGATTTCTGTTTGAGGTACAATGATGCTGGGTCCCTGGACATGAGGGCATACCAGGGAATGAGAAGACTGATGAATTGGCAAGGAAAGGATCTCCGCTAGGTCTGGAGCAGGCTGATCAGTCAGTGAAAGTCTCGCCATGTAAACTCAAGCATGAAGCACGGATCAGGACTCTAGCGGAAGCGAATGAAAGATAGAGCTCTTTGGATTCCTGTAAAATAATTAGAATGCTACGACCAAGGTACAACGGTACCAGAACTTATACTCTCATGCAGAAGGGCAGGAGAACCCTTTCCAAGTCATAATACTCTGAGTTATCACATAAAAAAGCTAAGGCTAAGTAAGCACGACCTTTGCAGGGGTTGCGGAGACGAGTAAGTCAATGTGGACACAACCCACTTCCTCTGCCACTTCCCATTTCACTGCTTTCTCAGACATAAATCCTTTGGAAGGCACTTTTTTCAGGATACCGAAGAACTAAATGGATGTACCTATCAGGGACATCTGGAGGTTCATTAAGCCTTCAAAATGGTTCGGAAGCCTGGGGCAATAGGAGAATGCTTTGGGTACTGCTCCACGAGCATGGGCATCACAATGGGTCTCTACTGACCTAAGTGTGGTGCAGAGGGCTTCTTTCCCCTCGCCAACCCATCTACCTAACCTAACCTAAGGTCGTTCTGCACAACCTTGTCTGTTCCTACATAGGGTCTCCAACTTACCAGTCGCGGTTGTCAATTGGTTTGGTCGTTTTTCACAACCCTTTCTGTTTCCATATACGCTCTTCTATCCACAAGCGTTCTTTGATGAGTTAGGTCTCTTCACACAATCATGTCAATTCCTGCATGAGTTCTTCAACCATTCAGATGGGTTCTTCGACTGGTAAAGTCATTCTTCAGAAATCAGTATTTTCCTACATAAGTTCATAAATTATCCAGGCGCGTTCTTTGGTTGGTTAGGTCGTATCTCTACCGTGGCCAGCTTGATACGGCTAAGCAGCTGTTGATATAAACTCTGCTAATTTTCATCCTGACGAACCCGTCTTCCTTCTGACACACGTTCGTTTCCTACTGAATGATGTACATCGAATCACAGAATTCTCACTCTTCTCTCCTACTTCAGTTTGTCCTGTGCCCATTCTCTTCTTCAAGAATGGAACGTGCACCGGATAAAGTGAACAAAAACCGTCCAAGAAGGATACATTGCCTCGAACACAATTTTTGAATACTTCTTGTGTAATAAATTTAGGTTTTGTGGCCTTGCATGTGCCGGGTAATTACAAGTTATGTGACACTCACTGCACCAAGTGTGTGCATGAAATGTGTACACCATTAGGTCCTAAGTACAGAATTAATGGCCATGGCCATGGCTATGGTGCTCCAAAGCGAATTGGATCTGAGGTCCACAAGTCGAAATAAAATATGAGTTCGCCCTTTCTCCAATCAAGTTTCAATTACCCTAGGAGTTTTAAAGAAAAGAACCATGGAGTCAGACTGGCGGGACGCCAGGATATATTTTCAATTAATAAAATCTAATCACGTTCCATTCGCTACACGCCCCATGATTGACAATTTCTCTGGTCGCCTCCACCCCCGAAGACACGGACTCGTGAAAATCACAAAGAGAAGGAATGGAATGAAAAGAATTAACACCACTTCCTGGCATCGCTTTCCTCTACGTTCTATAAATAGCAATAGCCATCGAATGTGGCGAACCTAGAACCTGGAGATATCCTTAAGTGAAACGTATATCCACGTGCGTGTGGCGACATTGATGCAGCTGAAACGTTAAAAATACACGCACACGTACAGGATGTGTCCAAAAAGAAGGAACACGTCAAGTGAGCACTCTCCCTCACACACACATGGGACCGACGACGACGAGTAATGTATATTTGAGTGTCCAAAGTGCTAAATCTAGTTGCAGATCGTGAACTTTGGTGGTGGGATAGTCGCACGTAGAGATGATATACGGTGCGAAAATAAATCTTGAGAAATTATAGTGACACTGGGACATTTTTTGGGGGAGGAAATGACTTGAGAGGTGGTATTCCTTGTCAGTTGTCATTCTGTACACTTGTTTGGATGGCTAAGTAGGTTTTCGGAACAAAGTGCCAAGAAGAAGTCTTTGATGCGTCTATTTCCACCAATTCTAAGAAGTGACATCTAGTAGGATGTTCACTACTGATTTGCTTCTTTTTTTTGTGATGTACATATGTGCTTGCGTTGGGCGAGGCTAGGTCGACTTCCCGTCGTTCACGGTGAGACTCACTTGAACACGATCCAGCGGGGTCTGCACCCAGTGCTTGTCTCTCGTCCTGTAAATAGATTTCGAGTTCGACCATTCGAATTATTCAGTAGGTCAAGAGTTGGAACCCTCGCTCAGTAGCTTGGAATCCTGAACCACTTCTGTCCTTATGAAGTTCCAGTTTTTCGTTGGATATCTTTTGGGGAACACAGACGCGAGTTCTCGACCTAAGCGCAATATCATTTTATTCACAATCTCCAACTGAAGAGTGGTCTTCATGAAGGTCCCTTTATTATCATCATCGCAGGCAATTGACTTGCAGCCCCCATGAAGCCATTTCCTGTTTTTGACGGATGAAATGGTCCTAGAAGGTTCGCTCTTGCATAGAAAGAGCAGGCTCTGGCACTCTAAAAATCTTACCCATCCAAACGACTTCGGTTCTCTGGCATCCTAGTTGTGCTTGCTTTTTTTCAAGTCGGCCAAAGGTCTGAGATGTTGGATGTTGGTTCCTACCTTTTTGACTGCCGTACTAGCACTTCCTTCGAGAAAGAGACATCGAGATCTCGATTTGAGTCGGAGTCCTAGTAGCGCTTCGTTATGTCGTATCGCTTTGTGTATTGTGTCTCGGTCTACCCTTTTCAGTTGAGAGCGCTCTGTCCGTCATTTTGTAAGGAATGGTTTGGCGTGACAACATCGAAGGCAAAACGATTTTGCTGTGACAAAGCGCTACCTCCAGAAAACTTGTCAATGGATCCTTGAAGGAACTCGTTAAGGGCTGGTATTGTCCTCAGCCTTGCATTCTTGAACACGAATGTAGTAAGCTCAAACTTCACGTGAAATCGGGCTACAATCTCCGATCGACAAAACACGGCGGTTATTAAAAAGTTGAAACACTTAAGCTGTGCAGAAAATGCATGCAAGTAGTGCGTCGCGACAAATTGAAACGAACAGAAGCCAAACAGTGTCCCAGAGTTCATGGAATGTAATTTCGATGGCCATGATCACGTACCTTTTTCACACTCGCAGTACGAAACATTCGCACGCTTTAACGCGGAGTTATAGAGGTAGCTGGTGTCCAATGATTTCGACCGAACTTGTCCCTTAACCTCTTTCACTGTAAAGTCGAGTCCAGTCCGAATATCTCTTCGAGTTCGCCTTCATCTGAAACTTTCTTACGCTTCTGCTTATTTACAACCTAAAGAATTCGGTCGCTTTACGCGCTTTAACGCGGAGCTATGAACTAAACTCGTGCTTAAGGTTTCGACTTTATCCGCTGTCCTCAACTGTGAAATCAAAACTAGTATGGTCTCCTAGTAAACTACGCTTCGGTGTCCTCAGCCATTCGTTTACACAAGTCCTTTGTCGGCTTAAAAATCTTTGGATCATCGTTTCCTTGCTTCTGTCCAGCGTTTAAAGCGCTTGCATTGTATATAATTCGAAGACTGTATTCCATCACAGTATATAGGTTTGTACTGATCGCAGGAAGGAGAAATCACTTCTCATCAAACCACGTATTTGTCTACCAAAGACTAAATTCCCATCTTTTGCCAGGGGGTCTTCCATGAAAACCTTTCATCAAATTGCCATCTAAGATTCGATAAGTGGGTTGTAGAAACCACTTTTTTCCACTTTCAAACCGAACCCACACTCTGTATCTGAACAAAGGTTTAGTTTGTTGAGATGATATCTTAGGCCGCAATGGTTGGTAAGGAAGCCCACTAGTTTCCTCATGCTGTTCCTGACAAGGTTTATAATTTTTGTACTAAAAGAGCTTTATAAGTCTCTTGGATTGCCTAAGTCCGGAGACATTCTTCCAGTGGGCTAGGCGAAGTTGGTGTTCCCAATTGTTTAACAAAGCAGGGGCGTTAGCCCAATTAACGCAGTTTCATTGCCTGATGGCCGGCCACCCGACCAAGCTTGATCTTGTTGTGGCTGGCAAGTGATTGTAGAGTGTCGTAGCAGCACTTGACTAATATAGATTCCACGAAGTGGGATGTCAATGGTTTAAGCGCTGCCTGACTGTCTGAATAGATATGTACTTTTGTGCCCCTAATACCTTTATCGAGGTTTATCCTGGCGCAGATCTCAACAGCATGGATTTCAGCCTGGAACACGCTGAACCTACTCCGGAAGTCATTTTTGATCCGTCGGTAAACATTCCAGTCGACACGGTAATATATTTGTAGCCTTTCGGCCGCCAAACTATGGTGCTGGAACTTTTGGCCACCAAACTTTGACATTCACAAAGCAAGTGGATTGGATCATCCTTCCTCTTCTGCGTTCATATCTTCGCAGCCTCTGCCTAGATCTGTTTACTTAGGCACTTTCTTCTCGTGGTTTGGTCAGCGCGAAGGGGTATCTCGTTGCCGCCGTCCAAAGCATTCATGTACTGTGTGATGATGGGAACTCCATTTATAATCGGGCACCTTTAGGACGTGTGTTCCTAGGAGGTCAGACTGAGTTGGTCTATATTGTTATGTTCCGAACTTATTTTGTGCTCCTAGGTGTGTTCCTTTCTCCTGAAACGATGTTCCAGAATCCTAATTCGTTTAGTCTTCTCGGTTATACTGCATCATCTACACTTCCAAATTTCCTAAAACGCCCTTTGAGCCTATTAGAACCTTTGTTGGAATGTGAAGATGATGCCTAAGTAGATTTAGCATCTTTTCGAGAATTCTTTTCGCCATGGTCTTGGGCATAGCTTATGCCTCTTCCATTCTTTCTCTATTCGAACTCGTGACCCCTTCAAAGTCCGCAGAATGGTTCCGGACCAACGAATGGGGTCTCTGACCCTTTTCTGGCCAGAAATCAGTAATCAGCAGAAGTATTCCCCTTCTTGTTAACCCTACTATTCCACATCATTTAATCGCCGTGAATAAACCCAAAAATAGCACCCACATTGCAACGGAAATTGATTTTAACGACTCTACGCTCATAAAATAAATTTTTTTTTAAAAATAGAAACCTACAACACCTCCGATACAAAAAAAAAACACAGTCAGATCTCAAACCATCGTATACCGCATACCGCACCTCTGGCTATCGAGATTCCATTGAAAAATCCGTTCGAAAACAAAAAGCCACTTCTGTACAAATCCCAGAGAGAGAGAAACAGGCGCGCACATTCTACCGCACAGTGTGTCCAGGTCCACTTCTCCTTTCAACAGCGATCCCATCGGTTGAGCCTTCTTCGCCACCACCTCTGCGCCTCACCGGCGAACGTATCTTTCGTACGTTTTTCTTCCAGCGGAATAGAATAATCACATTAATAACACAAGAAAAATGGCCAATTAAAATTCCGTAAGTGTTCGCTAGACCAGTAACAGAAAAATACTTCATAGATACTCGGTACTTCGTTGGAAGGGGAAACAACGACGACTACGGTGGCGATGGCGACCGGCTGTGTCGCGACCGAAGTGCGGTTTCTCTCAGATGCATTTGGATAGAAATTCACTGTTTTTCTTACGCGTTTCAGCGTAATGTATCTTTCGGTTGTGTTATTCTGTTGTGAAAATAAAAAAAAAAAAATTATTATCCGTAGGGTAATCATGGATTTTTTATTCCGTACGTGCCCATCCGAGGAGGGAACGACTACCGCATGAGAGCTTGAACGTGGGTTAGAAGTTGCGATAGGGCGGGAGGGGACATACATAGGCACAGGACTGTTTTGGGCTACTCTGGGTCAAACGTGGCATTTCAGAGTGAAAGACAGGAGTTGTAGCAGTAGTCGATTGGGGATGGTGGTTGACCCAAAGGGGTTAGGTAGGCAAGACTTTGGCTTGGGATTCATTTTGGATTTTTTCTATTTGGTCGAAACTGCTTGCAAAACTGGTGTTTATGAAGGTAGGAAGCGAAATCCGACCTTTAGGACATAACGAATCTTTCTCTGTATGTAGTTCTCTGTCAAGGTGTACGGGGCCGTACGTATGAAAAGGATACCCCAATGCCTCTATACCCTTCAACTCTTCCATGCAGCCTAATGGTGTCAGATGTGGGATTTCCTTAGAAAACTTTCTACTGATGTTTGGAGTGAAGCGTCCTCCTCAACTGTGGAATTTTGCAAGCGCCCTGTCAAATCAAATGACAACTTGGTGCGTCACCGGTTAGTTTACTTACTTAACAGACTCCCCACATGTGATGGTTCTCTGCCTGACATACAGCAACCTCGTATCCTCTTCGATCCCGGGCACGCTGCTTCGGGGAATTCGCGAATACTTGGCTCTTAAATCGGAGCTCCGGTCTTTCTTCTCTGCGCTACAGGGTATGTTAGTGCGGATTTTGTTCCTTTTTTTTCGGCAAAGGCATCCTACCCAACTTTCGTTGATCTCGACTATTTTTTTGATGTTGCGATCGAAATAAAATCGAAGCTTGTGAGGTGCTGTCGAGAAGAGCTCAAGATTCTTGGAACACAGCACAAGGTGACACTCTGCTGGGTCCCTCGACATGAGGCAATACCAGTAAACGAGAATGCCGAGACTTCATCCATCCATCTAAGAAATAGGTTCACCGGACGGCACTTTTTCGAGAACATTGAAGAATTATCCGATACACTGGTGGACCAAATAATAAGATTCATCAAATCCACAGGGTGGTTTGTATCGCAGACGCAGTAACTAGAGTTTTTGACGTTGAGTCTCTTTTTTCTGATGAGTTTGCAGCTTTTTCTTGTTGGATAGTCGAGCTACGAATTTGGCTGCAGCGAAAACGTTGTCAAAGTCATGATTTGCCGCTCAGAATGCTAGATGCGTGCATCGCATTTATTAGCACGTTGGTTGGCCATCCGGGTTCTTTGAATTGGAGAAGCTGCTGTCCGTCGGAAGCCTTTGTCTGTCGTCGTTTGCGCACGACTTTCACATCATATTCTTTGGGCTAAGACGAAAGAAAGATTCCATCTAAGAGCCCTCAAAATTCCTCCTTGATAGTATCATCAACTTCGTCTAAAGAGTCGTGTGCATATTTTATGCTAATGTTCCGCAATGTTTCGTTGATTCATCATGTTCTTAGATACTTATGATGACGCTTAATTCGGGATGAACCAGGTCCTCGACCTCGACAAGCCTCTACAGTTGGCACAATCTTTAGCTAGCTGTGTCCAGTTGCCAAATAGGTTCAGGTCACCCTCGATTTGCACGCATGGTTAGAGATCAAGTTGTACATTTCTGCGTTGTCCCCCAAAGGTAGAATCAGAAATTCATGTTCCCTGAGCTTTGATGTTCACTTGAAGGCCTTCAGCTTGCAGCTCTTTTTTTTTTTTTTGCTTTATAATTTCCATACGAATGTTGTTACTAAAATACCAACAAACCTCCACCAATTGTCTTAGCATTCATTTCTTTTTTCAAAAGTCACCTAAGTTCAACCCTGAACTGAAATCTTGCCGTCATCTGAACACCTAAACCCGTTTGACATGTCGAATTTTTTGATTCCCCATCGGCTGCCATTCGTCAGTTTCGCTTGCAAATTTTAACGTTCGGTATTTTTTTTTGTGTCGGTTGGGGTTTATTATGAGAAAAACACGGGCTCACATTTAATTTAAAGGAGGTCTTATCAGAAGCGTTGGCCAAAGAAGCCAATTGTTTGCTCAGACGCCTTGCTACATCGCACAGTAGACACTTTCATTGAATTGTGAGTGGATGGTTAGTTTGAACTGAGACAAGGGGTGGTGTGAATAAAAACTGAGGGAGAGCGTTCACTCAACTTTTTGGAAAAACACTCAATTTAAATTGAATAAAAATGAATATCGTGAATTTTCAGAAAACACTTTCCTTAGGATGGTTTGCCCTGAGTGTTCCCTCAGTTTTTATTCACACCACCCAAGGGGTGGACCTGAGCCTCAACCAACAAGCGTCTCCAGCTAACTGCCTCCAGTTTCGCACGCAAAGTTCCATATGCGTGCGCCACCTGAGTCGCGATCTTCCTCTACTGGGCTGTCCCTTGGGTGTGGATTCGAAGATTTACCGGGCCGGACCATTGGTGTCCATCCGCTCTACATGACCCAGTCACCTCAGTCGTTGAACCTTCACTCTTCTGGTTAAGTCGATGTCGCTGTTAAGCCCGTACAGTTCGTCCATGGATCTCCTGCTCCACTAAAATTCTATACAGACGGAACCGAAAATCACCCGAAAATTTTTCCTCTCGAAACAGCCAAGAACAACCTCATCTGCTTTTGACATAGTGAAAGTAGCTAGAGAGTTAAAGCACCTCCTCCAAGGAGTTCTTTGGCGGTCGATGTTTTAACTGCGCTTTTAGCTTTGACCTTAATGGAATCTGTGATCTTCGCTTTCGCTGGCCTGTGTGATTGCCGGTGTGGGCCTTCGGGTAATCGCAGTATTTGTTGTCATGTGAGTTGTCTGAGTTTTTTCAGGATTTGTAGTTGCCGCCGTGGACTTTCCTTTTATTCTTCGAACGTATTATGAAGAGATCAGTCTGTATCGGACTCGCTCTCTTTGACGTTTAGTTTTGGCTGCAAATCTGCTGTAAGCAGGGGTCACACCCCAATACTCAGTGGTACTCTGGTCTAAGTGTACCTCTTCTTGGACTACCACTCTCACTAACTTACTTCTGCCAACCTGTTTAATATTAAGACTGGTATTGAGGCTGTTGGAACTTCCGCCAATCGAGTGATTTTGAACATCTCGAGTTTGTAGTGTCATACTCCTTCTGCAACTCCCTTCCATGACATGAGGTTGGCTGTAAAGCAGCCTATGTACTCCTGATTCCTTTCCGAAGACTTTCCGCATTTCATTTACTGGGCGCATGATATAGACGAGGTGAGATTACTCAATCTGTGGCAATGTGTACAACCTTAGTTTTCGATTGCACCCTGTTCGGCCCCTTCTACGATCAAAGTCTTCCTGTCATCCTTTCTATTCAACACACACAGTCCTACTATTGCTTATGTTTTAAAAATGTTATGTGAAAAGGAAAAAGTTGTAAAATTGACCCCTCGTAGCCCGTCATTAGCACCTCACCCGTCAAGTCCGGAAAGTGATTGTTTGTAGCTGCGCAGGTAGGTAGAACTGCCTAACCTACGGCCATACCTCCCCAAAAAGAATCGTAAATTCAAAACAAGTCGTAAACCCATTCCACCACCACGACCGGCCGGCGGGCAAGGTTGAAGTATCTATTCCATTCTATTCCCTGCATATCCATTAGATAAGTCCAAATGCGTTCTCTGAGTCTCCATTCATCCGCCAGCGGGTGGACGACCTTTGTTTTCCCCGACAAAGAACAGGGAAGTGTTTCAGAGATACGTACCTCAGATTCCAGTGCAGTGCACTTTAGACGATTAATTAGTGCATTCCACTGTTTGTCACTCTAATGCGTTGTCAGTCCTTGGAACGACGACGTCGTCAACCAAATGTTGACCTTGCCTCTTTGTCCAGCTTAGAATAATTCAGTTTTGTAGTCATCTCGACTAATCGGATTCAAAGTTGTTTTCTCAAGCTTCAATCTGTTAATCTGTTCATTACGTGTGAGCTATGTGGTCCTATTAAGTTTTCAGAATAAATGGATGACTCTCACGGGAGTTGCAAGCGTCTCTTGTGCATGTCACCTTACCGGCAGCACAGTCGTCTGATTTGTTTTTCTTTAACAGGTAAAGTGATACTTTACCTCTCTCTCTCTATCTCTCTCACTCTGCACACAGATTTTGTTTATGTTGTTCTTCTTGGCGTTTGCTTTGGGCGTTCTTTCTACTTCTTCTTCGTAACGTGTGTTCTTTTTTTTCTTCTTTGTTTCTTCTTGTTGTTTGTGTGCAACAACAGGTATTTGTCGTTCCTTGTGTGGGTACTGTTGAGTTAGGTCTGCTGGAATAACATTGACGAAGAGCGTGTAAATTGAAGAGGATATGTGAGCAGACAATCACTGAGAGCTGCATGTGAGAGTCGTACTTGTTCCAATTGTGTGGCGACCGTTGAGTGTAATTGATGGAAGATTTAGATCTCCTTCTCGATGCCTCTTCTGGGATTCATCAGATGACGCAGACACACCCTTTCAACTATCAAAGGTAGAGCTCGAGACCACAAATAATCCATCGTATACGACAAAAAAGCCACGAAAAATAAACCTTAAAGCCTAAGGACCTTTTTTGTTATGTCAAGACCGATCCAAAAGCTTGCATATGTCAACATTGAAAAATGTGGAGCAATTAAAAGAAGCCTCCCCCATTCCAGATTAATTTATCTTCTCAGCCCACACAATCTTCATCGTAAGCTTTGCCATTGTGTTTACACAAAACTTAACCTAGCTGCCTGTTGCTCAGGTGGTTCTCGCTTCCCGAAGTTTTGCCTTGCCTTAACCCTCCTTCTCTTCAGGTACAGGGCGTGGGGCTCCGTTCTGGTTTTTATTCACTTCTGCCTTGGAGTTAAAGCGGCTCTCTCTTCTTGCTTTGGAGTAGTATGCCCTTAACTGAGGAGCACACCTAGCTCAGTCGTCTTCATATCGTCGTTTCCATTTTCGGCATCTGTCGATATTCTTGCCATCTTCAGAAGTCGATGAAAGTGATTTGCGTCGTCGTGAAGCAAATCAGCATATTACCAGGATGGGACTCCACTTTTCCCTGTTTATTAAACACCAATGCCCAGCTAGCAGCTGAGTGAGGTGGCAATAAGCGGCTTCGAGTCTCTTCTCCGATCAACAAATAAGCCTTTCCGTCCATCAAGATTCTTGCCAGCGTTACTTGGTAAGATCGTTCTTTACCTTTTTCAGCTTTTCCATACTATTCCGTAGGGAATTACTACCCGAAGTGCTCATCTGCTCAGTACCGAGACTATTCGGTTCCTGTCTGGTTTCGTCGATTCATATCCAAGCGGATTGAGTTCGTGAGCGATATCAGTTTATGCTTACTAACTGCAGGAGCTGAATAGACTAGCACTTGCCCTGCCCTGTCCCATAGAAGGAAGCTCTATCTAGGAGCCTACTACTTCGACAATCTGGGCGAATTATCACATACTGAAATCAAAAGTATTCTCAGCTTTATCAAGAGCTCCACATGGTTTCATTAGCCGGAGTGGCACCTAGGGTAGATCCCAGTGGTATCACAAAGGGCCTTTCTTGGTCGGCGTGTGTCTGTGCCTCGCAGGGCCTCCTATTTTTGCCTTCAGACTGCTTAAAGATGCGGTTTCGTTTACAGCTGTCGAAATTTTTCCCTTTCTTTGTTTCCAAAATGTGAGCTTTTTGTCTCTTACTTCACTGCTTTCTTTGTTAACTCGTCTCATAATCAGAGTGACTTTCTCCATGTTCTCTGCGGTCAGGCTTAGACCGTGGCCTTCCATTCCAGCGTACATGCATTCAATCAACAAGTTTTACTTCTTTTGCGCGTTAGGGGTGTTCAGTGGAGAATCAGCGCACCACTATCATATGCATAACAAGTAGTGGAAGTGTCTCCGAGCATCTTACTTATATACATAGTATGTCCTTAATTCCTTTGTGTAAGGCCTACAACCGCAGCCGTCTAGAAATTATTCGAGGCATTGTAAGCGCTACATGGGTGTTTCACAGACGAAGGATGCCATTCCTCGTTTCTACCATGATCTTTGCGCCTTTGCGTATGAAAATTCGAAAAAGTCTTCCATAAACGCAGTCCCTGAATTCAACCGTGAGCTGCTCCTGAAGTGTAGTCTTTCAACTTCCGCCATAAAGGTGTTCGCCAGGGTCGATAGAAGCATTCCTTACATCTACAGTCACTAACACGGTGATCCTTTTGGAGTCATGATTACTTTTCTGAGCCCTCTAAAAGTCGTTACCACCCCGAACTGCTCCTATCGTACCGTGCTGCATCTGGATTGTTTTCTACAAGGTTAAGTCTTTTGTCTTTTGCGGAAAGTCGAGGCTTCCACATCCTCTCTAAGTGTAATTTTCACAAAGTCATACTGGGCTTAATTTTTCGTCTCTGATCAGTATCAGCCGCTGCATTTTAAAATTCTTGAGGAAGATCACATCAGCAATTCCGCTGGTAATCCATCAGGTCCATCAGTAGGTTTCCTATCGTACATTATGCTTCCAGCCACAATCGAGTCTTCCATCAGGTCTTGCAGTCATGATCCAATTTTCCTTAGTGGAAAGTATGAACTGTAGTTTTAATCCCTTTTATGCCTCACCAAACCAGGTTAAGAGAGTTATCATCAGACATCTGCGGACGGTTTGCATAGACCTACTGTTCTGATAGACGCAGTCTATATCAGTCGCAAAGAGCTTGATCAATGGAATTAGAAAAATTCGTCCTTCGAACTTCGTGGATTCCTTAAAATGTTTCAGTTTTTTTCTGAATTTCTGGCTGTTCCTCCTTCATTTCCAAGATTTGCCGAAAAACTGTTTCCGCTAAGAACGTCATGTTGCCACCTAAGTAAATCCACCAAGTGTCGATCTTTTCTCAAATTTCTCTCTCGTCCAACCGCCACACGATGGAATACGCCCTTCCCCTGCCCATACAAAGGCTTGTGCGCAAGCAAACATGCACACACTTATGTTTGCTCACATAAAACAAAGATCTACCTGTTGTGTTCGTTCCCCTACCTGTTGCCTGGGCTCTCTCTCTCATCTACACGCTCCATTGCGCATAGGAATACCAAACGAAAAAGCACAACAACACCAATGGCACGAAACAAAAAAACTGAATCCCCGTCCAAACATGTATTTGTGTAACCGTCCGCAACACGGAGGCGACCAACGATCGTTGTCTCGTGTGTGCATGCTCATGCTAGGTGGCTGATTCGCTGACTGGCTGAATGGTGTCTTCAAGCCTGGCTCAGCGTTCGACTTTGATGCCCCGGCAACAACAGTCTGTGCGCGACGTTTACATAACGAATATCACCAAACGGGACGCGGCTACGTCATGTGCAGATCGACAAACTCGTATACCTGTCAGAATTTGGTTTGAAAAAATCATAAAGTAACGGTGGTGCCAAACACAAAGGACATTCCCAGAAGTCAGGCCCAAGCCCAGTGCGGACAGCCTTTAGAAAATTCCAATTCCGTTTCGCGCCGCGTGTTTGACTTACCGAGATGAGGTGATCGGCACGCAATCAAACGAAAAAAAAAATTAAAGAAAAGACGTGTGGACTACTGGCCATCATCGATCCCCGGAGAGAGTGGTAGTGGCATTGCATTCGATATCCAATTGTGTCTGATCCATCACTCCACGGTGAGTGACGGAGTGAAATTAATCGATCAAATATCGCGTATCTCATAAATAATGCAAAAAAGCGGATCCATCGGTCGCGGATAAAAATTCGATCTTCAGTCGCGCGATAGAAATTTCCTCTGCAATTATCGGTGTTTTAGTTGGTTTTGTGCATTTGAAAGTGAAATTGCTGTGCACTCGAGGTGGTGGTGATACTTTCTACTCTGGATGGTTTTGTTTTGGCAGCGTCAAGGCTGCATGTGGCCTGTGCACGCGACAGTGTTTTGTGGAAACGAAATTAGAAATTTAAATTTCCAACGAAGAAGATCGTGTCGTCGTGTGTTAAGATATTTCGAAGTGATTAGCCAAGGCTGCAACGTGCACTTCGCGTAAAAAGTCAATTAAAAGTGGAAAATTGCAATTTAATGGATTACAAGTTGGAATCGGAGAGTGGAGATTGATCGGACTTCAGTTTTGGGACGACAAACAGTCGCTAAGATGAGGATTTTGAAGCACTGGTAAGGAGTTTTTGTGAATTTTATTTCGTGAACAACCCTAGGATTTAGTTTCTTGGCCCGTTTGCTTTTGAAATTCGAAAGACCTCGGTGTATTGAGGTCTGTTTTCTTCGAGTCCATAACTCTCTAGATGGCTTTGGCCATTTCCACCTGAATTTTCTACGTTATTGACAATTTGACAACAACAAATCAGACACTCTTTTGTCAACTGACATCTAATGTCAGCTTGCTTTTGACAGATCTACGAAGTGACAGTAGGCGCGTTAGAGTTATGAAGTTAACGAGGATGTTCACACGGGAGTGACACGGACTGGATTTTTTTTTAGGTGGATTTCATAGAAATACCACCTATTGCAGAGGTCCTCATGACGCGACTTTAAAAAATTTTGAATGCCATTCGTCTTCGCTATGATAGTAAACACTAACCTCATACTCCGTTAAAAATTTTATATATATATATATATATATATATATATATATATATATGCAATATAACGGATTCTTGTGGACACGATTGAGGGCGCAATTATGAACCGATTTTAATAAAATTTGGTATACACGTTCGTATGCCGAATACCTCGGCTAAGTTCGTAGATGGGCATAATCGGTCCAGAGGGGGGCGGGTTACGCCCCTTTTTATGTCTCAAACGGTACAATTCACAACTCAAATAAATCCCAACCTCCGGTTTTGATTTTTTAGTAATATAGTAGATAACAGTGAACAGAATCCGCCTGCTACCAATTTGGGCGCCATCTTGGATCCGCCATCTTGAAATTCTTCAAAATTGATTGGATTTCGTTGAAATTGAAAATCCTTACAAATTTCGAGGTAATTAGTACAAATTCGTTATTAGAGTGGAAATTTTTGTCCGCCATTTTGTTCCCACCATCAGAATAGATGACATAAGAAATCCACCTACCTCTTGCGGCGCTTGCCGGAAGGTTCTTTTTGACGTTTACAGACGAGGTGGGAAGCGGAGAGGTTGACATGTTATGTCAATCTGGATTTTTTAAAATGATTGGATTTTTTTTTTGACGTCTGTAGATGTCAATCGGTAGCCACTCGACAAACGCGTAAAAAAAATAATGCGTCTGCTGAGCTGGTGGCTGATCGTATTTGCGTTATAAATTTTAATTGTTTTAAATTTTTTGAAATAAGCTTGAAAATCAAATCAATTTGATCGACACTGGCAATAAATATGTAAAAAAAAAAATCCGCGGAAGTGTTCAGACAGGACTATCAACCTGAACACGAAACGTCAAAAAAAAAAAAAAATCCAGTCCGTCACTCCTATGTGAACAGCCTCAATTGTTCTTTATCCAATAAGTTAACTTATGTCAATTGTCCCCTTATGGATCTTATGGCGTCTACCAGGCCTACGCTCCATCGCGTGTGTCCCTTCTTCTTCTTCCCAACTGCTGAGACTTCTCATTTGCTATTCGACGCAAAGTTGTTCGAAAGTGGCCCATTCTCGTTTTGCCCGACCGTAATGGGTTCCACTGTATAGTCAGTCAGTTTTGTAAAGTATGACCGATCCATAGGCAGTCTATGAAGAGCAAGCGTAGCGGCGATCGTGTGTTGAAGTGATCGACGCAGAAGGACTCAGTAATCATATCTGGTTGTTCGCTGTCTTCTCCAAGACGTTTCTTATTCAAGAGTTATCCCTCCAATTTTCACACTTTCTTGGGTTGCTCTCCACAGGGAAAATCTCGATGTTCTAAGTCCTTACTAAAAATGGCTGCAGAATGTCTTCAATGTTATTGGTGATCTTACTCTGTTGGGTTGCACATCTTTGGAAGCTTCCATCCTCCTCTTGACAGGGGAGGTCCCAGTGTCCCAAGGTTAACTGATGTGGTCACCGAAGTTGTCTAGAGTAAGGCAGGAATGCCATCGATTCCTGCTGCTTGATGCCTTGATCGCAGCGATAATCGGATCTTTATTGGATAGTCTAATGCAAACTCGGGTGCTTGTTCTGATTTTGAAACGAATTTCCATCCAAAAATCCATTAAAAAAGACGGCATAGTCCTCCCTCCATCCGCTGTTTCTCACCCAAAACCAGCAGGGAACCGCTTAAGCTCTTCCACAGATGTCAACGTGAGCATTGTCCTATCAGTTCTATAAACTTCGACGTTCGACAGTCAGATCTTAAACTTTTGCGGCTTGTTCAGCAGCGCGTTTACGTACTTTTTTCTATCAGAGATCACGATAAGTTTAACTTCCTGGTTTTGATATAATTGGTCTGCTGCAATACGAGCGCTTAGCTCTTTCCGTTTTTTGATCAACCTCCAGGTACCTACAGACAATTACTTGCTGTGGCTATTTTGCGATCTTGATACAGCGTTCCAATGCCCCTCTGTGTTCGGTGTATCTGACCCTTGATTACGATAATCCTCAAACTTGCACTTATTAGTCCACTGATGTCACACCTGGAAGGCGGGTAAAAGCTACCAAAAGCTTAAGCTGATGACCTCTTTTCATCCCGGTGGTCGGCGCCATGCCTGCCTGTTACGGATGTTCAACGTTTCCTGATCGCCATATGATCAATTTGATTAGGATTGATTGCCGGTTAATGAAAACCCAACTGACTTTGTAACAGGCACTACAGGGTGCCACTTATGTCAGGACGATGTCCACAAATCTTTTCAAGGCCTTAGAGTTCAATGCAAACTATGCAAGCAACCTCAACCGAGGCCGTAATTACTTGTTAAACGTCTGAATGCTTCGTTGGCTTTTTCTACCTCGATATTGAGGTCCCCATACCTCGATATTGAATTTTCTTAGCCCGATGCTGGCTCTGTTGGCGCCTAACACTGAATGATGAATATTTCTCTTCGTTTTGTCTGGAATCTGGTTGTCAATATTGCGTGGGTTCTGAGTTGAGGCCTACTCTAGACTCACATATACTTTCAAAGGGCTTTTTCGAATAGAGGAAGACTGTTGGTAATTGTAATTCACCCGCGTCAAACCGACTTATTTAACAAAGCTCCCGAGTTGCCGAGTTTATATCGAAAGGACTCACTTTCTTACTGTAGGAATTTGCCGTCTTTGGGACCTTAGATCCAGGGAGGGTCGTCACATTCTAGAAATTAGTCTTTGTTCGGGTACAATAGTCGTCGACGTATGATTATTTCTTACCCTGTTTAAGGCCTGCTTGGCACGATTGGCGTCTTTTTATCGGCGTAGACCTCTGCAGTATGTAGAAGACTTCACTCACGTTATTAGCTTCCTAAAGCACGCTAAACGATGGTCTAAGGTCTGGCTGACATGGCTCGCGTCTTTCAAACGTCATGAACCTCTGAAAGGCTGCACTCACGTTTGTAGCCTGTCCGAAGACTCTTTCAAACTTTCGCTCCCATGAACCTAAAATTGTCACAGTCTACTCTGAGTCAAAATTTGGTTCTAAGACACCATCCTTTGAGTCCTAGCTTGGGTCTTAAATTTAAGCAAAAGCTTGCTAGACTCTTGGAGGAGTCCCAAAACAGCTTTTGGTCCTTTAACTCTGCTGACATCGTTGTGTTTGCTACCGACATCGTGACCGTGGTCTCAGTAAACTGTACAATTCCTCGGAAGGCTCGTTCTAGAAAGCATCATACGCCAGCTTAAGGGTTTTTAAGAGCCGATATCAGGGGAAGCACTCACTCTTTTAGCCACGGCCTCTGAGAACTACGGTCGGATCTTTGGTTGGTCTGACAAAAAGTGAAGGTAATATCTGTCTGAAGCTAGAGCTTTCGGTCTCATATTACGATGCCAAAGCAAATGGACCAGCAGATGATCTGTTTTGTCTGGCTATGCAAGAACTGTCCTTTCGGCCCTCAAATTAGATGCATGTCTCAGCGATCTTCGGCGTCGTATTTGGACTCTTATTAGTTTTTCGCTGTCTCTGAACAGCCCAAAGAGTTTGTTGTCATATTTCTCTTACAACTGCCCTTAGGACCAATGTATTTTTATTCACAAAACAGCCAAAATCAATTTAATGGAGTTTTGACAGAGCTATGGGCCTGTTTTTCATATACCTCAGTCCAGTTTAACTTATTCTTTTGGGCAGTGCAATTCAACGATTTCCAAATGCTCAATCAAAGCTCGTTTTTACCAGCAAACTCGTTTCATAGGAAAAATACCATTCCATCGTTGGGCACTCCATTATTTTCTGCATTAGATACAATTGTCTCAATTCGTCATATTCCCTGGCAATGTTACAAAAGTCTCTGCGATATGTATCTCTATTACCTCGAACCTGCTTCCATTGAAATTATACCCACCTTCCCCCCCCTCCCTGGGCATCAAAGTCCAAAAAGAGTGCTGCTAGGGTATCTACTTAAGAAATTCCATCAAAATTTGATTGATCTCCGCTGAGATCAGTCATGCATTTCACCCACAATCAGACAAAGATCTGCGTCGCCTCCTTCATGCAGAGAGAACTCCTGAATGTGTGTGTGTGTGCGTTTCTTTCGTTAAGACAACGTCAACACGCCTCGATTGTTCACTTCCCCATTCCAGGGCCCAGGTAACTCTTGGTTTTAAATGGAAAACAGATTCCTCTTCCATGATAACCGTGATTCTTCAACGACGACGTTCAGTATCACACTCTCTCTTGGAAAAGGTGTTGGATGCTGAAACCGTATGTTTTTCACCTTCATCGTCGTCGTCGTCGTCCTATTTTCTTGAGGAGGAATATGAGATGAGAATACCCTTCTCGTTGTCGTTGCCATCAACGTAATTCCTTTATGATGTTATTTTCGTTCTTTTTTTTTTTGTTTTTTTTATTCCTTTCTTTGTCCTCCTCATCTCATCTTTCCTTTTCCAATAAAAAAAAAAAGGTGTACAATGGAAATTTTCAAGGAACAAATATAAAAAATAAAGGAAACAACGATGACGAGGGCAACGAAGACGAAAACGAAGGCGAACCTTTTGTTATTGCTGCTGCGGTTGTAGTTGTTGTTGGTGTGCCAGCACAGGTATTGTCCTCTGAATTATCAGGTTGGGAATTTCAGTTAACGACCTGACCTGGACTACCACTACCATTGGCACACACCGACAATCAAGTCCATCGGCATGAATCATCATCTCTTCATCATCCTGAGCCGATGAAGATCATCGTTATGTTCTCAGAGACGGAATGTGTGAGGATGTGTGTATGTATGCTTGGTTGTGCATTTCTTCTTGAAAGGACGACTGTGTGAGTCGAGAGTTTGATACCCTTCTTGTGTGCGTGTGTAGCGAGTTGTGTTTCCTTTCACTTGACAGGAGCTATCCTTTCGTCAGATTTGGTAAGATTGATGGATGTAGAGGGGTAATTAATGTGTTTTCTGCGAGCCTTTGTTGCTGGAAGTATTGCAGAGAGAGGGGGTGTCTTTGTGTGTTTGCTCAGAGGGATGAACTACTTGTCAGCGGAGAATGACTGGAGGAGATCTCAACGCTGACAGGTGAGAAAAAGAAGGATTTCGCCAAAGAAAGCTTGTGATTATCCACTAAATAACGAATGGAAGTTGATCACAGAATCAATGCTTTCCATGTCCCTGTTTCCTTAGACGGTCATGCTAACAATTGTCAGCTTACCTACAGGTTTGGTTCCATTCATGGGACTTTGTCTGGCACTGTTTTGTTCAAAAAACTTCTCTGACCGAAGTTTTCTCCTTACTGAGCACTGAGTCAAGTTCACATGCAATTGCACAAGTACCATGGGAGTTTTAAAAAATTATTTCTGTCCAACCAGACTTTGTCAATCTGGTAATCCAACACCAGACGTGGCAAAACAGTTGATGTTTGAAATTTCTTGGAAGAATCATCCACTTGATTCATTTCTCAAGCATGTGATTGGATCGCTGTCATTTCTTTGGAAATTCTGATTCAGACTGCGTGGTGTCAGACTAGTTATTGATGGCGCAAGGCAATGGTAAATTTATTCAACTCAAAATCCAAAAAGTTGAGGGAACACTCTGGCTCAGTTTTTATTCACTCCACCCAATGCCTCTAGTTGTGCATTTGAAGTGTGTTAAGGTCCTTTTTGACTTCAGATGACGATGTCGGCATCTCTTACCTCGCACGTACGATCAAATACTAGAAATCGTTTGCACCCATTTTCGAAATGCTGTCTGTGTGTGTGCGTGTGTGTGTGACAATATTTTTCGCGTTCGATATCTGGAGAACGAAACAACGTAGGACCATGGGTTTTTTTTTTTTTGTTTTGTTTGCTAATATGAAACGTAGAACTGATTAGATGGTGAGCATAATCGGTGTAGCGGATGCTGTGTGCTGCTATCACTAGTGCTGATATTTTTTTCCCAATCGCTAGTTGCGGCCCTCGGTTTGGTCCATACCAACTCTTATCCCTGGGCCTTTAGTTGCTCTTTGCTAAGGTTGTTATCGTCTGCCTAATTCAGGCGCTCAAAAGCGCAAACAATGTCTTGGTTCGTTAATTGATTGGTTCATCCATTGGCTCACCATCCACCCAAAGATAAGACTTCACAATTAGCTCCTCATCGCAAAAGCACTTGGCTTTGCCCTCTGAAGATCATTTGGAACGTTGAACAAGCATACAGATTCTGTTGAAGGCGTTGCAGTGAATGACCAAGCTGCAAACCTTGCTGGAATTGAGTGATTTGTGACCCCTAGATGATATACCTCTATTGAGCTTCATTAAATATATTTACCCTCTCAAAGCCTCCTGTTATCTGGTAAACCTTAGTTGCCTCCTGAGGACAGCAGGTATCTGGAAGACTGTGTTATCGATTTTTGCTATCACAAGCACCTTTCAGACACCGTCGTTCCCTTTGACTAGAATTTTTAAAGAAGTTCATTGAGGCCCTCACAAGGTGGAAAGCATTTAGAGATCTCAGCGTACGAGTTAGCTCCCTCATTCCCTACCTTCCTTTTACTTTTAATAGAGGGTGAGGTGAGGTATGCTTCATAGCAAAGACTCATCACTTTCTTATGTCCTGCGTCCCCTTGTGAGCCTTCGGGCATCTAACAATCATCATCACCGTCATCATTTTCCAATGGACCGCTTATTCATTATGAGGGTCGCGGGTTTAGGGAGCTTAAGGGTACTCTCCTCATTTCTTGATCTTCCGCCATCGACTATAAATCATCAGGGGCTATACTTATTCGGGTGGAGGTGAAATTTCGGACTTGGTTCAGTCATCTCATCCTGGGCCTATTCAGGGGACGCCTACCCGATGGCACGGATTCCATGGAATGTCTTGGAAACCGAGTTGGGGACATGCATTTAACGTGTGTAAACCATCGAAGAATGGACTTTTCTGCTCGACATAGAGTGTCTCGCGTATTTTGGTGTTCCTAACCTGATCTCGGCGAGTCACACCAGCAATACAGCGAAGAAATTTCATTTCGGCAACTTGTATCCGCGATCTTATTCTTTCGGTCATTACAAAATCGTCATGACCAAGAGTGAGAGATGGAATAAACACTGAATTTAAGACCGATAACTGAACTCTGATGCCAAGTTCGACCCTTCTGATAACAGATTGACCAAGCTGTCCCAATATTGCTCCAGCCTAACCCATTTTACAGGATAACTCAGTATTGCTCCTATCATCACTCGTGAATAGGACCCCGAAATACTTAAACTTCTCCACCTGTTTCAATGGAACTCCACTAACATGGAGAGTACATTTACCTTCATCCCTACTTCATCAGAGACAACTATAAACCTGTCAAGTTCTCGCTGAAGTTCGGTCTGGGTGGACGTAAGGATGACCTAATCATCAGCGAAAAGCAGATGACTTATCCTTAAGTCTGACAATTCGAACTGTTCATCACTACGGTTGCGCTGTAACATCCAAACCATATACACTATGAAAAAGAAAAGGTGACAGAACGCACCGCTTCCAATTCCACCCATAATCGTGTTCGGTTCTTGGCGATGTGCCCCAACTCTATCTAGCTCTCTTGTGCCACATGTCTGGCTATGTATTGGTAAGAAAACCTCTGACAACCCGTTTCCTTACACCCTTCAAAACGCACCCAACACTTCTCATTTCGGATTGTCACATGGCAAAGCGGGTTGTCATTACCTTGTTCGGATCTAAATCATGAATGCTGTCAACTTCGGTTTCAAAGTGGATGAATAGGTGTCAGACTTTTCCTAGATCGGTCTAAGTCTGTAAATTTAGTCTATAGTCCATCTGTGATAAGGCCTGATTGATCTCCTGATTCCCATATAAAAGCAATGGTGTCTGGAATATAGTGCTCTTAGGTCTTACTGTGGTACTCATGGTTTGAATTTTTTCCCACTGAGTGGTTTAGTTTTCCAACCAGCTCTCTGGTGGCCCGTGCGAAATTTCATAGGAAGCCATCTGCTACGAAAGGCGGCTCGCTCCGTAGCTAACTGATTTCAGTCTCTACGTCGCCTTAGCATTTATTTGTGACATCTATGGTGATTCCTGAACATGATCGTTGTCTAAAGGTCTATGAAGCAACTTGACTTGGATCTAAGTATGTCCCTTCGTATGCGTATTAGGTATATGTCCCGGTCCTGACAGGACAGTCAATTTCTTTTTTTAAGCTAGGCTTTGCCCTTTCGTGGTCGATTCGAAGACTCTTCTTACTGACTGTTCTTAATGACTTAGACATAAGCTATGCTAATGACCGCGAGCTACATAAATTGTAATGATTAGGTGGAGGTGTTGGAGCATCTGCGTCTGTAGTCTTAGCGAAGCTGTGTTTAAGACCGTAACTAGTTTTAAAACAGTTCGCGAGTCACCTGTCTGGGTGTCAGGTCACATTAGGATCTCGGGAATGAGACTCCGATGATTTCTCAGAACCTGAACCTACGTTGGGTCTTTCCGCCTCCTCCGTCAGATCCTCCATTGACGATTGAATTTCTTACAAACACAATTGTGTGAGGCACGGATCTCCAGGATACCGAAATCAGCGTCTCCCAGCAGAAAATATTGTAGACAACTTCTTGGCGTTCCAACGGCACACTTCGCTTTAGCTAAAAACCTCAATGTGCTGGGCTTAAGGAACACTATTGTCTGCTATGCTTGTGAAGACGCGATGATACTTCGGATCATTTTCTTTATCATTGTCGTGTTTTTGCTTGGATCAGGCGACAGATCTGTAGGTAAGTTCCTCATCATTGAGGATTCCACCTTCTTGGTTCTATCCAAAATTGGGGAAAAATATACTAAAATTAGTAAAACTGGGTGTTGCTTCTCGGTAGTACAGGTTGCGTTTGAATTCTGCAGTGCAGTGTTTCTTAACCCGACAAACGAGCAAACTTGAAGGTCGCTGAAGACTTCTTGCCTTTTATATGCTTTTGTCCTTCAAAGTGATGTGTGTCTCCTTCCCAGCCCAAGACACGTCAACAAATGAAAGGTGTTGGTTTGATTCCAACTTGTTTCAGCATTATTGACTCATCCTATGTAAACCCTCCAAATCGCTAAACAAGATCCCAAAGTTGACTTGTTGGTTATGGTCTTGCATGCAACATTTACCTGGGATTTACCTCAGCTATTCCGACAAACCATCCATCTCACATCTGCTACAAGCTTTGCACCTCTCCATCGATTTGTCATATCTCAACCCCACTTCCTGCTGATTAACTCATTAAGGACAAATTACCTCCACAAGACACCGACCCATTTCCGTCGTCTTTCTCCTCAAAATTCCTCCCATTTCACCTCGCATCAGTCCCTAGACAAATGCTAATGCATTTTAAATTTGTCTCTCGTCCGTGTGTGTGTGTGTGTGCGGGTCCTCCTCTGGCACACTGTGACTTCCTCATTAATAACACTTTAGTGCATCAAATTACTCCGAAAAAAAATCTCCAAAGACTGGGCAATTTATTGTTGTATCTTGTAATTACCTTAATGGACTTTTGGACGAAGAGCCACCCGAACCGAAAAAGAAAGAAAAAAAAAGGAAACAGTTGAAGCTTAGCCAACTAACTAGAGAAGGTCGATAAATCTTCTTCTATCGGTCCAACTCCTTTGCGGGGATAATCGTGTGTTATTGTGTTCCGATGCATGTTTGGGAAGACCCTTCCACCTCTTTTTGTTTTTTTTCGTCGTTCCAGAGAGATATTCTGATGATAAGTGGTCGGTTTTGTTTGGTCTGAGTCGGGTGGGAGGGGGTTCTTTACCATTTTTTTTTCTCTCGAATGACACCGACCAATGTTAATCGGATTGGACAGCTTGGTTTCAAGCACATAAATCGGTTTTAGGACGTCAAAGGGGATTAGCTTTTTGGCTTTAAGACGCATTCGGTAGGTGTGGACAAAGCAACGAGGAGAATTGATAGTGGGATGCATTCCTTCGAAATGGGACACAATTTTAGAAAATTCAGTTTGGAATTTGGAATTTTGGGGGGTTTTCTGGGCGGAGTTTGGAGGTGTATCCGGTTTTTGTCATTAAGAAATTGTTATCGTGTCTGTTTTCCTGTATCCAACTTGTTACTGGTTAGATCTTCTTCTCCGCATGGACCATTAATTCCCACTTCTCCAGGAAATGTTTAGCTTCCTGAAAAGGGTGCATGTAGGGTAGTGACCTACCATAGAGGTATTAAGCTTCCATCAAATCTAACCGCGTTGCTATTTTTTAGACTTTCACTTCGTCAATAAAGGTCGACGAAAGACTCGAGGCTTTGAATCACTTGAGTTCAGAGAGAAGGTATCGCCTCGAGGATTTAGTACCTACAACCTTCTCAGCTCATCTCCATTCAAAATCAAAATGATACCGTGGAAGCTTCTCATTCGTACTTCGTGATTCTGATAGTTACTCTGCTGTGAGTCCTCGAGACCTCCAGGGAGAGGTGGTTTTGTCAAAACAGGTTGTAGATTCTTTCACTGTCTGTGGAAGGGAAACACAGTGGATCCACAGAGATCATTATTACAGACAGCCTTTGCAGTAGCATCACTCCTACAACGTACCTGCTAGTCTACGCTCTACGGCGGTCAAAAGATGTGCACAAATCAGCCTCAATAGAAGGTATCACGAGCACAACATCACGATACTATCAGGCAGCCAGGCTGCCGTCAAGGCACTAAGTTCCTATGAAATCAGATCCAAACTGGTCTACGAGTGTCTGGAAAAGATAAACAGAACTGCCCGGAACAATAAGGTCACTCCGTGACCTGAGTGCCAGGGCGTGTAGGGATAGAGAGAAATGAGGCAGCCGATGAACTGGAAAGGAAAGGATCAGAAACACCATTCGTTGGACCCGAACCATTCTGCGGGCTGGGACCGCATCGAATCCAAGAGGAACTGAGAAGACAGGAAGAGTGCAAAAGAAGGAGGCTATGGGAAACACTCCCAGGACTAAGGCAGGGAAAGGCACTCCTTGGGAACGACGACCGAAGAAGGAGCAAGGCCTGCCCAGGTACCAGCAAAAACCAGCTTCGCATTCTAACGGGCCAGGAAAATGGGAATAGAAGCAAACGGAAACTGCAGATTCTGCAGCGATGCCGAGGAGATCCCGTCACATCATTTATGGACTATGGACAAATGAAGAGCACACCTGGAAGCGTACACTTTGTCTGAAACGGATCTCCCATCGTTGGACCCAATCCAGATACTTCGATTTCTCAGAGTGATTGGATTGGAGGAGGTTCTTTAGGTCGAGACTTATCGGCCAATATGAGTTTGGGGGAGCACAATAGAACTATATAGGTCGTAGTGCATACACACCCCAACTTTTTAACATCCAACATCTAGTCTACGGTGTCTGGACTCAAGTCTTGCTCTGTTATATCTGTGTAGATTCATTCAGCTTTCCTATCTCTCTCTCTCTCTCTCAGCTTCTTGGTGGCTGCGTATTGGGCTAAAGTTCTTTCATCCGTATCCTCCTGTCTAGAGACAGCCATTTGCCGTCATGTTTCTGTCTTAGCTTGGTGCCCTCCTTCCAAAAAAATAGTCTCAGGGTGTGACTTCGTCAGTGCTCACTTAAACTAGCAAAGGGTCCATTGTGTCCATCTTCCAATTTTACCTCGGGAACCTGTAAAGAGAAAGGTAAACCGCTGATTTAAAACCACCCAAAAACACCTAGGTATTTTCGAAGCAAGTTCCTTCTTCTTGGCTTCGGCCATCCTTTGACGTCATTCAGCAGCCGCCTTAGAGGTTTCGGGCTGCTCTCCGCTGGGACCTGCCAGACGCCACTCCCTTTTCCACTAAGTTCCGCCTTGAGGGCAGCGACTTTGTGGGTGGTCTTGGTGGCGCTCGTCTTAGGCGAAGGTCTCGTCGGAGCGTCCTTTGCTGTGGTATTTATACCCAAGCCAGGGAGTTATTTTCTTTCTCCGAGAGAGAAGAAGGATATTTTTGACGTGCATCGCTTTGCAGAACAACCGCTCTCTCATCTGACCTGAAAAGATCTTCTTCTTTCTGCCCGGTTTTTGGGAACTCTCGCGTGGATCCGCAAGCAGCTGTTCCTCCATCTCCATAGAGATAGAGATCTCCTCGTCAGTCGTTCCCGACTGAGGTGTTTCGTTATCGGGGCCCGCAGATAGTGTGTCGGCCACCGAACTTCCTTCTATTACATCGTTATTGTTTTTTTGAGAAATTTTCTTCCCACGAGTAGGGCCGGAAGTAGGGGTCAGCCCCGACAGAGCCGCCGTGTAAGGGTAAGACACAACTTGCCACAAATCTTGCCTGCGCATCTGTGGGAGCTCGTTAATGGGTGGTTTACCCCCCAGTCTTTCATCCTTCGGCACGGTTTTGGTTCGCTCACACCAGCACTGGAATTAGGGTGACTACCTCCTGGTTTTCGAAACCGCTAATCCATAAACTGCACAGTACTCGCAGCCCGACGTGATTCTAAGCTATCTGATCGTCAGTTATGTGATTCAAAGTTATGTGGTTCCAAGCTATGAGATCTGAAGCTGGGGGCAGTTGATTTGAAGACTCATGACAAGAGACCTGTCGGAGCAATCATAAGAAGACTAGCCACCATTCCGACGTCATTTTATTGCTATCACAACGGGATCAACACGTCCCATTTCGACGTCGTTTCGTGGCCTATTCTGGACGTCGAAGAGGCAGACTCTGTTCATTTAATTGTTTTAGTCGTACCCGACCTGAATGGCGTTAGAGCAAGTCAAGGCGGTTGACGTTTTTTTAAGTGACCTAGTCACCCTTCATTGCGATTTCGTTCCGCAAAGTCCTAGTCGTCCGTCACTTCGTCAAGCATGGAATTTTGATCATAATGTCAATTGAGTCAAAAACGGTGTCTCTATGAGGCTGTACCACTGTTGATGGTGACCTTTTTCTATTCGAAGGAATCTGGGCATGAATGCATAATGCCTGAAGGGATGTCGTTAGAGTCAACCAGCAGGTGGATTCATTGATGGTTTTAGCAGTGGACCTATGGAGGAGGTGTTCTGTTTCCTCGAATGGTACTCTCCTTCCCTTTGTTTCAATGGGGCCTCATACAGTATGGACTCTCTTCAAAGTTAAACGAATCTGACGTTCTTAAGGTCTTCGTCTTAAGAGCCTCAAATTCAAACGCGTTCAGTAGAACCGCTGTCTAATTCCAAATAAGCATTTATTGCAAGTGCGGTTCTTCGGCCCACAACCTAACCGATGTTCATTTTTTTCGAGAAAATCCTAGACTAGATCCAACCTCTTTGAGTTTTTACTCACCAGGGGGCTTTGTAAGTCATTTGCCACATTCTGCACACGTCGTGTTATAGTGTTGCCAAGCGTCAAATGACTAGAGATTCACGTAATTGTACGTCCTGGTGTATCTAGAGCCACTTCCCACACCCTGTTCAAACTCACACCCTCATCCCATTACAATGCCAACATCCCAAGTGAATTTCGACGTCAACCGCAGGAAATAAATCATCTTGTTCCGCCGGAACAAGAGTCAACTCAAACGAGAAAACCACACAATTCGTATGCATTTGCACGTCACGGGTCGGTCGCACCGCAAACTGTAACCTAAACAGGGAACCAAATCCCTGAACTCACTAAAGAAACGATAAACAACCCCAACAGCTCTAAACAGGGAAAATGTTCACCACCATCGGTGTGGTAAACATCCGCAAATGCATACGAAATCCTCCCATACTCCCCGGGTTATCTTGGAGGAGACTCCCTTTGTAAATAAATTCCACTTCGAGGTGCATTGACCATGTAAAACTGAGAGAAATCCCTTTAACCCACATCGGGATGAAGGGACACGTCGTCGCAGGGTACAAGACGAACACAAAAGCCATTCGTCTTCATCATCAGCTAGAGAGTGTCCTGGAGGGTTACTGTTGAATCTCCCTTTTCGACGGATGCACCTGTAGTTCCTAGGCAAACGCCCGTTTGCTTGCCAAGCGTCATCCATCAGTGAACCTTGTGTTCACAAAAAATAGCAGGACAAGCACAGTGTCGGTTGGTGTTCCCGGTGTCGTGGTGCACTAAGCACCGCACAGGGGTCGGTTGCAGTACATCCACAGGTGATTCAGCTGATGAACTCTTTTTCACTGGAAATTACCATTATCTTCATTATTGTAATTATTTCACTTGGATATTTCCAGAGGAAGGGATGTGTCTCCCTTTTTTGTGATTTTTTGTTGTTGTAGCTTGTTTCGTAGTCGTGCGCTTTGGGACCATCCCACAGGGCCGGGAGCAAGTGTTTTGCATGATAGTTCCAGTAAATTATACTCCGTTTCCGTTGTATGTCTGGGGTGCTCGAAATAATGGGGATTAGTTGTTGTCTGCTAATTGGATTCGTTTCGTTTTGAGTGAAGAATTTCATGAGGTGGGACAGAGGGTTACCTCGCACTGTAATTAGGGAAGAGCAACAGCAATTATCCATGCGTGGAATATGAAAAGGTTTTAGGAATCTTTTGGTTGCTAACTTTTAGGAGTGTGCATTGCGATAGGAAAATAGTGGCGGACTCGGCAGGAGGGTTAGACGGTATTTCTTGGAAATCAGTTTCGGCTCAAGGCGCCTTCGTTTCAAAAATGCATAATGGTAGTGTTTTGAGACGTAGTCGTTGCTCTTTAGGTGAAATCTAGGAAGGCATCGTGCTCTGCAACTATTTTTTTCCAAATGGATGTGGTGTTATCTTTCGGGGTGAAACTTTGCCTCAACCAACTAACCGCTGTTGGGAGTTGCGATTTTCAAGTTACTTAAGGTCTCCTGCTACTTGTGCGTCACCTTAGGTACTGTAAACGAACTAGCTCGGCAGGGATCAGCTTTGGAAAGTGAGTACACCCACACATCAATAAACATCCCTATCGGTGTCTTAAAAGGTAACGTCGACCACAAGCTGAAAGAGCTAATCAACACTTCTTGGAAGGTGTACTGAAGGGACATTGTGCCATAGCTACCATGGCCGGCAGACTCGGCATAAACTCCCCAGACTATTGCAGGAGCTGTCAGTATGCGGAAGAGACAGAACCATCAAGCACTTACTCTGTGTGTATCCCAACTTCCAAAACCTCCGACTTCGACACATGCGAAATAGGCTGCTTGGAGACCTGGTTAACCTAACAGAAGTACCATACTCCACGACCATACTCCATATTATTAAGAGTTTAGGGTGATTTCGTGATAGACCACCCATCTAGAACCCAAGGTTGGAACATGGACCACAACACAAAGGGGAATACAATGGACCAGTAGGCCCTCGTGGACGCTCAGCCATTAGACTGGGCACATCCCACATAACCTAACCTTATCTAGGTGCTGTATTACTATCCTACAAGGTCCCTCTGCGTTAGATTCGAAGACTTTGGGGGTTGGAACGTTGACATAACTTCCATCTACATGTCATAGCCAGTCCGCAGTGAAATTCAGTTTAATTCGTCAATGTTATGTGTCCCTTCTCGTTAAAAGCAAATATTTCGCTTTTCCCTTCCTTACCGGATTTATCTTCTGAAATGTAAGATATCCGGCCGCTCTCTAGTCATTTTTTCTTAGAATGGTCTGGCTAGTGCACTACATTGCTGCAGTTTGGTGTGGGGTCAGACCTAAATCAACAAGTATATCCATCCAAATCGGTCCTTAGCTATTTCTGACTCTAAAAATAAATAAATAGCTAGCGCGGCAGCTCGGGATGAGCCAAGGCCTAGCATTTTGCACCACTCTTGTTGTGCGTGTTACATTTTTCACACGAATGGAGGGGATCTACAGTTTATTGTCGACTCCGAACGGCAAATTGAGAAGCTTCTCTTGATAAATTATACTCCCAGAGGTTTTGTCATTCCCTCACAACTCACTAACCACTGATCCACGGCCACCAGCCTGTCATTGGTTACTACTTACTTATTATACTCCCGGAGAATTGTCATTCCCCGTCGGGAGGTTGTTCCACGAAAAGTATTTGGTGGGTATGGCTGGGGCTTGAACCCACGCTGATCGCTCAGCAGTCCAACGTACTAACCACTGAACCATGGCGCCCTGTGTCTGACTCTATTTATCTTGTAAAAATCCATCCTAGCTTTGCTGCGTGATTCCCAATTGTCCAGTGGTCTTAAGTGACACTGGCGACATTTAGCCTTGTTCAGGTTGCCCTCACTCTGCGACAGGCATTTGAAACTCGATCAACACATCTGCACTTGTATGCTTTGACGCCCCAACAGGTTGTCCTCGAAGCTTGTTAAATTAATTTCCACTAATCACCCCTTTTCCTTCTTTTCTATTTGTAGGCCCCGCCGTCGATCGGGCTCTAGCATTGTTGTAATCGATGGTGATGATCTGAAGCCATGCCTGCCAGATGATTACATAAGTAGTCAACATTACCGCCAGCACTCGGATAGTAAAGAGATTGATCAGGAAATGTTGACAATGCTTTCGATGAATCAAGATAACGGTAAGCATCCTTACTTTGCGTCGCCATTTTCATTGCTAATTCATTAATTTCTTTTTTTTGTTCCAGGTCCACATCGTGAGATGGCAGTCGATTGCCCCGATACATTTATAGCAAGAAATAAAACACCACCGCGATATCCACCGCCCCGTCCACCAATAACCGGTAGTGCAGCGATGATGAAGTCAGGTGTCGTCGGTCCAGGTGGAGCAACACCACTGACAGCAACCGCCGCAACACTCAACAATGCCGCTGCACAGGTAAATACAAATTTGTTGTTGTGTGGTAGCGGTAAACTAACGGTTGCATTGCATTCTAAATTTGAAAAAATTCATGAACATCATCATCATCATCATGTAAATCACCAACACCATCATAACGATCATCTGCAACAAAATGTTGATAACGAACACATCCATGAAAAATTGCAACAAATCCAACAGTACACCGTGGTGAATAATCATCAACAACAGCCACAACCACAACACAACACAAGCAAAACACAACAGATACACCAACAACACGCGCCATCATTGAAACACAAACACTTGAGTGGCGGCGACAGTGGCAGCGGTGGTGGTGGCTCAGCTATGACGGACACTCTGTCGGTTGACCTGGACCCGCTGTCCGATCTCTATCGGAAGGGGTCGCTGTCGTTTGACGACAGCAGCAAGGAGTCCTTTGACTCGATCAGCTACCATCAGCTGCAGAATAACAACAACATGGCCAAGGCTACCAATGGCAACATGTTGCTGGTGAATACCGCCTCGTCGTGCGGCGGTTCGCTTAGTACGCGCAGCTCGTCCTCGGGAGAGTTGGGTCCGCCGGAGTACGAACTGCGCGAGCTGAAGCCCCAGGTTTCGATGCGTAAGCATCGTGAACTGCCCGTCGACGTGCCTGATAGTTTTATCGAAATAATCAAGGCACCGCCGCGCTATCCACCGCCACTGCATCTGTCATCGCTGGCATCGACCTTGTCGAGCGCCAGCACGACCACGACAGCCCTGCCGCCGCATGATAATTCACATGATTTGCTGAATTCTATGTCTGGCAACGCCCTGAACGCGTCGTACACCACGATGACCACCACGTCATTGTCCTCGTCACCGTCGTCGTTCTCCTCGTCGACGCTATCGAACACCAACAACAATGTCCTGTCGACAACCACACCGCAGTCATCGTCGTCGTCCATGACATCATCAACAACAACACCGACAACATCAACGACGGCTACAACCAAGCGTCCTCCACAAATCGTTAAGGAGGTGGTTAAGGCGAAGAGCTCGTTATCATCGTCGCAGGGCTCCATAGAGCGTCAGAAGCCTCAGCCGCAAGTGGCCGTAAGGCGGAATGATGAGGTATTTTTCTTTTTCGTTTTGTTTTGTTTCCGTATTCTTCTTCTCTTATTTTCTCTTTCTCTCTTTGTTTTGTGTGTCCTTTTCCCCCTTCCTGGCGCTGTCCTCTTTAGGCTAGTTAGTCCGTGGAAAACTTTCTTTCCGCTTCCGGGTAGTCCTGAGTGCTTGCCTTTGCAACAATGTTTCTAATTTTCCATCCTCTCCTTCCACTTTGCTGTTGGTTTTTACTGCTAATTATCATTCACACCCATGGTGTCAACTTGGCGGGGGTATGTGTGTGCGGTAACACTTTAGTTTTTGTGTACTTGTGCAGTTTGCAAACCATCATCAACCATCAGGCATCCTCATCATCAACAACATCATGCTCGTCCATGTTGTCCTTGTTATTGTTGTGTTTTTTTTTTTTTTCCTTTTTTCACTTTCACTCACTTGCGTGTGAAAAACCCATTTGGAACTTGCACTTGAGAACTCGTAGGTTGGGTGTAAGCTTGAGTCCTGCCATCCTGTGGAAAAGTGCCTCTTATTGTGGCTGTAATTTCGGTGAAGGATCTGGTGATGTGTTAATTGCGCTGGGAAGCATAGTGTTGCTAATCTCAAAGCAACAGTTGTCGAGATTTAGATGGCGGACATTGGTTGATCTTGTGACTGTTTTGAGAAATGCATGCGGGTGGTAGTTTTTTGTGTTTTGTGCTCCTAAACATTGAATACGTATTGCCGGCTATTGTCAAGGACCTTCTTGATACTCGATTCATTCTAGTCTCAACTAATGAGATTCTGGTTTTTATTAGCGATGAAGCCGCATAGCTTGTGTCTTGTTCCTTTCGCTTATTGGAATGGGAGTAGAGAATAATTTTCCCAGGAAGCTGGTATAACTTCACAGGTCCTTCTGTTCTCTGACGAGTCCTTATTGTGTTCCTCTACCTTGCTTAGGGATGGCTATAGTTATAGATGCGTTTCACTCCTTTTTGGTAAGCTGTCGCATCACGCTTCTTTCGTGAAGTCTGCCTTGGATTTCCTCTTGACTGGGGTTGTACCACTTGAGGTAAGACAAAGCCAGACGTTGTGAAATCGCCTCTGCTCTGCAGCCTTAAATTATTTTTCGTTTCAGTAGAAAGCGATGCTGTAGGACTGACTCACTACAAGTCAATAGTCTTTCGATGCATTACCTTGTGGGAAATTTGTTAGTCCGAGAACAAGGATCTTGGCGGGCGATTCTATATCTCACACTTCAAAGGTTGAAATATTTCATCCGAAGTGATTCAGTTCAAGATATAACCCCTCCCGAGTATCAAGAAGCAGTCTAGTCTTCGAACTCAAAAACATTAGTTCACGCCGCCAACATGCCTTTACGAAGTAAGCCAACACAACTTGACACCCTGTTCTATGCCCAGTCATTGTTGTGCTCTTATACTGTGCGTTAGGCGGGGGCTTCAATGAGTTTCACACCTAAAGTATCCCTTGCTGGATACTCACTGCATATGAGTACATCAATCTAAAACTGGTCTTTAGCTAAGTACAAACGAATGACTAGAGCATCTGCCATTCAAAGTCAGCAGTATTGTGATGCGCTACTTGTTTAGAAGCTATCTGTCTGTCTGCTAGTCTGCCGACCAGGCCTCAAACAATCTCGAAAGTCTGTCTGTCATTCTAGGCCGTTCCTTAAAACGAAGGATCGGCATTACTGACGATTTGCTCGCTGTGGCGGACGTGTTTTGACTTTTTGGACTACATCCGCATCTTAATGCCTTCATAGAGGTCGCGGTTGTATCTCCTACAAAATTCCCAATATTCTCCCCACTTCTTTCATGTATATATCGATCAGCATTCGGCACTATGAAGCAGAACTGGCAGGATCGGTGTGTTGTAGAGCATAGGTTAGGTTAGGTTATGGGGGAAGTGCCCAGTCCAATGACTAATCGTTCACGGGGTCCTACTGGTCCATTGCTGCTCTATCAATGGCGAAAATTTCAGCTTGGAAGACACTATAGTCATCCGGGAATCAATATGAATCGTTTATATTCACCGAACTGCTGTACACCCCTTCTCCAGTATCTTTCTCCATCTTAGAACCATCAGTGTAAATTTGGATAGCTTGCTCTCCCTTTAGGGTGTTGGTTTCCCAATCTTGGCTGCTGGGTATAAGGGTGGAGTAGTTTTTGTCGAAGTCTAAGTATGGTGTGATGTAGTCCGTTTTCCTTTCGAGATCATCATGTCCGTATAGGTAAAGTATCGCTCCGTGACCGTAGGAGCTGCGCTTCCATGAGCCTGACTCTCTTAGCCTAAGTGATGCTTTTGCCGCTGTGCTCTTTACGAAGTGGTCAGGTGGTAGAGCATACAACACTTCGTCTCTTAATTTAGAAGTTTTGATCATTTTTGTTTCGTAAAACCGAAGTAACAGCGGCTTAGTCTGGTTCGAATCTCCACTACGGTTTCGTTCGTGGAGTTGATGTTTATTCTGAGATATGATAGGTAAACTCCTTTACTACTTCGAGGTTACTATTGTCAACAATGACAGGCGCTGGTCAGTTGTTTCTTTGTACTTGCTTCTGTCCTCATTTACTTCAAGGCTTAAATTCCACAGGTTGGATCTAGACACTCCCGGCTGTTTCACACATTTTCAACAACACACATTATCAACCAGGTCACACGAGTCGTGTTAACAAAAAGGCACATCCTAGTGCTAATTGGGTTCAGTCGAACCGCCACCTCTACCTATCCCAAGGCTTAAAATCTCTCTGGTATCTGCTATAAAGTCGCAAAATTGCTTCCAAGATTTTTTACATCTGGGTCCCTATTCAATTCTGTTTTACAAGTTTTCTTTAGCTAGAGGTGCCAGCCACACACTCGCCCAGCATATGTGCAGGTATCTCTTCCGCTTCTAAGTACAGTCTGCAGGTATCGTCTTCTAGAAAATCCATTTTCATCGGATGGCACGTGAAGTTTCTTTGTTCTATGGACAACGCTTTTACCCATTTGAAAGACTCTCGACTCAAGCTTAGAACTTCCCGCAAATCTTTAAAATGGGATTTCGTCCAGTTTTGCACTTTGCAACGCATTTACATTTTCTTACGTGAACAGAGTAAAGTTCTGGACAAAGAAACATAGAGGCCGTTTAGTTCGTTTTTGAGGTTTTGTTTCTAAGCGAAGCCATCAACAAGCCACAGATTCTTTTACCACTGCCGCACACAAGATTTCAAGCCAAAAAAACAAATAAAAGTATCAGGGAAAAGCTGTTGTCAAGATAAACTTGCCACGAAATAATTCTTCAAACCTTCAATCCTTTTACACAACAAAGAGTGTGCTATACGCTAAATCAAATACAAACAAAACTGATTCAGCCACAGGGCTTCCACATGTTGACACATTCTACTGCTTAAATTACACTGTACACCGGAGTCGTATACATTTTTGCATAGATAACTTGGGGAATGTTGCCGACACTTCAGAACTCAATTTGAACTTCGAACGCTTTTATACATGCATTGCTCTTGTATCGTGACTGACTGATGTCTCTTTAAACACTGTTCGCCATGTCCCACAACGAATGGAGTCCTTGTTCTGTCTTGGTATGTTTGTTTTTTTTTTTACTTGCTCCCAAGGGTTTATGAATATCTAGTAGGTAAATCACATCACGCAACGTGAGTGCGGTATTTTGGTTTGAAACTTAGGTGGTATTAGGTTTCAATGGCGCCAGAGGGTGATGTCTATACTAAGTGTTTTCTCATTGCCTTAGATTGAGGAAAACTTGTTGGACGACCCAAGGAAACCGACTGTTCTTTTACTAATTTTCAACACGTTACTCACAAATTCAAATCAGCCCAAGGTAGACCAAGGCCCGAACCAACAAGGGTCTTCAGCCGGCTTGATCGCTAATTGCCTCTCGTTTTGCATGTCAAATTTGTTAGTTTGTGTGCCACCTGAGTTCCTCTAATGCGTCCTATATTCAGGATAGACTCAAAGATTCTCAGCTCGGAACATTGAGGAGCAGTCGATCTACATGTCCCAGTATGTTAAGGTCATCTTTATTTAAAGGACAGATTTTACGAAAATCTAAAGCCATTGTACAATAACCGACCGATGTAGATCATCGATTCCACGGAGCTTATCCTGTGCTATGAGCTTTGACCTTTTCCGTTGTCTCATCAATTCACTACAACTCTATCCTAGGTTAATGAGCTTTAACGTCAGTCTACGTGTAAGCGTGGTCTATGTATACATCCCTGCTGCAACCGTTTAACAATTTTGGGGCGCGAAACCTTTTGAGAATAAGTTCTCTTTTGTAGGGCGTGTCGGATACAATTCGGTTTCAATTTGTGTGTATCTCAATTTACCTTAGAAGGGATGCCAGATCTAATCCTCATTTTAGCCTTCAAAAGCCATCTTCTACTAGTTCAACGGCGAGGCTTTTTTGAGAGTTTGATTGGTTTTAACTTAACGGCTTGGAGTTTACTCATTTTATTTAGAGAACATCGGTTGCTGTTCATATGTGATCAGTGCCCTGAGGGTGTCAGATTTTAAAAATCCTACTCTGGTGAGTCCACATGCGAAGATAGACACTGTAAGGCTACGACATTTCTCTAGTTCAAACTAAGTCTTGATACAAAACGACAAGTGTGTACCTTCTTTCAAAGTCAGACTTAAACCATTCGAGCCAACCAGTTACAGCCGTCGAAGTTTATATGATTTTCTCCGTCGCAGAACACGCATTGACCCCAGCACTCTAGATTACTCAAATTCGTCGTCCACCATGACCCACCATAAAGCAGTTTTGTAACAACCACCATGCACTGCCTGCTCTAATTGCCATTAAAACGTGCACTTTACTCTCGAAAAGTCAGAGTTCTACCACTTAAAATTAATCTACAGCCGGGCAAGTACTGTACTCATGCACCTGAACTATGCCGCTGCAATCTTTGAACGGCCATTATTCGCTCACACCCAGCGCTCACACAACTGTTACCCCTCCTCGCATTCCATGAAACTGATCTTGCGGCCATTCCGCAATAATAGAGCAATTAATGACGCGCACGAAGCCCAGGCCTTATCAAACGTCCAACTGAAGGAAACTCTAATCCGGTTGCCATAAGTTTCGCGTTCTAGATTCTTATTTTCTCAACCCGAGCCGCGCGTCTTTGGCGATGTGAACCTGTTGCCTAGCTACTAGCCTGTCTGTGCTCCTTAGGTGTCACGTAAACAAGATCGCGTCATAAAAACCCCTCGGAGACCAAGTGTCGGGGAACACTGCGAAGCGATAAAAGTTGACCAGTTGAGCATAACGCAAACGGAAACGATGTCCATCGAAACGTGCTGCAGTGTGACCAACCCATAATGGCCACCACCACCACACCATTGGCAGGCATTCAACAGAAATTATTGTTGCTGCCGCCGCCAGAGAGCACCAGCACGACGACGACAGACTCATAACTGAAACTGTTGCTACTCCAGTGACTTGGGCTACTTTCGTCGCCCGCGTGTCGTCGTTATCGCCGTCATTCGGCTCGGATTGGATGGAAGCCATCTAGTATTTCCAGATTTCTGCTGCAGCAAGAGTGGATTTCAGTTTCTTTTTTGCGTTAATAAACCCAAACTGACTGTAGAAACCAGATACAGATACAAGCAACGAGTACACACAGAGGGCCAAGTGCCTCCGACGAGAGTTATTTGTTCCTGGTCGGCTGTGTCTTGTTATTTTTTGCGGAACGAATGCAAATGATTAGGCCGCCGCTCGGATGCGGGAACAATGTTTGCTAACTTTTGAGGTTTTTTTTCTCTCACGATGCGAGAACCGCTGGTGGGCCCCAAGTGGGCCGGGCCGTTCGGCCCCGTAAAGTTGCTCAAATGTGGTACAAATGGGTTTCTAATAGGAGTCCGCGGGCATGTCAGATATTCTCACAATGATTCATCGAGGAAGTGGACTGCGGACTGATGGAGTTTGGGAAAATTTTTTTTTCGAGATGCTTGAGGTGATCTGCGAGCTGGGTGATTGTCTTGACGAGCTGCGACACAAAAAGTTCTCTTTTCACCTTGGGACTCTTCTGAAGGGTAAAACAACTTCTGGATCTAGATAGAAGGGATTCCTTTCGTCTATTTTTTTTTCCCCGTTCTTGTATTATCGGAGATTCTTTTCAGGTTAGAAGACCCACCCAAGCTTCAGTTTCCTTCTAAAGGATGAACCTAGAGAAGAGCTGAGAAGAATATGTCCCTTTTGTTTGTCTTTTGTCGAATGGTGGGGAGAGCTGGGATTCTTTTCGGGCTAAAACACCTTTTCAAGTTCAGCTATCCTCAGGGGATTGTGAGTCGCGGTCGTCTATCTTTGGTTCTGGTTCCTGGTATAAGGTACGATTCTCATCGATTTAGGGACTGTGGGTTCCTGTCGTGTATCTTTTTACCGTTCTGGTGTAACCTGAGGGCTACTAAATCTTCTCGAGTTCAGTTTTCCTAAGAACACCATGAACCTAAGGCGGACTAAGAGATACTAGGTCCCTGTACAGTTCTGAACAGTTTTACACATTCCATGACTTTCGTGTCATGAGTTAACAGAGTTCTTCGTACTGCAGTAGCCAAAGGTTGGGCTTTGAATGCCAGAAGCATATCTAATCGTACCTACAGAAGGTGATCTCGCTTGGGAAGAGTTGTGAGGCCTAAAAGGTACTCAAAGGTCGGTCAATCGTTTTTTTTTATAGCACTTGTCTGCAAGATTCGTTACGAATCTTCCCATTCACGAACTTAAGCGAGCTCCTAGCCTCCCCACATTCTTTCCGCGAAACTTTAAGTGTATTCTTACCAATTCACTTGAGAGGTAAATGCCAAGTGGGTTAGTCTACATTCTACAGTACCACCGCCTTGAAAACCCCAATTCAGTTTTGAAAAGGCTTCAGAAAAGCGTGAAAGGAATAGTGATCCCCACATTCCACACTTGATTGCAGTGGGGCAGGCTTCTTGTTCATCAAGTCAGACTTCATTTTAGAGAAACAGTACTGTAATTTCTAGAGGGCTATGAGTCTTGAACTGCGTACCGACTCAGGTGGCGCTACAGTTTGGATTGAATCTGGCCGTCAGCCAACAAGCATCTCTAGCCAGTTCGATTGTCAACTATCTGCGCCTCCAGTTTCCCATTGGCAAATCTTCCAGTTGTGCGCGTCATCTGAGTCAAGGTCTTCTTTTCTGCGTCAAAGTCACATATCAAGAACAATGTGGTACCTAAGCATACTAATCGATGTTTGGCCCCTAACGGTATTAACTGGTAAAACGTTCACATGTAAGACTAAAGCATGCAATGTGTTCTCCTCTCCAACTTCTATTCTTCTGTCTATTGTCCACCACCATCTCTTCGTGCGGTTGCTCTGTTTCTCTTTTTTCAAATCTTGTTTCTACCCACTTCCATCCTATGTCCCTAAATATCTTTGTATCCCCTATTTCCAGGTAATAGCTCATCATCTGTCAAAACCACGTAAAAATATATATTTTGAACCGCCTCCGTAGCTAACCCCCTTCGATGCCATACCACTACACTGTCACTAAATCTTTGCTTAACACACTCTTGGCTCCAACACTAAACACCTTCACCTCCATATGTAACATTTCACCAACAAAATTTCTACCAATCGAAGGCGATGCCCTTTCGCAGACCTTTTGTTAAAAAAATCTCTTCCACAGCTAAACGGTTCCGTGAAGCCAGTTCCACCGCCTCGAGATCATTTACGTATCGAGAAAGACGGCCGTTTGGTCAATCGAGCACCGGCACCACAATTGCCCGATCGCAAGGTGGCCAACAACACCAGCGGCGGATCTATGCAACAGCAACAGCAAATTGCCCAAATAGTTGAACCGACGCTGGAACAGCTGGACAGCATCAAGAAATATCAGGTGAGTCCCACTCCAAAACTTAACCCTTGACAATCACTTGTGTAGATTTAAGAAAGTCTTGACGTGTTCACTCTATTCGGTACGTGGTTTGTGTTCATTTCGATGTAAATTCACCAAGTGTAGCTGAATCCTTTAAGGTTCGAAGATAAAAAGAAGAAAGACTCCCACCAGCA
Source organism: Matsumyia berberina (assembly GCA_917880715.2). NCBI lineage: Eukaryota > Metazoa > Arthropoda > Insecta > Diptera > Syrphidae > Matsumyia > Matsumyia berberina. The sequence continues at coordinate 84,820,020 of OU862871.1, read as the reverse complement.
GCGTCACAATTGCGTCGCGACTTGCACTTTGTGGATCGCTTCTGGTGCCTTCCTCACTGTCAAAGGCGGCGCTACAAGAGCGGAATAAATTTCACATTTAATTAAACCGCAGAATTTTGAAGTGCACACCATGGCCATGTGCCTGGAATAGATTTTGCGGAGCTGTGCAGCGCTCCTATCTCTCAATTTGCGTTTCGTCATTCGCAGGGCGACAGGCACAGCCATAGAGTTATGTGAGCCCGTGAGGTGGTGCTGCTGCTGCAAAAGGCAATGCAAATTTCCATTTACATCATGGAATTACGTTGTCCGCTTTCTTGGAATTTTTTAAGTCCATAACGGGGAATAGATTGAAAAGTTTGTGCCGTAAATGTGTCTGACTTTGACAGTTGTGCAAGGGAATGCTGTTGCTGCATCTTCGGCTACGGGTGGGTGGTGTAAGTGGATTTTTTAATTTCATTTGGTTGAGCACAGGGAATAGTTTTCCCTTAAACAAGACGTGGCCTTTAAAGTGTTTTACAAGTTTTGTTTAAAGTTCGAGTTGAAATTTAACTGATCCATTGCTTGGAGTGGGTGTTTTTGGACAGAGATTCGACTGATTTAAGGTGACAGCTGGAGCAAAACGCGCAGCTTTAAGGAGAAGCAGGCTCAAAGTCAATATTTGATTCAGTGTGCTCTAGTCCCTTATTACCACGGCTACTAGTAGGCCTTTCCAAATGAAGCAATGTTCCATCTTTCGTGACTTGCTGTCCAGCAATGTTTATTTGCGTGGGGGAAGCTAAAAGGGCATTCATGCGGTTAGATCTCTCACTCCTCTAGGCCCAGATCGTTTCTTCCGTGATCGCAGAACTCGTCACGTAAAAACAAGATGATTTGGCCCCCGAATGCTTACTTTTACGTGACGATTATTGAACTACGCTCTTCAATCTTTTTCCTCTATGTTCCGTTGAGCTATTTTGCTCATCGTGCTATTTTTGCCTTCGCCGAGATGGTTCCTAATTATTTAGCGTACTATGGGACTCCGACGCCTTTCGGTACAGTACCTGGTAATGCGGTATCTTATCGGTAAGATTGCTTCTTTGGAGGCGGATGTGAGCTATCATTAGAATGTGATCTGGGACTATTACTACACCGGCCCCACCTTTATTTCGGATATTTTGGTGACGTCCAAGTGTTTAATCTGATTCGTCGCCTATTGTAAAAAAAATTGACTGAGCTTACGGCAAGGTGTCTCTATGCCATGTAAACCGTTCGTCATCTTCAGCAGCAGTCTCTCGTCAGATTCACGAGTTTGACGGAGACTGGTACTCGGTCGCATCCAATCATCTTATGTCACTCATTCCTCTTTAAATTGCTGCTCAGGTTGAAGGAATCCAACATGAAGTAGAGTCAACATGTCATTACGATTTCTACAGCGGTTTACCCAGTCGTACATGCCACCCGACCGTATACGAAGACACTGATATAGTATCGTGAAAGTAGACACCAGATCGGGTATGAAGACTCTGATGTACTGTCGCGTAAATCTGGGGTCCAGATTGGAATCAAAACTGTTCTGGTGGTGACCATTGGCGATGAGTTTGTATCTGCTGCCTGAAAGAGTTAGTTCTGCAAGTCCTACATCGTGCACACCCTGAGTGCTTTATGGCCCGTCGTTGTAGCTACTATTCTGCCAATATTTACACGGATTAAGCTCAGAGGTTCTTTGATTTTAGAACCACGTCTGGCAAAGACGTTCCTTTACCCGAAACTCAGAGAACTCAGAGATGGTCGACTCTAGTCTTACCACCCGCCCAGCTGAGATCTGACGTTGCATGTGATAGCAAACTCAATTGGTTTGATGGCGCTGCTTTGGATAGAGGGTTTTTTTTTTAAATTATCTAACACGTCCTACTAATTGTTGGTAGCTTTGCCTGAAAGACACTAGAAAACTCCGCCGAGAGACATCAGTGTACTACATTACTGTATTGAATATTTTTTGCAGTCTTTTCGTTGGTCCATTATTTTGAATATACTTGTCTAGAAGATTGTTTCATGGATTATTCTCAGACCGCCTCGGCGACTGCCAGAACCTCTTCTTGACACACCCTGAAGTGGGCAGCTCGGTATGGTTTAGGTGTGAACTGAGCTGGTACTCTTCACTAGGAAGTATAAAATCCCACGCATCGACCCTCTTTCCATTGGTGGTACAAGTTTAACTTTCTCCTGGGGTCTTATTCTGGACAGGAACTTAAGCTGGAAACCAAACTTTCAAGAGAGAGTTAAGAAAGCTCCAGTAACTCTTTTCTCTTCCAAAAAGGCAATCGGTAATAAATGGGGTCCGGAACCCCGCATAACGCATTGACTCTACATTTCGGTAATAAGACCGATTTTACGTATGGGGGATGATGGTGGTTATAGCCATAAACCGCGATAATTTAACTAAAGTCCGACAAACAGCTGCATGTGCATCAGCCGAGCTTTTCGCACGACTCCCTCTGCAGCACTAGACATTTTGTGTCATCTATCACCCCACGGTTAGTGTAGCCATCCGACCCAAAGCATCCTCACAGAGTTTAGGTAAAGGTTTTGGCCACGCCTCCGTTTTGAATAATGTCAAAATTTCTCCCAGAAACATAGACTACACCACACTCAAGCTAAGTTTTGACAAGAACTTCGGGGTAACCATCCCTCCCAGGTCATTCTGAGACGATGTATTTTCAGAAGACAAGTCGATTTTCTTTTACACCGACGCCGACGGTTCAAAAACTAGCGACGGGGCAGGTGGTGGTGTTTTCTCCTACAGACTTAACCTCCAAATCATTGTAGCGTATTCCAGGTGGAAATCATGGTGATCAGAGACGTCTTATCTTGGCTGAAGAAAAATGAGATATCAGCCACGGATATCTGCATCTTTTCGGACAGTCAAGCGGCACTGAAATCCTTGGAATCAGTCACTTCAAATTCACTTATAGCCCTAGATTGCCGATCGTCTCTTATAGAGATGGCGGAGCAGTTTACCATTCACCTTTGTTGGGTGCCAGAGCCAGTTCCAGCGATGCCAGTTTCCTGCAATGTCACTGTAAGGTTGATGAACTCCCCAGATATGGAGCAACATTACCTATTGGGCCTGATAAGGGCACCTTAGGTATACCGATCGCTACTTGTAAACTAAAACTTGCTATCGAAAGAACAAATCTTAGGTGGACAAGTGGTATAACATGTCTAGCGACGAAGCACATTTGACCAAAGCTGGATCTAAAATGCTCTAAGTATTTGATTTCTCTTAATAGATTGCATAATAGCACTATAATACGTGTCATTACTGGACACTGTCTAATCGGCAAGCATGTAACAAGGCTTGGCATCTACTTAAACGGCTGTATGAACGAAGAGGAGTAGGAGACTATTCTCCATCTTCTTTGCACATCTCCCGCAAAAGAAAACTCTACTTAGTAGTCTCCTTCTACACCAACTTAGGCGACCTGATAAAGACCAATGTTAGTAGCCTCCAACGCTTCATAAGAAGCTCCAAATGGTTCAATGACGAGGCAGGAGACCTTTTCGAGATCCATGTGGTACCATAACGGACTCCTCACGGGTCTAAATGCGCTATAGCTCGCACTCACTTCAACCTAATCTAACACACTGACATGGTTTTATCGATCGTGCAATCTTGTTGAGTAGATCTCGGAACCCACTTCTTCTTCGAGTTTGGACCCGTCTGTGAAAATGTATATTTCATTCAGGTTGATGGCCTTTCCGGTAGCCTAGTCTTCCATTCAAATTCCTTTGAGTACTAGGAATACCTTCCTGTCACTCTTTCTCTTCTCACTCAATAAAGATTTTTTTTGTTTAACCAAATAACTGTACGAAGCACTATATATCAAATCTATTTGATAAAACAAGGACCTTCTCAAGTGGAACGTAATCCAAACACTATCCAACTACTTAACGTTGAGTGTAAAGCTCGTTATAAATAATTGAAAAGTGTTGAATGTTTAATTGACTTTCACTAAGTGATTTTCATTTAATCTTTCATTACCACTTTGATGCAGGAGAAATCAATTAAATCGGTTTGATGGAGTAGTAAGCGGCACTGTTTCGATTAAGCAAACGCGATGATTTAGGTATGTTCGGCGTTGACAACAAGCAAACAATGCTCTGGAAGGTTGCCCAGTAAGGGTTCAAGTATTTTTTTCCTTGTTTTTGCTGGGTTTGATGAACTTTTTCGCTTGTCTCAGGCCCTTTGAGTTTGTCCAGTGTTCAGCGAGCTGATCAACTTACCATGACATTATTTTTGGAGTGGACACCACTGGATTGCTCCTCAAAATAGGGTTCAGGAGTAACGAATGGTCGCCAAACTGCTTTTCTCGTCAAACAGTTTGGCCATCAATTTGCTTCGAAGCCCTTTTGTCCTGTGATCTAGGGCACAGTAATTTTATTTGTGGACGCAAGGGGAGATTGGTCGCTGACGAGCTTTGACCCTATCGTGTTGGATGTCAGGGCTCTTAGCTCTCTCTGACTATCCTTGAATTTTTCCCCGCAGGCTTAATTGGTAAATTTCTAAGCGCCGCCGCCCGCTAGAGTTTGGCACCTGAGACCCCTGTTCTGCTATTTTTCAATATGGTGACATCTGTGTACCAGATTTGCGAGTTCGGTAAAGTAACCAGACCATTATCTCTGCATTCATGGCAGTCACCTTTGAATGTCAGAATTCCCAGATGGCCTGCAAGGTCACCTGCTTTAAGTTTCAATATCTAAGGGAACTAAGAGCACTCGGTCAGCTTTTTTCCACACTTCGAGGTGAAGCTGTGTGAGACCAATCCTTGCGGCTATAGCTGCCATCTACTGGAGTCTCAGGCGGGCTTGCATTATCATCCCACTCCTGCCTACCATGGCTGTCGTTGTGCACGTTTTCATTTCCCCAGTAATGCCTACAGCACAGGCGATTTTACTCTTCTTTGGGCTTAAGCACTAAAGGTTTTTGGTCACAATGGGAAAGATACATAGGTTATCTTTGGTTTGATGATGGCACAATCAGTTGAACATCTTCAGTCTCAGCCCCCAAGTTTTTCCGTAAAGGCGTTGGTCCACAAGTATTGCTCTAGTCGCCTTGATGGTTCAGATGCGTTTGTTTAGGATTATGCCGAGGTACTTCTTCTCTGCTTCCAATGTTGCAGATGTGCTATAATCTTATTTCCTTTTCTTGAATAAGGGTACAAGGTAAGGTAAGAATCCACCTAATTATCAGGCGTGCGATACCTTCCCGGGTCATACCCTTTTTTGTCGGGTTTGGAAACGCTATATTAGAGCACTCAGGCGCAACTGGTCCATTGTACTACTAGAAAGCCGGACCCAGTTTTTACCCATTTTACTGGAATTTCCTCGACTTTCGGAGAAAGCTGAGAAGGGACTTCAATGACGAGGAGCTTAAAGTATCAGCACTCACCACATCAGCACCGAAAATTTGCCACATGATCTTAGCAAAGGCAGGACAATCGCAAAGGAAATGATCCGAAGTATCGCGGCCCTTTCCACAGGCGTCGCATACAGTGGTGTCACTTAAGCCTAACACACTAAGGTGCTTGGCAAAAGCGAAGTCTCCCGTTAGAACGCCAATAAGTTCCCTACAGTCCCTTCTGCTGAGTGACAAAAAGATTGTCGCTGATTTCTTGCAGACATTCGGTAGCATTCGTCTAGTCTGCCTACATCCTGGTGAGCCGTTCCTCAGGTCCTGAGAGAATATCCTCTGAGCCTAGTCTAGCAATCTCATCGAAGATCTCATTTCCAGAGATCCCAGGGTGACTTGGGACCCAGACAAGAGTACAAGAGTTCAGACTTCCACCTATTCTTACCAATATAGTCCGTGTGCGTTAGGATTGCAAAGGTCTGTGCTTGAAAAACAGAGGAATGCTTGCCTAACGAGTAGTAGAGTCTGGTGTTATCGACCTCCACGAAGACTCCAGCACCGAACTCATTACTTGTTTTGGAGCCAACCGAAGTTCTGGTGTGATACCCTTACTTATAGCCCCAAAAGAAAGTTTAATCAAAAGGCTACCGGCATGTCCATACGGCGGTGCCTTTTGCAGGCAGGGGTTTTTTGATTTGTAGTATTAGGCTGTGAATGGCAGTCTCTAATTGTAATGATCGACTCTATTTAATAAACCATGTGAATGTTCCCCCTTGGAACCACAGTTTTATCTTTACTGTCATGGGTAATCCAATCCTTATCTTCTATCGCTATCTGCCTAAAGGTATGCTGCAATATTTCTCAGATACTTGTCCGCATAGCCTCTCAAACTATGCATTGCAATTCTTTTCATTCTACCATTTACAGTTTAAAAGCCACTTCAGCCAGATTACCTTGTTTAGACAATTGTACTGCATACATAAGGCCTTTCTCATTACGGCGTTACACGGGGCAAGTATATATTTTCTATTTTTCTATTCAAAAATCAACACAACACCCGTTTGCTCACATTTATATGGTTTCTATCTACAAATTCTTATAACCGAACAAAAAGCGAGAAAAACAAAAAAAGGAAAAAAATATTGTTAATGAACAAACGCGATTTTAATGGGCTTACTCGTACTTGTCAAGAGTGAGAACTTCCAAGGGGGAGGATGGTTACCACCTTTAACCTTTCGCCTCAAGGCTGACAATAGAAAAAACAATATTTACTCTTAGATATTGTTTCACCTTTTTTTTTTTCGTTACATCTTTTGTTTTTTTATTTTTATTTATTTTTTTTTTTCGAATCGCTTTTGTTTGTTTTCATTCTTCTGTGACTGTTGTGTGTGTCCAGAAGGGCGATAACAATAATCGAATTAAAAATGCAAAAAGCATTTTATTCAACAAAAAAAAAAAAAAAAAAGAAGAAGAAGAGGGAAACACTCATTTATATGCACATGGGTCCGATCGTTTAATTATTTTAACGATACAACACCGTACCGTACAGTACCGACAATGCGCACATTGATTTCCGGCTAAAATGCAAGTGACTCGGACGTTTCTTAATGTTCTTGGTGTGAACATAGGCAATTTGTATAAACAGGGTGGGTTTGAATCCAACTTTGGGTTGAAGCACAGGGTCTAGAGACCACTTTAGTGTCTTAATTGCTTTAGGCTGTCGTAACCATGGATAGGCGTGGTCTCAATATGCTATTGTTTGATTGTATAGTTACTCCTCGCGAAATAAGTCGGATCACGCGGATTATTTGTGTTCGATGAGATTGAAAGAAGTTTATCGCAATCAACGAATCAGTCGAGTAAATATTGAAAAATGTTTGTTGAACAGCAGTTTACTTCTGTCCAGAAGTCTTGGCCGAGACTTTCTTCATCGATGTGCTCTCTAGAAGATTTGACTAACTGTCTGTGTTTGACTTGTATGACAGATTGTCATCGTCTTTTTTGCGTCCAAGGCCGAAGTCAAGGTTAGCTGTGGTCGGGAACTGATTTCCATAATCTATTAGGAAGTGGGAAAGCTGATGTAAAGTCTGTTGTGGGTGAAGTCTTCACGTTGCAGTACGATTTCTGTTGTAGCTTCCCCTGCTCACAGTCGTAAAAAATTTGACGGCTGCCCAGAGGAAAGAAATCGTTTAGGTCATTGCAGAAGTTTTTGCTCAGGAATTTCTTTCTTAAGGTGGGTAGAGCAATGCAAGTGCCTACAGCTCTGCAGCATCTTCAGTCATTTTTAGATGAAACTCACAATCTGCTTGCAATCTTCAGCCATCATTCAGTATCCGGTAGGAGCTTCCTACTCTATTTGTCTTTTTAAAATTTAGGTTAAATCAGATCTGTATGGAATGGACTCATGTAGACGTAGGTAAGGTTAGGTTAGGTGGCTATCCCCGCTCAGGCAGGGACACACTTAAACCCGATTGGCCCATTGCGATCCCATGATGAAGAAACCGGCTTACCGGCACAAGGGAACCAGAGTATATAGCACAAGTACATCGAAGGTGGGCAAGCGTAACGGTGTTAACCCTAAGCTTTGAACCATTTCGTCCCAGAGATGAAGTTCCTTATCTTTTGGATATTGAGTTCAGCTAGATCGTTAAGATCATCGTAGAAGTATCCCTCGAGGGTTTTCCTTCTTAGCTTCGCAAAGGCAAAACATTTGCACAGTAGGTGCGTTGTAGTTTCTTCTTTTTCCTCGTTTCTACAGAAATCATTGGAGAGCAACCCCAGTCTGAGAGCATGTCTGCCTATCAAGCAATGTCGGGTAAGGACCCCTATCTGTGAACCTATATTTTTCCGGTTTGTGGATAAAAGTCTCTCTATCTTCTTAGAATCCAGGTTAGGCCAGATTTGTCTTGACAAAAGGCAAGTCCTGATGTTGTTCCACCTGTGGTTTGCCAGTTTCTTGGCATCCGTGTCAAGGAGGAACTTGATCGATTCTAAAGGCGTAGGGGGTTCCCACAGGTTTTTGGGGAGATGCCGTCCGGCACCTTCTTTTGCCAGCTCGTCCGCTCTGCAGTTGGCTGGAACGTCCTTGTGTCCTGAGAACCAGCACAGGGTTACGTCGCACCTGTCTGCAATCTCATTGAGAGATCCGGGGCATTGCTTTACCAACCTTGATCGAATTGTCGGCGATTCCAAGGCCTTAATAGCTGCCTGACTATCTATGTATAGTTAAATAGCGCAACTATCTATCGAAATTGAAAGTCAAGCCGCAGCTTCGCAGACTGCCGTGATTTCCGCTTGAAACACACTACAGTGATCCGGCATTCGCGTGGTAATGGCTAGGTTTTAGGCTAGGATATTTCTGGCGCGGAATCGCTCAAGACTTTACCAGATTCTCAAGAGCTTCTTCTAGGAATTCGAGTTTTGTACCCTTGTTATACAGATGCATGATCCCCTTTGTACTTTTTCAAGCAGGCTGCTGTTTTCTTGTCCTGTGCTGTCCACTAGACCAATACTCCGTACAGTGGACTACTTTAGGCTGCAGGCCCCATTTTGGATCCAGAGTTTTCCAGCAGTAGTATAAGGCATTGGAGGCTTTCCTAGCACGGTCCTGAATATTAAGCCTCTAGCTGAGTTTCCTACCGAGTATGACCCCCAGGTCTCCGGCGTGGTCTACAAATTGGATTTTCGTGCCTACGAATTTGGGAGGGGCGATATACGGAATCTTATAGCGTCTTGTGAAAAGGACTAGTTGTGATCTTTGTCAGCTTTGCAGCTGTCTGGAATTTCCCTGTTTCCAGGAACCGAGCACAGAGATGCGTTGCATCTGTCAACGTCTTTAGGGGTTAGGTTAGGTTATGGGTGAAGTGTCGTATTTTTGACAGCTCCTTTAGTAGTGCGGGGAATTGATGCTGAGCCTAGGGTTATTGTGTCCTTCTATTTTGTTCATTACCAAAGAGGCACCATTTTGAGACCTTCGGCATTGTTTTACCAACTTGATTCATACTATCTATCTTTAGTACGATAGCGCGAGCCGCTACCGCGTTAGGTGAAAGCCAAGCCGCAGCGTCTCGGATTGCTATGATTTTTACTACAGTGATCCGGCAGTCGTCTGGTAATCCTCGCGCTGGATGCACTGTAGGAGACTTCTGCCACCGTATCATACACTCTTTAAGATTCAAGTGGAAGTATTCTTCTTTGAGTTTGATTGTCCGTAGTTCACAATGCAATGCGAGAGGAAGAAAGTGTACAAAAGGGTCTTCTGGAGACGACACAGTGTCCCTTTGACAATTTGTGCCTTTTGGACAGTTCACATTGTTGTTACAATTGAAACTCGAATAGGAAGCTGTTTGGAGGCGATATCCGAACTATTCCCGATTCCTATTGATTTCATTTGCATGCAATCACTTTCTCTGCGGACATGGCAGGCCTTTAAAGGACTTAATCCAATAAGGACATTGATTCAACTCTTTATTGTTCCCTAGAAAGCGTCTCTGATATTTTATTTCCCTACTTAGTACAAGCCACCCTGTAATTGAAGAGGATATAAGCCACACAAAACAAAACCCTGTCGCGGCTTGGGTAGAAAAGAAAAAAATTATTTTTCTACGAGACAGGCTTTGTGAAGAGTGAGAGTGACTCATCAAAACCTGAGATGGAAACAAATTTATCGTTGACCGTGCCTAAGGCGTAATCTTTTGTGTTGAGATAGACACTTCCACGACTTGGTGTTTGCATATAAATTGAGTTTTTTTCCTCTCTGCGATTTTATTATTATTTGGCCATGAAAATAGGTAATTCTTTGAATTTAACCACTGGATAGTAGTGGGTAGGTGATATGAAGCTTCACTATGTTTTTTTGTTTGTTTACGTTGACGTGTGTGTTTTTGCGTAGAAAGAAGCTCTGGGAACTGGTTAAAGCCGGTTGAGATTCATACGTTGATGCGAGCTTGTCTCGTGTTTTCATTAATTTAATAAATTTTAACCCAGTTATGCCATCCTATCATTGACATGGTCAAGCTATCGAATATTCACTTTAAACATTTCAATCTATTTCGGTCAACAATTTCTTGTAGTTCACTCTAGTGTTGGGTTAAAATAAAGTTGGTGTTCCAAGCAAAATCCGGGCTGCGATCTCTTTAATCTTGGTTTAAACTCTTGACCTCACTTACTCTCTTCCGCGACGAAAGGGACTCAGTTACAACATCGCCACGCCCGCTTAATTAGATGCAAAACCAGAGTTGAATGTGTAAATGTGTCCTAACCAGCTACCCTATCTCCTAGGTTAGGTTAGGTAAATGGTTGCCTTGTGTTATTTGTCACTGCTCACTTAGACCAGCAAAAGAGTCTATTGTGCCCATCTTCTAATTTTACTCCGGGAACCTGCAAAGAGAAGAGGAGTCGCTGATGTAAAACCACCCAGATAACGAAATGAATCTCAGCAGGTCCCTTCGCTCGATGTCATGCAAATCCGTTCCGTGTAGAAGTAACTACCAAGAGTCCTCATTCTTCTACCGGCGAGGGCAGGACATTCACACAGCAGGTGTCGGACAGATTCGATTTCTTCTTCGTCCGTGCAACTTCTGCAATAGTCGTTGTGATGTATACCAAAGTGCTCCGCATGAATACCAATGGCGCAATGTCCAGTAATGATGCTGGAGACTATGCTTGCTTCGAGACGACTAAGTTTGACCAGAGAGAGGGAGATCTCTTCTTATTATAACTCGTCCATAAGTTTCTAGCTGTTACACATGTGTCTAGCTGGATCCAACGTGTATTGGCTCCACTTATGGCCTCATCTGCAATACAACTTTTTAACGAGCGTATTGAAGTTCTCGCGAAAGGGAGAGCCTGTGAGGCATGCTTTTTGCAGCTTCCTACAAGCCTCGATCTAGTTATCGCAGACTCTAGAGGCTTAACGGGTGTCTGGTTGTCGTTATAGATCGTAATGGTCCTTGTGGTGATACCCTTCTCGCGGACAGTTTTCGAGGCCTTGATGATGGCTGTGATTTCGGCCTGAAGGACACTGCAGTCGTCATTTATTCTAAGGGAGTGGTTTATTCCTAGGGCCTTGCAGCCGACCCCGGAACCTGTACCAATGTCCATCTTAGAATTATTCGTGTAGAAAGCCAGTTCCTTTTTATTGGTTACTTTGTGGTTGCTCCATACACCTCTGTCAGGAATTCTGATATTAAATCTCCTGTCAAATGCGTCAAATGAGTCTGTACTATATGATCTGTTTCTGCAGATTTGTCGGCATTCTCCCATCGAGAGAGTATTGAGGCGTGACCGTAGGGAGCTGGTGTCCACAGTCATCCTTCTCTAAGTTTCAAGGCCGTTTTAGCTGTTGTTGCTGCAGTACAAATCCAGCGAAATAAAACTTAGCATGGTTTCCATTGCCGCTGTTGGTGTTGCTCTCATTGATCCTGCTGCCCTCTAAATCTTAGTGAGGTTTGAAAGCTGATATTGCTTCTCAAGAACCTCTCACCGGACTAGTGAGCTATATGTTAGAATGAGTCTCACAACCGCCTCGTACAGCCAGTGTACCACAGCCGGGTTAAAGCCCCATGTACTACTGAACGCTTTTCTTCAGGAGTAGAAGGCTTCACATGCCTTTGTTGGACTGACTCCCAGCTCTTTGCTGCTGGTCCAAGTATTGACCAGTAGTAACGAATAGTTGAGTCTCTCGCTTAGGACTGGGAGGAATTTGCTTGCTACCAGAATGACCACATCTTCGGTATAAGCCGTCACATTGAAGCCATTGTCTCTGAGTAATACCAAGATCTCGTCCACGATTAGAAGCCATATTAGGGACTCCACCCTGAGGAGATCCCCTGCAGACCTTCTTCTTACTGTTTATGCTTCCCAAGGTCGAGTTGATGATACACGATTTAAGCATTAGCCCAATTCAGTTGCAGAGTCCGGTACTGAGTCGGGCTCTTTGTAAATTGCGACAGCGCTTACGTCGTTGAATGCGCCCTCGATGTCGAAAAACGCCCCAAGAGTAAATTCCTTATGATAGGGAGATCTCTCTATCGTCGATACTACCCCATGAAGGGCCATATCTACCGATCTACCTGTCAGATTTGATTTTGATATGTAGCTATCGCCGATCACATCCTTTACGTATACATCGATCAGTCGTTCCAGTGTTTTCATCTAAAAGGACGACAGACTAATGGGTCTGTAGTCATTTGGGCCCATCCGTCAAGTCTTAGGAACATAACCTAGCTTAAGGCAACTTCTTAAGATCCGCTTGAGCCATAGAATAACAGTTTCTACTGACTTTTGTAGCATCACTGGCTGAATGTTATCCATTCCTGGTGCCTTGAATAGAGCAAAGGATCTGATTGCCCATGCTATCTTTCGCTCGTCGATTATTTTCTCGGCATTTCACCGCATCCCAACCCTCCGTGGTCTCTAGAATAGACAGACTATTTTCGGAGATCGACAAGTTTGTAGAACCAGGGAAATGGGTGCTCATTCACCCTAACCTAACTTAACCTACAGTAGCAGCGGAACGCATACAACCCTTCATCCATGCAGGCCTTGGTATCGTGCCAGCTTTTTAACTGAGGTGACCTGGTTAGTCATTGCCCACCGAACTAAAGCCGGTTATGCTGAAGTACCTCCGGCGACCAAGGTCCACATTGAAAGCGTCATAGGCAGTTCAGTCTGTTCTTATGACATCTCCGGGGTGCTCGCTTGACTCGACCATTTAGGGGCTTATGCTACAGATGCGACACAAACGTCACACCAAGTTGGCAATTTTTCTTCAACCAATTTCCCTATATGCGCCTCTTACCTGCCGCATGATGTAATGCATTTCCTCATTATCGCACTTTATTATCTTTACAGGTATCTGAAACGAATTAGTTCCCCTAATGGCGTAAACCAATAATAAACAAACCGCGTGTGTGCACGAAATGCACCATACAAACGGATATCCCCGGTTAGCCACACTGTTAATTACTTTCCACCTTTATGTCGACGTGTATCCACGTAAATATTTATAAATTTCCCCGTGGATTTTTTTTTTCCACGAGAAACCACTGAAAGGAGTAAATAAATCGCAGATTGATTTTCCCCCCGCGGGCCCGTACAGCAAAAACAGGCCGTGCGAGAGAGTGCAAATTCGAATGAAACTCGGACACTAGGTCAGTGTTTACGTTTTCTTTTACCATTTTCTGGTCGGCTTCTGCCGCTCCTTCTTCAGCCGACCTTACCTTGGCTCACAGCTCTTACCCTACCACTCTCGTTGCGCGAAATTTATCCCAAAAAAGACATCAACAGCGATGAAAAAAAAGCGAATCAACTCTCCACTTAACAATTTAATTGTCGACCGGTATCCAACAGATACAAGACATAACCAGTTTAGATGCCTGGAAAAACGTGGAATATCCATTTCAGCCATTTCATATTTTTTTTCCTCCGCTGCTGCTTATTTTTTTTTATTTTACTTTAATGACCCATAAAAATGGTACTCGGAGCTTGATGTGATAGGTAGATAGGTAGAGGTAGCAGGTCCGTCAGTGAGGACTCGAACGGAGATCGGGACGGCTAATGCTGGAATGGGAAATGAGGAGGAAAAACGGTGTAACGAGTTTTATTTGCATTTAATTTGTCGTCGTAGCCGGGATCCAGATTGCGGGGCGCAATCGGGGGTTTTTTTTGGGTCAACCAAGACGACGGGGATAACAGTGGAGGGTCGAAGTTATGCGGTGTATCCATGAACCCGTGTAAACATTTATTTTTATGTCATAAAAGGAGGTCCTTGAAGGAGGTCAGTGCTAGAACCTCTAGATGTACAAATAAGTCTTAGGACACAAAATTGAGGCAGCGTGACTTTTAAGAAATGTTCCTACCAGTTGTAGTTCACTCAGGTTCGATGGGATTTCTAATTCTTAAAGGCGGCTATTCCTCGAACCCTCAAGCTTTCATCTCGACCACTGTCTTGATAGTGGTCCCGGCATCAGCTCATTTACCTACCAAATCATGACGACATTGATCGCATCCCAAGCGCCAGAGGCGAAAGTTGCAAGCGCTCTCAGTACATTTATCAGGGCCCGATCTATGATGACACTCAGTCACTCAGTCATCACAGTCTCCCTATTTCGTCATCTATAGTCTGAGGCCTGAGAAACGACACTAAGATTGCTGTCAAGATCGTCGGTCTCTACCGAGGATTCTGATCGGAATTTTGACCACCGATCGCAACCAAGTTCACTGATTCAAATCAAGATCCCTGATTTTAACCAAGGTTAATGGTCAAAACTACGATCATCAATCACCGATCGCAATATATATCAAAGCTCTTGGTAGCAACCACGGTCACTGATTGCAATCAACAACATCGGTATCTACCAAGATTACTGATCGCAACCAAGATCGTCGAGCTCTATCGAGATCACTGATCGCAACTTCGACCATCGCTACCAAGAGGTGTCTAGAAGAGTTTAATAGGGTGAAATGCTTCCACAGACTCTCAAAGCTGATCACTCTCAAGGGTTGCCGGTTGTGCATATGTCTGTGTCCCTATCAACTTCACTTTCAAGATCATTTCCCAAAGATCATCCTCAATAAGTATTTGTCTAACCTATCTACAATGTCCCCGTCTATGGTAGAACGGAACCTATTTACTTACAAAAAAAAAAAACAAATAGCTGGCGCGACAGCTCGGCCAAGCCCAAGGCCTGTCTTCTTGCAACCATTCGTGTTGTGAGCACGAATTGTATTGTTTGCACGAATGGAAGAGACCTACAATTAACTGCCGACTCCGAACGGCAAATTGAGAATCCTTTTTATGACAAATTGTACTCTCGGCGCCTTGTCATTCCTCGACGAGAGGAACACACGCTCGGGGTTAAACATACGCAGCTAGCTCAGTAGTCTAACACACTAACCACTGAGCCACGGCGACCACATTGTCAAAGGTATCACTGCCAGCCTTATCAAGTCCAAGCTCCTAGACCACTACTGTAAGAGCGACCTTGAGCCAAGTGATTAATGAGCATTCAAGAATGTACCACAAGATTTTGAAAAAGTGTCCCTGTCTTTCTTGCAGAGTTTTCCTCTGCTGGGCCTTGGTCTTCGCAGTCATTTAGCGGATCCATTTTCATGAGAGTTAACCCGTGGGAATCTGAGTTAAGTGAAGAGATCTACTCATTTGGAAATCACCCAGAAAGGTATAGGAATTTCAGGAGTTTTCTGAAATCAGCAAGATGAAGCTTCTCCAGTTAGATTAGGTTTGTCCTTTTCGGACGGGCACACACCCTTTTCAGTAGATTGAGTTAATTGTTAGAAATGCCGCAGAGTGACCTCGCATTTTTCTGATCTCAGGTTGGTCCTGAAGCTTATTTTTCCAGACTTTCCTCAGATCTAAAATAGGTTTTCAGGACTTTCGCCTCATAACTACACCCGAGATGTTGTTAGTGCTTCTAGTGTCTCCAAACTATTCCTCACCACTGTTCCGTCGCCATGCCATTGAATGTTTTCTTGTTTTGCCCTACTTTACTCAACGTAAACTCATCGCTTTGTGCACTTTTACACTGTCTAGGACAACACACGTGAAGTGGAGGATAGTGCCATGTGTCCTTTTTTTTGTTATTTCTCCTCCACTTTCCGCCTTGTTTCATTCATTTTATATGCATTTATCCATGTTATTGTTCTAACCCTGTTCTGCAACAGTTCCATTCACATGGCTTTTAAGTTTGTGCCACCACCGCGACCGCCCTTACACTGAGAGTGAAAGATGTTTATGCTCACACTCTCGATGCAACCCCAACCCTCTGGACTGTTGTGAAGGTGCATGTAATGTGACAGTTGTTATATTCCCTGAAACGTGCACTTGTTTCATCTTCTATGACGCGCAAGTTGATTATATAAGCCGCGGAGTGTGTAACGTGCACTGGACTGAAGCGCGATACACACACACACATACACACAGAACACAGGGGAGGAACTTTCAACCAAGTGGCAGGTGGAATTGAATTTAGAATTGGAATTGTGTCTTTAGGGTGAGCGGCACAGAGACGAGGGTGTAAAGAAAAAACGAGAACTGAAGAGTGGTCTTGTTTTTAAGTGGATTAATGTTAATTTAACCGCGCGTCAGCTGAGTGTCTTTCTGTGGTCTTGACAGATTTATGGGAAAGATAGTCACAGGTGCTTACATCTGGGATAACAACGGAAAGTAGACTCACATATTGACGTCATTGCTTACACATATTTTATTGTGAAACTCTGGGAATGATTTTTGTTTACATGTTTGTTCTTGGGGTTTAGATTGAGATGAAGCTAACGCTATTCCCTTTTCCAATCTAAGAAACAGACTTTCATCATTTAAGTCGAAGATGGGACTTATCTCTCTTTTTTCCATTTAGTGACACAGCCCCTAACTCAAGGCTCTATCTGCTTCAAGAAGATTCAAACGAACCGACTGACTCTTTGCTTTCGATTTGTGATTTCTGTAACTTTAACTCCAATGAACTTCGAAGCACGAGTCCTCTCCTATCAAGTGGTTAGGGGTTAAAGACTGCTGAGGACTGTAGTTCGGATTCAAATTCCGACCAAAGATTCTCCATATTCTCCAGATTCTCCGCCAGGCAATGACAAAGCTCTGAGAATTAAAGAGCTTCTCAATCTGTGTTTGGTTACAACCACTATGGGTCTCTTAAAACTGTCCAATCGTCCCTCTTTAACCTCAAATCTGAAGTTTAGCTTCCAGCAACATCTTTAAACGTTTGTCGTAACGAAATGATGTCAGTGATATCGGTTTGAAACACTAAGGTATTGATGGTCTCTCTGCAGAACTGCCAGTAGCCAATGAAAGGCTACCTTAACTGAACTCTTGGGTGTCTTCTGAGTAGGGTATGCAAGTTATGCGAACCTGTCGTCGTAAGGTCTGCTTGGCTGTCTGTGAATATCAGTATCAATACGAGACCCGTTTTAAGGTCGATATTGACTCACATTTCACTCCTACGGGCTTCAAACACTTGTGGTTGGGTTCAAAAGCACCTGTTCACATTTTAATCCTTCATTGCAGGTACTGGACCCTCGTGTCTTTGCGGTAGAAAGAGACTGGGAGCATTAATTCTTTATTAGAATGTGGGAAGCATCGAAAGCCTGGGTGTGGGCATTTAATTTACTAAAGCCCCCTCTGTCTCTTGGCGATGGCGCCCTCGGTATCGCATTTCGTCATGGGAGGACTTAAGCCGTAGCTACGTCTCCTCTTCACAAGAGTGTGCAGTGTGTGACTTGTATCGTTCAGAGCATATGAATGTAGATCTTTGACGTTAAAGACATGTCTGAGGGATTCCCAGTCACTGAAGCTTGGTGAACCTGGACTTTACCTTGACCATTGTCCGCACGTATACAATAAAGCCCTTCGCCCTAGTTTGGTGTGGTCCCGAAGCTATCTAAATATTTGATTTAGCCGAGATGTAACTTGCGAACTTGTGAGGCGAAATTCCTCAGATTTATTTTTATTAACATTAATCCCAGGTCCTTTGAAGATATCCCGATGTTTCTTGGCTTGGTCTCTACCGTCATCCTTAGGGTTGGCCTTTGGCTTTGAGAGTGATCCAAGCGATCGGATCCTTTTTGTTTTTTGAACTACTCAGGATTGTTTTTCCTTAAAATTGTCTCGTCTCAAGCCGCGTAGGAGGCCGTCCTATATCCTCAGTCCTAGAGGTAGGAAAGGGTTTCTTTTCTGTGCTCACAATATCCAGATTGAATGAATAGCTGGAGCCACAGCTCGGGAGAAGCCGAGGTCTAGCTTCTCACGTGTTACATTTTTTGCACGAATAAAAGGGACCTACGATTTATTGCCGACTCCGAACTGTGAATTGAGACAAATTATACTCTCGGAGGCTTGTCATTCCGCGACGAGAGGTGGTGCCGCGAAAAATGTTCGTTGGACATGACTGGGACTTGAACCCATGCCGCTCACACAGCATAGTCGTGATAAAATTCTACACAGACTCAGCCGGAAGGCACAAGTGATAGCAGAAATTGGGTCTGGAAGGCTATTGCCCTTTACAGACTGAGCCCAAAGAATTCTTCGACCTAAGAAATCTTTTGTGCCATAAACTGGGTAATACTGCCGTTCCAAGGCAGCTTTAAACCCTCAGGCTTCTGCTTGAAATTTGTTCGTTTGCTTTTTTTTTATCTCCCAGAAAAAGTAGACAATTGTTTGGAGGACTCAAGCTCAGCTTGTTGAGATGATAATTGAGTGAGGAGGGTTATCGCGCTAGTTTTACTCAGTACGTCCGCATTGTTGTGGTTTGTAAGCTGAACGCTGTTCTACCTGTTTGCGAACCACCAAATTTTTTGTGTTGTATTCGTATCGATGTGCGTGGCTTTTAGGGTATCTGATGAGCTTGTTAGCCTCTGAGTCTAAGGTGCCTTCGTTGAAAACAAAGAATAGCCCAGGAGGGTTTCATATAAGCCTCAGTTTTACAAATCCCAAGACCCAATGGTCCCTTAACTCAATCCAAGCCAGATTTGTGGCTTAAATTCCTCAGGCATTGGCATAGTCTGCTATTGAATTCCAGATTATTTTGCCTTAAAAACCAACCTCAACACCCCTAGTGTTCTCTTCATTAGATTTGACATAGATTCAAGTCGTGCGCCGACGCGTGTCTAGAATCGCCTTTGACCCATTTTTAGCCATCCCAAGGCTATAAGCCTTTACAAAACATATGTCTATGCCTCATGGCCTTCACTGTACCACCCATTTGAGAATTCATTGAAAATCCCCCTTCAGTCGCACATGTTGTCCATCCACACAATATGAACAAACCGTCCTTTGTTCCTTGGATACTTCAGCATGCATCTGTTCCAGATTTTACCTCTTGTCACTGCACAATGCATTCTTTATACGACGACTTTCTCCCCCTCGTTGCATATTTATTTCTAATTTTCACCTGCAGGCTTTGAAATATACACTACGCTTCATGTGGTCAAGCCAAGTGCAGTGTTACTTCGCTTCCCTGCGCACCGTATGCAAATAGCTTACCTACATGCACTATGCTCTTCACATAAATAAACAAGGAACCAACAGTATCTTTCTCTCTCTTTCTCTGTCTTGTTCTTCGCGATACTATGGCAACCCTGTGTATCACCTTTGCCAGTTTGTTGCCAGAGAACAAACAGAAAAATACGTGCAAATGGTTTTGTTAAACAATTTCGCTCTCACACTGGCTTCTCTACCACGGCTTCGGCGGCTAGAAATACATATGTATGTATATTTTCTTCAAAAATGAAAAACCCATCCAACTCCCCCTTCTAGAGAGCGATACAGCCAGCCGACCTATCTGTGTGTGCATGAGCTGAGAATGTGAAAACCGACAAAAAGATACCTTTTGCGACCGTACTATATGCGAAGTCTGATGTATTGCACGACAAACCGACCGACCGCTCTCTGGCTAGTGAGAGCGAGGTATGGGGCCACCGCCAGCCACCACTTTGGTTAGTGAATAAAGAATTCTATGACGGTGAATGTGCTACAACGAGTTAAACCGAGAAAACCAGTTGGCAAATGATTACGTACGGTGCGGTCAAACATTTACGAAAAATAATTTCAAGTTTTTGCCTCCATCCTCGCTTCCTCAACGTGTGGTTTGTTTTGTTTCGTCTTTCTCTGGTGTTTGTTGCCTTTTCGGTTGATTTGTGAACGAAAATGATTCAAAAATTGTATCTCAGTATGAAGTGTTAATAGATACGAGGTTCACGGTACGTTTTTGTTTCGACTGATCTTGTAAGAGAGGCTTTGCGAATTGTCTGTAGATACGTTTCTAGTGCGGTTAGATACAAACTTGTTGATATTGCGGTAAAGCGTCTTTAAAATCTGTTCAGAAATCCTGGGATACAGTGCAAGTGTGGTGAAGTATCTTTCGGTCAAGATCACTGGCAAAAGATGCAAATTTGCCCGCTCTAAGCTCGGCTTAGTTTACGGAAAGGCTTGAGTGTTCTCTGTGTCAAATGTTGAGCCGAGTTTTGCTTTGATACGATTTTTGTGTTCCAAGTTTAGGTTCAGTTCGAAAACCTCTTATAAGTGCGGGTTATGCAAATTTGTTTAGAAGGGCTCGGCTTTAGATTCCCTTTGCATGTGCGACTTAGAGCATGTTTTAGTATAATCGTGTGCAATAAATTCCACCTTAATTTCATACTTTACTGACGTAGAATAGATGTGGTTTTTTAAACTCAGCTCAGTGTTTTTCTTCCCTATAATTTTCGTCCACCCCATGATCCATCGACAAATTAACAAATTTTAAGACTAAATCCGGTTCGACACTCCTACAACATTTGACATTTCGCGCTAAAAAAAAGTTCTAAGCTCGACTCTGTTTTCAAATCGATTCTCTGTGATAACGTCAATGCATACTCAGTCTATGCTAAAGTGCGGGTTTGACCCTTCTCCTTGTAAATCTCTTAATTTTCTGCATAAATAGACTTTCTAAGCCTGGTTTAGTTTTTTAAAATGATCGTTTGTGGGATCAGTGAATGTTTCGTGTGCCTAGTCTTACCTTTGCAAAGTTTGGCATATACCCTTGTGTTGTTTTGTATAGCAAAAACTTCCTAATCTCGGTTTAGTGTTGCCATAAATTTTCTCCGCGATCCATTAACGAATACTTGGTCTAAGTCCAGCTAATTATTCCATACAAGTGACCTGACTTTCCCAATATTCTTGCGGATATTTGTTAACTATGAACATATTCTGTACATCTGCGAGGAAATCGAACTGGAGTTTCTTTCTCAATCGCATTCCCAAAGCTGCGACAGTGTGTGTTGTGGTCTCCAAATGGCCGAAAAAGTCCTCCGAAATTCCTCATTGGTCCTCACCTAGTTACAGCTTGGCCATATGGTTCTAAATATTATGCAGTTATTTAGCAGTTCAGAGTTATGTGTGTTCTTGACTCCTTTTATTTGTGGGGCTCCCATTATGGCTCCATCGGCAGAATGGTTGTAAGAAACTTACCCTTAGCCTGCCACGGATTTTCAAGACGTCTATTATATTTTCAGGTTTTTGACAAAAGCCACTTCGGCATTTCCTCTAAGTACAGCTTAGTGATTATTTTCAATTGATCTCTGGAACGGACATCTAAGTTCCTGTAGAAAATGATGCGGCTGTATGCGATACGGAGTTTAAAGGCGTTCAATGAAACTTCTTATAGCTTCTAAGCCCAGTTTAGGGTCTTTTTAAAACGTTTTCATGATTGAACCTTGTTTACTATAAGTATTGATTCCCCACAAGGGATAGGAAGTTTACAATCGCTTAATGCAACCTTCCGTAAATGTGTTAGGTTATTTCTCCAAGCTCAGCCTAGTACATTTATTTAAATGGTTCAATCGGTCTCAAGAATTTTTGTATCAAGATACTGATGTTGCTAAAAGAATGAAACTGTGTATAATCTTTTAGTGTCCCACAGTTTCATTGGATGCTTTCTTTAAGCTCGGCTTAGTGTCCTTTCTGATTGATATACCGCGTAAAGCTGAGAAATTAATGCACCTGCAGGTGATACAGAGTTTAGAACTTCAATGATACTCCTTGTAATTTCGACTGATACTTCCTCTAAACCCAGCTTAGCAACTTTTTCAATTGATTTCGCAAGCAAACATCGTGATTTTCTGATCATGTTATATGGACTTTATGTCTGATCAAGTAGACCCAACTTAAAGTCAACGAATAAACACCTTTCCAAGTTCATTTTCAAAGCCTGGCTTAATGTCAAGAGTATACCCCAATCAATATCTTTAACTTTGTTTAATTGTATGGGGTTCTATCGGAAAAGAAAACATCAGCAAACCCACAAAAAAACATCTTTAACCCAAATTATCTGTATCTGCAACTAGACCGCGTCTCAAAACAACCAAAAAATAATCACAAATCTATTTTTGGAGCACGGATCACTTCGCAGATACAAAAGTTCGTGTGCTTTCACACTCTCGAATCGAGTTTAGCTTCGCGAATGTCTTGCTTGAAAGTGCAACACTTTGGCTATGTGATTTCGCAAAA
Organism: Matsumyia berberina; assembly: GCA_917880715.2. Lineage (NCBI taxonomy): Eukaryota > Metazoa > Arthropoda > Insecta > Diptera > Syrphidae > Matsumyia > Matsumyia berberina. The sequence goes on along the minus strand of OU862871.1, from coordinate 84,797,620 downwards.
TACCATTTGTTTGGTCGGTATACGATTGTACATGGATGCAAGTGCTTGTGTTTAATTGCATTTTTTACACGGTATTTCATTTAAATTTCAATTACAAATTTTATGTTTGTTTTTCTAATGAAAGGAGTGCCTGCCTAGTCTACATTAGTGTCGATCGGACTGGTTTTAGTTTTCGAAGAACATTGTTGCGCTGTGCGCGGTGAAATCCGATCGTGATCGACAGCAAGAAAAATGCAATCGAATTGTTGGTGAAAACAAAAGGTGATACAATTCGTGAAGTATGCGATTGTAAATGTGTGACATAAAATACAAAGAAGATATCAAAAGGAGCGCGTGTGTGTGCAAAGCGAACGATAACGTACGGGGTGAACGTAAAGAGCAAAAATTATTGCGATATCAATTAATTAGCTGGTGCTTGAGATATTTTTTTTCTTTATCAGAACGGTTTTCTGGACTAAATCCATGGAATGGGTGATACATACATGATTGATCATGTGAATTTTATTTGTTTCGGTTAATTTGTGTGGGGATTTTTGGCGATCCATCTCGTCGTGTTGGTTGAAATGACAAAGACATGCTTTAGGAACTTTTTGTGAATTTTTGTTAAACTTGTGAAGGTCGTTGAATTTTTGCTCCTGACTTGGGTTCTATCATTCTCCATGACAGTAGTGTTTAAATTCTTTGAGACAACGCCCGCAATAAATTCTGAAAACGTGTTCTTACGAGTATGACCTGAAAGAGTTGAATTTTTTGAGTATTTATTGCACAGACTGCTGAAGATTACTCTGAGACGAGTGAGCTCATGAATACTAAAAAATAATCAGAGTTGCCAACAAGATTGGATCCCCAGAACTGGCTGCTTCGTAGAAACTCTTACACCGATCAAACACTTGCATTGAGTGGCTTATATCACTCTAGGTGTCGTAATGCTAACAATACGAATATTTACCCCGCTTAGCTCTTTTATACCACCGAGTCTTGTGGTACATTTCAGTCAAGGTAGATATTCAGTTCGCAGTGGCAGTGTGGGTTTAGGCGCCACCGAACTTTTTTCACGGCACCATCTCTCGTCGGGGAATAACAAGCCTCCGGGAGTATAATTTGTCATGAAAGAACTTCTCAATTAGCCGTTCGGAGTCGGCAATAAATTGTAGGTCCCTTCCATTCGTATGAAAAATGTAACACGCACAACAAGAACGATTGCGAGAAGCTAGGCCTTGGCTCATCTCGAGCTGTCGCGCCAGCTATTGTTTTTTAGATATTCGGTTCGAATGAGGGTGTTGGTTGACACTTGGTAGGTGTAAGCAACTGGAGGAGGGTTCCACTGACTTTCTCTTGAAAGCCTTTCTTAGACCACCAAAAGCATTCCCTTCTTAAGTTACGATCTTTCCTTCAACGATATCAGTTAGCCCTCTCCCTTAAGGATTAGGATTTATAACAATCCAAAGGCAAACTTTATTAGTTGAACAGCGACATGGCTTAACAGCTACTTAGTCGTCAGTTCCCAAATCCGAATACCTCAGCTTCTCCGATTTTAATGTGTACGAGTCCATTTTAGTGGCAATGTCGGGCTTTGCCATCGCTGGTTACTTAGACTTCCCATGAAATTGTCTTCAAAGGTTGGGTCTTTTTGAAAACGTTCGGGCTGATTGGCCTGTGATTTCATGGGATACTTCACAGATGTTTGGAATCCAACGTGCGGTATTCGGAATGATCTTTGTTAAAGGGGATGACACCGCCACCGAGTGTTAGCTAGATCTGAATGGACAATTTTCATTTAGACGCTTTCACTGAAGAATGATACAAGGGCGCTTTTGGCGATTGTTTGAGATTTGACATTGAAACAATTTTACAAGCTCGGCTTGGAATTCTGCGAGACCTGAATAATCTCCCAAGCCTGGCTACATTCGTTGTAAACGTGGGTCGTGTCCATTTTGAAAGTTGACATTAAAAAAACTTTATAAGCTTGGCTTGGAATTATACGACACCTAAATAATCTCTCAAGTCTGACTATATTCGTTATGAACTTTGATCATGCCCTTTTTGAAATAATTACGTAATGTTTGGCTTTGAAAAAATCTTTTTAAGCTCAGCTTACTAGTCTTTGATTGATATTTTGCAATAATCTTACGATACGTTTACAAATGTTCCATTCAAGTTCGGTTAGATACTTTTATCGAGCGTGATTCATGTATGTTTCCCTATTATCGGTTAAGATTTGGCGTTGAAAATAGTTTATAAGCTCGGCTTAGTGTCTTTTGATGTTTTTTGTACCCAAACTTGGTTTTAGTCTGCTGAGATTGTCTTTTGAAGTGTTACTCAGGTTGTTTTTTTCTATAACTCTCATGACTTTTGCGAAATATTTGTAAGCTTGAATTGGTGCTTCAACATTGATCGTATCATGGTGACCCAGGATCCACTTACAGATGATTCGTATTCGATTTTGTGAGCTTGAAGTTTAAGTAGCTCGTCTTGTTTTGATTACGTATTTTCTAAACCTTACTTTTGGTCCAGCTTGAGCTTTTGTCACTTGACAGCATTAAAGAGGAAGAACGTCTTCCCACAGTTTGTATAAAAATTTCTTCTTAGCTTATTTCCCTGGCATAGAGTGGGTGTGAGTACTCTCCCTTTAAAGATGTTTCCGTGTAACGTAGGTTAACGCACCTTTGTAGCTTGGGAAGAGAATTATGACACGATATAATGCGTCAAAGTAGTAAAACTTGCTTTTTATATCATTTCAAATTGTCCAGAAATTACCACGTCAATGCCAAGTGACCCATTGACCTCTTTGTTCCTAGGAAGACCTATGATTTCCCCCAATCTTACGATAGATTCTCATGGCGACAGTCTGCTGCCGTGCAAGTATCATCTCCATATAAAAATTAACACCTCAAAGCTCCAACTACAAGGTCCATTAGAGGAGCTCACGAATTTTTTTTTTTTTTTTATTAATTTTACTAGACCCTTGGTCGGCGTGCTATTCGTCATCGAAATCATTCCCTACGCGCAATCATTTAATTTTTCTCTTCTTTATCGTTCCGACAATTAAATTAGGCGACCAACCATCGGGCTAAGAGTCCACAAAACCGGCTTAAAATCAATTAATTTCCACTCAGAAGGTCATAATCAAATGATGTGGAAGCGCGACGCCAATATCCACTGTCCACTCGAATTTTGCCACTGAATCAGTGTCACTGTCGGAATGCTCGCTGTCACGACAAATGTCCAAATATGCAAACCGTTCACGTACACGATAAATGTCGTGTTGTGGAGGGAAATTGTTTGCGTTTCATAAATTGTATCCAAAGTGCGACGACGTGCCGATCATTGACGCTGGATAAAATGGTTTTTTTTTCTCTAAGCGATTCGGGCTGGAATGCGGTCTGGTCTCTGTAGAGTCCACCCACTCTGGGCACTAATTGATTTTTACTATGCGGTTTTTTTTCATTCTAAGGCCCGCTTGTCAAAAATCATCATCAATTAAGGAAATTTTCCATTTTGAGATGATGAGTGGGGTGGTGGAGCGGTCTCAAGTACCCTCACCTTCGTCAACTGGTTTTGTGAGGCGTGTTGGGTTCGGGGAGTCATTAAAAACTCATATATGCGGGACTGGGCCATTATATGAGGATTAGTGATGGATTTCGTAATGGCATTCAGAATCATTATGCAGCCGTCAATAATGCTGCCTGAGTAGGTGGCAAATGAGGCGTGGAATCGTGGCTCATAGAGGCGGGGGGATTATCCCAAGAGAATGCGGAGGCCGATGCGGTGAGATGACTACCTGAATTGGGCTAGCAGGGCAACAATTGGCTTTTGTTGGAGGTGTTGTGTGAATCGGCTTTGTGAAGAAGCTAAACAATGCGTTTCAACTGGTTCGGAGATTTTTTGAAACGCATTTCGATCTTTTCCGAGAGTTTATCTCTCTGACGACTGAACACTGAAAACTTATAGTTCATTCTCTTCTTCCAGAACAACTACGATGAGCGCATTCCTGGAGTTTAGAATCCCAACTATTGAGAGGTCTCTACCTGAAACAGCCTCCCATCATAGGCGACTGGATGTCAGCTAAAATAAGATAGAAGAAGGAACTTGGACCTCTCCTTCGGCATTATGGTTCCACATACTTAGTTCAGAGATCTTAACTAAATCAAAGGATTAAGGAGGACGATTTTCGCAGCTAGCACCGGTCTAAGACAAACGGAGGATCCAGCTATTTTTCCTTCTTTGGGGTCACTACAATTAAAACAGAAATCATTTGCGGCAATACTTAGTCGGTTGACATGCCCAATGGTCTTGTAACCCTCGGCCAATTAATGTGCTTAAGAGCGATCTGTTGACCATCATTAAAGTCTTAGATTCTCCTAGGCTTAAGAACGCGTTAACAAAAAGCCACTGCAGGGTAATACTGCTGCAAAAAAGCTATTGGTAAGAAGTGGGGACTGCAATCTCATCACACGCACTGGCTTTACGTGTCCGTTTTCAGATCTATACTCATGTATGATGTGATCGTCTGGTGGACGGCCTTACAGCCTAACCTATTGGGGGAAGTGCAAAGTTTGGCAGGCATATGCATTAGCGGAGCACTAAGAACCACCCCATCCGCGGCACTCGACGTGTTCCTACATCTACTTCCTCTAAATATGTTTGGCAAACAGTCAGGTGCTAGCGTAGCCATCAGACTAAAAGCCTCCTCCTAATGGTCAAACAACCATATTGGCCCCTCCTCGATCTTAGATCCCCTAGCTTTCATTGGGGAAAACACCGACTACACACTGTCCAAGTTGAATTTCAACCTCAACTTCCGGACTTCCATTCCTTCCCGAGGGGAGTGGGAGAGTGGTGACTCCAGTGGTGACCATTCCGTTCATCTCTATACCGACGGTTCCAAAACCGAGTACGGAGTGGGAGGCGGTGTTTCCTCCGATATACTTAACCTGAGCATCCCCTTCTGTTCACCTGACCGCTGTAGCGTTTTTCAGGCGGAAATCGTAGCGATCAATAAACCCTTATCTTGGCTTTGGCACAATGTGATATCCTTCAGGGATATTACAATTTTTACCGATAGCCAGGCTGCTATAAAATCCCTTGAATCGGTTACATGTATATCAAAAGCTACTTCAGACTGTCGCTCATCTCTCATGGAGATGGAAGAACATTTTAACATTCACCTATGCTGGGTACCCGGTCATAGGGACATTCCAGGGAACTGCAAGGCCGATGAACTCGCCAAACGTGGTACTACTCTGGACATCCTTTTGGAACGAAGAAATCTGGGTATTCCACTCGTTATATGTAAACTTCTCTTAGAGCATGAAGCGATCAGAAAGACAAACCAAAGATGGAGGAATGGTACCATCTGCCGTACTTTCAGGAAGATTTGGTCTATGCTAAATCTGAATCTACCTTAAAGTCTGATCTTGCTTAAAAGGTCGCTCATTAGCACCCTTACCGATGTTCTCACTGGCCACTGTCCCATTGGCCTTCATGCCAGAAGGATTGGCTTCTTCTCTAACGACTTCTGCAGGAGCTGCAGGGACGAATTAAAGGAACAAAAGATCCTCCATTTCCTCTGCATTTGTCCCGCCCTGTCCCGAAGAACGAAGCTCTGTCACATATTGACGTCAAAAGTATCCTCAGCTTCATCAAGAGCTCCAAATGGTTTCAATAAAGTGAGTGGCGTTTTTCAAGGTATAGATCCATGTGGTATCACAAAGGGCCTTCCTGGTCTGCTTGGCTTCGCACAGACAGCCAGCAGTGAATAATGTACACCATCTGCTATTGGTGTAGATTCTTATGTGGGCGTCACAGTTTGGGCTTTAATCAAACAACGTTCCAAGCCGATTCGATTGTGTTAGCTAGCTGCCTCTAGCTAACACAATCACAATCACACAATTCGCTTGTCCATTTGACACGTCACGTTTTTTTTAGTTAGTCGGAGTTGTCGCCTTTTTCAAATGTATGACCTTTGCCACTTTCATCGTTGGATGATTGTGCCTATTGGCTCTGGGCACGTTCTCTGTTAAAGATGTTCGTTAGGGATACAGTGAGGCCAAGAAATTTTAAAGATGTTTCGGCCAAGAAAGACGGTCGCAGCCGTTCAGTCTACATCCCTAATCTGTGTTAATTTTTCTATCAAATCTGAGGGTTTGGACCGAATTACTGGTGTCGTGGCTTTACGCGCCTTTGAGAATTTAGGTGTGTCTTGATAATCTACCGGCTTTTCTAAGTTAGGAGGTAGTTTTTGTGGCCAAGCTTGTGTCAAGCGAATGTAGACTGTGTACATAGCACTGCGACCAAGACTTAGTGCCCCCAATTCAGTGAACTTTAGTGGACTTAGTAAGAGTAAATTTTCGTCAGATATTCCCAGATGAGTCCTTCTGCTGTCTATAGGTTCCCATTCTAATACTTTCCTTTCCTCTTTTCTCGCTACCCTCGATTTCAGCGTTACCCGGGGTTTTTTTTTTTAAAGAACCTGCCCTTATGGCTGATACTGCGACCTAGCAAGATCAATTATGTCTCTGGTCTACTTAGCCTAATAGGTCTTCTACCTTCCTAATCAAGGTGAATTAGTATCAAGGTCATTAGTATCCGAGTTTCTAAACTCCGCTAATGAACAGAATTCCCTATGAAAAACCCGTCTACGCAGCCAGTACAGTGCCGGACATTTACAGAGAGCGTGCTCAGAGGTTTTCACCTTTTTCAAACAGAACAGACACTCTGTATCTGAGCCCGTAAGGAAGCCCACTAGCTTCTTCACGTTGTTCCTGTCGAGCCTTAGAATTTCCTTGTAGGAAAAGGGCTTTATAAGTCTTTTTGATTGCCTAAGCCCTGGCACATTTTCCCAATGGGGTAGGCGAAGTTGGTGTTCCCAAGTTGTTTAAGAAAGCTGTGCCGGTAGCCCAATTAACACCACAGAAGGGTTCCGCTCCCAAGAGCATGGAAGCTGAACCGGCCCTAATCAGCTCATCCGCAGTTTCATTGCCCACAAGGCCCTGGTGGCTAGGCACCTAACCAAGCTTGACCTTGTTGTGTCTGGCAAGTGATTGAAGGACTTGACTTGACTTGACATAAATTCCACAAGTGGGATGTCAATGCTTTAAGCGCTGACTGACTATCTGAATAGATATGTATTTTTGCGCCCCTAATACCTTTATAGAGGTTTATCCTGGCGCAGATCTGGCATGGATTTTAGCCTGAAATACGCTGGGGCACATCCTCATTGCTATCAAGACTTTAATGTTAATGTCCAAGGACGCCAGCACCCACTTCGGAAGCCATTTTTAATCTGCCGGTAAACGATACCAATCATCCTGGGTCTGATACGGGTTTTCTACTAGACCAGCCGAAACGGTCTAATATTTCTAACTCAAATAGCCTTTCGAAACTGTACTTTCTGGCCAAAATTCTAAGATAGGTGCCAAACGACAGTAGACGCAGACGTATATTAGGCGTAGCTTTGGTGACCAGAACAGGTCTCACATTAGTTTTGTACTTTTAATGGACAATTCTCGTTGTATCTCAAAAGATTAAAAGGGTGGTCTTTGTTCTGGAGAATTTGCCTTTCAACTAAATTTAGAGTCGTAATTTCTCTAAAAACGGTTTTGGTTTGGTCCCAGACCACATTTGTTCGTTCAATAGACTCGTTTGTATAGGGACATCGCCATTAAGTCTGCGGATACTGTCTAAGACAAGGATGGTATCCCCATTATTTTTCTATCATCTTCAGCGTCCTATAGAGAGAAGATTCTAGATTGTGTTCGAGAGGTTACTGTAAGTACCATTGCGACTAAGATAGAACTATTGTCCTCCGATCAATGGATACTTGACTTCAATCCAATGGCCCTGACAAAGAGTCACTTTACGTACAAACCATCCATTGTTCAAGAACAAAAGTAGTCCCGTGGGCTTATGAACGCAAATCACTGTTTCGACGCAATTGTCCGGCAAATACTTGTCGTAAATAAATTGAAATTCCACTCCTCCATACAATCGACGGTTTTTAGCATACATTCCCACTTCTCTGAGTCATTTCCACCAACCAACACGTTTCTCATCGTTTCGCTAATAAATTCTGTTTACCTTTCCGCTAAAAGAGTTCCAATAGGCAAACAAAATTTAATAAAAAAAAACAAAAATCGCGCAGACTAAGCAAAAAAGCAACGACGAGTAAATTAAAAACAAAAAAAAATATTTATAATGCACATAACCACTACGCACATTGAAACGAAATGGTCGTGTCAACGTTAAGCATAACCCTGAGCAATTGCCATATCGATGACAATGACTCAGTGGCAACCACAATACCGGCATCAGAACTGCCAGTGAATCTGAATAACAATAATATTTTGACAAATAACAATAACAATAGTGATCTTGTTAACAATAACAATAAAAACGACGGTAAATTCGATGAGAATTCCGGTGACAATGCGGAAAGGATCGCCAACAGCTTGGATAAGAGCGCGGCTCGAGTATCTTTGAGACGTAGCACGCACGTGAATCGTTCGAATCGTTTTCGACAACAACAGGTAAAACTTTATAAGATATTTACTTTGAACAAACAGATAAAGATACACAGAAACCTCTCGCAGATGCTAGGCCAAGTGTTTTCGACTCATGACCTATTTTGTGAACGACTAAGTGAATGGCTTCGGAATGCCAAGCGTAATGTTGACACAAAAAACTGTTGGTAATTAATTTTTTTGGCATTTAGAGTGGAGAATGTCTTCGTTTTCAACAGTTGAATATGATGCCAAAGATCACGCCACGATCATGCCATGGTTCCTTATCAGTCGTTACGTTCCATGCTTCTGCGGTAGGCTTGAGTCAAGAATTCTGCTGAAAGCGGAAATTAGGGGTTTCTTTCTCCAAATGACGGAGAAAACAGGATGTGACAAATCTCGGGTGGTTTTGTAAAATATTTCAAGATATCTTCTCCTGAGATATGCAGCATGTCTAGAAAGAGGCTGCATATCAAGAGCCAGACTCATTTTTTGTTGAGTGTAAGAACCACTCACTGGGGAGCTTTTTGCTAATCCTAGCATTCGAGCCCACCAGTCTCTGCCCTCCTACTCAGCATAACTCTGACTTTCCATGTGGGCCAACGCAGCCCTTGTTAGAGTAATCCTTGGGCTGATTACTTCTCAGTTCTAATTGAATCATATATTCATGAATTTCTGTCAATTGTCGACGGAATATTTGCGTCTCTTAACCGAATTACCTTTCTCCAACCTAAGCTCGAACCAAAATCACAATCACGAGAAGCGAGCGCACAACTATTCCAAACACCCACCCGCATCTATGCGGTGAACATATTGCAAATTAAAGTACACCAACAACTCTGCAAATATTTAACGAATTAAATAATTCATCTAGTAGATACCACCAGCCCCCTGCCACCCCCTTTGATTGCTGGTTTTGTTTAAATATTTGATTAATCAGTGTATATGTGTGTGAGCGTCACCCGCAGTTTTTGGAATCCCAACTTCGCGTCAAACGAAAGAGAGCAAACAAAAGGCGAAAAAAAAACCGCTAAATCCGCTTTATTCTGCCGTATTAAGCCTTGTTTGTCAAAAGACAGAACCACCGACGAACACCGAATATCTGCTGATTAAATCTACAATTTGCATTCCGTTCGCTGTTGTGTACCCACAACACATTCGTCATAGAAGCCGTCGTCTTAGAAAGACATTTTGTATCGTGATAGACGACCTCACGCCAATTGGCAAAGAGAATAATTCAATTAACAGCGACACAAACACAGACGCGCACCACTCGCTGACAAAAAGTATCTGAAAGAACCTTCGGTTCGGATAATCTTTAAGCCATCATGTGGTTGTTGGATGGGTTGGTTGTGAGTGGGCTTTTTGTTTAGCACCTAAGGAATTTGCGCGTTCTATGTGCGAGAAGCGAGCGGGAGTGGGTGAAATCAGCTCTCATGGCTCTGGAGCATCGATTTTTGCGGTTTGGCCTTTGGATTTGGAACTGGGGTGTTATGCAACAATGTATACTGGGTTGTGGGAGAATTTTGTAGTAAGGTAGTAAGGTTTTGATGATGATTGTGAGTGTAGATTCCATGAGGTATGATATCTATGTGGGTGCGGGTTTGACTTGGTACTTGGTGGGCTTCCTTTCGAATGACCTGGTAAGGGGCCACGTGGCTTAAAAGAAACGCTTCACCGAGCTTGACCCATTTCGAAGGGGTCTCATTTGCCAGGTGTTGAAGTCATGATCTTTAGGTCGCTGAGATCCATGTGGAAGTACTCGCCGAGAGCTTTCCTTATCGATTCTGATAGAAAGGTGTTTTTCATAAGACATCAGGTGAGGTCCTCATGGTCAAAGTCTCACAGGCCACAAGATGTTGCCAGTTTTAGTCGTTTAGCAGTATCGAAAATACAATGAAACCTTCCTCTCCGAGTCGAGCGTTTGTCGAGGCCATGGTCAAGGAGTCATTACTTATCGCTAGTGAGGGTCCTGGCTAAATTTATAGCACATGTCTATATTATTTTCAAGTATTCCCATTGCACGTTCAGATTAATAGTTTATTGTGGCAGAAAATCGCAGACAATATCCGAATCTCTGCCGCTTCATTTTGTAGACTCTGTCTCAGCTCTCTTTAGCTACAGAAGGTCAATGATAACAACCTGGTTGTGGCTAGAAAACGGCATCCACACTGCCATACACCCACCGTATGACACATAGAATTTCCTAATAGAACCGAAACTTCAAGCAGCTCAAAAGTGTCATTTCACGTTTCTGGTTCGCCTACCGCTGGTACCTTATCTTCCAATACCTTCTCATTTACCAACTTTCCGTCAGCTGTTCGGTTCTGTTCTGAATAAAACAAGTTGTTTGTGAGATATCAACGAATTGTTTGTTTTATTTGAATGGCCTATCAATGACATTACGTGTGGAATATGACATAAAGCTGCCGCGGCTCCGAGACGTCCAATTTTCGATTTCCTGGCGCATAGATCAGGTTGAATTTGAGCTATGTTGATTTTGAGGGCACTGGTTGTTTGCGACTTATTGGCATAGCCCACAAGAGTCTAACATCGCCTCTGCGTGAGATAACAGTGCCCTCAAATCGATGTTGCGGAATGTTCATTGTGGCATCAGCTGTGTGGCACGTAGCGCCGTCTTGTTGGAACCACATGTCGTTCACATGCATATCATCCAATTTGGGCCAAAAGAAATTGATTATCTTCGATCGGTAACACTCTTCGTTGATGGTGATGGCAATGCTATCGTCGTTTTCTAAGAACTACGGATCAATGATGCTGCGGGCTCACAATCCACACCAAGCAATGATTTTCTACGGATGCATTGCCACTTGGTGGACCTCGTATGGATTGGCATCATCCCTAACCCGGCAATTTTGCTTGTTGACGTACCCGTTCATCTAAAAATGGGCCTCGTCGCTGAAGATAATTTTTTTTGCTGACATCGGGATCCGCTTCCGACTGCTCCAGAATAATGAAGTTTTTTATTTGCACGTGTTGCTCGACGCTGTAACTAGCCATGGACATCAGGAAAACTAAAACTATGTAAAACAACATGGCCGCCATGAATTGTTAAAATCTACCCGTCCCACATGAAAAATAGTCATCACTCAGACAGTTGGAGGCATAACCATTCATAAACCTTAAAAAGGTTTTTTTTAAAGAGCGCCTGCTTCATGCAGCGTCAGGGGTGGCCAAGATCCTCCAGTGTGTCGGACTCGAACCGACTAAACCCTTTCAATCTTCAGCATATCCAGTCTAAGAACTGGTTTTTGCATTACTTCAGGGTGGTGCCACTTTCTTTTTAGCCTCTATGGGGCTCCAATGTTCTATGGCTTTGACGGATTTATGTCCTGTTTTCTCTTCTTTTCCTTGATTGATGATCTAATTCGGTTTAAATTTTCCTCACTCGTACGCATTACCATAACGATATTTTCCGGTGTGATTTCGCCTACTTCAGTTTCTAGTCTTCATCTCTTTGTAAGTCTTCTGATGCATTTGGTTTTAATTCGTGTTGCCATACTGGCATGCTGGGGTCACTATTCTCCCCATTCTATGTACATAATTGTTGAAACAACCTCCCTGTCCATCCCTGTCCATCTTCTCCTGGTTTTCCAGCGTTGTATGGTGATCTTACCGCTGCCATTTCCTTTCTGTATTTTTCTTGATACAGCCAACTCAAATTTCATAGTTGTACGAAAGAACAGAATGTGTGGCAGTCATAACAAGTTTTCGCAACTTGCCTTTGGTCCTCCCAAGTTTTCCTATTCTCAGGATGCAAGCAGTTCACTCGGCTCTTGTGCTTCTGTTGCACATGCCTGCAAGAGGTCCTTGAAGATCTAACCAGTTGACACTTAAATTCTCATTTCAATAATCGTATCTGTTCGTTTTTGATCAGATCTTACATATGTAATTCGGAGTGAACCAGGGCTCCAACCAACAAGCCTTTTAGCTAATTTGGTCCTTAGCCTTCAGTTTCGCATACCGAGTCGGTTGAGGAAGCTTTTCAACTACGCCTAGTCACAATGCCTTCAGGAATAAGTTAATGTCGATTTCGACTTGAAGGACCGTTTCAAAACCTCTACAATTCAGGAATGAATGCGAATAGGTGAGAGTGGAAACTATGCCCAGTCCTATGCCCAGCTATCAACTAGTCTCGTAGACTGACACAGGTTGCTTACCTTCGTAGTCCTATTAGCTTCACATCAAAGCACCGCTTGGCCACCCATAAGGTCCTAATGTTGCAATCGCCGAGTGAGACACAATGGAAATCAGTTGTTCTTAGACGCGTCGCTTAATCGTTGTCATTGCGGAAATATCTTTGAACGTTTTTCCCATAAAGTCAAAGCATTTAAATCACCAAAGAGTTTAAATTGACTTGGAACGGGCACACTTCCATTTCGTGGTTTACAGTGTTCGAGAAGTCTTGACCTACAACAAAGAACAGTCCAAACTCCTAGTGTAAAAAAAAGCTGCGACTCGGCTAAAAGTCTTGGGTAAGACTGTGCAGGATGCTTCGTCTTACTTCGTCTTAATGATTTTTGCTTATTTATTTTCCTTATCTTACCTTAATTTTTTAGGATTCCAGTACTCAAGTCATTGCAACTTCCTTGCTTGGATCTATCTTCTAATCCTTGTTGTTCTTTATAACTCATAGGATTCTTTGTAACTCATAGGACTCCTTTAAAAGTTCAAGGGCTAAATGTGTATGCATGTCTACGTCTTTATAAGAAAAAAACCCAATTGTTTGCCAGCTTAAGCGCCTTATAGAATCGCAGGCTACTGAACTGTTATAATCTATCTTTTACACTCTTTTTTAAAAAATTCCCCAAGTCCTTTGTCTTATGAAACTTTAAATTTATTTCTAATCAAATGCTTGACTAATCACAAACCTATTTTCCATATAATTTCAGGAACAACTTCGTCGTCGACGTGAAGAAGAGGAACGAATAGCCCAACAAAATGAATTCCTACGAGCAAGTTTGCGTGGTTCTCGGAAGCTTAAGGCGCTCCAAGACAAGCCCATTGCACAACAACAACAGCAACCGGCTGTCGAACGTGTTACCGGCGTCGACAATGATGCCTATACCGACGACGAGGAAATTGACAAGATTCTTGGTAAGTCTGCCTAAGACTCACAATTCTCTAGAAGTCGCTAAAAAATTTGTTTTTTCTTTAGGCTATGGCGAACTGGTAGCCGCCCTCCAAAGACTCCAGACTCAATTGACGAAAAGTGGTATGTCAACACTTGCTGGCCGAGCGACAGCTGCTCAGAATATTCTCCTGGGACCGGGTGTCGCTCATGCGCTCGCCGCTCGAACTGCCGTCCTGCAGAGGCGACGGCCACGTGTCGCCCAGCCGATAAGCGCCAACGCGCAGGCTCTGTCCAAAGATATCGTCGAAGTGTTGTCGCAATCGAATTCCGCGATCGCAATTGAGTTAGGCAACCTGCTGACGTCGCATGAAATGGAAGGCCTTCTGTTGGCGCACGATCGTGTCGCAACGTTGACTGACTGTACCCCATCTGTGATCGCAAGCCATGTGCCCCCAAAACCAGTATCAGTAGCAGCAGCAGCGGCCACGGCAGCAGCTGCGACAGCATCCGTGTCAGCATCGGTTCGGAACCAGCATAGGCAACCAATGCCGGTCCCAATACCACAGACGCCGTTGACGAATAGTTTCATCAAGCAGCGTCCCGAGTCACCGCCGTCGTTGGGTGCACCTTTTGGAACACTGAACGATCAGAACGACCACATCCGAATTATACAGATTGAAAAATCATCGGAACCATTGGGCGCCACTGTGAGGAATGAGGGCGAGGCTGTAGTCATTGGGCGGATAGTGAGAGGAGGAGCGGCTGAAAAGTCGGGTCTCCTGCATGAAGGCGATGAAATTCTCGAGGTAAATGGCCAGGAACTGCGCGGCAAAACAGTGAATGAAGTGTGTTCCCTGTTGGGTGCCATGCAGGGCACGCTTACGTTCTTGATAGTGCCGGCTGGTAGCCCACCACCAGGAGGTGGTCGAGACGCAGCAGTGCTTCATGTTCGAGCCCACTTCGACTACGATCCGGAGGATGATTTGTACATTCCATGTCGAGAGTTGGGTATCAGCTTCCAGAAGGGCGATGTCCTGCACGTAATCTCACGCGATGATCCCAACTGGTGGCAGGCGTATCGTGAGGGCGAGGAAGACCAAACTCTGGCCGGCTTGATACCTAGTCAATCGTTTCAACATCAGAGGGAGACCATGAAACTGGCCATTGCCGAGGAGGCGGGCCTGGCACGCAATCGAGGGAAGGAAAGTAGCAAAGGTGCGACACTGCTCTGCGCACGAAAAGCGAGGAGAAAGAAAAAGAAGGCCACCTCAGAAGCTGGGTAAGTTTTGTAAAACTCTTCCAAATGTGTTGGTACTCATTCTCCATTTATGTCTCCTTGCAGATATCCCTTGTATGCCACAACGGCTCCTGATGAGCCAGATATGGAAGAAATACTCACATACGAAGAAGTCGCCCTATACTATCCACGTGCCACACATAAAAGACCAATTGTGCTGATAGGACCGCCAAATATTGGACGACACGAGTTGCGGCAGCGTTTGATGGCCGATTCGGATCGTTTCTCTGCAGCTGTGCCACGTAAGTTTGAACAGATAGTTTGCGCATGCTTTTGTAGATTAGACTTGGGGAGATTCCTTGTACCGCTAGTGGCGTCAAATTAGACTCTTAAAACCGTTAAACTGAACAAAATCCAAACTCTTTGTAGTGTTCTATCTGATTGAGGAAGCTTGTTCAAAAGAAGGTAGGGATAAACTTTTTTAAATGGTTTTCTAGTTGGTTTTTTCCAGAAGGATTCATGGATTCGAGAATCATTTTCATAAAAGGGAGGGGTTGCTTCATGCTAGGAAAGAGTTGCTCCCTTCATACGCTGCTGGGCTTACGATTTGGATATTCCTGACCCTTGGCAAAACGGACTTTGACTCTACGAAGATGTTTCTTCAGCACCATTATTCTCGTTTTACTCTGACGTTGACCTAGAATGCACTACAAGGGCTTAAATGTTTTAAGGATCGCGTCGTTAAAAATGAAGCTGATATTAGTTAGTTAGAAGTGGTACATTTAGACCAGAGATTAGGTCCATTGTGATACCACTGAGTACTGGGGTATGAACCCTGCTTACTCCTGAAACCATTTAGATTTCCTAACTTAGCTGTTGAGATAGTCCGGCGGAGTTTAGATAGTTTAGATCGCTAAAGAAGTAACGGCTTAGGGTGACTTTCCTGATGTGGGCCAGGGAGGGGGCACGTGCAGTGGAAGTGTGCAGTGGACTCCTCCTCGTCGTCGCATCTGCAGCTCCGGCAGAAATCGTTACATGCTATACCCTGGCGTTGAGCATGCCTGCCTAGGATGCAGTGCCCCATAAGGACGTTGATTAGTTTTGAAAGTTGGTCTCTTTTAAGTCATATTAATGCTTTCGATCCTTTCAGATCCGAGACAGCCCAGACTACCACTTTGACATGGTCGAGCTTCCTGCCATCTGTACATTGGGAGCCTAGTCTAGCTAATTCGTCAGCCGCACGGTTTCCTTGAATGTCGCAGTCACCAGGGACCAAACAGAGTATGACGTTATACTGGCTAGCGATCTCATTTGGAGACACGCGGCAGTTCTTCACGATACGAGGGACTTGATCGCAGCCTGGCTGTCGATGTAAATCGCAATATCCGTGCGTGATATTGGGTAACCCTTCAGCCAAGCGGCGGCTTGATTAATAGCTGTGACTTCAGCTTAAAGGAAGGTTGGGGAGATTGAAGGAGTGGTGGATGTTCACGTCTTCTGAAAAGACACCGGCACCGACTCCTTCGGCGGTAGTGCCGTTTGTAAAGATAGAGATAGACTCATTAAAGAGGACTTCGCTTCTGTCTGGTAGCTTGTGCTTAAAGCCCATGTTAAAGTCGTTTTCGGTGGGCAGCGTGTCTGTTGATTTGGAAAGGCTGCAGTGAGTTGATGGGATTCTGGTATGTCCCACATTTTTCTCACGCCATTGGTGGGTATCTCTCAGTCTTAGAGCCGCGTAAGTGGTCCGCTGCATGCCGTAGATATCTATTGGCAATAAGTGGAACATGGTTTGAAGGGCAGTTGTAGGAGAAGTTCCCAGCGCACCACTAATACTAATAAAAGCCACACGTTGGACTTTCTCGAGAACTTTAATGCTGGTCTGCTTTTCAAGAACCGGCCACCAAACCATTATGCCATACGTTAGAATCGGTCTCACAACTACCGTATAGCCAGTGCATGACTTTCGGCTGAAGGCCCAATCTGGAGCCTACTGCTCTTTAACATGAATAGAGTGCTACCAGGGATTTCCTGGCGAATTCGGCAATATTATCTCTCCACTGAAGCGTCTAGCTGATATTACTTATCTTCCAAAACGCTTATTAAAGACCAACCTTTACGTTGAAAGGATTGAAACTTATGCTTCGGCTTGCAGTTCATTTATAATGGACTTTGTGACCATTTTGTTCACACGATTTGTACTTTTCTTTTACCCCAGTTAGCCTATTGCGTCATCTGCAACTGCTATCCAGAAGTCTGGTGGTAATCATTTTCTTTTTGCAGTTCATCTGCAGACCTGTACTCAGGTTTGCCTAAGAACTACTGTAATGGTGTTTCAGAGATTGGGTCAGACAATGCTGGACCTAAGGAGTCAGGAAACTTAACATGTCTTACAGATCTTGAATAGCTCAATGTGAAGTTTTACCACCTCGTGAGGGGTCTTATCGAGAGGGATAGGGTAGTTTTTCATCACGTTTTTAACTCTTTGGACGTTTTAACTCATTTCACAGTGTGTAAGCTATATTGTAGTTCAGTCACCTGGCTTGTTGCCTCTCTAGTGGACTCTGAGTTTCTTCGGTCCATATACACCTGGTTCCGGTGGATGTTTTTGAACCCTTCGTATACCACTTGATGCACTTGTGTTCGATTAAATACACGTCGGATTCATTACCCTTTGCTGATATTTTTCTATTGAATATTCTTTTGAAGCAATATTTCCTGATCATGTTCTTTCTAGGTGGGTCAAAGAGGGAAACTATTCCTTTTGAGTGATGCACTTTCCCCTTCTCTAGTAATGTCTATTTGCAGCTCCAGCTATTAGATCCTACAAATCATTATAGCTCCTTGCTGTGGTTTCCAAGTGTTTATTTCAGAGCAGCTTGTTGTCTAGTGTTTAATTTCTTAACTAACGTTGACACATTTTTCCATTTTAGATACATCCCGCGCCCGACGAGATGGTGAAGTTCCTGGTCAGGACTATCATTTCATATCTCGTGCTGCATTCGAAGCTGATATTCTAGCTCGACGCTTTGTCGAACATGGTGAATACGAAAAGGCCTATTATGGTAAGTTCCCTAGTACACTGATTTCTGTCTAATCCATACTTAAACTTTTTTTTTTTTTGCATTCATCCACCTTTAGGTACATCACTAGAAGCAATACGTACCGTTGTTGCCAGCGGTAAAATATGTGTTCTCAATCTGCATCCACAGAGTCTCAAATTACTGCGAGCGTCCGATTTGAAGCCCTACGTAGTACTGGTAGCACCACCCAGCTTAGATAAACTTCGACAAAAGAAACTCCGAAATGGTGAACCGTTTAAGGTACGTTTTTCTCTCCCTCTTCCTCCTTCTCAGTTTGAAACTGTTTAATTTTTTGTGTAGGAAGAGGAACTAAAGGACATCATTGCCACCGCTCGTGATATGGAGGCACGCTGGGGCCATCTCTTCGATATGATTATTATAAATAACGACACCGAAAGAGCCTATCACCAATTGTTGGCCGAAATCAATTCCCTCGAACGTGAACCACAATGGGTGCCGGCCAGTTGGGTACACAACGTCCGAGATGAGTCATAATTTAGGTTACACACGCGAATAACTACAACAGAAAACTTCAAAATTAAAAATTCAACTTTAGATTTAAAAAAAACAAAACACAAACAAAAGGTAAGGACAACATCAACTTGACAAGCGATCTTATGCCTACTTCTAGATAAAACAAAATTAAACACACGTAACAGTAGAAATTGTATAAAAAAAAAGCAAATCAACGTCACGAGTTTGCTTTGAATTTTCCAACAAAATCAAAAAAACAAGCGTTCACAACTGAGAGTGTAAAGTTTCATCGTTGTACATACAAGCAAAACATAGTTATATCAAAAATTAACTTTAAAAACTTAACTAAAACTACACAACAAGTACGATTGGTTTTTGTGTTAATTTTTTAGTAAGAAAGTGTATTTTTGTTTCTGTTAAGCAAATCCACAATTTTGTCGATTAAAAAAAAAGAGATAAATTTAATTTATACTATAAATGTAAAAACGAACACTATACAAAAAATTCAATGTATCTTCCCCCATTTCAATCGTTCGGCGATAAGAAATTTAAAACAAAAAAAAAAGCAAACGTTACTCGTATTAATTAGAAATTTATGTATAAACGAAAGTAAGTTCAATGTGTTTTTCAAGCAAAATAAACATAAACATTTTCGTTGAGGAAAGTGTTGGGTTAAACAGAAAAGAATTATAGAAAATTTATTAAAAGGGCAGGAGTTGAACAAGAGAATCAACTATTATTTAAATACTAAATAACTTTATACTGAGTTTTAAACAAAAAAAAAACGAGGATGAGACGATGTAGTAAAATTAAAAAAGCATATAAATATTATTGATAAAGTAAAAACAAATATATATATATATATATACTATATGCGACAGCATAGAGGAGAGGATAAAACACGTAAACGAGAAAAGCAAATATGAAAAAGAGAATACTTAAGATTTTTTGGTGTACTAGGAATTTGAAATGATTATATACATACACAAGAGAATATATAAATATTAGATATAAAAGTGAAATGAAATACAAAAATAAAACTAGAACAAACGTAAATAATATTAAAATGGAATGTGAATTTTAATTTTTTATAAAAAATAAGTAAGAGCAAGGGATGCTGTACGGGGAAAATTTAAGACTTTGTAGTAGTAGTAGTACAGAATAACGCCGTATTGTACCTACCATCACTCGTGAATAAGACCCCGAGATATTTAAACTTCTCCACCTGTTTCAATGGGACTCCACTAACATGCAGAGTGCATTGAACAGGCGTTCGGGAAATTACCATTGCCTCTAATTTGTTCGTGTTTACCTTCATCCCAGCTTCAACACAGACGGTGACGAACCTATCTAGTGCGCGCTGAAGTTCGGTCTGGGTGGACGTAAGGATGACCAAGTCATCAGCGAAAAGCAGATGACTTATCCTTAAGTTTCTCAATTCGAACCATTCCCCACCACGGCTGCGCTGTAACATCAAATCCATATACGCTATGAAAAGGAGGGGTGACACAACGCATCACCCGTACAGTTTTTCTATACAGAACAAATGGCCATATAAAGGGAACCGTCAATCCCATACTTCTGCGGTACACTTCACAGTCTACCTGGAGGGACCCGATGATATGCCTTCTCCAAATCCACAAAACAACTGTGGATAGGTTTGGCATACTCCCAGGCCTTCTCAAGTACCATTCTGAGAGTGAATAGGTGATCGGTTGTGCTTCTACCTGGAAGAAAGCCGCATTGTTCATCGCCCAACTTGGACTCGACCACAGCTCTGGAACGCGCTTCCAACACCTTAGCAAAGACTTTTCCGGGGAGATTTTAAAGAGATATACTCCTTTAATTGGAGCAATCTTTTTTTGCTTCTTTGGTGAACGTCTAATTTGCTTAAATAGCATTTTACACTGCCCTTTCAGCTCCTAATAGGAAGCAACTTGCGTCAGGCGCCTCCTTAGCGCATTAACTTACGACTTTTACTTTAAAACTTGTGTCTCCTAAGCACATTAACATGAGACCTTAGTGACGATCTCCTTGAACGTGGCAGTTCTCTCTACTTTCTCAGTGTCTAATACTAATGAAATTGTGTCGGACGTTTCCTTAGTGGCGATCTCCATAAATATTTTAACATCCAAGTTGCTTTGGTGACAGTTCATACTGCCTTCTCCGCGCTTAATACGACGGAGCTTTTGGCAGGAATCTCCTCAGCGTGTTAGGCATTCTGCTGGGTGATCTTAAAGTCCAATAGAAGAAGATAAAGCCCAGCGACTTAGATTAACAAGGTACTTTGATGGCGATCTTCATGAACTTCTTACTTCCGAGTTGCTTTAGGGCAGTTCCCACTGCCTTTTCAATGCCTAATATAAAGGAACTTGTGTTAGGCGTTTCCTTAGTACATAAACATGCTCCCTTAATGGCAATCTCCACAAATTTGTTAGAGTCCATGTTGCTTTAGTGGCTGTTCCATTGTGTCAGTAGTATCGCCTAGACGTACGACTCTCTTGCCGATATCCATAATCATTTGGCTCCCTTCTTGCAGCAACTTTAGTGTCGATTCCAAGTGCAGGTTGTTTCTGCTGCTTTAATGCATCATCCTTTAGAAAAGATTTAAGTGGGAGTTCCCGGGACCTTTCTAATGTTCTTTGTCCTATGCCTCCTTATGGCATTGACAAGCGATTGTCATGAGCCTCTTAATATACAATAAGAAAAAAATTCTGCTATTCGTTTCAAAAGCCGTCTGACAAGGGACTTTAGTGCCAGTTCACACTATCTTCTCCATCTCCAAAACAAATCAGCTTATGTCAGGCGATATCTTTGCATTGCCTCCCTATTTCACTTTAGTGACGGTTGCTTATAAAATCTGCTACCTATTTGCGTCATTCCACCTGCTTTGGCATCGCCTAGAGATGTGCCTTCATAGCGCATTAATACGTGATCTTTCTGCCTATCCATATGACCTTTTTAACGTCGTAGTTCCCATGAACTTCTCAATGACTGATATGAAGCAACTTGCCTTAGACGCTTTTTAAGCACATTGGCAAGCAGTTCCCATGAACCATTTAACGTTAAAGCAGAACAAAATCCTGTCACTTGACTCCTATAAGTAGCCCTTTACCTTGCGACTTGCGTTTTATACTCTATTGCACGTCTTTTGATGCTTCATGTGACGGAACTCTGTATATATGTATATGTAGCAAAAGTCTTCTTATAAGACAGAGAGACAGTGAGTCAGTTGATTAAGAGGTGGCCTCACGTCTCTTCGACCCCCCATAGACTCATAATGATACCACCAAACCCTCAACTAATCCTGAAACCATTTCGAGTACATATAACACTGTTGATGTCTTCCATACTAACTGATAGGGTGTAGATCATTCAAGAGATTTTCAAAGCGATAGGCACCTGCCGAGAATGAGTACGAAAGACTCCCCAGCATCTTTGTGACTTGTGCAGAAATCATAAAAGACTCTCCTACATAGAATCTGTATCTGTACCATGTCAAGTAACTTCCATTTCTCAGAGTTCTACCTATTGTCAGGAACAACCTAACTACACGTGTAACGCATCACTAAAGTTCTGTGGATTCCTAGACAACTTTCAAAGATCTGACTGTGTTGACCAAAACAACTAACACACCAAAAGGGCTTTGAATTGACGTCGCACTTCCGACGTTATCTGATCAACGCTTGCTTCTCTGTCCAACTTTGATATCAATATCAAGTCTCACATTGATCACCTACTTGTTCCTGAAGGTAGTCCATTCAGGCCTCATTGTCTTTGGTTCTGTCTTTAGTGGGTGCATGTCCTTTTCTTTTTCAGCTAGCTTCCCGATAAGTAAGTACAGAATCCTCCGATTGACGTAGTCATCCAGCTTCAGGTTGCTGCCCAAGAAAACTCTTCCAATGTACAATGACTTTACCTTCGGAAATGGAAATTGTGACAAGTAAGTATGAATAGTATGCATCTAGACCAGGTTTGGGAAAGTTATAAACTTTGGAATACCTTTGGAAACAAAAAATAAAGATAAACTCGTAGGTAAGCGTAAAAGTCTGAAACTGATAATAAAGCACGGCCTCAGGCCAGAATGAGGACTTTTCACTTTCCTCGACAACAACCATCATGGACATGAATAAAGCCATTCAAGTCTGTGTACCTCCTTGAAACCTAACAGCCAGGTGATAGCAAGACTAAGCGTTACAAAAAAAAGTCATAAGTTGTCCATCCTGGCGTATTTGAACTGCATAGTCATCATCACATCTCATAGACCATCCACCAATTACACCCAGTTCGTGTAATTTATCAAAACCATCGTAAAACACTGCACATCTGGCCTCTTCGCACGCCAACATTTTCCCGACTACCAGCTGAAAATTTTACGTTTTTGCCCAGAAGACACCAGGCCAGCATGCGGCAGCAGTAGGTATCCTCAGTGGATAGAAATTTTTGCCGCCTGTCATTCTCTGAGGCACTAATACACCTAACGTGTGTGGAAGGACCGCCCCTTACTCACGATCATAGTATTGGTGTCTTTAAAGCAAATGTCAAGCAGTATTCATCAGTAGTCCTCAGACCGGGGAAGTAACAGGTGGTATGGGATTCTGTACTCCGTCTTGCCAAAAATTTATGCAAATTACGTAAAATTTAAGCTTTGCAGGGTCTATTGTCTAAGATTTTGGTTAGGACTAGCTCCCACGTGCTGTAGGATCAAGTTGGTCAGTCAGAATAGACCAACATACACACCGCAGTCTTTGAAAAATCTCAGTTTACACTTTGTGATAAAGCTGTATGGCCGTCAAATCGCCGATGGCTTGTTAAAATCAAATGAAGCTCACTAGAATCATACCATCGCTCGACATAAACATCCTCGTGGTTCAAAACCAACAATTTTATCACCAAAAAAGAAAAATCCAAGCACTGCATCGTTTGACAGACCCCACGTTCATCCACATTGGCTTTTGCACAGCCACTGACGCGTAGTTCTTAGGCAAAGGAGATATAAAGAACGAGTCAAATAATTTGCCACGCCCTATGAGTCCCTTTCTAACTAACACAAGCTTAAGACGGAGTGCAAAAGCAAAAGAAACTAACTAAGCAGAAACTAACGTGAACAGTCTTGTAAGTCTGACGACTTCAACACATTGACAAACTAACAAAGAACCCGGCGATGCTGTGAGACTTGTTGACAAGACTACATGGCAGTCTTGGCAGAAAGTAGCGGTCAAGCACGCTAATACTAGTGCAAGTGTTGTTTTCAGATGAGGATGGTTTTGAGTTTTAGTTAAGGAAAGAGCGAGAAGGACTGATGTTTTGCACAAATAATCTTTGGCTTTGGACTAGGTTGACGAAAAAGAGAAGGAGCAGGACTGGAAAGATTGTAAGTATGAGCATTTTCGCGCACCACTTGCGTAGGAGTTAGTGGAATGACAAAACAGGCCCTTGCTTCATTTTTCAGTCTAAAGTGAAACGTTGTACGGAGAGGTTGCTGTCATTCGTCAAGAGAAGGGCAATCGGAATCAAAACATGTCAAATGTTTGGTTATTTTAGTTGACTAGAGGATATTTTGTTGTTTGGGTTGTAATTGTTTTCACTCATTGGCAAGATTTAGGACGAACTGTCGTATAACGTATGACGATGTGTCAAAGATGGATACAAGCGGCTTTATACTTGCGGTATGTGGTGACGAATATCGCATCAGCTCGTGAACAATACATAGTAGATCGATCGAGCGAGTGTAAATTATGCAACGAAACGAAGTTCTTATCAAATATCGGTGTTCGAAGTGAACCTTTGATGTAAATTGTCAAGGCTTAGTAAAGATAAGTGGGAAGGTTTGGTAAAGATCAGTGACTAACAGTTAGACAAAGTCAATAAACCTTTATGGACCTCTACACGCGAGAATTTGTTTAAACTGCCCTCAGCTTGACGAATTCAACATCGTCCTCCATTAACGTTTCGACTTGACCTAGTGTCAACCATTTACAAGGCTCTTAGTCCTTCAAATTTCAGTCCTTTACGTAAATCTTAAACAAAAATTACGATTTTCTAACCACGTTAACTACACCTCCAACCGCGTGTGCTTTCTTCCCAGTTCTGGGGACGACTGAAGTCTTTCACCTTGTTTACAAAAATGTATACCAACACTTTGGTATTGGCAAAGTTTGTAGTGGGCGGGGCTTGTGAAATATGCTCGTATGTGTGGAGAATCTAAGGAAAAGGCGCACTAGACAAAAATGTCTCTCCTTCGACTGGAGTATACCTGCTGCTTGCGCCTGGTGGCCTGGTACAGAACAGACAGAATCGTTACAATTTTCAACTAAAATTTCTCGTTTTGAATTTGAAATTTTCTCTTTGTCAGCCTGGGTTGGCATTTTAGGTGGTTTTGACAAGAAGATGAGGATGGCGGTTGAGTTGTGGATACCGATGATTTTGATCGAAGTTGTGATGTCATTGGGTAATTCAGACGATCGAAAGGGACGGTTTTAGATAATTTGTTGGGACAGAGGGACATATTGGCATTGCATGGGGAAACAATGATCGTTCAGTGGAAAGGTTAGAAAGTATAGAAATGAAAGTAGAGTATATTCTTGGCCTTGTTGGTGAGGATCAATGAAATTTATACGATGAACTAGTCATGCTTCTCAGAAACACAGTAGAGAACTTCAGGTTCCAGGTGATCAGTTGAACTGGTGGGACGGGACGATGATTAGCTTGGGCAGGTTTTAAAGATCCCAATAAAAATCAGTGGACTTCAGAAAAAGTTGTATAAGACAGCACAGATTGGTTATCTTGGCGGTTAGTACTCACATTTAAGCATTCGTAAACTGAATGCTAAAGAGTTGGATTGCTCATTATTTCCATTCACCACCTCTTCTGTTCTACAAGGACAAACACACATTGTTTTTACAAAAGTCGTTACATCATCTTTATTCAAGTATAAATTCAAAAATTCTGTTTTACTTTTACAAACTCTTTGCATCGTCCTTGTGCGTCATATCGTCAAAAAAAACTCCTCGTCCTCTCCTCCTTTAGTCAAATTAATTCATATAAATATCAACTTATTATGTAAACAATTTTCTGTCTTAAATGCATCAACACACTGCTCTCTCTTAATCCTTTCAAAACTTAAACATCTAACAACGCAGATACTGTTGCACTTAACAAATAAACTCGACTTAACTATACAAAAAAACAAAAAAAAAAGATCTTAACATGGAATTCCTTTGGAGAAACAAACAAGAAAAAGGTTTTTTAAATCCCTAACCTAACAGTATTTAGCCTTCAAATCTCTTCTGAGGATCTTCCCTGTGGGATTTTTGGGAATCTCATCGACAAACACAACACCGCCTTCCAGCTGCTTGTAGTAGGCCACCTTGTCTGCCACGTAGTTCTTGATTTCCTCTTCGGTGGCTTTGGTGTTTGCCTTGAGGACAACAATACCTTTCGGCACTTCGCCGTGTTGATCGTGCGGGATGCCGATGACAGCGGCGTCCAAAATTTTCGGATGACTGCGAAGGCATTCTTCCAGTTCGGCGGGTGGCACTTGGAAGCCTTTGACTTTGATCAGTTCCTTCATGCGGTCGGTGATGTAGAATAAGCCGTCTTCGTCGTAGTATGCAACGTCACCGGTACGGAGCCACTTGCCAGTGGGACTGTCTCTGAATATATCACTGTTGGCTTCTTCGTTGTTCAAGTAGCCGGTCATCACTTGTGGTCCGCGGATGAGGAGTTCTCCGGTGACATTGGCACCCACTCCTTTGCCATCACTGTCGTCCAAGGCAATGATTTTGCCTTCGGTGCTGCCGACGAGTAGTCCCACTGTGCTGTACTTCTTACATCCGTTCGGTGTCATCAGGGTGACTGGAGAGGATTCTGTCATGCCGTAGCCTTGCATGAATTCGGTGTTTGGGAATCTACAAACAATTTGATTATAAATGAACCGCACATGGACACCATGATCGCTTACTTCTTGAGGAATCTATCCACGTCCGACTGTCCGATGGGTGCAGCACCAGACATAACCAGTCTCAGTCTCGGGGCGTACTCAGGCGTCACCTTATGGGAATGTGTCAGGAAAAGAGCTGAAAAAATCAACGTTTTACTATATAAACACATTTATTCCTAAGGTGATGCTTACCAATTGGTGGAACCAAGTTCAGCGAGCTCCCCTTATACTCGTGCAAGGCTTTGAGCAAATCCTCCGGCTTGAACTGGGGAAGTGTAACCAACTTGATACCCAGAAACAATTTCGACAGCATGACCACAGTCAGACCGTAAATGTGGAAAAATGGCAACACACATGGCACAACCTCCTGCTGGGTTTCTGTGGTCTCCATCATCATGGTCTCGTACGGAGCCTTCGCTTGAATTTGGTCACAGTTGACACAGATATTGTTGTGCGATAACATCACACCCTTCGGCAGACCAGTGGTGCCCGATGAGAAGGGCAAAAAGGCCATATCCTCCGGGGTAATGTCAGTCTCCTTGAGTGCAGAGAAGTCCACACCAGCGGTGTTGATAATTTCAAAGAAATCCAAAGCTCCAGCTGGAAGGGATTCATAGCTCCTTGTGCGGATGACGACAATCGGAACATTTTTCTTGGCAAGCACACATGCTTCCTTCAGAGCCTTATGACTCTTCACAGTGCCGATGATGAATTTTGCATCACTAACCATGAGCTGGCGTGCGATTTCCTCTGAAACGAGATAGAGAGGGGAAAATTGTTTGATTAAAGTTTCAATGTCAAGTGGATGGCGGACCGTTCACACACCGATGGCCGTCTATCTTAGGTAGACAGTCGCATTGATTTTGTTTCGCGTTGCCTCCAATTTGCGCAATTTCGGGTATCTTATCGCATGTGTCACCCAACCAAAAAAAAGAGGTGGTTGTCTGGTTTTGGAATTGATATCACTGATTAGGGGTCAAGTTCCCAAGTGTCTCGCATGATAGATGGAGGCAGGCAATCAATGTTTGGGTGGGGAATTTATTTGTTTGCACTTTGGAGCGATTAAATCCGGAAACGGGACGGTGAGCAATAGAATGGAAGTCATTGGGGCATGAGATTAAAACATATGACTCTTGGAAGTGGATACCTAAACCTAGAGAAGTTCGAAAGTCTAAAGTTTGAATGGTTGGATAGACTTTGAAATGATAGGAACTCTGTTCGTATCAGAACACGATTTAGAACCGCATGGGCGATGAAAAGCTAGCGATCAAGAAACTAAAGTACAATGTCTTTGGTTTGTTTGTGATTCGCTTTGAACTTAATAGATGTTGGCTGGGATCAGATGGCAGTTTTTGATTGGTTCTTTGGATTCAATTGGTCCAAGATGGAGGCATATGCTAATGGCTCTGTCATACGTCACACGAGTGTCGTCTGTCAGCGGAAGAGGGCGTTTCAATTACTCTTTTGAATAGAAGGCTGGTAGATGTGATTTAGGTCGCTTAGCTGATTAAACCAAGTGCGAGAGTGCTTGGTTTACGGTAGTCTAAGTAGTCTGGAGGTTAGAAATTGGGGATATGTTGAACGATTCCGACATCATTGTGAAATTTTTGTCTTATCAAAAAGGGGTATAAGAAGAAAGAGTGTACATAGTTGAAGGGTCCTAAAGTTTGTTGCTAAAACGGAGGAAATCACAGTCAAATATGATACGACTGGGGTACAAAAGAATAACTTATTTTACCGACGCAGGAACCATTGCTGATTAGGATTTCAGAGTGGGCTCCGGGAATGGACGTGCGGTACGGTACGATCCAAACAACTCAGCATATATCGTTGTTTAGCATTCACAAGACATTTGTCATAGTCATGAAGAGTCGACCCGAGATAAGTTATTTATGTCAAGCCAGATGGACTAAGATTAACAGCAAAGTTTTGCACACTACGAAGAAGGATATATGTACGTGATCAGGGCGGTCATGGTTAAAAGGAAGCAGTGTAACATTCTAAAGTTAAAGGCGAACAAAAGGCTGTGCAGAATATGAGGGCTTGGTTTCAAAGTCTTAAATAGGAAACAGATGTATGGTACGTTAGTCTCGGCAAATACAAGAACGATCGCCCTTGATATGTCAAAAGACACCGGCGAAGCAATAAGGCGACAAATTTGTTTCCAAAGCCTACGTAATAATACTCAGGAGCCGGCTGTTTCGTGGTGATCCAATCGAACGAGGAATCGTCCAACACGCGTTTAACATATGAACATGTAGAGAGGTAAAAACTCTGCCAAGTCTTAGTCGCAGACTCATCCAGAAGTCGACGGTTCAACAAAGACAAACTATGAATTCTGTGGTAACAAGGCAAAACAGCCTAAGTCGACTTAAGACAGAATTATCGAGAACAAGGTCTTGGAGACGTAAGCGAGTTTAGAAGCCTGTGATAGCAACACTATGACTATACCAACAGCTTTGAGATCTTTATCTCACGAAAGTCTTTGCAAGGAAAAAGACGCCCAAGGAATGCGAATACCTTAAACGATTTTGTTTTTCGCTGGTTTTCTAGATGAAAGATAAGTTCAAGTTTTTAGCATTATTATTGCAAATGAGCGTCTGCAAACCGCTGGAATTTGCAATCAGCGGGGTTAAAGGTTTTTATTGAAATAAGTGCGGTGGTTGTTGACTAAGCAGAAATCTGAGAAAAAATCTGGTAAAGCATGGTGCTCTTGACATCAGAAAAACGTTGGTGTTGGCTTCCTAATTTAGCAGATTTTCTTGAAATTTGTCGAGCTTCCAACTAGCTTCCTAGGCTTGTTGGTTTCAAAGCATTTTCCCTCAACTTTATTAGCAACTTTGCCACCTTCAGTGCACGCAATAGAAGTCCGTAGGGCTCGGTCAACTGAACTTATTATGAAGAAGACATACACAGGTAGGTAGAGTCTTAAAAGAGGCTAACAACAGATGAACCTCTCTAAACACCTGTGCAACCACAAGGAAGATATGGCCAAAATTGGTTAAGGCTAGGGCCGACAAACTTCTGCAGATTGACAGAAGATCCCATGTACCCTTATAGCAGTGATCACACGGCATAATACGCTGCGGTACCGTATGAACAACCTTCGAAGAAGAAAAAGACCTTTGTAGGGGGTGTGACGATGAGGACGCCCACGAGGATACAGCCCACTTCCTTTGCCATTGCCCTAGTATCTGCTATCTAAGAAATAAGTTCCTCGGGCGGCACTTTTTCGAGGACATTGAAGAATTATCCGATACACCGGTGAACTAACTAATGAGATTCATCAAATCCACAGGGTGGTTTTTATCGCAGAGGCAGTAAGTTGGTCATGTTCTACTAATATCCATATATATGTAGGTATGAAACTAACTATTAGGTAGCGATCTAACGGGTAACGGACACTCTCTTCACCCAACGGGTATCACAATGGGTTTGAACTGACCTAAGTGTGGCGATATGGGTCTTCCTTTCGCCTGCCCACTAACCTAACCTATACAGGTAACTCTTGGTAGAGGACTATGAATAGAAAAAGTAAAATAGGCTACATGGTTCTAGTGAGAGTCCCTGAAAGAAGGTTCCCCATCGGACTTCTTGACGGGAATGTCTTGGTAAACCGAATTTCCTGTGAAATTCAAGGAATAAACAATTCCTTTAAAGTCAGCAATGCTTGCGCTGACTTTCGCTCTGAAATTATAGTCAGACAGCGCAGACAGCAAAGTATCCCGACAAAAACGTCTAGAAAGTCATTACTTTGTACATTGACAGCTAGACAGTCGTTAAGGCTATAGAATTCAAGGAATAGGTCGGAAATCCACATTATGAAGGGCTGTTCCTCGCTTATAATTCTAGATCCACTCTGACGTCATCGACGGCCAACAAAGCTGTCGAAATTGGTTCCACACTCCCAGTCTACTAAATCTGTCAAGCTAATCCGCTTCCGACATACATATCTTATCCCATCTGCGCACATTGTGCCAAACAAAAATAGGTGAAAAAATAGGTACATAGGTCAGTATCGCTTTCTATTTCTAGATCTTATATTTATCAATAGACACGCTACGCATTCGGCTCGCACGTCAAGCCCGAGAAGATGAATACATAAATAATTTCCATCAACCGACTAATTGATGTTTTTCTCTTTCTTATGACAGTGGCACTGCCCACGGAATATAGGAAAATTATTATATTTTTGGATAAATACTCGCTTTAAACAAATGTGCAGATGAAAGAGTCAACAAAACTTTGATACGAAGTCCAAGGTCTGGCCGATAACGATGGTGGTGTCTGTATCTGTTATTAGCACTCCTCCATCAAACTGGCCATGGGCAGTGAATGCTTACGTACATTTAATTTAGCAAACCAATGTGAATGGCCCATATGGAGAATACAAAAACAACAAACCAACCGAACCGGACTAATGGTATTTTAATTTTTGCATATTGAAGATACATTTCTGGCGATGCCGGTTGCCGACACGGGTGGGTGTGTGTGTTTTGGTTTAGATACATTCCTACAGTTGGGCGCATTTTTATTGACTTCAATTGATGAAAGGAGAATTGAGACGTAGATTCTTGTTATTCTCGCAACCAGTTGTGGAACGGAATTTTTAACTGAGTTTCGAACTCAAACTTAATCCAGTTATGCAAGCAAATGAAACCGCACATCGGATAATGTTGCGATTATTCTTGGAAGTTTCGTGCTTTTACGAGAAGTTCGGATAAGCGAAGCACGACTCACGAGTAGATACCGGTCTGGCTGTGGGTGTTGTTTCGTTGTTTGTTATGACGATTGATTTGCATCTCAGACTGGGAGTGAGATACATTTCAATTAAGTTGGCAAATTGTAGTAATTTATGGGCGAACAGAGGGGAAAAAAACTATGGAATTTCATTGGGAATGATGCATAGCTGTGTCAGTTCGATAAGAAGGCGATGGAATTAAGATTTTTTCTAGGTGAATTTGAATCAGTAGTGTTAAAATAAGAAAACAGCTGCCTGCCGGTGTCTGTAAAACATACGCCCCTTTCTTTAGCAAGAGCCAGTGTAAATCTCTAGTAAATGAGAGAAACTAAATAATGAGGGAAACGACAGGACCTCTCTTAATGGATATGTAAGTCCTGTATGATAAGGACAGAGAGCGATTCTACCGACAATAGCTAATTCAAAAATAGAGCGCGTTTGCTTTAAAAAAAAAAGGTACCAAGAGTCAAAGACGACATAGACATTTCAGCATCCTGAGAAGAAGAAGCATTCTTTGTCGACATAGAGCAATCCCAATTTAATCAGCTTGCCTCAAGGTGTACTGGAACTGCTCTAATCGTTAAAATGAAACTGGTTGTGACTGTAGTACTGAACGAAACTAACGGCAGATTAGCATAAAGTGTTGATATTCGAAGGAGCTTCCGCAGGGCAGCAACAGTTACAACCTGAAGACACTCACAAAAATCCAACGATTATCATGCCTCAGCACAACAAGCGCCAATGACCCCGACAGCAACCCTCGAAACGATGCTTTCACTCCTACCCCACGACCTGTACACTAAAGAAGTGACAGCTTAAAGCACCCTACGACTAAAAGCATCTAACTTTTGGAAAAAACGCCAAATAGGTCACACAGTATCGCTGGAAACAAAAACTGATTTCATAACGCCATACCTTGACTTCGAACTCAATTTCTAAGCTCTCTTTCCAGCAAGTGAAAGTTGGGACAAAGGAAGGGTCTTTAAACACGGCAACACATCCATATTTACCGACGGCTCAAAAATGGAAAGGGAAGGCTCCGGAATATACTCAGACAAACCAGCCATTGCCCGGTCGATAAAACTTCTAAACCACGCCAGTGTGTTCCAAGCTAAAGTTCTAGCGATAACCGAGGCCGTAAGAGAACTATCCTCGGTATCGAAATCCAGGCCGCCATCAAAGCCGTGTCATCCGCAATAGTCAAATCACTTGTAGTAAAGAGTTGTCCCAGCCAGGGATCCTAGGCTCAAGATGTGACAAAAACTCAATAAAAGAAAAACAAAGGAAATATTTTTGCTAAACAGATCG
This sequence comes from Matsumyia berberina, assembly GCA_917880715.2. NCBI lineage: Eukaryota > Metazoa > Arthropoda > Insecta > Diptera > Syrphidae > Matsumyia > Matsumyia berberina. The sequence continues at coordinate 84,765,242 of OU862871.1, read as the reverse complement.
CAATTAGCTCTAGCGATCAGCATCCTCACAGGCCACAACCTGCTGGCGGCCCATCTAAGGAGAATGCGACTAAACACAACTGACCTCTGCAGAGGATGTGGCGATATAGACGCGGAGGAGGATACGACACACTTTCTCTGAGACTGCCCAGGCCTCAGCAGAACCTGAAAGAAGACCTTAGGCGTTTACTTCTTTAGTGATCCACGCCAACTCTCAACTATTCCACCGAAGGCCTTCTTCAAATTTATATTGAATTCAGGATAGCTTAGGTGGGGCTAATTAAAGATCAATAAATAATCTTTTCTTTTTCCAACAGGTACATGAATGCAGGTCCCACAACGGAGAACAAAATGGATCCTTAATGATCAGAGTGAGGCGGTGCCCAACATCAAGCCGCCACCCATTTAACCTAACCTAACCTACAAAGCATAGGGCACCGGGCACAATCGTAAGCCCTTGGTCAGATAGACTGAAGATTACTTCAGGGACAAGGTACTTGATAACCAAAGCAGCAACTCCAGAATTTGAGATATATGAGAGTGTATCGCAAGTCATACTTCAACCCTTCCATAAAGTACAATGATACAACTGCTCCATTAGAACACCCCTTAACTAAAATACATAACCTATCGCTCACCTGCAGTGTAAACTGGATTCACGGTGGTCACAGTCAAACCAGCTTCAATAGCTCCCAATGCAGCGATTGGATATTCAGGTAGATTTGGCAAACATATGGCAAGGACATCACGAGGCTTCAGCTTGAATTTCGATTGTAAGCGAATGGCTAGGGCAACTGTGCAATCACGCAGCTGTGCATAGGTGTATTGACGTCCTGTGACGACGCATACCTAGAAAGAAAAAAAAATCAGTTAATTTTGTTGGTTGAGGTAGAGACAGTTGGTTGTTTAAGCAGACTTTTGAAAAAAATCATTTCTATCTTTCGACACATAGCGATTAAGCTCTGAGAACTTAAAAAAAAATCGAAAAACGGGTAAATCGTACAGTTTTCAAAGACCAGACACATGCAACTGCACAAAATGCACAACGTAATTCTGTATGGCAACTCCTACTCCCACATTTACGAGGTAAACGCCGGAATTCTAAAACTTTAACTTGAGATAAGGTTTTAGCTGATTTGGCAAATTGTTGGTTGTACTTAACGCGAAGAGGGGAGGCGTGTTTTCACTGAGGTACTTCTACTGGAATTAAAAAGGGAGCTGAAGACCTCGTGGGATGGAATCAATGGTGGCGCCTAGAGTTGAAAGTAGGTAGAACTACTAAAGGGTACCTCGATGTGATCTCGGCTCAAGCAAATAAGCACTGGTCAATCCGGTTTCTCATTCTAAGTTCCCATTCTAAAGTTCTGGTTCGCAAGATTATAGGTCACGCTTTCGGGATAACTGCCGAGCTACGGAACAATCTAGCACTAGGATTAGCCCTAGACTGCTACAATGCCATACAGGAAGAGCGTTGGGATGGGCTTTCGAGATTGCTACAGACACAGAAGCCGCGCTCACGGTGGTTTCATCCTGATTTTGCGACGGCTGGTTTTTCGGTGATGAGTACCATGTGTTTTCCACGCAGCAATTGGCTGTCTCCGAACAGTCGAACTACAAACCAGATTGACCAAGTGCTGATAGACCCACTCGTCAAAAAGCACCGAGTGTGCTTCGAGCTCTCTAGAAGTCCTCAAGCAGGAACAACAAGCGCAGAAGACCAATAGCAGTACTGCCAGCATGCCATCAGGAATGCCGCGACTTCTAAGTTTCACCACCCGTCCATCTGCGACCTGGTTTAATGTTAAAAGACGACAGTCGATCATCAGTCGAAAAGCACGTACTCACATGACAAATAAGCGCGAGTATCAGAAACGTAAGGTTGACGATACGCAAACATCCTAGTACGGCGGGAAAGAGATCCGGATTTTGTACAAAAAGGTAAAGATCAATCAAAACATTGAAGAACGAACTTATTTGGCCACGCATGGATACTGATTAAATATCAGGGCACAAATTTTGACTACTACGGGAGCAGTGGGAGAAAGATGCAATGAGTCCGTGTTCATCCACACTGATGGCTCAAAGACGGACATAGGTATAGGACCAGATTTCTTCTCTGAGGTAATAGAACTGAGCAGCTCGTGCTGTCCTGATTCCCGACATCCCAATCATAGAAGCGTTTAACTTGAGATAAGCAGTAACAAGAGCCACCCTATTAACTTCAATGGCAGTAATATCACGGGGAGATATTATGGTATTGTGGTAAATGTTATCGCGAACAGCTGAGGGTTCTTGGCCCGCAGTATAACGTTAAAACCTGCAAGGCATTGCAAGTTAGTAGTACTGACAAGGAAGGGATCTGCCCTTGATCGAGAACCGGTCAACAAAGTAGTCAAGTTTCTTTAGGTGCTGACATTTAGAGGGGCTCTGGCCTTCACAATGTAACCAAGGCCACTTTGGACTATCAACTACAAGAAACCGCAGGGCAACCGATAAGGCATATCAGAAGACGCTGCAAAGAAAAACCAGGTCAACGACAAGCAACTATAAAGCCCGAAGAAGGCAGGAACAACAGCTCCATCTGCCTCATCAAGAAAGGCTCCATCTGAAAGGCTTTCTTATGTCTTGCAACATAAGGCTTGTAATCGTTGAAAGCTGTTTTGCACCATACAAATTGACCAACATCAGTGTGACTCTAGCACGGAAAATCGACGATGGAACAAAATTTTACACTAAAACAAACTCTGGAAAAGACCAACGCGTTCCAAGTCTACATATTTACCGACATTAAAGCTGCATACGGAAACATTCGACGCACTGATCCGGTTTTATCACACAACTCCCGAAAAGATGCGATGCAATGTGCAGCTTAGAAACGTATCATGCACTGCAATTATGTGTTTTCTTTAATCTCGTGCTTGAATGGATACATAGTGAGGCAGGTAGGCGTAAACACGGAAGGCACTTAAAAAGTCCATCCAGCACGTGATGTTTTTGAAGTTTTTATTGCAGTGCAAGATCAGGCCAAAGGAGTTGGGTTTAAACTCAATGAAAACCAAAAAACAAAACGTAGTTCATCGCCGAATTCAAGACAGGTGAGCAGATGTTAGGGTCCTTGGAAGAAAAATACTCTTCGAGCTGTACAAAGATGTGGATGTAATCCGAAAGCCAAAATACGTCGACACTGGCTCGTCTTATTGGAGTGAATGGTCGACAATGCTCCAGCTAAGAGGGTCTTCGAATCCAAACCACCTGGTTGGCGGAGGAAAGGAAAATCTAACCTTCGACATAAGAAATTTTGGTCTCTCCAAATCGACGCAGCGTGCTCAGGGCTTCTAAAAATCGGAAGACAGCAGACCAGGCCCTGATCCTTCAGTGTGGCTGGACTTATAAGTAAGTTTCATCACGTTTTGAGGATTTTTCGTGGCCAGCAAAAGCTATAGAAGGTCTTTGGTGTCCGGCCACAGGCAGAAGATACAGGAGATAGACGATACAGAGAAGTGCCACATAGAGAGAGATAAATGAATAGGTAAAGTCGAATGTCCTAAGGCATGGTTTGTGGATTTGCTAATTTTTCATGAATAGATGGGTGAGTTGTGAATGTGGAAATGGTAGGATTTGCCTTTTTCTTACCACGACTCGTATGACCTGGTTTGCAAACTCAAGTCCAAGGGAAACACCCCTTACGGGGCACATAAGGTGTCACAATTTGTTGGTTGTGACCAACCCGACCATATTCTGTGAGACAGGGGACCGCCCGTTGATGGTGCGTGTTCTAGAAAATGGGTGAGACAGCCGGGAGTGCCTAGAGGATGTGGAAATGGTTGCAACACTTTTTCTATTAGATCTACGGTAGAATCTTCATTCTTAAGTCAGATAAAGGAAAAACGACAAATTTTGTAGTCGTTGTCGCATTTTTCACAGTCCACTTAGAACGGCTTGTTTGCAAAATTTCTGCGTCTTAAGTAAGCAAACTTTTATCAGCCTCCGTCGTTTATCCGATACAAGCTTCCGCTGCGCTTGTAAATATGTCACGCCTCTCGAATTATCTGTCTCAATGCGAAATACATTGTCGTTGCTTTTCTGAACTCAAATGGATTGTTTCGTATCTTATGCATTCTTGCTGACGTCAATTGCTGAAGATTCGATAAAAGTTTATTGGCCTTCACGACTAGACAAATACGAGTGCGCAGGCAACTGCAACTGCTATCTTGCTTATCTACACTCATCGTAAACAAATAAAACTGAATGAAAATTCATTTAGCAAAATATTTGTTTTTCTCTTGCTAATTCGCCAAATAAAGCACTTCTAGCACTAGTTGTTATCACCATCTAGAAGTGAACTCATAAATGGGTCAAACACAGTCTGTTCGCGAAAATTGGTAATCCAATACGGGATCACGCTATACATAGAACGATAAACCATACATATGTAGATACATCATCAATAAAACAGAAATCAGATACACGTATCTCAGTCAGTCGTTGTATCTAGAGAAGTCCAAGTCTCTTTGAAATATGAATTATCACACACTTTGCACACTTTCCTCTCAAGGTTTTACGACAGTTCAATGTCCAAAGTCCTAGATAGCGTCTTCACGGTTTTTTTTTTTTTTTAAATTTATTTGTTCGTTAGTATAATCCCACAAGACAACATGAACTAGAAAAAAATCGCCAAAGTCATGCAAGACGCTAACGATAGACGCTGCTGTGATGATAAGACGAAAGTGAAACACAATAAAGAAAAGAAAAGTAAATAAATCAATCTGCGGCACAGCGATCAAATTATGTAAAAGATACTTGTATCTAGAGCTTGTCTTCTTGGCTCTAGAGATGGATGTGAATTGCAACAATGATGTGGGGGAGGATTGCTTGTACACTTTTCAATTTAGCGACGAGTGTCGTGTTATCAAGCCTTTGGGACGCGCTTATTTTTAGCCTCCAATCATCTGTGATGGGATGCACGGTCCATTTAGATGAAAATTACATGCTTGTTGATTATTTTGATTACAGTGAGGCACAGGGGAAGGCGGGATGAATAGAAAATTTATTCAAATCAGGCAGAGCGACCTAGTGTTGCATAAGGTGTCACCCCAAAGGGTAGTAGTAGCTGCTTTTATTGATTTTCTGATGCGGATGCAACAAAGTGCGCATACGAATGTGACGGCAATGAAATGAAATGAAATAGAGCATTCAATTAAGTTTTAGATTTACATACATTATTACTTTTGGCAGTGAAGCACGAGAAAGAGAGTCATGGAGAGAGACAATGATCGTGATAACAGAGTGGATTTTGGACCTTGAGACCGCCTGAGTGGAGGGCAGAGGTTGGAAATAGTTAAGGAATCGATTGGGGTGCGATAGGATCACCTTGAAAAGATGAAAATCTTGTCGATAATGTATAGTGTGGTAGTTAGATGTTGAAAAAGTATCTTGTTAGGCAACAAGAGCGATATTCACTGGTACTGTCCCAAAATAGTGCATTACTTTGGCACGTTAGTCAGCCAATTCATAAGGCGAAAGAGGGAGACCAAGAAAGCAGTGAATGGAAGCTGCTAGTGCTACTTGTCTTTCGGCAGACTTTGCGAATTTCTTAAGCTGGGAGACCGCATAGACACTTTCCATTCAACGCAGAATGAACTCAGCAAACTGTATACCATTCGAAATGAACTACGAAAACGGGAAGAACGTAAGGGAAAAAAAAGTTCCAAGACTAGGCCAGGAAAAAAAACTTCCCAAAAACTACAACCGAAAGGGATACAGGGTAAGCAGGCCAGCTTCAATAAATATTAGCTACGCATTTTAACAAGCTTCCTATCGGGACATTTTAGGCTTAAAATGCATCTCCAGAAGCTGCAAGCAGTGAAGGAAGAAGCTCCAGATTCCACAACGATGCCAAGTAGATCTCATCACATCTTTTTAAGGATTGTGGAGGATTGGTCCGAGGAGCTATCTATCGTTGGATTCCACACAATACTCCGATCCCTATAGGGAACCGGAGGTGTGAGGAGAAGGTGCTAGAGCTTGAGAATTCCCTCTACTTATAGAGAATGAGGGAGAACAAAAGATTTATAAGGGTCGTAGTGCATCCACACTACCTGTAAGAATCCCACAAGACCAGACTCACTGATGCTCAATCGAGTAGTACGTGCTCTATTGACGGTCGAAGTGAGTACCGGGTAGTATCAGAAAGTATCGAACAGCTTCAGTGAGAAAGCAATAGTATGGACGATAAGCAATGTGTAGGTGCCTAATGTCCGACGAGGAATAAGGTGCGCTAACTGCATCGGAATGTATTAATGAGCAGCCAATATCGGTGAATATCAGGTACATAAATCTCCCATGCAACATACCCATACAGGAACAGACGGGATCGGGAAGAATCAGTAAGTACCGGGTAGGATCAGTGAATATAGGGTAGAGCCCGAGCATTCTACAAAAGGAGTGATAGGACCTCATACAATCGGATAGAAACAATATTTACCGACTAGATGCCCAATGTGTTACATGGAGTGAAAGGACCTAACAACATCGGGTAGAATGAGTGAATATCGGATACAGTCCAAGACTTTCAGCTGGAAGCCCTTACAGGGGGTTAGGTACACGAACTTACAGCAACGGGTAGCATCAGTAAGTATTTGATTGTGCCACTAAGTATCGGGTAATTGCCACATGCATCACAATGGTTTTCATCACAAAGCAAATGGTAGTATGGGTAAGTGACAACACGTACATATGTACCATATCAGCAAATAGGCAGGAGGTATCATAATGCCATCAAATCATAGCTCATATAAGCACGATAAGCCGAGATTGTAGTGACTTTCTTAGTATCTCAATTCGGATACAGATTTTCCTCTATTGATCTCCATTAAAGTTAGGCTTCAAGCTTAACTAAAAAAATAAGACTTCACTTTAAAAGGAATCTAGTATCGAGATCCAAAAGCGATAAATTTAAACTTGGATTGTTCTCATTCAATGCTCAGTACTTACATAGGCCTGGGTTTTTAGACCGGAGACCGAATGCACTTGAACAGGAACGAATGCACTTTCAGGAAATCTGTCATCGCATTATAAGTGGATCTAGAAGATAGAGAGTTCAATCCTCACGTTTTATTCATGTTTTCACACAGAAAAATCGGACTGACGAGAGGCCGAGTCCACGTTAAAAAATACAATTCATAAATTCATTTTGTTTATTTTTAGGATTCAATTCCGGATTCTATCGCCGTCTATGAATGTTCATAGTCAAACAGAGCAAGTTCAAAACTTAGCAACGCAAATAGAAATATTGGTCTCAAAAATTAAAAATGCAACTTCGAAACGACAGTGTATGAAGTCGAAAATACCATTAAATTATGACTTAGGCGCCTGCCTGGCAGCTGGTACCTACCCTAAACGGAGCAAAGAAGTTGCGTGAACGACTAAACCCAAGGATGACCTCACGAGTTGTTTCTACGATCTCTTCGCGAAGACCTTCGGGCGAAAGCCAAAAGATAGGACGTTAAGATTGGTCTTGGAGATTTTAATAACCAACCTTTTTTCCTATCTTTGATAAGACCATCGGAAGCCTGAAAGACACGACCTTCCAAAACGGATTCAGATACATTGACTTTGCTGCAAGGGGACACGTTTACAAGTCAACTTACATAGAATTGACCATATTAAACTATCGCCAACCAAATCGACGGAAAATACTCCTCCTGTGCATTAGATGTTCGAAGCGAAAGCATATTTTTCGATCGAGTGTGCTTAGAGCTCTCGAGAAGTCCGCAAGTAGGAAAAACAAGCGCAGAATGCCATCAGGAATTCCGCGACTTCTCAGTTTCACCCGTCCACCTGCGACCAACCTCTGGCCTAATGTTGAAAGACGATAGCCGCTCATTAGAAGAAAAGCCAGTACTCACATGACAAAATAAGAGCGAGCATCAGAAAGGTGAGGTTGACGATACGCAACAAGCTGCGGCGGGAAAGAGATCCGGACCACTTGCGGAACAATTCGATGGCTCTGGCCAAAATACGATAGAGCTAAAATCCAACAGCCCTTTGCAGAATGATAGGTAAACCCTGTCTCTGTTGGTTGGTACTGACCGGGTATGCCTACCAACAAAGAAGTTGCATCTAAACGATGATGACCTGTGCAAAAAACGCTCATGAGGACACAAGCACAACCTTTTTTTTTCTATCACAACCCGAATCTCTGTTCCACAAGAAATAAAACTCTAGGCAACTACTTCGTCAACAACATCGACGACAGATAAGTTGCTGTCGAAAAAAAATACGATTTGCAGGAAAGACCGAATGGCTAGAAACAAGAGACTGTTATCGTCCATACGAAAGAAGTACATTCCCCCATACGGGTCTATATACACCTGAGATGAAGAAGATCTAACACACTCATCATCAATCCACAACTTGACCTATTGTTTCTTTTTTAATTCGTATCACCACTCGACACAGCAACAGGCTCAACAAATGTATGTGTCTGTCCAAAAACCCGCACTTTTCACTTGAAAATTTCACTTAATCCATACGCTAATCTTCACTTACCGCAGCGACTTTATTCTCCCATTTCAGGAAATCCTTCCACACGTACTTATCCAATGTGATGTTCGGCGGTGAGACTGGTTCAAATGGTGACGTCTTCCAGTATCCTTCCTCCGATGAGTACAACAAATGTTTATCAGCATCTCCTGACTGCTCAGTGGCAGCAGTACCTTGATACCTCTTATCACTGACCGCAGATGGACTGGTCGAAGTTGCCACCGCACGCAGGCAATTTAAACCTTGAGCGGCAAGACGACTAGATGTTGTACGTATCATGGTTCCAAGGGTAGTGTATTCCAACAGAAGAAAAAACACGTCCAAACTCAAAAAGTATATCGAAATCAATTAGCAAGTCCGTTGTCTTCCAGCAGCACGGCACTTCTGATTGACTCTGACTGGGAGTACCACGTAAATGTCGGGTCTCGGTGCCTTCACACACTGAACCAATGTGTAATCTGGAAACGAAAAAAAAAAAAAAATTTTTTTTTGATTATTTATTTCGTTTAATTTCGGATTTTTTTTGTTTTGCGATTTTTTTTCTAAGGTGGAGTGGGGTTAAATAGCAGTTTTTGTAGATTTAAACTCAAATAATGCCTCTGCGAGGTGATAAGATACGAGTGTTGAAGTGGGCGAACGTAGTGCGGCTAGAGGCATGTCTGGTCGGTGTTATCGCGCGTTTATTAGTTTGACATAGCTCCACGCGCATATGTAGTTCTTTTGATTTATCGTGCCATGTAATCGCTTTCTATTTATGAAATTATGAAAGATTTACTCGAAGGCGAGCAGATAAGAAAGATTTCAGGTAAAATATCCCTGCGCAGTACTTTCGGTATCGAAAGATATTTCGAACGATTTGAAGGCGATATCGGGCATGTTTATATCGATATCAAGGTTGGAGCGTATCGTTTGGCGTCTCCTTATTTTCTGTTTATCTAAGTGACGATGCAACAATTTGCGCAAGTCATAGATTGCGTTTGGATATCCAAACGACGTATCACACCATCGAGGAGACGCACTGGAATTTCAGTGCAAAAATTAAATCATACTAAGTTCACAGTCGATACTACGAGGTCTTCCGATAGCAATTGAGGACACGACGTAGTAATTCGCCGATAAGATGAGCATGGCGACAGCTATTATCTCATTTACAAAAAAAAGTTCTGATTAGGAACAGCAAACGATTGTTTGTAGGAAAGAGAAAAAATCCGGCGATGAATACACGATCACAGCAAGCGAAATAAGTACAATGACCCTCGAATCCACACGTGGAATATACGGACTCATAAAAGGGCTCGTGTGTAAATCATCTCGCAGGGACCCTGAACTGCTACAAGGTCGATGTCTACAACGGGGAGCATAAACAGAGATTATTTGGAAGCGGATTTGTTTATAGATGAAGATTAAGCACGTGCGTGAAAAATGTAACACAAATGTGACAAACATCTGGGCTCCGCTATATATTTAGACTACGTTAACATTGTTCAGATCAAACATAGCACAACTCCTGTCAATCGATGTTTCTTTGGGCCATGACGACAATTGAGCAGCAAAGTCCTGTCTTGAAAAACCTAAGTGACTCTATACAAGACCCAAATCATCTCTCTCACGCTCTATGGAACAGAGTCATGGACTGTGTCAGAAATGCATATCCTGGTGATTTTTATTCCCATCTGCATAGACAGTGAATGGTAGTACCACCTTACTTTCTCAAGGTGGCACTACAATCCGAGGTGGACCTGGGCCGTAACCAACAAGCGTCTCCCGCCAGCTCGATCTTTAGCCAGCTGCCTCCAGTTTCACACTCCAAGTTGGTTGAGGTCCTCTTTCACTTGAGTGCGCCACCTGAGTCGGGGTCTTTTTCTACTGTGCCATCCCTCGGTTGAAGATTTGAAGATTTTACGGGCCGGAATTTTGGTGTCCATCTGCTCTACATGACCCATCCACCTCAGTAGTTAGACCTTCACTCTTCTGGCTAAGTCGATGTTGCTGTACAGCCCGTCGTTGTACCTCCTCCTCCACCCTCCACCCTCCAAAATCACCCGAATAATATTTCTCTCGAAACAACCAAGAGCAACCTTATTCGCTTTTGACAGACTCTATGCTTCTGCGCCGTAAAGCAGGACTGGAATGATTAAAGTCTTATACAGGGTCCTTTTAGTCGTTCGAGAGAGGGCTTTGCTACTCAATTGCCGTCTTAGCCCAAAGAAGCAGCGATTGGCAAGAGTTATTCTTTGTTTAATCTCAGCGCTGGTGTCGTTGTCTAGGTAGGCAAAGCCCTTAACCACTTCAAAGTTATATCTGTCTATAGTGATGTTCTGTGCCGAGACGTCAGTTTTGAGTGGCCTTGTTGACAGCATATGTGTATTTCGTCTTGCTTTCATTGATATCTGAACCCATCTTCGCCGCCTCTGTCTCATTACTCACGAACGCGCCATTGACATCACGCTGCGTTCTTCTGATTATGTCAGTATCGTCGGTGTACCCGAGGATTTGGACGGACTTTTGAAAGATTGTACCTCTGATGTTGGCGCGTGAGTTTTGCACAACTCTTTCAAGGACGATGTTGAAGAAGTCGCATGACAGCGCGTCGCTTTGTCTAAATTCTTTTTTGACATCAAAGGTCTCGGTGAAGTCTTGACTGACTTTAGATGGAACAGCGTGCATTCTCCGTAGTCATCCTCTCCGAATGGACGAGTTTGGCAGGGATGCCAAAACTAGACATGGCTCTGTACAGCTCGTCCCTATAGACGCTGTCATACGCGCCCTTAAAATCGATGAAGAGGTGGTGCGTATCGATTTGAAGTTCCTGGGTTTTCTCCAAGATCTGCTGCAGTGTGAATATTTGGTCAACGGTGGACTTTCCTCGCCTGAAACCACACTGATATGATATATGGCTTCAGGCGTTAAAATAACACGGCATATAAGATCTTATAGGTGATGCCAAGAAGACTGATGCCTCTGTAGTTGACGTAGTTCAGAGGGTCTCCTTTCTTGAGGATCAGCCTAGTCAAAAGGGTAGATTTAGATTAAGATTGTAGGTAGAGGTGGGACCGTGTCTCCTTATCACTGCGGCCACTGTTGGGCCTATTGTGATTTCCTCCAATTAGAGCTGGCTCATGATGCCTGAATTCGAGATGAATCCAGAGATGTCTTTGAGTGAGCTGACAGATAGGTATAAATACAACGACTAAGATGAGTGGATACCTGCTAGCGTTCAGAGGCCCAGAGAATCTTCGAATCTATTCCAGACGGACGAAGCAGTTGACGAAGATCGAAATTATAATGACTTGTACAAATGGAAATGGAATTTGGTGAACGAAACTAGAGACAGCTAGCAAACAATTGAGCCGGCTTGTTGATTGAGGCCCACGCCGGACTGCAGCATCATCATAAGTAATAATACTCATCAAGGTGATGTCACCAAAAAGTGCTTCAACCTGGTCTTAGACAGCGAAGTCGAAATCGTACTTCGTTAATGTCAGATAGGGAGACATTTTTGATAGGGAAGCACAGTCTGTGCCAAAACACATCCAAACACACAATCAACACAAACTCATGTTGATTGACATAACGACGGATGACACATCCTTATAGCCAGCACTCAATTTGTACATATTAATATTTTGCAGCCATTTTGGCAGCCTACAGGTCAACAAAATGCCAACCACATTGATTGACTGGGCTATCACTATTCACTCGGACTATTACGTGGTTATAGCTTAAGTAGGGATGTGTAAACTCGGTATTATCGATATTGACCAGTTGTAATCACAAGAACTGAGATTCGCTCAACCTTCCGACATCCAATGCCGACAGAATCCAGTGCGAAAGACTCAGGGCTACACTGCAAGCAACCTATCAGGAAAGCCACCTCTGATTTGTTGGGTTTCAATTAATTTGGCAAGAGGCTCGCAAAGCATTAAACGATATTGACACAGGCAGGAGCAATGGAGACCATGTTCAGTTGAAGCTGCAGATTTATGGAGATCACACTTGGACTCAGGTAAATGCGGTAATGGTCAGGGTCACCCCAAAGCCACTCAAACGGAGATAGCCAGCTTAACAGCGACTGACTATATGATTAAGGAATCAACATTTGATAGAAATGAAAGAATTCCTAACAAAAGTGACTGGATAAGGTCAAATATAATACTTTATTCACTGACTGTCTCAAAAAATTAGTATCTGGGGTTGAGTCTTCTTCAAAGTCCCACCTGTTTTTTAGATGAGGTTACAACTACCAAACAGGCGATCAAACTAATCAGGGATAACTATATTTGACGACCAGGTAGTCATTAAGGCTTTTAAGGGCCGCCAACAGTGAACCTCAGATATAAATCAATAAATAGCTGCCGCGACAAAATTTCGCCCACGATTGGAGAGGACCTTGAATTTATCGCCGACTCCGTACGGCGAATTGAAAAGCTTCTTTATGATTTATTATAATCTTGGAGGTTCGCCAGAAGTGGCGACTATGTATTTTGCATCCGCCATAGCAGTGAATGCAACGATTCTATTACATTAAATCTAAAACAATATTCCACTGTGGAACACTATTGCCTGACTGACAGTTATTAAGAAGAGGTTTACTTTCCAGATAACTCGTGGAATCACGTAATATTTACTTATTAGAGTTCAAACTAATTGTAATTTTCTAAACTTTGTTTTGTAAAAACACAAACATCGTTAAATTTAGGTGGGAGTATAGTACGTATCTTAAAACCGACCCACAGGTACAATCTTTTTCCTAATGTAGCCAGGTAATGCATTGCATCTATTTAAACACAACTTAGCTAACAACACGTTTTGTACATTTAATCGAAGATAAAGTCTGTGCTAAAAAAGCACGACTGTGTTTCACTTGCTTGTACATATGAGAAAATTGTTTATGTAAGGAGAAGCTTTAAAGTCAGCACCACTTATTTAAGAATTCTTGGAGATTTATACATTATACGACAATTTAAACCTCGGTTTCGAACATTGTAGCTTCTTTCAGGCGGAGATAATGGGACTAAAAAAAGTTCTATCTTGGTTGAGGTGAATTGCAATACCGCCGCCATAAAAGCCCTAGAATCAATCTCGGTCGGTAACATCAAAAATAGTTCTGGACACAAAATAAAGGGTTTTTCAATAGGGACGCTACAAAAGTGGAGCGACAGGGACAGCAAACGACGCCATATTTTTCTTGCGGTTTTCTGACATTTCTCTTCAGTAAGGTTTGCCATTTCATAATGGAAAGATATACGAGCCAACAACGAGTCGAAATTATTAAAATTTACTACCGAAATTCGGAGTCAGTGGCCTCAACGTTAAGAGCGCTACGTCCAATTTATGGTCGTCATAATTTCTGGCTGGATGGCTTCGTCAATAAACAAAATATGCGGTATTGGTCAGGCAGCAATCCACACGTACTCCATGAGTCATCATTGCATCCCGAAAAAATTACGGTTTGGTGTGGTTTATGGGCCGGCGGCGTCATTGGGCCGTACTTCTTCCGTGATGATCAAGACCGGCACGTTACTGTGAATGGGGATCGCTACCGTTCAATGATAACCGAATATTTTTGGCCCCAATTGGATGATATGGACTTGGAGGACATGTTGTTCCAACAGGACGGCGCCACAAGCCACACAGCGAATGTCACAATCAATTTATTGGAAACCAAGTTTGGAGAACGTGTTATCTCACGAAATGGTCCAGTCGCTTGACCGCCTCGGTCGTGCGATTTGACGCCGTTAGACTATTTCCTGTGGGGCTACGTCAAGTCTATGGTCTATGCCAACAAGCCAGCGACGATTGATGAACTTCGTACGAATATCGAACGTGAAATTGCAGCAGTATCGGCCGATTTATGCTTGAAAACCGTCGAGAATTGGGTTCAGCGTCTGGACTTCTGCAAGTGTGCCCGTGGTGGCCATGCAAAAGAAATCGAGTTCCATACATAATGGCATCGAACGTACTTTCACAGGAATAAAGAATTTCATTGAAATCCAAAACCGTTTTTGTTTTATTTAAAAAAACTTTTGTAGGGCTCTTATTGAAAACCCTGTAGTTCCGCCAGGTCGTTGTCAGCATAGCCAATGGCTTTAATCCGTAGGTTCTTTAGGGACCGATACTATCGATCGTTTTTTCTACATTTTCTGAACAAAAGCATACAATTCAAAGACTAAGCCGGTTGCTTTTAATAGTCATTATATCGCCAGCGAAATATGCACCAATTACTACTATTGATATTTTTTTTTTATAATCTTGATAGAATCGATAGTGAAAAACTATCGATATTATCGATAACTATCGATGTTTAGCCAACACTAAGTGGAGTGCATTCGTTTAGTTAATTACGCAAGGTATAGTCACGGAGTCTGTTAAGTGTCAAAAGTGGAGAAAAAGTTTCTCTTGTTATTAATATGACATTTGACATTTGACCACAGGTGTTTAAAATGAACTGAACGGCAGGTCGCGAGCAAAGATAGATAGATGGACTGGGTCTCTCACCAACGCTAATTAATAGAGAACATCACGAATGAATTGCACTATCTTCTCATTCGTCGATTATCTAACCACACGTTAAGTGTCTGTGGTTAACGTTAGATAAACATGCACTAGACAACAATCCGTCATTATAGTCATAACTGCTTCATAATTCCTGTAATCGCCCATGTCAATGACTGTTAATTACACCGACTTCATTGCATCACACTATTCGTATCTATTCGCTTAGCCACACGCAAAAGTAAACAAAAAACAAAACCGTTCCCAACTACCGCTAAACAATTGATTTCTGAATAATTAACTTGCTGACGTGAACCTTTTGTCGAAAATAGAAAAAACTCAATTGATTAGAGGGCAATGTACACGCGCCTAAGGCGGTGACACTACCATAAAGGCAGGTGTCCAGTGTCCACTATCGATTGCAGAGTCCTTGAGAAATGTTTCATCCATTGGCAGCAATTTGTATCATTTGGCGGACATTTTTGACCCGCTGAATAGTTCCAATTACTCAGACCGGCAAAGAGCCTAGAGTCAATTGGACGATCGATGTAAATGTGTGCCAATTATGTAAGAATGCTTTACTAGCGCTCAACAATGAGCTATTGTACAGCGAACTGGGAGAAATGTTGGACTTTGAGCACGACACTAGGGAAGGTCAGGTTAGTTACAACCGCCTTGTAAGTCCGCATATGCTTCTCTACGGATTGATATTTGATTCAATTAAATTCGAGAATAAAAGGAAGAGTATCAGCGAAGAGGAAGTCATTGAATGTGAGATGCGTGTAAACAGTTTGATTAGACGTGAACAATGTTGCCGACACGATACCGAATGGAAAAACCTTGGAAAAGAACAAGCGATGCAGTTGGAATGCATCATATTCCCAGTGATGTGCTGTAGACGTTCTTTCTTAGCAGTACTTTTACTTTTGAATCCAATGACCTTAAGAAAACAATGAAAGAAAAATACGATAGAAATACAAGCTGTAGGCGAATTGCTGATTGACAAGGCCAACATGGAGCAACATAGGCCTTCGCTAGGCCTACCATGTTCCGCTTATAGTATTTCATAGGTCAATCTTAGCTTGATTACCTAGGCCACATGTCTGTGGAGATGGATCACTCAAGAGGGAAGTTACCTATAGAATTCAATGTGATACGGTAAACTGGCGGGCCGACCACTCAGACATGTAATGATGTAAACTTCCGACGACTGGACCCTGCCGCAGAAACTAGAACATAAACTCCATGTTGCTGCAAAGCGTATGCTGAAAGAGGCCAGTGGGGTGACCTGGCTTGAGAGTGTCAGCAACAAACATATAGGCGGCTGCAGCAAAGTCATACTGATCCGCGAAAACCTCCAAGACCTACGCTGGTATGGGCACGTTATGTGGTGAGGCAAGTGTGGGATTCGTCGAAAAGTAGAAGAGGACCGAGTAGACCACCCAAAACTTGGCTAAACACCATACAAAAGGACATGTGGAATAAAAATATGATCGACCAGACATCCCATGACAGAATCACCTGGTGAAGTCGTATGAAAAGAGTCGCGTCGAAATTAGATAAAGGCTACGACAAAAAGGAAGAAGAATCCAAGATAACACCTAAAGAGAAGATACCTTTATTTTACATAACGAAAGAAGGTTAAGAGCCTTCAAGTCCATAAGCAATGTGAAATTAGACCAAAAGCAGTCCATTGTGATACCACAGGATCCAGCACTTATCGTGAAACTATTGAGCCAGATATTGAACCGGATAACGTCAAAAGACATTAATATTCGCAAGGTCACCGAAGAGCAAGCAAATGGAGTCTAGGCCAGATCTGTCCAGAAGTTTGGTACATTGTACCTATCTTCCATTTGTACTGCCTGTCTTAACGACGCAGTATAAATTAAAACGCACATTTCAAGTACACAGGTAAGTAGTGGCCAGTGGGTCGCTGTGGCTCAATGGTTGGTGCGTTGGACTGTTGTGCGACCTGCGTGGGTTCAAGCCCCAGCCGTGTCCACCGAACATTTTTCGGGGCACCACCTCTCATCGTGTAACGACAAGACTCCGGCAGTAGAGTTTGTCCTGAAAGAGCTTCTCAATTCGCCGTGTGGAGTCGGCAATAAATTGTAGGTCCCTTCCATTCGTGAGAGAAACGTAACACGCACAACATGAATGGTTGCGAGAAGTTAGGTCTTGGCTCATCCCGAGCTGTCGCGCCAGCTATTTATTTATTTACTAACTTAACTTACAGTTGTGCATAGGATCGTATGGCGCAAAGTGTACTTTGTAGGTGAAGCCTTCCTTGACCTAGCACCAGAAGAGCTACACTGACGGTACTGCAAGGATAGTCAAAGCGAACAACGCTCTATCAACGAGTTGAACATAACCTAACGAGAAAACAGAAGAAAGTGGCAACGATTTCTCGAAAAGGCAGGATAAACACTCAGCATTAACTCAAGCGTAGAGACCCTGGTCAATCGGAAAAGTTACTTACAGAAATCCATGTATGCAATCGAGCTATGCAACAGAAAATGATTAGTTTGGAGTGGTCGTCTAGAGAGGGGGGCTAAGACTAAAGGTAGGTCCATTGTGATACAGGGAATGGTTAGCCAAAGTCTTCTATCTGATAGTCAGATAGCTACGAGCTCATATCGCTTTGACTTAAAACTTAGGTGGAGCTGCCTAAAAGCTCTAAACATCACCATCGGGGTTCTCGTACACAAGTTCAGGGTAACGATTTTTGGGCAGTAGGTAGGCCAGTTACCTAAGAAATCGTCTGTGCCAACCCAAGTCCTCTTAGCATTGGAGGATGTTGTGGCGCAGAACATGAAGGAACCTCAAGGTCGTGAGTGATTGATGATTAATTGGCTATGATGAAATGAACATGAATATGTGCCCTCCGGTTCAGTCTGAGAAGATAGCAATTCTATTACTATGATGTTGCCTCGAGAGGGCATCAGCGTAGAATTATGAAAGAACTTCGACCTCTTAGAAGTGAAAGAAAACCCTACACCAAGAGGCAAAAGGCCAATAACAATATTTGAGGGATTTAAGGACCACACCAGGGTTTTTCTGGTAATTTTCACCTCCCAAAAACAAGGAAGGACATTCGTAGAGGCTTTTGGATAACTTGGAGAGAGCTGAAGGTAGCTGAGATACACGGCCACAAATCGAAATAGAAGCTGCGTAAATGTATAGACGCTCTGGGACTCCTAATCGGGAAAATTAGCCCACTAACAACTTTTTTCCCATGAATTGCATCATACTTCCATTACACGTGGATATCAAAGTCATTGCTGCACCATTTCAGGGTCAGCAAAGGTATCTCTCGGTTCATCCTGGTCAAAATGCACTTCGTCACTCACTCGTAGTGTGACTTCTGTGACCGATGACCGAACACAAAATTTGAAAATTTAATTGTCCACGTGCATGCTTCCAAAAATGTCAAGTTAATCACATCATACACATCCATCCTGTAGATTATGCTGTAGTCGTTATCTCAACTCTCGCATGTTTTGTAGTAATTAACAATTACAATAAAATTTAAATGTGCAATCTAAACAATAAAAAGAAGAAAATTAAGATAAAAGTGTGGGAATTAAAAAAAAAAAAATTATAAATTTACCTCTCAAAACACTCAAGCCACAGGGCTTCAAGACATTATTATACAATTCTCTGTTTTGTTATCACTATTAACCTTGTTTACCGTGTGTCTCCATTTCGCCGACCATAAAACGTGAAATGAAGATAAAAATACAAACTAAAGCGGAATGCAAACGTAGACAAAAAAAAAAAACAAAAAAAACCACAAACTCAGCTGTAAAACTATGGGTAACCTTGAGAGGGGAAAAAAAAGAAGAAGAAAAGTTTGTGCAAAATATTCATGCGTTCAAAACAAATTATTAATTAATTTTCAGCGCAGACCGGCTGTCCCACAAATTATTTGTTGGGACACAGCACAGCGGTCACGGAAACGGTTCTAGAGGGGATTATTTGTATTATTAAGACAAGTTCGACGAGAATGATTTGGCAAAATTGTCATTATAAGCTCATTATCTCAAGTGGAATAGGAATCCGTCATTAAATGGAAATACAATGATCCCTTTTTGATGGAATGAAGATTACGTGAGGAGTGGAACTGGATATTCCGGAAGATTAATTACTTTGACTATACCAAATGGGAATATTATGGAGGTTCAGTTGGGAAAATAATTGCCAAAGCCAATGACTGGCTTATTATTTTAGAACCAACGAGACCAAGAGACTTTGAGTAAACTGGAAATTGCCCACGCAAACACATTTGAAGGCCACGTCTGCCTTTGCAAGAAGCTAGGAATTGACCTGTTGCTCTATCCATTTCCATATTGTCTTCCAAACCCGCCTCTTGTTCAAATTGTTGCCCTCCCGTTGCAAGTCCAATTGTCGTTACCACGCTTTAATCTCAATACTTCACCTTCCTAGAGCTGTCATCAACCTGGACTCTGCTGCCAGTGTCAATCGCAATATTGTCTTCCAATCAGCACAGTATATCCTTGGATAATGAAATACTACAAACAATCCACTGTACATGCCTATTCCACAGCACAGAATTTGTATCAGAAAATTGAATATCACCCCATTGGATATAGACTTTAGGATCTTTAACACATATGGTCGTAGTCGTAGTCGTAGGTCTGTAAGACGCTATCTGCGAAAGCGACTCTAAAACTGTCTTTATAGGCTTGGACATGGCACCAACCTATAATGGTGTACGACAAACTTGCTGTGATTGCACCTGAAACATTATTTTCTGAGCTCGAGACTTTGTTAGTGCTCCAGAGCTTAACGATCCCACCATAAGTCTTGCGTTAAGTTCAAATGCATTGACAAACATTTGTCATCATCGCTTATCCACTATGAGGGTCGCTACATTTCCCGAGGACTCTTCACATTTCCCGATCTTCCGCCATCGACTCTAAATCATCAGGGGCTATCCCCATACGGGTAGAGGTGAGATTTCGAACTTGGTCCAGCCATCTCATCTTGGGCCTACCCAGGGGATGCCTACCTGATGGCACGGATTCCTTGGCACATCTTGGAAAGAAATATGCCACTGGATCGACTGTCTTCTATGACATCCTCGGTTAATATCTTGTGATGTACATATACGAGCACTCGGGGCCCTATTGAAGTCTGCTTATCTGTTCCTGTTGGCCACCCTGTTTTACACTGCTCCAATACCTTGACTAGTAAAAGAGAAAATATGCCAAAATCGGTTACTGAATCATTGCTCATTGTTCAATCTCTGCTCAATATTATCAGGTTAACCTAGCGAGTGTCCATTGCAGCAAGAAGAAAATGACATCGCTTTTTGAACCCACAAAATTCTATGATAAAAAAAATGCCAAACATTCGAAAAGAATTACTGGGACCAAAAATAATATCTTGTCCTTTAGAACCGGCCGTGAGAATGGGCAAGCATGGTTCAGACACTCTACATGACAACGGCGAACTCTTCGATTTTTGTAACCGCAATCGGCTTGTCATAGTACCACAATGTTTTAACAAAATACGTGTCATAAGATCAGCTGTGTTTCAAGTAACAGGCAGCAAAGTTCCAAACACACGTCGATTGGCCGCAGGTTTAGAAATTATCTTTTAGGAGCCCAAAACAAGCCTTAGCTAGAAACGACATCACTATGTCATGGTAGAGTACAGTAACCTACAAACTGCACCCGTCCAAAAGAGTGGAATCCTCCGATGAGCCAATTGCAGCAACATTTTTCTTGCACAGACAGGAAGAATCAGCAGCGCTCTGAGTTTGAACAGAGAACAGCACTGAAATGTTGAGAAAAATATTTTAGTCCCCGGTACAGACAGTTTTATCGACAAACTACGAAGATGTAGCTCTGACATGGTTGCCAAACGAATAAGTCCGTCATTTCTAGTTTTGATTGTGATTAGTGATGTGCTACACAGAGCCTTGTCGTCGAGAAGCGCAGGAATTAAGTCGAGTTTTAGAAACCTACCCTAAACACCTTGACTACGACGATGATGCTTCCATCTTGAACAATGGACATTCACTAAATGTCCCCCGGTGTAGTTAAAGAAATCAGAATAGTGACGCTAAGGATTAACTCCAAGAGAACGCAAGTTTGCATAACTAATTGAGAGGCACACTTATCCAAAATAGAAGAAGGACAGGTTGTCTAAGAAATACGTGGCGCCTAACTGTAGAATAAAAATGAAAGTAATTCGGAAAAAGCCAAACGGATTGGAGGTACATAGTCGGCAATCGGATACTATGTCGCGCAGGGGTCCTCGAGCCCCTAAGGGGATACAGGACCTTAGTAAGTCAGTAGGGAAGTCTGGAAGAAAACATAACCTAGGCTGATATACGGACCGATTCAAAATGGAGACCGGAACGGAATCTATTTTTTTTTTTAAGAATCGTCTTGTGAGTCTTGGAAACTCTTGTTAATCTTGCAAGCAGTGTGGGTCTTACTCATAAGTGCTGGAGACGCCTGTAAACAAGTCCAAGTTAGTTTTTGAAACATAAAGAAAATGTACTTGCTTCATTGGAGTACATCCCACAGAAGATTTCCTGGTAATAAAAGAGCTGACTTACTGGGTGGCGTGAATAGAAACAGAAGCAGAGTATTCCCTCAACTTTTTGGATAAAACACTCAATTAAAGTTGAATAAAAATGATTTTCGTCAAGTTTCAGGAACGCTCCACTTAGTTTTTTTTTTTTCATACCCCCACTGTCAAAAAAGGTGCACCAGTTCACCATTGGTCTTGAACCACTCTACTCGGAAGACTATGCCTTGAGAGTGAACAAATTTAGTTTTGTATTCCTACACAAATTCTGTGTTGAAAAATTTCGTAGGCAACTTTTCAGTAAGAAAAACTTGCCTGACCTGAAAGAATCCACTCGACTTTAGATCCTCTAAGAAGCCGAAGAAAAACTCTCCCGAATCTAATCTTATCTGTCTGCCTGTCTTAAACGCTATTCTTATCAGCCTTTACCCGATTTTAAGCTGCCAGGCCCACCAAAATCGCCCTTCAACCGAATCGAGGTCGTCCAATGAGCGACCTAAGACTTGAAAAACTTACCGCCGAAATTGGGAATCTTATCAAATTGATCCGCCTATATCCGCGCCAATACAAAATTCGACGAAAAATTTAAGTCATCTTATCAGCACAAGTTCTCTATTTCTTTAACAGCCATAGTCCAATGCAAGTAGAAAGGTAATGCGTGTTTTAGTGGACCATCGCCTTTTATTACCTGTTTTTCTGACTTTTGGAACTTTCGCAACATTTTTTGGTCAAGGTTTTGATCTAAATGTTTCTATACATCTTATCGAAGCCTCTTAAGAGTGCGAGGCTATTGCATTACACGTACCAAATACGTCGATCATCCATCAGAAGTATACAGTCAGTGTTTTGCGAAAATCTGCCTAAAAAAGGTCAAATTTGACAGAAACCTGATCAAAATGTTAAAATACTCGTGAGGTTTCAAGAACAAGACTTCATGACCCGCGAATCTCACATTTCGTTAAATCAGAAAACAGGTGGCTACTTTGGAAGAAACCAAGACGCATTTCTAAACACTTATGAGACACTCTCTAGACTCGCAATGCGGATGTCTAATACCCACATCTACGTCACTTTCCCACGCTGTCCCTTCTTAAATCCCACTTCGCCTAAATTTAGCCAACTTTTGAAGGCCAGACTGTTCGTGTATTCAATTTGGCCACCCTCCAAGGACCGCTGCGAACTTTTGATAACCCACACGTTCCCATAATTATTTTATAAACAACTCAACCACCAAGCAAACCACTGAACAAACAGTTACATATATATTTCGCAAATTAATTAAAATTTAAAAATAAAATAAAAATATTAAATAAATCATTATCAAGTGCAATCTTCACCTTCAACTCTTGCGGCTGCTTTGCCTCTCCAGTACACTGATGCTACTCACAACCACTTGTTGTCGGTCAATCGGATTGATAACCACTTGCACAAACTGCACTTTGATCACGAATATAACAGTTACAATCAAAATAAACAAAATATGGATGGGGAACCAGCAGAAATTAACTGTACAACGGAATTAAAATATAAAAATACGTGAAGCAACACAAAATCCGACCGAATTGTCCACTAAATGAATGCGAACTGATTCGAAGGCTGTCAGTGAATGAGTACGGAATGGTGAGTTCCACTCAAGCCAACCAAACCACTGACTGAGTGGGCAGATACAAAGAGAGAGAGAGTGGTTGGGCCGCGCCGCGCCGTGCCTCCCAATCAAATTGATGGGGGGGCAATCAATTATTTCGTGTAAATTATAGTGTACGGTGTGAAGGGACCGTTGCAGGCTCTGGGGCCCACTCAACCACCACAACAGTGAACTTTGCACCATCACTCAAGCGCTGAGTGAAATTGATCGCTGCCCGTTTGCCTATGAGATCGTTGGGGGGGTGTTGGAGTCGGATTGAATGCGGTATCGAATGGATAGCGTTGTGCGTCTATTATTAGAACGAATTTTCCTTTTTGTTTTTGGCTTCCATTGCTCGCTGAAGGCGTGTTTGTGTCGTGGTTTGACTGCGGGAATGCGTTTTCTCATTTTTCTTTCTGGTTTTTCATCGGCTTGTTGTCGTTGTGGTGGGTTTTTGATTTGATTCGAGTCCGAATGCGGATTAAGTTGATGCCCTCTGGGAGCCGCTTTATGCAAATCAGGACGATAACTGGAGTTATTTCGACTTGGGATAGTTGAAGTTGGGCTACTTTGCAGGGAGAGTGGGGTAAGTGTGCACCGAATGAATTTAATGGAAATGCGTCTAGAAATTGTCCCAAAATAACTTGATCGGCAACAAGTAGTCGGTTTGTTGCCGATCTTCGTTTGTATATCATCCATCTCGGTGTATGTGGCTCTGTGAGTACGCGATAAATTTAAGAACCACTGGACCGATTCACATGAAACTTTCATTGGCACAAGCAACTAACTTGGCCATGACCGTGAGATAAGTGTAAAGCAAAAATTTGGCTTAGGTTGGGAGAGGTTAGTTGTTGCATGTTGCAGGTTAGGTTGCTGTCGTCTACAATATGACTGGCCCCAATCAGTGTGGTTTCACTCCCGGAAAAACTGTAATCAACTAAATGCTCACACTTCGGCAGATACTGAAGAAAACTCAAGAAGTTCATATCTATCTGCTTAAAAATTTTAAGACCCCCTATGACTGCCTAGTGCGTATTATAAAGACGAGCTGCCAAACCCGTCTGTCTGTTGGAGAATGCTTACTGCACGATCACGGCCGGTAATGATCTCACCGAGACTATTGATGTCAAAAAGGGATTTAGACAAAGTGGCACGTTGTCATGTAAGTCACACTTAATACTTTCAAGATCGCTGTGGAATTAGATACTGTGTCGAAAATGTTGATTTTGTGTATCCAGTGTCCCTTTTGTTGACAGCAAGCACATGTGTCCTCGTTCTCTGTTAAATCTTCTTCCATGGGCCTAAAGGAAGGGCTGACTGAGCTGTTCCCGATGCATTCGTGGACATAGAGACAGAAGCAGCTGAAATGGATTCAGCGGAGAACGAGGACACAACCATGTACTTGCTGTCTAAAAAAGGGACACTGGGTATCAACGAATTGGATAGATCATCACAGGTAACAGCTACATATAACTTCGACTTAGTAAGGGACTATGTAGAGCGAATGAACAACAACGCTCCGGCCCAGCAGACTTCGAATATAACCTAGAGGAAGCACGGACTTGAGGAAGACCTCGCTTTAGGTGACGCGCACAATTAGTAGAGGACCTTAACCAATTTAAGGAATAAGCTATCGGCTAACTGATAAGACATGTAATTTGAGATCCAACTTTACCTTGAACTGTAAAGCCGCCTAAGTAAGCAAGTAAGGGAAGAAAGACAGCTGTTGACATTGAAGACGGGAGTTGAAAAGTCTCTTTGGCGAATCAAGCATTGGAACTGATTCGGATCTGGAAAGAAGCGAATGAAAGCGTAGAGAAGGAAGACAGTTGCTTCGCTGTATTAAGACACTCCAATGGTAATTGAATGCTTAATGTCTGTCTCGACTGTACCTTTCGCTAACATGTCTGCAAGACATAAATATGGATTGCTAAGCCCTCCGTTTAAAAAGAAGTGGTTTTCCGTACAACTGGCCATGAAGTTTCAACTGCATAACGTGGCACTTATGGTTTCATTCCGTCTTTTGGACGAGCTATTAATCTTCCCAGCGGAGAGCCTGTTCCTATTTCTTGTGGCTATGAACTACATTGTAAAGAATAGGTGAAAGTTAATGTGTCTACAGTGGTCACCGTGGCTCAATGGCTAGTGCGTTGGACTGCTGTGGTAGCGGTTTGAGTTCAATCCACAACCCTGTCCACCAAACATTTTTCGCGGCACCACCTCTCATCGGGGAATGACAAGCCTCCGAGAGTATAATTTGTCATGAAAAAGCTTCTCAACTCGCTGTTCGGAGTTGGAGTTGGCAATAAATTGTAGGTCCCTTCCATTCGAGGGTAAAATGTAACACGCACGCACGCAGCTAGGCCTCGGCTTTTCCCGAACAGTCGCGCCAGCTATTTATTTCTTAGTGACGATCAGGCAAGCAAGACCTTACTGAATTTAGGAACTCACTGCATCTGCTTAGGTTAAAGAGAACCTCTCAAGGAAAAGGATCTCCGACGAACTTGTAGGGGGAACACTTCTCAACACTTAAGGTCAACCTGCGTCATCGGTCAAGACGTACGTCAATCGATTAGCAGAGCTGTCGTCGTGAATAATCGCAGCGTAGATTAAAGAGCAACGTGGGAAAAGAAGGCGCAGAAACAACGGCGCATACCATGACCAACAAAACAGGAGTCACATCAACAGTAATGAAGATGACATTCGGTGGCAGGATGACTCGAGATGAATACAAAGACTAGGCAGATCTGAGGACTTGCAAACTGACTAGATCTCTCAGCACCAAACCAAATAAAGCTCTGGGCAAAAGAAACAAAAAAAAAAAAACCATGGAACCGACCACAACTAAGATTCAATGATGGGTCTTCTTAGAGAGCACTTATGTATGTAAATTTTAACAGGCATGGGCCCAAGCTGACATACCAGTCTTCGAACACAAGGAGGAAGAGAGAAAACTGTAAAGCACTTCCGCTGTCACTACCTAGTCACTGAAAGATTACGACAAAGACTACTGGGATCTGTCTATGCAAACTGGTCTGTGATATCCTGTACTCCTTTCCGATAAATGGAAGATGTTCACTCCTTTTTGATGTATGCCTTGATATCGAATGTTTATTGAGCAACTGGCATACCCTCAGAAGCGATGTTATCCTTCAAACTGAGTGCTCTAGGTGGACTAAGTGGGTAAAGCTTGTTCGCCATACTCAAAATGTCAATACCTAACATAAGCAGCTAAATTCACTGTTTTCAACACCAAAGTAGTGAGTTTGCTTATATTCGAATCGCTCTTCATAAGATTCCTACAGTTTGTCCTTGGTTTGCACCCTCCCTTCACTTTTCTTAGGAACATCTCTACCCAATCCCCTGCAAATCTGTATTCCACTCTGAAACTTTTTTTCAAATTAAACGCAAACTGAACCCTGGACATTAACTTGGCACAAAAGCATATTGACTATGGCCGTACCTAATTCAATTAACGCTTCCAGCACCAATCAGTTGGGTAAAGCGAAATCCAATACGTCTTATATCAGTTTCCTTCAATGTAAATACTTACAAACAAATTTATTTGTTTAAAAAAACGTTGAGATATGTATGATATGTAGTCGAGTGTGTGCGTAGAAGTTATGGGAGCAAATAATTTTGAACACAAACGCAAGTGTTTACACAAAAAGAACGCGAACGAAACTGAAATGGGGTTGTACGAGTACACCCCCAAATTTCTTCTTCTTTTTTTTTGGGTAACATAAGGTTGGTAAGTGTTTTTTTCCATTCCATAGATGTGCGTACGGGAATGGGGGTTGAAATCCCTGCGCCTGGTAGGTAAGAACTTACTTGTAGTGCGTAGGCAGAGGAAGAGAAAGGGATACATGGGGGATGAAAATGTTCCAAAGGAATCAACCTGTGCGAGAGTACTCAAGGAGAATGCAAATACAATTTTCTTTCATTTTGACAGATTTTTGTGTCAAATTGACGGTTTTATAGCGCATGGGACCTAAGGGTGTAAATAAAGGTCGTTTGGTGTGTCTATTCGACGATAGAGGTCGCAAGTAGGTGGAAGAAACGCCATCTAGGTAGAGTTTGAAGTTAGTTCTCATTTGAGTCTCAGTCTCTGGATTTATAAAAAATTTAAAGGAAAATTCTTCGGGTGATTTTTGGTGAGTGGGGGACAATATACAACGACAGACTGTATAGACAGTACGCCGACCTAGTCAAAAGGGTTCAAAAGGTCGGCGGGCACATCCAAAGAGGAGCGTTACGATGTAGGGAATATTCAAGTTTATCCCGAAAGGTCAAAACAGTAGATGAAGCTAAAGAACTTCAATAGACTGAAAATAGACTTTCGAAAGACGTTCGACTCAGGATGAGACAAGCTCGATTCTAATTCTTCGAGATGATAGAAGAATTAAATATTCAAAGGACATAAGCGAGCGCTTGAAGCATTCAGTTGTTTTCACAAGAAATTACGACCTTGCTAACTGAAGACTGGTAGCAGACCTATGCCTTTAGTATGGATATTACCACATAAGACATCCTAAAGAGCTCAAGAGAATAGTCCCCTAAAACGCAGTATTCAAACGTCCGCCCAGACATGCTAAACAAAAGCTCATCATCATTGGAACACGCTACCAAGAGAAACATTTCTGAAGGAATTGGGTTTCTAGCAGTTAAAGAGCAGAATCAACAATCACCTGCAAACTTCTCGGTTATAGGTTTGCTTTTCCAGAGAAAAAGTCACGGCTTAGCTTCCACCGTGGTGATAACAATTTTTCTGTCGATTATTTTCATTGACTACTTTGGTCCTTGAACATCACCAATCTGCAGAGCATAGAAAGGAAGTGGAGAGTCATCGTACTATATGTATCTGACAACTCAAATGATTGATATAGAAATGACGTAAGTCAAGCAAGCAGAGGAACGCCTATACAATGGCATTAACTTCTTTTTGGCTAAGAGTGAGCGAAGTAAGGTCCTTTCGGATCTTTGAGTAAGAAAGGGAATGGTAATGCTCATATCCACCTCAAGCAACTGGGTGTTTATCCGATTACGATCTCCACACAGGAGAGGAAGCAAGGAAAGATTCGTGCATTCAACACAATCAGTACTAAGCCAAATAATGTCAACGTCTTTTGGAGGAGCTTTTGCGTTTTATGCTCATGGAAGTAGAGAACACATCTCTAGTTTCACTAACAGAATACCGGTACTAGTTTTCACACTCACCTTCAATGCTCTGACATTGTGAAATACTTATGCAGGTCTTATCGTAAACATGAAACTGAAGCGGAACTGAAACACTAAAGAAAGCATTACAAAGCCACCTGGTGATGATAAAAGTGTGCAGTTTCCTGAGAAAAAGCCACCCTGTTGATGTACTCCGCGATCATCAGATTTAAGCTGTCACAGAAACATCCAACCTTCAATCGTGACCAGATAAAACAATAGCATAATGCATTGTGATGAAAACAACTCCTACAGCGGAGTTAGACCTATGCAAAGTCTATGGGAAGCAAACTGGCTACTCCCAAACATTGAGAAATTCTCTGGACACCAGTGTCATATCTGACTTCACTATTCTGTAGTTGGATTTCGAGAGATGTTTTGTGTGTCTTTTCTGTTTTTAATGACAATTCACCCATGAAAACGACTTATTGCAGCAGGTTTCCTTGCAGTGTCGAGTATGAGTTCTAGCAGTGACAGGAGCCATAATCTTCCGCCGCTGCTACGCTGCTGCTGCTACGCAGTTCACATCGAACATTAAGGTGTTACATATTCTTGGCGCACAGCATAACGTCAGACTGGGTACCTGGTCACAGCAGTGCACCAGCAATGAGACAGCTGACGAGCTATTCAGAAAAAAGTTCGGCTGTACCTGTAACACCAAAAAACTACACCTTAAAATTGATGATCTATTCAGAGGATGCGATGGCAAAAACGTATGAAGTACATGTGGGTACAACCCATTTGTTTGTCACTATCCGAATCTCTGCCAAGTTAGACACAGAAACGTATATTTTTCTTCGTTAACATGAAGAACCTGGTGCATACCCATCGGATTTTGCAAGGGCAACCATAGAAAATTGAATTGAAAAACAAATCATGAAGGTCACAATGGATCTACACAGACCTTACTGTTCTTTAAAGGGCCTAAATCATCGTCACCAACTGACTAACCTAACCAGAGAAGGTAAGGTAAAACTTTTGCCCAGCTCGCTTATTTCAGAGACGACAAATGGACAAATTGACGTACTTGTCAACGAAATACTATTATTGCTGAGGAGGTGATGGATAAAGGAATCTTTTTCTTCAATTATTTGTCCTTATTGTCCTTATTGTAGACCGTATAGCAGTACAGATTAAATATCAATGGCCGGAAAGGTACAAAGTGCGGCAATCTATATACGAGACTGCTGTACTTTGTGATGCAAAGATTAACCCAATTACAGTGCCTTCTCGTCTGTTATATGACCAGAAGCCTTCAAAAATTACCACAAATAAAGGGCCCACAATGTTTCTGGGATTTGAACTTAAAAAAAAAAAAACATTTTGTAATGACCGTGATCAGTAGTTGGCCGATTCTATTATCAACGGTTTGAATATTTTTTGTTTAACTTGTAAATTTCATTAATATATTAATTGTTTAAAAAGTAATGCATTTTAAAGTTAAAAACTACTTACTTGAGTTTCTTCAATTCGAATAGAATTTTAAATAAGCCATTTGGCAACACTACAAATGTCACTTACTATCCACAAAGAACAGTCTGCCGGTCTTTCCATCGAAAAAATTGTGAGATCTCCACCTTAAAACGCATAAAAACACTTGACTTTGATCCATTCCCCTTCAATTAGTTATATTTTCAATTATTTTTAAGTTTTTTCAAGCCAATTTTCTCACTTTAATTCAAAAAAAATTAATCTCACGACATGAAAGAACTCACTTTCAACACCTTTGTCAACCTTTCACTTCTTACTGTCCCTGTCAGAAAAAAAAAGTTCCAATAAAACTTCCCTTCAACATCTGTCACTTGCTTCCAATTGGAATCAAAACAATTCACGTGTCTCTTTCACTCCACCTGCTCCACTTGCTAGCCTGAATTCCAACGAAAAAAAACTTCCCATTGTTTTCTCATTTAGAGCGCACTCTCCGTATGCAATCATTTCGTTGGAACTAACAATTTAAATTCCCTTCCAGAGAGTGATGCAAAGTTTTGTAGTCGATCATTAGGAGCGTAGTCGTGTCGAATCGTGCTGCTTCGCGGAAAGAAAATTCAGTTCCTTCGCAGAAAAAGAAAATTTTCAACAAAAAAAAAAGTAATTCATCCATGAAAAATTGGAGAAAAAATACTGAAAAATAAAATTTAAATCGTTCCCCTTCTGTCGGCGAAGAGATTTCGATAATTTCCCTCAAGGATAACGTAGGAGATTACGCCAAACAGGGGTTCGCTGCGGAAAAAATCGAAAAAGAAAAAAACAAGTGAAAAAAAAACCGTCGAAAAACGTCAAAAAACGCAAAGAAACCGAAGGAAAACCGAGCAGAACTTCGTTAGTGTCGTGTAGGTTAGAAAGGAGTGGTATAACCATTCATTTGTGTCGTTTCTCTCGTTTTCCAGGTCCTCCACGGTGTGTGCAATTTTTCCTTCGTCCTTTTGTTCGTGTGCCCTAATAAATTCGTTGCCCGAGCCCCTCGCTCCTGCTGCGAATGCAAAAATGTGTGTGGATGTGGACTGTGGAGTCGACGGAGTTCAATTGAAAAATTAAAAATTTAAGGAGCAGCAGCTCGGTAGAGGATACAAAGTAGTCGTCGTTGTCGTCTGCTGCTGCTGCTGGTGAATTGAATTGCCTTCCGTTTTGTGTGCGTCGATTGAAAAAGGGTATTTTTCGTGGTGAATATCCTTCGAGTGCGGTGTGTCAATCAAGAAAAAAGTGCCGAGAGTGAGTGGAAAATTCAAAATTCAAGTGTACAAGGTCCTTAAAGAGTGAATGTGAAGAAAAATAAGTCCACCCAAGGATATGATGAGTTAATTACACGATGTAATACGGCTCACAAGTGTTTTCTTCTGCTTACACAACAGCAAAGCACACACACCCATACACACAGACCCCGAAAGGAGACGACGACAGCAGGACACAGTGGCAGTGAGGTGGATTGAGACCAACACGACACCGTCTTGCAGCGGGGGTGGGTGTAACAAATCAGATTTACCACCACCACCACCATCATCACCGTCTTCCATTTGAGGGAGTCAGCCCAAACCAGCAACAGAAGTAGGCGGCCAGTTGTTGCACCAGCTAGGATAACTATTGTGAGTACATGCATACATTCATTCACACATACCCTTGCTTGGGAGATCCAAAGTGTACTTTAAATTATTTAAAATGCGGAATGGGTACAGGGAATGGCTTAAGGACTTTAATATGTCGGACTCTGCTGCAGCAGAGGGCGACGGGGGCCGAGGGGTGACTTAGACCTGGCTGTGATGTGGAGATGTCGAGCAGCAGAATTAACTCTTCGAAACACAAATCGTTTGTCAATTCGTCCGGATTGTGAATTGTGGATGTCTTTGGGCTTAGGGTGTGTGAATTACTGCAAATATGAGGAATTTATTCGTTGGATCCTAAAAGGACTGACATTCAGCCTAAGCTCTTTGGGTCCTTTCAGATGTTTTCATCTCAGAATGACATCTCCAACGTGAGAGGTGTAGTTGGTAGGCAGTTTCTAGTCGTTTGGGTTTCTCTTGCAGTAGAAGTCGTTGTACTCCAAAGAGCCATTTATCGGCTAAATTCGTTCTCCACATCGCGATGTGCCCAATTTATGATTTCAAATGTAGTTCGGCCGGTAAAAGCGTTTAGACAAATCATCATTTCATTGTTTTAGTTTAAACTTCTATCTGCCTTGTTCCTTCAATAACGTTTCTTGTAGGAGTAGTCCCGCCGATAAATTGATTGCTGTTTCTGAGAAAACTTGGGCCTGTGTTTGCTTGCTGGAAGCTCGTGCCTTCCCCTTAGGAAACTGACTCATATTTTCTCTACTCCTGGCATAATGTCATATCCTCCAAGGACATTACAGTTTTTACTGATAGCCAAAATCTCTGGAATCAGTAACATCTGCATCAAAAGCTCCTTCAGAATGTCGCTCATCTCTCATGGAGATGGAAGAACATTTTAACATTCACCTATGCTGGGTACCCGGTCATAGGGACATTCCAGGGAATTGTAAGACCGATGAACTTGCCAAACATAGTTCTACTCTGGACATCTTGCCAGAACGAGGGAATTTGGGTATTTCAAACGCTACATGTCAACTACTCTTGGAATACGTCGGGATCAGTAAGACAAACCAAAGATGGAGGAATGGTTCCACGTGCCGTACCTAAATTTCGCCTAAGGTAAATCTCTCATTAGCACCACCATTGGTGTTCTTACCGGCCGTATCCCCATTGGCCTTCGTGCCAGAAGAATGGGCCTCATTGCTGCTTGAACTGCAGGGACGAAGAGGAGGAAGAAACGATCCTTCATTTCCTCTAAACTTGTCTTGCCCTATCCCAAAGAAGGAAGCGCTGTCTTGGAGTCTATTACTTCGACAATTTGGGCGAACTATCACTGACTGACTTCAAAAGTATCCTCAGCCTCATCAAGAGCTCCAAATGGGTTCAAAAAAGTGAGTGACGTTTTTCAGGGTATAAATCTAAGTGGTATCACAAAGGGCCTTTCCTCCATATATCAGCCACCTTACCTACCTACCTACTCCGAATGGTGCTCCACTCCATTGTGGACCTGAGCCTCAACCTGCAAGCATATCCAGCCAAGTTGCACACATAGTTGGTTGAGGACGTTTTCCAATTGGGCGCGTCACCTGTGTTACGGTCTCCGTCACTGTGCCGGACTGGATTCGAAGATTTTTCTATCCGAAACAGTGACATCACGCACTATATGTATGTCGTAGCTAGCCTATGCCTCTTCTGAAATGTTTGGTTCCCGAAATGGATTTTCTGGCGCAGGCATAGGAACAATAGCTCCTGTGAGTTGGCCTTCATTGCTATCCTCTCTCAACTTCTCTGTATGGCCTCAACCAGTCACGTTCGACTACCGAAATGTCCAAACTATGCTGTCAAGTTTCTGGGTCAGAAGAGTGAGACCTACCGTCTTTGCCAGACTAAGGCGTCTATAGCATCTGCATGATATTATCGTTCCTTGAGGTGTAAGGGAGAAAATATCGTGGTTTCCGTAGGACTGCTGCTTCCATTGAGCTAATACTCCGTCCACGGAAGTAAATGCCGTCAGGTTGATGCAGTTGAAGCTCTTATGTCCTTTCCTAACATCGTCGCGTCGTTCTAAGGTTTGCCGTCGCAGAGTATCTGTCCAAAACTTAAGAAATAAAAGATGTACTGTATGTTTAGATATAGATCTCGAAAAAGCTTTTGACTCTCTATGGCATAAAGGCCTTATTTTTAAGCTTATTAGGCTTAATTGTCCAACTTGGCTTACGCGCATTATATATAGTTTTCTAAAAAATAGATGTAGTTCGATTTGTATAGGCTCCGAGCATTCGGAGCTTTTCCCAGTTCGCTCTGGGGTAGCGCAAGGTTCGATACTTGGTCCTACCTTATTTAATATTTATATTCACGACTTTCCATTTCAAAGTCCTATGTTAGACGAACCCGGTGCTATTTTGTATGCAGATGACACTCTCATATTGGCAAGTGACCCAAGGCCATCCTACGCCCTTAACAAAATTATAGAAAAATTACCAATTTTAATAGATTACTTTACTAAGTGGGGTCTAAAAATTAATATTGCAAAATGTGGTATAACTTGCTTCAGAAATGCAAGTGGGAGAGGACATTACCTTGCAGTTAAAGAGAGTAAAGCCCTTAAGTTAGAAATAAATGGAGAAAATGTTCCTTTGAGAAATGAATTGAAATATCTAGGCATAAACGCTCATATAAGATTTATATTCAATAAACATGCAAGAAAAGCCCTAAATAAAGCAAAAATGGTAACTGCCATTTTAAAACCTTTACTGCAGGCCAAGCAAATGTCGGCGAATACAAAAATACTTATTTACAAAACATTAATTAGACCTATTCTAACATACGGATTCTGTACGTGGTTCACAATTTCACCCACTGCGGCCAAAGAACTACAGATCTTTGAAAGACGGATACTAAGATTTTGTTGCGGAAAATTCAGAAAACCAGATAAAACATTTTTTTCAAATAAAATTCTATACGAAGAAACAAAAGTTATTCCTCTAATGATTTACCAAATTGACCTGTTGTTAAAAAGATTGGAGCGTATAAAACATCACCCTAACTCGGCAGTCAAATCTTTATTGGATTCGAATATTTATGAGACTATAGATGACCACTACTATCTCTCACCTTTTAATTTATTAAACGCTGGATCTTTATCCGTGTTAAGACCAAATGCAAATAGAGGCCTTTTAGTTCCTTTCTACGAGAAAGCATCCCTGCTTAATTTACGCGGGTAACATTTCTTTTGAGTTTCATACTGTTCATAGACCATTGTTTAAAAACACTGTTGCTTTTGTTCTGTATGTGTTTATACCCTTATGTATAAAAAATGTTATTGTTATAATTATTATTATTATTTTTTTTTCCTTTCCCCCTTCTAGTCATTATTGTAGTTTTTTAGTTTTTAAGTTATTAAGTTTTTAAGTGCCCAAAGAAGCCATGTTGATTATGTATGCCGGGAGCAAGCATACACTTAATACGTTTTTAATATTAAATATAATTGGAATTCTGATATAAATGTATAAAAACATTTGCCTGTATCTGTTTAGCCAGACATTATGTTTAGTCGGCCGTATTATAACAACGTTTGTACAAACAATAATCGTATTGATTTTTTTTCTTGTCTCAATAAAGTAAATTGTAAAATTGTAATCCTACACGCTCTTCACTTTGGCCTCAGTCAAGCCCGTCCCGAAATCCGTTCCTTTTTGTTCCGCCGGAACTGAAGGAATAAACCGGATCTAGAAAGTCTTTTTGGAAAGGATGCGAGGAAAGCGAGTACAATTATGGCGACAGTAGTCTGCTCGTGGTCACCGAGGGTCGTTTGTTACTGAGTTGTATTGCTGAGTGAGCTAGATACGCTCGCGGCCAGCAAGCAAACAAAAATTTTTCGTGGCAACATCTTTCGTCGGGAAATGACAAATATCCGGCAGCATAATTTGCCATGAAAAAGCGGCTGGATTCGCCATTCGGGATCGGTAACAAATTGTAGGTCCCTTTCAATTGTGTGTGCTTAGGGCTGCTTACAGCAGTCGTGGCACCTATTTTTTTTTTTTACGTTTTACTCTTCCTCTTCCTGAGCTCTAGGTGCTCTTTTTCTTCTCCGTAGCTCTTACAAAACGCTGCGCTAATGAGCTTCAGTCTATGGATTTGTTTGTTTGAGATAATTGTGTCCTGTAACAAGTTCGATCATCATCTTCAATCGCCTTCTGCTTGAAGCTGCAAGGTGTGGTTTGGTTTCGAGTGCTCTTGGCACTTTGCGCTTCGAGAGGTTTGCCCCGCTACCGTTGGCTACTGTTTCAATTATTACCGACTTCCACAGTGTTTTTTTTTTTAGCGATAAACACCTTTCTGTGTGAACTTACTCTTGGCAGTTTATCGGATATCTCATTATTCGCTCAATACCCATGCAAGACAAGCACCATTGTGGCTGGCAGTCAGGTAAAGTTTTTTTTTTTACATTTTCAAACCAGAAGCGGTCGTTGATGTTGTATTTGTCATGGCTTTGACTGTCCGAAAAAAAATTCTATTTTCCTGCCTTGAGTTCCAGGAGAACCCCGACACTCATTAAAATAGCGGAGACTTCTGCTTGAAAGATTATGACGAAGAGTGTCATAGTATCACGACACGTCGGTTAACCCTTTGCAGACTACAAAGGTGTCTACAAAATTGTCTTCTACGTCGATGGAGCATTTCCTCTATTCAGTGGAAGGCTTCAGCTTCTCAATCTCCTATCGATTTCATGCAATTTTGTCAAGTATCATCTGGCACACAGGCTTTTCTGCATCAGTCTTCTTGCAGGACAACATCATACAACTGGTTCGAGTCTATATGCCCGCTCGGAACTTTCGGAAATGGTGTCGACTGCAATATGATCATTTTGGTTGACGGTTTGCTGATTTGAAGACCGCCAGGATCCAGAAACAGTGTGCTGGCAATGGTGATGTTTTTCCCTGTCGGACGATTGATTGGCCTATATGCGTTTCTGGACGTGTTGTCGGGCCGTCTGGGTTTTCTGACCAAAGTTGCACTCCTTTCTGTTTTTGGCGTAGATTCTGTCAAGGAAGACTTTGACTTGGTACTTGATTAGGTCATCTTTCTCCTCTGTGTGTGGCGTAGGGCGAATTTAGCACTGATTCAGATTGTGACGAGGCATTCGCTTACATTTGATTCATAACCTCTAGCTAAATCCACATCCAAATAACCGCTGACTTTGTTCTCTGCGACACTCGCTATGGTATTTAGATGCCACAGTTTTTCATGTTCTTTGTGCCTTCTCCATCCCGCACTTTCTGAATGGTTGTAATGCCTGCTTTATAGCATTCCAGGGTTTACGTAAGTTGATCGGCTGCAGGTGGTCTGTTTAGGGTCCGGACATGCTACGTGCATTTCCGAAGTTAATTGTCCTTATTTCGTTTGTGCGGGTCGTCAACGTTGACATCATTCATATCCGAGTTCACCAAGTAGTAGGAACTGGCGTCTGCATAGCTCTAAGTTTTATCGTAATAGTCAGCGTTATCCAACCCACTTCAGAGTACTTAATTTCTGTCTTGGAAAAAACGCGGCGGATCCCTGGTACAGAGCCTGTCATGTGCTATCTTATGGGTTTCTTAACTCTGTCTCGAGTAACGCGTCACGGTTCCTTTCAATACCATCTGGAGCTTCAACCTCTCCAGATCTGCACATTTCATCACCTTCTAGGACTAGCTCGCTGACATGTTCTTAAAGTTTACATCGTGAACTGTGTAATCGTTAAACTTGCCTAGGTTGTTGGTCTTGTTTGACAGGCACTTGCTGCTCTCTCGATTGCCTTAAATTCCGTCTGCAAGACATTGAGGAGCTTTTCCCGTAACGTCTTGCATCCTCCAGCCAACGCTCCTTGTGGATCCTTTAGTCAATTCTTTCTTGTAACTCAGTTTACTGCCAAAAGTTGTTCATTTCATGTCTGGATTTTGTCTCTTACGATCCGTAATTGCTCGTTTGGCAGTTCCCTTAACAACTGTACACATGTAGGTGTAAGGATATAAGGAAAAGGACTACCCACATAGGATACAGCTTCATTGTTCCTGACATGCCTGACGTGAGACTCTCTACAAGGGGGGTCCCCTTCTTTGCTTCAACACCAAATCAGGATGAAAGACTTCAAAACTCCCCCCTCAGAGATGGTTTCTGCAAATACATCCTGTACGCACCCCACCCTCAACCACAACCACATATTTATTTAAAAGCGCTCATGGTGAAGTTAAAATTTGATTTTTGCATCGCCGCAGGGGTTCAAACAATATCCAGCGACGATTTATCACAAGGCTTCGCCGGCACTTTAAGAACACTGACGTTGATTTGAAAAAATGTTACCAGAGCACGGGTAAGGCGGGCGGGAAAATAGCAGAGTGCCTGCATAAATAACATTTCTCAAAATGTTTGCCTAGATGTACACACTCAATCCTTGTTGATTCAGAAATTTAAGACGAAAGCAAACATTTCAAAATTAATTCTGTGACTTTAAGTGTCCTCGGTGAAAATATTTCAATTATTCCCACTCGGATTGTCGAGGGTTCGCGTGCAACTTTATGATGAACTTCGCAACTTGGGATACTGATGCTGTCCCAAATCAATATGAAAACGATAACAGTTCAATGAATTTTAATTAAATTAAAATTACTTTGATCTCACAATGCACTCGGTGCGCAAAGAGCAGAAAACGAAACAAAAAAATCCCTTAATGACTGATCCGGGGTTTCACTGACTTTGCATTACTCTTGGAGATACACTGTTGTAGGATACACATCCCACTGACACTCGGGCATGAAGTATTCATCGTGTTGATGGATTTTTATTGAAGGGAGGGAGCCAATGTCATTATAAATGGATGCAGGTGTCGGCTGGATTGTCATTTTTTTGATATTTCATTTTACAGACAGGGTACGGGTGACCTATAACCGACAATTGAACACACCTTTGATACAGGGATTGTATTTATAATTTGCTCAGCTGGCAGCATTTTTTTTTTAATCTGTTTTAATGATTTACCAGCTGATGTCCGCAGTTTTGCACGCATTCTATTCGATTTTATTGCGCCTATTCCGTATCGTTTCGGTTGGTTGATTTAGGGACGTCTTCAGCTTCCATTCTGGAGCTGAGATCATCAGACTGCTAGGTGAGCTAACTCTGGAGCAGAATTGTTATGTGAGAAGGAAGTCTTTCTCAGCGCAATCTGTTTTTTTTTAGCTGGTACTCGCATTTGCAAACAGTCATGTCGAAGTAAACGTTGGAAGGGAATAGAAGTCGGGAGCATCAGTTACATTTCTGTGGACAGTCTTTGCCCGGAGTCTAGTTCCTTAAAGAGTTCAAAGCGGGTTGAGCTTTGGCAACAAGGGAAAACGTTCTTAGAAACTCCATGGAGTAGCTCCCGACTTTATCACCGACTAGCTGACACCCACGACCACGTTCGCGTGGAAAGACGTCACATTATACCCCATGTCCTTTTCCGGGTTTCAAAACATTGATGAGTAATTATAAACTTTCAATTTCTCACATTAACTTTGCAAGACCTCCCTGTAAACAACATTCCTGGTTTTCCTTTCTAGCTCGAGGATGACCAGCCTATGAGGTCAATTGACTCTGAGCCCGCTAAGGGAGAAACAGTCCACACCATCCACTTCTTCAGCAGACAATTATTAGTGCTGTTGGCTGAGTCGTGTATTTAAGTGAAAATAGCTCTTTCCCTCACCCAGGAAACGCAATCCCCTCCAGCTGATGAATAATTAGGTACATTACATATATTCTGTCAGAAAAAGCAATCAGATCTACCATAACATCGCATGGGTTACTCGGTACATTTATTCTTTCCTCCTCTTTCCATCACCAATATCAAGAAATACTTCCCTCAAGTCACGGCGAAGATGGATACGCATGTTAACTTTCAAAGAGAGGACTTCGACATTAGACTATCAGATTGATGACTTGAGACAGGGCTTCACTCCATTTGCTGTATTCCGCGTGGCAGAACAGGCTAAGTCTGTCTGAAACTACCACTCAAAAGCAGTATCGGGGCATCCTATTTCGATACACAATACCTTCCCATGAGCCATGGTACACTTATCCGACACTATAACTTTGGCTTCTCGAAGCACCTGAGCCAAGTCACTCTCCTTGTTACATATTACAAAGTGTAGACTCAGAATGACTTAGGTTGAGATGCTTTGAAAAGGTGGAGTGATCCGTCATATCTTCTTTAACCAAGGTAGCTGCAGTACCTGAGGAAGCAATGGCAACGGCAATGCCTCTGACTATAGCTGCGCATTACTATAAATGCCCTGTATTTTGGCCCACCGTTATAATTTTGGAAAACAGTAAAACACGTGTCTATTTATTTCTGTTCTTGAATATACTCACCAAATTTCAACTCCGAAATGCAATTTAAATTTTTTTTTCATACAAACTTCAACACCCTGTAACACCCTGTAGAAGCTGAATTTCGAATTGTCCATCTTTATTCCTTGTATACATCATAAAAGGAACCTCTGTGCAAAATTGCAGCTTTCTAGGTCCAAGGGTTACGGCTGCGCGTTGATGAGTCAGTGAGTGAGTCAAGACTTTTCTTTTTATATATTGAGATTTCACAACCTTGTACTCAATATGTGCGCCCTTGAAAGATTTAAGAAGACTCTACGGATGGTTCTTGACAATCCCGCCTTGAATGTAGACCATTTAGTGGATGACACTGCCGCCCTTCTAGATCTAGATGATACATTTAGAAATCTAAAGCATTTCGTGGATTTAAATCAGAAGTGCTGCCTTTTTCCTTTTTGACCTAGAAGCGTGGGGATGCTCAGGGTCTTCTAGACTACTTAATTTTTTACCGAGGTGGCGCCACAGTATGGGGTGAACCTGGGTCTCAACCATCAAGCCTCTCCAGTTAGACCGGTCTTTAGCTTATTGCCTTCAGTTGCACACCCCAAGTTGGTAAAGGTCCCCTTCAACTTGTGCGCACCACCTTAGGTGAGGTCTTCCTCTACTGCGTTGTCCCTTCGGTTTTGATTCGAAGACTCTGCATGTCGGAGCGTTAATGTCCATTCGATCTGCATGTCCTAGCCATCTCAAACGTCCAATGTGCAATTTTATGACTAGGTCGATATCACTGTACAGCTCGTAAGGTTCGTGATTGAATCTTCTCCTTCAAAGCTCGTCAATCCAAGAATTTTTCGCTCGAAACGACTAAGAATATTTTC
The DNA here is from genome assembly GCA_917880715.2 of Matsumyia berberina. Taxonomy (NCBI): domain Eukaryota; kingdom Metazoa; phylum Arthropoda; class Insecta; order Diptera; family Syrphidae; genus Matsumyia; species Matsumyia berberina. Next base: position 84,724,534 of record OU862871.1, on the reverse strand, counting down.
ATCCAATTTCGATAGACTTCAGCGCCATGAAGCAGGACTGGGATGATTAAGGTTTTTTTATAGAGTCGTCTTAGTTATTCGGGACAGGGCCTTACTACTCGATTGGCTTCTTAGCCCGAAGAAACAGCGATTGGCAAGAGTTATTCTTCGTTTAATTTCCGATGAAGTGTCATTATCGGAGGTAATAGCAGAGCCAAAGTAGACAAAGTCCCTTACTACCTCAAAATTATACCTATCAACTTTGACGTTCTGTCCAATTAGTCGACGTTGGGTGTCCCTTCTTGTTGACAGCAAATACTTACTTTTGACCTCGTTTACGGCCAAACCCATTTTGGCCGCTTTTGTCTCTATACTCGCGAAAGCACCGGTGACACGCCGCGTTCTGCCTATGATGTCAATATCGTCGGTTTACGCAAGCAGTTGGACAGATTTATAAAAGATTGTGCCTCTGGTGTTGGCTTGAGAGTTTCGCACAATTCGTTCAAGTATGACGTTAAAGAAGTCACATGACAGCGCGGGTCTTCGAGAGTATCGATCCAAATTGAACAGACAGTGGAGTCCTCATGCTTGCGCAATGAAATTACCATGTTCTGTTACAAGCACTGCGTTGGATAGAAGCTTATTTCACTTTGCCTACGGTTGGTATCTCAATAGATAGTCAAAAAAGTTGGTCTTCTAGAAGATGTTACCTTTGGTCTGGATGGACACTTCAAATTTCGATTGATACTTGTCTGATAATTGTCTAGAGGACAACGAGAGCTTTTGGCTAGTCGAATAAATCACATTTTCGATTGCAAAAAGGATTCAAACTCTGAGTATTAGCCAGATGTCTTTTAAACTAACGTTAGCGTGGACACAATAGTGATCCAAAGAATATTCTAGAGGAAAACCCAAAAATTTCCCTCTTTCATCCTAAGTGCCTTTATGCAGTTAAAGTCGAACTAAGCTTTTTCCTTGGATAAGGCGCTCTTTGTGCTGTTACGCATAAAAGAGCTCATAAGGAGAATGGCATCGGTAATCATATCAGTGGTGGCATCCCTGTCACTATCGACCAGGTTATCAACCAACAAGCCTCGACCTTCACCGACGCCCACCATCGAAGATGAAGTCATTATCTTTCGTTATCCCTCCGAGGTGTAAACAAAGATTCTTCTTGCTTGAAGGTTCACTTTTGTTACTTAGTGCGTTGGACTACTGTGTGGGTTCAAGCCCCAACGATATCCACCGAACATTTTTTGTGGCACCACCTCTCGTTGGGGATTGACAAGCCTCCAAGGGTATAATTTGTCATGAAAGAGCTATTCAATTCGCCATTCAGAGTCGGTAATAAATTGAAGGCCCCTTCCATTCGTTTGAAAAATGTAACACGCATAACTTGAATGGTTGCGAGAAGCTAGGCCTTGGCTCATACCGAGCTGTTGCGCCAGCTACTTTGTTTTTTCATGAATAACAATATTGTTACTTTTTCCCAACAAACCAACTCCTATTGGTTTCTTAAAAATTTCCCTTAAAAAAGTCCTAAAAGTGAAGTTGCAGCTTTATGGCCTGACTCACTGCCTAAACGCTCTTCTGTCATCTGAGTTCTTGAACGCGACTGACATATCAAATTTTGCTTTGATTCACCATCGGCGATATTTGCAAGTTTCGGTTGCAAATTTTCAAGTTCGGTGTTTTCTTCTCGTAAAAAGTGTTAATTTTTCCCCACAGTATTCGACTTTTTGTTGTCCAAAGTGAGTAGAATTTAATTTTTTTATTCCAAAAACAAACCAAGCGCCACGGTTTTCTTTTCCTTAAATTTAAAAATGTTAAAAGCTGGTTGGAGATATTTTTTTTGTATTTAAATTCATTTCCTGAGCTCATTTCTTGTGAGAAAAACTTTTCCCAATAATTTTTCTGCAAAATGTAACAGTTTTTAGTATTCGGCGGTTGGTATTCGAGTGGAAAAATATATTTTCCTCCTCAGTGGAAGCTTTTGCCTTTGACAGCCCGGAGAATCGCAATCGCATTTTTTATTTGGCCGTTAAATTTGAAATTCAAACTAAATTTAATTTTTAGACTTTTTTCTGAGAAAAGGGGGTCCGCGTTTGGTTCGTAGAAGATTTCCTTTGAAACGGTGGGAAGCGAGGCTTATTGCTTACACATTACACACGTCTCCGTTTCCTTCAAATTTGACATGTACTCCGCCATCTTCATTTTTTGCGGCCGCTCTGCAAGTTTGCCAGGTGTAATGGTTTGTAGAGACGGGTAGTTACCTGTGCCCACTGTATTGGTGGAAAAGCATTTGTTCACAATAGCAGACATCTGTCTGCCTGTCTATGATGTCTGGTTTGTTCAACTCATCGAAGAGGTGGAACTTCAAGATGCCAGGTACATTGTTTTTAATTTTTTTTTCATTTGGTTTCCATGCATATCGAACTACATCAAATCGTTTCAACCTTGACAGTGGTTTCCTCCTGGTTATTTGAGAACTTTTATGCCACTATACCACCAAAGAATGTGAGTGGTGTGGACCAATAAGTTTTGACCTCGGTGATATACCTCACTACTATCCGACTTTTACATTTTTAGCAGGCGCTTTTACAAGCCTTTTGCATCTGCTGATTACCGTGGTTTCTTGAATTAAGCATAACATCCACAAAAACACCACACCGATTTGCATTTCAAAGCGTCGTGGTTTGGATTTTCAAAGTTTTTGTCGCTTACGTAGTTCAGTCTTCTGTGTATAACCATTGAGTTCATACGAATTCTTTTGCTTTGGTATTCTGGGTTGCTGTTGGCCAATGACCACGTTATCATGCTCGAAGCTTTCTAGAAAAGAGTGAATTGCTTCACATAGGAGCTTCTCATCTTCTTGGCTGCCTGTAGCTGAAGATTGTTCTAAACTCTTTTGGCCACAATACAACAGTTTCTAGGTTTTGAAGTAAAGAATGTGGATCTCTCCATGGAAGGAGAGGTGCCCTCCATCAATAATGCTTACATCTGAGAACCTTTAACTCTGTCTGTCCCCTCTGTCTACCACAAACCATAAATTCATTGCAGAGCCTTACGAAAAAGGACACACACCACAAAAAGGAGTCCCCACTCGTAGAGCGATTTAGCAGAGACAAAACAGTCTCTCACCCACTACCCATCGGTCAGAAAAATGAATACATAACCCCATAATGTCGCCCGACAAGGACACAGCCAAGGACCAAGTTCACCCTCTCATTTTCGGCTGAAGGATCCTCTAGGATGCCTATTAAAACTTTTGTTGCACCCTCTGGCTCCCAAGGTGATGGATATATTTAGAAAAAAAAAAAAAAAAAACCTTTATTACGAGTTTTATCTCTCATGCCGGTTCGGCTTGTGGTCCTGTGTGTGCCAGTCGCACGCAGCAGCTGATAAGGAGCCAATCTTAATTGAATTTTCACAAGAGCAGCTTAATCCAATTCGTTCGTTTGTATTTGTGCGCACACAAGGAATTAATCCAACGAGATTGTGTGGCAACACGCTCATCTCTAGCATTAGAAACTTTTCATCTTCCAGATACACACCGATGCGAAGTTTGTGTAATTATTCATTCCACTGTTCCCTGGGGGAGGTGTGGCCCCGATGTGTATGTGTGTTTCCTTTTTTTTTTTACAAACAAACAACTTTACACGGGGAATTACAACAAAAGAATGTTTCATGATTGGAGCAGGACTCGGGGAGAGCAGTCGTGCGGGAAGGAGACCTTCCTTTGAACTGTTGTTTGTTTTTTTTCCTTTTTTTTTTTTTTGAAGAAATAATTTCATTTTTGAGTGGAATTCCACGTGAATTTAATCTGAGTTACGGTGGGAGCATTCGTAAGTGCACTCAGGACTTCCTGGATCCATTTTACACGTAAACCTTTGTGATTGTGTTGAATCTGTTGCGCGGAAGCATGCATTTCTCGGAATTAGGAGAGGGTTCCAATCTTTAATGTAGAATCTTACAGGGAAAGTGGCAATAAGCACTTGATCCTTCTTTGTAATCCACATGGCGGAGCCAATTTGTCGACAACGAAGCCGAGGTTTTGTGAGAGGTGAGGGCTGAGTTGGATCAATTTGCGGAACTCTAGCCACTTTACAGGTTTCTGTGGATGCAAAACTGTTGCACAATTATTTTGTCGCTCATACAAGAGCACTGAAAACTTTTGGTCTTGGTCTTGAATTAATTGACTACAGCCTATAACGCGACATTTAATAGACACGTTGACGATGAGTAAAAGCCTTGAATTTGGGCCTACGGAGCTTCGATAACTCGATAACAAAGTGCGATCTGTGAAACCACCTATGATTTACTTCGAACGAAGCATTTGTTCTCTGACAAGTTGGTTAGGTATAGCAGACAGACAAACCAAAATTTGCATGCCAAACTCCTCCCAGACCAGAACGAAACAACTCCTAGGACTGAGATTCGAATGGTCGCTGGCTTCCTTACGGGACACTGCCGAGTCAAAATGACTATGGGAATAGTAAAGGGTTTTCCAATAGCGACGGCTAGATGTTAAAATTGAATAAAACAAGTTGTGAGATAGCAACGAATTTTTTAGTCTATTTGAAAGGCCTATCAATGGCATTATGTGTGGAATACGACATCGTTCAAATGGCCGCTGCGGCTTTGCAGTGTGACGCGCATCCGAGAGGTCCAATTTTCGACGACTCTGGTGCATAGATCAAGCTGAATTTGAGCGATGGCGCCGGTTATGTTGAATTTGAGGGCACTGGTCGTTTGTGGCTTATTGGCATAGACTTGCGACTTAAGGAAACCCCACAAGAAAAAGTCTGACGGGGTCAAATCGCACGATCTCGGTGGCCAGTTCACGTCGCCTCTGCGTATGATAACCATGCCCACACATCGCTCGTGCAGAATGTCCATTCTGGCATCAGCTGTGTGGCACGTAGCGCCTTCCTGTTGGAACCACATGTCAATCGCCTGCATATTATCCAAATTGGGCCAAAAACAATTGGTTATCATCGATCGGTAGCCCTCTTCGTTGATGATGATGGCAATGTCATCGTCATTTTCGACCGAAGAAGTAGGGACCGACCAATGATCCATCGACCCACAATCCTCACCAAAAATTGACTTTCTGCGGATGCATTGCTACTTGGTGGACCTCGTGTGGATTGGCATAGTCCCAAATCCGGCAATATTGCTTGTTGACGTACCCGTCCATCTAAAAATGGGCCTCGTCGAAGATGATTTTTCTTGCTGATATCGGGTTCCGCTTCCAACTGCTCCAAAACCTAGTCAGTGAATACACGGCCTTGCCTGTGGTCGTTTTCCTTCAGCTCCTGGGTCAGATTGGATTTTGTACGGATGTTGGCCCAAGTCCAGACGCGAAATTCGCCAAGTTGATGTCTGCGAAAGGCCGAGTTTTTGTACGTGGCGTGGAATTGACTGCCTTGGGTTCTCCTGCACGCTCTCACGAACAGCGGCGATGCTTTCGGCTGATCTTGACTGATTGTTCACTGAACCGGTCGACTCGAATTTGGCCACCATACGTTGAATAGTAGACTGGGAAGAACGACCTTGTAAGCTGTAAAATGGGAGCAACGCGCGCATCGTTGTCACAACAGAACACTTATTTTGATAATGAAGTTTTTTTTAGTCGCACGAATTGGTCGCCGTGGCTCAGTGATTAGTGTGTTACAACCATATCCACCGAACATTTTTCACGGTACTACCTCTCGTCGGCGAATGACAAGCTTCCGGGAGTATAATCTGTCACGAAAAAGCGTCTCAATTCGCAGTTCGGAGTCGGCAACAACATGAATGGTTGCGGGAAGCTAGGTCTTGGCTCATCCCGAACTATCGCGCCTGTTATTTAAGTATCGCTCGACGCCATAGTGATTTGTCTTTAGTGTTTAGTGACAAATAAAATTCGGGAAAACCAACAACAGATAAAACAACATGGCCGCCATGATCTGTCAAAATCTACCCGTCCCTTTTGGAAAACCTTTACAAGACAACACATGGAGAATGTGCAACGAAGACGAAGAATCAGCAGAACATATTTTGTGTCACTGTAACTGTTTAATCAAAAAACGTCAAACGGCAAATTCTTCCTCGAACCGAACGATATATCTGCCAGCTTGCCCAAAGACATCTCCTGATTCATCTCGAATTCAGGCATCATGAGCGAGCTCTAGTTGGAGTCGGTGGCGGCAGTGATAAGGTGACACCTCTACTGAAATTTAAATCTTAATCTTAGTTGGAGCAGGTAGCCAATAACTGTGACGAAATGGTTTCCGCAGAAGCAATCTGAATCCATAAAGAATTGCATTAGATCTGCAAGTGATAGCTTCGTCAGTCTGTGCGAATTCTCAAGGAATTGCGCCCCTAAAACACAAAGGCATTGTCTTTGAAATGCATGACCATCGTCTCCGAACAGCACTGCGATCGCATTGCAACTGTCATTTATATTTTCGGTCTTCTTCGTCTCTGGAGGTTCAATAAAGGTCGCCATGCGGCAGGTAGAACTTCCTGGTCCTCATGTCAATAGCACAGTGTTCTGTCTGTCAGAACTCCTTGTAGCAGTCGGATGTTTTGTCAGCTGAAAATTGGCAAGCAATTCCCCGAAGATAGAGTCCATCTGGCTTCTATTTTCACTGGGCTTAGCGGAGTTTGTTTTAATCCCACCAGCTGTCGCAATTTTCTCTGTTCAGATATTTTCCCCATTTTCCTGTCTTCTCAACAAAGGCTACAAAATAAAAAACCTCATCCTTTTCGGACGTTATTAAGTCCGTGACGTCAGTCGGTTGCTTTTGTTACTCCCATCTGCATGTCAATATATAAAAATTGAGCACGATAACCACCCCCCTCTTATCTGGCCAATGGGATCATCTATCGTCTACTTTCGTTTAAAGCGCGCAGTGTCCTATAAAATAAATGGAAGTCCGTTGTAAAATGGCATCGTTAAAACGAATATGCTCCACCACCGAAAGCCATTCACAAATATCTCCTGGAACGGGGTATAGAAAAATAACATCGAAGCCTTCGGTTGGAGGGTGGCATTGTATCAGTCATAGCACGTACAATGTCCATGGAAATAAGTTAACTTCTGCTGTGGACATAAAGATATCCAATGTAACTTTGGCATGAACGGAAGAGTGATGCAAATGAAAGGCACGAAATGCGACCGAAGGGGAAATTTGAAATAGTTACAGTTGTTGAGCATCACAGAGGGGAGAGTTTTCAGAACACGGCGCGTGCTGACTTCGATGAATTTCTTGTATGTGGCTTAGCCTTTGGCGGAATTTTGGAGTAAATTTTTTTCGAAAATAATTGGAAAATTTCTACAAACATAGTTGTGGTTGATTGAAAATGAGTTTTGTTTGTTTGTAACGCAATCACACAGAATCCACTGAATCGATTTTGATAAAATTCACTCAGGCTGTGGGGGAGTGGTTGTGTGGTGGTTTTGCAATATTTTTTTTAGTGAATGTGCCACTTTGGCGTAGGAATGTCGAGCAATTTAAGAAAGGTGCGTTGAAATAAGATTTTAATGGAAAACCACAGAGACATCCTCGCTGTTGCATGGTTTAACTAGTCAGGTGGGGGTAGTTCTTGTCTCCACTTACTTATGGAGAAGAGGTATTAGGTCCTTTCAATTCTTTCACGATATTAAAACCGCTTGTGTGTGGGGCTATTGATTCATCGTGTGCTGTATTGGTGTGCATTGCGGCACTTCCTAGACGGAAAAGTAGCTAGGGAGTTATTGTCAAAGTTATAGCTCTTGTCAGCCACATCGCTTGCTTGGTCTATAAGCATCCCCCATCCTGATGATGCCAGAATGCTCTTTGAAAGATTTGTAGCTCGCCGCTGACTCCAATCCTCTTCACTTCTAGATGCAATGGTAAAAGGTTCAGTATCGCTTCTATGGCTGCTGTTAGTGTAGTTGCTAGCGATATTCAGTCATTTGTCATTTTGAGATTTTTCCTCTGCTGCATAGAGGCAGGGCCGCACTGAACCATACTCTCGGTGTCGGTCACAAGTCACCATCCATGCTGGTTTTGTATGGCACACTTTGTTTAAAGTGTTATGCACTTCATCTGGAAAATCCGACACCCAGTTTAAATTGTCAGCATTTTCCAAGAAAATGTTCTTCTCCATTTTGGAAAATGTTCACTTCATCATTCATCCATCAAGGTACCGTACCCGAGTCCTTTTCGTCATGTCAACTTTCAAATAAATTTCCAATAAATTTCCGCAAGTACTTATCGCTTTTTACCAGCTCAACTAGTTGAATGATTCGATTTGTCCATCATCGACCACATCCCACACACACACACACACACCTGCGTTGGGTCCCTCTATCAAGCCACAGGATTCAATGGACAGCCCAATATTCTCTGACAAACAATAAACTTTTTAATTCCTTTACTCCTCACGTTGAGTGCAGTGAATCCTTGAAGAATTCTTCGAAAACATTTTGTGAACAAGGAAATTTCTGCAAGTTTTACTTCTTGGTTGTACACTTCGAGTGGAAAACTTGAAGCGGATTGTTCACTTCAAGTTTCGTCCTTTGAATGTTTTTTAAATGCTTTTCGGAGGAAGTTTCCTTTTTTTTTTCATTCTGATTTTAAGAGAAGGTTGCTTTTAATTAAATTTGATGGAGTAACGATTGTTTGTGTGTGTGTGTGGGTGTGTGTTGTGAAGTGGCAACGGTTACTGTCGAAGGATAAAGGAAATTGCATTGGACGACGACGACTACAAAGTAAGAATCAACAAATATTTGTAATGGAAGTTTGCTGGCGAATCTGTTTTCCCTACCTAACGAGCTCTGAACCGGTAGGGAATGTGTGAAAAGGGTCTTTGTTTGGGTGGAAGTACACAGTCTTTCATCCTTGTCGAAGGGAGGAATCCTTTACTTTGTGTTATGTCTGTGTAGTTGTTCTTTACTTCTGTTGCTCTGTTAATCAACCTGTAGATGGATACATATTTGAAGAATATCTCTGGGATTATGTGCAGGATATACAGATGACAGATGGAAATGCTGCCGGTTGCAACTGAGGGTGTTTCCTTTGAATTCAGTTGAAGGGTAGAGGGTTTGTTCGTAAGAAATTTCAATAAATTGAAGGAAGTCACTGTCTTTTGACAGAACACCTTCACCGCATAAGCTTACTTGACAGCGTCTGTCTTGGGCAATCCAGGAAGTGTCCAAAATGTTGGTAAAATTACGTCTACTCCTGACTACGCCTAAGATAGAAGAGCAGCGAAGTTCCTAAGCTGTTGAAAGACTTTCTGAGCTACTTGCACTGAAAAAAAAGGACAAGGATCATTTTGATCGGTTGATCGGTTTGAGAAACGACTTGTTAATCTACCCTCATCCCAGGAAGACCTGCAGAGTATATCATTGATTTCCTTGCTAGAGACATTTTCTTGTATCTAAGAGGGCAAAATCTACTGAGGTATTCAGACTCAGATTGACCAAATTTCCTTTGTTTCTTCATATTTTCGAAAAAAAAATCGAATACGTCATAAGTACGTGCTTTAGTGATGAATTTAGGTCAACAGTCTCACCACAGTCGAACCAAATGAAAGTGTTTTACACGGTTGTCGTCCTCTTCACAGACGTTTAAGATAGGAGTTTTGCCCAAAGCACTTCGGTGTTTGTTGGTAGTTAAAATTGGGCTAGGAAATATATTCCTAGTAACACCAGGCACACGAACGTCCCATCGTGAACCCTAGGAGGGTCCTCAAAGGAACCGAAACTTCAGCGCTCATTCCTTAAAGTTTTTTTATTTCCCTGCTAAACTTAAGAATTCTTTTATGGTTGAGAGAACCTAATTCCTTCGAGTTCCTAAAAAACTTGGTTTCTATCGCCTTTGAGCTGTTCTTTCGCAATCACATAGAATGTTAGCAATATATTCTGTGACGCATAAGTCGTCGCAGTATCTACACACCTCCGATTCTGTGAGTCCTAGTCTCCTAGCGTACTTTTTTCAAAAGGCAATGTCCAGATAGGATTCCTACAGCTATTCTTAGGTTCGATATTTCTAACTTAAGAATTTCCCTCGTCCTTTTCTTTATCGAACGCCGGCTGTAGGGCTTTAGATACCCTGTGTTCTCCTATATTCGATTATCTGTGGTCAGCCTGTCTAGTTATATTGTCTTAGAGCCTCGCCTTAACCGCATAGGACAGCGGTGTGACGACTACCGGGGTAATTCTCTGCTGTCTCTAGCTAGTTGATCGGCATGTTCATTTCCCTCTATACCACAACTACCAGGCACCCAACATATTTTTACTCGGTTTCGTGCGCTTAATGCTTTAAGGTTTAAGCATTGTGTGACAGTTGACTACTTGTCTGCCTGACTATCGATGTATATGGCGATGTTCTTGTCGAACACAGTAGTTCTGCAGCTTTAAGCACAGCTAGAACCTCTACTTGGAACACACTGCATGTATCCGGAAGTCTTTAGTTCTGGCTCGAAACAGAAGATGCCAGATACCTTTCCGTAAAGGGTTTCAGAGCCATCCACGTACATGACTGTTTCTTCAGGCTGTCTTCTTACGTCGCTTTGCCATACCACCCTTTTGGAGTGCGTGATCGTATGCGGCGTATCGAAGTTTAGTCAGGAAGGATGCTATTTGTACCAGGAGGATAGCATTCTTCCCGTATCCGGTTGATAGGCCCGAGAAAGTAGAGCAGTGACCCATACAATACCTTTCAAAGGAGCTCAATTTTTTGAGCCTGAACACACTCATGCCCGCCTGACGTTTTATCTGTAAATCCAACGGAAGGAGCCGGAAAAACGTGACCCCAGAAAAAAAATCCATGGATTTCCTACAGATATGCGCCTGCGTTTGACTTGTCTTTCTGGAAGGTATTACTGCATCTTATTGTATTCACTTGAAATGCAACCATCAATGAAAACCCTAATCGAGGACGTTGACCAAATCACTTTAGTCATGCCACCATCAATTGTATACACTGGAAATTCAATGCCCTTACTGCGGGCTTTGGCGAACTCAACTTACTTTTTCTAACTTCGTAGTGTTCACTTAAAATCCAATCGTCAATGAACTCTAAGCTAAGGACGTTAAACCCATCGACGTCAAACCCATCGTGTGTTCAGATCTTGAGAAATCTTTTTCCAGATTTTTTGCACGCTAGAGATATCGTTTTTATATCAACCTGTTCTGTCCTGAGATACAAAAAAGATTCAGTGATTGCAACCTTCTAGAGGCTTTACTCTGTAGTGTATCTCGTGTGGAAGAAGTAAAGCATTTTCATTGGATTATGGGGGTCGCCGTGACCCAGTGCTTAGCATGTTAGCCTAGTAGGTAAGATACGATTGTCAAGGCTCAGCAGTATCATTTTCAAATTAACCTCGGCCGTCCTCTGCTGCGCCGTCCCACCGGGTAGCCTTGAAGAGGAAAGGTTTGTGTTCATCTGCTATTATTTATGGTGTCACTGATGCGTGTGAGGAATGCTAAGAGTCCTGCAACACCATCCTGCTTTTGAGATGAAGTTGTGAAGTGTAGGTAGCACGATTGACATCCGAATGGTTGTTAGAGGGTACTTCACAAAGTCTACTCTTATATCTTCTCAAGAAGTGAAGCGCTGCAGATTCAAGTCGTCTCGTCTTCGATGCCAGTAAATGAGTGTAGAAGAGTTTTCTCGAGCGTCATTATAGTGGTGGGCCATGACGAACCATATTCTTTCTCCTGTAGGCCATAGCTTTGTGTGGCACAAATATTATTGAAACAACGTAGACTCCTAAATTTGTACTAGGAACGAGCGGATCTCAAAGAGATTAGATTTCCATGGTTAGAATCCGTGTTGAGTGGAAGGCGAGTGCTGGAAGTCTGACTCTCGCTATCTAGCTGTTACCAACAAAAGTATTCGGAGGAATCAAAAACTATGTAGATGCTTTCGCTAAAGAAATTCAATTCATCAGCGATAGGCTGGAGGGGTTCATCTAACGAGAAAAAAGTAAGGATTTGGGTTGCACTCTTCTTAACGAGGATCGATGCCATAAACATGATGAAACAGCTGAATGCTGTCCAAACATCTATGAAAGACTTCACAACTTTAGATCTCTAACGATCTAGATCTCTGCTAGGCACCCAAATGGGTCCATTCTTACCCAAGACCACTAGCGTGACCGACAAAGAGAGAGCATGCACTAGGCTAGACCTGTTTAAGTGAGGTTCTCTGTTGCCTAGGTAGGTAGAGGTGGATGTTTAAGGAACTTAATTAGGACTAAGGCGCTATTTTAATTCCATAGCTCATGTGGCCTGACGTTTATATGATTTTTAGTGAGGTTAAGTATGATCAGTGATCCTCATATCCATCTGGTAGAGTTGAGGAAAAGCATCAATTTCTCAGTTCTTTCGTCCCAGATCTTCTTAATGTTGTCAAACAATGGTTTACCTACTGCTTGTTGTCTGGCTCTAGTCAGGAATACCAAGCTTCACCGCATGTTGACCAAATGGCCAGTGACTAGTACTTATCGCGGGATTCGCTCTTCTCGTACGTTGGCCACCTCACTTTGAATACGATGCGGAGTATTTGCTATGTTCCATCTAAAGTTGGCCAGCGATAGGAAGTGTAAATGTATATTGGCGTTGACAGTGCTCAATGGAATATCGAGTAAGCTTTCGTCAAGGGTTGAGCATCGCTTCGCAGGTTAGTCGCCGCGCTGGTTTCCTGCAATGTCCCTGTGACCCGAGACTCACAGGAAACTCTGAACTGGGACCAAATCGTCTCTTCCGTGATCGTACATTTCGTCACGTATTAACGAGCATTCTGGGGCCAATCCATCTAGTATTTACATGACGAGTTATGTGATCATAGAAGAGATGACTTGGGCCCTGGTTGCCTAGGTACTCCAGTTCATTTTGGCATTCTTCCACTGCCTTGAAGGATATCGAGGCCGAACAAATGGCTTTGATAATGGTTTGTCTATCGACTACGATATGCCTGAATGTTGGACCATTTTTAGGAGAAAAGAGGTACAGAAGGGCGTCTATAGTATCAGTCAGGCATGATCGTAGAGCTACCGGTCGTGCTGTTATTTGCACTCTTTTCAGGTTAGAGATTGTATCATCTTACTCAGTGCGGGCCATCAGACTTGTGATCCGTAGGTGGGAATTGGTCATACAAAGCCTGTGCATCCAGAAGGTCATCTTTGTATGGATACTACATTTTTTGCCAAAGATTCTGCTACTAACGAAGAGGGCTGTACAAGCTTTGTTTACCCGGTTTTCTATATTTTGTTTCCACCTTAGCTGAAGGAGAGTGGCAGAGGTTGTACAGGAGTGGGAGGGTGATGTCAGGTACTTCGTAGTCTACAAAGGTTCGGGTAACATGTCATCTCCTGGTGAAACCTCTCTTCTTCAGGCGCCCTGAGAAACAGATGATCATTCTGATAGCCTCTGAATAAAACAAGTTACTTTAGGGTTAGCATCTCTCTGAGACGTGTAGTGCTAAAGAGAACCAACTGCTCCATAAAGATAACAATAATAGTTGCAACTCTGGAACACACAGGATCAGTCACTAGTTCAGGGCTTCACCGAACAATATTTGAACCAAATAGAGTAATTTACTTCTAACACGTCGACATTTGCTCAGGTCGTCAAAGAGATACGCCTCCAAATGCAGCAAAACAGGCGATTCCAAAACGACGAGCTGTTAGAGACACTGCCTGTATCCTCTTTAAAACATCACCATCAATGCCTCTCTCCTAAGCATTTTAGAATCCAATTTTCCGTCACAACTGTGTATCAGGCTCCGCTTAATGGCGGTGAGACTGCGGCCTAATGGACAATTGCGTGGCATTCGCGATCTAATCTCAATCCCATGCTCATTTTGGAAAAGGTTCAAAAGGTTTCTACGCAGCTCCCAGCGACTATCTCATATCCCGGTAAATTTAGGAACTTCTCCGTTCTGGTAATCAACCCCATCTGCTGCAGTCTAATTTCCCATTCAAGGCACGATACTGATCTAAAGCATTCACCCAATCGAAGTCCTTTTTTTTGTGTTGTGTTGTGCTGCCGTGTGCCGATGCCGACAAACAAAGGAATTCACATCACATCCCTACTGGAAATTATCTTTCCTTTCAACATCAGGGCCATCTACTCCTCCTCCTTTGGCTGCTCCTCCCTCATCCCTGTGTAGATACAATTTTGTGTTTAAAATTTAATCAGAAGGAAATTTAAGTAGATCTTGGGAAATTTTTACTTCATCCGATTACCATAAATTTTTGTTTTGTTCCTCCTTTCTCAGGCCGCGTGTCCCGGCTGCCTCCGCGTTGATTTTTTATATTTTTTTGTTACACAAGGCACAGACACACACACACAGTGCAAACACAAATATATCGAGAACAGAACATTTTTTTGGTCGGGATATGCTAAACACCTTGAGCGGAGCGGATAATGTCGGAACGGAACGGTTACTTTTTTTTTCCCTTTTTCTGTTTTCTTTGATTTGTCCTCGGTAAGAACAGTTTGGGGAGAGGGAGACTGTATGAGATGGGATGTATGGGAGTGCAGTAGCTGTGTGTACCTTTAAATTTTTTACTTTCGATTGTGGAAATTGGGTGATGGAGCGGAATGCCGAGTGAACATCTTGAATCTCTTAATTTTCGGTCGGATGGAGTTGATGGAGGTATCCGGAGTCCTTTGGAATTTTGCCGTACATCCTGATATGAATACATTAGAAGGGATAACTGAAGCTTATTTTCGGTGTTTTCATTGCTGACTTGTTAGATCAACAGTGGCATTTGGTTATGAATTCTGTGGCATGTGGGATTGGAAAAGGATTGCTTTCATTATGTCTGAGTAATGGGAAGTGTCTGCTCTAGGGAGAGATGTGTCAAGAAAGGAATTTTTTACGGGGAGAGAAATGTTGAGGTTGGTATCATGAAAGACATGTTCTTGCAAGGAGAGATTTTCCTTGTGTCGGAAAACTTAGTTTGCGGAATTCGTGCTGTTCTCGAAACAGAGATACGGTCTGCCTTGACGACTGAAATCTGGAGGGTTCCTCTTGGCATTGTTATGCACTCGCTTTATGTGGCCGAATGTGCTTTGTCTTCTCGGGCATAATACATAGGGCTTATGGTTGTACCTTCTCCTTCATACGCCATCCTCGCATATGGGAAAGAATATTCAACGAAGGATTTTTCTTTCTAAAAAATTTTGCTTATCGCCCATCATTCGGCTTCGTATAGCATGCACTTCGCCTTCTAAGTTAGGAGTTTTGAACCGTTTTGTTTCGTGAACCGTGGGTTCCTCGGCTTGGTCGAATCTCTCCATAGGTGTCATTCATGGAGTTGATGTAAACTTCAAGGCAGATGAACTCCTGAAACTTCTTTGGAATGACTGTTGTGGACAGATGCTGTCTTCATAAAATTATTTCCAAAATTTCTATCATTGTCTTCCTCCACACATTCGCACAGTACCTGAAGTTTCCGCGGTCTGTGGACAACGCAGCTATCGTCAGTATGTCACAATTCGCTCGAATTATCGAAGTGACAGGCTCCAAGATAGAGCTTTATTTTTCTTTGGGATAGTGCTGGACAGGTGTTGGAGACAGTGAACAGTCTTTGCAATTCCTGCAGAAGTCATTTGAGGAAGCCCATCCTACTTGCAAGGAGGGAAATGGGTATCCGGTAAGAAAATTGATTATGGTACTTTTTCCTAACCTTTTAAGTGACGTTAGGTTAGGGAGTAAGGTTATGCAGCCAGCGCTTGCATAAGACACTAGACACCATAGTGGATCCATCGCGATCCTGATATGAATACCATGTGAAACCATAAAAAGAAGGCAACACCTAAACCATTTCCTAAAACCGCTTGATTTCCCTGCAGAGTTTCCGTGTGTTGCCGCTCTTCACCTAGCCTGGCCAGTTCTTCGGCCCTTTCGTTTCTCTTTCAAACCTTTTAAGCAAGAACAGATTTTTAGATCAGCCTTTGTCGTGCAGTCAAAACCGTTGAGTGTGAAGAGCCTTAAGCCTGTGCCAAATCATGGCATGTGGTCATGTTCCTCCATCTTTGGTTTGCCTTGCTAGCTCCGCTAATGCATATTCGCGCGAATGTTACTCCGAAAAGTTATAGCGTAAGGCTTTATCTGAGGCCGTCCAACAGATGGTCATACCATACGTGAGTATAGGTCTGAAATAAGGACCTGTACAGCCAGAGTTTGTGCCCACTTCTTACTAATGGCTTTTTGCAGTAGTTACCCGATACAGTGGCTTTTTTAACGCGTCCAAGGGTGTTGCCTTTCCAGTGTAATTTGCTGGTTAGAATGAGACCCTGAAATTTGGGAGTGTTAGCAAAACTCAGGCGGGTGCTGCTTAAAGAAGAAGGATCTAATGAATGAATCTTATACTTACTGGTAAAGAGGACTAGTTTGGTTTTTTTCGGGATTAATTCCCAAAGCGCTTTTTTCTCCCCATCTTGCGAGAATCTAAAGAGCGTTTTAAAAAAAAATCACAAAGGGTGCTCGGGTATTTACTGGAGAAAGCAATCGCAACATCATCTGCATAAGCAATCACTACGCATCCAGCCCTTGGCAGGTCGAGGAGCAGTTGATTAACCGCCACAATCCAAAAAACGGAAGCCAGAACTCCGCCTCGTAGCGTATCGCAACTCATAGTTCTGTGGTCGAGAGCAATGTTTTTTTTGTCAGATTTGGAAACTCTGGAGCGTTCAGACGCAACTGGTCCATTGTATTAAAAATAAAAAGCAGAACCCAGTTTTTACCCATTTTACTAGAATTTCTTCAATTTTCGTAGGAAGCTGCTTACAGTATCAGCACCGAAAATCTACCACTTGATTCGCGCAAAGGCAGGACCATCGAAAGGGATATGATTCGAAGTATCGTCACCCTCTCCACAGGGGTCGCAGACAGTGGTGTCACTTAAGCCTAACATACTTAGATACTTAGAAAAAGCGAAGTGTCCCGTAAGAATGCCCATAAGTTGTCTACACTCTTTTCTGCTAAGTGACAGCAAGAATGCCTCTGTTTTCTTGCAGGCGTTCGGGAGCATTCGTTTAGTCTGCCTGCATCCTGGACAGCCGTGGCATACACAATTGTGTTTGAAGGAAACCCAATCGTCAATGAAGGCCCTGACCGAGGACGCGGAAAGACCCAACGCTAGTTCAGGTCCTGAGAAAATATTCTCTGAGCCTTGTCTAGCAATCTAAACAGAGATCTCATTTCCAGAGATCCCAGTGTGACCTGTGACCCAGACAAGAGTCAAAGAGCTCAGGCTTGCAACCGAATTCAGAGAGTTCTTGCATTCTCGCACTATTTTCGAATTGGTTAAAGGGTTGGGCAAGGCCTTAAGCGTAGCCTGGCTATCGCTACAGACGCAGCGACCCTTCCACCTATTCTTACGAACATAGTCCGTGGCCATTAGGACAGCATAGGTCTCTGCTTGAAAAACAGAGGCATACTTGCCCAACAAGTTGTGAAGTCTGGTGTTATCGTTCTCCACGAAGACACCAGCATCGAACCCATGACTGGTTTTGAAGCCATCCGTGAAGATTCGATTACAGCCTCGTCCAGGCTCAGACTCTGGCCGGAAGGCAAGGAAAGTCGACTTTAAATTTCCACGGCAACCGAAGTTCAGGTGTCATTGCATCAGACGGCATGTCCATGGAACTAGGGTCGTAGGAAAAGTTTCGCGCAAGGTCATTAAAACTCCAGTGCGGATGATACCAAAAGACGATATATTTCTTTGATTGTACAGCCCATGATATAAATATCAAGGGGGGGTAGATCAAGCAGAGCGTCTAGGGCCAGGCGTAGTCGGAAAAGCTCACGTACAACCGAGACAAGGCGTTCTTTGAAGTTTAGTGCAGTAGGCAGTCACATGCTTACGCGAAAACTCCATCCACCAAACAACCGAGGCATATGCCAGAAACGTCGTCTTATCATAGCCATATAGATCTAAAGAACCTTTTGCAGTGATAAGCCCCATGTCTTGCCAAAAGCACCCTTACGCTGCCCAACTTGCTACTATTTGTTTTGCCTTTGAGCATTTTCCCAATCAAAAGTCCGATCAATGATTTAACTCCCAGATTAATAAATGCATCAGTGACCGTTTCTCAAACGATCCTCGATTTCCTCTGCACTTGTCCTGCCCTATACCAAAGTAGAAAGCTCTATATAGGAGGCTTTGACTCACTTTGACAATTTGGGCGAATTATAGCATACTGATGGCTGAGACTTGAACCCACGCCGCTCACACAGCAGTCCAACGCTCTAGCCATTGAGCCACCACTGCCAAGATTGTTAAGGTGTCTTTCTATTGCGTGTACCACCTAAGTTGAGGTCTTTTTTACTGCGTTGTTTTTCAGTTTTTCATGGAACCATGCTCTTCTTCTTGAGAAGAAACATTCAAGTGATCCAGCGCTGCGTGAATACAGCTCTTATTTGCCTTCTGCCATATAGAAGAACATGATTATGCAGCTTCGACACCATTTTCCCGAAGTTTACCATAGTTCAGCCCCAACCATCGGCACAACCAGATTCTAGAAAAAAATCCACCTGTCACAACAAATAAGTTATTCATTGAGCCTGTCAATTTGATTACGTATACGCCACCATGCTTTTCCGCTTAGATTCCCTCAGCTACCTCAGCTGGGTGCTCAAGTTTCCCTAATTAATTCAGTTTTTTTTCTCTTGCCAGGGCCTTCTTGTCGCCGTTTACTCCTTGCTGCGTTATGAATCATCATGCCTTTTCCCTCAGCGAAAAGGGGGGGCGAAAAAAACTAATTAAAGCCTAGGCAAAGCAACTACACGGAAGAAAATCAATTTTTTTTCTTTCCCTCTCCCAACTGCATTCGTGAAATGATGATGTATGGCCCACACCCACCCATGTATGCCCGGCGAGAGTGTGCCCACTCGAGAAGGTCCTTAAATGAAAGCGAGTTAATGTAATACTTTATTTCGCCTTTTATTTGCTTGGCGGCGCTGTATCCCCGTGCATGATGTGTGCGTGGGTGTAGCTATGAATAACTCAATTTATCATCTGAATTGTCCTGGTAATTGAATTGAAAGCATAATGAGTGGGTTAAAGTAGTCATCCTTGGGGCTATTCATTCATATTCGTAATACCTGAGGACACTTATGGAGTAATTGGAAGATAGGGGTTCCTTTGATTCTTATGCTATGAAAGATGGTGTAACATTTCACTTGAATTTTAGTCATAGGGGTTAAATGGAGACTAGAAGAGATATCAAAGTAGGCGATAGATCTTCAATCGGTAGGATATAGAACTTGGCTTGACGGGCCATAGACCTTCTTTTATTGAGATCGGATGTCGTTCAACACAGCACAAAGTCATGGAAAAGCTGTCCTGTAACTTCAAACTTGGCATGAGTGTGCCTTTGACGACGTCAAAGGAACTCGAGGGAAGGCGTTAAGGAGCTTTGGTCGGAACTGCGCCCCTCTAAGATACAGTTCAAGCCTAGATATATTGATTGCGGAGATGTAAGCGTACTGTGACCTTTGTTTAATCTTTTGTTCTCCTCCGACTTGGAAGTTGTTGCAAGGAAAAACCTTATCAAAGCCACATCTTCTTAGGAAGGTAGGTAGATAGAGGTGGTGGTTCAATTGAACCAAATTAGCACTAGAATTTGCCTTTTTTGTACCACGACTCGTGTGACCTATCGTATCATAGGTCGGCCATATCTTCCTTAATATGGCGCAGTTGTTTAATCCCCTCCATTGGAGGTTGGCCTTCTGCAGGGAGTATGAGTGGATTTGTCCCTTAACCGCTCCTAGCGGGGTGTGGATCCTTGTTGCGAGTGAACTGTGTAGAGCTGACCCCTGCCTGGCCAGCTCAGCTGCATGCTCGCTACCTTTTATGTCACTGTGCTCTGGAACCCAGAGCAGTGTGACGCTGAACCGTTCGCCCAAGCGGGCAAGCTCGTTACGGCTCTCTAGCACCAGTTTGGAGGATATGGTAGCCGAGTCAATGGCTTTGATAGCGGCTTGGCTATCTATGAGGATAGCAATGTTTTGTTTGGGTGATTTGTCATGCCCAAGTTACGTGCAAGCCTCTTGGATTGCCAGTAGTTCCGCCTGGAAAACGCTTCTTCCACTGTGCTCTGGTTGGGAATCCAACGTGGAAGTTTTTCCTAAAGTTACGTTTCGGTGTAATGTAGTCGGTTGGAAAAGTGAGGATGCCGTTTGGTAGCGTGTCCAGGATGTTGCAGTCCAGCACCCAGATTGTTTCTTGTGTGTAAGTCAAGAGTGAGAAGATGCAGGAGCACAATACTCACTGTTCTTTGGAGCCTTTTAAGTTTTGTAAGGTTGTAGCCCTTGTTCAGCGCAGGCACCATACTGGCGACCCGTATATATCTAGCGCTGGAGGATAGTATGAGTGGTGGACCATTAAGACGGGGAAGGGTGATGTCAGGTACTTTGGTTTTGGTAGTTAATAGCATCTTAGGAAACTTTGAATACCGCTGGAGTCTTCTAGTAAAGAGCATGTCCCCAATCCCCTTCGGGTAGGCGTTAGAATTTACCCGAGGTAGGCATGCCTGTCGTAAGAGGCGACTAAAATCCACGTCTTGACTGTGACGTTTTAGTATGTCGGGTAAACCTTGTGGATTTATCAATCCAGGTGGTACTCGCGAAAGCGCAAATCCACCCGTGGTCTTTTCGACCATGGTCTAGGCACGGATTCTGGAGGCGTCAACCAACATACTCCCTGGCTTCGCCTCTTTAGGCGATGATAAAAGTACGGGTACGCTCGCATCTGAAAAGTCCTGCAGTTCACTCTCTGATTCGTTCGTGAGGATGAACTGAAAAGAAGGAGAAAGTGTCAGAAAGGTTTTACCAGGTACGCTTAATCTCCTTCATAGTTGCGTCTGCGTGCACCAGTATAGCATTTCCAAACCCGACAAAAAAAAGAGCATGGTTCACCTAAATGGCATGACTGTTTGGATTTATTAGAGAGATGACTTTTAACACTTCACATTTTCTTTCTCACATAAGATGTTCAAGAAGCTATGAAATACAACATAATCTCCATTATGGGCGGACGAACGATAAACCATAGGACGAACTCAGAAAAATCCGTCAAACTTAATGACCATCACCCACTTCCTCTCCATAGCGAGAACAGTGCCTATCTTCCACCTCTTACCAACTGAAGTTTTTCTCTTTTTTTTTTCTTAAATGTTCACGAAAGAAAGGATAACTACTGTTGACAGTAAATTCTTCATAATGGCAAATGTGATTTATGAGTTCTTCTCTCATTACTTTCAGGGCTAAGGTATGACTGTAACTCTTGGCATTTGTGAGCCTACAGCTAACTTCTTCCCCCTTACATCGTCAAGGACAGACAATTGGCATTCCAGTTGGCTCAGATCACGTTCCATCAATCAAATTGTGTTACAGTTATTTCCTTTTGCCAAACTGTACACGAAAGGCAGAGAGGCACCCTGATTTACGAAAGGATAACATTGAATCCTTTGTGTGATGTCAGGTCCTTGTGCTACGAACAGGTGAGAGGTAATTAGAAATTCTCATACCGCATCTTGATGGTTGGTCAACCGTTAAGCAATTTAGGTCTCATGATCATGTGGGAACATCCTTGTTGGCTTCGATTCAGGCACTGTGTGTGCGTTGATATATCGAGAACTTTGTTTAATTTGAGTTCCGGTTTGTAATGTTGCGTTCGCCTGTCAGAACGCAATTTAGGTGCGGAAGGTTGGCATAAACGTTCTTAGAAATAGACTCGTGTGAGAATGTGTTTTTAAATTATTGCCGTAGGGCGAGGGCCATCATTATCTTCAGTCGATTAAGTATTGAGTTTGACAAGAAAGAATGAGGCAGTTTCACTAGGTTTTGAGAGCTAGGTGTGGTGCAGGACATTTGCATCAAGTTAAATTGTTGTTTTGTGTTCTAATTCAAGTTTCCTTCAACTCTGCACTGCACAAGCCGTTGGAACCTTGCATAGGCACCAATAGCCCAGAGTCCATCGGTAGTGCCGGATTCTTACCGGGTAAAATACTTTGCCATCCGGAGTAGTCACATGCTTACGTTCAAAGAGATACTCTCTATAGAAGCCATGACCCGTTGTGCAAACGCTTTTTTCTCCATGCTTCCAATTTATTCAAGTATTGGTCGATGCGTCTTTCATCTTTTGGGGGATTTGACGTATTATTGTTGCCAGACCAGCTTTACTGTGGCTTGCACCTTCCACCTTTACCTTAACCTTCAACGGAGTCCGAGGCTCTCGGTAGAGTTTTTGGCAGTTCAAGACTGTTGGTTAGTTCTTCGCGTCCGATGATAGGAATGGGTGCCACTCACAATTGTGTTAATAGAAAACCCAATCGTCAATTGAGTCTCTAACTGATGACGCAGGAAAACCAAATGCATATTCAAGTCTTAAGAAATCATTTTCTGAGCCTTGTGAAGCAATCTCAGAGATCCAAGTTTGACCTAGAACTCATAAAAGAGTCGAAGAGTTCAGTCTTGCGACAAAATTCAGAGAGTTCTTGCATTCTCGAACTTTTTTAGAACTTGTCACATTGCTCAACCCTTGGAGCAAGGCCTTAAGCAGAGCCTGGCTATCGCTACAGACACAGATGCTCCAAACCCCTCATGGCTACGATAGTATAATTCTTTGCTTGGAAAACAGAGGCCAACTTATCTTACGAGTACCGAAGTCTAGTGTTGTCGCATGACTGGTCTTGGAGCCATCCGTGAGGAGTCGATTACAGCTTAGACCTGGCTCAGACTATGGCCTAAGGCAATCTTTATCGCAAAGAAATCCAACTATCACAGCAACCGAAGTTCCGTGATGATTGCATCAGGTGCCATATCCATGGAACTGGGCTGTAGGATAAGTGCTGCGAAGGGTTATCAAAACTCCAATGCGAATGATACCAAAAGGAGCCCCGTCTAAGACGATAAATTGCTTTGATAGTACAACCCATGATATAAGTTTGTATCAAGCAGAGCATCTAGAGTAGCGCCAGGTGTACTCGAAGAAGGTCCTATGCAGCCGAGGGAAGTCAAATGCAGAAGGCATTCACACACTTACGCAAAAGCCCCCTCTAACAAACAAACAAGCTAGAAACAGTCTTATCATAGTCGCATAGATCTAAAGGACTTTTATCGGTGATAAGCACCATGTTTTGCCTTAAGCACTAGAAAACTGACGGCACCTTCAATGTTTTCGACTTCACGTGCCTACACATATTTTTACTTCCCACCTAGGTAGGGGAAGTAATCGTTTGCATCCATTTTCGAAATGATGTCTGTGTGTGTGATCATATTTTTCGCCTTCGATATCTGGAGAACGAAACAACGTAGAACCATGCGGTTTTTTTTGTTTTATTTGTCAGCGTGAAACTTAGAGCTGATAAGCTTTTGAGCACAATCAGTCCAGCAGATGCTAAGGAAATTTAAGAAATGTTTTTTTTTTTCGAGTTCGCGCAACAACTCTTTGTGGATATCTGGAGAACGAAACAACGTAGAACCATGCGGTTTTTTTTGTTTTATTTGTCAGCGTGAAACTTAGAGCTGATAAGCTTTTGAGCACAATCAGTCCAGCAGATGCTAAGGATATCTTTGTGGATATCTGGAGAACGAAACAACGTCGGACCATGCGGTTTTTATTGTTTTCCTAGATATTTGGCTTCATCGGAGATTTGGATAGTGATGCCCAGTCAGACCGGCAACAGTTGCTCTTCTCTTAAAGTGAACCACCTCAGTTTTCAGGGGGTTGACCGGAAGTCCTCTTTTGGTGCACTATTTATCGACCATGTCTAAAATCATCTGCGCGATTTCACAGACCAACTAGGCATGACCCGACAACAGTTTCTAATTGCATTCCCCTGTCTGAAGTTCGAAGCACCATTCGGTCACTATTTACTATTCTCTTCTATAAGACACCCCGATACTCATGGTTGGGATTTTTCATACTCTTGCTGATTCTTTTTAATCATTCTCCACAGGCAATCCATTCAACAGTCGGGGTTTTCTTTTTGAATTATTTGTAGGTTTTTGGGCGGGTATACCCTGTTTGTTCTAAAATATAATTGACCCACCATTCGTCCCTGCTTATTGTGTCGACCCTTCCCGTCTGCCTAAACTCTTCGAAAAGCTTGGGCTCCATTTAACGAGTTCCCCATGAAAACTGCAATAAATTCAATCCACTGACCCGTGACATTTGTCAAACTTCATAAATTTCTCGAAAAATAAAACCGACTCCCAACAATAGAAACCCACGCTGGCTTCAATTGAAAGCGCTGCGTCACTAAACTCTCTCCCCAGTCATAAGTGATTGGTGTCAATCTAAAGAGCACTTCAACCTGAAGACGACACTTAATTTGAAAAATCATCCAACAAACCCCTTGTAAGTACTCATCTCGAATGCAGATAAATGCGGTCAGCCCATCTGCACATCGCCCACATCCTGCCTCATGCCAAGAGTATTGCTTTCCTCCAATCAACGGTCCATAAATTTCCCAATAAAACTTTCCAATTACAAATGAATGACTCAATTAAAGTTTCGCTTTCAAAATTTATTCAACACTCCTCCGGTTGGTGTGCATCTGGAGGGCTGCGGCCTTTATTCGAGATAGCAACCCCTGCATCCCTCACAGATGTAAGGACTCAAAGTTATTTGCATATCGGGGTGCATCCATTTAACACCAGATTCAGAGAAACTGCAGTCGCAGCAGAAAGTATAAACACAATTTAATTGTTCCACATCTTCTCCAAGCCCGGTTGTGTTAGACAGAGTTGCGCGCATGAAGGACCACATTCGACGCAGGCAACCTGCTCCCAGCAGGAGCACTCAATGAAATTTAATTAACTCAATTTTACACAATGATGAATTTGAATACGTTAATTTCTTTCCCCAGTTTGTGGTGAATTGCTTTGTGCGGCTGCGAAGGCGGAGGGGGTGGGCCCTGCGGCCAGGTTTCCAAAGGGTTAATTGGGGATTTATGCGGATTTAACGAGTCAGTTTTGGGGGTTCCCTTCGGAGGCCTGAGCTGGGTGTGTTATGGATGTGTCTGAAAAGTCTTATTCGTGTGCGGTGGCCCACCGGAGTGACCTGCAATTGTGAATGAGATAAATGACTTGGAAGCCTTGGGAGTGTGTGTGGTGTAAGTGATGGAGTTTCTAATAATATTCCGAATGTCTGCCTATTCATCAAGATGTACATGAGTGTGAGCCACAACCAGTTCATTGCGATTCATCAAATCGGGGGGGAGAGGAAGGGAGGTGAAGTTTGAAATGGGAATTTGGTTACTAATTGAATGATTGAAAGATATTGTGTGAGGATTGTGGAAGGATATCGTTGCAAGATGCATAAATTGGGGAGAAGAGACGGCCTTCCAAGATTCCGATGGCTACCAAATTGGCATCTCAAATTTCTATGAAGAACGTTTACTCTTATCAATTTTCGTATCCAGTTTGTTGGGTACTGATATTTGAAGTGAAACGCTGCCGCAAAGTCGATTAGTCTGGACAGAGTATTCGCGGCTTTGACGCTATGAAGACTGTGGGTTGAAGACGGGCTAGGAAGCACTTTGCCCAGACCAGAGTACAGGGTTTACTGCAAAAAACCTTAAAATATGAGACACATACCATGCCCTTAACCTAACTTCAAGGTGGTGTAGGACGAAGGGCCTGACCATAAATCCCGGAAAAATGTGTTCTTGTACCTTTTTCCAGAAAGAGGAAACACAACCTCAAAAACACTCCTATTGATCTGTCCAAAATCCTACAAACCACAACGCAGGAAAATCTGAGCAAAGTTTATCGCTTATCCTGCGTAGGAATCACCGGGGCTATGAAAACGTGCCCAACGGCTACTATAAGAGCAATGCTTTTTCTAAGGCTGCTTCAGATACTGAACCTTAGAGTCGGTGACTTTGCAGGTCATCTGAGAATACTAGAATACATTCATCGTGACCAAATTCCAGATTCCAGATACCATACTCAAGAGATGAGATTATGGTCGCCGTGGCTCAGTGGTAAGTGCGTTGGACTGCTGACCAAGCTGCGTGGGCTCAAGCGACAGCCGTGTCCACGAACAGAACATTTTTCAAAGAACTAGATGGTTCAAAATTGAACCCAGCACAGGTACTGGGGTTTATGGTTCCAGTTTCCAACCTGCCTGCGGAGAAGAACCCGAGGAACTCGCATCTACATCTTTTCAGACAGCCAAGCAGCACTGACTTACTTAAGGTGGCGCTACAGTCCGGAGTGGACCTGGGCCTTAACCAACAAGGGTCTCCAGCCAGCTCAATCTTTAGTCAGCTGTCTCCAGTTTCGCACCCCAAGTTGGTTTAGGTCCCCTTCCACGTGCGGGCGCCACCTGAGTCGCGGTCTTACTCTACTGCGCCGTTCCACGTATGTGGATTCGAAGATTTTCCGGGCCGGAGCATTGGTGTCCATCTGCTCTACATGTCCATCTGCTCTACATGACCCAGCCACCTCAGTCGTTTGATCTTCACTCTTTTGACCAGGTCGATGTTGCTGTACATCACGTACAGCTCGACGTTGTATCTCCTCCTCCACTCCCCGTCTATGCAGACGGGACCAAAGATCACTCGAAATATTTTCGTCTCGAAAAAGCCAAGAGCGATCTCATCCAACTTTTGACAAAGTCCATGCCTTTGTGCCGTAGAGCAGGACTGGGACGATTAAGGTCTTCTACAAGATGACTTTAGTCGTTCGAGAGAGGGCTGTGCTACTCAATTGCCTTCTTAGCCCAAAGAAACAGCGATTGACAAGAGTTATTCTTCGTTTGATCTTAGCGCTGGTGTTGTTGTCTAGATTGATAGCGGAGCCTAGGTAGACAAAGTCCTTAACTACCTCGAAGTTATAACTGTATATAGTGACGTTCTGTCCGAGACGTCGGTGTTGGGAATCCTTTCTTGTTGACAGCATATACTTTGTTTTGCCCTCATTGACCGCTAAACCCATCTTCGCCGCCTCCGTCTCGATACTCACAAACGCACCAGTGACATCACGCTGCGTTCTTTCGATTATGTCAATATCGTCGGCGTATGCGAGTAATTGGACAGACTTTTGAAAGATTGTGCCTCTGGTGTTGGCGCGTGAGTTTTGCACAACTCTTTCAAAAACGATGTTGAAGAATTCGCGTGACAGCGCGTTGCCTTGCCTAAATCCTTTCTTGACATCAAAGGTCTCGGTGAGGTCTTGACCGACCTCGATGGAGGAACGTGCATTCTCCATCGTCATCCTGCACAGACGGACGAGTTTGGCAGGGATGCCAATACTAGACATGGCTCTGCATACTTCGTCTCTATAGATGCTGTCATACGCGGCCTTAAAATCGATGAAGAGGTGGTGGGTATCGATTTGAAGTTCCTGGATTTTTTCCAAGATCTGCCGCATTGTGAATATTTGGTCGATAGTGGACTTTCCTGGCCTAAAACCACACTGATATGGACCGATCAGGTTGTTGACGAACGGCTTCAGGCGCTCACACAACACGGCAGATAACACCTTGTTCGCGATGTTAAGAAGACCGATCCCTCTGTAGTTGGCGCAGTTCAGAGGGTCTCCTTTCTTGAGGATCGGGGAAACAATGCTGAGGTTATGTTCATCGGGCATGCTTTCCTCCGACCATATTTTAGGGATGAGTTGAAGCATGCTCCTTACTACGTCATCGCCTGCCGCTTTGAAAAGCTCGGCACCTAGGGCGTTAGAACCAGTAGTTTTGTTGGACTTAAACTTAGATAAGGCTATCTTCACTTCGCCCAGGTCGGGTGGATGGAATTGTTGGTCCTCATCGTCCAGGTTGAATGGTTCATTCTGCCTGACAGCGGGATTTGATTCGTCGTCGCCGTTAAACAGCCGGCAGAAGTAGTTCTTCCATATCCTCAGCATTGATTGCGATTTTACTACGATGTTCCCTCGTTCATCCTTTTACCCTTTGTAAAACTTCCTAACCTCATTCCTGCAGTAACATCTCTCTATTTCCTCGATCGCGTGGTTCTCAATGTTTTTCCTCCTGAAAAGCCGGTGTTTATCTCTCCTTTTTCTGCTCGAAAGTCTTGCATCGTTAAACAAGGTTACCGTAGTCTGGATCCCAGGACATGAAGTCTTCGAGGGTAACGAACGGGCTGACTGCCTGGCGAGCAGAGGTGTTTGCCGCCCTCATGTTGGTCCCGAACCCAGTTTTGGGATACCAAGAGTGCCTACTCAAAGATAACACGATGGGAGATCAACAGACACGCCGACTACTACGCCAACCTTCAGAGTCTTATACAAGCGAAAAGTTCATCAACCCCAATCCATACAAGGCCAAAACTTTACTTGATCTTTCCAAGGACGAGTTAAGGCTCTTAATGGGACATTGTCCACTCAGATACCATCTGCATAAAATAAAAGCATCACATACCGAAATTTGCCGGCTCTATGGAGGACAGAAAGAGGCCGCTCAACATATTCGTTGCGTATGTCCAGGAGCCGCAATGAAAAGATTACAACACTCGACGCGAGTCTCGGTATACCCAGAGAAAATTTAGGAAATCGAACCTAGGGCTTATGAAAAGTCTCAATATAACATCTGGTTAAACCATATGGGCCACCACAATAGACCTCATAGGTCGCAATGCGCATTTAGGGCCCCTAATTGAAGGCGGAGAAGGGTGACTGATTCAATCAATTACAAAAGTGGGTATCTCCATCCGGAGTCAGAATTACAAATCTACGGTTTCCTCCCAGTGTAGAGAGAAGGTCATAAATACAATGGCAAAACTTCGACTGTATTCAGGCCGATAGTGACAAAAGGAAGGGTACAGTCGAACCTTAGTACCTTTATACTGAAAGAATCGAACAAATTTGCAATGACAAAGTTCCCGTTTACCGGCAGATTAAAGGGAAACTACGCAGCAAAGTTCCATCAGCTCTTAAGCCCCTTTCAACTAATTGCAATCTCTCAGCCCAGTCTTTGAATAAAAAAATGCGGACCCGTTTCGCCCAGCAATTTGCTCCATAAAACGGGACTAATTTCTTATAAAGTACAATTCGCTCGATTGTATTTCATTCAATGTATAGCCCATGTCCTTTTTGTTCCATTTCTTCAAAACAACCATTTTGCTTCATTTGAATGAGAGGAGAGCTACCCTTTCCATTATCTCCTGCTAACTGCTAAACAAGGACATTTGCAACGTTGTTACGTTTTCTCCTTTCAATTTTTTTTCTCCTTTTTTTGAAAGGAAAAAGGAATTCTAATATAAAAAAAATCGATTGACCCACATTTACTCTCGCAAACAAACTCACCAAACATCGTGCAGGCCAGCACCAGCACCCATTCTCAGTGCCAGTCAACCCACCACCATCCGGCACTCATTTTATCATCGGCTGCAGTTGCCATACCTTTGAAACTATTTCACTCGATGTAACTTTCGGTGGGTTGATGCCACCCTGTCTCCCTCATTCGGTGGAAAGTGCATTTTCATTTGATTTGGAGTTTTGCCGGTTAATTTTGATTGTAATTCACCCCGTGCTTGCCAGCCACCCCCCGCAAACCACCGCACGTTTGCTAATTAATTCGCTAAATTCCATCCGCTGGCCACGACGGGAAATGGAAAAACCGCCAACGCAGTCGTTTTCGGCTCTGGCGAAAGGAACGCGGCTCGAAAAGAGCGAAATTATTGAGTGGGGAAGCGGAGGAAGGGCTCCCATTGCATATTGGCATCCTTGGAGGGCGATCGGTAACTTTGAGGAGTCCTTCAATTTCCAAGGGAAGCAGTCGAAATGGAAACGAATTTAATTTGACGAGCATTTCCGCTCGTCGCAGGAAGTTAATTTCCCGCCAAAGAAGAAAAACGCCCGACTCTCCCGAGGGATGAGAGGCTTTAGCATTCGTTAGGCGCTTCTGTGCGCGCCTCTCGTTACAGAGGGGACAGTTTAACGCCCATCCAGACAGGCAGAGGGGTTAGTTTACCCAGAACGGAAATGAAAATCGATATTAATGGCGTCCGTTTTCGTATTTAACTCGGAGTGCTTGCTGTTTCTTCGGCTTTCTTCTGTTTGCCGGGTTCTCACCTTTAATTATAAAATCGATGGTTACAACGTTTGTGCGGCTGTTGGTGATATGCGGGACACACGTGGAAATACCTAGACTGAGTTCAGTTCAGTTGCTTGGGGTTAAATGCTGAAAGCGGTTACGTGCCTTGGGTCGGCGGGGTTTTGCCTTTTGTTTGAATTGCATGACCAGGTCGGGGGTAATTTTTCACAACCTACTTACCTACTTTAATGGACGGCATGCAATACTTTTCGTGGAGTGAACTGTGATTATACTGCTAGTGGGTGTTTGCATATCCACGTTTGCAAAGTTGAACAATGTCTGGGCCTGGAAATCGATTGGCAGCGACACGTGACCTCGAAGTCAAAGACCTCTTTTGTGCATTTTTTTAAGCCAAGGTTGTCATAAGACTGTATCTATCCACTGGCAGATTTCTGAACTCCTTTTGTCTTTCCACAAAGGAATGCAGTTCTTCACATGCTCGTCTTTCGAATCAAGCGTCGATCGACAAATTTTTCAGATTTGCAATCGATTTTCCAATCCACTCATGCTGATTTGCCAAAGAGCTTCTTAAACGATTTCAAAGATGAAGTCTGTAAAGACTTTTTAAGGCGGTATCAACATTTTGAAGGAAAAAGTGGTGGATCAACCCCAGATTCAGTGTATTTGGTTACCTTCACTCCAACTAATAGTGGATCTGCTCCTAAATCTCTTTAGCTAGCACGACCTTTAGCAAGATATTTTCATCACCGCGTGACAAATCGAGTAAAATTCGCCAGGCGGTTCAGTTTGCGGTTGAAAGTTACTTGAACAATAGACTATTGGCATACCTGGTCACCCTCTGTTTGAGTGACACTGCAACTCATGATGGTTCTTCTCCTAAATCAACAAGTCTCTCCAGACTCCAAGTTCGGCACGGAACCAGATGTTTCCAGGCGCCTTCATGTGGAGCGGGGATCTCGGAAATAGATTCCTGGCTTCTTCGGATAATTATATATAGAATTACTTTCTAAGAGGAAAGTTTTGAACAAGGTTGAGGGCATGGAGGAACCTCCGGTTAGTACTTGCGCATGCATCCTGTAGAGCTTACTGAAACACTATCTCATATGTAGGCACGCAGCAAATAGAGTATTCCTCCGCGCATATTCACCTAACTTTTTAAAAAGAAAATTTCATCTTGGGACCTTCTGCTTCAACATGACTGAAGATCTTGCACGTGTGGACCTCAAAAACAAGCTGCATTACACGCAAGGCTTGATATAATTCTGTGATTAGATCGATCAAACGGTATCAAGATCCTCGTGCCTCACAAGTCTAAAATGGTTTATCTCGTACCTTTGGTCGAATAATCGGTAATGTCACATCGTTCTCTATTTTCTTCTTACATGGAAGGTGTTTCTATTACTAGTGTCCTTAACTGACTCCATGGACTTTACTGTCACTGCCAAAGGCTACTTTTTCGAAAATTCCTATTAATTCGACGACCAAAGGTTTTAGACGTATTAGGAAGCTGAGAATTTTGTTATTAATGCAGCTAAGTCGCCTTGTTATGTAATAGACCGGATAAGGTCACACCCACGCTTTGAAGCAACAACTTAACCTAGCTTTGCGTTAAGCTCCAGTTGCTTCTAACTCATTCTAGAAATTGGTTGTCATCCAGAGCAAGACGATTAGAATTCCTGCCTTTGGATTTGGCGCCATTCACCTTCTCAGTCCTTGGTTTGGAAACCAAGAGTTCCAGTGATCTTAACAGAGCTCTAGACAGTGACAGATATCTAAAAAGGGTAGTGGAAAATAGTTTCCCTCTTGTTGTTCGCAGCTGGCCAGTGATATGTACTAGCTCCCACAATTCTATAGCCTTCTAACTGAGTCAACCACTAGCTTGGTGTTATTATTTCTCAGCCAATCTCATAGTGGCTCGGTTTATAAAGCACCTTAACTGTGTTAAAGGCTCGCCGTGGCTCAGTAATTAGTGCGTTGGGCTGCTGTGCGAGCTGCGTCGGTTCAAGCCCCAGCCATATCCACCAAACGTTCTACGCGGCACCACCTCTCGTCGGGTCAGTTCATCTTCCAGTGTTACAGTGCTCTTATCTGTCAGCCAAAGTGTCCAAAAGCAAAGCTGAGCTAATTAGTATGGTGTGTATAGCTCTTAACGCCGAGAGGCGTTAATTCATAAACTTCGAAGTAGTGAGTGTTGGTTGGCGCATATGGTGACATTCATTACAAGAACGATCTGTGCTCTCACTCCCATAAATCTCAGCTGAAACTGAAACGTAGATTTATATTCAAGGTTTTGCAGGATATACAGCAGGTTAGTGGAAAGTTCAAGTGTTTTTTGCTCTTCCGAGACTGCTGTCGGTGAAATTTACCAATTCCTTTAGAATTGCCCTCACCATCTAATTTTTTTAAGAATCTGCTCTTAAGGCTGACACTGCGACCTACCAAGATCTATCCTGTCTCCGGTCTACTTAATCTAATAGGTCTACATACTCCCTTCCTAATGAAGGTGAACATGTCGCTAGTAGCCGAGCTTCTAAACTCTGCTAAATGATGGAATTCCCTATGAAAGATCCGTCTAAGTAGTCAGTATAGTGCCGGACTTAGTCTTAGGCCGTAATGGCTGGTTAGGAAGCCCACTAGCTTTCTCATGTTGTTTCTGTCAGGTTTAGAACTTCCTTGTAAGAAAGGTTTTGATGAGTCTCTTGGATAGCCTAAGCTCGGACCCATTTTCTCAAATGGGCTAGGTAAAGTTGGTCTTCCCAATTATTTAACAAAGATGTGACAGTCGCCCTATTAACATCCTAGAAGGGTTCCGGTCTCAAAAGCGCGGAAGCCGAACAGACCCTAGCCAGCTCATCCGACGTTTATGTCGGCAAAGGTTAAGGCGGAGTATCAGAATTTACGTGTATGTGCATACACATATCACCCTCTCCGCTCGGGTTAGGCAATATTCTTGGCGGAGGACGCCTAGCACACCTCTGTGTCCAGGAATCCAGTTTAAACGTAGATTCTTCCCTTTTAAGTAAAACAGGACGTGTCGCGCTCTTCGAAGTGACTTTTAACTGCTTTAGGGAATGAATTTATGATTTGGACTTTCCATAGACTAAACAGGCACTTCTGAAGCTTGCCTCGTTGATGAGTCACGTCGGGTTGGGTATATAACGAACTCTTTCCAAGCTAATAATTCACTTTGCCTTTCACCTGACTAAGAGAATCACACCGCACGAGTACATAACATAGACTTGACGTTAACTTTTTCGCAAGAGGTTATGTCACACTGCACCTATAGATTCTTTCAACTTATGCTTTCGTGACAGTTTCTGAAACTGTCTTCTCTTTCGATTCCATGCACTTGCATCCACTCGAAGTTGAAAGGCTTTACCTGCAAATACGTCAGTTATTTTCTCTATTAGCTGCAACCATTTGTGGTTTTGCTTTGAAGTTCTTGGCGAAGGGTAAATGGCACTTAGTCTAGTTGTGTTTGGAAATTTATTTTATGCAACGCATTTGTGGGGAAACTACTGAAGTGTGTTGTGGGGTTACCAAAGTCTAGAATTGTCAATATGTACAAACGAGTTGCCTCAAAGGTAAAAACTGACTGATGACCACTGAGACGCAGAGGCCTACGTAGGACATCATTTTTTATATCCTTCCAGGTTTTGCTGCATTGCATCTTCTATTCTGCATAGTAAGTATGTTTTTCCAAGGGTCAGTGTTCTGCATCGCCATCGGTCAATTTCTATGTCAATTCCTTGAACCTTTACTGAAGTTTTTTAACACAAAGGCTCGATACCATTGTTGAATTAATTTATTCTTGTTGATGGCCTGTGATTGTGAAGGATATGACGCGTGGTTACGACAAGGTCTTAGCTCATCCCGAGCTGTCGCGCCAGCTATTTATTTTTATTTTTAAGCTGGTGCGACAGCTCTGGATGAGGCATAAGCTTCTCGCAACCTCTCATGTTGTGCATGCTACATTTTTCGCACGAATGGATGGGACCTACAGTTTATTGCCGACTCCGAACGGCGAACTGAGAAGCTTTTTCATAACTTATTATACTTCTGGAAGCTTGTCATTCCCCGACGTTAGGTGGAGCCGCGAAAAATGTTCGGTGTTCCTGGCTGGGGCTTGAACCCACGCCGCTTGGTCAGCAGTCCAACGCACTTACCACTGAGCCACTGTTTAATCGCATAAATCTTAGTTCGAAAAACTTTGCAGCAGCCCTCCAACTCGTCCAGTCGGTGTGAGTGATGGATAGTGCTGCTCAGAAGACTCTTACTTTGGTTCCTTTCTTTATCAATATGTTTCCCTTTAATGACAGTTTCTTGCCTTTCTTGTATGAACACTTAAAAACTCTTATTGAAGGCCTACTATGGTTTCTTGTTATCTTTGTGGGACATAAGCCTTTGGTGCGAGAACATTTTTTCTTCCACAAGCGAAGGGTGGGCACTTTTTTCAAGAGATTTGTAATGAGTTGATCTGGGCCTGACCAACTACTACCCCTGGAAGTAGTGACTTCCCACCAGCTTCGGGGAATTCTTAATCGAACTTATGACCTTATAGTGGTCTAGCTGTGAATGATAAAAGCGAGTTGTCGCTTGTTTGGATGCATCTGCGGTCCCACAAAGCTAGCGTATTGGCAGTAGTTTCACCTCAAAGACACCGAGCATTTGTCGGATTTTAACATTTGTCAACCCCGTATTTATTTGTCATTTTATCCTTGTCCCAGTTCACTCTGGACGGTTTACGCCGAAATTTTTTAATGGAATTCAGTGTGGAGTAGGGTAGTCGGTCGGATTCATTTGGAGATCTTTTGGAACTTGCGTGTTTCTGACTGCACTCCACTGCAGTATGTGACATGAACACATTCATAATTTCAGTCGGTCAAAACCAGGTGGTCATCTCCTTTTGAAATCTGTGTAGGTCCTAGGTTTAACAAATACATTTCTTTTGCGAGTTCCAGGAAAAGATCCACGTCAGTGTGATGCGCTTTTAAAGTGCGACCTGGAGCAGGTTTGTTTCGCTGTGCTGTGCATTCGAGACGTGCCAAATACCTTTTTAGAACAGGCAACAGACTGAGTGGAATTGGACGTATGTATATTGTGAGGTAGTTTCGACAACGTCGTTAGTGAATGGTCTGGGTGCTGTGTGTTGGCGTCTAAGTTGCTTTCGTGGCTTTGAAGCACTTTGCAAGTGCTGCGAAGTTTTTTTTTTTTTTATAATCCACGCGCGGATTATTATTATATGAATACCCTTATAATGTTATACACGCACCGTGAGCGAGGTACAGTGGCTTGAAACTCAGGTATCGTTAAGTTTTTCATTGGCGTCCAAGGGTGGTGTCCAGGCTAGCTGGGGACATTCGTGGTGTTTTTGTCATTGCTTAATTCACAGGAATTTTTTCGAATCCCCTGATGTCATACTCAGTGTTCGCTCAATCAACTCTTCAAGCCAAGACACTCTACTGCCAGTGTTATGCCTTCGCAGTAATTGAGTGGTTTTCCTAGTCCTTAAACAAGGCAGAATAGCAACATATAAGCAAGAATTCCAAGAAAAAACGTAACAAACCTGACTAGCTCTTGTAAAATTTGAAAAAGGTTACTTTAGCTATGCGTGCCTGCATGGGAAGACTGGCATAGAAACGCTCTCATCTCAGAGGATGAGATTGCGGTTTGGACGGATGATTCAAAAACCACCAACGGAACGCGTTCCGGGATTTACTCCCAAGAGACGTCCTCGAAGTATCCATAAAACGCCCGTATACTTCTAGCGTATTCCAAATAGAGGTTCTGGCCGTGCTTATAGCTGCGGAGTCACTAGGGAGAATCCAATGTCGTCAGATCTGCACGTCAGAAGGCGTTGTGCGCGCAGAATCGAGTAAGACTTTGTTGGGTGCCGGGTCATTGTGGCATTGAGGGAAACGAAAGGGTTTGGTTTCACAGGGATCGCGATGGGCCTAGTGTCTAATGCAAGCGCTGGCTGCATAACCCTACTCTACCTAACCTAACCTTACCTATCCCTGCATGCATTTATGGTCTGAGGACGACTTACAGAACTGATTTGAAGCCCAGTTTGTGTCGAAAAATGTCAGCGGGTTCAGTGGCTTAGAAATTATAAGTAAAAGAAGGACAAATTCTCTTTTCATCCATTTTCCACTTGCCTTGCAGCCCTTAAAAGATTCAAATTTTACGACAACCCCAATCACATTACACTACAGAGGGTGACTTTCCCTGTTCAAGTCGTCAATCAATCACACTTCGCTTTGAAATTAATTTTAAAATAAAAAATGTTAATCCCTTTCCTTTGCTTTTCACATTTCAGACGAAACGATTATAAAATGCCTACGCCAGGTGAAATTTCCATCAGTCTTCTTCTCCAGCCACAGCACTGTGGATACACCACTACTACTACTGCCATCGGCCACCTTGGAAACGGAAGCGGTGCTCGTTATTTTCGCACCGAATTAATCCAAAATTAACAGAATACTCACACATGACAAGATAAAAAGGGATCCTTTCCCTCCATAAATAATTACGATGATGATGTTGATGACGCAGATGATCCTGTGTGCGGTACAATTTGTTCTGCTGTAATCATAACTCCTCTCACCTGGAATGTATCTGTGTATCTTGATGTGAAAGCACAAATGAATGAATTGAATTGAAATTGAAATGCCTTTTCGTTGAAGGTCTATCCCAGGATGTGTGTTTAAAATTTTGATAAAAAAAAAAACAAAAAGAAAAAAAAATGTTTTTCCACCCAACAAAGGACGAATGGTGAAGTTTTACGGAAACACAGCGTGTCTTAATCAATTTTTCAGTTTGAATGTGTGTATATCGTGCGCAATAAGAGTGTGTTGACTATTTTGCATTAAAAATGCCGGGCGGACGAAGAGGATTAGTTGCACCGCAAAATACATTTTTGGAAAACATCATCAGACGATCCAATTCACAACGTGAGTACCCATACAATTTTTATTTTTTTTTAAATTTTTTATTGCTGATGTATTTTTGTTATAACATTTTCAGTAATTAGAAAATTGATAGTTTACGGGTGCCAAAAAAAAGTTTGGACTTTGGAATTATGTGTGGAATACAAGAAGAACTGAAATACAAATCGAACATCGCATGACTTGGTATGGTAGGGTATATGAGGGTGAGCGGAAGGCTCTTCATCTAGGCCTCTGTCGGGCCCGTTGTTTTCCCCTTTTTGAATCTTCGAAACTGCAGGGATAGGTTTGGCTTGGGACGTATGTTGTATGTGGAAACAGCAAACGTCGATTCCTTTGTCCTCAAGATGTTTCAGGTCCGGTATCTACATGGACCCCAGGGTCCTCTGTCGCATTCTCGCTAAGGCTGGGCAATGGCATAGGAAGTTTTCGAGGTCTTCTTCTTCTTCCTCGCAGTTCCTACATGTTTCTGCGTCAGAGAGACCCATTCTATCCATGTGTTTGTTGAGGTTAATGTGTCCTGTGATGAGTCCCACCGTCAGCCTCGATTGCTCTCTGCTTGAACCTAGAGCCTTCCTAGTGAGCAGATTGCTAGGTTTACCCACGAGTGATCTAGCCACTGCGCGTCGGGAGGTTTGCCCAGTGATTCTCGAAATCCCTTTGCATCCTCTCGTTGGTTGCTGTTTTAATTATTGTTAGTGCGACTCCCACTGTGTTCTCGGCGGTTGGCTCTATTGCGTGCGCCCCTTCTCTTGCCAGTTCATCGGCTTTCTCGTTCCTCGTGACACCTTCGTGACCCGGTACCCAGACAAGGCCGACGTCTTTGTGCCTGGCAAGCCTATTGAGTTTGTCTTTGCATTCCTTGAGATGTTGGATTTGCGATGGGTTTAAGTTCTATTTTCCTACTTTGGGTGTGGTGTTCCAAGAGAACTCCAGGTCTCTTCAAAATGACAATGACTTCTGCTTGGAATACTGTGACGAAAGGATCTAGATGAATCGCAAGTTCTACCGGTGGGTTATGACAATATACGCCAGCGCCGGAGTTGTCTGCGTTGTTGGAGCCGTCCGAAAATACCGTTATCCCGTCATGGTTTCTTGCTTCGTTGGTTCGAGCCCAAGAATCCCTTGAAGGAAATTCAGTTTTAAAATTATTCACAAAGCTGGTTTGCTTGTCTTCAATAATTTTTCGGTGCCCTTGCCGCTGAGGGCCCTGCCAGTCTCTTTGCTTCGAATCGCATGACTTAGTATTACCTTCTGTAAGAAGAGGGCATGCCTATCACAGTTATGGTTGTAGGTACATCTCCGTTAGCCCCAATTTTTCTCTCAGTAGAAGCACCTCCCATTCCATGTCGACAAACAATTTGAGTCTTTAAAATACCAGCCCCACCATCTGTGTCTCCTTTCGCTCGGCAAAACATTCCAAACCGCCTGCGGTTTGACAATGTACGTGTACGTTGAAAAAATACGAAACAAAGGAATAATTTAGGCCCGCCAACCGGTTCTTTTTTTTGTTCCAAATTACTCGGCGAGCTTCTCATTGTGTATTCGCCTGCATATCTCCGAGACAATTATTTCAAATGTACTCACCACCGATTCTACAACACTTATCCTCATTTCCACCAGCACAGCACTCGCCTCCTTGCTTAGCCTACACCACTGCATGACAATACAATGCGGTACAACACATTTCATGCCGTGTGTAACCACCTATTTTTCAAGTTACACTGCCGCTGCAGGTGGCTCAACCCACCCCCTCACCACGGGCACTCGCACATACAGCGTTAGATTCCCATTGTGTTCGCGCTAGAGGATAATCACTTACAAAACAAAAAAAAAAACCAGCAAGGACTATAGTTTCACAATCATTTTTAACTGCACGTCATTACATTATACGAGCGCGGTTGCTGTGTAAGGATGAGCATTCCCTCAAAAACTGGAACGTCATCATATTCGGAATGGGGAACTGAGAGTACACAAACCATAAGGACACTCGAGTATCAAATTAACTGGCACAACTCTCCCTGCACCCACTCCAACTCAAACTTGCAGGATAAGAGAGAAAAAAAAAGGAAATTTGTTTCTGCTCCTCGTTCCTAATTTAAAAAAAAAAACACACACACACACGCATAGAGCTACACCCAAACTGTAAAGGATGTACATTAGAGCAAATGGAGGACCACTAAATAATGGTCGAGACCGCTTGAGGGTCACTTACTTACACGGTGGAACTTGGTTTGGGCCGCGAAGGATACGGTAATTAATTTGCTTTGTGTACTTTTGCGGTTGCAAGGATCGCACGGAAAGTGAGTTGGGTACTCTAATACTTTAATTGCCTCGAACGCATTTGCATGGAAAGAGATTCCTTGGGTTTTTTTTTCCTTATGGAAATTTATGGATGCGCAAGGTATCTGGTGCAGGATACATTATGCAAATTAATTTTTTAAAAGGAGATGAACTAGTTGGCGTGGAATTATTACTGAATAGCAGTTGTTGGGAGGATTACAGGCAATGGGCGGGCGACTAACTTGAATCGGAGATAGCCGAGGAGCCTGAGATCGATGAAGTGGATCAAGGAAGGGATTTTATTCTTTGAAACTACCGGCTACAGGTGGAGGAAAGTAATCGTAAAAAAAAGAGGGGAGAAAGAAATTCATTAAGTTGAGGGATATAAAAGAGAGCTGCTGAAAGGATATCCTTGGCGAAGTAATGTGGAAATGCGCAGTCACAGTTGTGACGGTTTTCTATTAAAATGTCGACGGTGGGAATTGAATTTCGTGATCAGTTTGGCCAATGAGTATTCGGCTTGTAACGCCACGTTTCTTGATACGATATTTTCAAAAGCCGTCCACCAGTTGGGGTTGGGGCTCAGTTCCCTCTGCGATAACAGTCAAGGACCCTAGAAGTGCCCAAGTACTTCAGTCTGTTCAGTTTTGGGCGTGGGAAGTCTTGTACTTTGGTTTTGGTAGTAGAGAGTATCATTTCGGTTTTGTCCGGATTCACCCCCAGGCCAAAGCTGATGGTCCAAGAGCTTACCTTACCCAGAGCACTCTCCATGAGTTGGCTTATCACCGAGAGAAACTTCCCTGACACTAGGATTACCACGTCATCCACGTACGCCACTACCTTGGATGTGGTTTGGGTCTCCTTCGAATCCAAACCTAACTTTAGTCCGAAAAGGTCACAGTAAAATTCGAAAGAAGACATTTTAAGGGAAGGAAGGCTTTGAACGGCAGTCGATATATAAATGAAAACAGAGTAGATCGGTGTTTTCTTCATCATCATCATCATTTGGCCTGCTTAGCCACTATGAGGGCCGCGGGTTTAGGGTGCTAAAGTCGACTCTCCACATCTCCCGATCTTCCATCATCGACTCTAAAGCATCAGGGGCTATCCCCATACAGGTAGAGGTGAGATTCCTACGCCTACCTGATGGCACAAATTCCATAACACGTCTTGGAATCCGAGTTGGGGACGTGCGTTTAACGTATCCAAGCACAAAGTATGAACCTTTCCGTTCGAAGAAGTAGCTATTCGAAATTGAGTGCTTCGCATGTTCTAGTGTTTCTAACCCGATCTCGATCATCGGTCATCACCCAAACCTCATGACCATAGGTCGGAACAAATACTGAACAAAAGACCGATAGTTTAGCTTCGATGGTAAGTTCAGGCCTCCTGGTAACAAAACCTGACCAAGCTGTCTCAAAATTGATCCAGCGTGACCAATCCTAATTCTGTATTGCTCCTTCCATCACTCGTGAATAGCACCCCGAGAAACTTAAACTTCTCCAACTGTTTCAGTGGAACTCCACTAACATGCAGAGTGCGTTGAACAGCCGTTCGGGAAATAACCATAACCTCTGATTCGTTCACGTTTGCCTTCATCCCAGCTTCAACACAGACGGCCTATCTAGTACCTATCTAGTGCGCGCTGAAGTTCGGTCTGGCGTCCACGCAGATGACTAGGTCATCTGCTTTTCGCTGATTTTATCCTTAAGTTACCCAATTCGAACCAGGTCCCGGTCATAATCTTTCTCCAAATCCACAAAACAACTGTAGATATGATTGGCATACTCCCAAGCCTTCTCAAGTACCATTCTGAGAGTGAATAGGTGATCGGTTGTGCTTCCACCTGGACGAAAGCCGCGTTGTTAGTCGCCCAACTTAGTTTGCACCACAGCTCTGGAACACGCTTCCAACACCGTCGTAAAGACTTTTCCGTGGAGACTTAAACGAGATATACTCCTTAATTTGGAGCAATTTCTCTTTTTTACCGCATTCCCAGGTCACTTTAGTGACTCTATACCCATAGCCTTGAGCATTTCTGCCCGGATTTCATCCATACCAGCAGATTTGGCGACTTTTGGCGCTTCAACAGCCAAAGTCACCTCCTCTGTGGTGGGACTATTCGCCGCCCTACTAAAAACCATAGGTCTGCCATCTTCAGTGCACTGATAGGGATTGAGCAGGTCCGAAAAGTGATCGCTCCATTTACGCAAGATGTCCTTCTCATTGGAAAGAAGTACAACGACGGCGGATGGTCTGCCAGAACACCTTGTTTACAGATCTGTGATTACAGTTATTCTTAGGATATTAGCTATTAGCTACACAGGAAGGAGGATCCATGATGGTTCCCACCTGCATGTATTGCCGTTCTCCATCTAGCCTGGCCATTTCATCGGCCTTTTCTTTTCCCTTAATGTCACAGTGACCTGGTAAACAAAAACAAAGTCTTACTACATTCTGCGTACACAATGCCTTCAGCATTACGTGACATTTCTAGACTAGTGCGGATCTGACGACATTTGATTCTAGCGCTTTAATCAACCCTTGTGATTCCGTAGCTACGGGTACAGCCAGAACTTCTGCTTGCAACAAGCTAAAAGTATCCGGGAGTCTTATGCATACTTTGCGGTCTGCCTCTTGAGAGTTAATCTCGGAACCGGTGACGTTCCAATAATGCTACTCAGTGAAGGCCAGACGCCCAGTTTGACTCCACCCTTTCGTCTCTTGCCGTGGGCCTTTAAGACCGAACCGTCCTCAAAATTCGATGGTTACATTCGAATAAGGTTTGTTGGCTTAAGACTTGCTTTACCTCTGGGGGCTTCACAGAGTTTCCTTATGGAAACCTGTACAAAGACAGCAAACTTAGGAATCACCTAGACAGCGATGAGAATCTCGAAAGTTTCCATTTGATGGCCCTTCAGCTCCTATAAGGAGGTTCAACCATCACGAGAACCCCAATATTTTCGTACTCAGACCAAATCAGCATTACAAACTAGGCCTTAGAGGCCTGTGAAGCTTCCCCTGTTTGCAATCAAGTAATAAGCATCGATTGGGAGGAGAACCCAACACAACCGGCACGTGTCCAGCATAAGTACATATTGTCTTCAACCCCCCCTGAGACGAATCAGATTTTAACTAAACGGTACACGAATTCCAAGCAGACCCTGCTGCTTCTTACTAAAAATTAAAACCCGCCGACCGGTGTAAAAGAATTCCATTAAAACTTTCCCCAAATTAAGGGTCATTCCCTTGCCAATTGCTCCGGGCCCGGGCCGAGTCGGCAGCCGCCCTTAAAACAACGTCAAACTTTGAGTGTAATTGAACGAGAATAACAGAGCAGCACATTATCTACCCCGAAAAATCCCCCATAAATTATAAATTTCAATTCAAATCCAACCCCCCACCGCCGCAAACTACACAACTACTCGTCGTCGGTCCGGGATCGGAAACAGGAAGTACACCCCATCAAACATTAATGCGCCGCAAAAATGGATGAAATACTGGGCGGCATCGCCCTCCCTCGCTGACTTGCAGGTTTCACTCGCCCACTGCCCCAACCGACCGATCGACCGACCGACATCGCTATTAACCTAATTAGATTTGCATTTAAAATTCAAACGTGTCGATGGCTATAGACAAAGCAGAAGACCGACCGAAAACCTGCTAAACAAAGCAATTATAGCCACCACCTCCCTAATCACATTCAATGCAACAACAGAGGCCACCGGTTGGGGCGTAATGCCATTACACAAGCGCGTAACGCAGCCGAAAGGGGGTGACTCCCGGCATAAGTCCGGTGTCCGAAATGGATTAAAGAAGTCGCTGAGCTTAAATTGTGTGACATTTAGCCGCCCGGTGTATCTATAGATACGTCGATCCTAGCTGCAGATACAATCAAACGGCATACAGAATGCAATAATCCAATTTGGCCCAAACGGAAAGCAACACACACATGCTGCCGCGCCGCTACGCACGGCATGAGCCACCGGAAGTATCTGTGTGTAATCGAGTCGTGTTGGGATTTACTCAAATTAGATACTTGCAGTGTAAATATTGATTACTTTCACTAATAATAGGGATATACGCTCCGCTCCGTCTGTGGGTTGGTTGGCGTAATTTGCCACCTTAGTCCTTTGAGACGAGTTTGGCTCTAACACAGTGACTGACCCGAAAACTGAAACAACAACCACTCAGAGTCCGTGTCAGGACAATTGGGTCGACGGAAATCAATAAAAATGCTAGGAGTCGGTCTAGTCCAGCCCGATGTCCGAAAACACATGCAGAGTGAAATTAATCGTCCGAATAGATAGATGGACGACACGGACACGGAGACGAACGTGTGCGTAGTTTTATTGCATTACTTACAGATACACGAGTGTGTTTGCATACACATTGTTGTGTGTTTGCACTTAATTAATCGATTGCGTTGCGGCAATCAAAGAAGCACCCTCTCCATGTGCGTGTGTTTTGGGCGAAGGCTGTGTAAAGGATAAATAGTGTGTGGGACATTTGTTCAAGGAAATTGAGCGTCATTTGCTCGAGCCATAAACGTAATCGTTTAGAAGTCTTGCATTTGAATCTCTAATTGACTTGGAAACATTTGAACAGATGTAATAATGTGGTCTAGATGGCATTGAACATCTGTGGTGGTTGGAGATTTGGAAAAGATCAGTGCGGAGTGGTAGTAACAGAGGAGAATAAGGTCAAGCAATTGTGCTCCCGTAACTGTCCAATAAAGAGTAAGGAGGTCTTTGGCTTTTTTTTTCTCGTTGGAAGAGATACACTGGCGAGTCCTCACACAGCGAATCGTGTTTTTACACACTAAAACCACTTCAACCATGATATTACCACCGTCTGGCCGTCTTTGACTTGAGGAAAAACCAGTATCATCAGCTTCTATCTGATTTTAGGGATTTTCGTTCCATAGACATTGACCATTTGTTCACTATCATCTAATCTTCCCCGGTTTCGGATCACATCCCAGGGTGGTTCAGTAAGACGTGTGCAGTTTGTTTTTCAAATAAAAGGCTTATTAGTTAGAAAATTCAGAGTTTAATGGTACCAACATAGAGTTCAAGCCAAGGAATTACTTAAGTGTGGAATACATTATCAGGTCAATGCCGCCCTC
This sequence comes from Matsumyia berberina, assembly GCA_917880715.2. Classification (NCBI taxonomy): domain Eukaryota; kingdom Metazoa; phylum Arthropoda; class Insecta; order Diptera; family Syrphidae; genus Matsumyia; species Matsumyia berberina. The sequence continues at coordinate 84,680,173 of OU862871.1, read as the reverse complement.
GGCTTGTTTGGCATGATACCATCCTTTTCAACTTTCCCATCACTTTATTCGACTTTACTTCTGCAAACCTTGATCGGACTTTGTCTTTCAACTCTTCAATAATTTGTAGGTTAACTGGGTAAACGTTCCTTTTCAAATAGCCGCCAAAGAGCAAATCCAACGTCAAATCGCAAGAAGAAGTGTTTTACCAAAACAGGAAATGTCTTTAGGAATCTAGAGCGCAATATACTGATTCCGGCACGTGCTTTTGTAGGAACCACATATGGTTTAACTCTATCCCATCTAATTGAGGCTATAAAAGCTCCTTTGAGGTTTTTCTATTATTTGTGGATCGTGGTCACGTACTTACTTATTGAATTTTGGGAATAAATGTGCACTACTTCAGGTCGTTTGTAAAGTATCTATTGCTCCACAATAAATTTCCCAGCTTCCTAGATTACAACAGAAAAGAAAAAAGTAGAAAAAAATCGGATCGAACGAATGCGATGTGTAACGAAAATCCTTTACCTCGTATTGAATCACTTCGTACTTTCCCTTATTTTGGAAAGGAGGGCAGTGAAACATTAAGTGTTGCATATACTCAGGAGTGATTAAATACTGCGGGCAGTTAAAAGAGTCATCATTTGTATACCTTTGTTATGTAAAAGTCCATTTTCCGGTGTCCACAGCTTATCCAAGCATTGATTTTCGCGGTATGACCATAAAGTCCATCGGTTTGAATCAAGAGCTGCTGTAATTCTATAATTTTTTTTCCTTTTCGTCGGTGTAATATGTACATACCGACATACGAGTATTTACATGTATGACGACGTGGTCTTTGCCTTTCTAGTACATTTCTCGATACTATTTTACCAGGATGTCGGTTGGCTTATACCTCCAGACACAGACTACATCATTCTATTATAAAGATTCTATCTGAGTCTCTGGTCAAGATGATGACCTGTAAAATACCATCAACGTCACAATTCGATATAGACACAGTCTACGGCTGTATTTTGGTACACCACAAGGTTATGTTGGTGCAGCGAAATAACTCCACGGGAATTTAGTCCACCTGGGAATTTACTCCACCACTTTTGAAAAGTGGAGTAATTACCCACTGGCAGTGGAAACATTTTAGGGGTGGAGTAATTTCCCACTTAGAATGGACATTTTCGTGTTAGCTGCCACATTCGAAAAGTGAAGTAAATTCCCACTACTGGTGGTGTAATTTCCCACTAGTGGTGGAGCAAATTCCCATCATGTTTAACGTGGGAAACTACCCCATCAAATTTTCGTGTGGAGCAATTTCCCACTGCCAGGAAGTGGGTTGTGTCCTCATTAATCACATGCGAAAAGCGGAGTAATTTCCCACTTGTGGTAGAGTAAATTTCCAGGTGGAGCAAATTCTCCTGGAGTTATTTCCCTGCACCGGTTAGGTTTAGTGTAGTGGAGTATGTGATGTTTCCATTCGGGTTGTGGATTGATAAAAGCATTTTCTATCCCCTCAACCCCCTACTCGGAGACCCTAAGGTCTATTCTAAAGCGCTCAATGTCTTGGGAATTTATTCTCTTTTTCAACTCGTTAATCAGTTGTGAACTTTGAGTTTCTTAGTTCTCCTGTACTGTCCAAGGATCTGGAGTCGAAATCTCGGAGCGGGACAGTGGTAAAATAGATGATCCAATGATTCCATTTCCTCCTCATCTCCGAAACTTCTACATCGTTCGACTCAGCTTGCAAATTGCAGACCATAACTCCTATTCCGTGATTACACGGGTTAGTAGGTATGGTGATGGTTCATCACTTATGGAGGATCTGTCCACGAATATCGCCTTTTTTGTTTTATTCATATCAAATTTCGACCAAAAAGAAAGAGATGAGAGGCAGTCCAGCAAGTCAATAGTCTCATTTACTATTCCATATGTCGACGATCGTGTTGACCCCAGTCTTGCTAGGTCGTCCGTTTTTTCGATGCCCTCTGTATCGATTAACTTCATTAGGTGCCGACGGTCAGAAGGCACCACATGCCACATTACCAGTCAGCTCTGGCCTCACACGCTCCTACTACTAGACATTGATAGACATGGCAATAGGCTAAGCCTCTTCTACAACCATTTGGGCAAAATTTCCTGGACAAAGAGGAGAAGAATTTTTTTTGCATCTTTTCTGCATGTTTCCGGCTCTCTCCAATTGGAAGGAAATGCAACCAGCGAGCAGCCAGCTTCTTCGATAATTTTGACGTATTACTTAGGTTAGGTTAGGTTAGGTAGATCGGTTAGCGAGGGGAATGAAACCCCCAGCGCCACACTCAGGTCAGTAGGAACCCATTATGATGCCCATTCATTGGGGGCGAAAGGTACCCCTTGCTCGTGGAGCAGTATCGTATTGCCCCAGGCTTTCGAACCATTTTGAAGCCTTAATGAACCTCCAGATGTCCCTGATGAGTACGTCCCTTAGTTCTTCGGTTTCCTGGAAAAAGTGTCTTCCAAATGATCTACGTCTGAGGTGGCAGAGACCTGGGCAGTGGCAGAGGAAGTGGATTGTGTACACATTGACTTCCTCGTCTCCACAACCCCTACATAGGTCGTCTTCACTTAGCCATAGCTTTTTCATATGATAACGCAGAGTCTTATGACCTGTAATTACTCCTACAATGATGGAGAGGGGTTTCCTGTCCTTCTGTATCAGTGTATCAGTTCTGGCACCATTGTACATTGGCCATAGTTTTCTAGTTATCTCACAGGAGTTACTTACTTAGGTGGTGCTGCATTTCGAGATGAACTCGGACCTCAACCAACAACCCTCTTCAGCCAGCTCGATTTTTAGCCAGTTGCCTCCAATTTCGCACGCTAACTTGCTTAAGGTCACCTTCCACTTGCTTGCGCCATCTGAGTCGCGGTCTTTCAATACAGCGCCGTCCCTCGGGTATAGATTCGAAGATTTTCCAGGCCGGAACATTAGTGTCCTACCGCTCTACATGACCCAGTCACTTCAGCTGTTGGTCCTCCACTCTTCTGTCGTACAGTTCGTCATTGTATCTCCTCCTCCATTCACCGTCTATGCAGACGGGCTCGAAAATCACCTGAAGAATTTTCGTCTCAAAATAGCCAAGAGTGACCTTATCCGCTTTGGACAGAGTCCCTGACTTGGCGAACTTGCAAACATATAACTCAGGCGCCTCTTTTGTCTTAAGTTTGACTCAAGATCCCCAGCAGCATGTACTCTGTATGAGCTGCTTTCGCCTCAATACTATCGAACTGACATCAGACTTGGCGATAGCCAAGTGGCAATTGTGTCCTCTCCCTTGAATGCGTTCTCCCTCATATCGTAGACCGCTCGATATTGCCCATAGCCTCTTAAGGAGATGACGAATTAATCCAACAATGTTGCCATGGAAAAATTTAATCAAAATAAGAATTAATAAGCTTATGAGAGAGAGTGACACCCTTAGGAGAACCAATTTTTAGATGAAAGAAAGTCACGATGTGGCAAATTTCCAAACAAGTCGGGCACGAGCCGGATCAGGGACGATTCACTGGGTTAAGTTTGCCGAACTATTGCAGATCCCCTTCGTCGGTGTAAAGGTCACTGTGAAGATGAAACGACTCGCAAAGATAGAACGACTTCAAAGGCCTCGGTGTTACAGGGGCTATGCGAACCTGCCTTATGGCAGCCTTAAAGGCACTATTTGAACCTACTCCCCTGCACGTCTTTTTCAAAAAAGTAGCAGCATGCAGCATCTTCAACGTAGCATCAGCAACTTATCAAGTATACAGCTACATAGATTAACATTCACCTATGCTGAGTACCCGGTCATAGGGACATTCCAGAGAACTGTAAGGCCGATGAACTCGCCAAACGTTGTACTACTCTAGACATTCTTCCGGAACGAAGGGATCTGGGAATTCCAAGGAAATCTGGACTATGCTAAATCTCACTCAATCTAAAAGTCTGATCTTGCTCAATAGGTCGCTCCGTTATTGGTGTTCTCACTGACCACTGTCCCATTAGCCTTCATGCCAGAAGGCTCTTCTGACTCTTCTGACGATTTCCCCTGCACTTGTCCTGCCCTATCTGGAAGCCTATCACTTCGACAACTTGGGCGAACTATCACATACTGTCGTGAAAAGTATACTCAGCTTCGTCAAGAGCTCCAAATAGTTTCAATAAAGTGAGTGGCGCTTTTCAGGGAATAGATCCATGTGGTATCACAAAGGGCCTACCCAGCCAACCCACCTACCTACCTACAGCTAAGTCACCTAACGATTCTTTTCCGAGCTGAAAATGATCAACACCATATCAAACTTCATGGCCAAATCACTCCTTTGGAAGAGGATTTCAAATTTAGATCCTGCTCGCTTGGCCTGGGGAATCAGCTATCCTCTGTTGAATATCAAAGGTATTGAGATGAACTCTATGATGGACTCATGTGTTTGTATCTGTGCCAGTATCACTCACGGTCAGAATTGCCCCGGTTACCGAATGTCGACTGTGTCTAGAGGAAGAGGAAGCAGCAGAACATGTTCTTATTCTAGTATTTTCCTCAAGGACACGCTGGTTCCGGAGAACATCAGAAACGCTTCGAGGGGCGATATCCTCAAAGAGATTCATACGTATCAATGCCAATGTCAACAATACATTATACTCAAATCGAAAGTTAGACTCTTTTAGTAACCATGTCTCCTCAAGTCCACCAAATTAACTGAAAACCCTCACAACCCAAATCTTTTAAAACAGAAAGTCCCCCCGACTGTCAAAATTTCCATTAGCAGCATGGTGTGTCCAATCAACTCGGCCATAAAAATCAATAAATCAGCATCAACGACCAACTAAACGTCAGCGCTTATGAATCATCAAAAGTTACTGCTCTGGCAGGAAATTTCAAAACAGCAACTAAACACCTCATCCCCATAAAAAACAAACTGTTTATCATACTTCATTGTCTCGGGGAAACATCTGCTTCGAATCACGGCAGGATATCCAGCGCCCACCCGTTGCCGCTTCCGTTGTGTAACATTTTTTTTTTTTTTCACTTAATGGGAATCAAATGGGCAGAGAAAGGACGACGACGATAAGCACCCAAATTCGGATCCATCATAAAAAATGTGCAAAGCGAAAACGAAAAAAAAAAATTTGAAAACAACCGCAACTGAAAGGATTCCCCGATTCACCTGGGAATCCTTAAAAAATAAGCACACAGCAGCCAAGCCACCACAAGTTGTGTTCTTTCAAATTCGCTAGCAAAACAAAAATAAAGCGAAACGTCATAAAGCGCCCACAAAATGGACTGCCACTTTGGATGCTTCTACGGCGCAAAGGAAAAAATTAAACTGCCAACCATAAAAGGATGAAAGCACGACGAAACGGATGAGTCGTGGAAACCCACACCCACACTCGCATGTCAACGGACATCCTGCTTATAGTTTGCTGTCGATGGGTGGCCATATTCACTCCCGTTCACTCATCAAGTGTTTAACGTAGCGAAACGGTAAACCATGTCATGTGTATGGGACTAGGCACCACACACACATACGCACCCACGCCCGATAGGATAGGACTGTGTATCCTGCAAGGTTGGCATGAGTTCATGACTTCATGGAGAAGGATTCAAGGCGCAATTTTACTGGTGCGTTACTTTATTACTACACTCCTCCATCCACTCCCGCTCGGTTAAAGGACCAAAACGGGAGAAAATGTAAATAACGCAGTGATTGCAGGAGGAGAGGCAATGCTCCATATGGTAGGGTCATGGAATACAAATTGGAACTGCGAGAGGAAATGTCGGTTAAATGCGCATTTGAGTGCGACCCTTTGGGCTCAATTGGCGTTGAATAAAATGTTTGGACAAATGGCCAGACACACCCTCATTATGCTCATACCCTTTGTGTGTTCCTCCTTAACCACCAAAAAAGGACGAAGAGAATAAAATCCTTCATCTGAAGTGGATAGATAAGAATTAAGTGGGCCCTATGAGCGGAGAAAAGAAAAAGAATGGAGGAGGAGAGTGCTGTTTGCGGGCTGTTTATCTAGCCATCGCTCATTATGCACGAGGAATATCCTTCAGTGGTGCTACTAAGGATCCCATTGAAAGATAGATGGATGGGTGGTGTGCATTGTACTTGAGTGCATTGTTGAGCCTGTAAAGTACTATTCGTCCCGTCTATAGATTGATCTTTTCTCTATGTGCAACAGTAAATGTTTGAGGTTTTTGGATGACCCATTGAGACGTTCATGTCCTTCTTGAGGGCTAAGTGCGACGATGTTGACATATGGCATTCATTCTTGAGATCCTTGTTACTTGTTGAACTCATGGCTTCTGAAAATCTAGTCCTATTCGTGCTCTGTAGGCCTGTTTTTGTCTTGTACTGTTCGTTTTTTCTAAAACAGATTGAAGTGACGGGTTTTCTGCCTTAAGACCCTCAGCAATTTGTGGAGAATCAGACGAACTTTGTCCCCTCAGTCAGTACATGGACACAGCTTGACTGTTGATTAGAAAAGTGACAACAAAAAAATCTTACCTGCACAGCTGTCATGACACAGCTATCATTCGGGCTGCGAAATTGCTTAGATAAGGTTAGGCCGATGAAGATGATGAAACCCTCTTCATCTAACTTCAACAACCGGAAGAGCGTCACTCGAGGCACCCCTCAAGGAGGAGTTCTCTTCCCGTTGATCTGGCTCCTAGTAATAGTCGAAATTATCAAGACACTGGAAAACAACGGCTTCAACGTGACGGCCTATGTTGACGACGTCGTTATTCTGGTCTCAGGATAATTCGCCTCTATACTTACCGAAAGGAGAATGCTTTGGGTACTGCTCCACGAGCAAGGGGTACCTTCTCCCCCCAATAAATGGGGGGAGAAGGTCCTGAGTGTGGCGCTTGGGGCTTCTTTTCGCTCGCCAACCCATCTACCTAACTTAACCTAGGGAAAAACTCAATCACGCACTATCATTGCCGAGTGGCTGGGCCAAAATGCAAGGTCTGGGAGTTAACCCATCCAAAACCGAGATTGTGCTCTTCACTAGATGAAGATCGATTCCACACTTCAAGAATTCATGTATGGAATTCATGGATCTGACACTTGGAAGGACGGCAAAATACCTCGGCGTAATCTTAGACTCAAAACTGAGCTGGAAAGCCAACAACGAGAACCACATTAAAAAGGCTCACATTGCCTTTTCAGATGTTCGGTAACACATGGGGCTTTAAACCGAAAGTGGTACACTCGCTGTACACTGCTGTGGTACGACACATTCTTACATACGGTTCGACTGTCTGGTGGAAGGCACTTTTGAAGAAACGCAATCTTACAAGTGTAACCAAGATTCAAAGAGCAGGCTGCATAGGGAAAAGGATCGATAAGATCAACACCCACAGCGGCACTTGAAACAATGCTGAACCTACTTCCAGTAGACATCCACTGTAGTAGCAGGGCGGCAAAAATGGCACTCGGACTAAGGGAAGCAGGTCTCTGGACAAATAGCATCTATAGTCACGCCTCCGTTCTAACCCGATGGACTACCATGAAGGAGAACATAGACACCGACTACATCATTCCAACGTCAGACTTTAATAGGAGATTTGATATAAAAATACCAAGAAGAGAGGGTTGATGGTACAGTATGCACTGAAGAAGAGCTAGACTTCTACACCGACAGATCCGAAATGGACGCTGATACTGGTGCCGGTATCTTCTGTGAGTCCAGAGGGGTAAACCAATCCTTCAAAATTCGAGACGGATGCAGCTTTTTTTACGCCGAGATAACTGCCATTTTACAGGCCGCAAAGCTAATCAAAAATGACAACATTATCAGAGAAACCATTACTATCTATGTTGACAGCCAGGCGGCTATTAAGTCTCTGCAGTCAGCATCGACAAAATCGAAGCTCGTAAAGGTCTCCGGAGAAAATCTCAACGATATATCAACGAGCAAGGAGGTGACCCTATGCTGGCTAACGGGCCACAGGGATATGTCAGGTAATGAGAGGGATGAACTTGCTAGGAGGGATGCAGAACTAGATCCTGCATATACCCTTCCGATTGCGAAGACACCTATTAGCACTCTTTACGGGGATATACATAGATGAGGAAACCATGATCAGGGCTTATACGCGATGGTGTCACATGAACACATGTGCAATAGCCAGATCACTATGACCAGCCTTCGATAAGAAGAATTCCAAAAATCTCGTACAGCTTAGTCGAAGAGAAATACGAATTGTCTCCGGTGTCCTCACAGGACACTGCGGAATAGGAATCCATACGGTTGTCTCCGGTGTCCTCACAGGACACTGCGGAATAGGAATCCATACGGTTGTCTCCGGTGTCCTCACAGGACACTGCGGAATAGGAATCCATACGGAGCGGCTTGGGTTGCCCTACAACGACTATTGCAGAAGCTGCAGGGACGAAAATGAAATAGAATCCGTCCGACACCTGCTATGCGAATGTCCCGCACCAGAAGACTGCGTACTCTTGGTAGTAGCTTCTTCCATGGGCTGGATGACCTTAATATCGCTAATTTTAGGAAACTCCTGAGATTTACATGCCTTTGTGGGTGGTTTCCAGATAATCCAACCCTATCCCTTGGTTTGCCTCCCATGAGTATACTTTTTATGAGTACAAAGGACCCGCTTAAAGTCTAAGTAAGTCTTTAGGACACCCACTAAACCAACCAACCAATCATCTAACTTCAGTCTATTTAGACCCATTGTGGTACCCATGTGTTTTTCCAGTTGGCTGTCCTTGCGAGCTTGAGTAGATCCTCGACCCTCGATCGGTTAGCTCCTCGATCTTATAAAAGAGATATCTGCCCAATGTTGTTTTTCTAATATTGCAGAGGCTTGGGTAATGACAGAGGAAGTGAGTCATGTCCTCATGTACCACTTCGTCCCCGCATCCTCTGCATATGTCGTCCTTGGTTAGGTGCAGCTTTTTTGCATGGTACCTGAGCATATTGTGGCCTGTAATTAATCCTACCAGTAATGACATTTCTTGTCCATATGTAGGAGCTTGGTCGTTCTACCTTTATTAAATTCTGGCTATAACCTTCTGGAAATTTCGCAGGTGGTTTGTGTTTTCCACCTGTTATTCGCCTCGGTTAAGGATCTTAGCCTTATTATTTCCTTCAGATGACAAAGTGGAGGTTTAATTGTACCGTCCGCTAGGTCTGGTTCTAGGGCTGATCTCTTCATTTGCCAGTTCGTCATCAGTCTCGTTTCCTGGTACACCACTGTGGCAAGGGACCTCTGCCTGGAAACACTACTGTTGTCAGGGAGTCTTTTTGAGCTACTGAGTTCTAGCTCCTCAGAGAAGACACCAGCACCCGTGCCTATGTCCATCTTGGAGCCATGCGTGGACTTTTTGTTTTTGGGAATTTCTTTGTTCTCCCACCGTTCTCTCTTTGGAAAGATGCAAGAGAAGGGTTTGAAGAAGTCCAGATACGGGATCATGTAATCGGATTCGATATTTGTGCCCGGATATTTGTGCCAGAGTTCCAGGGTTCAGACTGGTCTAATCTCAGAGCGCTCTTTACTGCAGATTCTTGCGTGTATAGATCAAGGGGTAGCAGATTGAGAATTGTCTCCAACCCTGCTGTCGGAGTTGATCTCAGTGCACGGTCGTTCCAATGCGAGCTAGCCTTTGTAACAGAATACAGCCATAAGATTATACTGGCCCACTATGCTGCCTAGTGTCTTATGCAAGCGCTGGTTGCATAACCCTACTCTACCTTACCTAACCTAACCTAGTTTCCCAGTTCTTTCCAAAAATCCTACTGCAAGTGTAGATTGAGGCCTTTTCGATTTTTTCTTTAACATTTAGGCTCCAGTTCAGTTTCCTGTCCAGAATAAGTCCCAGGCAGTTCGCACTGTCAGATAGTCTAAGAAGTATCTCTCTAATGTTAGGCAGTGTGAACTCTGGTAGTATTCTTTTGTTGGTAAACAGTACTACTTCGGTTTTCTGTGGGTTCACCACCAAACGGCATTGTTTAGCCCAGTCGTTAAGCGTGTTTAGGGCGCCTTGCATAAGCTGAATGATAGACTCCAGATAGCTGCACGTTGCAAGCAGTACAAAATCGTTAGCGGAAGCTATCAGCTTTACACCGCCGCTTGACAAGGACCCAGAGTAGGGGGATGTAACCCGTCCTTGTGGGGTTCCTCTAGAGACAGTCATTTTTAAATGAGCTTCTCCTGGTTCGGCATTTATATGCATATCACTCAGCAAGTCGTATAACAGATACTGTTAACGTTGCTGTTTTTTAAGGGCTCACTTAATCGCAGACATTTCGACATTGTTGAACGCACCCTCAAAGCTTTTAGAAGAGACCATCAGAAGAACCATCGCTTTGTTTGTAAACGGTCAGGATACTGGCAAGCCCTTAGAGTTGGGGAGTAGATCAGCATGGCCAATGGATTATTCCTTTTTTTTGGGTGGCGATGTTGCTGAGGTGGTGATCTGTTGTTTGGAAACGGAGTTCATTGAAAGGAAGTGGTTTAGAAGGAAGCCATGATGTTGAGTTTGTGATACGCCTGTTGATTTAGGCGTAAAGTTCATCCTGAAGTTTCTTTACACCAACACCCCAGCACCACATAGTAGTGCCAATATGCTTTTAATGTCACACTTGTCAGTGTGTTAAGACAATTCAACACGCGCTCCTATTACCCACTCACCCTGGCGAAACACTTGAACAGCGCAAAGTTTGTTGAGCATTTCGACAATGTTCCAAATCCGAGTCCCCCTTGTCCCCCATGTCAATATTGATTTTACGTCAATATTGACAAATTGCTCTCATGACAGAGTCAACTTCAAAAAAGCGTTGTCCTTCATTACTATTCATTCCACTCGCAGGACACTACCACCAGTCAACGGACAAAATGAGATATAACTCCTAGAAATTGCTCCACATCCACTTACCCCAACGTTTATCCTGTCAACTTATCCCAAACATCTATCTTACACTATGGCATGTGCGTTATCGCAATATTTCTTCCAACGTCACTGCATCCACGCTCGTAAGCGCGTACAAATACGTTTATAAATAGTTCGCCCTCCATGCGAACTAACTTACAGTGTGTCCTTCAAGGATAATAAATGACACAGAATGGCTTACGTAAACACTCCCACCTCTGTCGAGTAGACTGACGAAACACGTATTTGTCTTAGTCGCGCACTAAAATGTCCATTTTTTTTCTAATTTCCTACAACTCATTCCGCTGCGCACGGGTTGTATAAACATCCCGAGAGCAAATAAATCCTTTGACACACTAAACAATAAAATACGACACCAACCCTGTGAATTATATTTTTTTTTATATACCGTGACTATAAAAAAAAAAGGTTAGAGCAGCGTCGCGGCGTTATATGGACAATAAAAGGTTTAAAAAATCACCCAGCAAGGACGCGAACAATGTCAATTAAACGGTTATAAGTGGTGGCGAAAAAATAAAATTAAAAAAAGGACATAACGCCAGGAGTTGTTGAGGCACTTCATGAATTGGGAAATCACCAAGTTGCGGGCTAATTATGCCCAAAAAGTTCGTCTATGGGTCAGGTTTGGCTGTCAGGAAATCTGGAAAGGACAGTGATTGAGTTTTGAACAGTGATTGGGAGTGTATCCTAGGAAACAGTGGGATGAAACAGGGTTCCCGACATTGTTTTAGGAAGTCTGTTGCTCAACTTAGGACAAGAAGGCTTTGAATGAAAGGCTTTGAATGAAAATTCGAAGTCACTAAACCCCAGAATTAAACTTTTTTTCGTGAAAGAAATCCGTCGAAATACAGTCATGCGTACATCACCTGGGAAAATGTAGCTGGGGATACCAAGGACCTACAGGAGGAGTCAGGATGTCTTAAGGCAAGATGTTCAACGAGGTTTAATGTTTTAGACTTCTGCTCTCGACATTGTTGGGAAGCAGTTGATCCGTTCTATCACTGCCGTCTCTCAGAGAACCGACATTGTAGAGCTGCTTGACTACTCCAGGGGCTGTTGGTCATCCAGGTCGTTTCAAATGGACTTTTAGAACAGAGGTACACTTTGTTCGAAGTTAGTTTCTTTTGCGATACCACTGTAAGTGGTAGAATTGAAAAGCCCAAATCTACTCCTGAAATCATTAAGGTTTCCTGACGTAACAGTTTACATAGATCAGCTGTACTGGCAGTATTCAGATCCTTCAAGGAATACCCTAAAGTGACTGGCAAAAGAAGTGCAGTATGGATTCCTCCTCTTCCTCATCTCTACTGCTCCTGTAGAAATCGCTACTGACTACGTCTAGTTGGTAATCTAGTGGTAATTTACGATGCTCTTCATTCAGTCTTGACGGCAGAAAGCCTTGGTATGTCATTATAATGATTTTTTGTTGAGAAATTGAGTCTTAGGGGTCCCTTAGTATAGGGACGATGCCTTAGTGTCACCCGTAGAAGTCTCACACAAGCATTGCACGAATCATCATTCCATTGGATAGTAGGAACCCAAGTGGTTAAATCTGGCACACTCACTGCTACAACTGCAAGAACATGAACGAGAAAGACACCCTTGATAATTTTCTTTGTAAGTGTCCTGCCTGGCTGAATGAAGGCACTGTGTACTGGACAAACCCTTCTTCGACAATCTAAACGAACTCTTGAGAGAATAAATTATTAACTCTTGTCTGCTCTTGTTAAAATCCGCAGTCTGGACCAATAGCCGCTTCTTTCCTATTCGAACACATCCATCGAAACGGCGTAGTTTAGAAATTCCACTCCTAAACCTAGGATGCTGTAGATAGTAACATGCTTAATGGATTCATTGTGTTCCTGCTGGAGGAAGTCGTGGTCATCACTCTGCGGGTTTTTTTTTTTTTTTTTGACATTAGTAGGTGGCCATCGATACCCCAGTAGGTGAACGGTTCAGAACCACGAGTTCTTATTAAACCAATAGGCTTCCTCGTTCCACTTGCCATAGCCAAGAGGTAATATTACACCGAGCTACACGATAGTCGGTGTGCAAACCACGTGGGTAGAGGCTAAAGCTCTTGTGTGACGCATCAATGGTCCGTTCTTGGTAAGAGCAATCTCGAAGGAATTCGGATCCTTACATGCCACAAACAAAATCTGTGACCTTGGCGACAAGTGGAACACTGTCGATGTGGCACAAATCCTGCGGATCAAGATATGGTCTGTAGCTCTCGTCAGTTAGGCCTCTGCCCCTGACTGTCATCAGCCATTGGCTGAATCGAGTCGTTCAGAGACACGGGAAAATGTATCAGTGTAGAACTTTCAGAGAATTGTCCACACCGATCACAAAAAGACGCAGTAATAATTCCCACTTAAAGTTGATAGAACCGGAGCCTTTAACTCGGTACAACTACACGTGTGCTCTTTATTTTCCTAAATTTAAGATCAATCTGTACATGCACTTAGTTAGGGTAGGTTAGGTTAAGGGGGTGGCGGCTTGATGTCGTGTCCTCCTCTGCGTCTATATCGTCACGTCCTCTGCAAAGGTTAGTCGTACTTATTCCAGATCCTACCCCCTCATCCATTTTTGAACCATCGTTCGTTCCAACTTTCCCTTGTTTGAAAGAGCGTTTGGAAATTACGTTCGAAGTCAGGGTATGGGGTCATGAAATGAGTTTTTGTTTCTAGTCTCGCCCATTTAGCGATACTGGTGTGACCTATTTTTTCCAGTAGCTGTATGCTTGCAGTTGTAGAGCGCATTTTGCTGCCACTTCTTTGGTGTATAGGTCGAGAGGTAGGAGTGAGAGTATCGTTTCGAGGGCCGCTGTCGGAGTCGTTTTTATGGCGCTCGTCGTACTGATGCACGCTAATCTTTGGATTTTTGACGCACTTAAGGATTATAACTACGGTTATGATGTCGAAACACAATTCGGATACAGGAGAAATTTAAAAAGTTCCAATTCACATGGTACATGTATTTAATGTGATAGGAAATCTCATCCCGCCCACCACTGACTAGTCTTCAAAGTTAAAATATGTTAGACCACCATTGGTAGATTCATCTTCTTGTGTCTAACTACCTGAAAGTAAGATTTTTCCCTTGCTTATCATCCCAATATTCATGTCAGTCTAAGTACTGAATCATACGAAATTATGCATCGTTTATGTATCGTGCTTTCTCAAGATCACAGCAGCAGAAAACTCATGTGGTCAGTATCAGAAGAGGTCAGGATTCAGGGAGGCTCTAAATGTCATGACCTTCAAACGGTCTTTGGCAACGAAAATAAGAGGAAAAGAGTGTGTCCTCCGGCGCGAGTATGGAAGCCGCTGAACTGACGCCATGGATCTCCTACGTGTCTTAGCAATAATTACCATGGTCAAGTGTTCAGTGTCCCGTTGCTGAATGCATGAACGAGTTCTCCATGAGAAACGATAAAATTTCAAAACATCTTGATGTTTCATTTTCTTCGAACCAAAGTCACCAGTCTCCATCGTGGTAGTTACGGCCATTTGAAATCGTCCTATGTCAACTTTGCCATGACTCCATCGTGTCTCTAAAACCCCCAAAATCCATTCGAGTTCATTGCAAAATCCGACATAAATCTCCTTGGTGTTCAACTCAAAATGTTACGTTTGCATGCGGCAACAATATGTAGGTACTTAGATATCCTTAGTAGAAAGAATCTTTTGTCGCCAGTCATTCTATCTAAGCGCAAATACACACAATGTGTGGAGGAGAGCCACCCCTAATTCACGTTCGTAGTCTTGGTGTGTTCAAAGCAAAAGATGACCAATTTTTTCTTCAGTAGTCCTCAGATCGGAGAAGTAACATTTGCCGTAGGTGTTTGTGTACTTCGTCTCGTCAAAAATTACTGAAAATTATGTAAAATATCAGGTTTGCAGGGTCCATTGTGTTGCAGCTTCCTGTCATTTGGTGATTCACAGTCAGAACAGACCATGGTGTTCGGGATAAGCCAAGATCTAGCTGCCCATAACCATTCATGTTGTACCTTTTACATTTGGAGCGGGAAGAAAGTTACCTACAATTTATTGCCGACGCCGAACAGCGAATCGAGAAGCTTTCTCATGACAGATTATACTCCCGGAGGCTTGTCATTCTCCGACAAGAGGTGGTACCGTGAAAAATGTTCGGTGCACATGGCTGGGGTCCAAGACGCTCCCACAGCGGTCCAACACACTAGCCACTGAGCCACGGAAACCACTTGTTAAATCTCACGAAGGGCTTGTTAAAAGCAAATGATCGCATCTTCTGCTCGACCCTGGGTATGCTGTTCTGCACCATGAGCCAGATTCGAAATCAACAATCAAACGCCGCAAGTTTGGCAAACCCCACATCTTTCCACATTGGCTTGTGCAAAGCTACTGAAACTTCTAAGACGAAGTGACATCTAAAATATCAGTTAAATATTTTGCCACACAAGCTTAAAACGGAGTGCAAAAGCAAAGAAACTAAGCATGGAGTGAGAAGTGATTATCTGCTCTGCACTGGCGACTAGAACAGAACGTGAACAGTCTTATAACTCTGACGAGTTCAACACATTGGCAAACTAACAAAGAAGGCGATGATGCTGTGAGACTTGTTGACAAGACAACCATTCTACTGTCAAGCACCTATGTATGTACGTATTTGATATTTTGTCTACAAATATGCAAAAGTCCAGCTAGGTTCTAGCGAGAAAGCAAGCGAAGACGTCAAGTTTTGTATAATCTCGTCGTAGTTGAGGGAGCTTTTCGTGGAAAGTCTTCAACTTCCACTGAGTAACATGCAAAAGAAATTCAGTCAGACCAAACAAATCACACCAGTCAGTCTCAAGTGAGAAGTTTAAGTGCGCGGTGGCTTCATTTTCGTCGGTGATTTATTTTTCCTTTCTCTTTCTTTTCCTTTGTTCACTTGTGTAGTGGGTGTTAGATTCTCATTTAATCGTTTTGATTGTTTAATCGGTTTTTTGATTGCGGGCGTATACTGAAATCTTTATCCAAGGATCTGTAGGATGATCCCCAGGTTAGTGGAAAATTCTATAATATATTTTTTTGCACTCCAGACTTCGTTCAATATGTAGTTATTGCTCTCTCTCTGTCTTGTGAGTTGTTTTTCCTTTAATTGGATTCTTCAATTCAGCTGAGTGCTGAATTGCTGAGTCAAGTTTAAAACTTTTGGTTTCCTGTGGTATAGAAACCAGATCGGTGGAGCGACCCCTTAGAGACAGAATTTCATACTCTAAACAAAATTTTCTATCAAAATCTCGCATAACACACCCTATGGCACCTTGTTTATCCTCTAAATCAACACAGGACCACACTCCACAAGTGTGCTGTTTCCTCGAATTTTGTCTCAAAAAATTTCCTTCACAACTAAATTACAATGAAACATCCGAAAAGGCCAAGGATATTCTGTTGCACCCTTCTCCTTCATCTTTTTGGCGTTCGTTGGCACCATAAATCATTACACCTACCACTCTCTTCACTGGACAGCGGAATTCCGAACCACCATCCAGGATACAATACACCCCGCAGGTTGATGACAATATAAAAGCAGAAAGTCCCACAAAAAAACACTCCTCTCTCGTGTTTTTGTGCCAATGGAATCCTTCCTTCCTTTTGCGTTGTATATTCCGACGCAGCGTCAGCTAGAGATAAGGATTCACCCATAAACCCACTCGGGATAATCGGTGCAAAATGTCAAAAAGCAAACGTCACAATTAAATTTATGTTTTCGGGAGTTTTGGTTTTTTTTTTGCTCATTTTTTGTGTTTTGCTTGCGACGTTTTTGTGTTGGTTTTGGGTGAAAATAATCGGAGGGTCCTTTGTAGAGCCTTTGGATTTGCAAGTCAAAGTGGCTGGAAATGGGAATGCGTTGTCCTTTTAGTGTCAGGGTAAATGTTTACTGAGGATTTTTTTTAAAGAAAAGAAGATGTCCTTCTAGCATTTGCTCCATTTTTCATTTTTCATTTTTTCGTTTTCTAATTAGGGAAAGGTCGTGTGGGTTTTGGGGTGGTGTAGATCCTAAGGAGCTGATAGGTCATAATCCTATGCGAAAATTTAAATAAAGGGGATTTCGTTTGTCTAAAACTTGAATATATATGTAGATGGGAACGGGTGATGTGTACCTAAAGGATTTCTTGGGCTTCCATCTGGAGATAGGCGAGGTTAATGGGAGAGTGCACAGCCGTGTAATTGTGAGTTTAGGGCGCCTGCTGGTTCATTGTGTACCCTTTTGTTAAATGGCCCTTGTTACTTGCTTCTTACTTACAGCCCGGTGTGGACCTGGGCCTCAACCAACAAGCGTCTTCAGCCAGCTGCCCTCAGTTTCGCACGGCAAGTTGGTTGACGTCCCCTTCCACTTGCGTGCGCCACCTGAGTCGAGGTCTTCCTCTACTGCGCCGTCCCTCGCGTGTAGATTTGATGATTTTCTGGACTGGAGCACTGGTGTTCATTCCGTTTACATGGCCCGGCCACCCCAGTCGTTGGTCCTTCACTCTTTTGGCTAAGTCGATGTAGCTGTACAGCCTGTACAGTTCGTAATTGTATCAGGGAGTTTGGCAGGGATGCCAAAACTAAGCATAGCTCGTCTCTATAGACGTCATACGCAGCCTTAAAATCGATAAAAAGGTGGTGAGCATCGATTTTAAGTTCCTGGCCTTTTTCCAAGATCTGCCGCAGAGTGAATATTTGGTCGGTGGTGGACTTTCCTGGCTTGAAACCACACTGATATAGACCGATCAGGTTGTTGACGAACGGCTTCAGGCGCTCACACAACATGGCAGATAAGATCTTGTAGGCGATGTTAAGAAGACTGATGCCTCTGTAATTGGCGCAGTTCAGAGGGTCTCCTTTCTTGAGGATCGGGCAAACAATGCTGAGGTTCTATTCATCGGGCACACTTTCCTCCGACCATATTTTACAAATGAGTTGGTGCATACTCCTAACCAAGTCATCGCCTGCCACTTTGAACAGCTCGGCACCTAGTCCGTCAGCTTCAGCAGATTTGTTGGGCTTAAGCTTCGATATGGCTTTCTTCACTCCTCCCAGGTCAGGTGGACGGAATTGTTGGTCTTCGTCGTCCAGGTTGAATGGTTCATTCTGCCTGACAGCGGGAAGTAGTTATTTATTTAGAATTAGTTCTTCCATATCCTTAGCATCATCCTTGCAGGTTTTGATTCGGGCTCTGTAGCTCCGACAGGTTCTTTTAACCCTTTGGTGAAACATCCGAATCTCATTGCTGCTGTAACATCTCTCTTCCTCGGTCGCGCGCTTCTCATGCTCTTTCTTTTTCCTCCTGAAAAGCTTGTGTTCGTCTCTCCTCTTCTGCCCGTAGAGCTCGCGAGCAGCTCTGGTCTTTCTATGCAACGTCGCTTTGTATGCCTCTTGTTTCGCTGCATGTGCTTGCCGGCACTCGTCGTCAAACCAGGGTTTGCACAGGCCGAGTGAAACCAAGTATGTCAGAGGCGGTATCCTGATGGCTTTTTGACAATGTTGCCACTGATCTTCAATACTTGATGCTGGCGGCATTAGACCTCTTGAAAGATTGAGAGAGACTCGTTCGAAAAACGATCTAATGATCTCTTGCGATTGCAGACGTCCGACGTCAAACTTCCTCACAGTATTCCCTTGCCTTGGCGGTGTTCGGGATATCCGTAGTCGTACCTTGACTACAACAAGGTAGTGGTCCGAGTCAATGTTGGCCCCTCGGAACGTTCGGACATCCATAATACTGGAGGAGTGCCTTGCGTCGATCGCAATGTGGTCAATCTGGTTGACGGTTGATTGATCAGGAGATCTCCATGTTCCTTTCTGGATATCGACATGTGGGAACCGCGTACTAGCTACGACAACATTCCGCCCCGCAGCAAAGTCCACCAGCCTAAATCCGTTATCGGAGGTGGTGTCGTGTAGGCTGTGCTTTCCGACAGTACTACCAAAGATGCCTTCTCTTCCTAGCTTTGCGCTAAAATCGCCTAAGAAAATCTTAATGTCATAGCTAGTGCACTGTTCGTATGTCTTGTCCAAGAGCTCATAGAACCTGTCTTTGGTGCTGTCGTCTTTCTCCTCTGTGGGGGCATGCGTGCATATCAGGCTAATGTTGGCGAATTTGGCCTTGATGCGGATTGTCGGGAGGCGTTCGCCCACATAACTGAAGCTTAAGACTTCTTGCCTAAGTTTGCCTCCAACGACGAATCCGTACCCAATTAGGCGCTGCTTTTATTGCCGGTAGCAATCGCCGTAGTATATATCGCATTTTTTCATCCTCTTTTAGCCCGGCCCATCCCACCGCACTTCTTGGATTGCGGTGATGTCTGCTTTACATCAGTTGAGGGCCTCCGCTAAGTGTTGGGCTGCACGCGGTCTGTTAAGGGACCTAACATTTCACCTGCAGATCCGAAATGGTCCTTGTCTCAGCCTTATATTCCAGGCGACTAGTCTTAGATTCAATCAGTCTGCGCTCTTTTCAAAGCGGACTATGTCCGCCAGTAGCATTTTCACTTCCGATCTAGCAAAGTCGATGGTTTTATATATTTCGACATCCGTGTGTTTCATGGTGTCGTTTCTCCTTCATCATGACATCTTCTGCACTCCAGGGAGGTGATTGTCAGTACACTTGTTAAGAACCGAGAATCTTATTCACTCTCTGTAAAAGTGTATGGTCATCCCAATAGGGTTGAATTATGTGTTAGTCAGGTCTTAGATCATTGCCTTCACAACTCGCCTGGCTATTCGTTGCCTTCGACATCGTTTTGCTCATAATGACCTTGTCGTATCCGTATTCCATCAAAGCTAGTGAGGGTACTTCCTCTTCGTCACTAAGCCGATTATTTATTTACAAGTATAAGGGGAGAGCGGTTTGTCCACTCTTGCACTGCGGTCACATATAGAACCCTTTTGTGCGGTCCCATATGTTTAGCGCAGTTTCGCTGTTCCAGAGGCGGTCAGGAAGCTAATCCGCTTCTCTAAAGCCGACTATTCTTAGTGGAAGTACTCGTAGTGTTTCGTAGTCTCTCTATATCTGTGGCAATCCTCCAGTCTTCGCTGGTTGTTCTATGGGGTTTTAATTTACTCTCCTTTGTTAAAAAGCCTGCGAAGCTCGATCTTTAATCCTGACAAGTGTTTGCTCTTTCACGGAGTCCCCCTTTGGAAAGAGCCTTTGATACCTGCGAACGTACAAATCTTGAGTTACTGACCAACAAACAATAAGAAACTCATCCCGTTTCTAGCTTGGTACACATCATCTTATCCCCACAGCTTCAAAATCTCTAACATTGTCAGCAAAGAAATCTGCTTCTCTGAACTTTTGTAACTCATTTCCAACCGAAAGCATTCACGTCCTTTTGAAGATTACTTTGACATCTCCACTTCTTCCTCTAACGTTCGTGCTTTTCAATCCAACAATAAACACTAATTGTCTCCACTTGCCACGAGGCTGTACATTTTGGCATTTTTCAAACAAAAATCACGTCCGACAAGAAGTCCCAGGCCTACCTTTCAACAGCGAAACACGAGCAAGGAACCTCAGGACACGTTACACGATTAGCCTCACCCTGCAACAAGACAACTCATGACGTTCGCTGTCAATTAGCTGAAAGGCAACCCTCAATGTATCATGACGACGTTGGTAATAAAAAAAAAAACAAAAAAACGACGCCAACTTTGTCAAAATGGACGTTTTTTTACGGAGGAATTCCTTTACAAGGCACACGTTGCTCTTCCACATCCTTTGAAGCCACAAATTTTCCACAACAAAGAGGAGGAGGCGAATACTATGGCTCGTGAGGCATTCATACAACGAATTCGCCTTCATAAATTGCATGCCCAACTATTTTTATGGCTGAATACGCGCTGAATAGGACGGAGTGTGTGGCTAGAAGGGTGCCAGTGCCAGCGCGGTCGGGTGGCACAAAGCCAACCCACAAGGAAATGTGGCGACGCATTGTTGGGGATTCAATGTCAAAGGTTTGTTCAAAGTGCCAGCGCACCCACCACACCGGCCCCATCAGCAACAACCTTCAACTGATTCCGTGGCGTACTTGCAGTGTACACAGCACACAATGTTGCGCGTCGGAGAAGGTGGCACGGCATAGTGCCACTGCCACTGCTGCATGCAGAGGTCTTTGAAATCAGTCGCGCTCTGGATTGTGTGCAGGTGATGACTTAGACAGCTGCTGAGGCCTGACGTAATGAATGTCAAAGCGAGACGCGGAGCCAATAACATACACGCGCGCCTCTTCGTCGTCCTCTGTTTCCCTTGACATTGTGTGTTCAATTGTTCTGAGTGATACCTACTGCTGCTACTGGTGGTGGCGTTGGAAATTGAATTCCTTGCTTCGCCAAAGAAAGTGGAATGGAATGCATTCAATTCGGATGCCTTCGTGACATTGAAAAGGAAGATGGGGAGTGATGTTTCTTTTTATTAAGTTTTGTGTTGCCCCTCTGTGTCGATGTTCCTGTCCCTGTCTGTGTCTGTGTCCGTGTCCGTGTTCTTTGTCCTTAGACTTGACAGTGTCAGCTCAGTTGACATTTAGACGGCACAAGGAGGAATTGTGAATCACTCACTGTGCTGCCTGCTTGTGGGTTATTTTTGTCCCAAGGAATTGGCATCATATCATCCCACATCAGTGATTGTAGACAATTGGTGGTTTATCCTTGATCAACTTGAAGGATACACAGGTTCATTGAAATGCTGACAGAAGTTGTTTTATGATTCCTTCTGGCTTTTGACTTCTGTCCTCCATTTTTGAGGGCCACGATTGGTGGGCGCTAGAAAGACCGTGGGAAGATCTAAACTGAATCTTGAAGCTTGTTCATGGTGGTCATCGGTTAAGGTTTGGGCCAATAAATTTGACTGCTCTACTTTCTCGTCGCAGTCCGTATCCTCTGGGGCTGGCTTGAGTTTCACTTCAGTGTCAGTAAGACCCAAGGACGAAGCCTACTTGACTTGTGTCCTGTTTTCTCTTGTGAGTCCTACGCCCTCTATGTACCATGCCTACGTCCTGTCGTGAACGATTTTTTGGGGATTACAATTCTCTCCAACTCATCCATGTAAGACGAGCCCAGGTTACTAGTCCTCGTTTAATCCAAAAACTGTGTCCTTAGAAAAAATTATCCCATTTTCCTCTTCCATGTCATTGTTGAAACGACACAAGTCATCAGACCTACAATTGCAAATATTTATAATTTAACAACCCTCCCGCGCCGCCCACACTCCAAAGGTATGCTAAACCAACTTTCGTGTGTTGTTATCCTTGCCAGTGCGCACAAAAAAAAAAAAAGGACGATAACAATGTTCATGAAGAAATTTGAAAATTCGCAAGGAAATAATTTCACATAATTTATGCAGTCCCTGTGATTAAGTTCGTCCTCGCAGGGTCAGGGAATTGAAATGTACATACCTGTACCTTCGTGACCGAATGAAATAAGACTGCACAGGTACTACCCACCGTTGTTGGGAATTCCTTATTTTTTTTTTTTTGTGATGAAAACAATATTTTTCGCTTGAATAAATAAAAATAAGAAAATCCTAATGAGCTTTTTGGAATGCATAATGCGGAATCTGAGGGAATTTTAAGGTAGCATGCCACGTGGGTTGGGATTGGGAGTAGATAATGTCGGCGGGAGGTCAAGTCGTGGGTCGTTCTACCCAAGCTGTTAGCTTAGTCTCAATTTTTTTAGCTAAGATGGTGTTTTTCGACTGTTGACTCGAATTCTGGGGACTAAGCTTTCCAACACTGATCTCTCTTGGCTACATCTTGAATAGGGTCTACAGTCCGAGGGATCTAAGGTTTAGATGTACAAACAGACCAACAGTTTAAGAAGTTTTTTCATGACAAATTGTGGGAAGATGGGTTGGCGAAGGAAGAGAGAACGCCCTGCGACACACTTAGGTCTGATGACAAGTCCAGCAATCTGAAATAAATCTATTGATCCCCCTTGGTCACGGACGATTAGTTTTCGGTCTATAGAATCTGCACCAGCCCGATAGCTCTTCAAAATGTCATCATCTTCAGGGGTCAAGTGAAGGAATATCGTCGACGTGCATGAGGAAAGCCCTTAAAAAATCTCTTCTATGGTAGAATAGCGCCCCGCAGATTGCGATCAGGCGAAATCTACATGTCTTCTTCTAAACCCAATTCCTTAATGTATTTCTTCAGCTTATCTGTGTCCTGTAAGGAGTCCACAGTGTGGACCAGTAGTATAGATTTACCAATCTTGGCACACAGGGAGCCGTTGTTGTGACGTAAGGGATTCCGTGTGACTCAGAGGATTCCGTGTGGCTGGGGGATTCCGGCGCGGCACACTCCACAACCAATATCAATGAGTGAGAGCAGCCCCACCGCAACTTTAAAAAAAACACACACACAAAAAAATACACGCCAATTTTATCAACCACACGGAAGTCCGTACGTCACACGGAATCCCCTACGTCACAACAACGGCTCCCTGCTGCCTGTGTGCCAGGATTGGAAAATCTATACTACTTGGATCTTTTTCTATAATAGCTCCCAGGTAGGATTTTGGATTACTTAAATCCGGGATGATCATTCCATATCCTCGCTTTCATGGTTTCTTCTTCCGTTGTGCTTGTTGACTCTATCGCCCATTCCGCAGATGAGTTCAGATCGCCGCCTCCGTCTCTTCCTTTGCTAGTTAATCTCCCTCTTTCTCTTTATAATGATGTGATCAGATACCTATTGTAGGACCGGCTTGCTCTTTTCGCCCGGGTTGTTCAATTTCCGTAGATATTTCCCACACATATTTGAAGCTGATCGTCCACGAGCTTAGTGCCTTAAGTGCTGGTTTGGGTATGTCTTCCGATCTGTATCTTCTATCAAAGTTAGGCTTGTACATGGAGAAATTTTCTTCTATGGCCCTTAGGTCTCGAATCAACGCGAAGCTTTGATGAACCTACAGATGTTCTTGATAAGCATATCGCTTAGTTCTTCCCTGCTTCGTGTTTAAGCTTACATGGTCGAACTTTTATTGAATAATCAGCTTGACTACATCTAAAGCAGATCCATTTCTTGTCAGTTCAACAGATTTCTCATTCCGTGATATGTCTTTTATGTCCAGGGACCTAACGTAGCTTTCCCTTATGCTATGTGAAAAGTATACTAAGCCTTTACGCTATTATTGCCACCTGCCTACTGATGAAATAGGTGATATCATCGCGTGGTATTTCCTTAATCGCGGTTTTGAGAGCAATCATCACTGCTATGATTTAAGCCTGGAAAACATTGCTTAGGTCCGGGAGTCTGACCTGATTTAAAAGCGTAATTTGTCAGAAATGATGCTTGCACATATGTCAATGTTCATCTTGTATCCATCAGTTTGGTTTGATTTCTATTGTGCCATTTATCTTCTGCTTGAAAGTGGTCTGTAAAAGCTTGACAGAGCACTGTGTGGTCAGCGATTACTTCATTGCCTTGCAGGGTCTTCCTAAAGAAGGAGAAGATGCTGATGGGCGTATAGTCGTTAACATTCGCTACGCTTTCCCTGCTTATGAAATAAATCTTACTTTCACTTCTCGACAGGTCTTGAGAATATGCCCTTACTAAAGGCACCATATGACCTAATTTAGTCACGTAATGATGGTTAGGTTAGGTATATGGATCCCTTTTGTCTTTGTCGCCGGGGCTCAATGGTTAGTACATTTGACTGCTGAGCGAGCTGCGTGGGTTCAAGTTTTAGCCATTTCCACCGGCAATAAATTATAGGTCCCTTCCATTCGTGCGAAAAATTCAACACGCACAATATGAATAAATGGTTTCGCGAAGCCTTTTCTCAACCCGAGCTGTGGCGCCAGCCATTTTATGTGTCTTAGTCTCTGCTTACTTAGCCTAACGAGTGGGTCTATCGTGCCTTTTTTTTTAGGAATTGATCCCAGGAACCTGTAGGGACTATAGAAAGCTGTATTTGCTGGTTAAACTCGTGGTACCTTCCTCAGTACAGCCAGAAAACGGAACTTAGTTCAGTCTCCATTGCTTTTCGTTATAGAAGACAATTGCAGAGTCGCATTGGATCCTCTCCAGTTGTTGTTTCAATAGAGGCACAAAAATGCTCCAAGGGTTTATCTTAGCGGCCCTGATCTCCTTTTGCAACTCTCTTTTGAAAGAATGCCGTCTTCCCTTTCATCTATCGGTTGCATCATCCTCCTCCGCAGAGTTCATTGCCTCTTGGGCCTGTGGTTTCTCTATATGTCAACTGGGTTCCGTGTTTTCCAAGCTCGTCAGTAACCTAGAATGTATTTGTGGATAAGCTCCCAGAAAAGGTAAATGTTTCTCTATAAAAGACGAATGGCAATTAAGATGTTCCCTTGAAATAAGTGAGAACTATACCAGAGACTCAAGAGAGAATAAAGAAAGCTACAGTAGTCATTTTCTCTTACTTACGTACGCGGTGATGGTGTGATGGACCGCCTTGGATATACCTTTTAATCGCGATAACCTAAGCAAAGTCCAACGAACAGCTTGTGTGTGTATCAGCGGAGCTCTTCGCACGACTCCCTCTGCAGCACTGGACATTTTGTTTCATTTATCATCCCTCGACCTTTTCGGCAAGCAAATGGCAGCTAGTGCAGCCATCCGCCTCAAAGCATACTCACAGTGTTCTAGTAAAAAAAATGTCAAAATTTCTCCGAGAAACATAGACTAGACCACACCCAAGCTAAGTTTTTACAAGAACTTCGAGATAACCATCTCTGCCAGGTCATTCTAGGAAGATGTTGTATTCTCAGACGATAAGTCGATTCTATGTTACACCGACACGGTTCAAAAACTAGCGACGTGGTGGTGTTTTCTCTGACAGGATTAACCTTAGCCTAGCGATTCCGTCTTCTAAATCATTGTAGCATGTTCCAGGTGGAAATCATGGCGATCAGAGAAGTTTTATCTTTGCTGAAGAAAAACGTGGTATCAGCCACGGATATCCGCATTTTTTCGAACAGCCAAGCTGCACTGAAGTCCTTGGAATCAGTCGCTTTAAATTCACTAACAGCCCTAGATTGCCGATCGTCTCTTATAGAGATGGCGGAGCAGTTTAACATTCACCTTTGTTGGGTGCCAGGGCACAATGACATTCCAGAAGTTGTATGGACGAGGAGGAGGAGGAGACTGTTCTCCATCTTCTTTGCATCTGTCCAGCTCTCCCGCAAAAGAAAATTCCACTTATGAGCTATACAAACTTGATAAAAAACCTGATAAACATCGATGTCAGTAGCCTCCTACGCTTCATAAGAACCTCCAATTGGTTTAATAAGTAGGCATGAGATCTTTCCGATATCCTTGTGGTATCACAGCGGACCCCTCATAGGTATAAGTGTGTTGGCTTTAGCTGGCAGCCACTTCAACCTAACCTTACCTAACCATTCCAGGGACTCATTTGCAACTTGAATGTTTGTTACTATACTGGCACCATTCTTCTAGTAACTTTCATAGCCAGTTCATACATTCAATGAGGAGTTGAACATCGTGCTGACTAGATTTAA
Source organism: Matsumyia berberina (assembly GCA_917880715.2). Lineage (NCBI taxonomy): Eukaryota > Metazoa > Arthropoda > Insecta > Diptera > Syrphidae > Matsumyia > Matsumyia berberina. Next base: position 84,653,767 of record OU862871.1, on the reverse strand, counting down.
CGATCAATACATTGTTCATGCTGAGCTATCAGTGGGCCAAGCCAAGTAGAAGAAGAAGCCAATTCCATCAATGTGTAGTTGGACGTCAAAGCCCTTGGTTTTAAGCAGACTTTCTCTTTGCCCTTGAAAATAAAAACTTCCAAATGCGCAATGTCAAAAGTCGAACTGCGCTCTTGTCTGCTGTGAATCCTATCCAGCCTCCAGCCCACCAAGTTGACTTTCCCCTTAACGACTCGTCTTAATTGAGTCATAACTCTTAATGATTTGCAAACAGCCTACCTAGCCTTCAACTGGCGTGAAATTAAGTTCCCTCGGAGCGTCGCTTAATAACCCTTTGGAATACCCATGGTCCCACTGTTGCCCGAGTACCTACTTACGAAAAACGTTTCAAGAAGTTCCACGTTCCTCCGAAAAAATAAAATAAAAATCCAAAATGGCATCTACCTACAACCTACATTGCTCCCTGCATTCATATTTTCGTTGAAATTAACTTTCCACCGAGCTCCGTCAAGAGAAGGATCTCCTCTCTCCTCTTTCTCGGTCTACGGACGTGTATATATTCATGTCTGGCTAGAGGGTACTTTCTTGAATAACAAATTTCCTCATGAATTACACACAGAAAAAAAAGAAGCGAAACGCATCCAAATTGCACAGCAGGAATAGAGGAAGGAACTCACGGCTCGGCTCATCTCATCTGCGTGGCAGTGGATACACTTGTCTGCCCCCGCCCGCGTCCGACCGAGTGAAAATTATGAATATTGCATTATGGAACCATGCCCGCGAGAGGGAAATTAAAATTAAGTGCTCACGGGGGTGGGGATCAATTGTGTTTTTATGTGAATATTAATGGAGAGATCCTTTTTGTTTTCTTTGCAGCGGACAGTTCCTTCTTGCTGGCCAACGCCCAAATTGTCGACTTCCCGATTGTCTATTGCAATGAGTCCTTCTGCAAGATTAGCGGTTATAATCGTGCCGAGGTTATGCAGAAATCGTGCAGGTAAGTCCCACACACATTCCAGACATTCCAGAGTCCTTGACTATTAATTAAAATTTGCATTCCCGATGAGAGAGGCGGCGCGGCGCAAGGCATACATCTTGTTAGAGCCATCGAAGCCGTTCCACAATTAGATACAAATTGCTGTGGCGTTGCGTAAATTACTCGGTTCCTGCCGTGACATTGCGCTTCATTGTAAAATTTTATGCGCCGGCAAGGCAATACTTCCACGCGAGATGCTTCATTAATATTTCCGTCGTGAATTTTATGCATCACCAGCCGTGGTTGTGGTTAGTCCGGGGACGGGTTGGGGTTCTAATTATAATCGGATGCAATGGGGAGAGACGCAGGGCTTCGAATTTGCTGTATGACCTGGTTGTTGCGCGTCAAAGATAACCAGTGGCAGAGGGAGGGTGTAAAGTTTTATAGTGACGCTGAATTTTTCATGTCCTTAGATTAAACGGGGATCTTATGGAACGTGTGGGGATTAAGGATTTCGCGTTTATCGCGGACGTGTACGAAAATACTGCGGAGCATTAAGTGCTTGAGAAAAATCGAAATGACATTCAAGGAAGGACACCGGGGGGCTCTTAGACACAGTTAGATGGCTTATATATTTCCATCATCATTTAGAAGGTGTTCTTGTTAACGTTGTCCTTGTCCTTGTCATTGGCGTGTCCCTTTCATTACCGTACAGTTGTGGGAGAGTGTAGAGAGCATTTGTTCTTATTCTGTGTTGCTTTTTCGGACACTTCAAGATGATAGTGGGTAGCAAACACTAAACAGCAGGGTAGACCCGGATCTCAGTTGCCTATCATCTTCATTCATATTTCATCTTATAAGTCCTTTGCTTCGAAGAGAGTTTCTGCCTGAGACAACTTGACCTTCTAGTCTTGGCGATCTTGGACATGCTGTTTTCACTTTGTCTCGTCTTTAAGGAATGGAGTCAGCCTTTCTAGTTACTTCGTAGCAATGGTGTGGTTTAATGTTTGTCCAGAGGCCGAAATGATAATGATAATGTCTCTTCTAGGATTTGTGTGTATTTCTGGAAATCATGCCTGCTGTGCCTGAAGATAAAAATCTCATAAAAATCCCGAAGAATCGATCGTAGAACACGTTGAATCTGAGCCGATAAAAACCGTCAGACTACCCTTTTACTTCATAGTACTTGCTTATGATGAATCTACAGTTTGGGGTGAATCAGGGCCTTAACCAAGAGCTTTGACGCCCAGCACAATCATAAGCCAGTTCTCTTTCGTTACGTTTGCTGACTTAGTTGAGGTCATCGTACACCTGACTCTAGTCAGGTGTACCCCAAGGCGTTTGCTACTTTTGTTTCCGTCGTCCTTCCTTCGTTTTGTGTCCTTCGCCTCTGTAGTCACCGTTTCCACTCCTATTTGTGCTTTATGGTCATCGAAGAACTTCCTCTCTGGCGCTAGGAAATCGGTGACTGCGAGGATAGCTGGTTACGACACCGTATGGTAAGCACTTGCTACTCGGAGGGCTCCATGTCACTGTACTCCGTCCTGTTTCCTAAGTATCTGTTCCCTGCACTTCTCTTGCCTGAGTGCATTGGCCTAGATCTTGCCGTCATACAGGAGAATGGCATGCATGAGAAACATTCGCCTGCTTGCCGTTGAGCATTTGCCATGAATTTGCTGAGTAGCTCACTCTGATGAGGACTTTATCTGCTGCCAAAAAGCGAGTTTAGAGTCAAGAGTCATTCCCAGGCACTTTACTGGCTTCTTGCTGATTACGTCTGAGCGTACTTGAAACTCAAGAGCCGCCGGGTCATATAACGCCTCCCGGTCCTTGAGATAGTCTTTAACCATCTTTTATCTTAAAGGCATTCTCGAGGGTATTTGGCATATCTCTCCACATCGTCGAGTTAAAGGAATTTTTTACATCGAAGGCTGTCAACCGTATAACTTTTCGTGAGCGGTAGTTACCCTTTTGGACCTATTGGACGGCTTTAATCACGTCCTCGAACACACTTTTTTTTGAATCCATGCTGTCTTGGGATAGGCCACCTGCTTTATGGGCTGCTTTATCAGCCGTGGCTTCAGTAGCTTCTCCAGGAGTTTCTAAAGTCTGTGTGTACAAGTGGAGGGTTTTCCACCTGCTCCTCGGAAAAATGTGAATCGATTATTCTATCACAGCAATTTCCTTGGATAAGTTTTTGGGGCGCGATCGTTCCGATTGCCAAAAAGCGCGCGACGACTTTACGAGAAAAATTACGACAAATGACCAACGATGAAGAGGAGGTAGAGAAAAAAGAAACTCACGCGACAACGATCTGAATGCAAGTGATAATTTTTATTTTTGCTACAGCGAGCTTAAGTTTAAAACAAAAAATAATTATAAAAAAAATATGGCCGCAGAATTTTACGTGGCGGTAAATTTAAATTTCATTATTTGATACAAAAGTTTAACAAGTGTTTTAATAGATGTCGTATTGATATGCTATAATTATAGTAGGATGATTGGTGTATTTGCTAGGCTCCAACATTCCGCCCTCATTGAAACGATTCTGTTTCAACAAGGTAAAAGGGCAAGTTTATGGATGGGTCGAACAAAAACTCCTTTTGCGGTGCGAACCTCGGCTACTCGTACCCTTCCGTCTCTCTCAGGAACAACTTTCATGACCATACCCATCAACCACTTCTGAGGGGGTAAGTTGTCATCATGCACGATCACAAGAGCATCGACTGGTAAATTTGGTTGTGATGCTGACCATTTCGACCGCTGTTGAAGCTCCTTCACATACTCGTTAGACCAACGACTCCAGAAGTGTGATTTGATGTTTTGTATGCGACGCCAATACTGCAGTAGATTTGTATCTGGGGCGTCATTTGCCGGTTCAGTGATTGCTTTAAGCGAAGACCCAATTAGAAAGTGAGCTGGTGTGAGCGTTTCAAAATCGTTCGGGTCACTGGTGAGAGGTGTAATGGGCCTCGAGTTCATCACAGCTTCAATCTCACAGAGGGCCGTAGTCAGTTCCTCGAAGGACAGCTTTGTATTATTGAGTGAGCGATATAAGTGTCCTTTCGCGACCTTTACCGTCGCCTCCCAGATTCCACCGAAATGCGGAGCCCTAGGGGGAATAAAATGAAAATTAATTTGATCTATGCTACAAAATTTAACAATAGATTCGTAATTGGGCTTGTGAAATAACATATTGCGCAGCTCGGACAGTTTAGATTGTACCCCTACAAAATTAGTTGCGTTGTCGCAAAAGATGTCGGATGGTAGTCCTCGACGACTAATCATCCGCTTTAAGGCCGCAATAAAAGCATCTGAAGAAAGGTCCGAAACTGGTTCAAGGTGGACTGCTTTCGACGAGAAGCAGACGAAAACTGCTACATACGATTTGTACGGAACTTTGCCACGAATTCGGTGATACGTGTAGATTGGACCACAGAAATCCACGCCACAGCGTAAAAATGGGCGGCTTACGTTGACTCTTTCCGGCGGAAGATCTCCCATGACCTGTTGTAAGAGTTTGGGTCTATACCGCGAGCAATGAATGCATCCACGAACTATTTTTCTTGAAAGGTCTCTTGAGTTGACGATCCAAAACTGGTTGCGCATTAGCGCAACTAGAGCTTTCGGTCCAGCGTGGTAATTGGAAATATGCAGGTGTCGAGCAATGCAATATGAAAAATGCGAGTCCTTTGGTAACAGCATGGGATGTTTTTGTTCCTCGGGGATCCCTGCGTTCTTCAAACGTCCTCCAACTCTAAGGATAGGATGTCCAGAGGAGTTGTCTAAGAATAACCCTAGCCACTTGAGTGAACCCTTGACATTTTCTCCTTTTTCTATGAGTTTAATTTCCTCCGGGAAAAATGAAGTTTGGATAATCCAAATGATTCTATACAACGCCGCTTGAAGTTCGTCAGGTCCTAAACTCAAAGAGTTGCTTGTTATTCGATCTTTGAGTCGCATTTTGAACCGCAAAAGGTAGCCAAACGTACGAAGGAGATTTACATATGAACTATGTCTGTCGATAATTTGTAACAAAGGATTATTAATCTGCTTACTGTTTACCAGAACAGTTTTACGCTTCTCTAGTGCAAGTAGTTGTGGCGATAATGAAACGTTTGGGCTTGTCGGCCAATTCTCTGGTGACTCTAACAAAAAAGCTGGTCCAGGAAACCAAATTGATGTTACTGTGCATCCTCGTGAAACTATGTCAGCAGGGTTAACATTTGTCGGCACATGTTTTCAAACTACATCCGCTGTCTTCTCCTGAATCTCCGCGATTCTATTTCCCACAAAAGTACTTAGGCTGGATGAGTGCGTTGAAATCCAATATAGGACAACTGAAGAGTCTGTCCAAAAATAGGCTTCTGGATTAAAGTCTTCAAACAAAGATTTTACCTTTGTCCACAATCTTGCGAGAAGATGGGCACTACACAACTCGAGACGAGGAATTTGTTTAACTTTCGTCGGAGCCACTCTTGATTTTCCCGCCAGCAGATTCACTGAAATAGTGCCGGTTGTATCCAAACTGCGTATGTAGATGCAGCATCCGTAGGCTTTGATGGAAGCATCACAGAACCCATGGATCTGCACTTTTGTTCTATTTGGAGCCAATACGAACCGAGGGACTGAGATATTTTGCAGGGATTGTAGGTCAGCCATAAATTGGCGCCATTCGGTGTCGCTGTGCTGGGGAATTGCTTCATCCCAACCGATTTTCTCCATCCAGAGCCCTTGCAAAATTATTTTGGCCTTTACGATTATAGGATTCAGAAGACCCACCGGATCAAACAATGAAGAGGCCAACGACAAAATAGATCGTTTTGTAAATGACGAATATGTACGACTCGGTTTGTATGAAAAGCAAAATCTATCAGTTGATGAATTCCAGGTAATTCCCAGAGTACTCGTCAGATTCGTGTCGTTCAACCTTAGCTCCTTACTTGTTTGAGTTGAGAGAACTGATTGGTGGTTACTGTGCCATTTTGAAAGTTCAAAACCAGCTAATTTTAATATGGCTGAAATTTCTTCTAGCAGCTGCCGTAATGTAGCTAAATCGTCGGCGCCTGCTAGCATATCATCGACATAAAAAGCTAGAAGTAGCACGCGAGCTCCTAGTTTGAATCGATATTTGTACTTATCTGCAAGATATTTAAGGCAACGAATGGCAAGGAAGGGAGCCGATGTGGTACCGTAAGTCACGGTGTTTAAAGCAAAGGTTTCGATAGGGGCCCCTTCATCTTCTCTCCATAAGATGTACTGGTATCGTCGATGTGAAGGATGTATAAGTACTTGCCGATACATTTTTACTATATCAGCAGTTAATGCAAACTTGTATAACCGGAAACGAAGAAGTATTAAGAACAGCTCATCTTGAATGGTAGGACCAACCATCAAAATTTCATTAAGTGATACTTGTGATGACGTGCGACAAGATGCGTCAAATACCACCCTTAGTTTTGTTGAGGTGCTGTTTGGACGCAAAACACCTTGATGGGGTAGATAATAATGAGGTTCATCTAATTTTGGATTTTTTATTAGTGTCATATGACCAAGACTTCGATATTCACGAAGAAAGTTAACATAAGAAGTCTTTAACGAAGAATCCTTGTTCAGTCTACGTTCAAGTGAGAGAAAACGACGAAAAGCTATGTTGTACGAGTCACCAAGCAACTTCGGATCCTTTTTGAATGGTAGCTTTACCATTAGTCTACCGCACGGCAACACCTCTAACGTTCTGTTAAACTCAGCCTCACACTGTTCTTGTTCCTCAGTCCATTTTGATTTCCGTCCTGTGACCGATTCGAGTTCCCAGAACTTTTCTACATACTCATTGAGCTGAACATCTGTTGAGCTCACGCAACTGTTTTGCCTGTTATTTGTCGAAATTGATTTGTATCTACCAGATACGATCCATCCTAAATGCGTTTTCTGCAGTGAAGGAAATCCTACTCCGAGTTTGATTTGACCTATTTGTAACAAGTCGAAAAACGATTCAGCTCCTACCAACATATCTATTGGCGCCGGGTGATTGAATTGTTCATCAGCAAATTCAATGTTTTTTGGAAGATTCCAGTCAGCAGTATTTAGAGCGGCATCGGGTTGATACCCTGTGATAGAAGGAGCAGCAAGAAACTCTAAAGGAAGCTCGCATGTTGAAAAACGTGACCTTATACATGTTTGAGTCAACGAACTAATTTTAGTCTCTGTACAGCCTATTCCAACAATGTCGACGTTCTTTCTTTGCGTTGGTAAACGTAATGCCCTAGCGAAATCTTCCTTGATAAAGTTGACCTGCGAGCCAGAGTCCAGGAGTAACCTTCCTAACTGAAAACTACCCCCAGCGTCCTTAACTAACACGAGAGCAGTTGCCAAAATAACCTGCGCGGATTCACATCCTACTTCTTTTCCTAACGCAGAGTTTGTGGCTGCTGAAGAGACTTGTGATGATGAAGGATCTTCCGTGGACGATGAAGGTGCTTCCTGTGCTGTTAACCGCTGGGTGGGCCGATGAAGTAATGAATGATGAGGTTGCTGACAAGTCTTGCACTTGTATGCTGATGGACATCTTTTAACACCGTGTCCTTTTCCTAGACAATTAAGACACAGCTCCAATTTTTTAACATTGTCAAAACGATCAGATGCCGACAATTTGTAGAACTGCGAACAGCTACTTATGGTATGCGAACTATCCCTGCAAAAACAACATAATCTTTGCGCCATGATCAGTGAAGATTGTGGTCGATGATCCGAATATTGCGCTCTTGGCCTATTGAAGACTTTTTTGCTGGGTTCACTATGAAGAAGTTTACTTTCACGAGCTTCCAAATACTGACAACGTTTTCCCAAGATTTCAGCGCATCCTACCCAAGTCGGAAGTTTATTGTACTCCAACTGTTCATCCCACTTTGCTTGAGTCTCCAAATAAACCTTACTCATTGCGATATGGATAATGATAGCATTACATATGTCTGATTCAGAACCTAAGGATTGGAGTGAGTTGTAAAGCGCTGAAACATTGTCCAGTAGACTTCGCAGTTGTGTAGCCGACGCTTTCGAAACCTTCGGCAGTTCAAAAAGTTGAGCGATTTTTTCAAGGAAAATAAGACAATCGTCATCATAACGTTCTTTTAATCGTTTTAGCACCTTATCATAATTTTCCTCTGTGACTTGAAAAGCTTTGACCGTTCCAAGCGCTTGGTCAGTAAGGCAAGTCAATAGATGATTAAATTTTTCAGTTTTTGATAGACTGGCATTACTATCGACGAGAGTTGTAAAAGTGTTAATAAAGTTTTTATACTCTGAGTATTTGCCACTGAAACGGGGTAAGCGCAACTTTGGTAGATGGTTTGCTGCTTGGGGTGCAGACCAAGTGGTTTCAAATGTGCTATTTCGTCTTTCGTTTCCTAATTTCGCCAAAATTATTGTTTTGGTGGTGACATACAATTCTTCTAATTCACTACGCGTACAATCTTCAGGGCAAATGCTTTCGATCTAGTATAAGATATTAATCCACAAAGGATCCGAAAAGCGAGAAAACGACGAAGTGCAACTTATACCCAAAAGTGGTTGAGGATCGACAGCGCTAAGCGAAATGACGTAAATGCAATATGTAGAATATGTAGAAAAGATGATGGATGTTCAGCAATTATGTTGACGACGATAAAAAGATCCACAGCCTATGGAGATCATACAATTACGATCTAGAATGATGATCCGGTACGGATACCCGGAGACGACAACCGAAAAAGCGAGCGATACACGTGCAGCGTGCAGTAATAGCAAGTAGAAAGAGCTTTTACCAATTTTCGCAACACATGCGGTGTCTGGGCGAAAGTTTCGATAGAATCAAAAGAAATTCTTTTTATTGAACTATGGGTTATGGATTTATTGTATTTCTCTGGTTTTGTGAATGGAATGAGGTAGAATTCAACGAGCGATGTTCTTTAATGTAATTTAATTCACGTTCTATTTCACATGCCAATTAGTACATTGTGTAATATAATTTATCTTTCATGCAATCTGGTTCGTGCAAATTCATAAAAATCAATACACATACCTCGTGGGAAGATGTGTATACTTATCATTCCCGATTTCCATACAGCTACTTCCTCTTTTCTTTGCGGTGTCCAATGATGCTCCAGATTCCAGACCTGCTTGCACTCACACGATTCCCGGAACCGACCGATGTCTACGTAACACAATTATTGTCTTTAGTTTTTCTTGTGAAAGTTATAAAGTTTCTTTTTTTTTTCACTTTATGACAATTAATAACTTTGCCCCACGTTGGGTGCCAAAATGTACAAGTGGAGGGTTTTCCACCTGCTCCTCGGAAAAATGTGAATCGATTATTCTATCACAGCAATTTCCTTGGATAAGTTTTTGGGGCGCGATCGTTCCGATTGCCAAAAAGCGCGCGACCACTTTACGAGAAAAATTACGACAAATGACCAACGATGAAGAGGAGGTAGAGAAAAAAGAAACTCACGCGACAACGATCTGAATGCAAGTGACAATTTTTATTTTTGCTACAGCGAGCTTAAGTTTAAAACAAAAAATAATTATAAAAAAAATATGGCCGCAGAATTTTACGTGGCGGTAAATTTAAATTTCATTATTTGATACAAAAGTTTAACAAGTGTTTTAATAGATGTCGTATTGATATGCTATAATTATAGTAGGATGATTGGTGTATTTGCTAGGCTCCAACACTGTGCTTATATCCAAGTCTCCTTTTCCTATTCCGATCAGCATCAAGCGTTGTATCCTCCAGCTCTTATAAAAAAATCTTAAGACAAGTTCGAGCATCACTTTCAGCATTTGCGCAGCCAGTAACGGCTCCTCTTTGCTGAGCATTGAAATATCCTGTTGTAGGACCGGGAAAATATTGAGAGCCCTAACAGGATGAGTCGTGAAAAATGTATCTACTACCCACTACGTGCTTTGTCTTCTCCTTTAATATCATTTTGATAGCTTCATTTATCCAGGTTCCTGCACGGCTTTGTGATGTCATTATCGATCCTACAGTTTCGCTAAATATTTTACAAGAAGGGATTGCTCTTCTTCATATTGTGCGCAACAAAGCACGACATGCAGGTCTTTATTTGCCCCATGGGTAACCGGGGTTGTGGTCGTGCGAAAACCTGTGGAGATAGGCTTTATTGCCTGTTGGCAGTTGCCTCAAAAAAGGAGATCCTCAAAACTGTGCCAACTACAGAGGCATCAGTCTTCTTAACATCGCTCGCAAGATTTTATCTGCCATGTTGTGTGAGCGGCTGAAGCCGTTCGTCAACAACCTGATTGGATGGACACCAATGCTTCGACTCGGAAAATCTTCGAATCCACACCCGAGGGACGGCGCACTAGAGGAAGACCGCGACTCAGTTAACGCACGCAAGTGGAAGGGTACCTTAATCAACTTAGCGTGCGAAGCCGAAGCTGGCCAAACATCGAGCTGGCTGGAGACGCTTGTTGGTTGAGGTCCAGGTCCATCCCGGACTGTAGCGCCACCTTAAGTACCTAACTAAGTTTCGTAGTTGGAATTTTAGTTCAAGATGTCTTTTGTTGAATGTTGCCTCGATATAGAAGATGACTCTGTGTCCATGGTCCTCTGGCTGAGTGGTCCCATCCTTTAGTCATGTGGACTAACCTTAGTGGTACTGGCGTCAATGTTGGAGAAAACTCTGTGGTGGCCATCTACCCCTGTCTGAATGTTCCTATCTCTCGTACCATTCATGTAGGCTTGCTTCTCCTGGTGTCGTAGACTCTTTGAATCAGAAGTCCTTGTCTGATTTTGATGTCGTAGGGACTGTGCTTTCCTACTTTCTATTGAAAACGTCGAGTATAATAGGTTCCTCATGCGACATCTATGAGCTAATGCAGTTTCCTCTTGACACCATCATTAGCTGTATGATGAGGCGTAGAAACATATCAAGAGTGAGACCTTGATGCGCAGCACAGCGATTCTATTCGTTGTATCTTCTGGAACCCTGAGAGGAGGACCGTTCCTTGTTGTAGACACAGTGCGGACGTCCCAAGGGTAAACTTTAAAGACCGAGTCAATTTTTCAAGACATCAGGCATTAACGGACTGATGACCAACAGCGAACTGGTAGAGCCGCGGAATGTTGTGCTTTTCAGTGATGCGACTGCTGCCATCAGTCTACTAAGGAGACACCATCTCTTCGTTAGAAACAAAAATACAGAAACTTGCGTTATTCCCTCGTGCAGACCTGCTGCTTCAAGGTGTTGAGGTAAGAATTTGAATGAGTGCTCTCTGACTTGCTTTCTTGGCTCATGTGGATCCCATTTAGTGACACAGTTCCGACTTAGTTTGCTATTGAAATGGCCCAGTGACGTGCCTTAAAAGCCCTTGTACCACGACGCAGTTTCAACGTTGTCATATAGGTCTGAAACCTAAATATCTATGTCGAACCCGTCGACACCAGTGAATTCACCTGCTCCCATCAAGTCTTCTTCTTTCTGAGGACCTCTGGCTAGGGTTTCTTGAGATGTAACCAAATGTGCTTACTCCGCCTTGTTACACGGCGGGTCGGTTTAGATGCCCCGTCTGACCTTGCCCCAACTAATGCCAGGTTGTGCCTCAATTTATGCTCGTGGCGACATATAAAAAGGCCTTACGACTCCGTTTACATGGTCGTCAGCCATTTGCTGACATGCATTGCGTTCACGAAACCACCTCCAACCACACTTCACATGAAATGCGTGTTTATTCCCAGATTGAATCCAAATCCTTCCAAAAATTGCGTGATTTACCGAGCGACTTATTTGCTTTACAAGGCCCTAAATCACAACTCTTCCACGGCTCCTTCGGCAAGGATATTACCTTACACACATTTCATTTCGTACACTTTATCGTGCCTCGATAAATAACCCCATTCTCATTAACATTCGAATCAGCAATCAGAATAAAATTAAGTTTACCGCAACTGCGACGGCGGCGATGTCCTTGAGGCCGACCCATTCCCCTGTCACGCATTAAAAAATCAAAAAACGCCCCGAAGCAAAGCGGAAAGTCCCGAAAAAATAACAAACAAATCAAAATCAGCCCCTGGAAAGGCGGTTAATTTGAAAAAGTCGACTTTATCGGTGAAAGTCCTGCCACCACCACCGCCTCGAATGTCCTTCTAATTACAAACGCTGTTTCGTACACCAAATGCCAATTCCGTTTCCAATTGCTCTCGCCGCTTCAAGGGATGCCCCCGCATCTGCACACATTCATCACTCGGGCCGTACGAGTATCCTTTTCGTTTTTTTCACGGCCATTATCCTGTGGAATTATATATGTAAATATTTCGGTTGAATACATTTTGCGTGCGCTCAAGTCATTCTGATTTCCATAAAATGCGGTTGTTTATTGACATTTTGAGGTTATGGCGGTATTCAGAGTTTTACAAGTGCGTTGTAAATAACAATAAAGCGTCGTCCTGTTTGGGGGTTTTCCAATTCTTTTTTTTTTCCAGTGGGCGCGCGATGGATCCTCCCCTCGGTAATGTTCTATTCGAATCGGTATATTGTTGTTGTACATATTTAATGCTGGGATTTATGTTATTCCTTGGCTTCATCCTTGGATTGCAGGAGTACTTTTTTCTTCGTTCACATCCTTTTTCTCTCGCCGTGCTATCGAATTCATCCCTGAAACTTTCGGTGGATAGTATTTCCCGTGGATAAAGGGGATTTCTGTGGAATTAGGATTTATTATATGGCGATTTCGATTTACCTTGTGAGAGGGCTGCCAGTTGGACGGTGAAAGGAAAATAAAGTTGGATTGGGTGGGGTGGGGTAAGGGGGTGGCTTGCTAAATTAGCCTAGAGCGAAGGGAGATCATGAATTCGAATTCGAATTAAGAAGATTAAAGTGGTTCGCAGCGGAAGTAGTTTTGAATATTTTCGATTTAATCGGAAGGATAACTGGGTTTGAGAGGGTTTTTATTACAACGGAGCTGGAGCAGGATGCTGATGGAATTGGGGATGACTTGTATTTGAATCTAATGATGGTCGGGGTTTAAGGTCACACTCTGCCATTGACCTTTCTTTAACTCAATATAGAGGTTTAAGGGTGGATAGTCTCTTTATAGAGACGAGTAGGATGAAGGGTGGATCGTAGGGCTACATTTCACTGCCACTTCAAAGCTTGCATGGGTTTTAACACCTGCAATTGGACCTTGGGAAAGAAATAAATAAACCAAATGCGCACTTGTCTTGATTTCGTAAAAAGGTAGACAGTTTCGGGTGAAGTCGGGTCTCAATCAAGAAGTCTCTCCATCCAGCCCAATTCTTAGAGAGTTGTCTACAGTTTCACATTTTTAGCTGCAATTGCCTAGTTGCTTGGGGTCTAAGGTAAAATAAATAAATAGCTGGCGCGACAGCTCGGGATGAGCCAAGACCTCGCTTCTCGCAAGCATTGCATTGTTGTGCGTGTTGCATTTTTCGCACGAGTGGAAGGGACCTTCAATTTTTTGCCGACTCCGAACGGCGAGTTGAGAAGCTCTTTCATAACAAATTATGCTCCATGAGGCTTGTCATTCCCCGATGAGTGGTGGTGCCACGAGAAATGTTCGGTGGACATGGCTGGAGCTTGAACCCACGCCTGTAGCACGGCAGGCCAATTCATTAACCACTGAGCTACGTCGGAGCCACTCTGTCCCTCAAGGGTGCAATGAAAAATTCTTCTGTCTGGAGTATTGCTATTCATCCATTCTACATGGTCTTGCCACCTTAATCGGTGTACGCGCATCATTTTATCCAGCTTGATGTCGCTGAACAGCTCTACGTACATGAACGCTTAAGATTAAGTTTCATTCTTAGGGTGGACCGGATTTTTTTGGCGATGAAGAGTTGGTTGCAATTCGTGGTTAAATCTTCTTTTCCACGAGCCATCAATGCAGATCGTAAATCGAACGTAAAAGCTGCCTCTTTCCCATGTTTTCACATCAAACAGCGGGGCGGGAATGATGAAAGTCTTGTGTAGCTTCTCCTGGGTTCCTTAAGATGGGGCCCTACTAAGGGTTTTCCAATAGGGACGGGTAGATGTCAAATTTGAATGAAAAAAGTTGTACGTTTGAAATGCCTATCAATGGCATAATGTGTGGCATATGACATCGTTCAAATGGCCTTCGCTGGGTGGCGCACATCCGAGAGGTCCAATTTTCAATGACTCTGGCGCATAGATCAGGCTGAATTTGGTACGGGTTATGTTGACTTTGAAGGCACTGTTCGTTTGCGGCTTATTGGCATAGACCTGCGACTTAAGGAAACGCCACAAGAAAAAGTTTAACGGGGTCAAGTCGCACGATCTCGGTGTCCACTTCACGTCTTCTCTGCGTGAAATAACCATGCCCTCAAATCGCTCGTGCAGACTGTCAATTGTGGCACCGTTCACATGCATACCATCCAATTTGGGCCAAAAGAAATTGGTTATCATCGATCGGTAGCGCTCTCCGTTAATGGTGATGGCTATGCCATCGTCGTTTTTGAAGAAGTAGGGATCGACCGATGCTGCCACCGGCCCACAATCCACATCAGAACAGTGACTTTGTGCGGATGCATTGCCACTTGGTGGACCTCGTGTGGATTGGCATCTCTCCCAAATCCGGCAAATTTGCTTGTTGATGTCGTCGCTGAAGATGATTTTTGTTTGCTGAAATCGGGGTCCTCTTCCAATTGCTCCAGAACCCAGTCGGCGAACACACGGCGTTGCCTACAGTCGTTTTTCTTCAGCTCGTGGGTCAGTTGGATTTTGTACGGATATTGGCCCAAGTCCCGAGGCAAAAATCGCCAAGTTGATGTCTGCGAAAGGCCGAGTTCTTGTACGCTGCGCGGAACTGATTACCTCGAGTTCTCTGGTAAATTCTCACGGACAGCGGCGATGTTTTCGGCAGGTCTTGCGTTTCGTTGACGTACGGGTTTTGGCTGATTGTTCACTGAACCGATCGACTCGAATTTGGCCACCAAACGTTGAATAGTAGACTGGGAAGTACATGTTTGGCAGTCAGTCAAACAGTCTGAAAAATAAAAATCGGGAAAACTAACAGATAAAACAACATGGCTGCCATGAACTGTCAAAATCTAACCGTCCCTATTGGAAAACCCCTTATATAGTTTTCTCTTAAGGTTCTAGTAACAACTATTGGCGTCTGGGTCCCAGGTCACACTGAGATCTCCGAAAATGAGATCTCCGATGAGATTGCTAGACAAGGCTCAGCGAATGTTTTCTCAGGACCTGAAACTGCATTGGGTCTTCCCGCGTCGTCAGTCAGGGCCTCCATTGACAATTGGATTTCCTACGAACAAAATTGTGCGCGGCACGCCTCTCCAGGATGCAGACAGACTAAATAATTGCTCCCGAACGTCCTGTAAGAAATTAGCGGCATTCTTGCTGTCACTCAGCAGAAGAAACGTCTCTGGAAAGGGCAACGGTACTCCGGATCATTTCCCTTGCATTCACGTGTGTTCACGCACACCAAACGCGGTAGACGCTCTTGCTATCGCTTACGCTACTGCATTCGCGATGGTGCCGACGGAGGTGTGCGCCAGCCTTTGTTCTTAGTTGTATTTCTTTGCTTATGTCGTTGGCAGAATTAAAGGCAGACCCAAGGAAGACGAACTCCTTCACTCAAAGTCATAGCTCTCCATTGGAAAGTACTGAGAAGTCGAAGTTATGTCTCTCGTTGTCCGTAGGTAGCATGTACTTGGTCTTATCCTCGTTTTCAACCAGACCGTGGTTCAAGGGTAAGTGCATTGGACTTGTGTATGAACTGCGTAGATTCGAGCTCCAAATGTATCTCAACCAAACATTTTTCCAACCCAAATCTGTCTGAGTACAGTTTATCATGAAGAAGCTTCTTAATTCGCCGTGATGTCAGTGTTGTCTGAGTCTGAGTTACCAAGTAGTTGTACGGATTGACCTGCGAACATGGGACTGTTCTCTCCCTTCCCAGCATGTACTGGTAATTTAACACCAGTTCGTCCGTGTGATTTAAGGTGCATCAGCATTGCTCCTGGTAGCATGCGTTTTGTATGTCATATTTAGGAGACTTGTGCCCCTTGAATTGGAGTAGATAAGGCGATGGTAAGACGCATGCGCCCTACCATCTCCCGCAGACTTAAACAGCTTAGTTCCCAACTCATGTAGACCCCGGGCCTTGTTTAATTTAAGCCTGGCTATGGCTGCTTCAACTTCGTTTCTGTCCGATTGATTGTCCTCAAAGTTGGCTTCCGTCGCCATTTATTAGTCCGCAGAACTAGTCTTACCATATGTTCAGCAACAACTGCTTCACTACTTTGATATAAGTCTTCTTAGTCTTTGCAGGCTTCAGACTGGACAACGAATCTTTACTCTCTCACTTCTTTTATAGCATCTTTGCATTTACTGGATCCCACGTTTCTTGTGCGTTTCTTTCGTCTCTTTTTCTGCTCGTAAGGCTGTCGATCGGCTCCAGTCCTTTTTTTTTTTGCAGCGCCACGTTTACCTGTGTACACTCAGCATTAAACCAGGGGTTTCTCTCAAGTGAAGGAATGAAATCAAGCGCATTAGTAGCGGCTTTCGTAAAAGCTTGCTGGTAGTGATCTTGGTCTTCTCCGCTTGTTACTGGCGAACTTCTCAGGGGCTCTAGGAAAACTCGACTCATAAAAGCTCTTGCGATTGCAGTCATTCGAGGTTGAACTTCTTTAGAGTGGTGGTTGTGATCGTGACATTACAAAAGTCGCAGAGGAGGCTAGGGGGATAGCGGTGCAATTTTATGAGTGCACCACCTTAAAACGATCCACTAGGGCCCCACGAAATGTCAACCTAATAGGAAACTTGAGTTAGTCATTGTAGCAATTTTGGCAATGTTTTAGCTGCTAGCGAGAAGGAAACTTCAGAATTTCATATGAAAAACCACAAACGACAATGCATGAGCTAAGACCCATAAAGTCACCCTACTGCCACATGCCACAATGGCTAAGAACTCAAGAAAAAAACCACAGAACTGCTCGTATGTTGAACGTTACTACCCCGACATTCACACATAATCCTTAACAAGGACGAATTGTCCAACAAAAAGACCACCAAACTCCATTAGTTCTATCACACCCACGAGATAAATCAGTCCGAGTTTTCCCCATCCGCGGTCAGAGTCCCCTCGTCCTCGAACCGAGAACCCACTGCAAAAACTTTAATTAAATTTTGTGACACAGTTAACCCTTCGAGTTGGGATGATAAATGACTCCACTAACCGACTCGGTAGTCCTTCGCCCTGTGCATTATTTCACGCCAAGAGGGAGAGGACGGATAAAACTTTCCTCCGCTCGAGTTGTTGGTCGAAAAATAAAAACATATGCAAACGGTTTGTTTTTTCACTCCAAAAGGATCAAAAGAACACGAAGCTGGAGCTGGAGCTGGAAAAAGATTTTCGTTGTCCCAGTAACTATTATTGATTACGACAGACCTGCACTTTTGTCCCCGAACGACAAAAGCCAAAAAGATACAAAAGCAATTCAAAGCGAAAGTTCGTATCCTTTTTTGTTATGGAAACACTGCTCTACTGTGACTTCAAAAGGAATCGAGTGGCAACGGTAACACAGATACCTTGTGCGAGGGATGCTTGTAAGAGTAATGCTCTTTCGATATCTCATTGTGGATCGATTTGAAAAAAAAAAAAACGGGAACTAACTTCTTCTGGTTCTTCTGGGACGTGTGCTATTTGGGTTAAGTGTGCGGCAACTCTCTCCCAAGCTGAATCCTTGAGGCATTGCTTGGGTGCTTCTTTGCTTTGATGTGCGCTCAAAGTGTGGGCGGGGGCGTGAGGGTGGTAATTAGTTCCAAGTGGAATTTCAATTATTTCTCCAGGACAATGAAAAGTTGTTTGACAAATTTTCCGAACCCTTAGTTCAAGCGGTCGGAATTGTTTCAATTGTCTTTCCAGTCGATAAAAATAGTTTAAGTGGGACGGAGTGGCAGTATAAATCGAGCAATTCTTTGAGGGTGTCTTTCGGAAGTTAGAAGGACTTACGGTGCAAAATGATTCGTTTAAGGTTTCCACAAGGGACAACAGCAAGGATCATTGAGGCGACCATCTTTTCGGTTTTTTGTCAGTTAGTCGCAACCTTTAAAGAGTTTGGTAAAGGCACGTATAGACAGTTTCAGGAAATTGCAAACTCCTGCGTGAATAGTACCCGTTGCTGAAAAATCGGGAGGAATTGGTATGAAGTTAAATCTCTTGGAAGACTCTGGAGGCTGAGATTAAATTTAACACAAAAAATGAGACAGTGTTCCATGATGGCTCTTACTTTTATGATTGACGTTTGTGTTGTGTCAACTTTCCAGGTTATAAACAAGAAAAAATAGCTGGCGCGACAGTTCGAGGTGAACCAAGGCCTAGCTTCTCGCAACCATTCATGTTGTGCGTGTTGAATTGTTCGCATGAATGGAAGGGACCTACAATTGATTTCCGACTCCGAATGGCGAATTGAGAAGCTTTTTCATGACAAATTGTACTGTCAGAGGGTTGTCATTCCCCGACGAGAGGTGGTGCCCCGAAAAATGTTCGGTGGACACGGCTGGGACTTGAACCCATGCATCTTGCTCGTGACCACACTTTCCAGGTTCATTCGCTTTAAAGCTGTCTCTTGACCTGAAACGTTGTACCATCTAAAGTTGGTTTGCTGACTCCATCTAGATTGTATTGTCGTGACAAGCTTCTCGAGCGTGACCCTATGTTCCCGGCTTTTAGCAACAAGTACCATTCTAGAGCTGATTTTCATGTTAAATCGACCGAGTCGTGTACTTTTAAAGAGTCTACTTATTCACACTACGGTACGCTTCAGAGGTACACAGAGGTTCTAAGCATTGATCTCATCTTAGGAGATAGACGCTCTGTGCTCAAGAGGGACTCTAAATCCCTGCCCTAAATGTGCAATTATACCAGTATACTAGAAACAATAAAAATCGTCATTGGAAGGACCTGCATTTCTCCAAATATTTATAACAAGTTTTGAGAAGTTGTTTTTGAAAGAGGGATGGAAATTTTTGTTGCCGAAATGCACTTCAGAGCACTTATCGCCATTTAGGTTCCGAATTGGCTCACAAATCAAACGGCGGGTACATAGCCTTGATTTTTCTTAGATCTGTCAGTTCAGGCGAAATATTGTTTTTAGTTCCAGATGGCTCTTAAAGTGAAGCTAAACATTTCCTCTCGATTGATCACGCACTCGGACCAGGACAGATCATTTTACAAACTCGGTTCAGTCAGTTAGTACAGTAAACTCTCTCATAAGCAGCACCGAGCATCGTCTGCTTGTGAGAGATGTCCGTAAGGAGAGAGTACACTGTAGTTGCTTCCATGCTCTTTGTTTATTTGACACAAATCCTGTTGATATCTTTGGCAATGATGGTGCATACAAAAGTTGTTGATAGCTGTGCCATTGTAGTATCGAAGGGTAAATAAATGCCATGCCATTCACTACGTTGCTTTCCAGTTTTATTCCTATTGCTAGCTTAGAGAGATGTCTACCCAGACTACCTTCTTTGGACCTCTTTTCGTGTCTCTTCCATGCAGAATATTAATCCCTTTTAATTTTTTTGCAGTGCATCGCGTATCATGTCCTTTTGAATCCCCTAGCAGCAAACGGTTCAGGTCCAACAAAAATTGCAAGGTCGACTTCTAGCTAGGACAACTGCCTTTTTGTTTCCTTCCATTCCTATATGTCCTCTAACGAAAACTTGTGTCCCTAATGAGTTCCTAATGTCATTGAAATTTGACGAGTTGCTACCTGCGCGTCTGAGTGGATCAACCTCGTCCCTTGGATACGATATCGGCTATTTGGTGGGGCCTCGGCTATTTGAGGCCGCCTCCTACTCCGATATTGCTGGCATTGAGAGGCAGGGCTTGAAACAAGCACCTCTAAGGATGCTCAGATGACACTTAGGAACGTCCCCTGTCTATTGGGATAACCCCACCATTGGTCGAAGAGAAGATTAGCTGTCTGAAAAATGATTACTCCTCCGGGTCCTGATAGTCTCCCCGCCATTTACCTAAAGGAGTGCGGGAACTATATGGTCCAACCGCTCACTGCCTTATTCCAACAATCCAATTCGTAATGGATAATTTCCATCCATAAAAGTGGTCGTAAGAACGATGTACCCAACTTAGCCCTATTGCCATACTCTCTTAATTACCCAGTCTTTGAAAGCACCGTTTACGAGACAATGTTTTTCCACTGCAACCCTATCTTTTCTCCACACCAACAGGACTTCCTCAAGGGTAGATTGACAACCACTAACCTCACTGAATTCGTATCAAGAACCCTGTGCGCTCTGGAAAGAAGTCGACGTGGTTACCACCGGCTTGAGCAAAGCCTTCGACAAAATCTCGGGATAAATGATCCTTTTAAAACTTAATTGTTAACAGTTACTCAACCTCTCTAGAACATTGTACAAACTTATAAGATTTATTTTATCTTAATGTGCAACCATACTTATTTTATGAATAAATACTAAAAATGCTGTCGGCTTTCCCCCGCGGTTCATTTCATGGATCCAATCTTACTTCGAAGATAGCCAGCACTAGGTCATTTTTAGATCCTCCGTATCCGGTCCTATTAACGCCACGTCAGGAGTCCCACAAGGTAGCCACCTTGGTCCACTGATGTTCATCTTGACTATTAATGATGCATCATCAAAGACTCCCTAATATCTTACTATGCTGACGACATGAAGATCTACAATTTATATCGTCCCCAACTGATTCTCGTCTACTCCAGGATGACCTAGACAGATTTTCAATCTGATGCCAAAAAATGTCACATTCCCGCAAGCGTCTTCCATCACCTCCCAGATTTTACTTTATCTGTAACGCGTCTATTACCCTTGTGACTTCATAACGATATCTGGATGTTATCTGTGATAACGAACTTAACACCCCGTCCCATATAGACAACATCTTCAGGAGATCAAACTCTCGGCCTCTTGAAGCGTTGGTCTAAAGAATTTTCAAACCCGTACGACACTAGGTCCCCCTACACATCCTCGTAACGGCTTTGCTTGAAGATGCTAGCCAAGTATGGTCGTCCTAGTTCGTTACCCATGCTAAGCGAATCGAAGCCGACCAACGCAGGATCAACCGTTTTTCCTTACACGGTCTTCCTTGGGTACACAACTACAACTTACCGTCCTACAGGAATCGCTTGAAACTAATTACCTACAGTTTCTTGAAAGTCGTCGCGACGTTGCCGACATACTCTTAATTCGATTGACTGACCTCTTATAATACAGATTGGCCATGAGCCACATCGTGTTTTGCCTTTTGAATTTCATGCCTATCTGGCCTACTGCTTGGCAGTCCAGTTGTAAAACCTTCACAGGTCCCTTCTCGCTTGGAGTCGAGTTAGTAGAAAATATCGATGTCAACCGGCCAGTCAGCTCGACTAATCGCCTGGTAGGCCCTCGTCTCCCATCAGAGAAGAACTGGCCATAGCCAGCTTCTGCTTCCGATGTTTTGTCTTTTGCTTCAGCATCCGACGTCTCGGTTTTTGTTGTATCGACTGTCGTTAGGCTGAGATTCTTATACCTGTCCTACTCAACTAAGTGATTAAATTGGGGAATTGAGCTGCTCCAGACAAGACTATTGGCGGTCCAAATTGCCCCTGGATCCTCTGCATGCAGTATTGATATTGATTTCAGTTGTTCAACTTCCTCAGTCTGTTTCACAAAGACTTTCTTGGCATGGCGGTAGGGTACTAGTACTTAGTTTTCCGGTAACTTCTGCAACTTTTGCCTTACTTGAGCTCCTCCACCCCAAAATGGTAACCAATCGCGGAGGAGGGTTTTATTCCTAAGTTTACTCTTTGTTTAACCCGATGAGTCAAGACAAACTGCCTAAATCATTGACTGTTCGACACACGATCCCAATTAGGGTAGAATATCATTGCCAGGGAGTTGGTAGAACCCAATTGATCTAAGTGTAGATTCCTTGCTTAAAATCGACGAATCCTTCTTCATGAGTCTTGGGCTTGTCAAAGCTAACGCTCTCATACAGAATCAGTATGCCTTTACTCACTTTCTGTCGGTTTACGTAAACACTCACATGTCAAGTCAGCATTAGTTCCAAGAAGAGTACTATACCTGGTAAGAGTATGTCATTCAGTGATTCCGGAAAACGTTGTGCCGCTCATTCCTGGTTTCATTTCCAATCTCTGACTCAGTGAATTGCTTTTACAGTGAAAAAAATCTCAAACACGTCAGTTGGGACAACACACCCAACTGTGTCCTTTTAACCCACTTCTCAGTAACCAGGTTGCATAAACCCCCTTGTAACACTTTTCCGTCCTTTTATTAAGTCGAAGCGACACATCAATTAAGAACATAATGCGTTTCGTTTTTAAAGCTGCCAATCGCTGCCCACGCCCCACGACTTCACTTAAACCTCCTTCCTGTCGTGTCTTAGACTCGTCGTACAACAAACCCGATTCCCGTCAAGCCACCGACCTCAAATGGGAGCGGTTAAATCAATGCAAGATACAAAAGAATAAAAATTGCAAGGGGAAAACAAATCCCCGGGGGGTGACTTACGAACGGGACAAAGAATTCAAATCCTTAACCTCGCACAACAATATGCCAGTCGCCAGGCCAGGCACCACCACCCCATCCAACTGAGAGCTAGACAATGGAAAATACAATGTTGTCTCCTTTTAGCCTCCCCCCTTATGGTGAAAGGATTACACACACACACACATGCAAGAGCTGACATAGAAATTGGCAAACAAAACAATTGAAGGAAGCAAAAGGATAATAAGAAGATGGAGCCTATTCTAGTCAACCGAGCTGGTGTGACGTCTATTTTTGTCCCCAAATGCGATGCGGTTGGTAATTTAATTCCTCGAGTGCGGATTCTATAAATAGAATATGCGACTCGGTTTGTGCCGCTATAACTGAAGGGGATACCGCACCGTTACCGGTGGAAGAATATTCGAAAGGCGAATGCGGTGGGTCCTTCCGTGCTTTTGGGTGACGTGAATAGTTGATATTTCATGCGCCTTTTGCAGCGCGATGTTCGCCATCGGTGTGGCATTAGCATTTGGTGTAGGGGATACTGCATTAATTAGCCGACTTGTTTCGTCCTCAATATATGACAGGACGAATGGAATTCAAAGCGAAATCGTGTCACGTGTGGCTTTATACAGCAGATCCGTAAATTTCAATGAAGAGACGGTCGATTTTCTTAGCTGGTTGGTTCAAACACAAAGTGCAATGGAACATTGGACCTTTGAACTCCCTTGTGACTCTTTTACCGAGTTCACTGTCTCTATTCGACCTGAATGCGTAATTTGGTGGCTCAGCTAAACGAACTTATAATGATGGTGGGATTAGGAGATAAGTTATAAGTAATGACAAACATTACGAATGTCCTCAGTTAGTCTAGACACCACCCTCAAACGCCATTGAAACCTTACTTGTGCTCCGTGAATAACATCATAACCCCTTGAGCATAAGTAGGTTGTGAAAAAAACTAAGCAGGGTGCTCATCGTTCTTTTCCTCCCTTTCATTCCCGAATAAATTGTACTGATGCGAGATGTGGAACATATGTTGCCAATTCAGATAATCCCTGATCGTGTTTTTGTATGTGCTTCTGAAACCGTCATCGGATACTAATCTTGTGAATGCAATTTGCCTAACTTAAGCTGGAAGCGACTTTCAAATGTCTTGCTGTGGCCAGTGATCTCCGATCAATCATGTCTAATCGACTGATCCTCGCTCACAAGTGGCCTCAAGATCGATATCCGCTGATCGATCTCTTTGCAACTAAATTTATTCACTGGTCCTCGTATCATGTATTCATTATCTCATCGGTCCAAAACAACTGATTTCTAATCCTTGAAAGCTGATTCCTAAATGTCGATCCTTGATAATTGATCTCTGACGATCGATCTTTGATTACATAAGTCACGCCGCGCCAGCGCGGTCGTCGTCGTGGACCTGGTATTGCTTCATTTTTGACCGTCGTCGTTTCAACCACCATAGGCCAAATTCTGATCACAATTAGATTTAGTTAGGAAGGTAAGGGTGTGTGATGGTACATTGCATCGTTTCCAGTCGGTGACCCAAAGGTCCATTGTGAATCCGTTTATGTTTTGGAAGTGTATTCACTTTTTCAACTCGCGTTCTAGTTTGTGTTCCAATATTTCTGAATTTTCTAGGCCTGCTCCCAAAAATCTGTAACAAAGGCGCGGAGCAATCGTTTTTGTAGACCGGTGCAGTGGTATAGGTAGGTAAGGTAGATGGATTTACAAGGAAAGAGAGCTCTCTGCGTTACACTCAGGTCAGTTTATACCCATTGTGATGCCATTTAGAGGGAAAGTATCCCTTGCTCTTGGAGCAATATTTCGGGTATATTGCCCTCGGGTTTCGAACCACCTACAGTTGGCTTGTTACTTATGTCGCTCTGAAATAAATCCGACGAGCGTGGAAAAAATATTCCTGTTCTTCTACATCAGTGTAGTCACGTTGTACATTGGTCACAGCTTTGTCGTTGTTGACCTGGTGCTCAAAGAGCTCCATCTGTTGTTTGCTTTGTGGTAAAACTAACACCGCGGGACTTTTACTGAGTGATTACTGATCTCTACGTCTATGGCTTGAAAAAACTGTTCATTTTTTTTTTGTTTCTGGCATTTCACCTGCCGATAACTTTCTCTCTTCCAAATAGATGGGCATTTTACCTGAAATTACATTAATCGCACAGAAATCTTTTAACTCTGCGGCTCTGTGCACCGAGTTCTTCTGTCTCATATAAGACATCCGATCTGTCATTGGTACCCATTCAGTCCTCTTACATACGCATCGACATAGATAGCAGACTTCTTATTGGTTGCTTGTGTCCCCAATGCCTCCATAGACCATGCCGTTACTTTCCCAGAGGCTTTCACGCATGAGTATATCAGGAATTCTTTGAGGTTGAGCCTGTGTTCTACCAACATTCCTAAATATTTGATGTGTGGACTCGATTCGATGGCATGCTCGCCGATCCGCATGGCATGCTTCCCTCCGCTTATTAGAACTGTTTCCGTGTTGTGGTTGACTAGCTTCAGGCCTTATGGTAGTAGCCATATCCACATAGTCTTTTGCTACAACGACCACTGCCGAGCCGAGGATTTCGTGTGAAGCTAAGTTCTCCTACAACTGAGGAAAATATTGAGCACGTTCGAGGTCATGAGAAAACCTCAGGATCTGGGTTGCTGTTGGTTGTTTTTGGGAGAGTGAATCCCCAGTCAAATTGTTTCAGTCCACAGCGAGCTATGGCGGGACAGTCGCACAAAATATGCACTCCAGTTTCTTGATCTTCCAAGCAAAGTTGGCTCGAGTTCGATGGACTAATACCCAACTTGTCAAGATGGTAGTTGAGTCTGTGAGAAGCTTAGTTTCAGTTTTGTTTAATTCGAGAACTTCTTGACTTCTTTTGTCGTCTAAGGGATAAACATCTTTGATTGTTGAGGTCTCAATGTTAAATCCCATTAAGATAGATTTTCTTCAAGCCATGTATTCCCATGAATTGAGCTTCTACTTGATATGGGTTGTGGGTAATCCGCAAAAGGGAAAAGCATCTATCAATGCAGATTGGGCTCCTTGTCTGACGAGCTCATCTACAATCTCATTGGACTCGATTTCCTTGCATCGAATAGGTAGTTTGCCAATTACTTAAGAATGTCTAGGCAGCTCCGGGCAAGTTTTGAGTCGAAGTGAAAACTGACTGCTAAGAAAGATAACGGTCTGATTTCTTCGGCGGTTGCGTTTTTTTTTGCATTTTCTAGCGCTAAGCTCAATTACATATATCTCAGCTTGAAAGACAGATGTGGAGCAGTCAGAGAAGACTATTGACCTGAAGATCGGGCCATAGATGCTAGCACCGGACACACGTTCGGTTTATGATGCATCGGTATACCACATTTTTGGTGACTGGTCTGTCATTACTCACGCAGTCCATAAGTTAACCCTGGTGCGTATGAAGTTCGGGATGCAAAACATCGTATTGATAAGAATCAGGGGCCGAATTACCACCCTGGTTAACGAGTAACTCGTCATCGAAATGGAAGGATTTGACATTACCGCCCCCAATAAAGTTAATCTATCATTCGATCACGAGTACTACTCACTCATTCGCTATCGATTGCGGTAATTCGGAACCAGTATATACATATTTGAGGGTCAGGTCGCCCGATTCGAACTTGTGTGAGAGGTGAAGCTTTATGGCGCAGGCTGCAGCCGATCTTTCAATCTTCGGGTGCAAAGGGGGAGGCCTAGGTCGAATTCTACCGCTGCTAAACGCTCTTACTGTGCAACTCCGGTTGGCGTCAAGTGCTACGATTATACAGTACTGCTTCCTCCCTCCTCGCCATCTCTGTCCCGCAGCTGCTTCTCAGTGTCGGCTACTGCCTGGATTTTGCTCCACTTTTTTCTAAAACCGAAAAGAGTTCGGAATTTTGTTCAGTATATTGCTCCAGTCTTGCGTAAAAATTTGGTTGATCATCGGTTTTGCAGGCCAATTCGTCGCTGTTCGTCAATGTTATTGGCTCTCCCCGTAATTTTGTCAACTTGCATGGCCTGTGCAACTCCTTCTTGTAACTTTTGCACAGCTTTTCCATTGAAAACCGATGCAATCATTCTTCGACGGTAGTTGCACAGTGAAACTTTTCCTTCAGACCCTCCTGACGGTTCATAGTACGTTCCTGTTTGTTTCTCTTAGCCCGTTCTACTATTTAGCGTATACACCCACTAATTGCATCACCTGATCCTTCCGGCTTTCCGTTCAATTCACCCACGGGACATTGTATTCCACCTAATTTCGAAGGAGTTTCCTACCGGATCGAGTCGTTCCTCAACTTTTTTATATGTAGTTTCCATCGTTACAGAGATTTTTGGCTCTAAAACTACAAAAGCCCCTTGGGAGATATAAAATTTCATAGCACACCAGACGAACTAATGGCGAAAGCATGTACTGAGTGCAGCTCGCATAAATATTTATGTTTACCCCTCGCGAGCTTTTTAGCTGCTTTTTTTTTTTGCATTATGAAGATTTAAAAGAACAAAATTCAGTTATATACTATACACAGTTGCAAGGATGGCGCCGCAGTAAAGACTCTCTTCTCACAGCGGAAAAGGATTGTTGCTTCGGAAATTGATGTTGCACGAGTTGGTTCCTTTGAAAAAATTTACTTGGTGTATGTGTTGATGGGCGGAGATTGACTGCACCCATGTCTGTTTGTATAACAAACATGGGGAATGCAAAGTTGGATTGCATCGTGGTGCGTTGCTGGGAAGGTAGGAAGCTGTGAAGCACTCCTTTTGCTTGTTGATTGTACTCTTGAAATGGATGAAGTTCTCTCCATTTCTTGTCTTATAACACTCACTGAGCATCGTAGGATTCTTTCTGTGCCCCCATGGTCATTACGTCAGCAAGGCTGAAGATGACGCACGGTCCTTTCTTGCTGAGATAAGTGGGGCGATGAGATCAGGCACAACAATATGTCGGTAACCTAGTTTGCTTCATCGAAAGCTTCAACTGGTTTAACGAATAAAAAGGGAAATTTTTCTTAGATCCCAAGGTATTACAATGGCCCTACTGCTGGTATAGGTGCTAGCCTCTCCAAACTAACCTAACTCGCTGTATAGTTGCCAGCAAAAATCATCAATCAGGTACCCCTTCGGGTAGGGGTTAGAATTTACCCGAGGTAGGCATGCCTGTCGTAAGAGGCGACTAAAATCCACCCTCCGTATACCGAGGATAAAGAAGTATACAATTATGCAATGAACAAAACAAAGATATTTAATACCCCAGGTGGCACTCCAGGTTTACTGGAAAATCCACCCTCTTCGGAGATCGGCTCTATGGATTCTGGGGAGAGCCATTTATTGCAATTATGCAACCCCTTCACAAAAAGTGCAAGGGTATCTCGATCGCCACCACCAAGATCGAATGTCTCCGGGAAAAGAAGTCCGCCGGAAGCGCTAAAGCGCGATAAACAGGACTCAGCGAAATATAAAAGCTTCGAGGAGGAAAACAACGAACTCCGTAAGAAGCTTAACGAAATGGAGTTACTCTACCAAGAGCTTAGGAAAGAGGTAGATTTACTTCGGGAAGAAAACAAGGCTCTGAGGAACCTAAACCCTCCAAAAGAACGTGAAATTAGTTCGTCTCGCTCACCTGTTCGTGAATATCACACGGACGAAGAAGAGCTAACGCGGGAAACGGCTTGGGTTTCAAAAAAAAGACCCAGCAAGAAACGAAGGGCCGGTTCTTCACCCGAAATCGAGCCACAAAAAGAAAACAAGCGCCTGCGCGAGAGAAAAAAATTAAGTCCCCCGCCTCCAATAAACGTTATCGGGATTACGGACTATAATAAGCCGTATTGCCTCCTGAAAGGAACGTTGGCTTCGAAATATAAGGTCACCTCACATCGCAATAACGTGTGGAAAGTAAGCGTCGATGACTCGGACGATTACCGAGCATTTTCGCGGAAACTTAATTCCGAGAAAATTCAGTGGTATACATATGAAAATAAGTCGGAAAGACCATTGCGAGTTATAGCAAGAGGACTCCATCCTTCGTGCACTAAAGAAGACGTTATGGACGATCTTCAGGCGAAAGGCTTTAAAATTCTTGACGCCGTAAATATTATCAAGAAGGAAAAGCAACAAACGGAAGAAGATCAGGAAATTCTTGTTAAGCGTGGTCTTCCGCTTTTTATGCTCAGTTTCGATAAAACCGAGAATATAAAGGATATTTACAATATTAAAACAATTTTAAATATTGTTATCAAAATCGAACCGATGCGTAAAAGCACAAGATCGATCCCTCAGTGTAAACGCTGTCAAGGTTTCAACCATACGCAGGCATACTGCCAAAAAGAGCCACGATGCGTGAAATGTACCGGTACACATCTCTCGAATGAGTGCCCCTTAAACCAGCAGACCGCAGCGACTTGCATAAATTGTAAGGGAAAGCACCCAGCGAACTATCGAGGCTGCGAAGTAGCCAAAGAGCTACAAAAAAGGCGCGATACGCTTAAAAAGAACATGCGTCCACAACCTAAACCGAATAAAAATAAACCGGAAAAGTTACTAGAAAATGAAAGCAAGCCCGCAAAGGAGAAAACGGAAAAAGTCCAGGATAAACCGCCATCTGCTGATACGCAAACGTACGCGCAAGCCGCATCGCAAGCAAATAAGCAAAATAAGCCTGCGCTAGATCCAATGCAACAAGTTTTCTCTATAATTCTCACAAAACTCGAGGAGCAAAGCAAGACAAATAAGCTCATATTCGAAAAACTTAACAACCTCGAGCATAATGCTCGCAAGCCACGGACAAAATTATGAACATGAACCAGTTACTTAAAATCTTAACATTGAACGCAAACGGCCTTCTGCAAAGAATCGACGAACTGGAAGTACTCCTACGCCAGCAGAACATTGACATATGCTTGATTTCTGAAACCCATCTGACAAAGGAATCTCGGGTTAAAATTAGAGGATACTATGCTTATCACGCATACCACCCATCCGAAAGGGCTAGGGGCGGATCGTCGCTCTTAATTAAAGACTGTATTGAGCACTCTTTGAATTCACCGATAGAACTCGATGCAATGCAAATAACTTCAGTTCGAGTAAAAACTAAAAATATGTATTACAACATCGCGTCCATTTATTGTCCTCCGCGATACACGCTAGAAAAGAATGACTTGATACGTCTATTTGAGTCACTTGGACCGAAATTTGTTATTGGTGGCGATTTTAATGCTAAACACACCTTTTGGGGTTCGAGATGCATTTCACCTAAAGGCAGACTTCTCTACGAAACCGGCATGCAATTTGCTGTTGACTTCTTTTCGACGGGGAAACCGACTTATTGGCCCTCCGACATAGCAAAAACGCCTGACCTCATAGACTTCTTTATTGCAAAAGGGGTAGCGAAAACCTTTACGAACGTCGAGGAAAGCTTTGATCTCTCCTCAGATCATTCACCAGTCATATTGACAATAAGTGAACGCCTAATGAAGAAGGAAGGCGCGCCCATTTTAACTAGCAACAAAACTAACTGGGACGGCTTTAGGAAAGCTTGTGAAGAAAATATAGTCCTGAATGTGTCGCTTAGAACACCGTGCGAAATAGAGGATGAAGTCGGCAGATTTATTGAAGTCTTACAAAGCGCCGCGTGGACCAACACTCCATATAAAAGGAAAGTAGTCGGAAATAGCGAAGTTAAATATCCGCCGGAAATAAAAGAACTGATGCTGGCAAAGAGGAGAGCACGCAAAAAATGGCAACAGTCCCGCGCTCCCCAGCATAAAACCCATTCGAACTTCCTATGCAATAAGCTCAAAAAAGCGATACGGGATTTTAAAAATCATGAGATTTCTACATATCTCGAAGGCTTGTCTGCTGAAAAAAGTTCGAATTACTCTCTTTGGAAAGCTATAAAAGGTATTAAAAAACCCCAAATACAATCGCTACCAATAAGAAAAAGTAATGGCGAGTGGGCAAAATGCGATAAAGAAAAAGCCGACTTATTTGCCGAGCATCTAGAAGAAACGTTTAAGCCATTTCCCGGGCAAGCATTAATAGAAAATATTAATAATACTATTATGACTCCAGACAACTTTAAAATAAGAAGCGTGTCACTAGCCGAACTTTGTGAGGTAATAAAAAATCTAAAGAATAACAAGGCTCCTGGATATGACCTAATAACCGGACAGGTCCTGAAGGAATTGCCAAAGAAAGCTTTAATAAAACTTGTTTACCTTATAAATGCTTCGATAAGACTATTATACGTTCCAAGGCAATGGAAAGTTGCCAAAGTTATAATGGTTTCAAAACCGGGAAAACCGCCAAACGACAAAAAGTCGTACAGACCGATATCGCTCCTACCGATAATATCAAAAGTTTTTGAAAAACTCTTATTAAAACGGTTAAAACCGGTAATTGAAGAAAGACGTTTGATTCCTGATCATCAATTCGGGTTCAGAATCAAGCATTCCACAATTGACCAGGTTTATAGAATAACCAACGAAATTGAGAAGGCCATAGAAGAGAAAAAGATATGTTCTAGCGCTTTTCTTCGACAAGGTGTGGCACGAAGGCTTGAATTATAAACTTAGACAGGTACTTCCGGAAGAGTTGTACAAGATCTTATAGTCGTATTTGGAGAATAGACTCTTCCGTGTCAAGCACGGAGTCGAATACTCGGAATTCATGGAAATCGCTGCGGGAGTTCCACAAGGGAGTGTTCTTGGTCCAGTCTTGTTCTTGCTCTATACTCGAGATATACCCCAAGAAGAAGGGACCGTTGTTGCTACGTTCGCGGACGATACGGCTATTCTGGCAACAGATAATTCAGTCGAGTCAGCAACTGTAAAGCTTCAACGAGCTTTGGATAAAATCTGCGAGTGGACAAAGGTTTGGCGCATTGTTCTCAATGAAACCAAATCTACCCATGTTAACTTTACGTACAAGAAAATAAACAACTTACCCGTTTTCATTAACTCGGTACAAATACCGTATGCAAACGAAGCAAAATATCTAGGAATGACACTAGATGCGAAACTCAAATGGAAGCCGCACATTAAAAAGAAACGCGACGAGCTCGAAATTAGATTTAGAGAAATGTATTGGCTGCTTGGAAGATATTCCAAATTAAGCATGTATAACAAATTGCTCTTATATAAGCAAGTCTTAAAACCTGTATGGACGTATGGTATACAACTTTGGGGTTGTACCAAAACCAGCAATAGAAATATTTTACAAACCTTTCAAAATAAGGTGCTCAGAACAATCGTTAATGCGCCGTGGTACATTAGAAACGACGATATCCATAGAGACCTCGGTTTAGCTACCGTCGAAGATGAAATAACAAATTTTGCACGCAAACTCCGTGTTCGCCTTCAGGGACATTGCAATAACGCCGTACTCCAAATTCTGGACGTGACAAACCTTGTGCGCCGACTACAAAGAACGAAACCGTTCGATTTAGCGCAATAAGGGAT
This sequence comes from Matsumyia berberina, assembly GCA_917880715.2. Classification (NCBI taxonomy): domain Eukaryota; kingdom Metazoa; phylum Arthropoda; class Insecta; order Diptera; family Syrphidae; genus Matsumyia; species Matsumyia berberina. The sequence continues at coordinate 84,621,763 of OU862871.1, read as the reverse complement.
AACCGCTTATAATGACGGTATTAGTAGGTGCTTTCACTGGAAAGCCACCTGCACAACGCGAACTTTTATTGTCGAAAGCTAAACTACTTGATAAGGCTTTTTTTGTACTTAGTCGTAGTCAACACGAAAAGGGGAGGTGTTTTTAGTGAGTAAGAATCTCACACTACCATGGGCACGTGCGGTAGATCCTCATGGTGTCTCATGAAAGATTTTCACCTACCCTCGTAAAAAAAAAAAAAAAAAAAACATCAGGTGGCAATAGAGACATTTGTGTAGACTTTGTCGAATGAATTGGTGTCAATTTTGCTCTGACAATGAAGATTGTACACCAAGTATTGAAGAAGGATGAATCGGTTGTAAGCGACTTTGCATTCATTGCATCTGCTATTTCTTCTGATACGGACATCACATCAGAAATGGGAAAACAACTGAGCAGTAGGTTCTCTGTCCCGAACTTTTTAGGAGCCTCTAACGAAACCTAATCATCCCTGTCCTACTTTATGACACTGAAGTACGGTAGTATCTCACCGAAGTATAGGTAGTAGGTAGCGCTAGGCTGAACCGTTTTGTTACCATGAAACTCGTTCTAACCTATTTGTGTGTTGGTATTGATTGGTTTTGTTGGAATGATCTGGCTAAATCCAGCTAGTGGAGTTCAGATACAGGATCGGTTGTTCAATCCTCTGTTCAGCTATCTTGCCGAGGTCCACGAAGAAGGGTTTACCCAAAGTAGACTGTCTGGTCCTCGCCAGGGCCAGACACCTGCAGAGGAAATGAAGTAGAGATTCTTTCTCATTAATGTCCTTGCAGCTTCTGCAGAAGTTGATGTGAGGAGTACCAAACTGACCGGCTGGTCTCCAACTAGCCCGTGATATGGCTACAATTCTGGCAAGTTCTCGACACGAAAGTATATTCGGTTCCGTCTTTGTTGACTGGCTTTTTAGAAGGAGACTCATCACCACGAACTATACGAACTGTACAGCGACGTCGACCTAGTTAAAGAACTACGCATTTGGCGTATGAGATGACTAGAACATGTAGAGCGCATGGACAGAAATGTGACGGTTCGTGGAGTCTCTGATCCTAAGCCGGAAAGTAACAAACCTCGTCGTAGCGCTATCGGTGGAAATAAGCCGCTTTCAAAGTTAAAGAAACTCAGTAAACGATACTTCAATACGGTGGACATTTTTTGGATACCGAATCGTATGAATATCAGGGGCAATGGAAGCGCTAACGGACTTGCAAGGGTCAGTCATAGACTCTTCGCTCTCCCATTCACGGTGCATACACTAGGACAATCTGGAAACGTGCCTAATGGCGAAAACACTTTAGCCAGTCATCAAAAAGACGAATGCCGTTCCACAAATTATACCTTATCAAAGAGATGCAGGACCAACATTTAAATCTGTCATAGAAAATGAAGTCTGACTATGGAAGAGTTTATGAGTGGAAAGAAAAACTTGGCGACTGTCAACAACGGCTCCACTGTTTTGATAGAAAGAGTGAACCTCCTCCATGAATCATGGACCAATACCACCAGGAACTATCCCTTAAACACTGGCACAGGAGAAACGCGAAAAAGTGATGAAAAGGAAGTTCGCCTGGCCAAACAATAGCCTTCTCCATGGTTTTTTTTGCACAAGGTAATCCTAATCGTTGGCATGCAAGTACCAAGTTCTGAAACATGAAGATTCTGATGTTGTATGGAAACAACAAAGGCACGCCCCGAGGGTGACTTTTAGGCAAAGTTGAGCTGTGTTCCTGGAGGCCACCGACACCGAAAACAGTTGACAAAAATACATGTCGGCAAAATGTTAGTGGAATCGAGAGATTCATCATCCCATCTCCCCAATAATTTCCTCGCCAAACTCTCGAAGGAATCTGCACAAAACTTCGTCCTTAAACCACTCACTTCTCCGATCTTCTGTTTGCCCATGTGGCTTGTCGTTTCTCTGCCACTTGTGATTGTTTTATCGGGGTTTCCCTCAACAACAACCATTGCCAACCTCAAACTCAATCTACACCCAAAAACAATTGTGGTCACCCCTCTGTTGATGCACACAGATTGACCCCAATTAATGGAACCCCATCCCTCTTTAAACGATCAATTAACACAACCACACACAATAAACCATATGACGGATGAAGGGAGGAGCCGAGCTGCATTCAATCCCAACCACAACAGTAAAAATTCGCAGCGCCCGGCAATTAATCCCCGGGAAATTGGAAAACCCCCACCTCCTTGAGTGGGTTGTAAACTCAACGATCCCGGAGACAATTATTGTTGTCACTAAGTCCTCTGAAGGTGGGGTGTGCAAGACACCCTGCACCCTGTGTTCAAATTCAATTTTAATTACCATATGTACAAGGATACTGTCGTCGTCATCGCTGACACAAAAAATAATAAATTTGACACAAGTCATGCTCGAGTGCATAATTCGAGACGAGATGGTGGTGGCGGCAAATGTCAAGTCCCCACACAGTGGCACTAGTAGTAGTTTTCGTAGAGCTCGATGATGACGAGAGGACAACAAAAGCAGCTGATGAGCTCCAGTGTGCGAGGAGTGGTGTCGTTATTTCGGTGTTAATTAAAATTTGCCCACTTCATCGGGGCTGGCGCCACCACCGCCGCCGTTTCTTGGTCTTGGCCAAGTGGATGTGTTTGCGCCGAGATGTTTTGCTAGATGCTTCCGTCGAATCAAGTGACACAACGTGGCGCAAATGCTTTTTTTATTTGCGTCGGTTATTTATGACGCAAGGACGACTTTAAAGCTGCTTAATGGAGATTTGTTAAAATCTATGGCGTTCATTTCAGTCAAGGATAGGGTCTGATCGAAGGGAATGTCCACCCTACGGTGGAGGCGACATCTGTTTTATTGCATCACTTTGTTAATATTGCCGTAGCCGGAGTATGTTTTATGGTCCTTCGAGGGAAAGAGTTGTATTTATCTCAAGGATTATAGCTTTTACTACTGTCGACACATTCGAAAAGGATGTGCTCAGCTGTGGCAATAAATGTTTAGATTTGCATATGGACGGATGGATTGTAGTTACTACTACAGTCCCCTAGGGGGTGTATCAAGGATTTAACAAGCGTTTGTGTTGAAAGTGTTTTATGAGCGTTTGGTGATAAGGACAATTTGCAAGAGGCAATAAATTTCGCAACCGAAAAACACTAAACTTGTGAAGTTGCATTCTGAGGATATCTGAATGAAGTCCTGCTGACATTGTGTATATCTCTGATAGAGAAGAGATAGGCAGAGCAGTTGCTTATAAGTGGGGAAAGGGCGTTGTTCACTGTGCTAATACGTAGACATCAAGCTGAATTGAGGGAACGTTTAGTTTGATTGTCCTGACGGTCGAAGGATGTCGTTTGTTAGACACCAGAGGACATTTGAGACACAGACACACTGTGAAGTACACACATGTGAAGTACACCGTGACTCTGACACATCGACCATTTAGTGAACTATAAGTTGACAAATCTGCGTCTCAGGTTTATAAGACCGTTTACAGAACGAGACCTCTACCTGCGACAGACTTTCAAGGAAATAGGGTGCCAAACAGCATCCACGGACAACCAACTAGAGGTTCACAATTCCAGCATCGATTCTATGTCCAACATCCGTCTACGGCAGGAAACATGTTCAACAGCCAAACCTTTACGTTGACGACTCCAGACTCCAATGCTTTACTAATTTGTGAGATAAACCTCAGCATTGTTTGACCGATTCTCAAGAAAGCAAACCCTCTGAACTGAGCCAACTACAGAGGCATCAGTCTTCTTAACATCGCTTACAAGATCTTACCTGCCATGTTGTGTGAGCGCCTGAAGCCGTTCGTCAACAACCTGATCGATCCATAGTAGTGTGGCTTCAGGCCAGGAAAGTCCACCATCGCCCAAATATTCACATTGCGGCGAACTTGGAGAAAACCCAGTAACTTCAATCCATACCCACCACCTTTTGATCGATTTTAAGGCTGCGCTTTACTTTCCTCGCTTTACTTAACTCGTCCATTTGTGCAGAATGACAATGAAGAACGTCCGGAAAAGACCAACCGAGGCATTTGATGTCAAAAAAGGAAGACAAGGCGACGCGCTGTCATGCGACTTCTTCAACATCGTTCTTGAAAGAGTTGTGCAAAATTCACGCGCCAACACCAGGGGCACAATCTTTCAATAGTCCCATACGCCGACGATATTGCCATAATCGGAAGAACGCGGCGTGATGTCACTGGCGCGTTCGTGAGTATTGAGATGGAAGCTGCAAAGATGGATTTAGCGGTCAATGAGGGCAAGACGAAGTATATGCTGTCACGGACTTTGTCTAGCTAGGCTCCGCTATAAATTCAGACAACGACACCAGCGCTGAGATCAAACGAAGAATAACTCTTGCCAATCGCTGTTTCTTTGGGGTAAGAAGGCAATAGAGTAGTAAAGTCCTCTCTCGAACAACTAAGGTGACCCTGTATACGACGGCGCAGAGGCATGGACTCTGTCTAAAGCGGATGAGGTTGCTCTTGGCTGCTTCGAGAGGAAAATTCTTCGACAGATTTTCGGTCCCATCTGCATAGACGGTGAGTGGAGGAGGAGATACAACGACGAACTGTACGGGCTGTACGGCGGCATCGACGTAGCCAGAAGAGCGAAGGTCCAACGACTGAGGTGGCTAGGTCATGTAAAGCGGATGGACACCAATGTTCCGGCCTGGAAATCTTCGAATCCACAACTGAGAGGGACGGCGCAGTAGAGGAAGACCGCGACTCAGGTGGCGCACGCAAGTGGAAGGGGACCTTAACCAACTTGGCGTGCGGAACTGGAGGCAGCTGGCTAAAGATCGAGCTGGCTGGAGACGCTTGTTGGTCGAGGCCAAGGTCCACCGCGGACTGTAATCCCACCTAAAGTAAGTAAGTAAGTTGCGTGTTGATTATTGAAATTAACCTGTAGTGAGCCGACTCACACTGTATTTCTATTGGAAGAAACCAAACTACCTGTACATACCGTCTCTCTCTAGTCGATATCCTTCAACTTGGATGGATCGACTGTGTTTACATTTAAGTAGATTTTTACCGAAAAATGATGCATTTTTGTTTCGGCCCTATCTTCCTGTATAAACTACAACCGTTTCGTATGAAACTCAATGCCAATGCTGCGCCTAGGACTGCTCCAGTCATCCTCAATTTTCCAGCGCACCATGGCACTCACAAACCCTCCTATTGTAACCAACCACGCAATACTCTCTATTCCCTGCTGACTTCCACCACTAACAAGTCTTTTTGTTTTCTATTTTCAGATGTGGCTTCATGTACGGTGAGCTGACAGACAAAGAGACGGTAGCACGACTGGAGTTCACCCTGGAGAATCAGCAACAGGATCAATTTGAAATTTTATTATACAAAAAGAACAGTGAGTGGCCATATACCTAGTCGTAGTCCGTAGTCCTTAAACTCTCGTATGGCTTCTGTAAACTTCCCACTTTATGCTTGATTTACAAAAGTATCTGCTTCGTTACGTTGTGTTTCATTCAAATAAGCCCACATTGGTCCCGAAAGAATGGTGCGATAATTGATCTGCCCCTTGTCCATCTCTTGCTCGTCATAATCATCAATTAACTATCGTGTGCCTGTGTGGGGTGTCAGCAATTAGGATGCAAACATATGCCATCCATTATGGTGTCAACAACATGATGGGCTCCAGGCATGTCGGTCCTCTAATAGAAATTTAAGATTACAGAGTGTGTCCCCAGGACAAGGCACTAGGCATAGGCAACCTTTGACATTTCGACATGGGAGATCAAAAGTCAAGTTGCAGTGCAAATGGTTTCGTGTAATGATTGTAGGATTTCTTTTTAATTGTTGGTCCTGTGGCATATGTGGGTGTGGAAGATGGCACCCAGAGGGAGTTGCCTGAATTAATGAAGGAGGAATTGTTTACCGGAAGTAATTTGCTTTGTCCCTGACCATGACTTTGGTCTTTGTGCCAATTTGGGGGTGAATGAGGGAGAGTCCTGTCGTTTTAAGAATTTTGTGATGAAACTTGGTGTTTTCTGGCGTAAGTGAGCGCATGGATCAAGTCTCGGGAAGTTAGTCTCTTTGAAGTCTTAGAAATAAACTTCTCCATTCCTCAATCCTGAAAAATTCCGTTTCGCCACTAAGTCTGCACTCAAATTCACTTCCAAAGTTCTCCCTTTAAATCGAACGTCTTAGAATGACTGAAATCCCCCGCATGAGCTTCAAAAAAGGTCCTTAAACCGACCAAATGCAGTGTGCCACCTAAGTCGCCTGTCTACCCACTTCTTTCTCCAAAATAATGCCATTGCCCCTGTATAAATCCTCTGGGCTTCCGTCTATCCAATACCTGAAAGGAAAATCGTTTAACCTAAATCAGGACTCGGAATCCAGTCTCTGTGGCGTACGAGTCCCACTTCCCTTGCCTAAAATGCAATCGAATGTGAATTTTCCACTCCAATGGTCCTTAATGAATCCATTCTCTGTCTGTTTCATCAATTTATGACCACAATACGGACGCCGATGCGAGGGACATCTTCCACTTTTTTTTTTTCCTTTTTCAACACACCGTGATCCTGAAAGTCCTTTTTTTTTATTATATTTCTCTCCTCGCCTTCGGTTGTCCGTGTTCTTTAAATCGCTTGGACCTACCCGGTCGTAGCTTGTAGTTTTTTTTTTTTATATTTCATCCTCGTAAGCCATAAAAATCCATTCCGGTGTTGAGTATCCTTCTGTTTGTCTGGAAGGAGAACAACAAAATTTGAGACTCGGGTGCCATGCGAAGTCTCTACCAACATGCTTCGCAATCAACCGTGAAATACATGGACACTAAGTTTCTCCATTCTCCATCCGGTGCAGCAACAACAAGGAAAATACATTTCGTATCAGCTAGTGGGGGTGTTTACTCCATTCCCTGGAGGATGTTTTAGCCGGCCCGTCCATCCGTCCATTGTTGTAGGTCAACAACAGTTTTTTTTTTCTCCTCTGGATTCTGTGTATCCTTTTGTAACCTTTAATGAGCTTAGTTAAACATTTTCCGAAAGCCCGGGTGCTGCAGGGATTAAACTATATTTACCCTGGGTATACCTGTCCCCGGCTAAGCGCGATTTAAGGATTTTTCCGCAACTGCATTAAAATTTAATGTTAAAGGCAACAAAGTTGCTCGGAGCTGTGTCCTGGTGTGGAAGTGGAAGGACGGGTAAAATTGTTCCACGAAATCACTGCAAACGCTATAACCAGCACCTGGGCGGGTGCATTGAATCGGCCATTGAATCGGGACCATCCGATATCGGATGTGTTAGCTGACATCATCTGGGGGTAAACTCGGGGCCACAGGCTATTATCCTTGCAAAATGCAATATAGTCCTTCAATTCCAGTCGTATTGCATTCATCTCATAAAAACTAATATCCCTTGGCATTTTCCACTCGATGTTTGAAAAGGAGTTGGGTGCCGTGAGGGGAAATATGAACCGGTTGACACATGGATGCAGGACTGCGGATGAACACAAAGAGAGAGAAAGGTACTCCTCGTCGCTTTGGGGAGACTTCTACTTTAGATCGCTATGTGGTACTTTTCTCTTTCGCATGAGGTCACGAGAATAGGGTTGAAATATTCGTAATCCTTGCCGGCTTTGATTGGACGAAATTAGTCCTTGTTGTTCGATTTTGTTGGAAAGCTGATCTTAATTGGGTCGGAGCAACCTAATTTATCGATGGAATGGCCATAGAGATGAGAAAGGGGCAGCTTTCGAATTGATATTTGAATGTTTAGTTTGTCAGTGGCTACGTATAAGTGGGGCTTAGTTTACTCAGACTCTGACTAAGCTTCGTCAAGTAGTCTCTGAGTAAGTAGACCTTAGGAAGGGAAGGGCTTAAGGAGTCTTTAGGACCTAGGGGTATTCCAGAAGTCGAGGATGATTTTCTTATCACAAAAACAGGGTTGTCTTACTTGTTTACAATCGCCGTACCGCGAAAGACCCGAAAAACCATAATCTCTTCGAAGAAATCCCGATGAAGCTTAGGAAAATTTGCGAGGTCTGAAAAATTGCATTCCTGCTCGCAAAGCTCTGACTTAGTGATTGTATTTTGAATGGAGAATGAGTCCGCTATGGAGCTTTTCCTTCACGACCAGAAATCTAAATGACCAGGTTGCGCAAAGTGAGAGCTAACACTCAGCCTTTCGCATACCTGGTCTTTGTAGAAACCATGCAAAGAAGGACTAGGAGAAACATTCTGGGCTCTTTTTGGAAGTTTAATACTAGTTGTAGTCAAGGCTGTGCTACGATTAAATTGATAGATTATCGAAGACAAAAAGGAAGGTCATATCTTCTGTCAGTCTGCACATAAACTTTTTTAACATGAAACCATTCCTTGAAAAATATTTTATTATTTTTCACTCGGTCGGTAGTAACACGACTCAGGTGATCCGGTTGTCGAATTTTACATAGGTTTTGATGGTTTTGGTTGATCCTTAAATTAAACCAGCGAAGCATGCTAAGAAACTTCAGCTGTTCGCGACAGTCCTTCATAACCTTCCAAGGCATCTAAAAAATTAAATCGAATGAGATGCTATCGAGAAGAGCTCATGGTTCTAGGAACTGAGCACAAGGTGACACTCTTCTGGGTTCCTGGATATAAGGGCATATCAGGAAATGAGGGAACAAGCTCGCAACAAGTTGACACTTCGTTGAACATCCCGCCCTGCACATTTCAGCTCGAAGCGGAAACAAGAGCCTTAAGGGAGGCAGATAGCAAGTAAACCTCTTTAGTCACTTGTGTAAGAATAAGGAAGATATGGCCAAAATTCGTTAAGGGTAGGACCGACAGACTTCTGCAAATCGACAGATGATCCCTATCTACCCTTATAGGAGTGATCACAGGGCATAATACGCTGCAGTACCATACGAAAGAGCTTCGAATAACGAAAGAAGACCTGTTTAGGAAGTGTGGCGATGGGGAAGTCCATGAGTATATAACCCACTTCCTTTGCCAATGCCCAAACCTCTACCATCTATGAAATAAAATCCTTCGAAATCAAATCTACAGGATTTACACTGTCGGATCTGCTCAAGTTTTCATCGGCCCGCTAACCGAACCTAGGGTAGCGTTTTTGCGGGTTGAGGGCATCTCTCTTCCCCCAACGGATGTCACAATTTGTCTAAATTGACCTGAGTGTGGCGAAATGGATTATTTTTCCTTTCGCCTGCCTACTTACTCAACCTAACCTTAGTCGGAGTCGACATCTGTGCTTAGATATTTGCTCAATATTTGAGCGTGACCATATGAGTTTGATATCCAGCATTTTGATGCAAACATGTCTTTGTATTTTGATCACAGTTTTGAAACCAATCCACCATATATACGTGAGTGGTTAGAAACATAGTTGCCCGATATATATAACAAGGTGGGCTTAACGTGAACTGCTACCTATAGAGGCTTAATCTCTCGGTAGGCCTACCCACAATATCAGGACCAAGGAAAAACGCTGACCAACGGCCCAGGGAAGAACGAGTACTACCCCAGTGCAATTCGTAGTCATGTGTAAGGCACTCCTTGCCGGGAGCGAAGCCTATCTGACACCACTTGCTCCCTGAGGATCTTAGATGTTAACAGATCCCTTAGGACCCTGTTTGTTCCCGCTTTTGGGTAACCACAGCCAGCACGATACTCCCACTAGGGGGCCTTCCCCAATAGACAGGCTGAGTCAAGCTGAATAGTGTCAGATGACACCAGAACCCGAAGTGACCCAGGAGCTCCTGTCTTCCGTTGTACCAGAATATAGCTTTCCGTGGAGCTTCGCAACCGTGGAGGTTACTTCCAGATAGATCCATATTGTCCGAGGTCATGCCCGTTGCGAACAATAACACATCGTCTGCGCTGGCTGTTACTTTAACCTAGGGTGTCACTAGCAGCAGTCATTTTTAATTGGGTTCCCCCTAGTTCGGCCAAATTCATTTAGAAATCTTTAGGTCGTTGCAGGTACCTTTGCCTAGGGTACTAGTTCTGACCCTTGCTACTGTCAGACATCTGCACAAGCAGCGTTGGACTGCTTTTTCTTGGCTGCACTACTCTGATAGTATTTGTTAAATAGATCCCTTGTGACCGATGGCCTGGACAGGTCACTGTAGTCCTAACGATATCTCTTTGTCCTGTGACAAAATCGTTGAGTCTGAATTCATTTCGGGCGGTCATATCGTGCAGGTCACGGATTCTAACCAATGATGTGTTTCCTTCCAATCTTGACGTTAAAGTCTAATTTGACGATCTTAACGTCAAAAGTCATATCACGAGAGCGATTTTCTTGAGGAGCTTGGAGAAACAATCTTCGGTGTCATCGTCTTTTTCCTCTGAAGGAATCATCAGCGCAAATGTGGCTGATGTTACGAAACCCAACTTTGATGCAGGTCGTCTTTACTAGCTCGATATCGTGAGCATTGACGCCATTTGGGCAGCTCTGGTCACTGCTAGAACATCTGGCTGGAAAGCACTACTGTTGTTAGGCAGTCAGAGAAGACTGCAAAACACCCATGTCCATCTTGGACCCATCCGTGTAGAGGGACTTTGTCTCATTAAAAATTTCTTTTTTTCCCACGCTTCTCTGCTTGGAAAGATGCAGTAGAAGGGTTTGATGAAGTCTGTCAACAATTAAATCAGTCCTTTTACCGAAGGCTCGTGTCTTAGTCAACACTGAAAAGTTTTCCTCTTGTGGTCGATAGATGATGCCGACGCACGACTCGATTTGGATCTTAAGCCTGTTCTTAGTGGGCGCTTTTTGCTACGCCCCCTACCTACTGAGAAGACACATAAGTCGTTAGCTCCCCTTCGCTTCGATTCGGTCCAAGGGGTACTCCAAAGTAGCGTTTTCGCCGCCCTGAGTGACCGAGAGAAAGATGTTGCGGGAACTCTCAGACTATAAGACTTCCTAATGAATTCGTGCAAAAAGTCCATTATTGAGTTTGGCTTTGTCTTTAGAAAGAAACTTTGCTTCCCCAATCAAGATGCACTGCTTAAGTGTCTTTCAGTGGTCGGTTGATTGGTTTATAATGGTCCGACAGGATGACTTACCTCGCTTATACCATGATATGGGTCATACCATAGCCAAGACTCTTACCAAGAGGGAATATCTGCAAGTTAGGAATGAGATAAACTGGTTACCCTCATCTCCGTGGATTCTACAGTTATTAGGGAGGAATTTTGCTAGGGTATGACGTTCAGATAATATCATTCCGAAGGTACATTTTGCTCTATATTCTTCCATTGGTGTTTGAACTTGTTAAATGTGTCTGCGAACATCATAGTCGACTTGATGTTGGATACCCACCTTAAACTGTCTGCTGAGTCGTAGTTTTGAATCATCTTATCGACATAAGTATCAAAGTATCACATTGTTTGTCAAGGCTCCACAGTATGACGTTGAACCCAACGCCAGTAGTTTGAAATCCGCTAAACAGTAGTTAATGCTCCCATAAGCTCGAACCGAATTGTACACATGTCCTAACCTCTTATGTTATCTTTCAGATTTACAATGCGGCTGTGCTCTATCCAAATACGGACAAGTTGCACCAGGTACCAACAAAACCAGGACACACTCCATTAGTATCGCATGTTAATTCCCCTCAACACACAAACACACACAGTCCACGTGCTCCTTCATAAGTTATTCATGACAAAATCCTTCCATCTAATGTGGTCCTTAAGCATAACTCAATTATGCCTTGAGGACGTCAATTTATCTTGTTGGCATTTTAGGGGCGGCGGTGAGGTCCTCCCTAGTATGTCATCATCATTTCTTGCCGCCATCGATTCGTTTCGATCGAAATCCTTGATTGACCTCAGCAAATCTCTTGCAGATGTTGTGTCTCCTCCTGTTGACAAAATAATTCAAAGATTTCCCTCGTTTTTTTGTGTTTCCCAGTGAAACAAGATTCTCCTGTGTCCTGCTAAAGAGCGTCCATCGTCCTTGCTGTCCCACCAACGCACGACACCGAGTGAGATGTATCCTACATATGTTGCGTCGCATAGTTTCGTTAATGCTGCCTCCTCGCCCACTCGTATGTAGAACAAGTGGAGAAAAATATTCCGGAAAAGTCCTTCAGATGCATTCAGCTACACGGATACTTTATTCGCAGGATATGCATTCAAGTAGAGAGTAAAGACTAAGAGGACGACGAAGGAACACACAAGTGCACGCGCGATGAATGCCGTTTTTCTGTCAATGAAAGGACTCGAGCAAGGATTTGCTGAAAGGCGATTGTGTACAGCAAATGTTGATTAATTCTGTTTCCCGTGTTGAAAAACACTTGAAGCAGCAGAAACAGTTGGAAGTGTGATATTCAAATGACGCATACTCGCTCAAGTATCCCAATAGATTCTGGAGATGAGTGAGAGATATCCGAGACCAAGTGGATACGCTGACAAGTTCCATGTAGACACTTCGTCTCTGTTTTGTCGGAGATAAGTTGAAGAGTAATTGGCTCCGGATCGTGTGCGGAGGAAGCAGGAAAAAATTTTCGAAAAGATATCCCGAAGCCAGACCGATATGGGGGAAAGTTTTTCGACTAATAGAACTCGCGTTGGACAAAGGAGAAAAAAAAATTGCGATGTGGTGGGAGCGAGCATAGTTGGGTGTCTAGAGTTTGGCAAAACTTTGGTCTTTTGGAAATTAATTGCACATGATAGGGGAATTTCAAGAGCTGACTGTTGTGATTTACTTCGGTTGATAGTGGGAATCTGGGGCGTTGGAGCAGCGTCGAATTGGCACTCAATTTGGAGAGGAGTTTATGCGTCCAGTTGGGGGTCAAGGATGGTCTGATTTGGCAGGGAGAATTCTGGACGACGAGACTGTGAATACCGACTTGTGAATTTGTCATCATCTCTTCCTCTTGGAAAGTAGAATGTGCTTGGTGAAGAATTTTGAACGGATAACTTGCTGGAATATCACTTAGAGGCGACTCTATTTGCCATGGCATGTCGTTTCTTGAAAATGGATCTCTGGACTGATCTTACAAGAACTCTTATGATGTGTCGTTGGCGAACCAACATTACCGACCTACCGTCCACTAAAGCATTAAGTCTGTGTCCCACGGTTTCTCTGGAGGCAGATTGAGTTTCCTTCCTCATCTTTGTAGAGTCTGTAGCAGCTAATGCCTTTCTTTATGTATTTCTTCAGTTTACAGTGTATTGCCTGCTTCAACAGATACAAGTCCTAGGCCTTCTCTTAGGTAATTGCCTCGTTTTATTGTCAGTTTATCAGTTTATCAGTTTCCTCATTACCTTCCACTCCGACGTGGCTTTTTACCTAGTGGAGGATGACTGATTTGGTCGGTCTTACCTAGGCTTTAAATTTTACTAGAGCTGACTGGGTCAGCTGCCTCAGCGCTTCTGTGGTAGCTTGGCTGTCTCGTAGAATCAATCGTGCTTGGATGAGTAGAGTCGAGTGCAGATGCTAGAGAATCTTCCTCTCTTGAAGCGCCTTCTACCACTACTGATAGGTTAAGTTAGACTACGGAGCTTAACGAAGAAAAAATAGGCTCCTAGGCACGTGGGACTAAGGTCAAGCAAGGCCCAAGTAAGGGTCATGATTATTTTTAAGAAGAAATACTTGGAGGGGTTTATTCCTTCATTAGAGATCTCCTCAGATTCAAATTCATTCTAGAATTGATTTTAGGAGTCGCATACTCTGACTTGATCCCGACGTCCACCTTGGAGCACTCTTTTCGGTTTAGTTTCTCTTAGAAACAAGTCGATCTAAGGATAACTGATATCATGGGTACTTGACCAAATATTTAACTCTTTGGCTGTGGATTTTTATTGGACTCATTATCTTCAAAGGGTAAGAAGTTATTTTTAGAGTCAAGTCCTCGAGGCTATTAAAGCGAAGATACTGCTTGCTGGCTGGGCAATCCAATTAATGGCATAATCTACTTTTTCGTTTGTGTTTCAAACCACTTTCAGGCTAAAATTGCGCATGACTTTGACGGCTAAAGCATAAAGATCCTCAGCATCTTGGAAAAAAAGCTTTCAAGATGGCTAAGGATGTAAAGACCTGATAAGTAGCAATAGAGAGGTGGATCCTCATGTGTATACTTTCTCCACCACAAGCCCTACAAATGTCATCAACGCAAAGTTTTAGTTTATGCAGCGTATCGAGGACAGCGATTTCAAGGTTCGATAAGGATGTTCTGTCCTCCTGCAGCTGTCTTTCGCTTTGTTCTTCGTTGTAGAGTGGCCTCAATATCCTTGATATCATTCAGATATTTAGTAAACTCCATCTTTTATGAGTTTCCCAAGAGCTTTGTTCCATCTTTCATATGGAAATTGGCTTGATCAGGAAATAGAGGAACGCTGCTCTGAACTGGTACATCAAACATTTTTTTCTTTGGTGTCCATGTGCGAAAACTTTAAGGTCTTCTCGACGACAGCTCATAAGGTCCACTATTTCTCTAGTAAATTTCGAAAGTAAAATTATGGCGTGATATTTACTCCCTGGGCTGCTGGAACCTCCACTTGGTAAACACTGCTGTGTCGCGGAAGTTTGATTCAGTGTCAAAGATACCAACGTTTCAGAGACAATTCCAGCACCTACTCTAGTGTCCATTCTAGATCCATCGATCTTGATGGCTTTGGATGGTAGTACATCCCTTCCTTTCCAGAAGAAGGTGGGAAGAGGGTCTAGTATAATGTTAGTAAGGCTTTATGTAGTCTGTGGTTATCACAGGATGTGCGAACACCCGGTCCAGCAGTCCAATTCGCTAGTCCTCAAGGAGGTTTAGGAAAGTCTCAAGTCCTGTCGGTGACGTGATGGTTATTGTCCTTGTGGCACTCATAAATGCCATTCTCTGCACATTTGTAATGGCTCTCATGTTGCAGGCCTTAGGTAAGGTAAGGTTTGGAGTTGATGAAGATGGTTTATACCCTCTTCATGGGCTTATGTGTCCAGGGTTTAGTTTCTTGGTGCTAGCATGGCCTATATAAGCCGTAGGATGATTTCTGGGTTAGGTCGCCCGGCTTTGGCGAATTTCCAACTGCACGGGTAAAAAGCCAACATCGCCTTGTTGATCCTTTCATAGGCATTTAGTCTACACATGTTGATGATTGCTGCGTTGTAAGCAAAGCCACACCAATACTTAGACTACTTTGGGACTGAAGTAGGCAGTCATTGAGGAAGGCATTCTTATATTTTAAGCTCGGAGATCTATCATAGACATTTTCACCTTTATGACAGCTGGCTACAGCTCCTATCCCTAGACGTAGATAAAAGAAACTCGGCTATATGGGATCAGCTTGAACTGATTGCAGGCATTCTATCTTCCAGGAGAAGTTGTCCAAAGATTGAGAGTTGAAGACACGTGTGTCATTATTGTCATGTTAGAGAATAGGTATCCTGCACTCATCGAAACGACTAGAGACATGACATGTTTCGTAGATGCCCTGCGATCTTAAGGGATCTGTTTTCCTCTCCCGATCTCGTGAGATTGTCAAACTGCAGCACCTAGTTAAAATTTCTTTAAGGAATCGTAATTTTTGGTTGGGGTCCAACGATGAGTGTTCTGTTTCTGAGAACTTATTTGCTCCCAAGTGTGGTGTTTTTTTTTTTTGTGAATCAGTGTTCCACAGTCCTTAAAGAGGTACGACGGATCTCCTTCAAATCATTGCAGTTTCCATTCTCTTCCATTCGCAGTTTCCTGAGATATTTCTTGAGTGTGCAATGCGTTGTCAGAATACGTAACTGAGTTTAATTAGTACCTAAGCAGGCTTTGCATGTCTTTCGGTCATAATTCGAGAAGTCCTACAACATTATCTTGGTTGATGGTCAGCTGACAATTGATCTGACAACTGCGTTTATTGCTTCATTCTTGTTACAGAGTTGCCATTCATATACAACATTGGTCAAATCGGTGCATCTTCTCCCCGACGCTCATATATCCTTCTGGATCCGATTTTATAGAAGCCTTGTGCATTGATGACAGCCTGGCTGTCTGATAGTCTCGCGATGTTTGGTGCGAACTACTAGGGCACAAGTACATATCTTCTGTAAGCTAGCGACGAGAAGCAGAATTGAAAAGTGGGAAATGATTAGGATATTTGGTCTTCGTAGCTCAGTGGTTAATGCATCGAACTGCTGTGCGAGCTGGGTGGGTTCAAACCCCAGTCAAATCCGCCGAACATTTTTCGGGCCACCACCTCTTGTGGTTGCCGTGGTTCAGTGGTTAGTGCGTTGGATTGCTGACCGAGCGGCGTGAGTTCAAGCCCCAGCCAGGAACACCGAACATTTATAGCGGCGCCACCTCACGTCGGTGAATGACAAGCCTCCGGTAGTACAGTTTGTCATGAAAAAGCTTCTCAATTCGCCGTTCGGAGTCGACAATAAATTGTAGGTACCTTTCTTCACGTTACAAATGTAACACGTACAGCATGAATGGTTACTGGAAGCTACATCTTGGTTGGTTCACTACGGGCTGTCGCCCCAGCTATTTATTTTTATTTTTGCTCTGGGATTTGCATTTTAAGTGAAAAATCTCTTCAGATTGGCCCTAAAAGACATTATGTCTTGGAGTCTTAACTATGCTTTGTCCAGTTTGATGTTACCTACCTGTTGGTACATCCAAATTAGACCCAAGTTTCCACCAACAAATGTCCAACAATCAATAACAACCTTAATGAGGCCGCAAAACCCACAATTCGTCTCTGTAACGAGTCGCTTGTTTACAATAAGTTCGACAACCGTAAAATTGATTCCCGATAGCAATGGCAGGCCTTGCAAGAAAGTTCTCGGAACCCCCAATTCTGGCCACAGAACATACCAATATTTTTCTATTGCATCTCATATCATGCACACTCGACATGAGGACGAGAATGAGGACTAAAACAGTGACATACCTCAACGACGAGGACGATAGAATGGTGCCGACTATGACGATGACGACGACGATGACTACGATGATGATGATGATGTTGACTGTTGGCCAAATGCCAAAAACAATTGTTTGCCAACCGCCGACAACCGACGACGACGACTGGGAATTACAAATGGAAAGCTTGCGATCCCTTTCTCTGTTTTCTCCTTGCTCCTTGTTCACTGCCTCGCTCTTTTACTACGTGTTTGTTAATGGTCCCCATTGGCGTATTGCAAATGCCGCTGCCACTCGGTAAGGTAGTAGTAGCTATCATTGCTAACGGGTTTTCAAGGATTTGATGCATTTGTGGCATATTGTATGTGGCAGGCAAGGTGTTCCATTCCAAATTTGGGTGATGGGTAACGACATCTTTCCTTGAGGCGATTTCGACGGGCAAACGTAATTATCTTGCTTGTCCCCACTTGTTTGACAATTTTCACCCCGATCCATTGGTCTTTTTGAGGAGGTCCATCGTTCAATTCAATTTGAATGCCGACTGGCTAAGGGAGGACGGTCATCAGGGATGAATAGAGTGTAGGTGGTGAAGGTGAAGCTTTTATTTGTGTGGCCAACAACTTTTCAAAAGAGGCGATAAACATTGGACATGATGTTGATGTCTCTACCAAATTGGATTGGCGCCTTCGGATCAGGACTCGTAACAGTATTACACCTTTTGTGGGACATTCACCGAAGCGCTGTAACTCTTCCTAAGTTGTGTTTCGAGGAATGAGTTCAGTCCAAGTCTATTAGTGGATTGGGTAGCATTCTCCTACCAGCGCTGCATGAAAAGCATTTCTGACAACGGAGCCAATAAAACGACAGCTGATTCCATGCCGACTTTTTGCATTCTACTTCTGACGAGGAGAAGATGTACTCCTTCATCGTGGAGCGTTAGTTGGTGGCAGTTGGTCATATACTCTGTCGCCAACATGGAAGAAGTGCCTTGCAAGGAAATTATGTCTTAGGTGGCAACGACCCACGACCAATGGAAGTAGATTCTATCCCCAAATGCTTTCTCGTCACAGCATCCTCTTCAGCGACCTTCATTTGTTGTCCGTCATTTCTTCAAGTCATATCGCAGGGTATTACACGCAATAGTCACTCCTTGGATGGTAGAGTTCTTCCTTTGTCACATTTCCTTAGTCTAGCACAAATTTTTAAGTATGCTCTTTGGACTCCTGTAAGATAACTAGAAAACTATGGCCAAGGTACTATGGTGCCAGAACTGATACACTGATGCAGAAGGACAGGAAAACCCTCTCCATCCTTGCAGGAGTAAAGGCTGAGTGAAGGCGACCTTTGAAGTGGTTGTGCAAACGTGGAAGTCAATGAGGAGACAACCCACTTCCTCTGCCACTGCCCAGGTCTCTGCCACCTCAGGCATAGATCCTTTGGAAGGCACTTTTTCCAGGATACCGAAGGGACGTACCTATCATTGACATCTGGTGGTTCATTAAGGCTTCAAAATGGTTCGAAAGCCCGGGGCAATAGGGGAATGCCTTGGGTACTTCTCCACGAGCAAGAGGTACCTTCCTCCCCAATAAATGGGCATCACAATGGATCTCGACTGACCTGAGTTTTGCGCTGGTGGCTTCTTTCTCCTCGCCATCCCATCTACCTAACCTAACCTACCTTATGCTGTGTTTCAAGAACTTTGTAGCAGCCTTTCATTTGCTTGTATGCCCGCTCAGCTATCAATGAAGTGGATATGCTCTCGTGACTTTGCCCTCATTGCAACCTCTTCGACGGCTGTTTTCACTGCTTTCGTCAAAACACGCACTTGGAAAACCTTAGGTTTGGCAGTGCGACTTAGTTTGTTAGGTCCTACGAATCAGAGAAGAGTTTCAGATCCATTGTAGTCTCACTTGGAAGGCCCAAATGTTGTTCCCAAGATTGATTGCAGTACGAGTGACCAGTGTGTGTGATCGACTCACGCCAGTATTCATCTTGGAGCTCTCGCGCCGTTGATAAAAAGCGAATTCACCGATATTGGCGTGAGCTGTCACAAATCCTTTGGCCATCTGCTGAGGGTAGTTATCACCGATATGCTGGTCTCGCTTAGTGGTCTCTCTGCTCTGTGGGCATGTCACTCAAAACTTGCTGCAACCCTTTAGGATTCCACTCATTCTTGCGGTTCCAGCATTCCGAGTCAAGCTGACAACTGCACCGCTCGCTCTTTCAAGTCCTTGGCTTGTCTGCAGTTTCTGACTGACACTGCGACACGATAGATTCAATAGGATATTATTAATCCCGAAAAACATTCCACCGTCCTTACGAAGGTGAATGTTGTTGGCAGCGGAATGTCTGACATCTTCTCGGTAGAAGCCTTCTATGTCGTTTCCTCCAAATGATAGCCAGAGTCTAACAAAACTGCAGCAGACCACATTGGCTAATGAAATTGTTAAGTCATCACATTTCGTTCTTCTAGTGGCCTCTCACACAAATTCCTTATGACAAAGCCTTACCCCAATCCAATGACGCAAATCCTTTGAGTTGTGCATTTCATGAGTCGGCAAGGTTTCGCCCATTCCTCGGCAACAAATTCGGTGTCGTTTTCACGACCAAAACAGATGGCATTTCATAAAATTCTCCCTGTTAGGCTCGAGAACAGATCCATCATCCTCGGGAAATTTAAGTCGCATGCCAACTATAATTATGACTGATGCCCCACTGAAGTTTCGCGATTCCCATTCTTCTCTGTCGAATTGAGTCGATTTCTCACCGCCTTCTCACGGTTCACAATTTCACCATCTGTCATCGCAAAACAAACCCGTTTCCATTGTACATATCACACGCTCTCAGGGTAAGGGGAGATTTACTTCTCCCAAAGGATAACAGACCGCCCGCTCGCTCCCATCATCATAACTCAGCGTCGATGCCAGTAAACATCAACAATAGCAATCGCTCGGCATTTGTGCAACAGCCGCCACCCCCTGCCGGTGCCATTGCCAGTGATGAGTGTTGTTATTGAAACGAATGTGAAATAACCTTGAGGTGAGGGACCAAACTTTTGCCATCCACCACCGGCAGCACGAGTCCTTGGAGAGGAAGCGGGCATTCCGGGTTATTTCCGTTCAAAACTTTTTTTATTGGTTAAAAATAGAAAATTGTCATTGGGACTGAAATTGGTTTGGTGCTGGCGATGTTGCATGCTGATGGGGGGAGGGAGAATTGTATGCAAAGTGTGGATGGGTGTGGAGCAAGAATCCTTGAAGGTTGATTCCTGAAAATTGAAGGATCTTTGGAGGAGGGATGGATTCCATTTCTTTCGTGTTGTTGGCTGAGTTTTATTTGAAAAAGAAATTGATCAGGATAGCCATGTGGTGTTTATTGTTGTGGCGTCACAAGGATTTATTGTGATCCTTTGGGGGATAAATATGGCGGAACGAGGCTATTTGGACGATTCGGGGAATTTGATTAGAGTTTATGGTTCCTGTGTTTTTATTGTTTATCTGCAGACCTTAGGTGGGGATATTTTGCTGACGGGATTACGAACGGGAGACGTGAGCAAGAGAAGTGTCTGAGCCAAAAACATTCGAATAACCACCAACTGCCACTGTCGTTTTCAGGAGGCTTACCGTCGCTTACTGGTAATCCAAAAGTGTCTTCGGCAAGAAATGGGACAAAGAACTTAAAGAACTTGTCTACTTCGGCTGCATGTGGTGTTCTTTTCTCATCAAGCTTTGGGACCTTCTTCTGTGTTTTCTCTTGAAATAAACGGCTTTCATTAGAGTTTTGTTGATCTTGTGCAAGATCCTTGCCTTATACCTCACCTCTGTCGCGGAACTTCATTGCTGGTGTGGATTTTAAGTCAACCGGTCTGTTTGTGGTTCTATTTGAACCAGGGAAAGATTGCAGTGGGACCAAACATACATATTTCTAGTGTTGTTGCCTTCGATTGGCGTCTTGCATCGAGTCTGTCGGCTCCTTAGATCAGTGATTCCATCAATGACTTAACAAATGTTTTTCGATGTTCCCTGGTTAGGACGTTGTTCGATTGCTTAAAGTGACTGTTTTCGGTGACTCGCCCAAAACTCATGAGTTTCGTGACCTGTTGTCTGTATTCGGACGGGCTTTTTCTTCCCCTAAGAAGTTGTTAAGGTTATTGAGACATGATTTGTCCAGTTTCTGCAGTTCCTGGAGTTAATGTTGAATGGATTCTCAATTCCGGTGCATGGGTTCCAATTGCCCTGTCTTATCCTGCTCATTTTAAATGTTTGTGCGGATTCTGCTGTCTACCCAGACCTATATCTGTCTACCCAGTTGTTGGACCGAGTCTACCCTGGCTCTTGAATGTGTTTTTCAGCTATCGCAGGTCTTTTTAGTCTTCGCCGTAATAAGATTGGGGATGTTGGTGGCCGTTTTTTTCTTCCACTTATTGGAAAAGTTGTTGACATCTCACACCATCTCTCACTTACTTACTTGAGGTGGCGCTATAGTCCAGGGTGGATCTGGGCCTCCACCAACAAGCGTCTCCAGCCAGCTCGATCTTTAGTCAGCTGTCTCCAGTTTCGCACCCCAAGTTGGTTAAGGCCCCCTTCCACTTGCGTGAGCCAACTGAGTCGCGGTCTTCCTCTACTGCGCCGTCCCTCGGGTGTAGATTCAAAGATTTTCCGGGCCGGAGCATTGGTGTTTATCCCGTTTACATGACCCACCCAAATCAGTCGTTAGACTTTCACTCTTCTGGCTAAGTCGATGTTGCTGTACAGCCCGTACAGTTCGTCGTCGTATCTACTCCACTCACTCCACTCCACTCCACTCAGAGTCCATGCCACTGCGCCATAGAGCGATACTGGGACGATTAAGGGCTTACAAAGGGTCAATTTAGTTGTTCAAGAGACGGCTTCGCTACTCAATTGCCGTCTTAGTCCAAAGAAATAGCGATTGGCGAGAGTTATTCTTCGTTTGATCTCAACGCTGGTGTCGTTGTCTGAATTTATAGTGGAGCCTAGGTAGACAAAGTCCTTGACAGCATATATTTCTTCTTGCCCTCATTGACCGCTTAACCCATCTTCGCCGTCTCCATCTCGATACTCACAAACGCACCAGTGACATCACGCTGCGTTCTTCCGATTTTGTCAATATCGTCGGCATATCCGAGTAATTGGACGGACCTTTGAAGGATTGTACCTATGGTGTTGGCGCGTGAGTTTTGCACAGTCCTTTCAAGAACGATGTTGAAGAAGTCGCATGATAGCGCGTCGCCTTGTCTAAAACCGTTTTTGACATCAAAGGTCCCGATGAGGTCTTGACCGACCTTGATGGAGCAGAGTTCATTCTCCATTGTCATCCTGCTTAAGCGGACGAATTTGGCAGGGGTGCCAAAACTAGACATTGCTCTGTATAGCTCGTCTCTATAGACGCTGTTGTACGCGGTCTTAAAATCGATAAAGAGGTGGTGGGTATCGATTTGAAGTTCCTTGGTTTTTTCCAAGTTCTTTCCTGGCTTGAAACCACACTGATATGGACCGTTCAGGTTGTTGACGAACGGCTTCAGGCGTTCACACAACATGGCAGATAAGATCTTGTAATCGATGCTAAGAAGACTTATGCCTCTGTAATTAGCCCAGTTCAGAGGGTCTCCTTTCTTGAGGACCGGGCAAACAGTGCTGAAGTTCCATTCATCGGGCATACTTTCCTCCGACCATATTTTACAGATGAATTGGTGCATGCTCCTTACCAAGTCAACGCCTGCTGCTTTGAACAGCTCGGCAGCCAGACCGTCAGCCCCAGCAGCTTTATTGGACTTAAGCTTCGATATGGTTTTCTTCACCTCGTCCAGGTCGGGTGGACGGAATTGTTGGTCTTCCTCGTCCAGGTTGAATGGTTCATTCTGCCTGACAGCTGGATTTGATTCGTCGTCGCCGTTAAACAGTCTGCAGAAGTAGTCCTTCCATATCCTCAGCATCGACTACGATTCTACTACGATGTTCCCTTGTTCATCCTTGCAGGCTTCGGTTCGGACTCTGTAGCATTGACAGTTTCTTTTTACCCTTTCGTAAGACTTCCGAACCTCATTCCTGCAGTAACATCCCTCTATTTCCTCGATCGCGCGCTTCTCTTGCTCTTTCTTCTTCCTCCTGAAAAGCTTGTGTTCGTGTCTTCTTTTCTGCCCGTAGAGCTCGTGAGCAGCTTTGGTCCTTCTGTGCAGCGCCGCTGTATATAGCTCTTGTTTTGCTACATGTGCCTACCGGCACTCGTCGTCAGACCAGGGGTTTCGTTTCGGGGTCTGAGAGAAACGCACCACGTCAGAGGCGGCATCTCTGATGGCTTTTTCGCAATGTTGTCACTGGTCTTTAATACTTGATGCTGGCGGCATAGGTCCTCTTGACTCGATCGGAAAATGATCTGGTGATATCTTGCGATTGCAGCCGTCTGACATCGAACTTCCTCAGAGTATTACCTTGTCTTGTAGGTGTTCGGGATATCCGCAGTCGTACCTTGGCTACAACAAGGTAGTGGTCCGAGTCAATGTTGGCCCCTCGGAACGTTCGGACATCCATAATACTGGAGGAGTGCCTTGCTTCGATCGCAATGTGGTCAAACTGGTTTACGATTGATCGACCAGGACATCTCCATGTTCCTTTATGGAGAACTTTGAGTTATTTTCTAGTTAAAAATCAAAGAAGGAGGTTATCTCGATTCGTCAACCTAAGCATGTCGAAAGTTTTGTGATTTTTACTGACTCTGTTTTCGTTATTGTTTAGAGTGATTGTCAGGATTTGAGATGATCTGGTTAGCTATTGGGTCTAACAACTCGTTTGAGAGAGTGACAAGGTATGATAGGTGGATACAAGATACAAGATACAAGACGTATAGTGACAGGTTGTGGTCGATCGAAGTTTAAATGAAAATCGGTACTCGAAGTGAAACTCGGTAAGACTTCGTAATAGTACAGTTTTTGCTTGTTGACAATCAATGGATCTGCGGAACTAAAGCAAGCGCTTGGCTATGAACTTGGCTGTTGGGCTACTAGTCCATTCCATGTTATAGGACGACTGGGAGTTGCTTGATCAGTTGTTGCCCAGGTCGCCCAAGGAAGTCGCATATATAGAAAGCATTGCAAGTGAAAATATCCACTTCTCGTATCTTTGTCTGGCTCAAGATTTCTTCTGACGGCGGCCTTGCAACTGAACCTTGGCTTGTGATGATTTAAAAAACTTATCTGTCACACCTTCGTCTAAATAGATCCAGAGTCCATTTCAATCTCATGAAACCACCTCCTGGATCTTCTCTCCAAAAATATTTATTATTGATTCGACCACCACCTCATTCCCACCCTCTCAACGTGTCCGATTCATTAATTACTTTGTTAAAACCCAGCGGCATCGTAAAACGTCCAATAAACCGATATCCTTCCATGTAACACATGCTACACCGCCAGGTATGCAGATCCTGGCTGTAATTAAATTACAAAAAAACAAAATGCTTCACTTAACAAAGCACATCCTGCTTAAAGGGTCAGAGCCGGGGCAAAAGTAGTTAAAAAAAAACCCAATCAACAAACTTTAAATAAAATATGTCTCTCGTGCGCCGGACATATTCCACATGCCTCGCAAAACTTTTAATATCCTTTCGCTCCGTCATTGTTATTTTGCCATCCCGTAACCAACTTTTACATCTTTTTTGTTGTTGTTTTTGCAGAAACTCCACTATGGCTGTTATTACAAGTGGCACCGATCCGAAACGAGCGGGACTTGGTTGTACTCTTTTTGTTAACATTCCGCGATATAACCGCTCTGAAGCAACCAATCGACAGCGAGGACACCAAGGGAGGTAGGTACCAGACAAAAAGCAAGCAAAACCCAACGCTTCCTTGTGCGAGTTTTTATTTTTTATTGTTTTCCATTTGCCGAATCATTTGTTTGTGCATTGTGTGTTGCATGTGTCCGTGTGTGTGTGTGCTGAATTTGTCTGTGTGTTGCACAAAAAGAGGACGAAAAGAGCCATAAATAATCACAAAGATATAAATGCAAATGTCCTGTCTCTTAAATTTAAACAAAAACAAAAAAATTAACAAACAATTTTCCTTCAGATGTCGTGTCGTGTCGTGTGTCAATGTTTATTTAATTTAAGAACTTTTTGATATTTACTCTAAAGTTTTAGGTCTGTCGAAGTTTGCCAAGCTGGCGCGATCGGTGACGCGGAGTCGACAATTCAGTGCACATTTGCCCACACTGAAGGATCCAACGAAGCAATCGAATTTAGCTCATGTAAGTGCAAAACAAAGCGAACAAACAGACAGAAGAATAAAAAAAGTTACGTATACGCCATGGTGAATCAGGAAATCAGCGTAGCAACATCATTTCCGGGAAAGTTTGTGTCGAACTTTGTAGAACCGCAGGAAATAAATTGTGTGTGTACACGCCAAGGACATGTGCAGGGATTCAGCGGTTTTAGGGTTTTAAAATTTCATTTTCAAGGCAACAACTCAGTGGCGAGAGCGAACACTGTTTGCGTAGGGAAACTTTCTTGCGCGAGGATATAATTATATTTTCAGGAGGAAATGAAAGTTTTGTCGGGAGCTGTAGCAGTGTAACAATGTAACAACCCACGTAAAGGTTCTTACATGGTTGCGTTGAGAGTTTTTGTCTTGAGACCATGTAACTCGATAAGTACATGTTGTTTCGTTTAATGAGACACGGTTGGGTAGTTCGGGAAATGAATGTCTTAAGTGAGGCTCCTTATGAGCATATTTTAATTTTGTATGCAGAAATCATCAGGCCACACCTTGTTTCGCAACTGGATAATGAGCCACCGACCAGAGAAGGAGCTTTGCTAAAGACATAACAGACGTCTTAGGCTTTAGACCCATAATGAGTCTCTGCCTGGGATAAGGTAGCCTTCAATCCATCGGAATCGGCAACTTTTTTGGATCCTGTTCAGAGAGATGCTCCTAAACGCACCACCTCATTAGATCCCTTTTTGTCTCTTTTCCGTGAGCCGTCTCAATCAGAAGTACCGTGATTTTATGAGACAACACTGACATTTGGCTTATCCTTTGCATCCGGTGGCACCCGAAAATGAAATTTCTTCTACAAGTCGGTGCTAGACACTCTTATGCACAGCCGTCTCTCCATCCACTTGATAGAGTTTTCAGATATCATCTGCTAGACGCTCTGAAATGCTAGTTTCTGCTGCTATTCATTTGAGAGTTCGTCGCTTCATGCTAAGAACTTCTCGCAACCAGCAAGCATGTTTTCCCACCACCCCAGCTGTTAGATTGTGCGGCAGAGAACAGATTAGGACCAAAAAACATAGAGACCGACTCCTGCTTCACCAGTTTGCTTGCCTTTTCGTTTAGTTTGACATCTTCCGACGTATGCTAGAGTCACGTTCACATTCTATTTCCAGTGTTAAAGTGGCATTGGTCTGCGTCTGCTTGGATTCCTGCTTGGATGTCCAATACGATTCAGATATGTATTTCTACCTTGGGTCTTACGCAAGTGGTACAATGCGGGTACTAGTTCCACGATCTCTGTTTGGTATACTGAGGGTCTTGTTCACAGACTGAGATCCCAGAATAATCTCAAACAAAGTCGACTGCAAGCCTCAAATCCTTACACCATAAGAGCCACTGTCGAGACACGATTTCGAGTCAAAATACAAAGAAAAGTACCATTCGCCCACGAATAGCCGCGGATACTCCTTGAAAGGAGCACAAGTGGACTCATTGTTGCTGTTATTGTTGTCCTGTTCCTTGTTACACACATCCGAACTGCAGTCAGCCTGAATGGCGCAAAAGAATGTGCAGACGAATGTAGATGTTAGATGTTAGAAGTTAGGGTGTGTGTGTGCACTGCGACCTATTTAGATTCATTGTGGTCCCCCATGCTCATATTGGCCGATATGTCTCGACCTAGAGAACCTCCTCCAATCCAACCGCTCTGAGAAATCGGTGTATCTGGATTGGGTCCACCGATGGAAAGTCCATTTCAAGGAAAGTATACGCTCCCAGGTGTACTCCTCTTTTGTGGATCGAATGTAAGACAGAAACATATTGATTTTGGCGTTGATAGCTTAGGGAATGTTACCGATGCCTTAGAACTTCATTTGAACTTTGACGGCTTTTATACTACAACTCCTTGGTAAGCAGTTAGCAACGTATCGTGACTTATTCACTGAAATCGCATTTGTATTTCCAAAACAATTGACAAGTTTGGAGTGAATTTTTTCTTGTAGCTTGAGCTTGGTTTGACCTTGGAATTGTAAATGTTTATCGTTTCCGCATTGTACAGGGCCACAGCAGTTTGGTGATCTAAAGTGAGGTAAAGACTGGCTTGCTTATCAAAGACATGACCAAAATTTCGCTAGTAACAGAGTCGAACACGATGTCATTGTCTACCAGCCCTAGCGATGTGTAGTCATTATCTGCCTCCTTTCTTCCTTTTTCCCCGTCTGTATAGAGAGAGAAGTGTATCTCAACACTGTTCGCCGTATCATACGTTAGACCCGTGCACGTGGACTTGTACAATCTCTCCCTACCACTTTGGATCAACTCTATCTCTATGTAATGCTCAGCTCTGTCAGTTTTGTTTTATTTTAGATGGAGCGAGAGTTGTTGGGTGATCCAATGAAGTCCACCATCATTTTCCTGATTTTCAGTAATTACTTGCTTACTTAAATCGGGGTGGACCCGGGCTTCAACCAACAAGCGTCTCCAGTCAGCTCGATCTGCCAACTGTCTACAGTTTCGCGCGCCAAGTTGGTTAAGGTTTCCTTTCATTTTCGTTCGCCACCTGAGTCACGGTCTTCTTCTACTGCACCGTCCCTCGGGTGTGGATTCGAAAGTTTTCCTGGCCGGAGCATTGGTGCCCATCCGCTTTACATGACCCAGCCACCTCAGTCGTCGGACCTTCACTCTTTTGGCTAAATCGATGACGCTGTACAGCCCGTACAGTTCGTCGTTGTATCTCCATTTTCATGTCCCGTATGCAGACGGGACCGAAAATCACCCGGAGAATTTTCCTCTCGGAACAGCCAATAGCAACCTCATCCGCTTTTCACAGAGTCCATACCTCTGCGGCGTAGGGCGCGACTCGGATGATTAAGGTTGTATACGGAGTCACTTCAGTTGTTCGAGAGAAGACTTTGCTACTCAATTCTCTTCTTAGTCCAAAGAAACAGCGATTGGCAAGAGTTATTCTTCGTTTGATTTCATCGCTGGTGTCCTTATCTGAATTTATAGCGGAGCCTAGGTAGACAAAGTCCTTAACTACTTCAAAGTTGTAATTGTCTATAGTGACGTTCTGTCTGAGACGTCGGTGTAGACTGTCTTTTTCTGTTGACAGCATTTACTTGGTCTTGCCCTCATTAGCTGTTAAACCCACTTTCGCCGCCTCCGTCTCAATACGATTTTCAATACGGTACCTACAAATCCAAGTCAGTCTGAGGCAGACCTAGGTCTCACCCAACAAGGAGCTCCAGCCAGCTCCATCGCTGGTATTTGATTGTTGTCATCTAGCTTAGGACTATCCTCAGTATTTTTCAGGATCACAATCGCTTCTCTGTCTGTCTTGAACTCGATGTGAATAAATTAGGTTTTCATAACCACTTCTGAACGTTTCAGTGAACTTTCACTTACAACAGTTTAAAGGCCTTGTTAGGTTAGGTTAAGTCTATTAAGATCGTTTGACTTGTAATCATAGTAAAAATGTCCACCTATAAGCATTCCTTCTATCGACGTATGTTACGATATGACCTGCATAAAACCAGACTAGAACCTGGGACCTCCTAGGCAGAAATAGAAAGCCCATCTTTCGACTTGTAGCGGTCTGCACGGATCACTGGATGGTCCCTTCTACACTTACTGTTGCAACCGCAAACCCTCGACCACTTCCTTTGTAAATGCCCTAATCTCGACAAGACGGGGTCCCGTACGCTAGGCAAACCGTTCTTCAACAATTTTAACGACTTGCCGAAGAAAAATATTTCTGATATGCTGTCCCTCTCCCAACTCACGTTGTTCAATCAAATCAAGCTCCCACGAGTAATGGTATTATGGTCTCAGTCTCAGACACACCAGTTTGATCACCACCACTTTTACCTTATCCTATCCTCTTGAACAACCAAACCCATTCGTGGCAATATTTTAGAACTGGTGGTGGACATTATTCATATGGTATAGGATACAGAACAGACTAAGGAAAAAAAAACTCCATTCCAGGAATTTCCTCCAGTGAAAACAGTTTCGACATTCAAAAGGACAGTCCGGTCGGCGCAAATATTTACCAAACACTGCTGCGTAATTCCAAACCCCCCATAACCCCTGGCGTATACGTAATCTTTCCGCGATGTGGTTCCGCCAAAAAAATTATCCCTCATAATTACTTACTTAACAGTAAACATCACTTTCTACTTTAATTTTCATATCCTCAACACAAAGATGATGTCACTTAGCGCGGATATTATGCCACAATACAGACAGGAAGCTCCTAAAACACCACCGCACATTCTGTTACATTATTGTGCATTTAAAGCAATTTGGGATTGGGTGATATTATGTTTAACATTTTATACCGCTATTATGGTAAGTAGGACATATTGTGACAGACAAACATCATCAATTTATTACGCTCTGTCATTCATCTGCCACACCAGCAGGTGTCCCGTGTTGCATAAAAGGACTTTTTTATGCGGCCCGGATGAGATTGTTTAGGATGTCAAGCGTGCTTGTGCTGTTGTCAAACAATCATGTGTAATTGTTTTATAATATCTCTGCCTCTCTCTCTTTGTAGGTGCCATACAATGTAGCCTTTAAAAATAAGACCTCAGAAGATGTTTCATTGTTAGTAGTCGATTCAATTGTAGATGTTATATTCTTTATAGACATTGGTAAGTACGAGTGAATGTTGTTCTTTTTTTATGTGGCTGGAGATGGTGATGACCTCTTTGTTTTTCGAAGAATTTTATTTTTAAGAACCTGACCTTATGGCTGACACTTGGTTTATTGTGTCTCCGGTCTACTTAGTCGAATAGGTCTACTGCATTCCTAATGACGGTGAGTAAGTCGTTAGTATCCGATTTTTTAAACTCCTCTAACGAACAGAATTCCCCATGAAATATACGTCTGCGTAGCCAGTACAGTGCCGGATATTCACAGAGACTGTGCTCAGAGGTTTTTTCTCATCATCATCATCATTTTCAATGACCCGCTTATCCACTATGACGGTCGCGGGGTTAGGGTGCTTAAGTGGACTCTTCACAACTCTCGATCTTTCGCCATCGACTGTACATCATCAGAGGCTATTCCCATACGGGTAGAAGTGAGATTTCGGACTTGGTTCGACCACCTCATCCTGGGCCTTCCCAGGGGACGCTTACCTGATGGCACAGATTCTATAGCACGTCTTGAAAGCCAAGTTGGGGTCATGCGTTGAATGTGCCCAAACCATCGAAGTATGGACCTTTCCGCTCGAAGAAGTAGCTGCTCGACATTGAGTGTTCCTAACGCGATCACGGCGAGTCACCACAACAATACAACGATCATATTCTTTCGATCATTACCCAAACCTCGTGATCATAGGTGAGGATCGGAACAAACACTGAGTTAAAGATCCGATAGCTTAGCTCCGATGCCAAGTGCAGCCTTCTGATAACCGATTGACCAAGTTGTCTCGAAATTGCTCCAACCTGACCAATACTACAGGATAACTTAGTATTGCTCCTATCATCGCTCGTGAATAGAACCCCAAGATACTTAAATTTATTCACCTGTTTCAATGGGACTCCACTAACATGCAGAGTGCATTGAACAGGTGTTCTGGAAATTACCATTACCTCTGATTTGTTCACGTTTACCCTCATTCCACCTTCAACACAGACAGCGACTAACCTATCTAGTGCGCGCTAAAGTTCGGTCTGGGTGGACGTAAGGATGACCAAGTTATCAGCGAAAAGCAGATGACTTATCCTTAATTCTCCCAATTCGAACCAGGTCCCGGTCATAAGCTTTCTCCAAAGCCACAAAATAACTATAGATAGGTTTGGCATACTCCCAGCCCTTCTCAAGTTCCATTCCGAGAGTGAATAGCTGGTCGATTGTGCTTCTCCTGGATGAAAGCCGCCCTGGTCATTGCTCAACCTGGACTCGACCACAGCTCCGGCAATGCGCTTCCAACACCTTAGCAAAGACTTTTCCGTGGAGACTTTGAAGAGATATACCCCTATAATTGGACCAATCCCTCTAATCCCCTTTCTTAAAAAGAGGAACAATCACACCACTTTGCCAATCGCTAGGTGTTTCACCGCATTCCCAGTTCACTTTAATGACACGAGAGAGCCATTCCACTCCCTCTATACCCAAAACCTTGAGCATTTATGGCCGGACTTCATTCACACCAACAGATTTGCCGACTTTTAGGGCTTTTAATCGCCAAAGTTGCCTCCTCCACGGTGGGACTATTCTCCGGCCTACTCAAAACCATGGCTCTAGGTTTTTTCTTCTTCTTCCAAACAGAACCGACACTCTGTATCTGAACAAAAGTTTAGTTGGTTGAGATGATATCTCACAGGGAAGCCCCCTAGCTTCCTAATGTTGTTCCTGTCAAGGTTTAGAATTTTTTTGTAAGGAAACGACTTGATAAGTCTCTTGGATTTCCTAAGCCTGGGAACATTTTCCCAATGGGCTATGCGAAGTTGGTGTCCCGATCTGTTTAACAAAGCAGTGGCGGTAGCAGAAGCTAGACCGGCCCTATCCAGCTCATCTCTTGTTTCATTGCCTACAATGCCCAGGTGGCCGGGCACTCAACCAAGCTTGACCTTGTTTTGCCTGGCAAGTGATTGTAGGCTATCGCAGCAGCATTTGACTGACCTGGTTGGTTGGTTTTAGTGGTTGTATTAGGCAGAGAGCGCCCGATATTCAAATAGTGCTACAATGCACCGTTTGTTACCACAATTCTCTTGACCGATTTGTTAGATGAGTGTTGACAGATAAGCCTATTGGTCTTAAATCCAACCTGTGGAGTTAAGGTAGCATAGAATTTTAGAGAAGAACTCTGAAAGTTCGCCGAGGTTGTCGAGGAAGGGTTTCCCTAGCGCATTGAGTCGTGCCGGACACTTGCAAAAGAATTGTTCTAGGATTTCCCCCTCATTTATGTCCCTGCAGCTGCGGCAGTGGGGATTACAAGGAATGCCAAGCTTGGCAGCATGAGCACCTACAGCCAAGTGACCGGTACAGATGGCGACAACGCGCGCAATGTCTGTTCGGGTTTTTCTAAGGAGGTCGCTTGTTTTCCTGTGGTTGTATGTTGGCCAAGTCCTTCTGGATTTGGCGCAGCTAGCAATGTTGTTCCATTTGTGTTTGGCTACTGAGAAGTAGTGTAGGTTGATTTTTCCCGTGACAGCACCCAATGGGATGAGAACTTCTCTCGCGAGTGAGCCGGCAAGAATCGACCCCCGCCTGGCAAGCTCATCAGCCATTTCGTTCCCTTCGATGTCTCAGTCTGCATTTTGCTACAAGCTTTGATGAGGTGGTTGTGAAGACAAGAGCCTTGATGGCTGTCTGGCTGTCGGAGAATGACTGACCTACTTTCCACGAAGTGGGAAGTAAGTGCTTTAAGCGCTGCCTGACTATCTGAATAGATATGTATTTTTGCCACCCTTATACCTTTATCGATTTTTATCCTGGCGCAGATTTCAATAGCATGAATTTCAGCCTGAAACACGCCATTGTTACCGAGACTTTAGTGTTGAGTCCAAAAAAGCCAATACCTTCTTCGGTAGGCCTAAGGCCCAGCAATTTTTCAGAAGGAATTTGTATTGATTTTCTGCATCTTTACCGAGGTCCAAGGACCTTAAACTCTCTTTGAAGGAACCGGACATAGACAACAACAACATTCATAGTGTTATAACCCACATCTGTGACAAACTCACAGGACGTTCATTCGTTGAGTGATTGTTGTCAGAACAACCTAATTTGATTTCCGGCCTCGTCGTGGTCTAGTTTACCGGATATTAGTTCAACAGAACAAAACCACTCGAACGTCACCGCGAAGCTCACACATGATTTGGCATAAGTGGAACCACTTTCATTTGGCTTTGAAGTGAAAACCATCCAGAGGCTGCAGAGCCGCATGATTTACCAGTTTAACCACCAGTGACGTTCTCCAGCTTAACCGCAACTAAAACCAAATAAGTTGTGGTAGGTCGTAGGTGAATGCTGTGCGATAACCATTTGGACTTGGGTGAATGGAATTAAGTGCAGTCATACGTAGAACTCTGATGTGTGATTTATCTGGAAGTTTGAAGCGGATTTACATGTGTTCAGGACGTGGTGAAGCAACTCCCACCATTCGTGGAACTTTAATTAAACGCATTGCATCACACTTGGGCTTAAATAGGTTTTTGTGTGCGGAATAGGTTCGTCACTTGTTTTTAAGGGATCACATACTTTTCCCGAGGCATCATACTATTACTTGCTATTTGTACAGCATCTTGGTCTGACTATTTGTCAATGACTTCTGTTGACAGACTATTGATGTCTTCTATGTTTGCCCTGTAAGACAGGGAAGGATGTATTCGAAGAGCCCCGCATGTACATGAAGGGTCGGTGATTAAGCTCCACCTAGCTAGGGTTTCGTTACATCTTCCAGTAAAAGTTCGTAGTCTTTTCAGATTGCATCATGCTCTCCTTGGAAGGTTTTGAGCTCTATCTGCCGAACTTTCCCTATCACGATGACCATGACTTTCGCATTCAGAGGGAGCAGAATCTAATGGCGGGTGCCTGGAACCATGTCTTGTGGGGGATAGCAGTTTAGATATTTGCACAGAGTAAGATTCTCGTATTTCCTTGAGTTTTCTGGAATTCTCTGCTGAGGCTCGGTTTTCTTCCAAGGTTTGTCAAAAAACAGGAAGCAACTCAAACTCGTGTTGGCTTCAGAGTATCGTATGTACTCATGTTGGTGTTCAATTGAGTATCGATTTTGGTGGTGTGGTGCCTATTAAGCCAAACTGGAGCTCCATACTCTACAGTTGAGAAGACCAGTAAAAAATTAGAGACGTGCCAGCATCAAGTGCTTTTGACTACAAACCCTTTGTCGCAAGTCAAAATATCTCTATCGGCTGAAAATGTTTACGTTTTCGCCATGGAAACACCAGGCTAGCATGCAGCTGCAGTTGTCGTCAGTCATTTTCTCTGAGCATAAATAGATACACACAATGTATGTAGGAGGACCACCCCTTACTCGATTATAGTATTGATGTGTTCAAAGCAAAAGACGAACGATCCAGTTCTCATTAGTCCTCAAACCGGAGATGTAATAGGTGCGATGGAGTCTCACCAAAAAATTGAAAGCATCCTTGACCTAACTCAAGAGCAAGAGATACATGATCTCAGATAAAGTTAGAACACACCAAAAGGTACACAAAAGCTTTTGAAAAGTTGCAATCGACAGGCTCTTGGTTGAACTCAATGGTCCTCAAACGAATCTTTTGATTCACAATAACGTCAGTAAAAACAGACCAAAGGGTGCATAAGAGCCTCTGACATAATTCCATCGACAGCTCCTTGATTAAGCTCTATGGTCGCCAGATCACCGATGTCTTGTCGAGAACAAACAACTAGAGTCACCCAACTGATCTTCTGCTTTACACTCCGTAGACCTTTCTGCAACAAGAACCACGAAGACCACTTGTTTCAATCAAAATGTACAATTCTGTCGTCTGGATGTTACAAAATCTAAGCGCCACTTAGTTTAACAAAACCCGCGTCCGTCCATAAGCCTTTTGCAAAGCCACTGAAACGAAGTTCCAAGACGAAATGTCATATAAAGTACGAGTCGATAAATTTACCCCCTGTAAGTTCCTCACTACCTAAAACAAGTTTAAAAAGAAAAGGAGTGAGAAGAGACTGATTATCTGCAGTGGCAACTAGAACAGAACGAATGGATTTGTAAGAAATTGTAACTTCAACTCCTTGACAAACTGACAAAAAAAGACGAAGAGCCTGTGCCGCGTAGCCCTGTGAAAAGAAAGAAGCATACAGGTTGCGCGTTTTGTTGACTCGAGGCGTAACTGTTTTTGGGTGGTTTACATGAACAAAGTCAATCCCTTTCAAGTCAACCTATTCACGATTTAAAGAGGTTTGTGCAAATCAGCTTTTGTGTCTGTGGTCCAACGGGTATGGAAGTTTAGGTGCGAGGAAATCGTGTCCATCTTCACCATTCTTTCATGTTTAACTACGTCGGCGGTGATACCCTGAGTCTTTCCTTACCGTCCGTACTATGCCTGCGAGCCTTCATGAAATTTCTAGCAATATGTCTCACCTCTCTACAACTCTTCTCCAACTGCCGTGATTCTTTCCTAACCATCCGTAGGGATGTCAGTATCGCTTATCGTGCTTTTCAGGAGATCTATGGTGCTTGTTGCCATTTTCTTTCCAAAGTCGCTTCATTCGAACATAGTAGGGAGTCAGTAAGTCACCTGCAGAAAGGAAGAAGAAATTGATTCTGTGCATCATCTGCTATGTTCTGCCTCCGCCCATAGAAAAGTAAGGACTCTCATCAGTTCTTCCTCCGTCCATAGAAAAGTAAGGACCCGCGCATAGTTGAACAGAAAGTTATAAGTTCCCAGGGTAAACAATGGTCATAATGGACCCAGTTGAGGATCTCAATAAACCGTGGCTACACAAGGCACCCAAAATACCCAGTTATTAGTGAGTTTCACTAAACTGCAATATCTTTCTTCGCATATTCGAGTATCCTCAAGCATTCCCAAAGCATGGCCACTCTATGCCATCTCCATGTCCACTCCGGAACATTTACATATCTCTTCCACGCCTTTTAATCACAAAACCTCTCCGTCTTATTTTAGTTTTAAATTTTCACACCACATTCGTTGGACCAGGCGGCGAGGTGGTCAGCGACCCGAAAGTCATTCGCATGAATTACCTAAAGTCCTGGTTTATAATTGACCTGCTCAGCTGTCTGCCTTATGATGTATTCAATGCCTTCGATCGTGACGAGGATGGCATTGGTTCACTGTTTAGTGCCCTTAAAGTCGTGCGTCTGTTGCGTTTGGGACGTGTCGTACGAAAATTGGATCGCTACCTCGAGTACGGTGCCGCTATGTTAATCCTACTTTTATGCTTCTACATGCTGGTTGCACATTGGCTAGCATGCATTTGGTATTCGATTGGACGCAGTGATGCCGACAATGGAGTAAGTATTTCGATTTGCAATTTGAATCCAATTGATGATGTCCATCGGACTTCCTCCTTTCAGATACAATACAGTTGGTTGTGGAAATTGGCTAACGTCACACAGAGTCCCTACTCGTATGTGTGGGCGAGCAACGAAACAGGTCCGGAACTAATAAACGGGCCCTCGAGAAAGAGTATGTATGTAACGGCATTGTACTTCACAATGACCTGTATGACATCGGTGAGTTTTTTTTCTCTAATATTGAATATCTATCTGTCTTCAGATTGATTTTTATTATTTGTATCTATGAAATCTTCTTCATTTTCAGGTGGGCTTTGGAAATGTCGCCGCCGAGACGGACAACGAGAAGGTGTTCACCATCTGCATGATGATAATTGCAGGTGCTGTGTTTGACACGTTCCGTTGCCACGTCCACTTTTGAAAAAAAAAAAATACACAAACAAACAGAAACACAAAAAAAGAAAAAAAATTTCAAAACCGATACTCATTCATTCTCATTTGTATCTGTGTATCTATAAAACTCTGTGTGTGTTTGTATATATAACACCGCTAGAACTAATAATCGCTAGAAATTTTGGTAGAGCATCCCTCACACAGATTGAACTCGTATCTAAACCTCGAACATAGTTCTGGTTCTCATCCCCATCAGACAGGACACACAGTCATTCGGAGTAGATTTGAGTAAATTGCTAAGTAGTCGTTGGATGTTGGTAAGCCTTTTTGAGATTCAGATACACACTGACTCTTACTATAAACTCGTCGTATCTATTTATTTTGATTGGGCTCGCTTTGTACATATAAACCGCGGAGATACATAAAAAAAGACTTGAAAATACATTTTGTATTCACATCATAGTTGGAGAATTTTTTGCAATGTGTGAGTCGTCTCAGATTGGGAGTGTAAGGACCTCCGAAAATCCCTCTATCAATGTTAATTGCTTGTGTAAATGTTGTGAAATTGAACTTCATCCGTTAGTCATTAGTCGGTGTGAAGTTGTAGAATCGTTGGTTTTAGTTGTGTCACGGCCTTGTATAGAAGGACATTCTCAACTCTCTTCGTTTAAATAATCCTTGGATCACTGGGTTTCCCTATATCGCTTAATCAGTGCAGAAAGATGTTGAACTTGACAGTCTAGGTAGATGTTAGATGTTAAAAGTTGGGGTGTGTATACACTGCGACCTCTAGAGATCTATTGCGCTCACCCGAACTCGTGTTGGTCGATAAGTCTCGACCTAAAACACCACTTCCAATGCAATCGCTCTGAGGAATCGGAGTATCTGTATTGGGTCCAACGATGGAATATGCGTTTCGGAGAAAGTGTAAGCTCCCAGGTGTGCTGTTCTTTTGTGAATCAGTGCTCCAGATTCTATAAGGAGGTATGATGGGTCTTCTCGCCATCGCTGCAGAATCTGCAGCTTCCATTCGATTTTATTCCCATTTTTCTGAGATGCTCCCTGAGTCTGCAAGGCGCATTAGGAAGCCAGTTAGAATGCGAAGCTGGCTTTTGTTGCTGCCTAGCCAGCCCTTGTTCCTCCGTCGGTCGTAATTCCGGAGAAGTTTCTTTGTCTGCTTGACATGCTTTTCTTTCTTCTTCGATGCAGGCACACACTGCTGTAGGATGTACAAACTGAGGCATCACTGACGGTGAGAAACCTCATTTTAATGTGATTTTATCGTCTTTCTAGCAAGAGCTTCAGTACGGAAGTACTAAGGTCAGCAGCATTTACTAAATCGCAACCGAAGATCCCAAAAGAAGGGCTTCAGACTATCGCCGCCCTGTAACAGACGTCGCAGATTGTGGTGTCGCTTAAGGTTAACCCACTCAGGTGCCTGGCGAAAGCGTTGTGGCACATAAGAACGGTGGAAAGATGTCTAGGAAGAGAGCCTCAAATTCGGGCGCATTGGCTTGACTTGTCTACATCTTGGAGAACCATGCCAGTTTCGTTATATTTAATAGACACTCAACCGTCAGTGGAAGCCCTATCCGACGACGATGACATCAACTATGCTTGTGTTCACTAGAAAACCAATCGTCAATGGCAGCCATAACAGAGGACGTTGACAACTTAATGATGATGCCTTCGTAGTGTTCACTGAAAATCCTATCGTCAATGGAATCGCCTAGCAAGGACATTGTCAAACCCAACGAGGGTTTAACTATTAACAAATCGTCTTCCGAATCTTGATTGGCAAACTCACCAGAGATCTTATTTCTCGTTATCTCTAGCGGTGTCGTGAGATAAAAACAAGATTCAGTGAAGAACTATGTTGCTGATTGCCATCAAGCACTGCAATAAAACTGACAGAAGGTGGATGCAATCGGCCCTTCCAATTGGATTTTCCCTACGATCCTTCTTTCAATTAGGTGATGGCATGCATCGAAAGACAGTCACATACAGCGGGAGACGTTCAAATGTATCGTAAAGCCGTCGCATTCATCAGAAAGCAGTCAAATGCATCGAAAGCTCTGAATTAAAGTACATTTTTCATAGCACTTCAGTGGTCTTCCTTTAGTGATACATGTGAAGACACCAATTTTCTCTGTTTTTCACAAGACATAGTAAGTGTTGCTTCTGGTTCTTCAAGTCTTTTGTTGCTTGAATGATCTTTTGCAACCCCATTTTCATCGAGACGATCCAATAGTATTCCTCCAAGCTCTGCAGGCATTCCGTTTCTTGTAACGAGTAACCTTGCTCTTGTTCTTCTGATCGTCAAACTCCGTCCAAGAAATTTCGAGCCATCGTTGTAGTTGGATGAAAATTCTTTGACAAATCAAGAAATCAGGAGTTAGAACTTTACTTCATCATTGGCGACCATTTGTGACACTGAATTTCAAATG
The DNA here is from genome assembly GCA_917880715.2 of Matsumyia berberina. Classification (NCBI taxonomy): domain Eukaryota; kingdom Metazoa; phylum Arthropoda; class Insecta; order Diptera; family Syrphidae; genus Matsumyia; species Matsumyia berberina. Next base: position 84,582,858 of record OU862871.1, on the reverse strand, counting down.
AAAGAAGTCACTACGGATTCGTTGTTAACTTTCAGTTAATTGTTGGAGATGGGCGATGACACTCTGTCCATGTTCACATCTTGCGGTGGATCTTGGCATCAATACTAAAAGGAACTGTGGAATTATTTCACATCCTTCTTATGAACTGACATCGATGAGTGGAGTGTTCCTTCGAAAAATGTCTCCATCCAGGAACGGACAGCCACCATAACCTCTACAAATCTACTCAACGAAAAACCGGCGCATATCTTGTATTTTTTTTTTTTTTTTGTTTCTGAAGAGTGGATATCTCTGGTTGGTATCCTTTCATTGAGGACTCAGCAGCTCCAGCTCAAAGCTTTCAAAAGAATCAAAATTTTCCAGCTGGAATTTCTCTATCATTCTGGTCCTCTATTCACACATCAGATTGGTCGAGATTCCTTCCTCTTCTGCGTCGCCGCCGTTCGGGGGTTATTAAATCGCAACATGCACTCATTGACGACTCTGCAATAGGTTAGGTAAAGTTAGGTAGATGGGTTGTCGAGGGGAAAGAACCCCCCAGCGCCACACTCAGGTCAGTAGAGACCCATTGTGATGCCCATTTATTGGGGAAGAAGGTACCCCTTGCTCGTGGTGCAGTACCCGAAGCATTCTCCTATTGTCCCGAACTTTCGAACCATTTTAAAGCCTTAATGAACCTCCAGATGTCCCTGATAGGTATGTACGTTCTTCGGCATACCGGAAAAAGTGTCTTCCAAGGGATTTATGTCTGAGGTGGCAAGGGCCTGGACAGTGGCAGGGGAAGTGGGTTGTGTCCTCATTGACTTCCTCGTCTCCACAACCCCTACAAAGGTCTTCTTCACATAGCCTAAGTTTTTTCATATGATAACACAGAGTATTATGACCTGTAATTACTACTACAAGGATGGAGAGGGTTTTCCTGTCCTTCTGCATCAGTGTATCAGTTCTGGCACCATTGTACCTTGGCCATAGTTTTATAGTTATCTTACAGGAGTCCAAAGTGCTCCATCTTTCATTCGCTTCCGCTAGAGTCACGATCCCTGCTTCATGTTTGAGTTTACATGGCTGTATTTTCACTGACTCATCAGCCTGCTCCAGGTCTAGCGTATCAGCCTTGTCATTCCCTGGTATGCCCTCATGTCCAGGGGCCCACCATCATTTACCCTCATGCTGTGTGGTCAGAGCACTAAGCTCTTCAATAGCAGAAATCACTTTTAGTGCTGCCTGGGTGTCAATGAAAAAGGTGATATCATCACGTAGTATTAACTTCATCGCAGTCTCACGGGCAGCAATTGCCACTGCTAGGAGGACCTCCGGCTTGAAAACCCTGCTGTGGTCTGGGAGTCTGACTGATTTAGAGACGCTTAGTTTGTCTGAGAATATATCTGCTCCCACGCCAATGTCCATTTTGGATCCTGCAGTATAGATTGGTTCGCGGGTTTGGTATTGTTCTCCTTGTCCATTCTTCTCTGCTTGGGAATGACCAAGAGAACGGTATTTTGAAGTCTAGGTAGGGCACCGTATAGTCAGTGGCTACTACATTGCCCATGTACTTACTTAGAATGTTGGCATGCCCCGTCGTACTTCACCCCCAGCCATTCGTTTGGCTGATCCTCAAGGCACTTCTGGCCGCAGATTCCTGTATACAGGAATTAAGGTTTAAAAACTTACCACACCTCCAGTATGATTCTGCTGTCATTAAATGAAACAGTTTCGTTCAATAGGTCATCAGATTCCACCTTGCAAGTCATTTGTCAGTTTATGTTTCGAAATACGTGACTTTCCTATCGGTCGCCTTTCCGCTTAAAATCTACATCAGCTCAGCGTTGTACACTTAAAATATTTATCACACAACTTATTCCAATGTATTCTATCAAAAAATCATAAAAATTCTCTTCGCTTGGTAACATCCTTCATTCCATTACAAATTCTATTTAGCAATTTACTACAGAACGATTAGATATTATGGTTCATCTGTGAGTAAGCTTATCATAAGTCCTCTAGATATCCTATTTTTGATGATATATGCATATGTAAAATAAATAAATAAATAGTTGGCGCGACAGCTCGGAATGAGCCAAGGCCTAGCTTCTCGCAACCATTCATGTTGTGCGTGTTATATTGTTTGCACGAATGGAAGGGACCTACAATTTATTGCCGACTCCGAACGGCAAAGTGAGAACCTCTTTCATGACAAATTATACTCCCGGAGCTTGTCATTCCCCGACGAGAGGTGGTGCCGCGAAAAATGTTTGGTTATTTCCTGGCTAGGGCTTGAACCCACGCCGCTCGGTCAGCAGTCCAACGCAATAACCACTGAGCCACGGCGCCCACTTATACCTCTATGACAGATATTACCACTGTAGATGCTCAGACGGGGTGAACCTGGGCCTCAACCACTGCCTCCAGTTGCGCACTCCAAGTTGGTTGAGGTCCCCTTTCACTTGTGCGCGCCACCTTAAGCGAGGTCTTCCTCTACTGCGTTGTCCCTACGGCTTAGACTCGAAGGCTCTGCAAACCGAAGCATTTGTATCCATTGGCTCTACATGTCCCAGCCATCTGAGCCAATTGATCCGTATCTTCTTAACTAGGGCGATGTCGCTGTACAACTCGTTAAGTTCATCGTTGAATCTTCTCTTCCAGAACCCGTCTTACGGAGAATTTTTCTTTAAAAGCAAACAAGGATATCTTCATCCGCCTCCGATAGAGTACATGCCTCAACGCCATAAAGCAGCGCGGTCGGTTTAGAATCCGAACATTTCACGTGCAGATCCGAAAGTCGTGGTCATTTTTTCGGTTTGCCGGCCGTCAACAGGAAATCCTTCCTTATCCGAGGCCTTTGGGTGCTTTGTGAAGCCGTTAACCCCGCGAACAACCCCCAACCTGGAAGGCCAGGCCCTTTGTTGAACCCCTTGGACTTAAGGGGACGGGTAATCCGGCCCTCATTGGCCTATAATCCGATTATGTCGGAGTAGCCCATATAAGGTGTGCACTAAGTAGTTCCGCCTAACTGAAACTGTAGACGCCACCATTGATTCTATCGTGGGAGTTCTTCCGCTGCCGGGTGCAAGGGAAAATGCCTTAGTGTGAACACCCTCCCCCCCACCTCCCTCGTGTCTGCAGTTTCTACGGAAATCGTTGGAGGGGACTCCCATTCTGACTGCATGTCTGCCTATCAAGCAATGTCCGGTGAGGACTGAGGACCCGTATTAGTGAACCAACGTTTTTCTGATTTTTTTTTTTGACCAGATTTGTTTTGACAAGAGGCAAGTGCTGATATTGTTCCACCTATGGTTTACCAGTTTCCTGAGCTCCTCCATCGCAAAAGAATTCAATCGATTCGAAAGGCGCAGGTGGCTCTTCCAGATTTTCCGGGGATATGCCGTCCTGCGCTTTCTTTTACCAGCTCCTCCGCTCTGAAGTTGCCTGGAACGTCTCTGTGTCCTGCAACCCAGCACATTAGAACGCACAAGAACTATGTCCAGAAAAGTTCGATTATCAGCATTCCGAAACCAGGATTAACCAACATCTCGGAGCGCTGCATAACCGTTATACATATGTAGGTTCCTCTGACTCCTTTTTATGTTTAAGTCTGTCTGATTAGGTTGAAATGGCAGTTTACGTGAAATCACAGATCACTTAGACTGATGGTCCATTGTGATACTACAAAAATCTGGCCAATGCTCCAGAGCTACTTGAGGAACCTTCAATTGGAGAAGGCAAAGAATCCGTGCACGCAAAGGGGAGAGCCTGTGAGGCATGCAGCTCGGCCCCCTTCGTGCAAGTTCTTCAGCCATTTCGTTACCTGGGATATCCATATGGGTCACCGTATTGGCTCTCGATATCTAATCTAGATGCTTTTTGCAGCTTCCTACAAGCCTCGATCTAGTTATCGCGGTCTCCAGAGTCTAAACGGCTGCCTGGCTGTCGAAAGAGATCGTGATTGGCCTTGCGGTGATACCCTTATCGTGGACAGTTTTCGAGGCCTCGATGATGGCTGTGATTTCGGCTTGAAAGACACTGCAGTCGTCGTTTATTCTAAAGGAGTGGTTTATTCCTAGGGCCTTGTAATAAACCCTGGAACCTGCACCAATGCACATCTTAGAATATAGATAGAGCAATCTAACTCGGATCATTGGTTGAACTAACACTTGAGTCAAGCTTTTGGGTGACGCTTGATGCTAATGACCAGCGACGACTGATTTTTCATTTCTTTCAAGCGCTTCCTTCCAACAGTTCTAAACACGCACTCCAATTAAAATACCCCAAGGACTCAGTGCTGTCCTCTACATAATCCCCTCGAGCTACTCGTATTTCACTCCAAAAAAAACTCCCAAAATATTTTTAAGTAACCCCCGCTCCTCACCCTCGAATTTCCTTAGAAAAACCCCCACCATGACGCCAAATTCTTGAAGACGCTGCCATAAATCATAAGTCGTCTCCTCCAGTCCTGAAATTCCATTTCGTAAGTACCACGCAAAACTATTCTAATTATCTTCTCAAATTCATATCCACAAGCGACAAAGTGTCTTGCGTCCCTGAATGGGTGGATATTGAATTTCCTCGCTCGCGTAACACAATCTGACCGCGATTCGCCTGCTCGCCCCCAGATAACAATCAAAAAGGACACAAACCCAGAGAATGCACATCCTTCCCACTGTGTCAACACGACGTAAAATTGACTCCCACGGGGCACTTAAACCGAACCCCGACTGCATCAATCAAATCACATGTGTGTGGATGCGTGTGTAAGAATATTGAAATTGCAAGAAATACATTCGAGTGTCCTTTGACATTCGCGCCCGCTGCACTGCATATATCATCATTTTAGTGTTTATTACTGTTCTAGCTGTCTGTGTTGTATTCTTTCGATGGACTTTTTCCTCCTTACTCCCGCTCTCTGTCTCTCTCTCTCTCTCCATCTGCTCGTTAAACCATTGGAAGGAGTAAACTATGTTTGACTTATCCCACCTGGAATGCAGCTCTTTTATACGCCACCATCTTTGGTCATGTTACGACCATCATCCAGCAAATGACATCTGCCACTGCCAAGTACCATGACATGCTGAACAATGTTCGGGAGTTCATGAAGCTGCACGAGGTTCCGAAGGCGCTGAGTGAACGTGTCATGGACTACGTTGTGTCCACATGGGCGATGACCAAGGGACTCGACACCGAGAAGGTAAGTTGCGTGTCAAAGCCTTCGCTTCCGCCAACACTTGATGATGCAACATTGTCATTCCGTGATGTGTATCTTGTAAGCAGGTGTTAAACTACTGTCCAAAGGACATGAAGGCAGATATTTGTGTGCACCTGAATCGAAAGGTGTTCAATGAACATCCGGCGTTTCGGCTGGCATCTGATGGATGCCTTCGGGCGCTGGCCATGCACTTTATGATGTCACACTCGGCGCCTGGTGATTTGCTATATCACACCGGTGAGAGCATAGACAGCTTGTGCTTCATTGTGACCGGAAGTTTGGAGGTGATACAGGACGACGAGGTGGTCGCTATTTTGGGTGAGTATCCTCCAGTATTTATGTGGCAGAGTAAACATGATTGGGTTTTCCATCCACAGGCAAGGGCGACGTGTTTGGTGATCAGTTTTGGAAGGACTCGGCTGTCGGTCAGAGTGCGGCGAATGTGCGTGCTTTGACTTACTGTGATTTGCATGCGATTAAGCGGGATAAGCTACTGGAAGTACTGGACTTCTATTCGGCTTTTGCGAACAGTTTTGCGAGGAATCTAGTGCTGACGTATAACTTGCGGCACCGGCTAATATTCCGGAAGGTGGCCGATGTCAAGCGAGAGAAGGAATTGGCCGAAAGGCGCAAAAACGAACCACAGTTGCCTCAGAATCAGGATCATTTGGTGCGGAAGATATTTTCGAAATTCCGCCGGACACCGCAAGTGCAGGCGGGCTCCAAGGAAATAGTGTCCGGAGCAAGTGACGTTGAAAAAGGCGACGGAGACTCGGATCGAACGAAGGTTTGTTGGATGTGTTTTGGGCGCCTGTGAGTGTCATTTTTCGTTTCTTGGTTTTGTTGGTAATGATTTTTGATTTTAACTTGATGTGTATCTAATGAGTTGATGTTTTTTTTATTTGTGCTATTTAATGCAACGGTTATTGGAGGTAGAAGGGTAGAAAGTGAACGAGATTGCCATTGAAATTTTGACAAGCATAAGACCGGAAATGGATAGTGTTTGATCCAACTTTCTCTAGAGGATGTCGTGGAATAGGAAGTCTGCATCTCTTGTCATGTAATAGGAAGTCTGCGTCTTCTGTTTAGTGGGTACTCAAGGACTCACCAGAATGGAATTAATTTTATGTTGGCCAGTCACCTAAAACTGGCATTGCTTGAAGAAAGCTCCCTCAGTGTAGTTTAGTCAAATTCGTTCTTGACTTTGAAGGTCTTACAAGTTATTGGGTTAGCAAAATGGCTTAGGAAAAACTCCAACTCCTCTCGACACTTCACCTTCTTAATGAAAGCAAGCACATATTTCCCTAATAGACGCTCCAAGAAGGTTGTCACCACGATAAAAGCGACCTCGATGTAGCCTTCAAAAACGTCTCCAATTTTAAGAATTGTTTTCCGACAAGTACACCTACGGAATCGACAGATAGGCAGGCACTCACAGAGAAACGGTTTCTCAGTTTACTCCTCTTCTAGAAGAAGTTTTCAGAGTCATCGATTCCATTCTCCTTTATTTCTTTTGCGAATAGTCCCTATCGATGCACAATTTTGAATGAAATAGACGATTTAGGTGCGACAGCATTAAAGACTAGGATGGTCACACTGAAACTAATGCTGCTACTGGCACTGGACAGATCGCAAACCTAATGAGCAAATGCTCAGCAGAAAGGAATCTCAGGAAGACTATAGTGGAAATGTATGATAGCCTTTCTTCGTCCCTACAGCTTCAGCAGAAATGGTTTGAGGTCAGACCTAGCTTCTTAGCGTAGACGTTTAAAAGACAGTGTACTGTGTGGAAGCCCACAATAGTACTGATTTGCGATCGTTTTACCAGGACAATCCTTTGGATCGATTTTGATTTAGCCCACGTAAAATCTGTTAAGAGATTTGGTTCCTTCTTCTCAATCTCAGTTGATTCGATATGCTTCTATGCAGCGAGTATTATACCCAGTTGCTATGATTCTGGCAGGATGCTTTGAGTAGGATCGTGTCTGGCGAGTTCATCAGCGAAGCAACTACCAGAAATGTCTCTATGGCAAGGCTTATGTTAACGTTGAACTGTTTTACCATGTCTACGAGAGACCAGAGACAATCTTTCAAGAAATTAAAGTCGATTTCAGACACCTTGTTGTCACTTTGCTCTCGGTGAGCATTCTCTTTGGATGTCACCATCCAATCTACTTCTGGTTTTAGGTTAGGTTAGGTTAGAAGCGTGTGTGATTGACAGGCCTCATCACTTCCACTCGGAGACCTGAAGGTCCATTGTGAGTACCCTTTTAATTTTGTGGGAATATCAGTATTGTTCTCGGCACAGCCTAAGGACCTATCCTATTGTTGGCTGTTTTGTGAACCAGTTAGTACTCTTTAAGAATCGAAGTAGGTCCGTTAACTGTTTAGTCTGTTACCTCTACTATGCTTGCAAAGAACCTTGATCCTAATGCGCGTAGACCTCGTTCTTGCAGGGCGGGACAGTGTCACAGCATATGTTGGATTGATTCTACCTCCTCTTCATCTCCGCAGCTTCTACATAAATCGTTGGACTCGATTCTCCACTTGCGGAGCATGACTCCGATGGCGCAGTGTTCTGTGATAACTCCAGTGAGCGGATAGAGGATCTGTCCAGTGCCAGAAGACACCTTGTTCTAGTTTTATTTCATTTCGGCCATAGCTTCCGAGAGGTGGCGCAATCCTCTCTGGCTAACCAGAAGGAGTTAGCTTCTTTCTCTATTATGCTGTCTATTATCCCATGCAATCTCCATATCGGGGGCATTACAGATGTGTCTGCTTCGCTATAGCTAGGTTCATAGCCGACCCACATCGATGGCAGCAGCACTTTCTCCCACTCGTTGAGAGCAGGAATGTTTGCTCTGAAGCTTCAGATAAGTTCAGTTGTAGAAGAGGAGTGACCAATTTGATATATGGACCACTGCGAGAAGGGTTTTAAGCGAATAGCTGCACTAACCGCGTTCTGTTTGCCGAATATGGTTAGACGCACCATTTGAAACATATTGTACAATTCTGTTGAGAGAATTGTTCTAAGTGCACCGCTCTTGCTCATGCAAGCGGATATTTGCACTTTACTTAGAAGATGAAGGTCTAATTGACTGACTCAATGCAGTAATACAGCCTGCAGGCCATTCAACAATCCATCACCCGTTAAACCGTCCATACGTGGTTGTACGGCTTTTATTGATATCCTCTTTACAGGAGTTGAAATCTTCACTAAACGAGGACGATATCTTCTCTATGCTCAACAAGGCGGACTACAAAGTTAGCAGATGCTCTTTTTGTCGTTGATAACCTTCGAAATGCCAATGAAATGGCTTTTCCTCTTCAAATGTTTGGACTCATGTAAACCATGGGGTGACCATGGCCCTTGGCAAACAACTAATAAGCAAACACGGACTCTTGCGAAAAGCTATGCCCTGTTCCTTTATAGGCTCGTATCTCTTAAATCGTAGTTAACTGTCAATAACTACATCTGAGTTTATGCATCTTCTTTCAATCCTGCGCAAGTTCAATGGCCCCTGCGCAGTTACCATTCAACTAGGTTCTTTAGTTTTCTAGTCCTGCTGCTGAACGCGTTAAAAATGCAGCGCTATATTGTTGCAAAAAAAACCCATTGGGAAGAAGTGGGGACTGCAACCTCATCCCACGCACTGGCTTTAAGTGTCCATTGTCTGAGCGTCTGATGTGATCGACGGCCTTAGACAGAGCCTTACACCGCAATCTATTGGGGAAAATACAAAGATCAGCATGCTTATGCATAAGCGGAGCACTAAGAACCACCTCATCCGCGGCACTCGACATGTTCCTACATCAAAGCTGAGCTTCTAGCTCAGCCATCAGACTAAAAGCCTCCTTCCAATTGTCAAACAACCATATTGGCAACTCCTCGATCTTAGATACCCTAACTTTCATTGCGGAAAGACCGACAACACACGAGCCAAGTGGAATTTCGATCTCAACGGTACCACTTATCGCACTTCCATAGGTCGCTCATTATCACCGTTATTGGTGTACTCACTGGCCACTGTCCCATTGGTCTTTATGCCAGCAGGATGGGCCTCTTCTCAAATGACTTCTGCAGGAACTGCAGGAAAGAAGAAGGGGAAGAAAGGATCCTCCATTTCCTCTGCACTTGTCCTGCCTTATCTCAAAGAAGGAAGCTTTATCTGGGAGCCTGTCACTTCGACAATTTGGTCGAACTATCACATACTGACGTCAAAAGTATCCCCAGCTTCATCAAGAGCTCCACTTAGTTTCAATAAAGTGAGTCGCGCTTTTCAGCGTATAGATCCATGTGGTATCACAAAGAGCCTTCCTAACCTACGTGTGTCTGTGATTTGCAGACAGCTACCCCACCTACCTACCTAGTCCTGCTGCTGTTGCATGCATTTTGACCCCTTGGACCCGCAAATTAGTAAAAGTACTTTGTAATTGCAACTTTTCAACGTTTAACTCTCTCAAGGCCCACAAAGCTATTTCCTCCTACTCTTCTCAAAAACTGGAAATCTCTTACAAATAAGGTTTCCCTAAACCCCGTCTGGCTTTTAGTATCGTTTTCATTCCTTTCATGCCATTCGTGTGCAAGTTCTTTGCCCAAAAAAGAAGACGAAGGAACCAGATTTCTATTTTGTGTTCTAGGCTTGGTTCCAGTGAACGTTTGTATATCAGGTCTCGACGTTCGAGAATCGTATGCAGAACATAATGAACCCAGGCTCGCCCTGTGTGAATAGCATCAAAAAGGATATTCATTACCCTTTGCAGAGCGAGTGGATTATAAAAAAATAAAAATAGGCAATTTCACCCCAATAGCTACCACCAATAACAGTTGTCACCCTTCCCCCTCTAGGTGCTGAACATTTCTATCAAAAAAACTTTCTTCGTATGAATGCCAAACTTATGCCGTAACTTGTATGCTTTCTTTCTTTCTTTAATCCTTGAAACTTTCTCCCACCGAAATGAACATTTTCTCTAACTTTTTTTTTGTTACTTTTTTTTCCAAACGTGAATTGGTGTATAAATTAACGGTATCTATCTATGTTTTGTGTAATTATTGGCTTCTCTGTGAAAAAAAACAAAAATACTAACTGAAATATCTTTCGCTCATTACTGCTCATTTCCAATCCAAAACAAAAAAAAAATCCAACTCCTTATCCAAGAAGCTACCAGCCAAGCTAACACTAACAGAGGATTCACGCATCCTAACGGCAGCAGTTCCTTCGCCATCACCCTCACCATCACCATCATCTGGCCCACCGTCAGCCCGTAGTACACGCGCTAGTAAATGGGGTCGTCTACTCGGTAGCTCTAGTGTTGATTCGGCTAGCGATACAAGCACCAAAGTAGCAGTCTCTAGAAGTCTAAGCGCCCGCGAGAGCCTGCGCGAAAGCACCGCCCAAGGACGCCAGAGTAGCACATCGAGTAGTAATGGTGGACAAGGGAACAAAGTAATTTACATGCATATATACTAAGTGTATCTGTGTAGTGTTGTCATGCTAGTAGATGTGTCGTAGCTTTGAAATGATCGTGCTGAAATAATCGAATCTCTTTTCTGTGTACAGGTTTTTCCGAAGGCACCGAAGCTGCAGGCCAGCCAGGCCACCCTAGCCCGCCAAGATACAATCGATGAAGGTGGCGAAGTGGACTCCTCGTCGCCACCGAGTCGCGATAGTCGCTTGGATGCAGCTAAGGAGCGTAACCTAGCTTTAGAGCGTGAACGTCAGATCGAAATGGCTTCATCACGCGCCACCACCTCGGACACATACGACACGGGCCTTCGCGAGCAGCCGCCGACACTCGCGCAACGCGATCTCATCGCAACCGTACTGGACCTGAAGGTGGACGTCCGACTGGAAATGCAACGAATGTCTCAGCGTATTGGGCGAATCGAGGATATGCTCGGCGAGTTGATTAAGCGACTGGGCACGCACGACTCGTCGGGACAAACAACGCCGGGCGATGGTGTCCTGGGCGTTATGGGTGGTATCGAGGGCTTTCCATCGTCCGTCCTCTCAGTGTCGGGAACCCCTTCAAGTACGGCGACCATCGACACAGTGATAACGATTTCCACAGCCAGCGGAGCGACAGTCAGTACGGTTGGCGGCGGTGGCGGAGGTGGTGGCAGCAGTGGTGGAGTATTGCCTCCGACGTCTACAGCTGCTACTGCTGCAATGGCTAGTGCGTCGAATGTGCCAGCTCCGCCTGCAACTAGTCAATTGAGTTTATTAAATCCGGCGGTGTCCAGTTCCGGGGGCAATGGCCTGGGGCCAATGATGCTCAAGAAGCGACGTTCTAAGAGCAGGAAAGCCCCGGCGCCCCCAAAACAGACACAAACAAGTCCCGAACAAGTTCGACTACTGGAGGCAGAGCTGATTGCAGTTAACGAGAAAATGCCCCCCGGACAACAATCACAGCAACCACAATCGGGATCATCGGCAGCGCCAGCGCCCAGTGGCTCATCCTCAAGCAGCGGAGGCGGCGCTGGTCCACGATCCAAACGAGAGTTTCTCTAGCCAAAAATTCTGGTGCGCCATCAATCGGATAATAGTAGTTTCGAGCAGTAACTCCTCAAGAGATGGCGCGCATTTTTTGGTTTATTTTTTTTCCACAAAACACATCTGTAAATACACAAAACGTCAACCGGAGAAGAGAAGAGTTCTACAAATTAATTTGTGATATTTGTTATCAATTGTAAACCGAGGTAAGAAGTCCACACCCACTAGTACTAGAAACAACACCATTTGCTTGCGCGATGTTAGTAATTTTAAACTTTTACCCCCGAAACGGAAACGGAAGTTGATTTGCCCACTCGTGCCGGGCAGAAAGCGAATTGAAGTTTCCATTTTATTTGAGCCTCAAACAAACAGAAACAAGTCTCTTGCAACAAACAGCAAGCTGGCATTGACGACAGTAAAATTAAATTTTGTAGTTCTTTGATAATTTGCACACTGCCAGCAATAAGTGGATTTAATGAGGAAAAAATTTGTTAAAGATACAAAAACACAACCTATTAGCTCGTAAAATTGAAACAAATTAAGATAACTACTATCTGCTGCAACATTGAGATTTGTCCAAGGATACTTTTTGAACCGTCCATACACTATGTTGAGTTGACATTTTCATTTAATTTACTTTCGGCTTTGTTTTGTCCCTTCATTAATAGATTTGCTTGGTTCCTTGCACTTGGATGCAGTCTACGCATCCATATTGTGAGGTGGGTGGCTTTGATTAAATTTCAAGCGGATAAGCTCTTATGACTATGGTATGTAAGCGTGAGCGAGATGCTTTCAGACGGGACGGATCTGTTCTCCGCTTTTAAGCTTCTTCCTGGTTGAAGCCAGGATGTCTCCGATTTGTTTGTCAATAAGATGTTTTAGGTCCAGAAAGACCACAGAGCTTTCTATCACGTTCTCGCTAGGGTTGGGTAGTGGTATAGTAGAAGTGTTCTAGGCCCTCCTCTTCTTTTTCGCAGTTCCTACAAAAAGCTTCGTCGTAGAGCCCCTGTCTATGCCTATGTCACCATCATCAGCCTCAATTGCTCTCTGCTTGAACCTAGAACTTCTTTGATGGTGTGGGGTATGTTTTTTATACGAGTGATCTTGAAACTTTGCACGTCGAGAGTAATATTCGAATTCCCTTTACATCTCTTGCAACGGTAACCAACATTTTGACTCCTGTCAGTGTGACTCACACTGTGTTTTCTTCGGTTTGCTCGATCGCTTATGCAATTTTCTTGCCAGTTCGACAGGTTACTTATTCCCTTTGACATCTTCGTGGTCCGGTACCCAGACAAGGCGGACTTCAGAGTGACCGGGAAGCAGATTGCCTGCTAGGTTACAACCGTCCTTAAAAACAGTTGCGGATAAAGAAAGGTTTGGATTGAGATCGTGTTGACCATGTAAATAGCAGAAAAACGCTTCCAATTTCAAGGTTTCATATCGACATTTGCCCTGAAATCAGCGACGTTCATTAGAATCACTCAGGAGTGTTAAAACATAAGTATGAGAAATTGATTCCTCTAGAGACTTCTTCTGTACAAGCTGTACACTTGCTGAAGCAAAAGTCGAAAAATCTGGAACAAACAGGGTGAATGGAAGGAAACTAATGAGCTCATAACGATTCTTTATAATCAAGAAATCCTTTATAATCTTTCGTAAATGGTTCTTTAAGGAGCAAGTGTTGGTTTCAGAACATAGCCACAAAAAAAACCAATTCACTATGTACATATACTCCTAAATGAAATAAATTCCTCCTCACGGTAGGACTTAAAAGACAATCTAAACTCTTCCATCTGACTAAAGTTTTTGCTGATGACAACAACCCTGAGCCCATAAGACTAGTACAAGCGTCAGTCTGTCTCTAATTCTTAAGAAAATCCAAGTCCTCCAGTGTGCGAGCCAAAAGCGCACCAAAGACTAGCATCACCCACCACCGTCCACAAAAATTTTGTTAATCGAGAACTGAGCATTTTATCATCATTTTTGACTCGAAAGTGCCAGGCAACCATGCAGAATCAGTAAGTATACCCGGTGCTCAGAGATCGATCATATTTTTTTTAGTGCCACTCTAGACGCTTTGCTTGATCTACCTCCCCTTAATACTTATATCGTGAGCTGTACTATCATAGCAATCTATCGTCTTTAACGGGGCAGCTTTTGGTATCATCTGCACTTGAGTTTTTATGACCTTGCGCAACACTTATCCTACGCCACTAGTTCCATAGATATGCCGTCTGATGCAATGACACCAGAACTTCGGTTGCTATGCAAATTTAAAGTCGACTTTCCTTGCCATCAGGATAGGCTTTGGCCAGAGTCTGAGCCTGGAGTAGGCTGCTCGAACCTTCATGGATGGCTCCAAAACCAGTAATAGGTCCGGTGCTGGTGTCTTCGCGAAGGTCGACAACACCAGGCTTCACCACTCGTTAGGCAAGCATGCCTCTGCCACGGAATATATTGTTAAGAATAGGCGGAGGAAAAGGCTCTCCTTAAGGCCTTGCTCAACCCTTTAACCAGGAAAATAGTACAGAAATGCAAGAACTCTCTGACTTCGGTCACGAGTCTGAACTCTTTGACTCTTGTCTCGGTCCCAGGTCACACTGGGATCTCTGGAAATGAGATCACCAATAAGTTTGCTAGACAGGTCCAGAAACTGAGTTGGATCTTCTCGTACCGCGGACAGGGTCTTCACTGACGATTGGGTTTCCTAGAAACAATTGCGTGTGGCACAGCTCTCTAGGATGCAGGCGGACTAAACGAATGCTGCCAAACGTCTGTACTAAATCAGGAAGATTGTTGCTGTCACTCAGCAGAAGAGATTGTAGACAACTGATTGGGGTTCTAACGAGACACTTTGCTTTTCCCAACCATTTTATGTGTTTAAGTTAAGTAACGCCAATGTCTGCGACGCCTGTAGAGAGGGCGACGGTACGTCAGATAATTTCCTTTGTGATTATCCTGCCTTTGCTCGGATCAGGTGATCGATTTTCGGTGCTGATGTGGTGAGTGCTGATACTGTAAGCTCCTCGTCACAGTGGAAAATGGGTAAAAACTGGGTCCTGCTTTCTGGCAGTACAGTAGACCAGTTGCGTCTGAGTGCTCCAGTATAGCATTTCTAAATCTGACAAAAAAAAATTGTAAGCTTGCATTAAAGACTGCCCACCATAACAGAATGGGACTGCTGAGTCCACCTAGATCCATAGGACAATCTTTCCCTGTAGACCAAATTTTGTGCGAAAGGTTCTCTTTAAGGTAAAGAGAGTTGTGCCTGAGCTCTGGATCCATTACAACTCCTAATCAGTCGTCCTGCAAGAATGTGATCACGAATATTGAAGTCAATTCCGTTTGTGAAAGGAATTAGACTACATTAAGTAACCCATGTAAGACTGCTGAAACCTCTACCCATGATCTCACTAATCACGAAACAACCTTTGTACCAGTATTGCCGTTTCCCTTTAGTCTTGAAAGAATCTTTGCATAAAACCAATCCATATCAGTAATAAATGAACAACTTTAGGGAGTATTCGTGATGAGCAGTTGAAGTTAGACATGTTTTCAAAGGAATCGTTGAACTGTCACATCCCGACCCTAGATCCAGAAGGAGGTACAATAGTTCTTCTTCGGTGCCCGTGCTAAAGGAAATCTCTACACATTCCAAAATAATTACAACACTTCACAATGTCCCACTGGTCATTTTGCGTCCAAGTCTTTTTCATACTTCTTGGCATAAAGACTTTCCAGTGGCTAAGACAGTTCTTTAGCTCGACTAGGGTTTCTGCTCTAAATTCGTGATTTTTCCATGTTTATGTGTTGCGTTTCGATTGTGCATTCATATAATTTCCATGTGCCCCCGGTACCCCATGTATTGAGCCTGAATATTGGTTATCGATATCTCGTTTAGCTGCCGCTTCCAAAGCCTTACTGCTCATAATCCTATAGCATCTATAAGCCTAGACACACAGAGAACATTGCTTCCTTTAGCCCTGTTTGTTACTTGCACAATGGCTGCGATTTGAGCTCTGACCATGCAAAAGTATTTTCTGTAGTAAAATTGAACGACTAGTGGCCATTCGAAACTTGAAAAATGTGCTTAAATCCGGAGTAGACGTGGGAGATATCGAAGTGCTGAAAATAATCAGTTTAAAGACATGGATTGGAAACCATTTCTGTGTGGAGACAACCAAGTGAGTTCCCATTGAATTGTCGCCTAGAAAAAAATTATAAATGAAACTGAATACTGTGGGTAGATTCTTCTATCTATGTTTATGACGTATTGCGATGCCTAGTCCAGTGAGCCTCTACCTATCTCCATTTCCCCCCGTGCAGAAAGGCAGTCATCAGTCCGCCTATTTAAATGCCCACACCAAACCAAAATAAAAACGTGTCCATGAGGTGTTGATGACCACAATGCTTTTAATTTTAATCTGAAAACATGCCGATGGTTTCAATAGCGTTCAAGTAGAATTGCCGAACACTCTAATACATGTTACTCTCGGAATATCAGTCAAAATCGAAAGATTCCCCAATGCCTTTTGTCAGACCACATGTCAGAGTTGATCTTACAATTACCGGATAGCATTACATTCGAATGCCACCCATCTTGTACCCCGTTTTTCATTTCTTCTCAAAATTTTCTTTCAATTTTTTATTTATTTTACACATTTTCCTCACTAGCTTACTCATTAAATAACCACATAAAAATAAAATTTAAGATAACAAAATAAAACACAAGCAATATATTTATATTTAAAAAGAAAACAAACAAAAAAAAAAAAAAAAAAAAAAAAGAATTAATTTTGCTCCGCAAGAAATGGATAATGTTATAGCAAAAGTTTCGTTAATTTATTTATTTATTTTAACATTGTAAATAAATATACATATTTTTAAATATTATTATATAATAAATCAATACTTATAGGTTATTTAGCAGCTTGCAAAACGAAAGACAATCGAATATTTAAATTTAAAACAAAAAGAAACTACAAATGTTGTTCACAAATACAAAATGCTTTTATTGTATAAAACAAATAACAAAAGAAAATCAAGATAAAATCAAATGTTTAAGGACTTTAATTAGCTTTATATTGTAAAGACAAATTTTTAATTTTTTTCTTTGGTTTAGAAGATGTACTTATGGGGGCAGGGATGAGTTCGGTCAGACCTTGGTAGACCTTGTGTAGTTTAAATATGTTTTACGTCGAATGTTGTTCAGTTTGTGAGAGATATAACCGAACTTTTTATCGAAGGAACTCTCTTTAGATGTGCTGTCATGTATGGTAGAAATGTGATGCAGATTAGGTAGCTAAGCAGTTGCTAGCGAATAAGAGATTTTCTGTCGTAGGTACTTAACACACCGTATGTAGAGTCAAACAAATGGACAAATAAGTTGCAACGCCTAGTCGCGTAAACGAAAAGATCTCTTTAGGAAGCTCGTCCTGCTTCTAACATAGCACGCAGTGGTCTTGTTAGATATATGCACATGAGACTTTCCTTTACTGAACCTTTTAACCAAGACTTACTTTGACCTCAGACGAGTCCATTGTACCCACAAAAGTTCACTCACGTGAGTCTGACCATGGTTGGATTGGCTTTTTTGGAAAGCACCCAGAAAAATATAGGGATCTTGGGAGTTGCAATGTGATGATCCTCCATCCCATAGAAGAGCACTCAGTCTTCCTGTAGCTAGTGCGGGACATCCACACAGCAGGTGTCAAACGAATTCCATTTCCTCCTCGTACCTACAGCTTCTGCGGTCATTGTAGGGGAAATCAAGTCGTTCCACATGGATTTCTTCTTATCCAAGACTGGCCATAATAATCGCTATACATTCGCCATCAATCTTTTTCAACACAAGCTGGACGGAAAACCACCTAGCAGCGCGTCAAAATGTTCTTACCATCATCTCCTATTATCCCGATTATTCTATAAATGGTTCTACTGTTACTCTTCAAGGCTCATGGGTCCGACTTTGAAAAGAAATAAAAATACTCTCTCGGTTTCGCACCAACATGCGATTGCAAAACCCATAACCAGTGTCAGGTCGATTGCTTGTGGATTTATGAAGACATTTTCAATCATCTTTATAACACTGAGGTCTATGTAGATCCATGATACCCACGGTTTATGTTCCATTACGGTGCTGAATTTTTTGGTACAAACCATCCGGTTGTCGTCCTTGAAAATTCAACTAGGTCTGGGGGCCATCGGGGTCTTATTTCTCACTTGACAGAGGTTTTGCACAATGACAAAGAATATGAGTTGTGGGTAATGTACCTTTTCATCAATATACATTTACATGTCATCATCGTTTAGATAGTTAGCCCTTCCAATATTTACCCGCTTTTCCTATTTTTTGGAGAAGCAAGTGACTTCCACCTGTTTATAGCTTCCGTTAAAGATTTTTGCATTATTTTGGTCTTAAGGCAGCATAATGTTGGTGCGATTGTTTCACTTAGCTGCTCACGGTCTATGGCCTACCCCTTTCTTGCTAGTTTGCCAGCCGCTTCATTATTTGTCACACCCTTGTGACCCAGAGACCTAGCATGATTTTACGTTGTACTGTATGCCAACAACCTCGCAACAGCACTTACCAGGCTTCGATATTATTTGCATTGATTCAAATTGGGCGACTTTTGTCGCTGCTAGAACTTACGCCTGCAAAACGATCATATTGACCCGCCCAATCCTAGTTCTTCAGAGAAGGAACAATTCTTACGTCTGTGTCCATTAGCGTAGATGGATTTGGGCTCAATACAGACGTCGCCGCTCTCCAGTTATTTCTTGTCGGAAAAAACACAGACAGGGTCTTTAAAAGTCCAAGTATGGAACTGTGTAGTAGTGGTGTTTATGTGCCTACACATTTCATTAATATTTGGGCTTGCTCGTACGAGTTCGGTCTTCAGTATTTGAATGGACTATTCTGAGACCATGCAGTGAATTCTTTCACATATTTGCAAGTCTAACGGCAGGAGTTTAAGAATTGTTTCCAATGCCGATGTTAAAGTTTTCCCTTCGCAATGGTGGTTCTAAGACATGCTCGCTGTAAGATCTTGTCGTGGCGAATGGCGTTACCATCTATGACAGACCATCGATGTTGGTCCGGTACTTAGGCACTGAAACAAGTGCTTTGACGTGATCGAGATACCTACGCCTAAATAGAAAGCCTTGCATGGCTAGTTTGTCGACCGTACAGCTCCTCCAGATATCGTTGTGATCTATCAACCAACAGATTGTGTTGTTATGACTTTCAGTGAACTCGTTAAGAAACACGCGGCAGTCCTTAGTGATATGCGAATGTACATCGAAGAATTCACGTGGTTGCTGCTTTTAACGCTCAAGGTTTACCCAACGACATTTCTTCAAAATCCAAACGTATTCTACGACCATCCAAACGTATTCTACGAGGGCACAAGTACATACTTTCCCTTTAGTTGAATTCTAATCAGTATTCCTTCTCTATTTATTTTTTTGTTTAAGAAAAAGAAGCAAAACTACAACAAACTACATTTTGTACCTGTTGACATTGTTGTTTTAAATGTTTTAATATTTTATCTCTGTAAATACTGTAAATACAAACATCTATCTATATTTTAATCTGTAAAAAACCATTGTTACCTATTGATAAACAAAAAATACAAATAGTATCACTAACAAAAAATATTTGTCCAAAAGGAAAGTAAATCACTCAAACAAATTCTACACAACAAAAAATAAAAAAACATAAACTTATATCATTCAATTATGCATATGGATACTAAAAACATATATCAGCAAACATAAACAAAACAAAACGCCTATAAGCCTTAAAAGTATTAAATTAAATAAAACAAAAAACAAATTAATTCTATTCATAGAGCGCTGACTTTAGTGATTATTTAGCAAATTGTATAAAATAAAATGAAAATCGCTCTCGGCTTTAAATCAATTTCTAACTTTAAGTAGATTTTTTTTAGTTTAAGTAGAAAACTATCCAAAGAGTAATTTCGCACGCAATGTACATAGTATAAATTGAACAAACAAGAAAATAGCTTTCGATATAAATAAAATGACAAAGATAAAAAACCCTAGACGAATTGATTATACGCCTTAGGTTAACAAAATTACAAAACAAAACAAAAACAACACGAAAAAAATACTCAAAACAAAAATGTAGTTAAGCTTTTTGTATGCTACAAACAAAATAAACTCAACAAAACCAAATGTGAATAAACAAAAAAAAAGGGAAAAAAAACCAAAGCGTACTTAAACAAAACAAATTGTTACAAATATATCTCTCTTACAAGTCATTAGGTTATTTTTAATAAAAATTAAAATCTCCTCTTGTGTTAGTGCAAAAAGTTAAGAACAAACAAACATTCCCATTAAGTTTAATAAAAAAAAAAAAATCCCACATATTTAAACTAATTTATAAGTAATTTACTCGTTTTTCCTTTCTTTTGTTGAACCATTTTGTTTAAAACTTAAGATTAGGAAGAATTTATTTATCAGAATTTGCATAACGAGTGTAAGAGAATTTAAACAAACAAAAAATACAGCAGAGCCATTAATTATTAATGCTATACACTGCGCTGTCTTCAAATGTGAATAAAAATTATTATAAAAGAAATTGTTTTATAAAAAAAACTAATTGTCGTTGGTTCTTTTTATTTTAAATTGAAAGTCGACCTTACGTGAGTAAGTTAAGAGCATCTAGTTCTCACTCAAATCCGGCACCATCACATCATTATTTTAGATTCTTTCCTGGATCCCATAATCCCATGTATCATACTCCACAGAACGCCGCCTGTGACTTTGTAAATATTTCAAAAGTTACAAACCGGTGTTTGTAGGTCTTTTCTATTCATGCGAAAAATATAAGACGCACATGAATGAATGGTTGCGAGAAGCTAGGCCTCATGCCGAGCTGTCGCGCCAGCTATTTATTTATTTATAAGCCGGTATTTGATAAGAGATTTCCGAATCTGCATAAATCTGTCACGATTCTGACAAAATCGTACCCAAATGCTTGTAAATTCTTGTAAGATACGACTTCATCTGTAAGCGCATAGCACTGAATTCCTCTCTCAATCGTTTAGTAGCATTTTCAATGGCTTAAAATACCGTCAAGATTCCTAGCAGCTATACGTGGAATTTAAATAAGACGCACTGTAGTTTCTTCTAAAACCTGTCGAACCATTCCTTGACTCGTCTAGAGTAGATTCATTATTCGACAGGCGATTAGGAAATCGAGGTCATTGGCTAGAAGACTGCGAAGTTTTCTATGAGGACAACTATGCTATAGCAAATCCGCTTTCCAAGGTAAAAAAAAAAACACGGCGATCTGTAAGGATTTGAAGAGAACTTTCTTCATTGTCGACAGAGTGAAAACAAGGGTCTGCCAATGAATATGTCTTAAGAAGGGCAGAGCACAAGGAGACTTAAGAAAAGTTTGTTTCGCCATCTTTTGAGGTATGTTACTGGAAGTTCCTCTACAGAAAATGACACTCTCAAGACGTTTGCAATGAACCGCAGAAGTTCCTACCCAATGGATCCGTGTCGTCTCACAAAAAGTCGACAACAATTGAGCGGTAATCGTACCGTGGAATTGGAAGCTGTGTAACTTTGGTGGGACTTCGTGAACTATATTCCAAGGTTCAATACGACCGAGTTTCAACGCGTGAGATAATGCAAACTTTATCGGAAATGTCATCCAAAGATCGCATGTATACAACCAGAGACATCGAAAAATGAATCGCAGCTTATTCTTGAAATAAAAATGTCTTCTCTCACTCAACCAAAAATGTGTTTTATTTATAAATTGTGTTTCTAACTCTAGTGGGACAACCACCTACTTTAACAACATTTACCATGTCAAGTAAAAGAACGAATTAACAATTAAAACAAATCTCCTTTGACACCTCCTCGGTCAGTTCTCCCAAGCCTTGCAACTAAATGCACTCACTCAGTCGAACTTCCTTCCAAAATTCATACAAGCATTCGTGCTCTACCACACCAACCCCATTCGCCTTCCAATATGTATCAACAGACGCAAGCGTAAATCTCTTACATGCAATCCAACAACCCACCCACCCACAACATTTCACTCAGGTCCACCATCTCTTGTCATCACTTTCCAGGCTTCCGTTCCGATGTCGCCAATTCTCTCTCAGCTTTCGCAGAGTGAAATGCGAAAAGTAAAACTTTACTTGACACCGCTTTTGACTTCAGTTGTGCGCCGGCTTTACTCGCGAGTGGTTGTTTGGTAAGTTTAAAGTGACAAGTGAAAAAGTGAAGTGTTTAGTGCAAATGGGAGAGGGAGAGACAAATGATGGTTTGAGCATGCACTGTGGGTGTTGGATGTCGGTGTGCAAGCAGGAGTTTTTGATAATCTACATGCGAGTATCAGTTAAACGAAAAGAGAAATAAATGCAACCGCGAAAATGGCAAGGAAATACAATAATTGTTCGGTTTGGGGTGAGTAGTTTTAAAAATTAATAATGGGGATTGGGTCGTAGTATTTTTGATTGTTCTCTTAATATTCGTTTTTTACTATGAGAGTTTGGGAATTTTCTCTCGTAGTTGTTGGTAATTTGAAACAGAGTTTGAGAAGTTTCAGGTCAGTCTGCTCTGAGTTTGTAACTCTTACGCTCGCAGTGACTACTTGATATGGTAGGTAAAGAGTGTTAAGGATTTTTTTTTTCATATTGAAGGTTAAACAAGAGGACTTCGTATAAATTTAGGTGGAATAGCGAGTTTTTGGAGATTAAAGCGTGTTCTATGGTGCGAGTTTGTTATTTCGAATTTATCGGTGCTAGAGGATTGTGTGAGGTTTAATTTGTTGCCCTTCGCGAGTTTTAATGAAGAAAGTAGATGAGACAGTCTTGTCCTGACGACCACTTACCTTGGAGAGATCTAATGCACTTTCTTAAGCCCAAACGATTCATTATGAAATTTTTCTGTTTCGATGCTAGGTAGCGTGGACCGATGCTTTGAACCAATTATTTCTAAGGGAAAATATGTATGTGCCGAATCTGCGCACTCGTTGAATCATTTTTTTCGGTTGATGCTGGGGTGTGAACTCGGTATTGAGTCTTTTTTCTTTGAGTAGCAGCACAAAACCTTGATTACCACGTCATAGTCAAATATTTTCCTAATTGGTTTAAAAAACTCTCGTAGGTGGGGACTACTCGCTTCTCGCGGAGTCGCTAACCGATTATTATAATAATTGTGTCAACCGTGTTATTTGAAATTCTCAACGGACTTCAACGACTTTGTTATCATGGGGAAGAATTGCAGCGCCACTGTTGTCAAAAACGGCGTCGCAAAGAAATGAAACTTAGGTTTCTGTACTAAGTGGCGACTTTAACACTGAAAAAAGCAAATTCTTCGAAATGGTTTGTGCAAAGGATAAATATTTCCGTGTGATTTAATCGGGCTCAAACAGATGTCGCTGTTTGCAATTTCACTGTGGCGTTTAGTTACTGAAAGAACTGTTGAAGGGAGCTCTAATAAATTGTTCTGGGCTAATACACTTGACTCGTTCGAAATGCACATAATGGGTGGTGTGAATTAAAACTGAGGCGGAGTGTTCCCTCATTTTTTTGGAGAAACACTCAATTTAAATTGAATAAAAATGAATTTCGTTTAAGTTTTAGAAAACACTTTCCTAAAGAGGGTTTGCCCAGAGTGTTCCCTCAGTTTTTATTCACACCACCCAATATGCTTGTTTAGGGAATAGAAATTCAGAACTTTGGGAGACAGGTTGTTGTTTTTCTTTGGGTAGGTCATCTGCGTATGCTTCGCATTTAGCTCAGGTTTTCTCTAGCGATTTGAGCAGGTTGTCCATTACAAGTGCTCATTGTAAGCGAGATGTAATCCCTCCTGTGTTGTCCCTGATGTATTTCTCTAGCATATGCCTTATCCAATTGTTAATGATGGCTTTACTGTAGTGCCTAGAAAAACTTCGATTTGTTTCAACGCCTTCTCCATAGTCTCACCGACCTCAGTCGCTTTAAGAGTAAACGATGGTGCCTCTGTGTTGAGCCTCGGACCAGTTGATGCAGGTCCTTAGCTCTGCGATGGATAGTGGTTCTGGCCAGCCGTTGTCACAAACATGGAAGCCACATGTTGTTCTGAATAGGGTGAGATTGAGTTAAGAAGGGCCAAGCCGGGGACGTTGAGTTTATGGTTTCAGTTCCATAATTTATTCATTTTCAAAGCTCTCTATGAACAGGTGTCCTATATTCGTGAAACGCTAAACGTTAACATCTCCAGAGTGTGGCAGAATAAAGAAGTTAATGTATAAATCTCGGACAGCTTTTGGAAGTCTTTCACTTGAA
The DNA here is from genome assembly GCA_917880715.2 of Matsumyia berberina. NCBI lineage: Eukaryota > Metazoa > Arthropoda > Insecta > Diptera > Syrphidae > Matsumyia > Matsumyia berberina. The sequence goes on along the minus strand of OU862871.1, from coordinate 84,558,844 downwards.
AAAGATGAACTTTTGGTCATGGGCTCCTCTATTTTGTCCCCTCCTCTTCGTTTTAACAAATACTCATCGATTTTTTCTTGTTTCAGAACATTTGGCGTCGTGTCGATGGAAATTGTCGGGAGAAATTTTACACAACGCTGTTCCTTCGCGATGGTTATCACAAAATGGAACATCCACGCGTCGTATTTTTTCGCGTTCGAAGTGGCAGTGACGCGTCGCAAACCGATTTAAACTATCACAAGGACTAAACGTTCAGTTCGCGTATCAGTTGTACGTTGCGTAAGCAATCAAAAGGACAAAAAGCGCTATTCGCGGTTCGCGTATTGGCTACCGATGGGGAGAGCAATGCTCTTTCCCAAAATTTTTTTAGTGCAAATTGAAACATCTGACCCTGAATTTGGTCCACAAAAGTGTACTAAAAGCTGAGACACATGTAGTTAGATGCCAAGAAGGAGCTATTTGCCGTCACATTGAGAACATGATCAACGTTGCTACCAAGGTCCTAAATCCTCATCAACTGGATTACCTATGAAAGCATCACGGTGATTGCGATTTGTAATTTCTTGGACGAGAAATACATTCGTCATGTTGCAATTCCATGTGGCGTTTGATGGCTTAAAAGGATTAGTTCATTGCAGAAGGAATCACATCGAAGCTGTCTCTAGAACAGGAACTTTGATCAACAGTCGGCAATTGTTAGAACAAGGACGTTCGTAAGTCTTCGGATGATTTACACATGTTTGACAAGACTACAGTTGCAGAGGATTAAAAGGCGTATTTTGCAACGGTAACCTCACTCCACAAACCTACATGAATGACTGTGATACCATCTTTCCATGCTAGAGGAGTTACACTTACCCTAAACCAGAGCTCGATTATTACGTAAATTATGAGTCCGCTTGCATTTTTTTTGGCTTTTGAATGCGGTTCAAAGAATAAACAATCGCGGCTCGCGAATGCCATCCTGCTATACTTTCCTATCGCGCAATACACGGTCTTTTAAACTTGATGTGAGTCGCTTAAAACTTTTCCAAACATATCGAAAAAATCTTTAAAAAATTCGTTACCGTTTCGTTCTTGCTTACTCGTGTTCGAAAGTGATTCGTTCCTAGTGCTCCTCGCGAGTGCATCCTCAATGTCTGTCTAAGTTTTAACTTCCAAAGTCAATCGCACTTTGCGCGTGTATAAGTGAAAAAATGTTGTGCTAATGCGTTTGTCTTGCCCTTGATTGTTCATCATTCAGCTTTCCTTCGCGAAAAGTGAAAATTCCCAAGAAAAGTGTTTATTCGAGATGTGCTTCGAGATGTTTTTCATAAGTTTCCATCCCTCAAAATTTGCGACAGTCCCTTAAAATTGCCCCTAAATCACCTCTCGAATCATTACTGATCGTGCGTATTGGCGTGTGTATAATTCAAAAACAACTTCCGTTTGGAACATCCCGACAAATCGTTTCGCTACGTCTCATGTATAAATCAATTCAGTGTCCAGCAACCTTTTAACTGGTGAGTGAATTATTTTATTTTTTAAAATTTTTTTTCTAAATGCATCACCATATTATAAGCCCCTTGGCCCGTTCTACAAAGTTGCTAGGGAGTACAGTATGGGAAAAAATTTTGTTATGGGTCGGCTTGTCACATTAGGATACCTCGACGTGTCATTGGATAGTTTATGAACATTTAGGCGTTAGTATCGACTTGTCCTTTCCTGAAAAAGTACGGGCCCTAGTTTAGAAACTTGAGGGACTTCTTTTTGAATAATGTATCTCTTTTAGATTGTTGTCGCATTTTGGCTTTTTAAGTTGTCTTTGCGTTCTTGTCAGATCTCGTGATTGCTATAATTCGTCCGGAAGACTTATGTCATTCTCTTCCATATGCCATCAGGGAACATGTCTACGTTTTAAACGTTCAAAAACGCCTCATCCATATCGTGCACCTTGACTGGTTGATGTTCTTTGAAAGCCGTTCATATTCGGTTTTGTCAGGGAAACTTTAAAGCCAACGACCATTCATTTCTCGATTCTTTGATTTCTTCTAGGAGTTTTTTCTTTATTTCCTCACTAGCTTCTAAGGTCTGTAGCATTCTAAGAATTATCTATCTCTGGGATTTACAGGCTTCACACCTTGTAAGTCGTCGACCTTTCGAATCAAACCTCGGTACACACTCAGTCCTACTTCTTGCCACCGGTTTACAAGTTGTTCTAACATCTAAATCTGCACCAGGACTCTGGTTTTATAATTTAAGATTGGGTCAGTTCTCAATAAGTTAGAAAGAAACCGTATAAGCATATGCTACTCTATGTTCCTGTGTGTATTTTGCCGGTTGACGACATGGGTTTTGGTCTTTTTAATAAAAATCTGAAGGAAGAAGATGGGAATATACGACGAGGGGGATGAAGTCGTCCTTAAATTCTTGGGGCTGATGTCCATTGTTTTTTTTTTTTTGATGATGTTGTCGTATAGCTCGCATTGTTTACTTACCATTGCATTACAGACTGTGGTGATTGTTGGCCTCAACCAACAAGACTCCCAAGCCAACTTGATCCTTAGTTCCTTCTTCGCTTGCGAGTGTCACCGAAGTCAAGGTCTTCCTTTCCTTCCTTGCATTCGCTCTACATGTCCTAACTATCTAAGCCGATAGATTCGATTTTGTTTGACCAGGTCAATGTCGCTGTACAACTCGTACAGTTCGTGTTGAAATCTTCTTGTTCACGAACAATCGACGAGTAGATCTCTTCTCTCTCGATGAATGATCGCCGTTTTGTCCTAAGCATGTCGAAGATCGCTAACTGAATTTGACAAGTGTACATCCGCAGATCTGGTTCTCTTCGTTTGATCTTCGAAACAGTCTTTTCGTTCGCAATTCGAAATACACCTCAACGCAGTGAGAGCCGAAAGAGAGATCAAAATAAACACACCACACTTGTAGATAGCCAGTGCCAGAGTCAGTTTCAGTTCACCTGCCTGTGTATTCGTTTTAGCTAATCTAGCGTCCACTCGGTAGTCACCAATCGGTGTCTTTGCTCTGTGCTCTGTTTCTCTCTAATCTCTTATCGCCTTTTCGTCTTCACTTCTTCTCCTGATTACACTTTTACATCGCTCGAACAAAGTTTAACGATAAAGACACAACAAAAAAACGGGAAAGCGCTTTCAAAACAAAATCCTCCAGCAAAACAACCAACAAATGCTCCACAAGAGAATGAGCTATCAAAGCAAAATCCCCAAGAACTACAAGACGAACCCGCTCTGTTCTTTCCTTTGATTTCCATCTTCTTCACCCCCTTATCTTTACAGTGCTTTCGGGATGTCGTTGTTGTTTTGTTTTTCTTTTCCACTTTTTTTTTGTCATCATGGTCGCCGTCGCCGTGTAGATGGTGGTGAAGGAGGAACAACAACGAAATGACAGGCAACCAGCGATTGTTGTATTGTGTGTGTGTTGTACACTCTCAGCAAGAATCGACGAAGACGAAGACAAGACAACTTGAGAAGAAAACAGTCTCAGTTGAGTCGAGTCTAGTCGCCATAGCCATCGCTGCTGCATAAACGTGAACGCGGTCCGTGACATGTCGATCAGTTTTTAGCGATCAGCTAACGACGTGAGTTGGTATTTTGACGTCGGTTGCGGTGAGCTCAGTTGAGAATTTTGCCGAGGAATTTTTTTGTTTGACAGTTGTGCGCGCGTGTTCCTTCAGCGGTGTTTTTGTTTTGGCTACGGGATTGCTAGGTCTTTGGTTGCGCGTAGAGCGTTTTCCCCCCGATTTTGAGTTTTCCATACGAGGAAGTCGCGTTTTTGACTGAGATTTCTAGCAATGTGCCGCGGTAGCGGTGGAGTTTTGTTTGTTTTCCTCGTCGCCGTTCGCACACATAATTAAAAGTCAGTTAAAATCGTTTCTGTCGTTTTGGGCAGTGAGTCTGAGTCGTCGTCGGTTTTTATCGATCGTCTGCCGGTTGAATTTTAATCGGCAAGTGTTACGCCGGTAGTGGCGGTGGTGGTGGTGGCGATACAAGTGTTTTTTGTTGTGATCTACTGGTCGGGAATCCGAACAAGTGCAGTGCTCAGCGAAAGGGGGACATCGGCCTGCGGTCCTTCACAGGAAGCCAGAGAGTGGCATCTGTCAAGTAAAATATTGTTGTGTGACAAGTGAATGGGTTTCTGTCGAAAATTGCCCCTAATGAGCCAGTGATTTGCGACGCATTGACATCTGTGTCTTTGCTTGCGGCGAAGGTGTAACGAACGCACTTGCGAAAGCGGTTCCAACAAGCAACCAACACCGCGGAGAAGAGGAGAGGTAGAAGCTGAAAAATATCTCAATCTGAAAACGGTAAGTTGGGAGGGAAAATGTACAAGATACAGTTAGCGGTGCAGTGCGAAAATATGGTTATGATCAACGGCTGCAGTACGTGGAGCTCTTGCCAGCTAGCTGTCGTCTGGGGTTTTGTTTCTCTGACAAGTTTGGTATGTTGCGTAGCTGTCTTGTGCTGTCCACTGTCCACTAAAGTGACAATTTACTTTGTTCCGCGACGGTGGATTGGACTTTTTGTCGATGGCACAGTGGATGTGGCGGACTTGTAGGCAGAGTTGAGGATTTTAAGAGTTTATGGTGGGAAGACCGGGTAGTACTGGGACACTCTCAGACCCAATTAGATAGACGGTATGGGTGTAAGCGCCCTGACACCTTTTCTTTGTGCTCCTCCTGCTCAAATGTCTAATCGATGAAGCACCTTCTTCAACCTCTTTGATGAATCGGAGTGTCTGGAGTGGGTTCAGCGATGGTCAGTCTTCTTCTGAGAGTTGAAAAGCTCTCAGGTACATATTTCCTTCTTTTGTGGATCGTGTTCCACATTCCTTAATGAGATGCACTGTAGTTTCCTGGGCATCCTTGCAAAATCTGCAGTCTCCGTTTTCCTCTAGACCCAAGTTCCTGAGTTGTTCCTTAACTCGGAAGTGATTGAACTTAATTGAAAGCCTGTAACGGTGCGAAACCGATTCTTTTCCGGTCAGAAACGCCTTGGACTGTCTCAAACTAGTGAGTTTCTTCCGAAACTTTTTTGAGTCTTGTCCACTCCTCTTTCATCCTTTACTTTTCCCGTATTTATTGTACCAATCTGCACAGCGGTTCTGGTCCAACGAAGACAGTCTCTGATCCTATCCATGCTAGTTATTTAGTAGCTTCGTTTCCCTCTACTCTCATATGTTTTTAGAGCCCGTCTCACTCCTTGTGTGCCATACATTTTTCTCTCCCTCGGACTTCCTGCATCAGTCCTCATATGGAATCTTCGGCTGCTATGTGCAGCAGGGTCAATCCTAAGATCCAATCTGGTGCCACTGTGAGACAGGATTTCATGGCCCCTGTTATGCATGCGCAAGTCACTCTTTGGATTTTTTTTATGGATTTTCCTGTGCCCAGGCCTCTATCCTGTAAGTAATAAAGAGTCGGTAGTTCTTTAGAATTGGGTCTCTTTGTTCGCGTTCGTGGCAGAAGCCTAGGCTCGTCTCCACTGTCGATAGACTTTTGGCGCTAATTTCTTTTATTTGCGGCATAGACTGGGAGTACGCCTAAGATGATAATGAGAGGCCCTAGCCTTCACCCAAGCAACCGAAATGCTCATCCTCTATCGGCCAGTTTATCGGTTTCTTCACCCTGCGAATAAGTGAAGGTGTGCTCCAGAATCCAGCAAAAATTTGACTTTGTTCAAGACATAGAGTCCGTACAACATCTTAACTGTCACTGTCCAGCTCTCAAAGAAGCACGACTAACCTGTGTAGGTGACACAGTCTTTGATATGTTGGGCAAGTCGATAAGATACCACTAACAGACCTAAAGCGATTTATTTAGAGATCTGGGTAGTTTATTCAGATTCATGTCCTTTTTCGCTGGCACTACAGATCAGGGTGCACTCGGGTCTCAATCAACAAGCCTCTCCAGCCAGCATAATCCTTTGCCAATTGTCTCCAGGAACTGCGTACGTCGAGTTGGTTGAGATCCCCTGCGTACGTCATCTAAGACGAGATAGTCACCTTCTGCGTAGTAGAATCAAAGATGTTCACATACATGTCCTAGCAAGCACTTAATAGCACTGAAAGAAGCAACTGGCCTCCGGGAGAAATTAATCTCATTGCAACAGTTCTTGTTGGTTAAAGCCAACATAGCGAGGGCAGTCTCAATTTATCTGATTCGGCTTCACATGTCAGGGTGAACATGAATATTTTGGGCAATGAATGAGCTGATGAACTTGTAAGAAGAGGATCAGAACAGAACTCAGTGGATTTTTTCCTAAATTCATAATGAAACTCTTACTAGAGCTGGTATAGACTCTACTCTATACCATTAGAGCGAATATATTTGGCCAGTCCTCGACAAAGAAGGCCCTGTCTGCACTGTGCGATTGACATTTATTCACTCGGACTGGTTCTAAATGAATGAAAAGCTGGCGCGACAGCTCGGAATCAGCCAAGGCCTAACTTCTCGCAATGGAAGGGACCTACAATTTATTGAATTGGGAAGCTCTTTCATGACAGATTATACTCCCGAAGGCTTCTCATTCCCTGACGAAACGCCTCTTCGTCAGCAGTCCAACGCACTAACCACTGAGTCACGGCGATCACCTGAAAATATCGTTTTTGCTGCTATTCGGGGTAACTCACAACGGGAAGAGAATCTATTCGACCCCTGCTTAGCAAGTGTCCAGCCCTAGCTACAAGAAAAATTAGGACTGTTGACACTCAGACGAAGTGGAAGAATCTTGAAGTATTGGGCTGCATAACCTTATGGGACGGCTCTAGTTGTACAAGTGTTGGTTCTTGGCTTGTCCGACCAGAAAACCCAATTAACGCTTCAGCATGGTTCGGAACAAACGGTTTCGCTTTCTATGTTCGAGCGATGAGCAATGGACCCAATTGTTGGTCTACCTGAGTAGCGATCTTGTCACAGGGCTATCGTAGCTCGATCTACATTCACCGGCACAGTATTTCGAAAGGATGTAAGAGAGTAAAGTACTTAGTATGTACATATGTACGTATGTCATTTGAACTTAAGGTCTCTTCATTGACACCTGCAAAGGATATTAATGAGATCAGTTGGGACAAACTCGATATTTTGGACGGAGATGATAATGTTTCGATGTTTCGACTTACTAATCGTCGCCCGATCACTTGCTCTTGACAAAAATTGTCAAAATAATCGGAGATCCAGGGAAATTTGATGGGAATATTGCTGGCTGCACATGCAGGTTTGGATATCAGCTTCGAGATGTCTGCAATAACAAACCTGTTGCAAGATAGCTCCTTCTTCGGAGGCTTCATTCCCGCTGTCAAACTTTGCTCCGCCACTGTGTATTGTGCCAAGATCGGCAGCACAAAAACAAAACGCAAGACAGGCCAACGACAAGAATCACATTTTCCACCAAAAAGAGGCATAACCGACAGAGGGACCGACAACAACTACCAGTACCACTACTCGCAGTCGGAGTCGAACGAAATGATAATTTCTTCTTCTTCTGGTTCTTCTTCTGCTCTATTTGAAGAGCATCATTCCAATTCTTATGTCGTCTCTTACACATTTTTTTGTTTTCTCTGTTTTTTGTCTGTTCTTCATTCCGTTTTTGTCTCCTTCATTCGTTGCTTCATTTTGTACGACTGTGTGTTTGTTATTATTGTACAAGTGGACCCGTTTCGGGGCAACATAACACAATTGCCGTACAATTATAATAAGCACCTACCTACCTGCCTATATCCAAGTGTGTGTTTGTTGATGGAGGGATATGAAGGGAACAGAAGATTCTCAATCCCGAGTTCCAACCTAAAATTAAATCGAAACGCGAAACAAAACAAAAACAATGAAAGAAAGAAAAAAAAATGGGAAAAGGCCGGGAAGACAACCGAGAAAACGAGGAGGAAAGAGATGAAGAAAATATTGGAAAATGTCCATTTCCTTGCATTGTTTTCGTTTCACGAAAGGAATGTTGCTGCTGCTGCTGCACTATCCACCATTCACCACTCACCATCGCCAAGAGTTTTGTGTCCATTCCATCGTCTTCTATGGCCAGAGGATGATGCATATTCTGGCATCAGAATTTCTTCTTTTTTTTGTTAGAATTCTGCTGCTGCTTGTTGCTGTTGTTGTTGGATTGGAAGTGAACTTCATTTGGAAGCTATAGGTAGGCCACAGCAAGGAACTCCTCTTCTAAACGATCGACTGGTGTTCACTTTTTTTTTGTTCCCATTTAGTGCATTGGCATGGCAGTGTGCACTGTTGTTGTTGGTACTCGTATCTGTGTGCTATAGTTGTTTGAATTGTTGAACACATGGGACGATGCACGGTCCAATGTAATGAATGGGCAGCGACGACGACGACGACGACGGCGTTGGAGTCTTTCATTTTATCGACTGTTGTTGACTATAAAAAACAATTTTTTTCAATTTATTTTCGATGAAAATCGGATTAGGGAAGAAGGTGAAGATAATAGCCATGGCACTGGGTAAGAACGAGGAGTCGCACACTTACACACAAATTTTGTTTATACTCTTTGGACGAAGGGCCATTCGCATGAGTTCGTCCTAATGCAAGCCAGGCAGGCATTTTTTTGGTGTAAGAGCTGAAGCTACACAATATCAACGCTTTGCGTCGTCGTCTTTTGTAAGTAACGTGGGAGCAAGAGTGTTTTGCTGAAGGTCCTAAGGCTATCAAAAAGTCACAGTTGGCTCTAGTGATTGGTCGAGAAGTTAGTCCAGGTCTTCATTAGCCTATCGATTACTTTTTTAATGCAAGTTCCTACGTATTTATCGGACATTGCGTAGGATCTTCTTTTACATAAAATAATCTTCCGTCATCTGTCCCATTTCTTCAGCTTTTTCCGTACTTAGATCCAACGAGTCTCTGTAGCCCGTTTGACAAGTTAAACAAATTCCCTTTCCACTTGGGCGAGCTACCTAAGAGCTACAGCGTCCTCTATTCCGTCTGGATTCGAAAATCTTTCCGACCAGAAAAGGGTTTATGTCTGTGCTCACCCCAGCCTTCGAAGTCGTGATGGTCTAACGCTTTTGAGAGAAAATATGGCTTTGAAAAGTCTGCCCTGTTCGTCGTTGTTTCTCTTGCATTCCATTGAACTTCTGTCTGTAGGTTTCTTTTGGCCATGGATTACACCAGGGTTGGCAGGATAAACCTCATTTTCGGTTTCAAATGTCAAAAAGCCGTTGTACATTGTGTTTCACAATCAAGGGCTTGGCACGGATCTTTGTGGAACTCCATAAGATATGACACGTCTTCAGTCTGAGAATAGCCCCGATCTTCTACCGTCTTATCAATGATTCAAGGGTCTGTATTGATCGTGCGATTCTCCGATTTGAAAGGGTTTTTGACGTCCAGTTTGAGTTGAGTCGAGACCTGCTGTGTTCAGGTAGATAAGACAACTTCACATAGCTAGTTTAAGGGCTCCACTTATCTGTACTGCGGCCTTTTTCTTCCGATTCTCTTGGCTGAGTGCATCCAGATCTCAGATTTCGCAACTAAAGTCAGGCAGGTTAGGTAAATGGGTCATTCGGCACTGCTAACGTAGACCAACAGGGTCTATTTTGCCCATTTTACCTCAGGAACCTAAAAAGAAAAAGAGAGCCGCTGATTTAAAACCACCGAGGAGAGGTCCTTCAGCTCAATGTTACTAAAGTCCTCCAGGTGCGTGAAGAGTCCTCATTTTTCTGCTAGCAAGGGTAGGTCATTCACACAAAAGGTGATGGACAGATTCCATTTTTTTTTTCGTCTTTCCAACTTCTGCAGTAGTCGTTGTGATGTACATAAACCGAGGTGTTCTACTGTGATTTCGGCTTGAAAGACACTGGAGTCTTCGGTTATTCTAAATGGGTGGTCAATTCCTAGGGCTTTGCAGTAAACCCCGGTTCCCGTGCATCTTAGAACCGTCAGTGTAGAAGACCAGTTCCCTTCTGTTGGTGACTTTGTGTTTCCTCTAGTCTTCTCTGTTAGGAATTCTGACGTTGAATTTTCCTGTCAAATGCCAGAGTCTGTTATATAATCAGTTTCTGTCGATTTGTTAGCATTCTCCCATCGAGGCAACACAGAGGCATCCACAGTCGTCCTTCACTCAATCTAACGATAGTTCAGGTCTAGCTGAATGAAATTTAGCTTGGTTTCCATTGTCGCTGTTGGTGTTGCTCTCATTGATCCTAAGTTCCTATACAGACTTCCCTCTAAACCTTGGTGTGAATAGAAGGCTTCACATGTCCTTGCATCGAAGGGCGCACGTTAGAAGTACTATCTCTGTCTTCGCTGCGGGAAGCATAAGACCATGATGCAGGCGTGCGCGCGTTTTTTCGAGCATCGCAGTAGATATTCCACAGGACTAGTCCCAACACTGCGCTGCTTCAGCGGGTGGTGGCATCAAAAATCTCCCAGTCTTTGATATAATCCCGTACCACCCGCAGGAGCTAAGTCTTACTCACTCACTTGGGTGGTGCTATAGTTCGGGGTGGACCTGAGCATTTATCAGCAAGCCTCCTTTGCTAATTGCCTCCAGTTGCCCACTTCAAAATGGTTAAGGTCGTCTTCTAGTTATGTGTGCCTTACTAGGCGGGACTCGCATCTACAAGGTTAGATTCGAAGACTCAGTGTCCATTCACTCTACCTGTACTAGCTATCTCAGACGTCCAACGCAGAGTTTTTTGACGAATAAAGTTCGCCATGCAAAATGTGTAGTTCGTCGTTGAATTTATTTATTGCATTTATCAGCAAGCCTCCTTTGCTAATTGCCTCCAGTTGCCCACTTCAAAATGGTTAAGGTCGTCTTCTAGTTATGTGTGCCTTACTAGGCGGGACTCGCATCTACAAGGTTAGATTCGAAGACTCAGTGTCCATTCACTCTACCTGTACTAGCTATCTCAGACGTCCAACGCAGAGTTTTTTGACGAATAAAGTTCGCCATGCAAAATGTGTAGTTCGTCGTTGAATTTATTTTTCCAAAGTTCGTCAATGCAAGTGGGACCGAATATCTAAGGAAAGGATACGACCTTAGCCTAGATTGAGAAGAAAACCCTTATCTCCATCGTTACCTACGCTGGCTGTCATTCGCTGCCCCTTTGTGTAGAATTTCATTGGTACACCGGTACTGTTTCCACGTTGACTGCGTTCTGCCAAGTCAAGACTTTAGAGCTGCACAGAGATTAACTTTCTAGAGCTGGTTACCTTCAATCACTTCACAAGTCAACATCAAAATAAACCTCGTAGCACCGTACAGTTTCCTATTGGAATCTTTTTGGAATCGAGGACCCTTGTGTAAAGCTTGGCGCTACAGCCTTTCAATTCGAATAGCTGCCGTGTGAGTAATGGGACAGTTGGAAATTATCCACTCGTGTATGTGGAATTTCCTTGAAAATCTGACCTCTACCGGATTGTACACTCGCAGCTATGTTGAAGAAGGCTGACCTCAATCACTTGTCATAGTTTAGGGGTTTCCTTTTGGCGGATTGACCAAACGACATTCTTTGCCAACAGCTCGTTGGTTTTTTTTTTTGCCTTTGGCACCAGTGATTCCGACTCGTAAAGTGGTATGTACTGGGCCTTCGAACTTTTGGATCATGCCACATACATACGTATCTCACCAATTTCCACTTGCTTTCTTGTCATGCAGAACACCACATAGGTACAGTCATTCCATGTCGACCATTCCCCATCGTTAAGATAAATCTTCAGACTTGATCTCCACCTTATCGCTCACACCACAGCCACAAGATCGCCCCCAAAATTCCGTGTCTAACCAGTAATCCACTTGCAAATATTTATCTCGAACAAATAATCATCCTCAACCTCTGTTCGTTGGTTTTTTTCTTCATTTTTCCAAACATTCCGTAGCGCGATATCAAAAAGATAAAGAACACCCCGGCCGGTGAATAGGTGCGTGTTCTATGCCACGACTACGACCCACGAAACGTTCATTCGAAGCGTCACAGGTGCATGCCACTCTAAAGTGACGTGCAGGCAGATAAGGGCGACGAAAAGGAAAACCCCTCCTTCTACCTGAGCAGAGCGCACCGATAAGAATGAAAATCAGTGTCGGCTGTGTCTACGTCCATCGTCGTCGTCATTGTCGATCGGGCGTCCTAGTGAAATGCAAACAAGAAGTTACAGATACAAAAATAAACTACACTTTGACTATTAATAACTCAAGTTCGATGGGACGGACGGGGACGACGGATGGCTGTGTTTAGTCTCTGATTTATGCTACAATTTGCGCCTGTGTGTGAGAGTAGTTGTGTAACGCGGTGTATAGAAACACAAGCAGTTTGTGCGACCGACAGAGATTGAATTAGATTCGATTGGATTGGGCTCTAGTTTCTAGTTTATTTGCACTCGATAGGTATTTGGATGAATTCGATTGAAATTGGGGCCGTAATTGGCCTGAATTACTGGTGGTTGGTGGGCCCGACAGGGCCCCACTTACTAAAAAGGGCCTTGTCTTGCCTTGGCTCCTCTTTGACAAGGCCGTGGAGGCAGCGCCCGTCCCTGTAAAACAGTGAACACTCCCTTCTAATGGTTTCATCCCATAAACGCATATCGGCATTTTTAAACCACATTGAGCTGATGTAACTCCTCGTAGCCACTTATACCCAAAACCACTCAATATCGCGATCGACGATCATTTCCGTGCCCTCTTATCGGGTAATTTTACAGTAAATTATCTAATTGAACTCATAAATGCCTCTTGTTCCACGTCAATCATATCTCGGCAGAGTTTTTGCTTTGCGCGCTCACTTCCGAAAGTGATGACACTAATTGGATCCAATAGCCCCCATCCCACCACTGAAATTGACACTTGACTTTGTGTGCAAATAAATTCTTTAGATAGAAATCAACTCATGATCGAGATCCGTCTTGAGAATGATTAATCGCTCTGTTTGCTCATTAGCTGGCCACAGCTCAGAACACAGATCATTCGCACCCACTTCAGCCCCAAAACGATCCCCGAAAACTCAATTTAGTTTCCATCAGCAAGGCAATTTCCTCGTTCGATTAAAAAACAGCGTATCTAAGCAGACCACCGTGTTAGAGACACAGTGTACGGAGTATCTACAGCTTTTTCGAGTTCCGATATGATCCACTCCCCGTTATGTACACCCAGCCACAGTATCGACGATTGATTAATACTTTTCGTGAGTTTTATGGGCGGCCCGGTCCATTGGAGCGTGTCATGGGCCCATGCTGCACCAGAGCCGGGGGGAAAAAAAACTTCGAATTATCTCCGCCATTTGTATCGAGTTTTTGTCAATTGAATGCCTGGATCGTGATGACTGGCGACGCATTTTGTGGTGCTTTGTGTGAGTGCGGAAGTCGTTAAACCGAACAAATTTGGAGCACAATGTTGTGACATTAGGTGGAGGTTAGCCCAGAGGAGAGCGGTGGAAGTTTTGGCCGATCGGTGATTAGACAATTGGAGTATGACCCAATGCGACGTGTGTTGTTTATGCCTGGTGATCTGTGAAAAGTATTGTTTTGCTGGAAACATGGGTTGTAAGTTGGAACGCATCATCAGGTTCTCACGGTGTTGACGTCAACCTATGGTTGGAAATTTCTGCGTCACAACAATGAGCAATGAATTTGGTGATAAGCTGCGTAGATTAGCAGCGCTGAGCACAAGTGAAAGTCATAGGAAATGCCTCTCCGTGGTCGTGAGTGATCTGAAGACTATCGCGAGGCAGTGACAAATCCGTCGATGGCCTGATGACGTTTGGGAATATTTGTTTAGTTAGCCGGCGCATGAGAAACGCAAAGAGGCGCTGATCGTGGCCGCAGGCAGACTTCCTCAGTTGTACTACTCTGTCAAACAAATTCCTCGGGAATTTTACTTCTCATGAAAAGCCAAATCATTTGATCCACTGATCTCCTTTCACTATGACGAACAATCGGCATTTGCAAGACAAGAACCAAAGGACAGGATAGTCCCCGTCGAGCTAAAACAGCTCATTTTCTGGTCCAGCGTGAACGATAGATACAGTGGAAGTCGCTTATAACGACGGTGTAGTGACCTAGCAAATGCGGTCGTTATATTCGACTGCCTTCCACAGCTATTCGCAATAGCCAGAAACCAAGCAATAAAAGAAAAGTCGTCGTTATAACCGACTTTCACTGTATGTATCTCTAGCAGAGTCTTAACACTGCCGAGGACTCCTAAATTAGATCCATGGAACTCTTTTTCTCGTGATAAGTTCTGTAAACGAACGAACTTCAAGCCAGAACGGCTGTTCAAGAGGACTCCATAATTAGTTAGATAGGTGGCCGGTTATTGTCGATCAACTGTTGAGTCCATTGTGTCCAAAAATTGGACTTCGATTGAGAAATCGCTTGAATGGGGATCCAAAGCTTCGAAGGTCCCGCAGCTCAATATTTCCAAAGTCATTCAGCTTGTCGAAGGAGTGATTGCCCTATTAACCAAGGCATGGCTCTTGCAAAGTAGTAGGTGCCCAACAGACCTCGTCCCTATAGTTCGTATGAACAGTCATTGTAAGGTATCCCGAGCTGCATAGTCACAAACCATCTTATGAGGTCGCAGTGCTATGAGGCAACCCTTACCTGAATTTTGCCGCATAATGAATCTCAAACTGCTTCGTATGAATGTCAACTTAAAGGGTGGCTATGTTCCCCTGGTGGGTAGTGGGGTGGTCGCCGTGGCTCAGTGGTTATTGCGTTGAACTGCTAAGCGAGCGACGTGGGTTCAAACCCCAGCCATGTCCACTTTACATTTTTCGCGGCACCACCTCTCGTCGGCTAATGACAAACCTACGGGAGTATAATCTGTCATGAAAGAGCTTCTCAATTCGCCGTTCGGAGTCGACAATAAATTTCCATTGGTGCGAAAAATGTAACACGCGCAACATGAATGGTTGCAGGAATCTAGACCTTGGCTGGCTCATCCCAAGCTTTAGCGTCAGCTATTTATTTTTTTTATGTTCCCCTGGTGTATCGCACTCTGTCTGACTAAACACTCTATCTCCAGGCTATCCAACCCCGGAACTGCTTCTTCCATTACTTCGTGGTTGTGGCTCTTTGTGGCTTTAATATTCCATAACCATGATGAATTTATGACCTCCTTCGCCTTTTCACCTTCAACACTTCAACACACCTCGGAGCCTTAATGGCCGTCAACCTGCTGAAACATAGGGTGATGGTATCACTAAATATGTGGTGGACTGATGGCCTTTTAGCGCAAAAAAAACCCTCCATGCCCCAGTACTATCGTGTCTTGTTGCTCCATCACTGTTTGTGGTAGTTACTTCTAATAGGAATTCTCATTTCGTGCCTCAAAATGTGAGTGCCAGAGTAGGATGGGTAAATGGCGCTCCTCTTAGGTCTTCGAAACTGTAATAGATGGTCCGAGGTCTCCAGTTATGGTGTTGACATCGGCCTTAGAGGTCAAGGAAACACCGGCTTGAATGCATTATCAACCAATCAAAGTGGTGTCGCAAAACTCAAAGTCTGTCTTCAAAGCAGTCTGACTCTAACAGTCGCCTGTTTTTTTCTTTGTATCCAGAAGCTTATTCCACAACCGACGTGATTTGTATATTCGCAGGACTCTCTGAATCCATATCTGTTGACCGTCGGAAATTTTTTTAAGCTGCTTTGGGACTTTTTGCAAGACTTTTTGTGGGCCTCCATGTTTTGTGCGGAATCCATTTTGAGTCTTGGATAACGATTAGGTGAAGGTGCTAGCCATCTTCGTTAACACACTCCGAGTCGATGTTGAATTCAGAAACATAAGCACGTCCAGTATACGGATGTTGTCTCAGGAGTGACCAGTTTAGCCGGGCTCTTCCCGATCACGGTTCTCGCTTTACCGACTTAGAGATGTGGGGGCTCTTGACATTACCTTGGTATGACTGCAAAATTGTTCCAGTAAAATTCTGCGTTCCTTTTACGAGTTGTTGTCGCTCAGGTCGTTCTTTCCTAAACATTGTCAGCAGTTAAGGGTCTGACAACCCTTTTGCTTCGGAAACTATTTGACCGACCATTCGATGATAAGATCCACAATCATGCCATCGCTGTCGAAGAGAGGGAGTTCATGTCTCCTTTTGACAAATCACTTCGTCTAGTAAAACGATTCGACCCCATCGAATCGGAAGGCTCCTACCATTGGGAAATAAGGGTCTGTATCGACCTCCTACAGATTGCGGTTAAGATCAGAAAACACCGGCCCAAGTTCAAAACTTCAATGTGATAATTGAAAGGTTGTTTTCCTTAATAAGTTGAATGTGGTACGTACCATAGTCCGTGCTCAGCAATGTGTGGAAGCCTTTCAAATGTGGCCAGCTCTCCTTGCCTTCTTTCGCCGATGCATCGCGTATATTGAAATACTACAAGTCATTTGTCTTTCTAGACCTCCACACTAAATGACGAGAACATGCTCTGCCAGGCTCATGTGGGTTCCTGTAATTTTCGAGTTCAGTTCGTCAAGAGGTGAATTCATTGGGCATAATGCTGAACGGACAGCTTGTACTCAGTGCATGTGGTCGGGGCACTAGCTGTGCGATTTTGAAAAAGCACTAGTACATGCCTCTAACCAGCAATACTCGTAGCTTGTCCCAAGTCTGTTTCAGTTTTCAGTTAAGAAAAAGAAGACGCTAAACCTAGATTTCTTCTCATCTCTTGACCGGCTATGACCGCGGCAACATCAAAGTGCTGATTCTCCTTCTCCAAAGGTCATCGTCCTCTGTGCGCCACTTGCCGCAATTTATACACACACAAGCATCGCAGTATTTTCCAATGAGATCCACATGAGATCCACACATCATAATACATCTTCTCTAAATCACGTCGACATGAATAACGATAATTTTGACGGCAATAATACCCGACAGGTCGTAAATTCAGGACTCTTGTGTGCGCCAATCAGCGTTACACGCGGAGCCTTTATCAACACTATCAACATAAATTTTCCAAATTGGTCATCAAACACAGTTTTTAGTGCGTTCCCGGCCCCCGAGACCTCCGAGACCCCAGAGCCGCCGTGACTTGATAATTGTTATCGACAAAACCGGAGCACAAGGCAAATATGAGTTCCACCGTTCACGTTTCAATAAAATTCCAGGCGACACGCATAAATCAACTGCAACGATTAATTGTGTCAAGCGGAACAAAAGTATCTGTAGGGACTGTTGTGCTGTTTGCCTGTATCTGTACCGCTGACGTTGTTGCTCCGGTGAACATTTGTTTTTGGATGTCCCAGTTTGATTATTATTTTTGGAGCTCTGGAGAATGGTTTTCAATTGAAATTTTAGACGACACATGGAGATGGAGCACCTAGCACAGTTGAAACGGGCAAAGCCATGGGGAGCAGCCGAAACTGTAAAATAAAGAATGTCACAGCATAGGAATTTCCAGATGTAATCTTCTTTCAGGCTAAAAATAGTAGCAGGCCAATACATACGTAGGTTCCACTTGAGGTGATTTGCGAAGTAGCGTTGGTGGCTTCTACCAGTTGCATTGAATACTACACAGCTTGTTCAAGAACGCAAGTTAACAGCGCTTCTAGTTTACAATAAATGTACAAGTGCCGTGCGCCTTGACTCAACGCATCTTCGATTGTATAATTCCCTCGATGAACCGAATTATGTGGACTGTGTCCTCGGTTAGTCTGGACACCACCCTCTGATGCCATTGAAACCCAATACTATCTGAGTTTCGAACCATTGCACCCTTACTCGCGCTGTGTGAATGATGTCAGAAGATAAAAAAAATCGCCACCTTGTTGACAGCGTCTCCCCTTAATCCTCTCACTCTCCTTGTCATTTTTGACAGCTAGTTTGACAGTTCGCATTCATACTTAATCCGCTTACTGAGTGATAATTGTCCTTTTCTTGGCTTTTTTTTGGATTGCAATTGCATTCCCTCTGTCTGTTTTCCCCAACTGGGCGCATGCCAATTACACTAATCGCCCCACACATCCTCGTCATGTTATCGCCCGAAAACCATCGGCGGTGTTGCCTTCCCAAATCCATTGATTGATTGATTGTCAATCGCGAATTGCGGACGCAATTAATCGAGTTTATCCTCAATCGGATCGCAGCAGCCGCCCCCTTTAAGCCAAACAAGGCGATCCTTAATGATTTTGTGTTCACTTTGTCCAACCACACGGGTCTGTCTATGATTTCTTTCCTCCAAAAGTGAGTGGTCACCCTCGATGGTTCGATGGTCTTGCGAATTTTTTCTCCACTCAATGGTGGGTGTTTCTTATGTTCACTTCTGTATGCTGTATCGCTGGCGACCAAAAAAAACGAGCAGCGCGCTGGATTGTTAATTTAAATACCCGACGCGTCTAAGAAGTCCCGACTTGTTTTGTTCGACGCTGCGGCCGGCGATTGGAATCTTACGTTGCGATCGTGTCTGACTTGGGAATTGGGTGAGTGCGGAACAGTAGGGGGACAAACTCAACCGAATCATGTATTCAGAGATTTTTGTCAAAAGATAGGAACAGCGCGTCCGAATTTGTGCGCTTTTTTCTGGAGGAATTTGCGTGCTCGACCACCTGTCGATGGGCGGGCTACCTACCTGAACTATGTTTGAGCGGTCGGTTAATTTTTTTTTTGGAACCGGCTTAAGGAGATTGAGATCTGCTGTCGGAAATTTAATTTAATGAAAGAGAGAGTCGGATGTCTGCATTTGGTCTCATGTGGGATATTGTTGTCGGGTGGATGTGACCTTAAATGTTTAGGTTTTCGGAAATAATAAGCCTGCATGCGGTTGGAGGCGTTAAATGACTGTTCAAAGACGGTCGTCTAGGTCCAAGAGGTATGTGGTTCCTTCTACTCCAAGTTTCACGGTTCACTTTTGGCAATGTCCGGGGGTTATAAAACCCTGTTACCTAAAAGATTGTAGAATTGCCATTCCAGGAGATCCTCAGCCTTTCTGAATAATGCAAGACCCAACGTTTCAGGAGAGTTTTTTTGAAGGCGTTTTAGTTAGAATACTGATTCACGCATCGTTCTCTGGTTTCTTCTGTTCTGAGGACTCGGCCGTTTCTAGACATTCATCCTGTGACCAGTAAGCAGTTTCAGCTTTGGTAGGTGAATGGAGGCTGTCTAAGGATCGGGCTGTTTGGAGAGACTTGTCGGTTGAGGTTCAGGCTCACTTCGGCTTGTGCTTATCCAGGGAAATGATGTGACCACGCGAAGCTATGATTTTTACCGAGACTACGGAGGCAGTCTTGTGCACGATGAAGGTTGACTTGGACAGCCTCCATATTGATCAGAGAAAGAGAGAGAGAAAGAGCCCGTTCCTGCCAAGCCGGCCATTAGCTTGTCTAATCCTGTCCCTGTTTGGTTGAACGCCGACGCAAAGCATTGCTTTTCTGAAAAAAAAAAAATTCTGAATTGAACTGATGAAAAGCGTCAACGGTTAACTGTTCAGTTCCTTCCACCGACTAGATGTCCATGAAAAGGATCAACTTGAGACAATGAAAGTTTTCTACCTTCCTGAGAGCTTTTCGGTTCTTGATTGGTGGAGAAGTATACAATGTTCTAAGGATCATGATGCTTCCTCTTTTTGGGGAGGTCATATCCGACTTCCATTCCGGGTGCTGGCATTCGCTTAAATGAGATTTTCTTGCATGAGTTAGAACCTGCGCAGAGTAATGAAAGCCCTCCGGCTTATATGAGCAGCCTTGATGTCTGATTTGTGGACCATCTGCAGTGATCTTATGCATCTCCTTCTTCATGCTGTTTTCCATTACTTTCAGTTCAACCTCGACGTGAACATCAGGGAAAATGTTTGGTAGTGTTCTCTTTCTCCTGAAACTTCAGCAAACAGGGGTGTATTAAGCCGTGTTGGACTCTGACGACTTGTCATGAGATCGGCGACGTTACTTTATGAGCTCCCAAGCTGTGGACACCATTGTGATCGCCCTGGGTTACTAGTTAGTACGTCGGACTGCTGATAGAGCGGCGTGGGTTCAAGCCCCAGCCAGGTACACTGAACAATTTTCGCGGCATCACCTCTCGTCGGGGGAATTACAAGCCTCCGGAAGAGCTTCTCACTTCGCCGTTCGGAGTCAGCAATAAGTTGTAGGTCCCTTCCATTCGTGCGAAAAATGTAACACTAACAATATGAATGGTTTCGAGAGCTGGGCCTTGGCTCATCCCGAGCTATCGCGCTGTCAGCCCAATCTGTGGACAGTCCCTGTCTGAGCGTTTCATTCTCTTCAAACCCTGACATGTTGCTTTAGACCAAATGTTCAGGCATCAGCGACAGCTTCTTCCTAAGATCGGAGATTCGGTCTTATTTGTCATCTCGAATCTGGGGTCTGTGATGCGAGGATCCTCTAGTGTCTAGACTGAAGCATTATTGCTGGATGTGGCCAAGTCTTTTTGCGTTACGTCTACATCTTGATAGAAATCGTAGTTGTCCGTTCTCCTCCATAGATAACGTTTGTTTGAGGGTTCCGCAAGAGTCCTTACCAGTGCGGTGTTTTAAGGCAGACCAGCCTATGACCTATGGAACATTGGACTGCTCAGTTCCTTGAGAAATTTGACCGATCATAGTCAATGGAAGAGGAAGCTCTTAGATGCGCACCCTCCTAAGAGAGAAAATGGGTGTCAAGTTTGAAGCCTTTGGCCGTTTCGGTTTCAGGAGCTTCAAAACAGCTCCTTTAAGCCTCCCCAGTGAAAGCCGAGTCTGCTTTTCGATTGAGTCGAGATTGCTAATGATCTTCGAAGCCGTTTATCGAAGAGTGGCCGATGGACTTTTTCTGTCAGGATAGGTTAACGCGGCAGATAAGTCTCGTATTCATCCCTGATGATACCACAACTTTTGTCACGGGACAGTCTTTCTGTCCAGCACAGGGGATAGGTTTAGCTGGTATTTGACATATGACACTAGGGTTCATCATACCGGGGGTAGAATCAGCTGTAGGCTGTTGAATGATGACGTGGTTGTCAGAGTACTCTGATTCAGGACGGTCTATCTATCCATCATCAGGCTTAGTTGGGATTGCACATATGAGATTAGAATTCACCATGGTGTTCTCGTCTTGTACAGTGGTTGGGAGCAGCTCTAGGCTTGGAGTTGTAAGTGTTGGTCTCTGGCGGCTCTTTACATTGAACAAGATTCTTCCGTGTTTCTCCAGCATCAAAGTGACATCAGCTAAGCGATAGCACTGTATAATAGGCTCAGCCACTTTAGGTTGTTTTTTGATGATCACTAGGTAGCTGTTCAATTGCCGCTTCGACTTTTCCTGAAATCTCTTCGACTGTTTTCTTCTAGAATTTTCCTGAAATCTCATGACATCACATGGAGATGGAACTGACTTCTTCCCTCTAACCTTATTTCCAACTGACTCGACTGCCTAAAAATTCGTCAAAAGCTTCTAATATATGTTTTGTCCCACAATCTGCTTTCTAATACCCCCGCACCTCCTCTCAATTAAAAGCATTCAACACTGGAGAAGTCTATGGTTGTGTCTCTCCTTGGTGGCTAATTAAAATGTCGCGAATCGTGTCGCCTTGCCATGGGTTGGGTTCTGTTCCCCGTTGTTTATTTTGACTTTGGTCTGCGAGCGATTAACTCGTCAACATAGCTAGAGCATGGGGGACCTTGTTCCCCCCGGCAATCTTCCCTAATTGGATCGCTTAAGCTCACAGTCAGCACTTGACCGTGCTATGGTTGCACAATAATCACTGTTCCCAGTTCGCGAACCCCCAACCACGCTCTTATCCTGCAAATATCTTCTTTTTCTTGTTTTTGTCGTCCTCGATCCCCTCTGTGACGCGCTGCTCTACTTTGGTTGTGTTTCGGATTCTGGTTCTACTACCACCGCCGCTTACCTGATCCTGGCTGTGATTACGATTTAGTTTATTGGATTCCTGGTACCTATCGTCGCATTACATCTTGTGGCGCGCTTGCGTTGGCCGACCGACGTTGCCCTTAACTACTTTATTTACGGGACGCGGTCCTCACTCGGTTGGTGCTGATGATGATGATGATGATGGCCACGTTGGGTAGGTCTCCGGGTACAGTAGTCGTTGTAACTACAAACAAACTGGAATGGAATTTTTGTTTTCTCCTTTTGTTATGCTTTTCTCCTTTCTACAGGCTGAAGGAGAGAAGAGAAAAAAAAAATTACAAGTCACGTTCCTTGAAGTGGAATTGTGAGTTGGGTTTTTTGGTTTTTGGTTTTTCTTCGTCTCACTCCATCGTTGTTGTCGTCGTCGTCAGTAAGATAAACAACGAACAAGACGATGTATTCAATGTTCTGGAACTGAAATGCTGAGGCCGACACGTAAAGACAACGTGTCCTGCGAGAGGAAGAACGGAATACAAAAGGAAAAAAGATTAAAAGACCACTCTGGGGCTAACCATTTGCATAACTCGTTCAAACCCATCGGAATGCATGTGTTGATACTTGGTTTGCGCTCTTTTTGTTGAGGACGATGTTGCAATGGTGAGGTCTGCTATACAGGGTGTTGAACAAAATTTATAGGTCCATCCACTGCGCCTTTGGTGTCGTCATTCGAATGAAGGGCAAAGGGATAAGGTTGATTGCGGTCCCAAGGTCATTCCAAGAAGGGACCTCCGCATCACTTCAGCTTTATATAACATAGACCGTCTAACTACCAATAGACTTCGATCAGCTAGGTTAGGTTTTAAGGGTGACGTGGCCGCAAACTTTACCGTCCCACTTGGGTGTTCGTAGATGAATTATGGTCCCTTTTTGTGGTGTAAGTAGTTTAGGACCACCCTAAACCATCTGAAATCCAGAATGAATTTCGAAACGGTCTTTGGTGGCCTTGCGGACGGTTCGCCCAGGTCGTTTAAAAATTGTTTACCGAGGACCGTCATTCTTGTGTCTTCTTCTACATTTACATCTTCGCAGCCTTCTTCTGTTAAAAGTTTCGGAGACAAAATCGAACCCTGTGGTACCCCTGATTTCATTAGTTTGACTGAACCATTGTTCCTAAACCCAAATCGAAAGGAAAATACTTTTTCCCTTCTGTCGGATCGTCCTTTCTTGTTGTGGGTCTTTCTTTGTCTCGATTTTTTCGCCCACTCTCTGTCTCGGGTACCGTGTAACCATTGTTGCAACAGAATTCAATCAGAAAAGAAATATTTGCGTCGCCACAGGACCATTAGCTGATGCTATCTCAAAGCAATCCTTGAAGATAAGACAATTATCCTTCAAAACAAGACTGTTGACAGAACAAATGCTTTAGGTATACCTGCCGGTCTATCATCTTTTTTCAATCTCCTCTACCTGCTTAGTGTATTTTGTATCTCCAAACTGTTTGACAGGAAGTTGATTATTTGTGCGTTGAAATTGAAGTACGAGTAGTCTTTTGCTTATAAAATGGAAAACGTAACCATAAATAGTGTCAAGTCAGCGGAATTTTTAAACACATCGCCCCCGTGAATGTCAATGTAAATCAGCAAAAGATACACTCGCATGTTTATTTAGATTTCTCGATGAAATTCAAGCCGAACAGAGAGAGAGAGAGAGAGAGAGAGAGATCCCTCTCCAGTGGCACAGCATTAGCGTGGCTTATAGTCAAAAATTCATGTCATCTGTCATCTTAGCCACAGAAAACAATACAAACATTCCACTCGCAATGATTTATTCGAATTCCTTTTGCATTTTAAGAGGTGTATCTCTAATTAGTTTGAATTTGTTTATGTTTAAGCAAAAGAATTTGCTTATAGCGGAATGGAATTTGCACTCTTGGGCAGTTTTCGTTTAATTAAATGAATTTCTCTTGCGGAATGCTCCGCCTTGGGGTCGCGGTCTTTTCTTTATTATGTGGCGCCGATTTGAAATAATTTTTTTTTATTTGTCGCTTAAGTATAAATTTAAGGAAAAAATAAATATTATTTTTGGAAAAAAAAAAAAGAAATCGAATCGAAATGGTGGGGTTTGTCAGTGGTTCGTGGGATATGCGTGCGTTCTCTTTGTTTATATTTCGTCATGCAGGCCGTGGGAAATTTAATTGACACCCGAGACACGACAACACAATCGGAGTCATCGTCGGTTTCTGATGCAAAATCTATAAACAGGTGCACAGCGGAAGTTGGGAGGGCATTACTCATGGGTTAAGTGTCGGCATCGGTCTATTTTGGGGAGAATTAGCGTCACTTATTGGTGACGGTTTGGGTAAGTTGATGTCATCTTAATTGGCTGTCCATTCAAGACGTTTTTCAAGGCTATTTCGTCTTCTATCAATAGCGGAGCGGTGTTTTACATCTTTGAAGGCTGCATAGGTAGCTTTCCATTCAGGAGTTAGGATCATCTTACGGCTAGGTGAGCTCACTCTTCCCTCGAAATCTTCTAGAGGTCTCGGATGCTAATACTTTTCGCTTGTTCCTAAGTAGAAAATTCGACTGGGCCTTGATAACAACATTACTGGATCTCTCACTTTGGAAAGATATTTGATTGGAGGACTGTACAGACTAGTTGGCCACTTCATCACTTTGAACCAACGCCCTCTGCTAAGCCTAGGTGCTTCAAGTTTCTTCCAATAAGTTTTGGCTGTCAGGTCTGCCAAAGTCAAGTTCTGAAAGGATAATTTTACTCACGTTTAAAAAAGACTTACTCTTCGTCACAAATCCTCAACATGAAGAGTTTCTGGATGAGTGTCCAAGCCGCAAACCCGCATAAGTTCGTGTTTTTTCACACACTACTGGAATGGAAAGTCTGCTTAGAGTCCTTATTGGCTTCTCAGACTAATGCAGCATAGTGCTCTCATCCCAGACCATAGCTCCCTCCTTGCAATAGTGCAGCAACTATGGTAGATTATCAACTGATGGTCAATGCTGTGCTACGGTCAGGTAAGGTTGAATAGTTTCCCATAGGGGACTCACTTATGGTCAAGACCCGTAGAACCATTTAGAATTGTTGGGGTTTGACTAAGTTCGCTGAAATCTTTAAAGTGATTGGGTCCTAGAAGCCTTCTCCTGCTGTGAAATAGCACTGTACAGTGGCAGAGGAGGTGACTTGCGGTTTCTTCTTTTTTTCTCATCTTTACAGCTTCTGCAAAGATTTGTCCTATGGTCACTCTATACTCTCTTCCAGTTCTATCTAGGAGCATCAAAGAAAGACACTTTTCTAGGACCTGTTGCTAATGTTGCTTATGGACAGTCAGGTACTGGTAAGTTCTGGATGAACCTGGCCTTTAAATAATAAGCCTCTCCAGTAAGTCATTGTGCTTGTACGGGTCACATTCGACGGGATTTTCCCTGTCGTCTGGGTTAAATTCGAAGACTTTGTGGGCCGAAGCGTTGATACCCATTCGCTTTGTTTGTTGACGTCGCTGTACAGGTAGTTCAATTCGTCTCCGTGTGCAAAGCCCTTCAGAGCAAAGAAGACCGAATGTCTTACGAAGGATTTCGCTCAAAACAGCCAAGAGTGTCTTCATTCGTCTTTGATGGAGTCCATCTTCAGAGCTTTTAAGTAGAAGTAAGACTTTCATGCGTTCGGGATAGATCCTTACTGCTCAGCTCCCTTCTCAGCCCGTTGTTCCGCAGGGGAGCTGGTTAAAATGTTTACGCTGCAGTTAGTTTTTAGGCGAATGGGAGATGTCAGTGGCAAGGCCTTCTAGTATCTTTAAGAAATTACACATCCATTGGAGTCACTCTTCGTTTGATTTCTGTTGAGATGTCATATTGTCATATCAGGGGTTCCACCAGAGCCAAGGTAGACAAAGTCTCTTACTGCCTCGAGGTTACTCCAGTCCACTGTGACGTTCTATACGTTTCATCGATGTTGAGTGTCTCTTCTTGACAGCACAATCTTGCTTTTGCCCTTTTTCTACGCCAAACCTCTTTTGTCCGTTTCTGTCTCTATACTCGTGAACACACTCATGACAGCCCGCTGGGTTTTACCAAGAGAAAGATCGTGCATCTGGTGTTGGCTTGAAAGTTTTGCACAATTCGATCAAGAAGTCACATGACCTTGTCTAAATATTTTTTGATATCAAAAGTCTCGGTGAGATCGTTACCGGTCTTGATAGAGCAACGAGCCTTCTTCACCGTTAAAGCCAGACAAGAATCTCTATAGCCCGTCTTTATAAATGTTGTCATAGGCGGCCTTATTTTCCATGGTGCTATTATCCGAATGGACCTTAAAATTGAATAAGAGGTGGTGGATTTCTTGGGTTTTGTTTCTGGCCTGACATTGCAGTGATTTAGCGGCCGATCAGGTCGTTGACATTTAAGGCTTCTAGCCGATGCCTCTGCATTTGAGGGGTTCCCTCTTTTGTGCATCGGGTAAATGATGCTGAGATTTCATTAATCAAAGTTGGTGCATTCTCTCTACCAAGACATCTCCGGCTGCTTTAATTGTTGATTTTCTAGTCTGGATCTTTACTTCATGGCCCCATTAAAGCACATCTCGCGCAAAGCTTTTGAAAATGACTCTTATCCATCATTCACGGTAGATGCATCTCCCTCCAGTTTGCCTTATCTCTCTCCCACCAATAATACCTCAAAAATTCCATAAAAAAAGAAAAACTACTTCCGCCGTCGGACTCTACAAAAGACTGTGTGTTCCACTTTTATCTCAGTTTTTCTCAGCCCAATTTTCCACAACAAATTCAATAAATTTTCCGACTATTCACCTACGAAAGACGAAAGGAAAAAAAAAAAAAGAAAAAATTTGTCAAAAAAACGAGTCCGATAGACGAGACGTCGGACAAAAAAAGGAAGCAAATGGGAACGAGAATCTATTTTCACTTTCTATCGCCATGCCTCCGGCCGGTCACGATGTTAAACGAAACAAAATCATCAACATGAACACATGCATACTTGTCGTATTTAATGTCTCACCACCTAAACCTTCGGGCTTGGTACGCATGTTGATATACAAAATGTCCACAGTGACAACCTGTATTCGCACGCAATTTACTCGGCAAATAAATCAACCGTCCGTCGGGGACGCAAATTCAATCTGCTTATCTATCTATCGGATTCAGACGACGTGAAAAGCTTGTTTTTCATGCCCGAAAATTTGCTCCGGCGTTTACCCCCACGCCCCTCGAAAGCATCGATTTGAGAGGAAAATTGCTTCCTCAGGCAGCTGTGGAGAATGCCTGTCCTGCATGCTGTCTCCATTTGGTGACACTCTGTACGAACGATAAATGGCGCATAAATATTCGCATTTGCATTGATTTCGATGCCAAATTGATCGATGAAATTGTTTCCACTCGTGGGGCAGGCTGTTTTAGATGCGGTGACATGTTTTGTTTTGAAACATGGCATGGAAGGTTGTTTGGAATTGCAGATATGTTTCCGTTTAGTATATCATTACTGTAATCCATGAGAGTCTACCTTAGGCATCAAACCAACCAAGACGTGTGTAGGTAAGTTAGTAGTTAACTTGTTACAGTCCGGGGTGGACCTGGGCCTCAACCAAAAAGCGTCTCCAGCCAGCTCGATATTTAGCCAGCTGCCTCCAGTTTCTAGTTGGTTAAGGTTCCCTTCCACTTGGGTGCGCCACTTGAGTCGCGGTCTTCCTCTACTGCGTCGTCCCTCGGGTGTGGATTCGAAGATTTTCCGGGCCGGATCATTGGTTCATCCGCTTTACATGACCTGGCCACCTCAGTTGTTGGAGCTTCACTCTTCTGGCTAAATCGATGTCGCTGTACAGCCCGTACAGCTCGTCATTGTATCTCCTCCTCCATTAACCGTCTATGCAGACGGGACCGAAAATCACCCGAAGAATTTTCCTCTCGAAATAGCCAAGAGCAACCTCATCCGCTTTTGATAGAGTCCATGTCTATGCGCCATACAACAAGACTGGGACGATATACATACTTTGCATATACATACTTTGTATGTATATTGAGCGCTATCTTCGCCGTCTCTGTCCCAGTAATCGCGAACGCGCCAGTGACATCACGCTCCGTTCTTCCGATTATGTCAATATCGTCGGCGTATGCGAGCAATTGGACGGACTTTTGAAAGATTGTGCCTCTGGTGTTGGCGCGTGAGTTTTGCACAATCCGTTCAAGAACGATGTTGCTTGACAGCGTGTCGCCTTGTCTAAAACCCTTTTTGAAATCAAAGGTCTCGTTGAAGTCTTGACCGACCTTGATGGAGCAGCGTGCATTCTCCATCGTCATCCTGCACAGACGGACGAGTTTGGTAGGCATGCCAAAACTAGACATGGCTCTGTATAGCACGTCTCTATAGATGCTGTCATATGCAGCCTTAAAATCGGTGAAAAGTTGGTGGGTTTCGATTTGAAGTTCCTGGGTTTTCTCCAAGATCTTCGACTTTCGGAAGCCGAGAAGGCACTTCAATGATGAGGAGCTGACAGTGTCTACACTCCCCACATCACCACCGAAAATCTGGCACCTGATTCGAGCAAAGGCAGGACCATCACAAAGGAAATAAACCGATTACCGAAGTAATCCCAAGTACTTTCCACAGGCGTCGCAGACAGTTGCGTCATGTAAACCTTACATACTAAGATGCTTGGCAAAAGCGAAGCGTCCCGTTAGAACGCCAACAAGTTGTAAACAGTCTTTTCTGCTGAGTGACAGCAAGAATGCCGCTGATTTCTAACAGACGTTCGGGAGCATTCGTTTAGTCTGCCTGCATCCTAGAGAGCTATTCCACACACAATTGTGTTCGTAGGAAACCCAATCCTGGCCCTGACCGAGGACACGGGAAGACCCAACGCAGGTTCAGGTCCTGAGAAAACATCCTCTGAGCCTTGTCTAGCAATCTCATCGAAAATCCATGCCAGTGTGATCTGGGACCCGGATAAGAATCAAAGAGTTCAGCTTTGCGACCGAATTCAGAGAGTTCTTGCACTATATTCGAACTGGTTAAAAGGTTGAGCAAGGCCTTAAGCGTAGCCTGGCTATCGCTACCGATACAGATGCTTCGACCCTTCCACCTAGTCTGTGGCCATTATTATAGCAAAGGTCTCTGCTTGAAAACAGAAACTTGCTTGTCTGGTGTGATGGACCTCCACGAAGACATCAGCACCGGCCCCATGACTGGTTTTTGAGCCATTCATGAAGATTCGACTACAGCCCCGTCCAGCAGTGTCATTGCATCAGATGGCATATCTATGATCCTAGGATCGTAGGATAAGTGTCGCGCAAGGTCATCAAAACTCCAATGCAGATTATACCAAAAGCCACCCCGTTTAAGATGATAGATTGCTTTGATAATATAGCCCATGATATAAGTATCAAGAGGAGGTAGGTCAAGCAGGGCGTTTAGAGCAGAGCCAGGCGTACTCGGAAAAGCTCCCGTGCAGCTCCCAAACAAGCCGTTCTTTGAAGTTTAGTGCAGTAGTACTTACGTGAAAGCCCCCTCCACCAAACAACCGACGCATAAGCTAGATCTTATTATACTTACGATGCCGTCATAGACCAGTGTGAATTAGAGCCTTAGCCAATAAGCTTCTCCTGCCATCTGTCTCTAGTTGCGTACGCCGAGTTATTTGAGTTCACCCTCGAGTCTGCACAAGACATAGACTTATTTAGACCCGCATACGCTCATTTTTATACCACATTAATCTTAAATTACTTACGGTGCAGGATATTAAGGAGCCATTTACATGCACAGAAGTTGAGGAATCCATTTTTAGTCAAGTTTGAAACCCCTCTTGACAAGTTCCAATCTATGTAAATTGCTTACTGCTTGCTTTGTGAAATCCAGTTTTGTACTCGACACACGTGCGGATGAATCTTCCAAGACTCCTTCCTAAAGTCTCCGTCTGATAACTTGTTCCGGCGTTCATTGACCCATTTCACGAGATCACGCTCTTCACAAGCAACCAATTCAATTTCAATTAGTTTATCCCCCGCAAATTACGATCCACAAATTAATTTAAAAAGCATTTATCCCCGAATTTATCTCTCGATTGCCGGCTTCAACAGCGGCTTCGTAAATTCCATTCCACTGACTGTCTCCACGGACAAGTATCTCAGTATTCATCAACGAAACTTTCCTCTCATCCCAAGTCGATTTCAAAATTTTCTGAATGAACTCTCCAAGTCAGTTCCACAACCACCTACACCTACGCGTCTATTTCGAAACTTTTTTCCACAACTGAATCACGTTGCGTGGGCCAAAATAGATATCGACTGCCGGCGATGACAGCCGGGCAACGCAATTTCGCAGCGGGAATGGTGTGGTGGTGTAACAAGTTCTGTCTGTCTTTTCCCCCCGAGCTGTCAGTCTTTTGTTTTCCGTTTGGGTGCCATCTGGATGGGAATGGGAATGTTGGAGCTCTATGGAGACACGAAGCAATTAATTTCCAATTAACCAAGTCGACTTCCTCTTGTTCTGTTGCACCAACACCATCGGATTGGATATATTTTCCTTGCGGTGATCGTGATCGAATTCTTGGTTCAGTGGGTGGGTGTTGTAAGGGCTTGTAGTACCTTTTACGGGACATGCACCGAAATGCAGGGAGTATCTGTTCGGTTTGACAGATGTGAGGCGTTGGAATGAATCGAATTCCATGTCGCACAGATACTTGTGGGAGTGTGGGTGGGGAACTTGTATCAGAAGTTGATTGTCTTTTGTATCTCTGATGCTGAGTGTGCCGGTGAGAATAAGAATGATAAATCGATTGACACTGCAGTGATGGGGGATTTGAGTTTCTAGGAAAAAAATCCAAGACAGATGAACTTTTAAGCATCAATGGGAATTTTTCTGGTCGATGGGTTGTGGGGTATTCCACGAAGCTTGGTTCTAATGAATTATTGGTCAATTGGAGGGGTTTTTGGCGCTGAAACATGAAGCATTTAAGTAGTTTTTCGTCGTTTTAGATGCACCGATGACCGTGTGTTCCTAAAAGACGCCTTCGGAGAGAGACCGAGAAATTCATAGAATTGAGAAGCTTCTTCATGACAAATGATACTCTTGGAGGAGTACGGGAGACGGTGCTGCGTCCGACCCTACACAAATCGCACAGCGGTTCAGCGTACCAACAACTGAGTCACAATGAGCACTCAGCTTAATGCTTAAGAGCCTGAGTAGATCAGAGGGTCTTGAACTGTCTAAGCCATGTTCAGCGCTTTTATTTCAAGTTGACAAAGTTTATCTCAGTCCAAACCGATTGGCCTAAAGCTATTTCCGGATATAGTGTCGTGCAGACCTTAGTTTTCCACTGGTTGACTTGTTTGTTGGGGTTCAGTTAACTCCTTGGCCAGATCTTGGCGTTAGAAGCCATTTCGTGGATTTATCTTTGCTAAATTCTAATGAAATTGATTTGGCTTATCTGGGGCTTGAAAATTATTAATAAACCCGTCCTTGGATTCACTCTTTTATACGAAGCTGTAGGTGGCTTCCTGATCGAAGAGGGGCTTGAGCAGACCATATTTGAAGATTTTAATAGACAAAATTGTACAAAGGGGCATCTTTGGGTGGTTTATCTACTTGAAAGGCATCCCTTTCTAAGCTTGCTTCAGTTTACTGCATTTTTAGCTATTATTGCCGTGAGCATAAGGTTCCTTGTTTTACTCGAGGTCTGTATGGATGGCCTTGAGTTTCACACACCAACTTGGTTGCAGTCACTTTTCTTACTTCTTTCCGCTGTGGATTCAAATTCATTTTACATGTCGAAGCGATCTTGGGCCTTGTATTTTGACTCTTTCGCTAATAAGCTCGATGTTACCGGAGAACTTTACGTGTTCACCCAATACAACAGACATGACTTTGGCGCAGCTTGCTGCTTCTTCTCAAGGATCCGGCAAACAGTGTTGTGGTTCCGACCACATTTCAACTTCCGCTTCATTGAATGTCTACTTGGTTGGGAGGCCATCAACTCCAGTAGCTTTGCTGGATTTTAGCTTGAACATTGATATCCTTTCGTCGATTTGGTCGGGTGCACGGAAACGTTGTCTCCCATCGTGTATGTGGAATGGTTCATTCTGTGGGAATATTCGTCCTCCTCGTTCTTATTTATTCAGTTTGCTGAAGTGTTCTTTCTATATCCCCAACATCGGCTACATGTGTTTGGCCCACGCAGCCAATGGCAACGGTGAAAATTAACTTGATTTTTACTGTGTCGCCTTCAGAGTCTTTGACACAGAATATGGTCTCGAACAACTCTGGGCCGATTAATTGTTGGAGATCACCGTAGGAGTAAGCGCCTGGGAGATTGTTTGGAACAACCTCGGCCAGTGGGTAGATTTTCGTAGATTTCTTTGTGCCCGGTGAAGTGATAGTACCGTCCAGATAGCGACAGGGCCCTTGAACAAGCCGAAGTCCTTCCAGGACTGTATGAAAGTACCCAAGTAGCGATGAAAAATCTCCGATATTCGTATCGAATGCCGGTCTGTTAAGCTCCGGCAGCTCTTCTAACCCTCGCTGCAAATTACCTTGAACTCTCGTCTTTTCGTATTCTCTTGGTGAATGCACTACACATGGGATTTCCCTCAGAGTTGTGACGAAGCGTATTGGCTTCCGTGGACAATTGTCGAAGGTTTACGCTTGCGAACTCGCACATCGGTTGAAAGGTTCGTATTCCTCTTGTAGGACTACCTCCTCGAAGTGCTCACTGTGCTTTTAGAAATTGCGCCCACATTTGCTTCTCTTCCGTGGTTCTGACTTACCCAGATTAGATTTGGCCTCGGGGAATGTCAGTTCGACGATGGCAAGGGAGATCTCTTTTAGGGTTTTACTTGCTTGAATGACTTGATTGATGGGGAAGGACATGAGTTTTCCTGGTCTTAAACGGGCAGTCCTTGCAGAATTTCATCTCGTGCAGCCTCGGAATCAGGCGTCCATAGAGGAGACAGAAAGTTAACAGGAAGGGAATCGTGCGTTCCTCGGACGCAGCTGGCTAAAGATCGAGCTGGCTGGATAGGCTGGTTGGTTGACACCCAGGTCCACCCCGGACTGTAGCGCCACCTTAATACAAAAAATCGTGCGTTCCCCGTTTATAGGAATTAGAGGCGATGGGAGGCCCAGATAATTGAATTATGAGGTCAAGGTGAACCAGAAAGCACGGATTAATGTTGCCACGAAAGTCAATGATCGAATTCTTGTCACAGATCAGACCAGGTGGTGACAGTTTTTGCACTCAGCATACCAGACATCTGCATCGTCAATGCATTGCTCCAAACTGTCTAAAATGACGTATACCCCCGTTGAGTAGGTAGTCTCGTCTGATCATAGTTAACCCAGTTTGTGGCTCTTTTTCTTCGTCTGTGCTCATGTAACTTCTAAGCTGCTTCCATAGCACACCATATTCGTTATCGTCGGCGTCGTCTTCAACTTCATTCTTATCATCTTCATCGTAAACATTGTGAACAAGTTGGCATATGTATTGATTCAATGGAGGACATTTGGAAAATGAAGGGTTTTTGGGAAGACTTTGGAAATCGTTCGCCAAAATCGTCGTTCAACTGAAGAACGCCCAACTGTCTCCTGTCCAACCTCAGATAAAAATTCAAGAAAATCGCGGTAGATGTCGGATTCGCCTTATCGCGAACATCCTTGCCATCTGCTTGCATTAATTTTGTTCTGACCGGCAAAGTTGTTAGATCTCTGAACTGATGTCGATTTGTCTCCTCAGGATGTGGAGTACGCTGGAGGGCACTTTCCCTTGCTAAGTCAATGACAAAACTGTCTGCTTGAAACATTGGCACAAAAGATACCAAATAAGCTGACAATTCTATAAGTAAGCGCCATACATGGCATCCACTGATTCTCAAGCCTTTTTGGACTCGTCTTTGCACACAGAAATCTCGGATGCATTCTTCTAGGCTTTCGCAAGACTGATTGGTCCATTAATCGCTTGTTAAGCTCGACAGATAGGCCAGCCTTGCAGTTATCACAGATCCTAGCAAATGTCAGCAGAATTCACAACGAAATCGCCCGACCATTCATCTGATCGCAGATAGACTTCCAGTCACATGCTAGGTCTGAACTCCATCTCTCTGTTATTTCCATTGTTTGTCACATGGGAATCTATCAGGCAGAGGGCTACATACGCACATACCTCATGTAACAAGTTCCTCTAAAAGCTTCTAATTAGCAGCACAATTAGCCGCGCGTCTTTTGTCCCCAAAAGACGCTTCGAAATACGACACCTGAGCCAATTCAATTGAAATGCCAGTCAAAGTCAAGTTCCCACACACAGTCAGTGCCTCCGTTCGCCGTCCATTTTGTCACAATTCACACCCTCATTTCGGGGCAATTAAAGTCGGCAAATAATTACATAATTTCCCCCCAAAAGTCGTGTTGACACTTCATAAAGCCGGCCATTGTCTCCCGGCCGCCGCGTCGGGCCAAGCCTTTAACGAGAATCAACCACTTAACTCGTGTCTCCATCTCTATCGGAATTTTCCAATCTGTTTGGCGATGGAAACAATTTTCCCATTTTCGAGTTCCGCTCATTAGCGTACGATGCTAGGGTCTGTTCCGTCGGAATGCCTTGGACAAATATGACTTCTCATCGTGGAAAGGCTGCAGTCTTTCCTCTTTAATTTGAAATCACGTCGTAAGTGGATTTGAGGAGCGTGTTACAATTTACATTGGGGTGCCCTGTGTCTCTGTGTGTGTGTGTGTTTCAGGAAAGTATCTTTGGTTTGGTTTACGGATTTCAATGTACATAGACCATTGTAATGCTAATTGAATTGAAGGTGAAGGCGGTACCACACCATTCGAGGAAAAGCAAACGGAGAAAAAACGTGACGCAGGAATCAGCAGCAGCAGAACCACCGTCTCGGCAGAGGCAGGCAACAGCAGCAGAAATGGTAATGCAATGGCGGTACTGGTGAGGAAGAATCTCGAAAGATTGATTGCTGGTGGTAGAGTTGATGTTGTTTTTTGTTAAATTTGGGTGGTCCCTGCAAGAGGAAACGTGTAGGCAGATTGGAATGTTTGTTTTCATCATCAGCTAGCTAGGCCGGTATGATGAGGAAGTACTGCGTTCTTGGCTTGTGTTAAGGATTCTCGATCAATAGAAAGGCTCTGCGTAGGACATCACAGCGCTTTCTTCGATTTTGTTGCTGCTTAGGGCTTTAACAACGCCGGTACGCCTGTTTTCTGGACTTCAACATCGATCTTCAGCTCTTTCCAATTCCTGAAAATGCTCACACCACTGAGAGCCCGTGGTGCCCAGTTCTTGATGCCTCCTCGACTGTATTGCCCTACGTTAGTCAATCTTCTACTAGATTGGGTGGATGGATCCCACACTTAACAACGAAATTTTCGACAAGTCCTTTTCAAACGTAGAAAGGAGTAGAAATTCTTTTCGAAAACTCTGTAGCCCATGCTACGAGTTATACCCAACTCCGATCTGCTTAGAGCAGATTTACGTGGTAAAACAAATTTCCCAAGTACTTCTCTGCCCTATTTGACATTCCGTCACTTCGTTTTTTTAGCTGCCAGGGTTTGCAGATTCATTCTCAAGGCTCTGACTTCATTTGCAGTCTTTCAAGCTTTGCTTGTCGTCAGCAATAAGGCAAAACTCTAGAACGTTTCTGGCTCTGCTGCTATCAAACTACAAAATTTTGAGCCTGTTGGGTCTTTACAGTGCGAATAGCCCTCTCGGGAGCATCTACGCTCAGACAAGCATTGAGTCAGGTACCAGGTTTTAATCTCTGTGTCCATCTTTACGATGTTGAGAAAGAACTCAGTGTCCAGTTTCTGCAACCATAAACAGCACATGAACGCAGCCGTTGCTTTTTCGCTTCCTCTGGATACATTCAGTTAGATGCCACCACCATAGGTCGAGACTATGCTTCCCAAGTAGGCCTCCTTGATCGAGTGGTGAAATTTAGCTGACCTTTGTATCCCTCAAGCCGCCAAAACAAACAGTGGCGACAGTATCCGAGCTTGTCCGTCTCCACTTCGTACTTCAAGACCTTCAGGTGTCTTCTGGATATGACAAACTGGGCTCTAGCATCCTCGAAGGTACATACATAGACTTCATCATATGACCATAGGAGAGCTTTTCTCGGAAATACTTCCAATGCGCCAGGCATGTCAGAAGAAATCCCGGTTGACCTTTCGAGGTCCTTTAACATCAACTTAAGCCCAGATCTCTCTCGTACAACTAAAGCGACCCTTTATAAGACCCTAATCGTCCCAGACCTACTCTACGGCGCAGAGGCATGGACTTTGTCAAAAGTGGATGAGGTTGCTCTTGGCTGTTTCGAGAGAAAAATGGTGAATTGAGGCGGAGATACAACGACGAACTGTATGGGCTGTACAGCGACATCGGCTTAGCCAGGAGAGTGAAGCTCCAACGACTGAGGTGGCTGGGTCACGTAGAGCGTATGGACACTAATGTTCCGGCCTGGAAAATCTACGAATCTACACCCGAGGGACGGCGCAGTAGACGAAGACCGCAACTCAGGTGGCGCACGCAAGTGGAAGGAGACCTCAACCAACTTGGCGTACGAAACTGGAGGCAGCTGGCTAGAGACGCTTGTTGGTTGTTGGTTGAAGCCCAATTTTTTCTGGAATGAAGTGTTAATGAGGTTAATGCAGGAGGAACCTGTGCAAAGACCTAATCTTCGTCGTGGTGGTTCTCTATTCGACCCGGAATTGGTATGGCATCGGAGCGTTAGTGCAATGCCCCTCACTTAGACCACAGTCAAGTACGTTGCGATTCCCTCTTTTTTCGAGGGAAGTTGCATTGGGCCAAAAATAGGGCAAAATGGGTACAAGATTTGGAGAGTCTTCTCGTTTCCTTGGTGAAAGCCAGCTTGCCAGCTGTTGTATCCACATATACCCCGCGATTTTATGTCGCATTTTTGCTGTCATACGCTGTGCAACGGCTTAGAAAGTGGTGCGGGTCCTGTTAGTTCACATATGTATTTATGGACACGTATCCTTAATTCCAGCAGTAAACAGTCCTGTCCCACGATTGACGACGATGGAACTTCATGGCATGGTCTCATTTCTTGTTCTCTACACTGTTGCCGCTGTCATTCTCCTGTCGAATCATCGCCCCAACGTCGTTGTTTTGCACAAAATCTCGTTCGGAATCCTTTGTACCAGATCCCGACTCCTGCAGTGGACCAATTCCGATTGTTGTCGTCGTCAAATTATCGAAACGAAAATTTATTCAACCGTTTTGGTGGCCTCGGCATGGCAGAACAACGGTCCAATCGATCGCTGGAGGGGCAGTGAGTGCGCGCCATTTAAATGTTGTCAACTCGCAACATGGCCGCCATCGATCAGGAAAAGAAAAAAAAACCCCGCCAATGGAATCCGAATTTGAATCTCGTCGGTGTTCAGGCTAATTTGCGATTTTGTTTCGAAATTTCACTGCGTGAATTCCAATCGACTCACGACATCCATCACGGCTGCAGTGTCTAATTAATATTCCGTCGAAAACACTTTCCTAAGGGTTTCCTCTCGCGAGCGGGGACGCGGCTGTGGCTTCTGGCGGAAGGAATTTGTGTGCGCGCGTCCGCCTTGATCTTCTACGCGAACACACGAATTTAAAGACGAGAAACACAGAAAGGCCGCGGCACGGACGAGTTACAAATTTTAATGATGACCGACGAGCAGTCCGACAAAAAAATGATCCGCTTGGACCTCTTTTGTTTGTCTTTGTCTCCTTTTTCATGATTTATTCGCGCATTGGAAGTTTCGGTGGACCGATGATCTTTCCTTGAAATTCCATGGAATTTTGGTGTCGAATTTTGTTTGTCAAAGATTTTTCCTGTGATGAATATTGTCACGGCGCGTGTGGAAGAGCAGCCACCACCACACGGGGTGATGCATGATGAAGTGTTTCCTTTGCACTGATGGCAAAGGAGAAGGAAAAGGATAATGAGGAGGAGGAGGATTTAGATTGGATTTATTTTTTTAAAGAAATTCAGTGGATCGTGATAAGTACGTGATTTAGTTTTGATGAGCGATATTTTGTTTCGATACCAAAGGACGTTCTTTCAGAAGGGAAATTTCAGGTGGGGTTTAGCACGTCGAAGGGATTTCTTGTCGAACACAAACTGCCATATAAGTCTCCTCATTGAACTCGCAGACTCTTAGCAAGGAAGACATGTCAATTCGAAATTGAATTTCATTCGCTTATCAGCGGATCAGCGGACTACTTGGTTGGGATGCTGTCATTAGCTCTAGCGAGCTCGATAAAAAGCAAATGAAACAGACACCCGTACTCGACGTATGTATTTCTATAATGATCCGTGAAGTGTTGATATCTACAACCTGGAAGGTGTCAAGACAACTCCTTGTTTGGGGTAACAATACTTCGTATGGCCCTCGAAGACGATCTTTCTCACCCTTGTCAAGTTTTCAGGCTCAGAAGTTCACTAAGCCGAACTTCTTTCTGAAGTTTCTCGAGCTTTCAATGTTCAGGGTTCTCCAGACCATTAGTGAAAGAGATTTTCCAGGGGAATGCAAGCTTGCCTTAGTTAATCTTACTTCAGAGCTTGGCATCCACATCTTTTCTTCTGTAAAGGAGTTAGCTGCCCAATCACAGCATAGAAACAAGCTTAATGAGAACGTTGGATCTTTTTGGAGTGGTTGTGGTCCGGGCTAATTACCTGGTTGTTAGAGTGCTTGTAGGTGGCTAAAACAAATGACGGCACCTCTTCCGTTCTCTTTTCACCTAAATCCCTTATGACTCAATCCTAGATCCGATTTCGAGAACTGAAACATGCGAGTGTTACACTGATTATCACAGACGATCTACCTTTGGCCTAAGTATACCTGTTTAGAGGACCACTCCAAACTAAATACCTACAGCGTATTGCATGCTGTCACTTACGTTCTTCCTATAACTCAAGGGGTGAAATTGGCCTTCAGAGATGGGTTTAGGTCCTATAGGCCTTCATTCGTAAACGTTTGCTTCTTGTTCCAACCAAACATAAATTCCTGCCGCGTAGACTGTACCCAGTTCTTCGTCCATGTATTTACCTCGAATGCTGCCCGTATAAGTCGCGCTTATAACTATCAATTCAGAAGCTGTAACACGGAACCTACTACCACTGTCGCCAGAGAACTCTGCTGGCGCGCATCCCCAGTTGCAGGTCCTAAGCACACATGGGACGTTCTGGCCAAACGACACAACAATTGGCAATTGACGCAGGAATTGTCACGCGCGCACTGGGGCACATATAATTTAATTTGCCCTCGAGGTGGAATCTTGTGTGCACTGACGACGCCACCGGTACCCCCGCGTCGACGTCATTTTGTCGTCGTCGTCGTTGTTGTCATCGTCGTTCTTGTCGTTGTCGTCCTGTGCGAAATCAAGTCGCCGGTTGTACTCATACACAGAAGCTTTATGCGCCGAGATGACAGGCCAAGCTTCTGAGCCACGTATGTTAGCAGGAAGGAGGTTGCCAGTCTGCTTACCTCTGGCGCGCGAAGTTTTTGTTCCTCTCTGATGCCGAGAAGATAATCATCATGGCGGCATGCGTTTCTTATTCAATTTAAAGTCAGACAGCAGGCAGGCAGGCCGAGCCAACTCTGAACCCCAGCCAATATGGCAAGAAGTCGTTAAGAACCGCGAATGAGGAGCACAGAGTGAGTGCCCGTGTGTGTGTCTGGGTGGTTGATGGCGCATGTACAGACAGATAGACAGACGGACGGACAAACAGACAGACAGATAGACGGACAAAGTGGCAGCGTGGCATAGCGAAACGATTGCAGGCGACAGATATGATGGCGTGTGCGTGCTAGGAAATCTTCATCGCATTCCATGTCTGTGCTGGGAGTCGTTACGTTTTGTTTGCTTCATTTTTCATGGCACCACGGGAGCAGGGGAATTTGCATTTTAGCGGGACTTGGGCACTAATGGCACACATTTTACAAGCCTATTACAGGGGACGTTAATGACTTGTTTGAGTTGGGTTTGTTGTTTCCTACAGACATGCCTCTGTGCCAAGCCGGCGAAGCAACTTGGCAGTGGGGATCAGTGCACAGATTCGCGTTAGACTTTGAAATTTTCAAGTTGTGCCTTCAGAGATAGACAGACGTCGCCAAAGTCTAAATTGGCATTTTTCTCACAGATCCCTAGACTGTCTCGTTCTCTCCCCTAAACTCCGCATTGTCCATAAACTAAGCAGAGCTGGATCAAGTGGTGTCGGGTGGTCGCCTTGGTCGCCTTGGTCGCCGACTGTAATGCCTAAGATTATAGGCTCCGTGCTGCGGGGAGCCTGGGGTATTGAAGGTTTCCCTGATCTTCAGCTCCGTAGAGACGTTTTTGATTCACTTGTTTCCACTATCAGATATCCATTTCCTTCTAGATCGAATCAAAGTTTGGTCAGCCCCTTTCAAAGTCGTGTTTTAGAAGGACTTGTTGTTGAAAGCTTGCAGAATTGATGCGATTCCATGCCCCTTTCCTGCAGTAGTTTTGGTGAATAGCTCGATAGATACCAGAGGCTGAAAGGCCTAGTTGTCTAACGCGTTTCAAAATAGCGAAGGGTCCGTAGGAGTTTTGCCTATATACATAGGCCTCTTGGAATTTAAAGGCTTCTTCCACAAAGAGCTGAACATTTCGAGTGGCAAGAGTTGAAGTAACGCTTCCACATATTCTTTGGGAGTGGATTTCAAGGCGTTTGTCAACCCCGTCAGCCAGCTCCGAGGTAGATGGAAACGGAAGTTATAAAGAGTCTTTGGATCAAAGATGGCACTTCCTTTCCCATCAGTCAGGTCAATTGTTGGTTTTCCCATTGAGAAGGGAGATAGACGTAGCCTCTCCGTCAGCCGTATTGTCTTTTTAAATGGAAGGCGTCAGTGAGGTACCGTCTGTATAGCAGCAAAGTGTCTCTTTAGCTCGAAGAAGTCGATGAGTACGTCTGATTCAAAAGTGTCCCTCGATCGAAGAAGCCAGGGAAGTGTTGAGCGTAGCTTAACCATCATTTCTCTATCGATGTAGATGGGGGCGGACGGGTCAAGATTTTTTCACATCGAAGGAGTTAGTGAGGTGCCATCTGTACAGCGGGCAAGGGGTCCCTTTAGGTCGAAGGAGTGTCTGTTTCGAAAGTGTCTCTGAAAGATGAAACCAGGGAAGTGTTGAGTGTTGAGCTTTGCCATCGTTTCTCTATCGAAGGAGTCAGTGAGGTGATCTATCGCCCAGTCCAAGCCTTGGTTTTTCTATCGATGTAGATAAATTTAGGTGAGGCGGAGTGGTTGTCTATGCTAAGTCAGGACCCGGAAGACAGAAAAAAATTCCACAAGTAAGATAGATCGGGAGAACCTTTGGATGACTTGCAATTGGAAAGAACCAAATTAAAGGCTTGGTAGGGGGATCGAATAAACCAAAACTTGAGCATGACTTTGGATCAGATCCGCAGGTTACCTGCTTTGAGACAGTAGAGGTGATTGGCTCACTTATAACCTCGAGATGCTGTAGTTAAGGCAAAACCAACTTAGTTGTGTGCAGTAAGGAACAAAAGGTGACACTCTAAATGGGGTTAGATTTGTCAAAACGTCTGTCTAGGAACAATAAGTCTGTCTAGTTCTCGATTTAGTTAGCCTGTTAGCTTAACAAATGCGGCTCAACTGGCATGAATTCACTGTGTTGTAGCAGCACAATTAAGCCAATGTAGGCGAGCAGAGGATAAAAATTGTGGAAGAGAAACCGAACCGAACTGACTTAGACGCAGGTACAGTTTAACGTCTGCCTAGACAGTCTTCAAAGGAACTCTTCGGGCTTGGAGTAGCCCAATCACCTTTCTCCTTTATTGCCGTTTCTTAGGTTACGCGCACAGTGATGCGATAAAGCGATGCGAAGCGAGAAGCGAAAAGCATGCGATAATACTTTCCACATGAATTCTTATCGCTTCACAGTGCGCACGTTCATAAGAATGGAAGTGAACAGTTTTAGCGCACGCTTCTCGCATCGCTTTATCGCTTCACTGTGTGCGCAGCCTAACGAGTCTCTGGCTAAAACATGTCTGTCTTCCGTTTTCATCGATTAAGAGCAAAATTGTATCTAAATCACTTGACGCAACGACTGGGTCCTTAAAAGAGGCAAAGCCGTCCTCGTCGCTTGGAACCTGAAAGTTGAGACTCGAATTCTGCTTTGGTCGATGAGCTATTGTGCATTCATTGGATTTGTCAAAGTTAATGACTTCCACGTAGTAAAAATTGCTATGCATCTTCTTTTTCATACGCCTTCCCTCGAGTTAGAAGCTTTGATTCAAGTTGGGTAGCCAAAATGAAGAAGCAATGGTTGCCTATGATTTGACTCCGAATCACTCGTGCAATTATGGAGAAGGCCGTTGTATTGTCCTATGCAATGGACAGATACGTCTGGTCGAAAGTGTAGAACCGGGGTTGAAGGCCTTATGTATAATATTGCGATTGTAGATGCGGATTGGCCGTGTATTGGGCTACATGAGCAAGAACTTGAACCCGCAATGACGACGCTTACCTGTGCTCTGTATGGCGTCTAAAAGTCTTGTTTCCTCTTGATCTTCAAATGGTCGGTGGAAACCTAGAATGACGGCTCTATTTTATGCGTAAACCAATTATTGTCCACATTCGTTGAAGATTTTGTGTACTCAAGCCTGGCTTACAAAATGCATCAATCCATCTGAAGACCCCCAGAAGCCGCATCCTTATGTGTTTCCACCTAGTTCATGCTTCACTTTCACTTGTTACGTGTCCCTACTCCCGTCCAGATTTTTCTGGACGCCGATAACAATCATTGATTCAGCAACGACTAGCCAAGCTGAAGCGATAGGTAGGTAGGTATCCGCTCCCAAATCATTGCGCGACAAAAAGTGTCTCTTCCCCGGCCAAGGTGGATGTTAAAAATGTTTCCAAGTAAACAAACTGACACAGAGTTTGTTGTTTCCCTTTCTTTTTGTTTCCATGGAATTGGGTGCAATGCCAGGGTTTGTTCCTTTTTTTTTGTTTCGTGTGTCATTCGCATTCAAACACAGATATCCGCGCCGGCCAGAAGAGGTTATCGGTTTGGCCTTGAAATATTTTGCTCAAGAATGTGCTGCAATCGTTTTGTGTTAAAGTTCGTTTTTTGTTTTTTGGTTCCTTTTTGTCTGGACTGGGTCCTCTGTCGTTAGGAGGGTTTCCTTTTGTGTATCGTGAGTGTGTGTGAGAAATTTATGGGTTAGTGTTGCAGCTGTCTCTGGTGTGTTCTTTATGCGATTTTTTCGGGTGTGAAAGCCTGAGAACGCTGCTTTTGCAAGGAAAAATGTAATTTTTTTTTGTTAACAATTGTTGGGACACTCTGAGTTGTGTTGACAAGTGTTTGAAGAGTTTCTCTTGTTCAGGAGGACAGACGTAACGTAATAATGAGTTCTGGGGAAAATGTAGTTCACAAATGGGCTGGTGGAGGTAATGGTACACATGCCGGCACTGGTTGCAAGGTGTTGATGGTCCAAATTTTCCCATGAATCTTTCGCACTCATGGGTGGAATAATGTTGGCTAGTTGTCGCAGATGTCAGCTGGAAACAAATCGAGGTCGAAACATGAGCAAAAGCAGAAAAGATTAATGCCCAAGAGTTGAAGCTTATGGTAAATCACCTGTGTTTTGGAACACACTTGGCTTGTTGGTCTTTACGAAGTCTATGAGTTGTGTGAAGTCCTTAGTATAGTGGTGAAACCCAACGTGTTTTAGAGTGCTTCAGTTCCTGGAAGCTGCAAGGCCTAGTTGTTTAAAGCCAAATGGTTTCGCTGCAGATGCAGACAGCTACAAATACCATCTTGACGTACAAGAGTACTCTGTTTAACTTCCAATTGAGCTTTGGGTTAAGCATAATGTCACCTAACCCCATTCAGTCGGAGCAGACCATTCGAGTTTGGTTCAGTCTTGCTTGGCTTCACACCACTCACTTAGCTGTCTACAGCGACCCATTCCTACTTACTTACCTAAGGTGGCGTTACAGTCCGGGGTGGACCTTCACTCTTCTGGCTAAGCCGATGTCGCTTTACACACCGTGCAGTTGGACGTTGTATCTCCTCCTCCATTCACCGTCTATGCAGACGAAGAATTTTCCTCTCGAACCAGCCAAGAGCAACCTCATCCGCCTTCGACAGAGTCCATGCCTCTGCGCCGTAGAGCAGGACTGGAACGGTTAAGGTCTTATACAGAGTCAATTTACTCGTTCGAGAGAAGGCAGTTCAAGGTCTGCTCGACCAACTTGCCTTGTTCAAACGTATACTGGCCTTTTGGCTTCCCGTAGAGCGTTACAGACCGCCCCACTTAATTGAAGCTTTGGGTTGTAGACACCTTTCTGAGATCTTTACCTTATGGAAGCGAGCTCTAGCATTTAGATTTTTCCGCGCATTGGTTCAACATCTAATCATTTGGGTCACCTTGTGGCCTACTCCTCATCAATTCACCTCCTCTGACACAACTATCCTCGCCAGACCCTCAAACCAATGACAAGATGGACAAAAACTTCTCGGATTGCATGCTTGCAGGCCATTGAGTTGGAGCGCATTTCGAAAAGTTGTTGAAGATGTTCGCCAAGTGTGATACCAAGGCGTCTATTCCTCTGGGAAAACGGCATATTTTGTTCAGTCCAGGTGATTGTGTGAAAGAGTCACCAATCTAGCACTGCGGTCTCTCAGAGGGATTTGTTGTGCCAAAGCATCGATAATGACTCCGCTAGCTTCTCATCTCGTTCTTGGTGCATTCATTGCGATTCAGTATGTGGATCTCCATTAGTTCCTAAGCTATC
The DNA here is from genome assembly GCA_917880715.2 of Matsumyia berberina. Taxonomy (NCBI): domain Eukaryota; kingdom Metazoa; phylum Arthropoda; class Insecta; order Diptera; family Syrphidae; genus Matsumyia; species Matsumyia berberina. Next base: position 84,514,263 of record OU862871.1, on the reverse strand, counting down.
AGTTGATGCAGCCGCGGTAGATGGTTACTTTGTGACATGCTCCAGGTGTTGACTTGGCATTCTTGGTCAGCTGTCTAAGTTCCTATTATTTTGCAGGATTCCCTACGGTGTCCTGTGTAATGTCTCTACTTGTCATCCTAGTTGTAGATGAAGAACGACTTAGAGGTCCCTGCTTTGACGGAATAAGTATCACCTTCAAATTTAACTGCGTTGCTGACCTCTCGTACTGCTTTGGTTCATTCCCCCCACTTGCTAATGGTTCAACAAATCACAAGACACTACTGAACCGACAAACCCTCCCAGGTCCGGTTTGATTGTTAGTTATGATCTACATTTCGCGCGCATATACCCCTTAGCCACCAATTAACTTCTCTGCGCGTTTAAATATTTGAAAATCATTAAACCAATGGCTACGGCGTCATGGGGCCTGTAATTATTTTGGAAGAAGCACCCCACTCCCCTTTTAATTAGAATTGGAATGCAGTTAGCCGAGAACACTTAAGAAATTGATATGATTATGGCGTCAAAGCGGTGGCGCTAGCCAATTAAACCCAGCGACAGATTTAACCAGCTCCCCCCGTGACTGATGGACAAATAATTAAATAAATTACGTGGGCGAGCCGGCCGGGGCTGGGACCAATAAAAACGTTTATGCTAATCTTAGCCGAAGATGGCTTTGGAGGTTCCCACCACCGCGCGGCTGGGAGAAGCGTCTTAATTGATTCTAAATGGGACACAAACAAACGCGTTTGCGACTCCATTATACAAATCACGGCGATTAATAAACGTTCGGCCGCGACCCACGCACTGGCAAATCCGTATTTATCGCATTTCTCGCATGGAATTCGTCGGCGGCACCGCATGGAAAGTGTATGCAAATGTATCTGGAACCGCGAGCGAAACTCAATAAATAAAGATCAGACACTCTAATGAACTCTTTTGACCAGCGAGTCTCGGCTTAGCCGGGATCAGGCCAAAAGGGACATTTTTGTGATGGCAGAGAGAGGGAGGGAACACCCTCTGTTTGCGGCCCACTCGAGTCGAATGCCGATCTTGAGGCATTGCAGGCAACGAATGATTAACGACTCGAGTTGGGTACAGTCCACAACTAGAGCTGGAGGGAGTTTTATCGTTGCCACTTTTGTTGTGCTGCCTGCACACCAAGGTAGAGGACGCAGATAAGGACGCATGCGTGGCAAATTGATCTTTTGGTGCGCGCTGTTCTGTCGTCTACCTATTGCTGGTTGTTCGCATGCACGCAGAGATTAGCTGCGCTGGGGTGGAGTGGTGCTGGGCTGCTTACCTGTTAATTTTGGTCTAATTATAGGGGATTTTCGAAGTGGTTAAGATAATTAAGAACGAGACGAGGTTGGAGATTCGCACATACATATGAGGGGCCGATCGTGCAAAATACCTCCGGAGATTGTTAAGCTCTGGGGGAATGTACCATCGGCTCGGGTGGATGGAAGCGTGATGTTTGTGTTAGCAGATAGAAGATGGCCGAACTAATTATGTTCATGAGGAGAGCTTGAGGGGATGAGATCACACTTATAACTGAGGATTATGCGGAGCTAGACCGAAAGGCGATTAGTGTATTCGTCAGCGATGTATGCATCAGTGATGGTTTTTTTAGGCAGTGAGTCAGGGAAACGTAGAGTGACCAAGGTTTTGGGAATCAAGAGTGGGAAGAACGGATCCTAGCTTAAGTCGCTTTTCTGTATTGGAAGACTGTCGTGTCTGTTCCGCCATTTCTGTGAACGGTTGTCACGAATTCACGATCGTTTCTGATGGAAAGCTTTCGAAGTTTTCAAAGCGTTAAAGGGAAGCCTCGCTCCAGAAGCTGGCAGATATCCCCTTATATCGGATATCGGGTTTTATAAGAGACTAGACAATCCCAGGCTTGGCAGATTCTCGCAAAGATAGCAGTAGAGCCCGTGAAACGTGAAGAATATTACTGATTTATTCAAACTTGACGACGGGTTTCCTGAACCTTAGGCTTGACCGTCCTTCCACCTGCTACTAGGTGCAGCCGAGATCGTGAACTGTTGACGATCACACTGTTTCAGAAAAAAAAAAAAAATAGCTGGTGCGACAGCTCGGGATGAGCCAAGGCCTATCTTCTCGCAACCATTCATGTTGTGGGTGTTAGATATTTCGCACGAGTAAAAGGGACGTGCAATTTATTGCCGACTCCAAACGGCGAATTGAGAAGCTTTTTCAAGACAAATTGTACTCTCGGCGGGTTGTCATTCCTCGACGAGAGGTGGTGCCGCGAAAAGTGTTTCGGTGGACATGGCGGAGCTTGACCCACGCTGCTCACACAGCAGTCCAACGTACTAACTACTGAGCCACTGCTACACCCTGTTTCACTAAGAGATCCTTGCAGATTCCGAGGACGGTCAACTACTACTAAAGCCTGTTCTTAATCGTCGCTTATTCCGTCGATATAGTGGCTAAGACGAATTTCTTTCACTACAGGCTCGAGAATGCGCCCGCTGATGAGTGCTTCAGGTAGATGGCGAACTCAACTTGAGATTCTTTCAGCTTCTGGACCTCGATTACGAAACAAAGCTTGTGTTGGAAGAGACTCGTAAGCGCCTCATGCCTACAGAGGCTACCCGCCAAATACGGACAAGGCTTCTCCCCGAAGTTGCATGGCCGGTCCATTTGTGTTTTTCTATTCGCTAGGGCATTCATGAAGGTTTTCCGTCGAATGGTTACCCTTCGCTTACATCCACAGTTCTACAAAAGACTCTGCATACAAGTGGTCCAACTGGTCTCTCAACTGTTGAGGTGGCTTCAGCTGCACCCTGTCGAAATCCACAGACAATGAGCCTACATAGTGCAATCTAAAGGCCTGGGGCTGGGGTTTGGTTGATGTGACTCGTGAACCTCAACCGTCGTGGGTTGATGGAAGACTTCTCTCACGTTAATGACTACCCTTCGCTCATATTTATCGCCTACCACACGTAGTCGGCCCATTCGTCTTCTCTTCCTTTCAGTGGCAGTGAATAGAAGTGAATAATGTTGTTCCGCGGTAAAAGCAACGAATCGGTCTTCGAAACTTTTCTCCAATACTGCCATTCGACTTTCTACCTTCTTCTCCCTTCGTTCGGCCAGAGTAGTCCGTCAAGTTTCGAACTTCTTATCTCCGAAGGTGCGACATTGGCGGTTCCTTTGCTATACGAGCATTGTGAAAGAGGTGAACTGCTTCTTCAATTTTTCTGCATTTATAGTCATGAGCTAATCTATGCTCCTGTCGTAAAATTCTGGGCCTAGCACTGGAAGAGCCTTCATAAGCACACTTCTCAGATTATTGTGTAATCAGTCTCTAGAAATTGCAGGAAGGACCATTTAGTCCATTTATGTTTGTATCTCTCAGAGAATCATTACTATCTAGATCACCAAAGCCCTCAAAGACATTCAAGATCATGCAACTCTAAGTCATGAAGAGCTTACAGCCTTTGACAAGGCTGTGACGGTTTTTTGGCCCAAAACTTAAACGCAGAGAAAATTAGAGACTGAAGCCAATCTTCCAGTCCCTTCTCTGTTTCTTGTGGTATCGACGTCATGCATCTGTTCGCAATGCCTTCAAGTATTTAATCGCGAGGGGGATTCTAGCCTGAGATGTTTGGCTGATTTCATATTTGCTGGCTGCTTTCAGAAAGGTTCTGGTCTTTGGTGTTTAGCTCATTTATGATTGAAAGATCCTCCTCTGCACTGCTTTGTTGCTCCTGTCATCTTTATTTTTTCCCTATGGTTGTCACTCCCTAACTGCACCCCAGATTTTTTTCTCTGTTCATCGTCTTTTTGTTTGTATTGCCGAGGGTTATGTCCTCTCCCAGATTCTTCAAACCACGGCGAGCAAAGCAGAGCGACTTCGACATACACCTTGAGTAATGAAAGGTGGAGTTTGTTGACGAACCCAAACCTGTGGAGATACATCACAGGCCGTCTTCATACTGAAACCCATGAATCATGATGTGTTCTACGTCCTCGATTAGTCCTGATCACCTTGTGTAATGAGAGTTTTCTTTCGAATTAAAGCGTCCATGACCTACGAGAACTGCATCAGGTAGTTTAGCTTTCCCTGTCTCCTGCTTGATCCATGCGTCGTTGTAAAAAATGACGCCTGGTATCATGCTTCTTTGGCACAGTGGTCCCTTAACTTGGTTGTAACTGTGTGTCGATTGATGCTGGCGTCTTGTTGGCTAGATACTCCTCATGCGCTTCTTTTGTAAGAAGGTCGATTGGTGCCATACTAGGACGACGTCAAAGTACTTGGAAATCACGTTATAATCAATGACGATCACCATGACTTTCCTGCCTGGGTAGTAGGAATAGGAATAGTTCTTCTGGTTTTTCTCAGAGGCACAGATGTCAGCTAATCTCGAAGTATTCAGCGAGCTTCGTTGCTATTCTCCAGGAGTTGGACAGTCGTCATGATACACATGTCGTTTGCGGAGCTCCTAGTCAACCTTGATGGCGTTTCTTAGATCTTGTCGTAGCTTACCACCTAATTTCATATTCGGTGTCGTAAAGCAGTTCGTTCATTAGACTTCTTCTCCACCCTTTAGGATGAAACCCCGCTTAACAAATCATTTTGACCGGATGCAATTCGCATTAAGCCCTATTCGTGTCTATAGATATGGTGTGTGGTACCAATGACCATATGTACTCTGACCAGTGGCTTTAGACGTTTCTCAAGCATCTAATTCAATTACCCAGCTACCCTCAGGTTCGCATAGAACGCACAAGCTCAGTGTCAATGCTATCATCACCATCTTCAAACAGATAATCATCATCAAAGCCATCTCTCCCGCTCGGTTTCGCGTTAATTGCCTGAGCTGTCGGTCACTCATTCGCGGGCTTAATAACTTTCGGTCGTTTCAAGAGTTCCAACAAATGAGTACACATTCGAGATTAAAATGCGGTACTCAAGCCGACTTTTAATGGCCCGAAATGATAGTGTGTGTGTTGGAGCGCGAGTTGCCGGCCAGCAGAGATCAGCTCGAGATGCAGGTTGGCTTTTTGAAAATTATTGTACGCGAAGATGGCCAAAATGGTCGGCGTTTGAGTTTATAGCGCGCTTATGACTGTGGAAATTTTGCAAGATAATTTTTTTATGCAACAATTAACGTTAAAAGGTTTTTTTTTGTTTCGTTTAAAACTTTTAGATGGGTCGTGAAAGTGGTCTTGTGGGGTTATGTCTGCGATTATTGACGGTTAATGGAATAATAATGGCTGAATGCCGTCATATTTTTATTGGACCACCGAGCAATGGATGAAAAGAAAGAAGTGGAAAAGACCTCGGTGAGGCAAATGATGGCTTAGTGAACTTCAACTAACCTGGCAAATTGGCAGAGTTCCTTGATAAAGCCATGGACCGAGGACATAAATTTCTATGAACTGCTGTAAGGCACAGCCAATGGATGGTAGACAGGTCTGTCCATGTGTGTCTTCTCCAGCAAGGTAGTGAATCGAGTTAGTGTTGACAGCTCGGAAGGTTGGATCGCAATGTGGTTCACCGTTTGATGATCAGGAGATGAGCATGGTGTAACGACGTTCCGCTCTGCAGCTGAGTCAGATTTTTGAGCCGGTGGCGTGTAGGCAGCGACCATACTGCTAAAGATGTATTATACATGGGTCTCACACCATTCGGTTGGGTTATACAGATATAGGCCTGTGGTCTTGTCAAGGCAGTTTCAAGCCTCGATTTTAGGACTAAACTATTGCTAAAGGCGTTTATTTTGTGCTGAACTCTAATGAAAGTGCGGCGTGGTATCGAATCCATTTCTAATGCACTGCCCTAGAGTAGTGTTTGTCGATTGCACTCGTACTCGTACGGAGTGTCTTTGTCTCTTTGTCTCCTTTCAATATTCACCTCAACGACGCATCGTTAAAGTCAACAGTTCCTTGCTTCTAGTTCTTGGAAGATTTACGACAACCACCAACCGTTTACTACCAATTTTATGGCAACACTCTGTTGGGAAGAGCATTCTGATCGGAATATTATTTAGAACACCTAGATTGGTATCTCAGGAAGCCCTGTTCCATTCACTAGTGTCCATTGGTTCGCCTTGAATGGAAAAACCAAATATTCAGAGAAACACCCAATGAAACAACAACTTGAACGTGTGGTGCTTGATCTGCATAATAATCAGGGGTGTCCATGTCCACGTCCCCATTGGGAAGGCGCTTCGCTTTCCTTAGAATTACCGTGTAATTTTGTTGATTTATGAATGAATAAGATGTGATTTCGTGACGAATTCTGATGGTGTTTCCCTTTTGTTTTCTTTCCAGGTGGATTGAGGAAGTCGATAGAGCATAAGAAGAAGAAGAGAACGTCGTCCAGCTTTGTTTTGAGGTAAGTAACATTCGATTGTTGCCTTTCGTATCTTTAGATAGAATCTTGTACGGATAAGTGTTTTGATTTTTATTGAATTCTCGTGATCTGGTTGGGAGTCTTGACGAGGCTTTCTCTTGGGTTAAAAAAAACCGTGTTTCTGCTAGAATTTGTCAACGCTGTTGTGAGGTATGAGATATCTGTGCAATGTGAGGTGATGAAGGGCTGGAGTTCCTAGCTATTGAGTTGATAGTTTGTAAGATTTTGTCCAATGAAATGGTTCGGGACAAGATTAGCCGAAAGTGGTGCGCAAATGACGTTGAACAGATTTAGAGAGCGTTGAGGTGCTTGAAACAGATAGAACTTATTACTACGAACGACTTGCAAAGGTCGAAGACTTGTTGCAGGTCCTCTCATCTGCCAGTTTATTTCCTGCGATCTTTAATGTCACAGGGCATTCAAAGCCATTTGTCGGTGTCTTAGTTTGAATTTTTTAGGCTCCTGATCGATGCATATACAATTGAATTACAAATTTGTGACTGAATTTCGATTGTATAATAGCTTTTCCCTTCCGTTTCGGTGAGATGAGATGGATGTCTCCGTTTCAAGATCCACTTAGACCAAACTGTAGGTCCATTGTGATACCACATGGAGCACGGGATGACCAGCAGCAGGAACCTTGTATGATGAACACTATGTACAGACCCAGAGACGAAGCTCTTTACTTTGTAAATGTCGAGCCTGGGCACATAGCGGAGAAAATTCTACTTCTGAGTACTTTTACTCCCCAAAAGTTTGTTTTCGTAGTGTTTTTACGGTAGGACAGGTGTCTAGAAGATGGATTTCCGTTTTGTCCTCCTTTTCGTCTCTACATGTTCGTTGGAGGGGACACCTATTTGTCCTATGCCCTGTGATCCAAGTTTTACCAGAGCTGCCTCAACGAATGACGGTGTTGATACTATTCCACCTGCTAAATATTTGCCATTCTTCTGGCATCAATGTCAATGCGAAACTTTTTTGATTCTATGGGAATCGACGGTTCCGCTCTGACCTGTGGTATAACTCTACCAACTTGGATCATATTCTCAGTGATTGCAAGACGTTTATCACTGCCTGATAATGGCCCTCTATCGCGGTATTTTAACCCAAATCGCACCTTCTCCGACTGCCATGTTGGATGCAATGGAGAAGGCTCCTGCTACGTACCACCAATCTGTGCACCTATAGGTTAGGCTAGATTAGGTTGAAGTGGCTGTCAGCTCCATTGTAATACCACAAGGATTTCGGAAAGACCTCCTGCCTAGTCATTGGACCAATTGGAGCTTCTTATGAAGCGTAGGAGGCTACTAACATCGATGTTAATCAGCTCGCCTAAGTTTGTAAAGAAGAAAGCTCCCAAGTGGAGTCTTCTTTTGCGGGAGAGAACTGGACAGGTGCAAAAAAGTCTCCTCCTCGTCCATACAGCTTCTGCAGAAGTCGTTTGCGTAGACGCCAAGCCTTGTTGAATGCCTGTTGCTTGCCTATTAGACAGTGTCCAGTAATGACACCTATTATGGGAGTTATTCGTAATGCCCTTTGGATGCTTCTACTTGTTGTAGTTTCTTTCGAATTCTATGCAGTCTCAGCCACCAGAATGATTTCTGAGCAACGAATATTGTCTCTGACACTTTCCTCTTCAGTTGATGGACCTACTGTCGGGTACTGTAGAGAAGCAGAATCCTTTCAAAGTTGTCACTGACAAATTTGAGTGAATGGTGGAAACGTGGACCACTCTCAAGTGGAGACCCATTGCTCAAAACGATGCCTAATGCCTAAGTCAAGAAGCGACTGAGTCAAGGATTGCTTGTCAAAGGACGAGACGAATTTCCAAACAGATTAGGAAAAGCAGTTTCTGTGTATAAACCATGCAACTAGCTTTGGAATTCTGAAAGAATAGAAGAGCTCCACATCTCGATAGAGAGACTTAGTGTCACGACAACAACGACCCCCTCTTTCGTTGTCAACTTATGCTCTATCTAGGCTGTCTGACAACTGTCTACAAAGAATCTGTCAGAGCTCCAAACAAACGTGACAACAAGTGTGCGAGCTGTTCCAAACAGCAGACAACTCACACCTCCTCACCGGTTAATTCCAATTACACGCTCCATCCGTCAGCCCACTGGTGTTTGTCCACAATGCAGGCAGCATACTGAACTAAATTTGAAAATTCTACACACTTGTGCCCACCGGAGTCTATTTTTTTTTTTTTTTCAAAAATAAACCCTCACCCTCCCCTGTGAGAGACACCTAGACTGGGCTGGCAAGTGGGTGGTGTGGATGTTGTGCTGTCTGTTGACACACATAGCAGTTAACATTTTGATTCAACGCGTATCTTGGCTTTATTAACCCCAAACGCATTAACGACGTGTATCTTGTTAAATGCTAAGTGAGGAGCGACATTAGAAATTTAGATCTGAAGCTATACACAGCCCACACACGCCCAGTAGTCGTCGCAGGGAAAGGGTGACACTGCGATTTGATAGAGTTCTGTCCGAATGGACAGTGGAGCGTGGGCATATGGGCACACGTTAGTGGAGTAACTTCTGTTGGAGAGATTTTCGTGAAGACCTGTCGACCTGTTCGATGTAGGCGAACATGGGAACTGTCGAGTTAAGATGACACGTTGAGATAACAAGACTTATGGGAGCGGTTTGTCTGAAGCGGAAAACTCTGGAGTGTGGGCGTCCTAATGAACGGGAACTACAAATTCCTTTTTGGAAATCTGAGCCAAGATAGATCAGGTGGATCGCATGACAAATCGAATTTGATCGGTCAGCGAAATGGAAATCTGATCCGAAGGTTGTGAGTGTTTTTGGCAGAAACAGAATAAAAGTTGAAGATTTCCTTCTGGAAATATGTCAAATGAGACCACCTAGTTGTTTCCCTAGTTGCTTTGTGTTCTAGGTACTATTCGAGGTCCTCTGAAAGGCTATCGCTTTGTCGGAAATGAGTGATCAATCGACCGACATCGTCGCTGGTAATACCTTGTCCGCTTCCACCATCGATCGAGACAACATTCCAAAGTGCTCTGCTTTCTCTACCGGTTGTCCAGTGATGCTAAGTTGAACCAATGACTTTGTTTGAAGGTTGATGATTTTGGTTTTGGCAATAGAATCACGTTTTGAACTCTCTTAGCACCTGCTGCCACTTCGTGAGGGTTCATAATCCTCTAGTCGAGATGTGTGTAGAACATGACACATTGGCCGATCACAGCAACTATTTATAAGAGATGCCTCTCCTGCGTAAGGCAATTTAGATGAATTCTCTGTTGACACTGTCGAATCTCGCCAGATGAAGTGGTGAATAGTATTCAACGCAGTGGGATTTGATTAGTCGACACAGGAGAATTCAGGCGTGAGGTTCCCAGTTTTTGCTTCGCATTAGATTACATTTCTTGGGGAGCTTTACGATAGCGTGCTTCCATCCTTGGAGAAAATCGTCGGCCTGCAACGCTTCTCTACAAGTAAATTCAGAAACTCAGCAGCTTTTTGGGTTGAGCTTGGTAAGCGCCGTTGGTGAAACGAGTTCACTGCCTAGGGTCCGCTTTCTCGCTTGAATAAGGGCGGGACATTCTTTGACGATGTGAAGAGAGCTTTCATCGTTTTCCAAGCACAGTCTGCAAGTAGGGTCCGATGACAGGCCAAACTTGTGTAGATGCCGTTTTAGTCGGCAGTGGCCGCTTAGAATGCCGGTTAGAATTCTAAGATGGTTCCTGCTCAGGTTTAGAAGAAACTTGGATTTCTTTTGCGATACATTGGGGAAGAAGTGTTTGGTACATTTCTGTCCTAAACTTTCCATCCAAATTGTGTTGGATTTGAGCAGGGATTGCTCTCTTATGAAGTTTTTAAAAACGGATTTGTTTACTCCATAGTCTGGTTCAGGATCAGTGAGGGCGGTAGTTGCACATATCTTGGCCAGTGAGTCCGCTGTTCCATTGCCCGTGTGGCCTTTGTGAGAAGCGATCCAGTGTAGTATGACCAAGTTGTTTTTTTTTTTCAGCTCTAGAAGCAAGTTGATTGTCTCTAGGACTAGTTCCGATTTGATCGTGGCAGAGTTCAGTGCCTTCAGGGCAGCTTGACTGTCAGAGAAAAATGGGTTTGCCACAGAAATTAGAGAGCACGTTTAAGCTCGTGCACTTATTTCTGGCGAAAATGTCTGTGCTATACGACTCTCCGAATATTCCAGACCCAGATCTGCATAGGCCAGAGTAGGTCTGACGTAGATTTGGAGCATAATTTTGGAATTTAATCCCCAGTTGTTGCCACAGATGCGACAGGTCCACAGTGCTTGTCCGGCTTTTTCTACAGTCCGGTCGATTACTAGTTTTTAAATGACAGCTGCTGTCGAAATGGTCAATTCGACTGAAGTTTCTTCCCGTTCTGCCGACACCCAGCTAACTTTGTACTCAAGCATGATGGCTCCTATATCAAGGCAATTGACGTTGCAGAGATGCACTTATAATTTGCATTCGCTGCGGGTTGGAGTCCCTCGTTGTCATTGCGAAGTGAGAAGCTTTTCCATGACAAATTGTGCCCTCGGAGGGTTGTCATTCCCCGACGATGGGTGGCGCCGCAAAAAATGGTTAGCAGACAGGGCTGCACAGAATTCCAAAGCACTTATCCCTCATCCACGGCTACCTACTGCGAGTTCCTTCCCGATACTAAAACCTGTTTAGGTTAGGTAGATGGGTTGGCGAGGGGAAAAAAGCCCCCAGCGCCACTCTCAGGTCAGTAGAGATCCGTTGTGATGCCTATTTATTGGGAAGGAAGGTACCCCTTGCTTGTGGAGCAGTACTCAAAGCATTTTCCTATTGCCCCGGGCTTTCGAACCATTTTGAAGCCTTAATGAACGTCCAGATGTCCCTGATAGTTACTTAGTTCGAGGTTTGGTGTTTTCGGCAGAGCCTTTCACCGCGTCGAAGTCTATGAAAACCTAAGGCATACTCCCTTCTGTGTAAAAGGAGTCCTACACGGTGTTACGTCGAGCTACACGGACTTATCCTTCCTATAGTCACGCTGTACGTGGGGTCTTGGACAACCTTTCGTGTATTTTCTGCTCGAAAACTTTACAAGTGCCACGTTCGACAAACCGACAAAGACTTTTTTCTTACAGTGCCACCGAAGTAGGTGAGCATATTTCATACTTTTCCTTGACAAATGTCAAATCAACCACTAACTGTCATGTTCATTATTTTCTCCCTAAACAGATTGGTGATGTAGGAGCAGACCTAATGGCAACCTGCCCAAAATTCTTCAAAAATTCAGATCCGCCCTTTGCGTACAAATTATGGAAGCAATTTCCTCTTTATGTTGCAACGTCACTCTGTGACAAATTTCAGCTCCACTCACAGAAGAACCGTTTTTGTGTCATGTTTCACTTGGCGACACACTTCCTATCTTTGTTCCAAAACTTAATTTCATGGAGAGAGTGTGCTTTCATACATATGTCTTTGCTTAATTTTCAACGAGGCGACTTGTGTTTCGTTGTTTTGCCAAGCTTCCCCTTGACTTGTTGGATTTTATTCTCTATCGGTCCTTTGTGTGTCAATCTAAAAATACCTCGTGTCAGGAAAAGCTCTGGAACTACAAAGGCTAAACTAATTTTCCACATGGGAGACACTAATGCTTTTCTAATTTTTTTTTTCCCCAAAAAAACGCATGAAAAATGGTCTCGTCGCTCGAAAACGCACTGGAGACGGTCGTTTTCGACGTTCGTCTGTCGACCAAACTGTGCATGCAAATGGGAAAAAAAATTGCTCGAAGGCGAGAACGGAAAATGTATCTCAAATCTATTTCCGAGGACCCTAATGGAAATGGGATGGGAGATGTTTTGACATGTCGCCAAGTCGAACAGGGTTCTCGACTGGTTACACTTGGAATTGGCCAATTTGATTACACTCGGTGCGGCTAGCAAAAATGATGGGTTTGCGTGCGTTCGATTGGAAAAATGTCAGAGAGCTGTCGGAGTGGAAGAAAAATGACAGCGGAATCGGGTGGTCGGATTCGGATTCGATTCAATTCAATGCGCAGGATCTGTGGGTTTATTGACATCTTCATTGAATGAAGTGCTTTCGAGAACGCGCTTGATTTGTCGATGGTGCAGTTCGCAAATGGGGCAATAAATTGATGCGCGCGATTGAGGCAGAGTGTGAACACTTTTCACAGGGGAAGAGTGGGTGGCAATTGAGAGCAAATGCGAGCTGGGAATGTGATTCATGGGCATGAACGAGGTGCATTGATTTTTTCTTCTTGATGAATCACTCGACGGAATTAGCAAGTGAATGGGTGTTGGGCCTTTTGCTTGTGAATTGATTGATGGGCGTTGAGGGTATACAGATCAGTGCACAGTCGGCATAGAAAGAGATCGGGGACGACTTAAGTGCGTTGCACAATAAAGAGGTGGATTCTGGCCCCTTTTAGTGTAGTTTTACGTGGAAACTTCAGTGCGGGTTTTGAAAGGATGCGGATTCCTCTAGTATGTTGTGAATTAGTGTGAATTAGTTACAGAAACTTAAGGCACTTCGCTCTTCAGGCCTCGTAAGATGTTTTTACAAACACCTGCATCTAAGCTGAATTTCATAGCAAGGAACGCATGGGGAGATGCCACGAATGTCACAAGTTCAGTTCTAAATTAACGGTCAAGGCATGAATTTAAAGTTATCCACAGAAGTTTTGATGAAAAGAGACACTTGGCCGGTAGCGTTTCACGATGTAATCAGAGAATAAGCTTCTTGCTTAAGCCCGTTCCCTTCCTTTTTTCCGGCATAACATTAGGAATAGATCTGGTGTCACATTCTCGCTAAGGCTGAGCAATGACGTAAAAAAGTGCTAGTGGTCCTCTTCAGCGAGTCCCCCTCTCCAGCGACAGACTGCTTTCTGCTACCGAGAAGGCAGGAACCCTTATCGATCACCAACATGGTTTTCGTATGAGCATTTCACTCTCGAAGCCATAGATGAACTATGAGGACAGCGAGAAAGAATTTTGAAAGTTTATCGAAAGAAACGCGGGCCAAATGTGTACTGCAGCATTTGGATGGAAAAAACTTCTTCATCGTCGCAAACAAGATGTGCAGGACTACGCAGTACTATCGCTTTGGACGAAAAATACGCTTTTAACTTCGTAGACTGAAGACACTTTTTAGGCGTATTCACCGTCAAAAAAGTGTCGGAATTCTTTCAAAACTGACTACAGCTAGCAAAGATAGATCCGCGAAGAAACGACGAGGTCAAAAAGAGGACAAAGTTTCTAAGGCGCACAAGTTTCGAACATTCCAAGTGCAAAATCCATGTTAGATCTTTACTTTTGAAGCGCTACAGTGGTTAGGCACTGTCAGAGTATAAGCCCATCAGGTTGATTATTTCTTTCCCAATCATGGCCGCATTCTTTCCCACAGTACTAAACCATCGTGGGGTAGAAGGAAGTGCTCTCATCTTTTATGCTGTTCACGTCGTTTTTTGTGTCAATTTTTGTACTTCAGATTGTCTCCTCTATGTGAGTACTTATGGGCAAGAATCTGTCCACAAGCCATTCTTTGATAAGGTTTTTCATCTTATTCCAGCATCTTTCTCCAATTAGCCTGGGAAAAAACTTCTTTAGTCTTTCCTTGCCAATACCGGGGCCTTGGAGTGTTCAACTAGACTCTGGGTCTTAGTGGGTAGTCACTCTTGGGATCAGTAAGAGTTTGACGCTTACCGAGGGTGTCTAAATTGTTGCCATTTCACTCGACAGACGAAGATGCGACTTTTGGCTAAAGAATGGCAGTGGACTTGAACTGTTGCACTTGCTCCATACTGGCGAGTACATAGCTTAGCTTCCATTGTTCGTCTGTAAGACGATGCTCTGGACGTTCTACGTCAATAATGGCGGCTTGTAGATGACAAGACTTGCTGGTCGATTTGGTCCCTGGAACTAAGTTTTTAACCGGGCAATGTGTAGTGTAGCTCTCTTTGCGTCAGGGCCTAGTATGTCTTGCTTATTGGCATAACTAAGACTTTTGAGATCACAAGACCATTTGTATCCCCTCGTTCGAACCGGCTCTTCGCTCTCTTGGGATTTTTTTTAGCCTTATCTCGGGTTAGAAATTGGGTTCTTCCGTTGGTCTGCGGTCTGACTCATCTTTTCCTTGATCGTGGCGCCCCTAGTATTCGCTGGGCTTACGCTTTTGAATCTAGATGCAACCAGATTCAAGGTACCTTCTTCTCTTCATCTAAGGAGAATGCGGCTAAGTATGACTGACCTCTGCAGAGGATATGGCGATATAGACGCGGAGGAACCAGAAAGAAGACTCTAGGTACGTGAATGTGAGTCCCACAATGGAGAACACAATGGATCCCTGAAGATCCGAGTGAGGCGGTGCCTGACATCAAGTCTTCAAGTCATCAGTACCTTCTTCGGAGATTCCTGGGCGTCGATACTATGACTGGCCATTTTGGCTTTAATTTGGTGGAGTTCATAATCTTTGCTTTTTCTGTGACTGTATCGCTGATTTTTGTGGTTGCTGAATCTTCGCGTAATCACAGTGATGTTGTTTGGTGTGCCTAAATTGTTGCACAATTAGTAGTCGTCTTCTTCTAGGATATTTTCGTTCCTCCTCCGGTCATATGATGACCTCTTCATCTCAATCGGAGACGCTCTCCTTTAGGCCGCCAAGCTGCCCGCAAGCTTTCAACACTTCTTGCAGCTACAATGTTGCTTTAAGCAGACGTGTCTCCTTCGTCTTCAGCCACCGTGTTGTTATTGTCCTTTGGTTGTACTCGCTTTCTTTCTATGGCGTTACTGCCCGGGATGAACCTGGACCTCAGCCACCAAGCCTCTCTAGATAGGCCTAGTTGTCCACATCAGGTTGATAAAGGTGTTTCTACACCTATGCACCCCACCATTTGTAAGGTCTTTCATTACTGCGTTGGCAATCTGGGTTGGATGCATGTTTAATCGATTGGATTTCACGAATTCCTAGGGAGGGTTGGTTTATCTGTATAGATGTATATATACAGACAGAAGTTTCCTCAGAAGAACTTCAATCAGCCATATGTCTTTTTCTACTGCGGACCACCTTTTCGATATTCTCATCCTTCCCTAGTATCTCACATTGTCACACAGGAACTCCCATCCCCATGGATAAATGGAATTCGATTCACGTTATTGCGGATCTAGATCATCTGTACAGCATCCCACCTTCATCCGCTGACAGAGAGCCAGCCAGCACCAAACAGAAAGCTGATATCACCTTCGGGGCAAACGAGGCACTACTTTACTTTGCTGTTGCACAACATACTCTCGGTCACTGTGGGCCCGCTAAAAATGGCAACTAAGACAGAAATATCAATTAAATAACTTTGCACAGCTACAATCTGGCGAATGCCCACTCTCAGCTGTTTAAACGCCCGCACCGCCATCGCCTTCGTTGTAGTCGTCGTCGTCGTTGCGGTCGCGGACGTTGTTTCAGCACGATCAGCATGCATGCTGCATGCTGCATGCAGTTTGTACCACAGTCCCTAGCACCACCAGCATCAGCCAAAGTATCTAAAAGTGTTTGCTGTACTCTATTTCAGCCCGATACGACTATGTGTGTGGTGACGCGATTTGGCACGAATAAGTTTTTAGATACAATTTTACGCTGCCTCCTCTCTGGTGGTATCTTGCGCGCGGGCAAAGTAGGCCACATCTGCTCAACTGGAAAATATGTACGGCGACGATGTTGTCGTCTTCGTTTGTTTCGCCTCAAATTTGCATCCGGGAAGATAGCAAAGAATTGAGATGTTCTCCATTGGTGTGCAGACGCTTAGACAAGTCGTTATGTAGGTGAGCTGTTCTCGGCGACAGAATGTTAATTCAAGTGCATTGCACTCGAGGATATGTATCTGCATCTGCATTTGCATCGATTGGATTAAACTTGAAGTTAAACACGTACTTGGAGGCAGTTGTTGATTCAACTGCTGACTGGAGAGTGCAACGGAAATACTCGGATGGAAGTGGGCATCAGGATGCACTTGTTGATGCAGCGTATAATGGAAGCGAATTCAACATCTTCGTCACGTTCCAGACGAATCCGTCGAATCGCAAGAATGCAATATTGCATTCCATGTGGATGGTGTGCATGCAGCCTGTGTAGGAGGCCAGCTTGTAGCTTGAGCTGTAAGTTGACACCCAACTGGGGGTGTTTTTGAAGCTGATGTGCATTTTCAAAGAAGATTCTTCCATTGTCCGAATGGGAGGGGGGAGGAGGGGAGAGTTGTGGATGAATTGGGCTATGCTGTCTTCATGGCTATGAATCACAGTTGTGAGGTTTTTTTTTCAATGTCCAGTTCTATCGCATAGACGAAGTTACTTTGACTTAGGGTTCCCTAGTATCTTTAGTCTTTGGCAAAGGAATCTTCACCTCCATCCTGGCTTAGTTGGAGGTTGGATTCTCTAACGCTTGGTTGGGAACCAAAAATTTGGCTTAAGTGCGCATTTTCAGAAGACCCTTACACTAGACTTGGAAGGGTGTTCTCTGATTGATCGCATCACTTTCTATCGGAAGCCTACCGTCCATTTTGATGGTTGATTTCTTCGAACTGAATTTTATCGACGCAATTCCCACTAGGTGGTCTGAAATGATTGCGTCAATCGCCTTGACTTGGAATCTTAGTACCAAAGTCCATATGCAAAGCCACTCTTTGATTCCCCACACAACCTCCGATTCGACTTAAAGAAATCATTTCCATTCAAGAATCGATCGAGACGTTCTCATTCGATTGCTCTGATAAATTTCAATTGTCAAAGCCATATCCGCATTAGTTATATTTTGGCACAACAGCGCGTCGAGACCACGTCGTCAGTCGAGTCTCACACCCGCCGCGTGTGTGGTCTTCCACGCTCGAATCTTTTAAGAGCAATTTAACTGCAAGACACTTTCTCAAGCGGAGCGAGCGCGCGCCTCCCAACTCATATTCAAATGAATGCAAATCAGCACGAAGCAGAACACCATGCCGATGCTGATGATGAAGTGGCGACTCTGGCCGCCTGGCTCGTCACAACCCCATCAAATCTTTAATTCATTCCAACACGTTCCCGTGTTCTGTGTCGTACACGAGCAACGAAAACATCCGATAAACGCGCCTAAATTATGTGAAATTATCGATGTTTTTCGAATGTTTGTCCAACAAGAGACATTTTGTGTATCATGTCGTTGACATTTCACTCATCATCGTCGTCGTCGTTGTCGGAAATCAAAGATTAGACTCGAGATTCCCGCCAGCGGAAATTACCAAACAAATAATGTGTGTCTGTGCATCCATCAGATAAACGCTGTTGACAGTGTTGTCTCTTCGAGCTGAGTTCGGATGAAATTGATATTTTCACGTCTCGATCGATCCGAAAGCGAAAGCACGTGCCTTTGGGGTGCGGCGTGCATTTCACCTCGAATAGTTGTGGGTCTTCCCTGGCTGACCAGATCCACATGCACTGCTGCATATATGTACGCGCGCACATGCCAAAAACCACAGGGATCAACATCGGGGTTAACATTTCCCCAATGAAGAGCACGCGCGACGCACACACGCATTAATTAGACGTAATTTGTGTTTATTTTGGCGTCGAAAAAAGGCCAAAGCCGTGGCTGAGACGGGGACAAGGAGGGTTGGGCTCTTGGTCAGATATTGATTTTCCTCCGATCGATGTGTGGACTTTATGTGGCTTCGCTATGAAGTGATGAAGCAGCGCGGCGACGACGGCGGTAGTGGTTTGTTTATTTAACGAAGCTGTCTTGGAGAAAAACTGCGGCTTTGCGGTTCGAGGTACGAGGAGCAATGGATGATAACGAGAAAGAGAAGAGTAAACATTGGAGGCATTTGAAACCTTGTTGAGGACTGCGCAGCCGTCTATCGATATTTGGAGTCGAATTGGGGACCATTTTGGTTCAGCGACACTTTTAGTAGAAATTCACAATCCCAAGGTCGAAGCGGAAAAGTGGCATTGGACAGATGCAATAGAGACGCAGTAGAGGCGCGGGAGAGACTCAGGGAGAGAAATATTTAATGGAGGCACAGTAGTGTTTCCGATAGAGATGCAGCACAGCCGAATTAGAGGCACAGTCGAGGTGAAAAAGAGGTACAGAGTAGTCGCAGTATAGGCAGAGTAGAGACACAACAGACGCGCAGATGTGACTGAAATAAAAGCACAGCAGCGGCTTAGAAGAAGCCGTCATAGGGTCACGATAGAGGCACAGTCGAGGTTAGATTTTCAGAGATCCCTGACGAACAGAAAGAAAGTGAGTTCTGGTAACTAATACCTTACCTCTAAGGATCGTTCGCAACAAAGAACCTAGAGTTAGTGAAATTCTTCTCAAGCCTCTACAGAAGGGGGGTATTCATAGACGTCTACACTGACGGGTCCAAAGTGGAAATTGGTTTGGATGCAGGTATCTCTTCTGACTCTCTGGGCATCTCCTAATCAGTCAGACTTCCGTACCACAGTAGGATCTTTCAGTCGAAGGTACTAGAACTGACAATAGGAACCCGGGAGACTGATGCGGGTAAGACCGCAAGGGGATATCACCTTTTGTATCGACAGTGAGGCAGCAATTAAAGTAAATCAAAGCGTGTTTAATGCCGTCGAGAAGAGCTGAAGGTTCTAGGAACCCAACATGAGGTAAGACTCTAGTGGATCTCTGGATATAAGATCATAACAGGGAATAGGAGGGCTGACGAGGACGCCAGTGGGACCAGAACAAGCTGATCATTCGGTTACTATACCACCTTGCACACTTTTACACGAGGCCAGAAATAAAGCTCCAGTCCCGTAAACAATGGATGAAGGCTTTTAAATACAAGAAAACTATCGTCTCTGGCGTCTCTGGAGGAAGAACCGACAAAATTGTACAAAACGACGGAAAATCTACCCTAATGGGAGTGATCACGGGGCACGGTACCACATGAAAAACAACCGCGACTAACAAAAGAAGATCTCTGTAGAAGCTTTCGACTCTGCCAAGAAGCTAAACGAAACTTCTTGCCTCAGAAGAGACGCGACAGAAGAAGATCTCTGCAGAAGCTGTCGACTCTGGCATGAAGACCAAGAATCCATACGAACCTTCTTGCCTTAGATATTTAAATTCCCCAGCCGCTTGCCGTCAAAATCGGTCGTTAGGTTCTAACAAAACAATTCATCATCATCATTCAATGGCGCGCTTATCCACTATGAGGGTCGCGGGTTAAGGGAGCTTAAGTGGACTCTCCACATTTCCCGATCTTCCGCCATCGACTCTAGATCAACAGGGGCTATCCTCATACGGTAGAGGTGAGATGTCAGACTTGGTCCACAACTCATGTTCGGCCTACCCAGGGGACGCCTACTTGACGGCACGGATTCCATGGCGTTTAACGTGTTCAAACCATCGAAGTATGGACCTTTCCGTTTGAAGAAGTAGCTGCTCTATAATGAGTGCCTCGCGTATTCTGGTGTTCCTAACCCGATCTTGGCTAGTCACCCCAGCAAAACAACGAAAAAATCTCATTTCGACACACGGAACGAAGATACGCAAGAGATCACCGTTTGTGACACTTCAAGCCAGGAGAACTTTTGCACGTTTTTCTGGTGCACAAAGCATAGCCAACAAAGACTTTGAAGCTTACGTCGTTTCTTATCTGATCGGAACCAGGTTAGACTCGATGACGGTGAGATTGGTTTGGTATTTTGCTCTTGATGGTGAATAGTAAGTCTGGACACCACCCTCCGGCGTCATTGAAACCTAATATTACCCGAGTTTCCAACCACTACACCACACTCGGACTGTGTGAACGACATCATAGAGGTATTCAACACCCCTTGAGGGCAAGTGGATGTTAAAAAAAATTGTTTCAGTTCAGTCCTTCCTGTACGTGTCCCCCAAATCCGTATCTCAAAGCCTTGTTCGTAACTCAAAGGGTTACATCAACAAACACGCTTAGCCAACGAACCAAATCGGAAAATGAAAACGTTCGCCTTTCCGGGTGAGTACGTCGCAGTACATCGTTTACGGCCATGTATACCGCAGTTTTGAAACCCAAAGTCGTACTAATCGATCGCATTACTGCTACACAATCGTCACTCAAGCTTTGAGTCAGGTTTTCTGATCTTCAAAAGCAGCACACTTTTGCATAATTAAGTGTCACTTAGCCTTACCTGGTCGCTGGTGAGATGATACAGTCATCTCCATGGTCATGGCTTGGAATGCTAATGAAATTTCATTTTTGTCTTGCGTCACAGAATGACAATAAAAGAGAGAGAGAGCTACTCTGATCCGATTTCTTTTTAAGGATTTTTGTCAGTTTTTTCCCAGATCTTTCACTGATTCTTGGAACGGAGTGCTAATGAAGGTTCAGCAGTTAACTACTCGGTTGCATTTGATTAGCCCCTCTCGCGTTTCATTAGACGTGCGCACTTAAAGAAGATTGATACCGCGGCAACCTTCCAGTATCACTTGCATTCACCTTGAGCAAAGGATCTGTGGGGTAATAAACCCGGGATGCAGATAAGGAATGTGATACGAAACCTCTCTAAGCCAACGAGGGTCGTAAAAAATAGAGTTGGGTTCTCTGCGTAGGCACAAAATTTCCAACGGGGTGTCTGTCTTGAGTTTTCCTGAAATTTCAATTCAAGAAACATGGACAAGTAGGGATTTTAGATACTTGCAGGGGGACAGCTGAAACCCTGATGCGTTTATGTTGCGAATATTTCTGAAACCCAATTGTTTTGCCATTAAAAAACCAGCGAAAGAGCGATCGTATCTCTCACAGATAGGCAGATAAACAATTTAATTTTTTGGCAGCATATACATACGTGTGTTTTCTTGGCTGAGATACACCACCGGTGGGGAGCACTTAGTGCGCCGCCTGGGTAATTACCGTGGCAATTTTATAGGCAAACAGAGGCGGTGTGCCGTTGTTGTTGTTGTTTATGATTTATTTTTGGCTTCAAGTGGCTGGTTGGGTACTTTTTGATGGGGTGCTGTGTGGTCACTACAATTAGAATTCGGGTCCACTGTGGTCATAATTTTGCACGACACGAACCAGTAAAGACGAGGAAGAGGCCGCACTTAGATGGAGATAGGATCATAAGGAAGCTTTTGAATTCAGGTTATCTGGTCTGTCTAAGGACTCACTGCCAAGAGTGTAGGGGTGGCCTCCACGTTTCTACAGCTTCTACATGCATTCATAGTTAAACAAACATCGTTAGCTGCCCCAAGTTGATCCGATGGAAATATCGGGTACAACTAATCTACCGTATTCTATCAGAAAATGCTCCGTCGATTGTGCATGGATCCAGATGGAACTAGAGCCTCGTCTTGCATTTCACGGCAAAAGCCACTGGAGGGGTACAATTCTGGTCTCATTCCCTGCAGATGTCATTCCTTCTTGCAGCTCATCCACTCTAGATCTGTGGTCTGTCAGAGAGGCTTGATTGTTCCAAAGACTATCAGGAAATTTATCAGCTTTCAGCTTCAGATTGCAGTGCGTGAGATGTGTTTGATGCTTACGGTGCCATTTCCCGCAGGGGTATTTTGTAAAAATATGACGAAGGGTTTCACCATTCTCTAAAGATAGTCTGCTGGTCCGGTCTGGTGAGGCTGCTTTTGAATCAGCAGTCTCTACGCCAAGTGATTTCCGTTCAGATTCAGAGGAAACCTAGTTTTCCATTTCTGTATCGTAGAGCGCTTCTGAAACGCAGCACTCCTGACACTCGGTTTTCGTGGTTGCCGCTGACATAAACCGCTGAATCGTTGGTGTAATCCATGTTCTCAATGCCATCGTTAGAGACCGGAATAAGCTGTATATGACGAGAGTGAACGCGGAGAATCAACAAACTCTTACCAAAATCTCGGGTCGTTACATAAGTCTTATAGGTTCACTTCACTCTAAAAAAAAAGGATTGGTCGATAGAACTCTGCCTTGGGAGCACCCTCGGGTTGTAGTGCAGAGATTTCAACATCGTTCTGTATATCCCCCTTCCTAATCCACCTGCTTATGGTCGGTGGGAGCTTAATATGGCTTCTTGCATGTGGGTTTTGTTGTGGTACGATGTTCAGTTGAATGCGTGCTCAAACGACAGGATAGGGATCCTTTCGGTTCGGTTCATAGAGGGTTAATGCGTTGTACTGCTGTGCGAGCTGCGTAGATTCGAGTTCAGCACGGCGCACATAGAGGTATTTGCATGTAACGAAATCAGAAGTCTTCGCTTGCTATTCTTCTTAACATTGCGGTAACCTTTGTGGCTCTATTGAACGATGTCTTTAAAAGAATTTATTCTATCCTCATTTCTGGGTATTCTACTGCTTCGTTAGTAATTATTAAGTCGAGGTTAACATTGTTTTCAAACTCCTGTCGTCTCAGGTGCTTTACAATAAACTCCGACTGATTCTGCGGACTTCTTTGAGGAAGTCTCTCACTATACGTGCCTCTAGAACGTCGCTCAAGTTTCTAACAAAACGATTCTTTTTGTGCTATGGTCACGTTCCAGAGCACTCTGAAAGATCCTGACCTAGATCTTCACACATCCTATTGTAGAGCGTTCTCCCTAAGCCAGTGTTTTTTCCCGGGATTAGTACTCTGCGTTCTGTACGGTTGCAGAAAGTCGAGGATTTAAGTTAGGTTATGTAGGAAATGCCCAGTCCAATGACTGAGCGTCTACGGGGGCCTACTGGTCCATTGTGTTCCCCTTTGTGCTGTGGTCCATGTTCCAACCTTGGGTTCTAGATGGGTGGTCTATCAAACCACCCTGTACTCTTAATAAAGTGGAGTATGCTCGTTATCGGTACTTCTGTTAGGTTACTCAGTTCTTCAAACAGCCTGTTTTCCATGTGTCGGAGTCGGCGGTAAGTGCTTGATGGTTTTTGTCTCTTCCGCATCCTCACAACTCCTGCAGTAGTCTGGGGAGTCGATGCTGAGTCTGCTGGCCATGGTAACTATGGCACAATATCCCGTCAGTACACCTACTAGGATGCGAGTATCTTTTTTATTCATATCCAGAAGACATTTTGTTTTCTTCTGGTCTATTCTCTGCCATAACGCTATCAAATGATGTCTTTTGTTGCTTTGGTCTTACGTCTAGTCAATCACAATGGCCGATGATGCCAATTTTGTACTCCCTGGACTCCTCTTCAGCTTAAAAAAAATCGGCACCCAAACGTCGTCAACAACCTGGCCCATGGCAAAATCGACAGTTTAATTAGGTTGGCTAGACTTGAGGTAAACTATGTCACTTCACCAGGGTCTTTTTCGATTCCTTGTGCAGACACCTGCCAGGACCTGCCGACCACTTCCACAAAAGGCCACGAGACTAATCCTTTATGTTCGCACTTTTTGTTACGCTGGCATCTACCTGAGTCCCTCAATGATATTCCGCATCCATCCGTGGAAATCCATTTTGTGAGGCACGTTCGGAATATAATGCTCTGTCCTCTTTCGACAAATTTTATTCAGAGAACAATGTGTCTAGAAGCCTGGAAAGCCATGCAACGGCACTTGAAACTCCCAAGACTTGTTGACGAAATTGAATCGAAGACGGTTTTTCTGATTCATACCAAGACTTGTCTGGGTGGATGACCCCGCTGCAGGTGGAGATAGTACTTGGTAGGGCTTATCGTATAACCTTGCGTACTTCGTTTAACCTTTTCCTATCTAGTCATGGTTCTTCGAACTCTCTGGCCTTTCTTCTAGGTGCTGGCTGCTTGCAAACCTTACGACACGCTTTGTGGTACGAATGGGTCTCGTTTCGTTAGCTGCTGGGCGAGTGGTTTTGTAATGTTAACGCATATCAAACGATGGAATTTTGTAAGTACTTTTCGGCAGCCAGCCAATAGATCAGACATTAGGATTGTCACAGATCTTGTTGTGCCCTGTGGTTCCTTTCTATGCCTTCTCTAGACTGTTCTCGCTCTAAGGCCAAGGTCGCACAATGAGCGGCAAAAAATGATGCTCAGAAATGACACTTGACGCTCAGCGACTGCGTGGCCACAACCATGCGTTTTAATTTTGTCGCTTGCCGCTCATTGCGTGCCAGCAACGTTAGTCAGTTTCCAGTCTAATGTGCAGCCGAGGTACCACTTGAATTGTTCCATCCTGACTAATGCCCTGATACTGATTCTCTTGGGTTTAAACTTTGTCCTTTGTCTTAGAGTGATGAATGGATGTTTGATCTGTTTGAACGAGGGCCTTGTTTTCCCTTTTCTTGGATGGCATTGCTCGATGTCCACTTTAGTCCATTGCTACAAAAAACACCATTGTCACGTAAAAGATTTGTGTCCCATGACATTTTATCCCATTCAGCCTTGAAAAGCCAAAACAGACTTGAGTCTCGTTTCTCTCGATGGATGAAAAGATCCAGCAATTAGTTGTAGGTTACTGAGGGATTAGGCTAACGAGATCTTGTCAGGCCATTCTCTCATAATGAATCTAAGAATTATTTAGGTGGAGATGACGTTGGTACCAGTCTGAGGTGGGTCCACTTATAGAAGCGGCACCTTTGAAGTCAAAATCTAGATCATTCTTCACCACCGGAAGCACCACATCAGACACGTGTTAATTTCCATAGACACGAGCAATATGACTTTCTAGTCCGCAGTACCGCTTTCTGTGACTTCAAAATCCCTATTCTCGAATGGACACATGTGATATCTCTGTTCTCCTTCTGCTCCTCCACTTCTAATCTGTCCATCATCTCCTTCGCCATTCGATACATCTGACAGGGGGCCTGTAAAGACAAAATCATCATTTTCGTTCGTTTTGTCCCCGCTCGAATGACAGCAACAACAAAACGTGAAATGTCATAAAAATGAATTAGGGTGATCTAAAGTCGCCCACTGTCCACGTCGTCGTTGTCGTTATCGTCCATGGCCCGTTCTTTTTATAACTTTTCCTCGATTATGTTACCACTTCCGATGACAGCGCGGCACTTTGTCTTTGAACGTTTTCGGCATTCTCGGGCTCCTATTTCTATTCCTCTGCCGTTGGCCCGCGTTTTGTTCGTTTTATGACACAAAATCCACTGAGACTCCGGTAAGGCGTAGTCAATTCCCGCTACGCAGGTAAATAACAATAAAAAAAATTTAAAAACAAAAGGAAATTGTATCTCAGGAGTAGGACGACGTGGTGGAAATTGTATAAAAACGTCTTGCCGGACGGTGGGTGATTTACAACGCCGGGGAACCGGGCGAGAGTGAAAAAGTTCTGAGTGGGTGTTCGGCAAGAGGTGCCTCATTAAATCATTTATTACCGTGCGCGAGCGATTTTTTTTTGCCGTTGTTTTTGCTCATTTTGGCGCTTTAGTGGCTGTGTTTTGGGTCATATCTCTTGCGGGCTTTTTGGAATTTTAAATAGCCACAGGAGTTATGGGCCACTCAGTCATGCCTAACACGGCGGTTCTCTGGGAGGAGGTGGACATTTATAGCGTAATGTGGGGTATTTATTGGCGGCACTTGGAATGTGTGTGCGAACATGATGTCTTACATGGGAATTGTTTGATTGAAGTGCGTGATGGCTGAGAGGGGGTGTGCTTCTGGTGATGATGGACAGGGCGAGGACAATGTGAAATGGTGATGAGTGAACCAATGTCAGATGCGGAAACAAAACTGTCTTTGTACATTTTTCCCGAAAACAGGTCCTGTGCGACTGTTGACGTCGTATGATATTATGACAGAGCATGTGGTAGAATAT
Source organism: Matsumyia berberina (assembly GCA_917880715.2). Lineage (NCBI taxonomy): Eukaryota > Metazoa > Arthropoda > Insecta > Diptera > Syrphidae > Matsumyia > Matsumyia berberina. Next base: position 84,488,208 of record OU862871.1, on the reverse strand, counting down.
TTATAATGAAAAGACTTCTCGTTCATACCGACGATTCGTCCGGGAAATACGTTTGTACATCTTAGGGTCCTTTGTGGTCTGCATGAAAAAATTGCTATCAAATAAAGAGTTTTCCCCAGGGTTACACGTGGATCAGTCAACCGCTCCCACCTCCGAACAAATTTATTGAGGTCCTCGTGTTGTTATCTTATCCACAGTTCGATACTTCGACCTACACTTGTGGCATCACAATGTCAGATCGAATTTAGGTATTTTCTTCCCTGTTGTCAGTCCTCCTTCACCTATTTGTTTCTTTACAGACTGTGGCTGACTAACGAAAAAGCCTTTTACTGAGACACTAAGGTTTTCCATTCCTCTCCATCTCGGGCAAATGATTTTCTAAATTGCCTCCAGGTCTCTTGGCAGGCACTCTTCGAAACACCACACATACACATGTGATAAGAACAAGCTGTAATGGCCCCCATAACGATATGCCTATCGACGTTACAATGGAAACCTCAAGCTATCGATGCTTTACATCTTTTTAAAAAAAAGTAGAAGTCAAGGAGAGGCTACCTTATAGGCTCTGGAAGATACTCGTATTCTTGTTCTTAGTGGTCCGGACCTGGATTTCCACAAACATGGTGCTTACCTTGGTTATAGGTTCTAGCAATTGTTCGTCTATGACAACCAACATTTACCTTGTTCCTTTTTAGGTTAGTTAGGTTAGGTTAGGAAGAGGGGTTGGCGTGGGGAAAGAAGCCCCCAGCGCCACACTCACGTCAGTAGAGACCCTTTGTGATGCCCATTTATTGGGGAGGAAGGTACCCCTTGCTCGTGGAGCAGTACCCAAAACATTCTACTATTGCCCCGGGCTTTCGAACCATTTTGAAGCCTTAATGAACCTCCAGATGGCAATGATGGGTACGTCTCTTAGTTCTTCGGTATCCTGGAAAAAGTGCCTTCCAAACGATCTATGTCTGAGGTGGCAGAGACCTGGGCAGTGTCAGAGGAAGTGGGTTGTGTCCTCATTGACTTCCTCGTCTCCGGAGAGGGTTTTCCTGTCACTCTGCATCAGTGTATCAGTTCTGGCACCTAGGCCATAGTTTTATAGTTATCTTACAGGAGTCCAAAGAGCTCCATATTTCATTCGCTTTCGCTAGAGTCCTGATCCCTGCTTCATGTTTGAGTTTACATGGCGGGATTTTCACTGACTGATCAGTCTGCTCCAGGTCTAGCGTAGATCCTTTTCGTGCCAATTCATCAGCCTTATCATTTCCTGGTATGCCCTCATGTCCAGGGTTCCTCCTTACTAAATAAATAAATATTGTAACTGGCGCGACACCTCGGGATGAGCCAAGGTCGCAACCATTCATGTTGTGCGTGTTACATTTTTCGCACGTATGGAAGGGACCTACAATTTATTGGCGAATTCAAATGGCGAATTGAGAAGATCTTTCATGACAGATTATACTCTGGAAGGCTTGTCATTCCCCGACGAGAGGTGGTGACATGAAAATTGTTTGGTGGGAACGGCTAGGCCTTGAACGCACGCTGCTCGCACAGTTCCTGTTCCTTCTTACTGGTGAAAACTTTTTCACCTCAAGTGTGGCGCCCCTCGTTCTAAGCCTTGAATCTTGCTTGCTAACTATTACATAAGTCGGGGCTTTCGAGATCACTTTCCATTTGTGCGCACAATCTGAGTAACGATCTCCCATTCTAACTGAATTTGCATTCAGTGCCAAACATTGTATTTAGCTTGGCAGTCACTTCATTGCAATAATACGGAGGGGTATGTGAACGTATGGCCAGCAAGCATTAGTCCCACGTAAATTGCTCCCCGCACACCTTATTTCTGGATTCCTCTGATTACCTTATACCACCACAGCTTAAGGCCCCTGCCACGCAATAAGCGGCAAGCAGCAGAAAATATGCTCAGACGTTTTAATTTTGCCGTTTTGCCGCTCATTGCTTGACAGGGGCTTTAAGTCTCTTCTTAAGCCATGAACGCTTTTCTATCGCTCTACAGACTGCCCTGTATGAAGGTGCGGAGTTTTCTGTCCCAAATTTTGTGATATTTTGTACCTGCTCCACTTGACCTTGCGACAGTTTAGGATATGCGCTACCGTCACTCGTATGTATCTGGTTATAGTTTATGTCATCATGTCTCCGCTTTATCCATTCAGTGATGTATCAACCACCGCAGCACGGTCCTCAACGGTTAAATTGACTCTCTAGCTGGAAGCACCCAAACCAAGGACAAAAGATGTCCTCAAATTCGATCTTGACGTTGAAATATTCAAGAACATCCTCATCTTGGACATTGCTGTTAGGAGCTTATAGAAACAATTTTTAGTGGCTTCTTATTGTTCTCTGTGGGGGTGTGAGTACGAATGAGGCTGGTGGGCTTTGATGCGGATCATTCTCACTCGTGGCAAAAAGCTGAAGATTTTTTTTGCATAAATCACCCTCTGACCGTAAAACCGCCGCGCCGTCTCTACTCGTCACCATAGCAGATGTCGCAGGTTGCAGGTTTCACCGCGAACTGAGCTACGACGACCAGCACTTTACAAGCTTCGTTTTATTTGCTGCATCAGTGATCGGAAGGTGATATCCTCTCATGATATTGTCCTCATCGTAGTCCAAGAGGCGACTATTGTCACTTCTGGGACTTCTGCCTGGAAGACGCAACTGTGAGAGGTAGACTAAAGAAGAAGGGTCTACCTTCTTTCCGACTTCTGTCAACCTCATATTTACATACCGGCTGATTTGCTTTGGTGAGTCCCTAGTCCCTTTCTGCACGTCCAGTCCACTGTTGAGCTTGCCACCTGTGCGACTGGATGCCTTACCTCTCGGACACCATACCTTCAGTTCTGTTTCGCTTGTCGCTGCGTTTCCATACCTCTCACAAAGGAGTTCGATCGACTTAGCCTTACCAGGATGGTCTTCTTCTTCTGAGTTTTCTCGAAAACAAGTGTGATCAGCCTTTCTTCGTCCTTAAAAGCATAGAGGTGGTCCACTTTTAGGTCGATTCCCTCCCAAGAGTAATTTTTTTTTACAGTTTCCTACATGCAGTCCTGAGCATACTCCGTTTTGTTAAGAGTATAAATTGGTTTTACGATATATCACCCATCTAGAACCCAAGGTTGGAACAATACAACACAAAGGGGAACTAAGTGGACCAGTAGACCCCCGTTGACGCACAGTCACTGACTGGGCACATCCTCCATTACCTAACTTAACCTATATATCCACTTTGTCCACCCCTCCGAACGGCACAAAAATAAACTGGGACTTGTTTCCCGATGGGATACCACTGATTTTTGCGATCTTTTGTACACAGATATTCTTACATTGGCTTTAGACCCAGAAACAACATTTCAACTCAAGACCATAAATGATAGTCTAACTGTCCTTGAATAATGTCGCTATAAGTCACCTCAAAACCTTGCTTCTGACAGCAGGTATAGATCTCATCTTCAGACAGAAGCTACATCTCCACAAGTTCACTTAGATGACACCAATTCTCCGGTCCAGTCCAGTTTCCTTACACCCGCACCTTTACCATCTATCTGCCAAAATGTTCAGCCAAGCCAGGCTTATGAATCTTTCATAAGAAAACAGTCCACTCTGACATTAAACGTGGCTTTGTGAGTCAGCTCAGGTTCTAGGTTCTAGCAGGTTCTAGGCCTGCCCAAAAGCTACGCATGAATGATGGCTCAATTCCGGTTCTCCGCCCGCAGTGTAAGTCGTAGAAACGAAGGCTTATGGATCCATTCCATATCTCACCCATCAAGCCCTCCATTCAGGAATGAGAACAAGCCGACTGTTTAGCATTCATTGATTAATTGTTTCGCCTAATAGATTTAAACGCTCCGTTTAAACGACGCCGCAAAGTCAGCTTTGGCGACGACTTGAGCCGGCCCCTCAATGGCCTTTTTTTTGTTTCGGGCGAATTCCTTTTGTTGCTCGTCAACATTTGCATTTATTCATTCCGAGTCTTTTGTCGTTGATTTGTTTATAAACGGAACGATAAAATCGTTTTTGCATTGCAAATTGTTTTATTTTTAAGCAATTTTTCGTCTTTCGGGGAACGGAATTTATTTGGTTTTTAGTACCTCACTGCCGTAGAGGTGGAAATATGCCAGAGTCCGGGCCTAATACATGTAAAATATTGTCCGGCAGTGCCAATTCCAGATACGCCACAATGGAATTGATTCAAAGTTTATTCAAATCTAAGCCGGTTGTGTTGTTTTTTTTTTCTTTCAAAAGTCTGACCTTTTAGTTGACTGGATAAAGTAAGTCTGAGTCATCTTGGGAAGTGCCAGTGATGACAGACGGTGGGTTGGATAGACTGGATGGGTGGCAGGTAGATGGGTGTTTAAAACACTAGGCCCTTGACAGTATCCTCACTTCCATATTTTTCTTATGTCGAACCAAGCCACCTTACTCCAAATTTATTTTGGATAATGAAACTTGTGTGTCGCCGTCTTTTATTCGTCAGAACTGGCAGAATAGCGCAGATTCAGGACCTGTGTACGAAGAAATCTAAAAAGGATGGAAAAAGATTATAAAATGGACACTAGTGTGCTTGTGATGTGACGAATCTTCCTTTTTCTTTGGTGTAAGCCAGGGTATCATGATTTCCTTCTCCGTGGGATCGACACAGAGCCCGGGGCCTTCGCTCGTACACTCTTTGCGACTCGTAAGCAATATAAGAGTTGTTTCAGGTTCTCTTCTTCCTCGCAATGTCTATTCATGTGAATTGTCATGAGACGTTTGCCCGTGGATCGGCAGCTTATTACCCAAGTCTGCTGCGTACGATAAATTTTCATCAGAATAAGCACTGTTTCTGCCCTCTATAGATGAATCTAATCTCCATAATAGATGTCACAGTTTTCCATCCTCTTTTTGCCGGCCACAGCCCATCGCACGTCCTGGTTCGCGGTTAAGATTGCAGTATAGCGGTCTGAGGCTCCTACCAGCTGTTGTACTGTTCTTTCGCTGCTGCCTGAGTTCGAGGAGGAGCGCCTTACTAAAAACAGTCCCCCATTAGCTATCCCCAACCGCCTGTCAAAAAAGTTGAAACCCAGTCTCAGGCTAAGGAAGAAGGTACTCGGCATTCACCACGTAGAGGATGACAGCCGGTCCTACTTGATAGACAGAATTTGGTTTGTAAAAATCTTTGTAAGCGTGTGGCATGATGCATGTGTCTAACACTCGCTTAAGCACCAGTAAGACTTTGATAACGGTTCCTGCCCAAATTCAGAGCGAGAAAAAGGATTTGGCACATTTCTGTCCGGTCCTTTTCGTTCAAGACCAATGAAGGGGTGATGGTGTCATGGTGGCCAGTATGTCCGCCGCCTGCGTACTGACAGTATCGCAGGAAGCAGGGAGCGTAGTATGACCAAAGCTTTTGTTTCTAGTTCTACACCATTGTAGCTGAAGTCAGCGCCTTTCAGCGCCGAAGGCCTTTCAGCGGGTGACAAAGTTGAAGAAGATGCACTGATTGCTTCCAGAGAGACGATTGCGTGTTAGCTTTGGCGCTCTAGCACATACGACCCAGATTCGTTGTCCACTCCAGTACAATCCGTATACCACACTTGAGGACCGAGTATCAGCTTTCCCCCTTAGACTTGCTGATCTCATGTCCACCATTGAAAGATGCAAGCTTGCGTGTGAAATTGGACATGTTACCGCACATTCGCCGCCACTTGTAACACCTCAAATTGCATCAAATCCATCAAGCAAATCACTTTGTCTCATTATTTCTCCATCAGGCTTCGGGTCTCAAGCCAACACGACGTCGCATGACACTACTCGCAATCATTTGATTATTTTTTTTTCATATTTACGACCTCAATTAAGATCGCCGCTAGTGAGTAGATAATTGCAGACCATAAATCCGTCTGCATCATGAAATATATTTTCAAATCAATGGATATTCTGCGAGAAAAATTCATGAATACCGAGCCCGAGCCCAAGAGACACAATCACTGCATCCAGCGATGGTGTGAGTCACCCGGCGTCATTATAGACTCCAAGCTCTGACGGAGTGGTGGCAAAGTTTATTTATACTTTTCGCCACAACTGGGAACGATTACGGGGCAAGTTCTCGTGGTTTTTTCTTTTGACCGTATTTGGTGATGTTTCTGTGTTTACGAGCGGAAAAAGATGAAAAGACAACAATTTGTTTGAAAGTTGATGGGAATCGTCTGAACTGTGTGGTGGTAGTTGGTTGGAGTTCTTGAGATTGAGTTGCCCAAATTTGTTCATTAACTAGTGAGTGGATGGACACAAAGAGTGAATTAGTGTGGCACATTTGCAATGAAATTAGCTGCTATGCTGTTGGGACCGTACATGGAAAGGTGTTTGCAGATGGTAGGGAAAGGCTTAGAATGTGAAGGAGACTTGTAACGCTGGAGATTCTTTCTAAGTTTTTCTGAAGGCTATTGAGTTTTGTTTTGTTGCACAAGTTTGAGTCTGGCCCATTGCTGGCAGTAACAAACTTCCAGAGTACAATTTATCAATGAAAAAGTCTCTCAAATTGTCATTTGGGGTTGACAATGAAAACTGCATGTTCCTTCCATTCGTGCGAAGCTAGGCCTTGGCCGCCCTCGAGCTATTGTGCTGACTATAGCCCCCATCGTAAAGGTGTCTTGTGCAAAGTTCTTGTGAAAAGCGTTCGGCTCATGTCAAGTGATCTCAATTCCTCCTCAACTGTTCTACACCACGTTGGCTTAGAGCGACATACTTTTCACATCTTGTATGACGTAGGGCGGCAACAACGCTGTTTTGTATGAAGCTCGGCAACGCATTTCAGCTCCCTATGGCTCAAGTCGCGAGTTCACCTCTCAATCTTTCAACTGATTAGGTGAATGGATTTCATAGCGTGGCCTGATTTCATGTGGCTGATCCATTGCCTCTCGTTTCTGATTTTTTCTTATGTGGAGCTGTTGGTCCGAAACTGCACGTAGGTCTACAGGTTACGAGTAAGAGTCGTGGTCATGTGGGTACCACAGGGTAACTACTTCAAATTGAGAGCTGAACTTGTATCACTTAATGGAGGCAATAGGAGAGCAATTTAATGGAAGTAACTCTCCTATTGTCTTCCATTTTTTTTTGCCATCGTTGGTGAACTCGATTGCATTCCACCCTCGAATACTTCTATGATGATCTTAACGATCTACCTGAACTCGACATCCAAAGGATAAGAAACTTCATCTCTGGGACGCAATGGTTCAAATCTAAGGGTTAACACCGCTACGGTTGCCCACCTTCGTTGTACTTATGCTACATTTCTGGTTCCCTGGTGCCGGTAAGCCGGTTTTTTTCGCTGTGGTATCACAATAGGTCAATCTGGTCTAAGTGTGTCCCTGTCTGAGCGAGGACAACCACCTAACCTAACTGATTGCATTGCATACGGAGACATGACCTCCTCCATACATATTTCGTTATTTCGAGTGGACCTTCATCAACTTAGTAGATGACCATCGCTAAAATACCAAAGCACAGGTCACCACTCGGATGAAGCTATTACCCAAATGGATGTCTATTTGCTCGAAGCAAATCCCTTTCCTCTTTCTTTCACGAGCTGCCTTAAGCAGAGGTACTTTCTCGAGTTCTTCCCTGGTCGTTATTCCACCAATGGCAGCTTTTCTCGGAAAGATATTTAGCTAATCCCTGGAGTTCCTTTTGCTAGCCAGTGTTTGACACTCGCACAACGATTGCTCGTCCTCTATGTAGACACAGGCTGGAGGAATGGTCATCTAGCACATCTATCTTCTTAAGATAGAACCTCTTTCTGTCTGCAGTTTATCAAGTTTTACCGATCATGCCATCCACCATTCTAGCAGTGAATGGTTCAAGATCCAAAAAATCAGTCAGATCACTGCTTAGCCAGGCTGTCCACCTTTGTGTATTTTTTAATCCAAGCCAGTGTCAAGCCATTTTGAGATGCATACTCATGTATTGATCTTGGTCGGTTCCATGCGTCTGATCAGTGCTTGGTTGTCCAAGACTCTCCTTTTAAGTTTGACACAAATGATCCAACGCTTGCCTAAGGGATTTCGTCCCGTAGGTTGAGATGACAGGCTAGATCTATGTATGTAGCAAGCCTCCATCTAGAAACAATCTATCCCTGCTTAGAGTTTTGAGATATTGGTTGACGAGTGTCCCGTGTCATGCGTCATTGGTTGACGTAGACCACTAGTTGGGTCCGTCAAGATGCCTAATCTCGTTTCCCCGAGATTCAATATCTTTTTGTCTACAGATCGATCTGCGCTGTTTATCCGACATCTTGGTGTGGTGGGAATTAACTGACTTCAAGGACTGACAAGGCGGCATACAGTGCTGCCCTGACACTGGCGCTTTAAACGTCCGTTGCGCCTTAAGAAGGTTTGGAATTGTTGTGGAATGTATGCTTTTGCGGCTGTCTTTGGTGACTACAAACCTCTTCCGCACTTGTCATCTTCTCTAACTCAGTGTCTGTCTTTCAAACCATACATGCCACCCGCTGAACCCACTGATCAGGATCAGGGATATTTTTCTCCGAAAGGTCGTCAAAGTTGTTGAAGAAAGGTTTGTCTAATGTACGATTCCTGGTTCTGGCGAGAGCCGGGCATTTGCAAAGGAAGGGGTAACAAGTTTCTGTTATCAAATCCGTATGGCCAACACTAGCAGGAAAAGTACTTATTCGACCAAAAAGTATCAAATGATCTCCAGATTGTGTTTAATTGTCTTCAAACCTCCTATTGCATCCATTAATTTGGGCTGTGAAGGTCGGTCCTGTATCTCACACTTAACAGTCAAGCCACATTACCAGATTGTAAAAACGATACCAAACATGTGCATGGCCTTTGACCACCCAACTCTTTCCGCTTCTCAGTCGAATCAACTCCAAATACCTTGTCTCAACATATCCTAACGCCAAAACCCTATTTAGCTGAATCTTGTCAAATTCGTTTTAACCGCTCCCACCCAACTGGTGGTTGCCACCAATTTTCACCCACTTATCGTCCCAAACAAAGTATTGTCACGCTACTTAGGCCACAATGAAACAAGCAAACAATACCCTCTCCTGGCCGAGGGGATCATCATTAAACGGCTGAAAAACGATCCACTCAGCCATCCATCCATCTCCGGGGCGGTTTCCTCTCCGCCATGCTGCTACCGGTGGTGGTAGTTCTATCTGACGAACATCTTGTTCGTATCGCTGACATTTTTTTTCTTCATAACTTGCGTCTCCGTTGCATTCCCTTCTGAGAAGCTTGCACTGGGATTTCGCCGCACCTTAGAATTTGCGGGCAATGAAACAATGAAATGGCCATAGGAAGACTGCGCGCTGCTGGTAATTCAATGCCACAGAGACCACAAGGCTTATGACGTGGTTGGACTGTGAGAACGATTCGATGGCTGGTGGCATTGTTGTCATTCTAGAGGAATTTCTGGACGAGTACCATAAATGAATAGAAATGGAGATCAGCGGTGCGAGTAAAATGGCGTTTGAATGCGTCATCATTGGAAACCTCTTGTTAAAAGTCGAACATCGATTTGGCTTCAATGACTTTCTGCTGCCATAGTCAGGCTCAAGGGATTTGACAAGCTTCTGCATTAGTGATTTGCCTCTTTTGAAGGATGTGGGATGTTAGCCAGGTTCTTTGCAGACCCAGAAGAGGGTCATCACGAATTAAACGCGGCGCGAAGCTTGAACCCAAACCAAGTGATGATGAGAAAAGAGGAATGACGTGCAACCAGTTCATATTCTCTGTGGGGAGACAAGCTCATCAAAAAGTGGTCTGTAACTTCGAGGCATGCTTCATCGGTCCGTAGATTCCCTTTGCTTGGAATAGTCAACTTTCTTACCAAGTCCTGTGTCCCCTTTTCGGTCTTAGGGCATCCACCCGACGCGCCATCGTGTTCGGTTCCTGTTGATGTGCCTTAATTCTCTAAATTTCTCCCTCCCGTTTTAAGCACTGGGCTCTCACTACCTTAGGTCAAAAGCCTGCTTCAATGCTCTCCAAGACTTATCTAAGCGAAACAAAGTCAAACTCTGGTGGATACCGGGACACAGAGACATTAAAGGCAATGAAATCGCTGACCAACTAGCAAAGAAGCGATCTACCGTAAGGAATGTAGGTGCCGAACCCTTCTGCGGCTTCCCTTACTCTTCCTTTAGATTCATGCTAAACAGGTAGGAAAAACGCAAATATCTTTTCCACGAATCAGACAAGCAAAATGGGCTATCTGACCTATGAATACAAATTTAAGAAATGTTCTGTAATACAATAGGGACTATATTCAAAGGCTCACTAGCTTCCTCTCCGGACCATGCAGTTGCCTATGTACATAAAATGGAAATTGCCTTGGTAACAGAACGTTGACTCTGCCTAGAGGAAGACGAAACATCAGAACATCCACATTTGGGGGTGCGGCTCTCTGTTACATTAGAGAGCGAATTTTCCTCAAAGACCTGAAGACATCAGAAACGCTTTGACGAACGACATCCCCAACTTCATTAACAAGATTGAGGCCCTCCTTGTCAACAGTAACAGGGCAGCGCATTAATTTAGAGTTTACAAAATGGGAGCTGAATGTTTTAGCGCTGTTTGACTGTGCATGAGTATATGGATGGTGGCTATCTTTAGTTCAGGTTGCTACTGTCGCATACTGGGCTCTAAAAAAAACGATTTTTGCAGAAGTTGCAGGAATGAGGAAGAGGCGGAATCCAACGTCTTCTGCACGTGTACCTCTTGCCAGCACATCCGATCTGAACTGTTACGTTAGGAAATGTTTTCAGGAGTACACTTGGATCAATCTTCGCGCTCCCAGTGAAATCTCTAGAGGACCTCTCCAAACTCTTTATGTTTTGACAGCATGAAGTTAGACCTACAAGACACTGGAACATTTTGTAAGTGTTTTTGAGATCATGTGTTTAGGTCCAGGGATGCCATTCAGCGCCAACCTTAGGATCCACTTTTGAACCATCCGCCCACGATTTCTTTCGAGTTTATCTTAGGACCACCAGCATCAAGGCCCGAGATCTCAATGTTTAACCTTCTGCCAAAGCAAACGATTCAGGCCTGGAATCGGAAACGAGGAATCGGAAACGAGGTGGGCTCGTCAAGTCTGGTCGAATAGTCAATGTTTCTGCATTCATTTTCCACGGTATACTTTTAGCAACAAAAGTAATCGGGCGGAATGACCCACTCTAGAGCAATCTCTAATCGAATCTGAGAATCAGAAGAGGACCTAAAGATGCCACATTCGCATCCAATATTTGGTACTTTCTCTAATATTTTACCCTTCTGTTGATTTGTGCTCCACACGAAATCAGAAGGTGATCTGGGGTCTCACTGGACACTTTCCAAAATCTGCAAAAACCTTCTTTTGCTGTATTTAGCTTCCTGGGGTGTTCCTTGGATATTTTACAATTCCACGTTACGAAGTCGGCTGATGCGTACTTTGAGTCTTTATTGGTTGTGTTTCTCCGTGGTCATGTGGTTGTCCAGTTTGTAAATTATGAACTCCAATTGTCATTCTTTTCAAAATTCTACTTTTTGGTCCCTAGGGAAGCGATACTCTTCTGAGATACTCTTCTTGAATGTCTTCTCCTTCATTCTTTTGCCATTCCACGGATCCTAAGCGTTCAACCGTGGATCCTAAGCGCTCAACCACGAGGTACACGGAATATCATTTCCGGACGTCCTTCCGTGGCTCCTGTTGGACATGTTGTCATGGCCCCAGAAACGCAGTGGCATACCAATCTTTGTCTCCCTCGTTGTGCCAAGACTGGTTGGCTTCATACATGCTATAGGTTGTCATTAATCTCAGAATGGTTTTTACAGAAATTGGACGTAGTGAACTATGGTCTACGTGAGACATTGTCATTTTCTGCCAACAAAGCGACCCATGTATCTAACCTCGATTCTGCGACTTCCAATAAGCACCTCCTACGTCTTATGTTCCAGTTATTCGTTGATAGAGGCAATGGTCTTGTTAGTTATCAACTCTAGTTCATCAAGATATTTCGCTGCACATGATGTCCCATAAAAGAGTGGCCCGAGGACAGTGCCCTGTGGAACGCCAGTGGCTGTCGAGTACTTGTTCGACCTTTTCGAGGTGATGTCCCTTGAAAGAGTGGTCCGAGGACAGAGCCTTGTGGAACGCCAGTTGTTGTCGAGTACTCGTTCGACCTTTTGTAGGTTTTCTGCTGCGACACTCTATGAGTGCACTAGTACGTAGTACCTTGGCATTTAGGTGACTCCATTTCCCAAATCCAGTCAAAACGGAGGTCAGTTAGGAATGTCGGTTGGGCAATCACGTCCCAGAAACGTGCATCTCTTCTCACATCGCATTTAAATGTTCATATTAAAATCCTGGGTGCGGTCATTCCCATCAAACAGCCTCGGATTGATGGGGAACAAAATGTGAGAACCTACACGTATAAAAACTTGCGCCTTTCCTTCCCAAAACTCTAATTAGAGCCTTCAGTCGTGGGGTTTCAAGGAAAGGCAAATACGCCAATGGAGTACGCGTAATCCCCATCTTAAAGAGACGCGGCCAGAATGTGCAACCTGTAATTTTAATCGATTTAAACGCAAACTCCATCGAAGTCCCTTGCCTTGCCACCAACATTATGATCCTTTTGCTGCACCATAAAATGTACTCTCGGTTCGTCATTGTCCATTAAATGCTCGCGTGTGTAATCCGAGATTCATACACACCAAGTATCTGTAGGATGTTGATAATTATACACTATCGCCGATAATACGGGCTTGAGTGCGGGGAGAGGAGGACGGCAGTGCGCACAAAGGACCACTCGCGCTTTGATATCGATGATGATCGACGGTGATGACGATTATAAGGTCTGACAATGGAAAGGAGGACACGATGTGAGGCAATGAAACTCGAGAGGAATGTCAGAGTTATTAAAATGCTGCTGCACTCATATTTTTTTTTTAATATCTTCATTGTAAGATGGAATTTGTGGTCAGCAATGAGCCACCCGGACAGATGCTGTCATTGTCTGACGATTCAAGCGATTTTCTGAAGAATTGCACCGTGTCGATGGGAGAACTTGAATGGTTTTGGTATGTGGTGGTACACACATGTGTGTTAAAGGACCGGAGTTATATGAGGATTCATGTTTTGAAAGTCACAGTCAGAGATGTCTGCATTAAATTCCCAAAGGTCCGCCTAGACGCTGAGTTGCCAGCGTCCATTTGCATGGTTTGTGTCCCTTCACATCCCTGTTTGTATACGATAAACCTCAGAACCTCTGAACCCATTTAAGTGAAATTTAACCGCTGAATAGTTAATTTGTCCAGCTGGAACATAGGCCGTGTTACATTGCCCTGACGAGATCAGTGAGGTCTGTGCCAGCTCAGTCAATTCACCTCAACATTCCTGAAAAAAAATTTTTTTAAAAATGTTTCTCCTTTTTTTTCAGATACCGGCAAGTATGTCGATTACCCGCTCATAAAAAGCCAAAACCGTGAACACAAAACCCAGCATTTCTCCTAAAACTGAGGAGTCCACGAGAAAAAGCAACGCTCAGCGGAGAGAATAAGTGAGTACCCGTACCTTTACATCTTCTATTTGTAAACCTATCTCCACCGTGCCTCAATCAATTGTATCGCGGAACAAATTGTGCATTTTTTCCGCCATCTCGAACCGAACATTTTCTTAATTTGCTCGTACCTCTAGTTGGTGTGTATCATGTCCTGCATTCCTCTTGGTCCCCGTCGTTGCATAGCAAATAAATTTCATGACGACCCAACCGATTGGAAAGAGATTCACTTCGAGATTCGCCATGGTCTTGGTCTGTCTCGATGCCGATACGAAAAACAAATACGTAACAACCATCTAGAACGCCCTCTTTGGAGAGCAGACCCTAGCCAGAACGAAAAGAGGTCCGCACCTCTTCCAGCAATGGAATTTCAATTATAGTGCACCACACATTTTTATTTCTCTTTTCTCTTTGCACTGAAGCATCGCACAGTGCGAGAAGGTGCGAGAAGAATGAAATCACCTTGAGGCTGGGAAACCTCCACCACCACCATCGATCAGAAAGATGGTGTCCCGGAACAATTATTTCCGCAGAGAAATTCATAAATTCCAAAGTCTTATCCGAAATAAAGTCGGAGATACCATTTCCTCCATCATACACCACAAGAGTGGCATTTGGGACCCGTGCTCTTACTTTACCGGCAGAAATTCATTTGAAGCTGAAAATTTATTCTGCACCCGTTTTACGGCCGAAAAGTTATTGGCATACGGCATCGGTTAGGAATGTGGACTCGCACAAGATTGATTGTGCTTTTGTATCTAGAGATACGTATCTGTTGCAGCCGATGGAGAGCAACCAGCAGCATCCAGTTGCGCGCAGCAATTGGGTTCATTTCGAGGAGAAATTCCTGGCAAAAGAATAACCGACGATAATGTGCTGATCGCTGGGAAGTTGATGATGACGATGGTGGTGCGGTGGTGCTACGAACGAGGTGAGGATTCAGTAGCAGATGCTAAGCAATTGGAAGTTGGTAATTGTGGTTGGGTTAGTGGTTGTATGTTTGCTATTTGAGGTCAATTCGATTGGAATCGAAATGGAGTGTTTGTCGAATGAAGATGGAGTAGGTAGATGAGGGGAGTTGTTGGGAGTCTATGTAGATGAATAAGAGGTTTGGCACGAGGAAGTGGCTGGTTCCGTCTTGAAATGGGAGGCATTCCCATCAACTATACTCTCTTCAGGCATTTGCCTTTCTCGGAATCGCTTTTCGCATTACTAGTGCTCTGTCTTGAATAAAAGGCGTTCAGCTAGGTGATCTTCTTTCCCCGATATGACGAACTCCCAATGACTAAATTCAATTTACCCTTCCAGGGATCTGCTCATTCCCGAATTACTGTTCGCATTATCGGGTCTCTTTCTTGAAATGGAACACTTTCAGCTAGGTTCTCTGATGTGACGAGCTCTTATTACAAGACATCTATTCCTCCTGATACTTACTTCAGGCTAGTTCCCTTACTGGGGGCTCTTGCTCTTTTTTTTTTTATCTTGGGTACCCATTCCCTCGATGTAGAAACACGCTGTTCCATCACTTGTTGTCAGTAGGCATCGCTCTCCAGATTTTGTCCGACATGATAAATTCTTCCAGCCTTTATCGCTCTCTATCTTGAGCCGAGTTGAACCCTTTGAGCCTCTCAGTTCATATACCTCTGGTCCCTGTTCTGCAACATACCCGCCAGCGTTGCTTGGCTAGTTCCTTTACTCCTGCTGTTGCCATTCCTTTTCCTCTCAACGACGCATTTTTTGACCGATAGGGGTCACTTCCGTCACTACAAGAACTGAAGATTCCGATACTGATTTGAAGGCAGTTACTACCGGAAATAGTGAAGCGCTCTGTGGAGTGAATGTAGATTTTTCAGTACCTATGCTGGCTCCTCAGGGGATAGCGATGGGCGTAGACTAGCCTCATGAACCCTTCTTCACCTAACCGAATCTACAACCCAAAGTCTTTCTCTTTTACGCACCGAAGCCATTCGTATCCTATGGTTTTCCTGGCTGAGTGCATCGGCCTATATCTCAGTGCCTTGCAGTCGGATGAAGTTCTTGATCGAAATCAGAAGTCTTCGCTAGCAAACGGCTTGATTCCCTACGTTTGCCATTAGTCTGTTTTACGGTGCCGTGAATTTTTCGACTCTGTCGGATACTGTCGGCTTTGTGTCGAGCTTCGGTACTTTGCTGCTTCCTACATTTTTTTCATTTAGGCCATATATCTCCCTATGGGTCTTAAGATTCCTGGTTCCTGGTGATGTGCCTCAATTTTCTCCACCTTTTCCTCAACTGCCTTGACTCCGCTTTAACCGTCTGGCGTCTAGGGTGACCCACTTTTTTTCCGTTTTGGATAAGAGGGTTCCATGGCTTGACTGGCTATATTATTGTCAACTTTGGGGAATGTATGACAGATCTATTGCCACTTATGTTTTTGTAAGAGTCGTCTAAATATTGATCCATTATTTCGCCCAACTGTTCATTTGGGACAGCGTGGGACTAAAGCCTCCAGCTTTTGTGTGATATTGGTGGTCTCCCTCCAGCCGGCTTTGCGTTTGACACAGGACAATCACTGATTGCCAAAAGCAGCTTTTGCTTTCTCGATTCATACGTCTAGTTCGGTATGAGCATAAGCGGATGCAATATTCCCAACGTCTTGTACTCATTTGGATCGGCAATGCATCCAACGTGTTTGTCTATCCATATAATAGGTATAGGATACTTTCTTGAACACGACTTTTCGGCAATTTTCGTGCCCAGAATCTCACACATCCACCTCACAATCGTGCGAATTTTAGCCACTTTGGCGTCTCATAAGTGACCAAGTAAGTGTCACCCTCTTTCTGTCCCTATCCCTTGATCGTTTGTCTGAAGACTCCACTTTAGATTGCCAAAACTCGTTGACACTCCTCAATGTATCCTGCTCCGACCGGAAGCCTTCAAAAATTTCGCCTTCCTCCCCAACGACGACGTCTCAAGAACAGCAATTTAAATGTTTAAATCCACCCAGTAGTGGTACGATCTCAAGAGCAATTATGCCAATTGCATGTTCTGCTGTGCTACTCCACTGCTGTCCTTTAAATTGCTGCTTCCAGCCGCCAGCAACCAACCCGTGCACAGGCAAGCACAGCATCCTCCCAAACGTTACCCATTCATTCATCATCTCAACTGTGTCTGTCCGAAAACAAATTCCAAGCGAAAAGAAAAAAACCAACGAATCTTCTTCCCTCAGAAGAAGAACTCTCTGGAATCGCGGCCACATCGTTGATGAGAAGCTTAGCCTGGCAAGGTGATTTAAGGTCAACGCACAGTTTTCACATTAACGCATCAGGTGCTGAACTTAATGAGTTCTCCACGTCTGCGTTCATCTCGGCACACACTGTGCTCCTCTCATCTGTAACACGCGATCAGAATAGCGAATCCGTTGAATATGATTTTTTAATTTTTTTTGCCCCTGAAATCTTAATTTGCCCTCGAAACAGATGTGTGCGCATAGTTGCTCGTCGCAGAGGAGGAAGCAGATCTTTAGAATGCAGACCATGTCCTCGATTATAGAGGCAACCACCATCCTCAGGATGATTAATTTCTGGTCCTCTAGCCTACAAAAATCGAGGGACAAAAACGGTCAAATCGAATTACCGGGCCCGTTAAAAGAGTGATGGGACCTCACTTTTAGCCAAGCACCTACCTAGTTCTTCGGCGCGGTTGGTTCCCTTTTTTTGAACGACCAAAGGATGTCGGATGAAGCGGAATTTTTTATTCCACTCAACACGGAACAGGTAGACAATTAGATTGGGGTTCTGTTATGGTTTTGATTTGGTTTCGTTGGAAGTGCAGCCTGGCTGAGGAACCAGTTTTGTCCTGGTCCTGCTGTGCGACGGGAGATAAGTGCTGACAATGTTTCTTTGGTCACTTCAGGGAAAGATTAACAAATTTCGGTGACAAAAAAGGGAACTTAATGTGCTCGTTTATTGCTGTTCGGGAGGGGGAGAGCTGAATTTGTGTTTCTTGGGTAACAGGTAGAGTCGGCCAGTTTAATGTGGACGAACGGAATGCATTTGGGAGCGGATAACACATGTATGCCATTGCCATGCCATGGCAATGAATTTTGGACAAAAGCCGCTTTTTACAGTGGGATCCTGTGGTATTTGCCAGAAAATCGGAGAAGCTATAGGCGAAGGCTTTTGTTGCGCCCCTTGGTGGATTTAAGTTCCTTACACCAGAACGTTAAGGAGCATTATGGTCTCTTGTTGGCTAGTGGACTGTATTTATCGCTGAAAGTGGGTCTTCTTGAGAATAGGCAATGCACCGACATAGGACAGAACTTAAGTTGAACTTCGGCCTTATCGTCTCTCACAGGGTTGTTGATTTTTTCCATTAGTTCATCAGATCACACGAGAATGTCTCTCCAACCTAAATCTCTGTTCTCAAGTGACAAAGATTTTGGCATTGATAGAGAAAATGCACATGAGATCTATCCTCGTGAACCTTCTCGTCATCACTGAGATTCAAATTGATTCCTCGGTAGGTTAGGTCCATGTACCAGAGATTTTCTCTCTTTTCATATAGATTAGCCATTGCAAATTTCCCCTTTTGGTGGCTTCCACAAGGATCTCATTCTCTACTCCTTGTTTAAGGTTCTGGGTCGACTTCAATGTCATGAATGGGTGATTGGAACTTGACGAAGAAGTTCACTAGTCTCTAGTCCCAGAAACTTTACTCTCAATACTTAGAGGCGTTTTCACAGTTGATTTCAATCCTCAATTGGACACTAACAAAATCTGTAGACACGAATTGGAGAAACATGAATACAATGGTCTTGATGTCCACTGCCATGACTGACCTTTCACCGACCCTTGAGGATATTAAACGAGCGCCCACCCTAGCTGCACGCGTCGGACGCCGTTGCTGTCAGTAATAGTGCAATTTTCCCAAATGCTGTCCAAGTGCTCTTTCAGTGGTCACTTGAGATCCACTTTGAACTAAGCAGCTGTGTCAGCGTAATCTTCCTCTTTCTAGTCCACATTTCTTGTCTCCAACTATTTTGATCTCTCCTTTAACCCAGACTAGGTGCTCTCCTCTTCTGATCATAAATTCTTGAGAGTTTTACGTTTAAGATCAACACTCGACTCGGAAGAAGCTTGCTCGAGACAGTAGCATGACTTCTTTGAGTTCTTCGAGAAGCTATCTCTGGGTATTGCAGGATGACTTTGCCAAGAGCCCAATGAAATACCTGGAATCCACGAGGCTTTTCCAGTAGCTTTAGAACTTGTGTGTCTACAACATCTACTTGGAGGGGTTCTTGGCGTGGACATTTGCCACCGTTTTCACCGCCTGTGAATGGTGTTCGATTTTACTAACCACTGGAGAAATCATTCTCTGAGTTTTGAACGTCCTTAGCGACAGTGAACTTTAAACGAGCTTCGCGCTTTTGTGTGGAATCGGACTTTACTTTTGTCACAGCCCATTTCTTGTCGAATAAGGAGAAGAGACGTCCGTTGCCTTCAGTTGACTGATGATTTTGACATACTCGAGGGCGTTCATGTCTTTTTACTTCAAACCCAACTCAAGGTACGGTCACAATTGTTGCTATTTCGTCTGTTTGGCTTTGTTTCTCGGCTTTGGTCGTCTTAGTGTGACTCTAGATGTCTGGATCGTCAGCTGTTTCACAGTTGGGGCTTTAAAACTATTGTCTCACCTGATTTCTTGAGCATTTGCTGGCTACTTAATGTTTTCTGTTTCCGAAAGCCTCCAGGTTCATCTTAAGACGAAACATTCTTGCCATCTATCAAACAATGACGTAGGTAGTCCACATCAGATGTTTTAGTTAGTCAACTGCATCTGCTTTTGGCCTGAAAGCCCTTAACCTGGGAAACCGTCTTTTTTTTTGTCCACATGCTATTTACTTTCAAAATCCTAGCTACGCAAAGCGTCCCCTAAATTGGGTACACAAAGCGTCTTTAATAACACTCAACACTTTTCTAGAAATTGGGCATGGCTGTGGGTGGCACACTCTGTGAAAAGCTGCACGGAACTTTGCTTTTTAAGGGATCAGTGGCCTCTGATTTTTTCCCATCGACTTTTTTTTTTTGTGTATATGCAGGCTTCATTGAATTTGAGGGCAGGGTTAGTCCGTTGGACAGCTGAACAAAATTTGTCACGGTACCATCTCATGTCGGGGAATGACAAGCCTCCGAGAGTACAATTTCTCTTGATAAAGCTTTTCAATTCGCCGTTCGGAGTCGGCTATAAATTGTATTTGTGCCAACAATGCAACACGCACAACATAAATGGTTTCGAGAAGCTAGGCCTTGGCTTACCTCGAGCTGTCGCGCCAGCTTTACATATCTACGGTTCAGGCATTTTCGAGACCCCGCTAAGGAGCAGCTTAAGTAGTGCTTTGACGTTGGCTCTTTTGTTTTTTACAGGTTCTGGTTTCAATTTCAATGAAGTTTTTTGCTGAGCGTCGATCTCTAAATCTGAGCCATTACAATGCTTTGGATTACACTTTAGGCACAACGCTTAAAAGTATTGTGACTGGGTCTTCTGGTCCTGCTGTCACTACTTTACATTAATCTGGGACTTATGGACCATCTCGTCCAAACAAATATTGACTTTTAAAGGTGTCATCGGACCACAACTTCTAGTCACAATGTCAACGCGTCACTTTGATGCTTTCCCTGAAAATATTAAGGGAAGTCACGGCTGGATCTTGCTCAGTCTCTCCACATCCTTTTTTAATTCTACAGAGGTTAACCAGCATCCTGATTGGCGAGGATACCTCAAACTCATTGTTTAGGCGGATGAAAGTGACTGATTCAATCGAACCATAGACCTGAGCTCCCCCCATTCTGCAAAATGGGGTTTAAATGTAGAGAGTAGAGCTTACTTTGTATTGTTGCTTCGCAGGCAATTCATTAACTATGCTTCCGACAGTTGAGGTAGAAACTACTTTGGCATGCGGTCTATCCTCTAAAACTCGATTCTGCCTGAGTCAAAGCTTTATTTCGACATCACTCATTTAATTCGATCATGCATCACAACTTGAGGCATTCCTATCCCCAAAAAAACATGATCGTTTCCATCGCACAAGATATCTACTTATGTCAATCAAAAAAAATTTTTTTGATTCCACATCATCCTTCCTTCATCTTTGTGATCGACGCTCCGCAATGTTCGCGATCAAATCGACAAGACAAAGCGAAAAATGGTTAACAAAATACCCAAAGAGCGGACATAAGAATGGCAGAACTCATAGAACTCCGACGTGGATACAATTAGATGAAATTCGATACATGATCGTTGATCGTTCGTTCCTCGTTGTTAGGTTGTTTGTCGGTCCAGGTAATCATGATCGTTGCCGGCCAGCCAGTGATTTGTTCAAAAGAAGAATCGTTGGCTCTTCATGGGGAAGTCACGGCAAAAGTATCTTTTACCCCAAACGAACATTTGAATATCATTTGCGGGAATTATTGGATTTTATTGACATATCGCTCGCTAATTGCCTAAACGCACACACAAGCCACGCATCTCGAAGAAATGAATATAATCCGACGCTGTTCACACATCGAGCGGCATCTCTACGCGTTTCCCCAAGCTATTGGGTATTAATGACACGATCATTAAAATTCTCGGTAATTTGTGATCGGATTTTATGGTCGCCATTAAATTTTCTTCGGTTATTAACGTGAAAATAAACAAATTTGGTCGGGGAGATTTTGCAACAAATGACGACACAGATACGGGCGTGCTTGGGTTTGTGTGTGTGTTTGGGGGGAAAATTTCGCCACAATTGGGAAAGTTTTGTGTCGTTGCGCATTGGGAAACAGGATTAACATTCCTTTGGACATGAGATAGAGGATTGGCGGCCACCATGCACCTGCCGGTAAATGTGGGCATACCATGGACACATTTAATCAAAACAACGTGGTCCATGTCAGGGGTTTATCAAAACTGGATCAGGCCTCTATATTAGTTTTGCATGGTCGGAGAGGGAAAGGAATTTTTCAATTAGAGGCGATGCAGAAGGAAATCCACAGACACACTCAGCAGCACACACAGAGACCGATGTGGACCAGTGGAATTACATGTCAGAGTTTTGAAATTATGTGACACATGTGACAAGCAGTCTTGATAAATCATTCGAATGCCTCGGCTTTTACTTTGAGTTAATGCTGTCGTCATGGTCTTCTATGAGCTTTGATTGGGCTGTGATTTTTATGCTCCAATCCAAGTTATTGATATCAAGCTGCGATTAAACCTTTCATACATCCGGAAATGATCTTTATCTTGATGCAAGATCCATTGTTTCATCAGCTTGAACTCAAGTCACGATTTGTGTGTAATGAGTGGCTTAGCAAGGCGATCTTGACACTGTCTATGATTTGCAATTTATCATCGTTAAGCCAATATCACCGGAAGCCTGAGCATGAGTTAGAACATGCAATGATCTTCAACTGTGATATGCGGTTGTGGTGATCTTCTGCGAATCCAACTGATCCTCGATCGTGATGAACCTTTAGCTACACATGTGATATCTCTTGCTTTCTTGATCCAACTGCCTTTGTGGAACGAAGTGATCGTTAAGTAGAAAATGCTTAGGCGATTTCTTTCTGCCAAGATCTTCTTGTCTGCTTTTAGACTTTCTAAGCAACCTTCGATGACGTCTATGCTGGTGGGTTGTTACACTCACCTGGTTTATCAGACTGAATAAACTCCCCCTCTATCTTTGGTATCCTCGGCAACCCCCCTGGGACTGCTGTTTCCATTATTTCAGAGGAGGGTCTTCCTTATGCCCAATAGGGTTCCTGTATGATTTTTATGAGGTTTTTTTTTCGTTTTCCTCCCCCTTTTTTCCTCGCAGCATAAACTCGATAAAGGAGGCTATTTGGTTTCACCTGTCGTTGCTCGAGATCATCATTCTCACGACGTTTTCCGAGGTGATGTTTCCTGTCTCTGGCTCTAGCCTGGTTCTTTGCATCATCTACTAGAGAGTCGCCGTATCGGCAAGCTGGGCTCCCCACTTTTCCCATCTTATGGAGGTATGCGTTGAAGCATCCCTGTCCGGTTAGGAACTGGGTGATGTTGTAGTTTACTTCTCCATGTTTCCGCTCCGTCCATTCAGCAACGTCCCTAATCAGTCTTGCCTCTAGTTTTAGAGGTCCACCGCTCTTGCCATTTTTGTTTGGTGAGCTCCTTACCCTCTGCCGTCGCCACCTCGACTCCTATTTCGGCTTGGATATGCGACCTTAGTGGTCTCTCCTAGTCTCGATCTTGACTTTCCATGCCTTGGCTTAATAGTTATTGGGTTGAAGTGCTGTGAAGGGTGCATAGTTGCAAACTCAACATTTCACTAGAAAACCTTACGTTTGCACCCGCTGGTTTTGGGGACCCAGCTGCTTGATTCCTATGCTATGGTTCCTGAATGGTGGACGCGTTGCAGTGTGATGCAGGTTCTCATGTTGCCCCTCTAATAGTTCTCATTGACCTTCCTTCGAAGAAGTTGGACATTTGTAGGGTCCCTTTCCCTTGGGTGATCGCTCAGGCTTTGACCCGATGGTCTGTCTTTTGACCTAAAGAGCCAGTGCTGCTGTTACTTTCTTGTGCTTCTTTCATTTGCTACCATTCTTAGGTAAGAACACTCATCATCATATGACTGCTTTTAAACTTCTTGAAAACAGTTCCTTCAAACGTTTTTTCCAGACTGTATAGGCATCTAGTTGAGCATCGAATAATCGTTTTTTTTTATCCTGAGTACGCCCAGTTCATTTTTCGACCAAATGGTACAACTCCAAGTTCATTTCTTGACCTCGATCACTTTAAAACCGCGGTGGCACAATAAATCACCGTAAATCCATCAACAAAGGGATTAATCCCTTACAACGGCAGCTCGACTCATTTCCATTTGCCATGAATACGCCAGACAATCTCTATTCTTCTCTCTAGATGCCGCCGCTGGTCATTTCGCATTCATCACCATCCAAGCACTAAACACCTCTTTGTCGAAACAATCACCGTTGATTGATGCAAATTAAAGGAAAAAAAATAAAAGATCTCTAGACCTCCGAATAGGTGAACGCCAGTTACTGTTTTGGATAAAAATAAAAATTCTCCAATTAAAAACCTATCATCGGCCGCCGCAGCATCGCTTCGGATACTCTTCTCGCAAATGATGTCACGTAGTCGGGCCAATACGGCGTGAATGGCACCATGTGGGTATGTGAGTGGCTGACGTAGAAATCAAATTAAATTCGACACGTGAAATTACCTCAATTGACATTAAGAACCATTGGAATGATTGCGTTCCGTTCCGAACGATGGAAAGGTAGCCCATGTTGGAGAGTTGGTCAGTATACAGTGACGGTGAAAAGGAAGTAACCAAAGATTGGTTGGCAAGCCATTAAAATCAGGGTGGGTCGGTATTTCCTTTGTTTCTTGTCGAATTTCCCAGATACCCGTCTTCTAGTTGCAGGAGAGTTTTGGCCGCTTAAGTGCCCAAAACTAAAATGTTGTCATGAAACGAAGGAATGGGAGGGTTAAGGCCACTACCACACGAGCTTCTTTTTCCATCGAATATACAGAAAACGAATAGAACTGTACACACGAGCGCCCGCGACCAAAAAGTTCAGTTCCATTGCTTAATCTTTAAAAACATGGCGCGCGTTTAAACTGAAACACGGAAGAAGGAGCTCGTGTAGCATTGACCTAAGAGCGAAACGATCTTGCGCTGTTTCAATGCGGCCGCCTTTGTTCTTCCTTTCGACGAAAGGACATACATAGGTTGACATCTTTACAGATATTGTAAGCTTGAGCTTCACTTCGCGCACTGGTCTTAGTTGAGGTCTTATCTTCAACCCATTTAGTCGCTAAGGTCATATAAAAATAAAAAAATATCTGACTCGACTGATTAATCCGCCTGAACCATTTCAACGACGACGGTTAAAGACGTGCCCACCGAAGCCTTTCCTTGTGCATTTGCTTAGGCTTTGACCACTCAACTCATTTGTATAAATCGACCATTTTTAGCCGCAGTATTTTCACAAGAGTCGTGAGTGGCTTGTGTTTAGAGGAGTAAAGTATCCTCTGCTGATATTGAGCTGATCTGGCAACGTCCGTGTCCATAGTGATGGGACTATACTCCATCTTTCATCGAACTCATTCCGACTATTTCATCAGTTTTCTTGTTTTCTTGGCAAAAAAGCTTTTCGCGTTGGGATTCAGCAGGTTGGTTGACTGGTTTCAAGGGTGGCCCAAGACTTGATCCGACCTCGGGCAGGTCCATTGTACGCATACAAATTTAGCCATGGGAATCTGGTCAAGGGATGGGATCACAGTAAGAGACAAGAATCTCAGAAGTTTCCCGAAATCAGAAATATCAGAACTCACTCTCAGTCTTCTGGCTAGTGCGTGTCATCCACGTGTCGGACGGATTCAACGTCAGCAGTAGTCGTTGTGGGATAACCATTTCTACCGCGCAATACCCTGTAAGGACCCTGGAAGGGATTTGTGTTTTATTTTATAAGATTTCTATAGACTGGTCGGTCATAGCGATCCAATTATGGTTTCTTCATCTATTTCTCTGTAAAGACTTTCTAAATGCGTCCTTGCAACTGCCTGGTTATACACAGGATCTGCACCTTTTTTTTTCAGTCTTTTCAGGCTGAATCATAGGATCAAGCAGATTGAGGTGGGATCTAGTCGCCTATCGCTGCGCCCACAAAAGGACCTAATGTGATTTATTCATGGAATTCAGCAGAGGTGTGACTTAATCACTCTGAACAACACCAAACCGCTTTATACGTGGCTTGATGAAGTTTTTGAAATACACAGCAGGGTCAATGTCATCTAAGTACATTACAGGTGGAACCATTCATTCGATTTTGGTCCATACTTCTACATGGTGCTGCAGGAGCCGTCTCATTGCTGCTTCTCGACAGGGCTTTGCCAAATATTTGTCTCCTGAGATACTTGGTTACATGACCTCCTTAATGATTCTATGGGGACCTGAAGCCTGAGCTCAAACTCAGCGTTGTCACCTTACTATGAAAGTTTATCTAGGGTTTGCAGCAAATGCCAGTACTTTGATGGACGAGCTAGCAATTTTCAGTACCTTTTTTGCTGCCATAAGCCCATTAGGGTGCCTACATTTTGTAATAGCCTACATAACTTCAGAAAGTGTTCTTAGTCGAACTTTACCTTCAGGATTTTTTTCTCTGACGGCGAACTTCATCCATTTTGTCGATGCAAACATCGAGTAGACATCGAGAGGATAAATACTTTGACTTGGACATTTGGACAGAACTTTACTTGGGAATGCTACATATGACGATCTACTTCTCTATAAGACTACTGACAGATATAGGATGTTTCTGGCTCCTTTTTTTTTAAGATCAAGCGGTGTTTAAGTTCCTTGTTTAAGACCTTAATCGTCCCAGTCCTGTTCTACGGCGGAGAGGCATTGACTCAGCCGTAGAACAGGACTGGGACGATTAAGGTCTTATAAAGGGTCACTTTAGTTGTCCGAGACAGGGCTTTGCAACTCAATTGTGTTTTAAGCCCAAAAATACCGCGATTGGCAAGGAATATTCTTCGCTAGTGTCGCTGTATGAATTATACCGAAGCCTGGGTACACAAAGTCCTCACCTATCTCAAAGTTATAGCTGTCTAGAGTGACGTTCTGTCCGAGACGTCGGTGTTGGATGTCTTTTCTTGTTGGCAGCATATACTTGGTCTTGCCCTCATTGACCGCTAAACCCATCTTCACCGCCTCTGTCTTAATAGGAACGAAGGCGCCAGTGACATCACGCTGCATTTTTCCGATTATGTCAATATCGTCGGAGTATCCGAGTGGTGTTGGTGCGTGAGTTTTACACAACTCTGTCAAGAACGATGGAAAAGAAGTCGAATGACAGCGCGTCCCCTCGTCTAAATTCTTTTTTGACATCAAAGGTCTCGGTGAGGTCTTTACCGAACTTGAGGGAGCAACGTGCATTTTCCATCGTCATTCTGCACAAACGGACGAGTTTGGCAGTGATGCCAAAACTAGACATGGCTCTGTATAGCTCGTCTCTATAGATGCTGTCATACGCGGACTTAAAATCGGTGAAAAGGTGGTGAGTATCGATTTTAAATTCCTGGGTTTTCTCCAAGTGGACTTTTCTGATCTGAAGCCACACTGATATGGACCGATCAGGTTGTTGACGAACGGCTTCAGGCGCTCACACAACACGGCAGATAGGATCTTGTAGGCGATGTTAAGAAGACTGATGTCTCTGTAATTGGAGCAGTTCTGAGGGTCTCCTTTCTTGAGGATCGGGTTCCTTTCCGAGTAGTGAAACGTTATTTGTCCTGATATTGCAGTAATGGCAGTCAGTCGTCTGAAGGTGACAGTGCATGACAGTGTTCCTTGTGACCTTTCACTTTGATAAACGAAACGTTTGCTCAAAAGTGGTGGAGATCTTGAGAGGAAGACGAATAGCCATTCCGGGCTTTGTATTGGCTTACAAATGTAGTGATGAGTAAGAGGTAGTCAGCTTTTCAAACAATATTTTGGTTTTTTGGATGTCAAATTGGACAGAGTCTCCCATTTAGAAGCAAGTTGCTTTTCGAAACTCTTCAAGTGATGGAATTTTTTTCTCCTTCACTGTACCCGAACGTTGTTTGCACCTGATTTAGCGCAAAAAGAAAACTCGAAACAAAAGACGCACGACGATCCGAACCACATAATTTTGGAGCCAATTTGGTGGCAAATAAATCCCAAAAGAATACGCCAAATATATTTTTTGAAACAAATTTCTTGACTTGGCGATTGGTGAACGTGCGTTTCTTTACTGACTCAAGACACACCGTCAGACGAGGAGAACAAAGTATGAATCAGAGCACCGGGACCACATTCTTCTGCGGTCAAAGAAAGAGGGTTTCACTTTTTTTTTTTCCTATTTTTAGGCGGTTCCGACACATATTTCTTTGACAAAGCAATCGGGGTTTGGTGATCGTTGCGTGCTTGGGTTTCATGGGAAATGCGAGTTTGTTGGGGGGGCTGTGCCATCAATCCATTCGTCAATTAAGGGCCGGAAGCGTGGCGTATAATTTTCTTACTCTCTCTCTGGAGTGTTTCTTTTTTGTTTTGGGCTTTTGGCAAATTAGAGATAATTTCATGGAAGTGCCAAACAAAATTTACATCAACGCAATTCATCATGTTGGAGTTGGTAGATGAATTAGCATTGATTAGGCCCTGCCACCTGGAGGCAAGAACACCGCTTTAACTGTTTTCAAATCGGACTTTAAGTGGCACAAGTAAAATGTTGACTAGTGGTTGTTGGTAGTCTTACAAGTATGACGGCGGAGCCGTCTTAAGTGTTTGACTTAGTCTGGCTAAATTAATTGTTTCAGTTTTGTTTTCCAAACTTGGATGTGAAAGCCTTGCTGACCTAATTATTTAGTTCTTCGAAACTTATGCATCTCTTTTTGAAAATATCAGACATTTTTCCTGTATTCCTTTTTCAACTATCGGCCATTAGAGCTCAAGACGATAAATGCTATTATACGCGGATTTGAAGTCGATGGACAGTAGTGTGCCCCGACTTCAAAATCGTTGCGCGCAAGATTTCGTCGGGAGATTGTGTTGCCACAGCTTCTTCTGGCTCAATACTGTTCTCGCAACCCTTGTTTTGCGCTGCGTTTGTTGATGTATGTTTTCCATCACCTTTTTCCGAGATATTTTTGGGGGCTAACTGGTAACTTACGGTAGTCTGGGCTACCTGTGCGTCGCAATACTGGTTACAGAGATTTTTGGTGGTAAATGCACGAAAGTGTGTCTCGCACTCAGGCGCTCTCTGTAGACTCTGGCTACTCTACTCGTACTAAGTCTTTTAGTTCAAAGCTTCTTATGGACAGAGGCGAAAGTTCGCACATTTTTATGCATCATCATTTCGCTCCCTTTTCGGTCAAGGAATTCCTTAATCCCAAACCCGGAGGTCTGTAGGTGACTTTTGCTTCCCTTCTGGCTAGCCCTTCTCCATATCGTTTAATTGTTTTTTAATTTCTCTTTTTTTCCACTTCAATTTGAGGAGAAATCGCATAAAAACATTGCACTCATGCGATGCTTATCAGGTTCAGGACAAGGAACCCATTCTGCATTCCATTGGCAACTTATCACCGGTGCCATACATTTACGACAGGCAATCACAATGAAAAAAAAAAACGAAGCGAAGAAAAATACAAAAACACAGATCCAAGTCTCGTAAACCAGGACGACGACTTCTACTCCTATCCATCGAGCGCAGAGATCTCCTGCTCGTGCTTGTCCTTCTTCAATTGGAACAGGTTCAACCTCGGAGATGTCGACTTCTTTTCCCTTGTTTTTGTAAAGCGTTCCCTTGGACGTTGGTTTTTTTCTCTGGTCAAACCGACCGAAAGTGCGCTCTGTGCAACTTGATACCCCACAGACTGCGCATGCGCAAAATCTGCGTGTGATTTTGCGATGAATGCAATCGCTGGCGGTGGTGGTGGTGTGCTGGCGGTTGTCTTTTTTGTTTGCTGTGTTGTGTCCAAGGCGAGCAGTAAAAATTAATTTTCCAACGTTGTCCATCCGTCCGTCCATCCGAATCTAAAGTGAGGAATTTAAGGTTTTTTTTTTGTTTTGATTGCCCTTTTCTGCTGTCTTCTTGGGATGCGGTTGTTTTATTTTTTGTGCTGCGGAGCAAGAAATCCAATTTTAATCGAATGGAAAGCGACGTGCGTCTCTGAAAGGAGCACCGCACATGGTATCATACTACGTTTCTTAATTGAATGCGTGAGGCTGAAGTTACGAATGCCACGTACGGGCTGTAGGACGATTCAAAGTGTGGTGTGGTAGGCTCTTGTAAATAAGAGGTTTCCCAGCTTGCAAGGCTTTGTTGAATTAGAGATCTAATTGCCGGTTGCAGTGGTCACGTGACACAAGCTCGAGGCTCTGCTAGAATTTTTTTTTTTTTTTTGAGGCACCCCCCCGGGGACAAACCCCCGGGAGTACAACTTGTCTTAACGAATCCGCCTTTCGAAATCGACAATAGAAACAATGGGTCCGTCTTCTAGGTAAGGCTAAGTTAGGTGGGTGTCCCCGCTCAGGCAGGGACACACTTAGACCAGATTGGCCTATTGTGATACCACAGCGAAGAAAACCGGCTTACCGGCACCAGGGAACCAGATTATGTAGTATGAGTACAATGAAGGTGGCGGTGTTAACCCTAAGATTTGAACCATTTTGTCCCAGAGATGAAGTTTCTTATCTTCTGGATGTCGAGTTCAGCTATATCGTTAAGATCGTCATAGAAGTGTTCCTCGAGGGTTCTTCTTCTTAGCATCGCAAGAGCAGTACCTATTCACGGTAGGTGGGTCGTTGTTTCCTCTTCCCTCTCGTCCCTACAGCTTCTTCTCACAGAAATCGGTGGAGGGGACCCCCAGTCAAGTACATGGCTGCCTATCAAGCAATGTCCGGTAAAGACTCAGTCAACCTAGATTTTTCCGGTTTGAGGATAAAAGTCTCTCCGACTTCTTGACAAGAGACAATTGCTGATGTTGTTCAAGGAGAAGTCTGATCGATTCGATAGGCATAGGTGGTTCCCCCAAGTTTTCGAGGAGATACCGTACTGCACCCTCTTTTGCCAGCTCCTCTGCTTTGCAGTTGCATGAAACGTCCCTGTGTCCTGAAATCCAGCACAGGGTAACGTCGCACCTGTCTGCAATCTCGTTTATAGATCTGTGGCATTGCTTTTCCAACCTTGATCGTATTGTCGGCGATTCCAAGGCTTTAATAGCTCCCTGACTCTCTATGCATAGTACAGGGTTTTGCAATAAGAGCGCTACAAAAGTTTTTTTAAATAAAACAAAAACGGTTTTGGATATCAATGAAATTCTTTATTCCTGTGAAAGTACGTTCGATTCCATTATGTATGGAACTCGATTTCTTTTGCATGGCCACCACGGGCACGCTTGCAGAAGTCCAGACGCTGAACCCAATTTTCGACGGTTTTCAAGCATAAATCGGCCGATACTGCTGCAATTTCACGTTCGATATTCGTACGAAGTTCATCAATCGTCGCTGGCTTGTTGGCATAGACCATAGACTTGACGCAGCCCCACAGGAAATAGTCTAACGGCGTCAAATCGCACGACCGAGGCGGCCAAGCGACTGGACCATTTCGTGAGATAACACGTTCTCCAAACTTGGTTTCCAATAAATTGATTGTGACATTCGCTGTGTGGCTTGTGGCGCCGTCCTGTTGGAACCACATGTCCTCCAAGTCCATATCATCCAATTGGGGCCAAAAATATTCGGTTATCATTGAACGGTAGCGATCCCCATTCACAGTAACGTGCCGGTCTTGATCATCACGGAAGAAGTACGGCCCAATGACGCCGCCGGTCCATAAACCACACCAAACCGTAATTTTTTCGGGATGCAATGATGACTCATGGAGTACGTGTGGATTGCTGCCTGACCAATACCGCATATTTTGTTTATTGAGGAAGCCATCCAGCCAGAAATGAGTCTCATCGCTGAAGATGATTTTTCGATGAAAATCCGAATCATTTTCAAGTTGTTGCTCAGCCCAATTCACGAACATACGACGCTTCTGGTGGTCAAGCGGCTTCAGTTCTTGCGTCAATTTAATCTTGTAAGGATGTAGGCCTTAGAACGACGTGTGAGAGACACATTTGGGCTTTCTGCAACTGAAGCCTCAGCGGCAGCAATATTCTCGACACTATGGGCACTTCTTTGTCTCACTGGCACGGGAACATTTTGTACTGTGCCTGTGGATTCAAATTTTTCCACTAGACGCTCAATTGTTGATCTGCTAGGACAATTATGACGACCATAAATTGGACGTAGCGCTCTTAACGTTGAGGCCACTGACTCCGAATTTCGGTAGTAAATTTTAATAATTTCGACTCGTTGTTGGCTCGTATATCTTTCCATCATGAAATGGCAAACCTTACTGAAGAGAAATGTCAACAAACCGCAAGAAAAATATGGCGTCGTTTGCTGTCCCTGTCGCTCTACTTTTGTAGCGTCCCTATTGCAAAACCCTTTACAATAGCGTTACAGTCTATCGAGTTAATCAAAAGCCAAGCCGCGGCAAGTTCTGGCAGTCGCGTGATTATGGTGATGGTGAAAAATACTACAGCCCCCGTACCACCCGCTGTGTTGGATCCGTCTGTGAATATTTCTAGCGCGGAATCGTTCAAAACTGTACCAGAGCTGCTGCTAAAAATCTGAGTTTTGTATTTGATGTTTAAGTCAATATAGGGGACAACGTAGCCCGTTGGCCCATTGTTGTGCTGATCAGCTGGGAGTTTTCTCTGAGAGTTAATGCTGCTCTGAATGCCATTAGCTTCCCAAAGATATCAACAGGAAACATTACCTCCAGTGCAGCAGTGGGGGTTGGTTTCAAAGCACCCGTTATGTAGATGCATGATTCCCTTGGTACCTTTTCAAGCAGGCTGCTGTTGATCTTTTTGTCCTGTGCTGTCCACCAGACCAATACTCCATACGTTAGGACCGGCCCACCACCTTCGCATATATTCAGTAGAGTACTTTAGGCTGCAGGCCCGTCGTGCAACATTTTGTTTATCCTTGTAGGCTTAAATTTGAACTCTGTGGCCTTGACACGCAGGTCTTTTGAATCGTACTCTTGCAGAAGCATGTCTGCTTTTGTTCGATCGCACGCTTTCCATTCCTTTTTTTTTCTGTGAAGCCAAAGTTTATCTGTAGAGTTTACAAGTAGAAGCGAAAGGCAGAGGATCTGAACGTTGATTTAGTGTGACGCAAAACACACGTAGTGTCCTGGATTTAGCTTCAGTTGGTCTATCATTGCCACGAACCATGTGGAACGAACCAAGACGAGTTTTGGTGGAAAATGGGTGTCCCGATTGGGCTGTGTTTCATGATTAAATGGTAAACCCTCCTGAACACGCATGTCAAAAAATAACAGCAAAATTAAGTCAAATATTGCCGGCATCGTTGTCAAAAAATCGATCACACATTCTGTGATTCTTTTTGTTTGTAGCGTCGCATTCACAACAGTGTTGGTTCCAACGCATCGCCATCACTGAAACTGAGCCGCTTCCACAGTCAATCCAACTCAGGAGTGCCCTACATCGATTGAAGAACTCGAAACCATTTTCCATTGGTAATTCCTTCACGAACATCAGAATAAACTGTCAAATCAATCTAAATGGCATTTGAGACACAAAATTAATTTTTTGTTCCTTCTTCACGTCTCTGTTTTTGTTTTTGTTTCTCTTTCTGGCTCTTCTTTTCCTTCTAAGCCACCAAGTCCAGATCAGACAAATCCGAAGCCTTTAATATTTATTTTTCAATTCGATGTTCTTTACTTCTTCTCTTTCTTGTCGGGTGTGTATGGCGGGGCTTCTTCTCAACGGGCGAGCCTATTGTGGCATCTCAACAAGTTTTCCCAATGGCACGGCACATATCACCGACCGTTTAGAACGTCGAATCATTGTCCCAGAGCCAACGACTGAAGCACAGGTCCCTTTTCTCTCTCGGATAGACATTGCTACGCTGTCGATGGTGCAGTTCTGATTCAGGAATGCAGCATCATCATCGTCCACTTCAGCGATGTATTGTGCAGCATTCTCCATCATTCAATTGGCATGTGTATTCTTTTTGCCTTTCCTTCCTTTGCTCTCTGCCTCTTTCTGTGTAGAGATGATGCATAGGCATCACAGCATCTAAGCCAAACAAAAGTTGATCCCGAAACTCTTGACGAAACGAAGTAAGCTCTTGCGTCGGATTGCAATGGTCTATTGGCCAAGTGGTAAAGTGAATGTGTGGCTTGGTATTTCATAGATCCTACCTGCGTTTGTTGCTTAATCTGTGTTTCCGACGCACGTAAAGTGCGTTTGAAGGCCACGCAAATCGAAAAGATTCCACAGAATTAGGAACAAGGAATCACCATCTGCATCTGGAGAGAATTGGGGACTTTGCAGTCGCAGTGGGAATTTCCTACCTTCTGGTTGCCCCATCTCTATTGATTCCGTGGAATGTGGTTTGCAGATACAATCGGCTTTTTGCCGTTTGTTGCCAGCGATCTGGTTCTGGTTCTTTGGCCATCAGTTCATGTGCCGCAATTCAATAGAGGCAATTAGATGAGCGTGTGTGAGAGATGGGCTGGGAAAACAGCGTATGTTGAGGTAGTGGGACGATCTGTTGGGAAATGGACGATTTTATCCGGTCATGGCTGGGTGAGTAGATTTGGCTTGGAATTTGCCTAAGAAAAGGGCGGAATCTTGACTTCCTCTGTTTTTCTTAAGGTACTCTAACCTTAGGAAAAACACCCGAGGTGGCCCAAGGTCTAGATCTTCACAAATTTTGCCCACGATCAAGGCATTTCAATGGTATGCACGTTTTGTACTGGGGCGGTGCTCCTGTCTGGCTTCCATGATGGGTTGATCTGTAAAACACTGTCGCTGTCGTCTCGAAATTGGGTCTGTGATTCGAAGATCCGGGAGCATTATTATTTGCTCGATGTGGTCGAATCAGTGTAGTCAACGTGTTTTGGGTCAAACAGCTCGTGGTTGTATATTCTCCTGCATTCGCCCTTCTCGCATACGGAATCAAGTAGGTATTCCACGCAGTAGGTATTTTCAATATTAGGGCTTTTCCTTTATAGTCCAGCAGTCTGGACCATATAGCATACATTTCATCTTCCGAACTTCGAACCCATTTGTATCGCCAAACCGAAGTGGCAGAGGTGTCTGTCCTAGGATAAGTCTTCGTCAAATCTCCACTATCGTTTCATTCGTGGAGTTGATGCTTACCCCGATGTAGGTAAACTCCCCAAGTGCTACAAAGTTACTGTTGCCAACAGTGGCGTGTGGAGAGATGTTTACTTTAAGGCCAACTTGTGCCTCCTGCTCCTCAATTGCTGAGAGAGGAGCAGGAGAGACGATGGCACGCTGGGAGTCACCACTTATGTCAGCGTCGTCTGTTCAAGAATTGAACAGAAAATGTCCTCCATGATGGTGAATGTCGATTTGAATTCCTGGGATTCCTCCAAAATCTACCGTAGGGTGCACGGGGGCTTAGGCTTTCTTGGCCTTAAGCCACCGTTGCACCGACCTTGCAAATCGACGGCCCTCTAGTCCAAACAGTTAAGCCATTTTTCCCTATTTTCTGAGAGTAGTTCCATCTGACTTTATGAAAACAGTTGGAATGGGCGTAGAGCTCTAACCCGAGAAGCATTTTTCTTTCCTGCTTCCAAATCTTGAATCTCGCGCATGGCTTTAGCAGATAGTTTCTTACAATTGCAACTCTTCATCGTCACAGTCATCATCATCATCATTTCCAATGACCCACTTATCCACTATAAGGGTCGGGGATTTAGGGTGCGTAAGTGGTTGCCGTGCCTCAGTGGTTAGTGCGTTGGACTGCTGACCGAGCAGCGTGGGTTCAAGCCCCAGCCATGTCCACCGAACATTTTTCGCGGCACCACCTCTCGTCGGGGAATGACAAGCCTCCGGGAGTATAATCTGTCATGAAAGAGCTTCTCAATTCGCCGTTCGGAGTTGGCAATAAACTGTTGGTCCCTTCCCGTCGTGCGAGCACGAACAACATGAATGGTTTCGAGAAGCTAGGCTTCGGCTTATTCCGGGCTGTCGCGTCAACTATTTTTAAGTGAACTCTCCACATCCTCCGATCTTCCGCAATCGACTCTAAATCATCAGGGACTATGCCCATACGGGAAGAGGTGAGATTTCGGACTTGGTTCAACCATCTCAACTCAGGGGACTCTTACCTGATGGCATATGACAGTAACTTCCACAAAATCTTGGCTGCAACGAAGTAATAGTTTGAGGCGATTTGAACCACTTGGAAAGTTCAACAAACTCTTCGACTTCTTCTTCTGATAGGATGACCAGAATGGATGGCGAGTACTTTCAGCGATTACAAAATAGCTAAAAGAAGCCATGACATGTGTTGCCAGCCTGTTGATTGAATCCATAAATAGACTTGGAAGTCCAGTGTTTATTTTCGTCCCACAACGACTTGTACGCTTGATATCTCTATTGCTGTAGCGTCTAAATTAACCCAACACCTCTTCTCAGACATCAGTGTCACGCTGATTACTTCTAGACACATTTATTCGACCCCCTCCTGCGATGAGCTTCCAATCAACTGTAGCATGCTCCAAAGGTAACCAATTCATTATGCGAAACATCAAAGCAAACAAAAGGAACACAAATTAGACTTCTCGCGTTCATAACCATTCCCAGGCGAAGAGAATCATGCAAATGACCTCAAAAGACCTCCCAGTGGTGCACAACTCGTTCGAAAGACTGGCACAACACAACCGCCGCGTATCCAAGATACTACTGCCGCAGAAGTATCTATCAATTATCACATCAATACACTAGATCACACCTATAAATTAGCATAGTTATCACCTGTGCCGCCGCAGAGAATCGGCGAACCGTGAACACTGCGTCTCGTGCGGACAGTAAAGTGGAAGAGGCAACAAGCGCGGCCGGCCAGAGTATAACATGACACCTTGCCCATAACATAAAATTAATAAAATTCAATTTTTAATTGAGGTCGTCGGGGTGCTTCCGCATTTCTGCCAATCAATCACCGGAGAAGGGTGGGTCAGGACGACGGACTCTAAGCCAAGTGAACAGTAGCTTACACAGTGTCGTCATAAAATTCCAAAGGGATGTGCTGGCCGGTAACATTCTCCTTGCGAAAGATAAAATCCGAAGATTAATGATCCAGCCAGCACTGAGAGCTTAAAGAGACCGAATTTATTTTTGCGAATCTTTTTGCCCGCAGAGGTGCGGCTGTGTTTTGATGCCAAATCCTTGGAGATCTTGTCACACAAACTGATCATTTAATGATCCTCGACCCTTGGTGCTCGGTGTTGTGTCCAAACCGGTTCGGCTGTGGGCATTTCTAATGAAATTATTGCACATCTCCTTGTGGATCCTTTTCGTTCCTCAAAACGTTGAGATTAATGTGGGTACTCTGCCGTTGATGGGTATGGACAGTGGACGCCTGCAGAGATGCACATCGTTGGGAAATTAATTTAATTATTCTTGAAGGCTCTGTTCGAGTCCGTGTACCTTGGACTCGTTAAAGAGATTGTTGATGGGTGGTGGTGGTTTTGATGGTAGATATACCTGTTTGAAGGGCTATTACTGGTTTGAGTGCAAGTCATCAGTTTGGATTTAGGAGCGGGATGAAGGTTCGACTCGCGGCTTAGGAAATCCATCTAATCCTTTCTAATTTATGTGACGTGGAAGAATGGGACTTGAGATGACGGAAATCATTTGGGTGAAAGGTGGTTTTGGTCGTAAAAGCTTGGAACTGTACGGAATCTGAGAGAAAACGTTTTGTGAACAACATTCGAGGAATGAGAAGCAATTGGAAATGTCCTTCATTTCTCTTCATTCGCTAAAATCTACCTTAGATTTATTCCAAAATAAGGTTGACTTGTCTACATTTCAAAGCCGATATCGACGAGGTTACGCCTTGGATTTTGCCACCGAATCAGGCGAAAACTCGTCACTCTGTCTTCAGGGAAATTGTTTCGTACTCTTAACGAAGTTTCCAAAAAAATCGCGAGGAGCACAGCCCTGTCCAATCTAGCCTAACCTCGGCATTCTTCGCACATGAGTAATTTTGGTCCTGCTCTTCTGGACTAAGGCTAACTCCGGCGCTCATGATACCTGCTGTGTCACTTGGTATCCCTTCTCACAAACCTGAGGTTGGGAAAATAATCTTTTGGACGTTTGTTTGTTTGGTTAGATCTTTTCCTTGACGAGAACATAGGCAGGGCCTCCACCAGTGATAACCGTGAAATGTGATTCTGCCCGTGTCATTTCTTACGTACGCTAAGCATCTAAGCTTCATCTTAGGTTTAAATCTAATTCTGTTCATTCTGCTGTAAAGCTGGACACTCGCTGGTTTTTTTCACTTCAAAAAATAGCCTAACGTGTCCCTTGTCTACTCTAGAAGTGCTCGTTAAGATGATGTGTGAAGCTGGTAACGAGTCTCAAGAAGATTCGTTTTTTACGCTCATATCGAAAGCTTCGTCAGGGGATATTTCCTAAGTTGCAAATACTTCTTCATTTAAAGTTCGAAGAGCTGCAGTCTATATCTCATTCTAGATTTATAAGCTGTGACTCAGATCCTGTCTTAGCTAGAACTCAACCATTTTTTATTTTAAGACACACAGGCTTTAAGCCGTTCCATATTTATGGTTTGAAAAGCTGAAGTGTTTGCCTGGCTCTATACAAAGAAATTCGATTCGAAGCCTTTTCTTTTTTGAAGTGACTATCAGACTATCATTGTCATCTTACCTTGCCGAGTTTCTGCTCGTCTAGACCCACTTTTATTTTTTTGAAGGCTTTCACAAGGTTACGACGTACTGTAGTCCATTGGCACACAAGTTGTAGAAAATATCGTCTCTGGCTCATCCGTCATGCCTCTGAGTCTCCCCTTTAACACGTAAGCTCAATGTTGGACTTTCAAGGCCATTTCAAACAAGTGTCGAATATTGTACGTCTAGTCCAATCGGTCTTGGCTCTGAATTTTATTTGAGTTGAGAGGAAACGCCCACACAATGTGTCTTCTCCTTTAAAAACTTCACAGTCTGGTTTAAATTGTTTGTTGCTCTCATGGATCCCCTGAGGTAGAATTTGAACTCAAGAAAGCCTTCACCACCATCAAGCTATTAATTAAGGATCCTAGCAAGTTCGCCTGGTTTAAACACCGCTAAGGCGTCTATAAGAAAGGATTCCGAAGAGGAAGTTGATGACATGGGTCTTGGTCTCTTCGATTAAATCGGAAAAGAGATGGCAGGCAAATCCTGTCGTCTCGTATTTTATCCGTTAGGTCTCATATTTAACGGCACCAGCTGTTCATCTTCTTTCAATAGACAGACTTGGTCCTTGGCTTCTAGGGCAATAGAAAAACACAGCTGAAGAGCTTCATATTTGTATATTTCCGATCGATTTGCCCAAGAAGTACGCTTAACACCTGTGTCTCTCAAATTTCTTTCTCACAGTGCGGCAGTATTTAGTTTTTTAAAGGTGCACAACATTACCCTTTCATTGGATTTACTCGGTCTTAAGCTCTAAGGGTGCCAGCTGCTGGGTTTACATTAGATTGTAGAAAGAGGTGGGACCGATACACCTTATCACTGCGGCCACCGATGGGCCTATTGTGACTTCCTCCTAGCTGCTGGGATTAAATTTGCTGTTATTCGTGGCTTCAGCAGCAAGAGGGCTTGCTTGTAGCCTTTCGGTCTTTCCAGTTAGCCCTATGCTTACCTCACTTCCTCCAGTTGCGCACTCTAAGTTGGTTGCGGTCGACTTCTGGGCCTGGTTATCATATACTGCGTTATGCCTCTAGGTCTACCTACACTTATGGTTCTACGGGCTTTCGCTTTTCTTACTCGTTGCATTCACATTCAGAAGCAAGGCCTTGCCAAGCTTAGTGTTGTATTTAGTTGAGTCTACGATTCATTTTCGATTGAAAGGGCCTTTGGCAATTATATGCTTTTCCGATCCCAGTAGGGCCTGTACCAATTCCACTTGCCACCTTCAGGGTGTGAAGGGCAGTCCATCGTACTTAAATCATATTTTGGACTTGATACCTGCTACATCAGAGGTGTTGTACCTTCCCCAAGCAGCAATTTCTCTAATTGCCTTTTGGGATGACGCAGAACCTACATTTCGTAGCTTAAATCAAAACTGAGACACTAAGTGGTAAAAAGTTTCAATGGCTTGCTATTTCCTTTGAAAACATGGGATTGAACTAAGCTGGTCTGTGTCCTCGTTCACAACTCTAATTCAACCTATCAGATGGTCCCAGTGCTTGTGGGATAGATTGAGATAGAGATGACGAATTCTTTATCCTACTCTGGACTCCTTTCATCGTCGTCAAATTCAGCTCTAGTTTCCTGTTCCAGCTCTCAAGTGTTTACTGTAGCTTGCTGCAGCTCATGAAGGTACATTGCTTCTGATCTTTTGACGATGGATGCTGTACAAGTTCTGTTCTCGAACAGCACAGCATACTGCAGAACTAAAATGGTCCTTGAACTGTAGGACATCACTTCTACCCTTAGTCGTCAATATCGTGTCTTATTATATCTTATATCCCGGAGCAGCGCATTTTACTCGTGTAACACCACTTCGCTATCAGTTGGCGTTACCTCGATTAAATTAAGGAATTTAATGCAGAAAATTTCAGGTCAGAAACTGCTCCTTGAAAGTTGACCTTGTTCTTCCGACGAGGTTGAACCACTCGACACAATGGTACCTCTTGTCCTCTTCTACTCTTTATAAAACCTTCCATGCCACCTCCATCCACCTGCACAATACATTACATTCTCCAATCCAAGAGCTGTTGTCACTTCGATTCTTTATTCATCGTTGCTTGCACCTGGAATTCCTCTTCCAACCGCAACAATCTTTCAAGAATTCACTATAGAACTGTAGAAACGAAAAATTCCGCGCGACAAAAGCTCATAAAAAATATGAATTCATTAATCCAGGCTCAACTCTGCACCAGCGTCCAACAGACCGACTCTAACGATTCCTCTGATTTATTGCACCACAGGGCCGAATGTGGAGATGCTGGCGATGAATGTGGAATGCACATCTCCTCTACGTTGTCCCTTGTAAACAGTTCTCGTGCACATACCCATTAACTTGTGTGTGCAGATAAAAAAAAAACCCGTTTTCCAATCGGCCCTAGCAAGTACCATCCTTTTGTGCGGAGACTCGCATGCTCCATCATGAAACCGCCATCAACTTTTATAACTTTTATGAGGAGCGCCATGTCCCCGGCACGTCCGCCCTACCGTCTCTCTGGGACGGAAAACGTGTCCGTATGTGTATCAATAAATTAAAACTACACCTGTCCCGCTGAATAAAACAATAAAATTCCGATTCCGATTCCCATTCTCATATCAATTCTTCTGTTTCATTTCAGAAATCAGACGCCATGTTGAACGCCACACATTGCCATCTGTTTGCTATCGTCCTGCTTGTGCTCCTGCAATGGACTTCGCTGACAAACAGCTCAAGTATGATGGCATCACAGCAGCCGACATCGCTGGGAGTTCACATGGTCCGATCGCCAGAGTCCATCGTTGCACCGAAGGGCGACGAGGTGTTGTTTGAGTGCGAGCTGAACCTGGTTCCTGAGCGCCTGAAATGGCGCTTCCGTCACACTAATTGGCACGACACAGACTCGTTTCAGTATTTGAATAAGGCAGATGGCCACAACGTTTCGAATGAGGAGCGCGTGTCAAAACTGCGAATCTACGTGAGTCCCGACACCCTGGGTGACTATCAGTGTGTGGCGTGGTTTGGATCAGCGGCTATCGCTTCGGTAACGGCACGTTTGACACTGGCGTCCATAAGTGTGGACAACGCTAATGGGTATT
This sequence comes from Matsumyia berberina, assembly GCA_917880715.2. Classification (NCBI taxonomy): domain Eukaryota; kingdom Metazoa; phylum Arthropoda; class Insecta; order Diptera; family Syrphidae; genus Matsumyia; species Matsumyia berberina. The sequence goes on along the minus strand of OU862871.1, from coordinate 84,447,225 downwards.
CGCGCAACGCTGTGCGATGGAGCGTGACTCCCAAGAACTGCCTCCTTATACGCTGTGGTGCTGTCACATCTAATCCATCGGCAGTTTGGAGTTTCCATCGAAACGGCATTAAGGTGCCACAAACCGAAACAACGCCGTTATCAGGAGCCCTGGTCCTGAATTCAGTGTCAGCAAAAGATTCTGGCAACTACACTTGCTCTGCGATGAACGCGATCACCGGACTTGAGGTGCAGCTACCACAGCGCATTGACATCCGCATCGATTACGCCGACCGAACGCCACCATATTTCCTCATTCAGCCGCCATCTAGCGTGACAGCAAAGCCGGGTGAGACCATTGTACTGGAGTGCCCAGGTGTGGGTAATCCTCCGCCAGAGGCGGTATGGAGCAGTCCCGATTTGTTGAAGATTTACAACAACCGCACCAAGACTCTGCCATATGGGTTGCAGATCACGAAAGTCGCACCGGATGACAAGGGAACGTATGTGTGTCGGCTGGACAATGGAATCGCACCAGTGCTGGTGCAGATAATAAAGTTACGGGTATTGGAACAACCAGAAATACTGCGTGGTCCGGCGGCGACACTGACGAATGAGGGAGATTCGCTCGAACTGGAATGTTCGGCGACGGGCAATCCAATCCCGGATATATACTGGCTGATCAACGGCGAGGATACTTCGTTGGATAATGAGACATACCACGAAGGTAGGCGGTTGGTTATTAAACGCGTAGAGAAGCGTCATGCCGGCATTGTGCAATGCTTCGCAAAAAATGAAGTGGGAGAGGTAAGTTTCTTAAACGAAGGTGGAGCTTCCGTGATGTGGATGATAAATTTGTTCTCTTACAGATCAGTGAAAGTAATCTTCTTCAAGTGAATCCAAAGCAGATCCAAGGAGAACCAGGTTCCGCACCTCTGGGAAATTTTCCCACGAAGCCGAATTATGAGAATACCGGCAACAAGAACAAGGGCAAACGGAAACATAAAATGGGTGAGTCCACTTCAAGTTTGTTTAATTCAGTTGGGGAATGGGAGTCAGGGTATGGGTTTAAGCTAGACTATGGTATCTCACATAAATTTGATGTAATCCTGACTAGTTTTTGCACTCTTGAATCTGAGATCTTGTCGCAGTCTTTTTAGCTGGACTAGGCAACGTTTAGGACCAGCGATTTGCAGTAGCTTTGATTCTAGAGAATGGAATTGAAAGCAAATTGAAAGTAAATTCTGAATTTACTGTCTAAATCAAAAGGACTTGGTTCTAGGTTAAGCAATCCCTTGATTTCGTGGCTTTGTGGAACAATCATTAAGCTGCGCGAAGCTGCTGAATCGGGAAAATTTACAAGCCGTTCAGTGTGCTTATACTGCCGAGAAATATCTTACAGATTTTGCTTAATTCACTGAACTCTCCTATCTCCACAAGCATCTAAAGATTCGACGATCTGCCTTAAAATCCACTATACAATCGGTGGCCAAACCCATTTTCTGGTGACATGTGCACTTAGACTTCCTGATACTTCGAAAGCAGGTCACATGGAAACTAAACAAACTATGGCTTCATTGCGTTTGACCCTTTTAGGATTCAGGACTGATCCCTTAGGAGAAGACGGATCACTTAGAACCCTTTAAACACCTTCCTACCTGTTCTCTGAAAACAAGAAAAGAAGCAATGAAAATTCCTTTCTCTTTCACAAACTTAATAATTAACTCTCTTTATTCCTTAATCGCTTTTCTTCTTCGCATAAAATTCTAATCTTAATTCTCATCTCGTCCACTTGCAGTCGGTGCATCTCCTTTTGGTGCTTTAGCTCCTCCTGCATTCGTGATAAATCGATTCGTTTCTGTTCCAACTGGAGTTGAACTTCCTTATAGCGCAATTCGGCCTCTTTCAGTTTGAAGTAGTTGATTTTATCGTCAAAGGATTCGGTGACCATGTAGCTGGTTGCGTTCCCTGAGCTATTTGCTTGTCCAATGTTTGACGGTGTTGTTACCTGCGGCAAGTGCTGTGTGGTGTAAGTACAAAATGTCGAATTGCCTGCGTTGAACTGTTGCTGAATTTGTTGTTGGGTCATTTGTTGGGGCGCTTGCTGCTGAATCTGTTGAGTCTGGTACTGTTGCACTTGAATGTGCTGTGTTTGTGGTTGGCTTTTGATTTCTCCAATGATCTGATTGTAGGTGGTCTGTTGGTTTGGTATGGTAATGCGTGTCGGAGATGGAAGAGTAATACCATCGGGATGTTTAATTTGCAAAATGATCTCCTCCCGGGGACGAGCGTTTTTAAAGTGAAGCAAATCATTGAGAGTGAGCTTCTCGGCACTTATCTGGTCGACATTGATTTGTTGGGCTTGAATGGTAGTTGTTTGTTGCTGTTGATGCTGCTGCTGGTTCTGTTGGGTGATCTGTTGAATTTGATGATTTTGCTGCTGAATTTGTTGAGTTTCGGCTGATTCGTCCATGGAGTCCACAGTAAGTGGGTCACTCACTGCTGAGGCGTGCAGTTCGATCTCTTCGTATTCATCTGCATTGTGAGTGGTATCCGGTGTGTCGCTGCCCGCCAGCGCATACTCGGGTTCACATTTAATCGGTGGCGGCACAGTGATCACTGCTTGTGCTGCAGCTGCGGCAGCACTGGCAGCGGTTGAAGCTCGTCGGGCGGGTGCTGCTTTCGCTGCCGAACTCGGTTGGAAGGGATATTGTTTGCGTAGTCTGTAAAAAGAGAAGAGATTTAGTTAAAGGTAATTCTAGGAATATCGAGTTTCATATTTCTGGTGGAAGTCGTATGATTTGAAATGGAGCTTTCACACTTCATAGTCGTGATTGTGACGCATTTTTGCGTCATATACTCTCCAATCTGGGCACCAATTCAACCATTCTATCGGTACTACCCTTCCATTCGTGCGAAAGGCTAGGTCATGTCTCATCCTGACCTGTCGTGCCAACTGCTATCGGTACTTCGAGCCTTTAGGAGTTTCTGTCAAAACCTACGGATCTAGGCACTTGTTAGAGCCTTGGCGTTAGTCCAAAGGCAAACCTATTCAGTTTGTCCTATTATATAAGGACCTTTCTTTACGCTAAAATCGACAAGGAGCGTTTAACTTCAATGCTTTTAGGGCTATAAAACATCAATCACTATGGCAAAGAGCAAAATGTTGAGCTGTAACACGCCAGTGTCCAATGCAATTCTATTTTAGACATCAAATTACATTTTCGATACTCAAAGTGTTTCGCAAGAACGCTAGCCTAACCTGCTTTGGAAGTCCGGGACCTTGTCTTATAGAGAAACGCGTGGGAACTTTGAAACAGTACAAGACACCGCTTTGACCATCAGTTTCAAAAGCGATTTACCAGCTCAAATTGCTTATTTGATAGAAAACCGCTTGGTAGCTTAAAAGAGCCAGTAGAGGAAATAATAATTGGAACCTTGAAAGCTCTGGCTGTTTGATTTACAACACGGGGACCCTACCTATCTCCTAACTGTTTGGTTCACAAAGAAAAGTGTGCCAGCAGGATCTTTCAATCTTTTGACAGTGCGCTTTGCTTTGTTTATAGAGAACCGCTCGCTTACTTCCCAAGAATTTCAACTGTGGCAGCTCAAGTTCCTTGTCTCAAATGGAAACACGAAAACGTAGTTTCGACAAAATTCTGCACAACTTTCCTAACCCAGCACACTTCTGATTAACGCTTAACGTGGCTGGAAGGATACCAGTTGCTGTTCTAATCGTATTTACATACCTTGTTGCTACGGAATGCATTTCTCAACTATTTTTGCACAGAACTCTTGAATATTATCCCAACTCAACTAAAATAGAACTCAGAACTCACTCTCCATATCGAATTTCTAACGGAAAAACAAATGACATTTCATCTAGAGCGATACCCATCGGCAGAAGGCCGTGGGCAGCAATTACCCGTTCCAAAGCGAGTTGCTCTCGAAATCGCACACCGCAGGAGCCATCAAATGATTATTCTTTCGCACTTTTTGTAGAGATTTCGGATTTCCACAGGTGAACACACTAGAATACGCTTTCAAACACATGTTTGGTATAATTTCCTCAGCCCTACTGTAATTTTTCAAATATTCCCTCTCACATCCACTCGCCACAGCCAGATGGCGCGGCTTCCCACTGCGATGTGAGTGTCATGCCTCTCTGTCCCACTCATGCTCGTAACTCAAACAGCTTACCGCCATTTTCATTTCACTTAATTTTTCGAGTGGTGCTCACACGCAAGTGAAATAGAAACGAAAATATGCTTTTCGCTAGGAAAAATGCACTCACTCCACCAGGAATGTAAACTACAATTAAAGTCGAATTCTTCACTTGGTTGGAGCTGCCCGACTCAAGGCAAACTCCCCACATTACCTGGCATTCAACCAAAATTTCTGGATCTGCTTGAGATTCCGCTGTGTCGCCACGTTGGGATGGGTATTGAAGCCGTCGACGATTTGCTGCCAGGCATCTCGCACGGAGCACTTGCCCTTCTGCTTCTTGCGGTACTTAATATCGATGACCGACTCGTGCAGGTAGAACAGCCCGTAGAGGATGTCCTTCTCCTCGTTGGTGAACCTAGGAGTCAGTGAGATGCCAGCGCTGGCCGAACCATTGGCACTGGCACCGCTGTTGTTAGCATTTGTCGCCGAGGCAGAGGCAGTGTTGGGAGCGCCCTTTTGGGCGCTGTTGCTTGTGTTACTGCCCCCGCTGGACATAATTATACATTAACCCACTCAAAAGCGTAATTGGAATCTTAAATGGAAATTTGCAGTTATTCTCTGTGGACGCGCCGCGAGAAATCGTATTTTTTTTTCTTTTATTCCACACTTGCATGTATTTATTTGTAGAGTGAGTATGAGTAATATAAACACAAGCAGAGGGAGCGGGAGAACTGTCACTTGAACACCACTACACCCGGGTTTGGTAAAATGGACACTCGACTCGGAACGGAGCGCAACACGCGACGATTCCACTCACTCCGATTATCAATGAGCAACTGAAGTTGGCCAGCCATGCTGGCTTTGAGTTGAGTGGTGCGCCGCTGCCGATTTTGTGAATTTTTTCTTAAGTTTTTCGAAATTCAATTTAAGAGACGACGCGTGTGTTGAGAAGAGTTCGTTCTCTTAGAGGTGAGTTTCAATTTGGGTTGGTGTATTTGGTTGGATGGCGCTTTGATTGTTCGTTTCGTTGATAGGTGGCAGTGAACTCAAGTCAAAGTGTGTGGTGATTTGAATTTTCTTTTGCAGAGTGTGGTGTCAGTAAAAAAAAATGTACGAGTTAGATGATGTTGTAGGTTCCTGTGTTGGCACAACGGCCCATCCCCTTGTGTACCTAACTTGAAGAGCTTGCAAATTTCAGCATGTGATCAAAGTGATGACTTTCCGTCCTAAAGTCACATTTCTTCTATGATAAAGGGCATGCCTGGCACTGCTTTATCACCGCAGAGATGTCCATCATTCCCTTGTGCGAAGATGAGGTCTGGTGAAGGTTTAAATCGGTGGAGATTTTACTAGGGGAAGTGAAGTTTTTTAACGCCTATGTCCCGAAATCTTAGGACTCTTTTGTACTACGAGAAGAATTGCTAGGGCTCTGAAACGAGATTTAAGGGCTCACCAGTACAACCCGGAGCACTATTTAGAACTGTGAAGCTTTCCTGACATCTGCAATTGAACAGATACCAAACAGAGAAGAGTTTCGTATCTCTCCATCTTCCTTCTTGTTCCTTTGGTTCCTACAGAAGTCGTTCAAGAGGCCTTAAGGACAAAGAAACTTATTTGCGTGCCCGCCAATGAAACATAACTGCCTTAAACTTTTCTGTTGTCTCCAGCTTAGGTCAGATCTGTCTAGTGACGTGATACTTAGTTTCCTTCGGCTTGAGTTTTGGTTTACTTAAGCTATGCGTAATGCCTTAATTCTCTATGGAAAGCAGTGGCTTCACCAAAGAGATCATCAGGTCTATTATCTGAAGCTGTCATCCATCCATCTACACCAGCATGAACGACTGCTTAGCAAGATTTTTGGAAGATGGGCGATAATCTAGAGCAGCAGTTCCTAGCCGGGTGGGTTGCCGAGGTTTTCTAAAGAAAGAGACTGAATCCAATTTCAGACAATCACCCTTATTACAACAGGCGGTTTAAATGTTCGACTCTTGTCGTTTTTTGAGTCGTGTGGTTAAGTGGCGTTTTAGTGTCGGAGGCGTCTACGCCAGTCGTAATAAGGGTGAATGGTGTAAACCTGGTATGAACTCGTTGCAGTCCTCTGATCTTTCCTGTTAAGGTCTTAGGACGTTTGTCTTCATGTTACCTTTCTGTGAGGGAGATTCAATTGATACGGCTTATCTTTTCATCCAATAACTCCGCTTCAAGTAGGAACTTTTCCTAGCCTGACTTGGGCCCTAATTTTGAAATCTGTTCCAGAAGTACCTGTGCCATTTCTTGCAACTTTCTAAAGGAAGAAACAGATTCCAACGTTTTTTGCTTGAGTTGGGCAATTAGCACAGGCAGGGGAAAAGTGTACCCTCCACAGGCTCTGGTGCTTTTGTTCATATGATTCTTGTCCACCACGAGTGCGGGAAGGCCCTCCCAGTAGACTTAATAAATTTTTACATTCAGCTAGATTACGTTAAGGGCAAGAGGGTCTTAGAGCACTTCCGCAACGGCCACTTTCAGCTGAGTTTGTTGGGCTAAAGGCCTTTTTCCAGCAGAGCTCTACATTCGATTATAATAGAGATGTTAGCTGTCAAAATGGCGGCAACAGTGACCAATAAACTCAGGCCAGCGTATTCTTATGCTTTGAACAGTTAAGCAAAGTCTGTCGAGGCAACATCATCTATTAGCTCGCAAAAGAGTTTTTCCTCAGCTCCACTTGGCTGTACTTAAAGCACTGTGAGTTTTTAAAATAATGCTGTGATTATCCACTACGATCTTTAGGACCTGCAGAGAGTATTGGAGGATCCCACTAGCCCTCTTGACCGATTTGTGTTTGGGTTCTGTTTCCCATAGCTTCTGTAACACCTTACCAACGACAACCTTTAGTTCTTTTCAGCTGATGTGTAAGAATGCAAACGCTGCGTTGGATCTCAAATTCCTCTTTAGGTCTGGACAATTCTTTCATTATCCGGGTTTCTTTTCTCCGCAAGTAAATCCAGAAGGTTTGTAGATATCATTAACGCCAAAGATATGCCATCAAGTCTTACTGCTTAGTTACCTTTGAGTGCTTTGATCGCAGTGATTGTCCTACTCTTTCTTGGAATTTCGGACTTCAACCATAGGTTTGATACAATCCACTTGTTTCTTCACTAGTGGATTGGACTTATCCAATTTCTATTCGAGCTCTTTCCTGCTTATTGCAAGAAATTCACATTCAAGGTTTGGGGAAAGCCGCCTACTATGTCTTTCAGTGGTCAGTTGCTTTTGCTTCTTGTAGAAGATAACCACTTAACTCCTGTTTCATTAATTTCCTCTCACGATGGTTTAGCAGGGTTTTCACGCTATGAAGGACTTCATTTTCTTGAAATTGTGAGTGACCGAGCTCACAGTGCTGTCTAAACCGCAACCATTCATGTTGTGCGTGTTACATTTTTCGTACGAATAAAAGGAACCTACAATTTATTGCCGACACCGAAGGGCGAATTGAGAAGCTCTTTCATGACAAATTCTTCCGGAGGCTTGTCATTCCCCGGAGAGAGGAGGTGCCGTGAAAAATGATGTTCGGTGGACATGACTGGGACTATCTGTGCCACTTATTTGCAAAACTGGCTGAGGTTACTAAGACCCACTTGATGTTTCGTGGAATTGACCTTCTGCATCAGCTTTTGGAGAACTGTTCCTAACAGTAGAAAGTGTTAAATGCTCTAATATGTCTTTTCATCGCCATCTAGTAACGTATATCCTTATTTTATCTTGAAGTCTAAAGGGGGAACTTTTAATTTCCATTTGCTTGTTTCCGCCCAATCAGGGACGATAAGAGTCTTATAAGGCGCCTTTGCGGGCCTTCATAGTCCAAACAAACAGCGAGTCTTCGTTTGATTTTTGCAAAGACGTTGAAAGAGTTTGGTAACTTTCATCTCCAGTTTTGGGGTCTCTAAGAAGATGTAAGAAAAGGTTATTGGTGCTGCCTCTTACTATGTAGGAGAGTTTAGTTGGGCCCAATGGATTAAAGAAGTGACCCGTTGAGGTCTCCGTCATGTAGGCACCAATTCACCTAACCTATGGTTGCTATACGCTCATACGTGGCACTGACCGTGCCTTAAAAAGAAGAAACTTGTTGAAGAAGATCAGTGCCAGGCGTACTAGTGCCTTTGTCAGCCCAACCAAGAAAAAGCCGCTGCGTCAGAAACAGCACTCTGCTCTTCGTTGAGATTAGTGTTCGCCTCCTGTCATTAGTTCCTCAAAAAGAGGTTTCAGACAGCGAGACAAGGACATTAATTTGGGACAACCAAGACGACAGATCCGTCTGCTATGTAGACTCTTAGTAGAACATGTAAAACGTGTATGCAAGGCCGTGCAGCTAGCGTTAGAGTGCGAAAAAACCACGTAAGGAACCAAGACTCGGACTACAAATTGCATCAAAGTTTGGATCAATTCAAGTATCCTTCTCCAAAATTCAACTCTACTGTTCACTTTTTTTTTATCCATAAACCAAGAGACTTAAGTTTTAAGTTAGTTTTAAGTTAGCTTGAGACTAAGCATCGATCCTCACTCCATCCTCGTGTCCACATCGTCCTTAACTTCATCTTCTACTTTAGGCACGTTTGCCACATAAATCTTTTTCATAATTTTAGTGATCTCTGGCATTAGACTTTCAAAATCAGCGGGAATCTTTTCTCTCCTGGGTGGGCCCTTGTCAATGCCAGACCACAAGTTGTGCACAGAGGATCTGGCGTTTTGTGAAAATGCCACTTCAAAGGAGCCAGGTCTGCCCGGCTGCTTACCATTTTTATTCCGGACAAGCTGGACAATTCTGTCTGGAAATTGCTGCTGCAGGAATGAGGTCAGTTGCAGTGCTTGAACCCGAAAGACAGGACACTCTTCCGTGTGCTCAATGTAGACCATGATACGGCGCTCATCAAAGTACTGGTCGGATGCCCAGTCGACGTCTTTTTGCTTTTTTTTTCCTTTTTTACTCATTTTACTGAAAATTTAGAATTTTGGTTGCGTGGCTGACGACGAATTTTTGTTTTCTATTTCACAGCTAACATGATCCCGCCTAGTCGGCCGAACGTGACGCGGTTGTCGGACGACTCAGTGATGCTACGGTGGAACGTGCCCAGGAACGATGGTCTTCAGATCCAGTTCTTTAAGGTCCAGTATCGTATGCTGGGCGATCGGTCGAGGACTGTGCCGCGGGAGAATTGGCAGACGGCTAACGAGGATATCCCGTATGGAAAGCGAGACCGCAATCATGATGGAGTGAAGAACTTTACTTCGTCTGTGTCCGGTCTGAAACCGGACCGGCTCTACAGATTTCGAATCATCGCCGTATACTCGAACAATGACAACAAGGAGGGCAACAGTTCTGGCAAGTTCCTGCTGCAACGTGGTGCAGCTCTGGGCCCGTCTAAGAGTCATTTGCCGCCGCCGGTGTTGACGGAGGTCGAGGCAATTTCGGAGACGGCGATAATGTTGCACTGGACGTTGGCATTTAACCGGTCCAACATGGTGGATGGGTTCTATGCCTATTATAGGCCCGCGTCCACTGCCGGCGAGTACCTAAAGGCCACTGTGGATGGGCTGAATACAAGAAAGTTCAAGATTGATATGCTGGAGCCGGGAACTGCATATGAATTCAAACTACAGTCGTTTACAGCGTCGGCAGCTTCTGATTTCAGCACGATTCTGCAAGGAAAGACCAAGAGTAAGTCGAAGTGGAGAATTGTTTCGTGTTAATTTTCTAAAAAGTTTGCTTTGCTTCTACAGAAACTCCGACTACCCCGTCGCCAATCACACCGTCTGTGATACCCGCGACCAAGGCGAATGAGGAGGATAACTCAATTTATCCAGTGGTCGCTGGAGCTGCCGGTGGAGGTATTCTTCTGCTCTTGGCAACAATTGCAGCATGTTTATGCATGAGACGAAGAAAAAATTCTCAACCAGAGGGTAAGTTATAGAGTTTTGTGTGCACCAAATGGAGTAATTGAAACATCCTTTGTATAGATGAGGACAAACCTCAACTGGATCATATTCAAGCCGATTTCGTAACGCCCTCTGTAATCGGTCCACAGCATCACAAGCCCAGTCATCGCATGAATGGTGTAATGCCGAGAATAAACATCACACCAAATCCCCTCGCACAGGATGGCGTTAAGGTAACTTGGGTTGTATTTCCACCGCTTTTCCATGTGAGTAATCATATTTTTTCAGGCCCATCAGCCGGCCACGACAACAATGTCCACTCCTCCCTACCACCATCAGACTTCACCAGCACCCCAATCGCCGACCATGTTGCAAAAGCAATTGCACCATCATCAGCACCAGCTACAGCATCAACAACACCCGCCTCCAGTGCCGCCACATCAAAACAACAACCATCATCCGCCAACAATGCACTACCAACCGCCACCGCCACCTCTTACCCCGTCCATGGAGGCCCACCGACGAACTCTAGAGCGCAGCGCTCGAAACCTGCACTATCCCCAACCGGGTGGTGGTGTAACACCTCATGACTCCGCCATGAACATCGATGGTCTGCCAACACGGATACCCTCGCTGAGGCGGACCCGTCGAACATCCGGCAATACGAACAACAATAACAACGGCGGAGTCGGTATCCCCATTGTGCCGGGTAGTCCGCGTGTTCAGCGTTCACCGATGCCGAATCGAGGTGGTCCCGGTGGTGGTGGGATGATGAAGAGGAATCGACTGGGTAGTCATACGGAAAATATGTCATCAGGCAGTTTGAACAGTATTGAGGTTTGAGGAGCAGACACTCTGATACTCTGGGCGTGTGTGATGGTAAATTGTAAATTATTATTTTTTCATTAATTTATCTAGAGGTTTAGAGTTTAGCATTAGTTTAACGTAGTGTGCGTGATAATTGGACAGGAGGAACATTATTACTTTTATAATATTTTGTTTAACAAGAAAGACTTGAGAATTAACAGAAGGGGATGGTGGTAACCAGAGAACAGAGCTGTAACACTTGCCTGGGGTCCTTAAGAACATTTATGCGAAAACAACCATTAGAATTACTTAAACTAGGGACTAGTGGCGGTGAGAATCTCTACTTTGGTTGGTTTGATGCCAGATCAGCATGCGCCCAGTGACACGATAGAGTAACTTCATCGACTCCTCCCTTCCAAAAAGATGTCTTCAGAAGCTTGAAACCAAGATTTGCGTTTCCTTACTTTTTACTGGCAGATCTTTATAATATTTCTCACCGCAGCCTCTCAAGATGGACCAGTGGCCTTTTTTCTTCGAATCGAATATGTTATTGTTTCGATTAAACATAGTCGGCAATGACTTCTTTTGGTCTGGTCAAAGAATAGATATCTTCGTCAATAAATTGTCCGCGGTGTTGCATTATTCATCTCCAAAACCAAACCCTTTGGCCTGATTCAATGCAGTAGTAGCGCTATAATTGGACTTGTTCGGGCCTTCTTCTCCTATGGATTTGCCAAAAAAGCTGTCTCTACTCTGCTGCCCACACCCCATAAGTTTCCTCTAGCTAAGAGTCTGCTAATGGCTAGCTCGACCTTTTTATGCTAAATTCCATGTTCCTCTGGGTAGTCAACCTTTTCATGATTGTCGTTCTGTACCTAGTCCAGCTGTGTCGAAGCTTCTCCTTAGCCAACGTTTCCGTTTCAACATTTATCGAATGAAATACTTCAACTATCGTCTTCTTTAAGGCACTGGTGGCATTTGAGAAGTTTCATCTCGTCATCTCAAAGAGCTATAGCCGTTTATCATCTGATTTTACGAGACCAAGGAACTCAGATCCTGACTTTTCGGTTTGGTTGTCCATACCTGTCTACTTTGGATCTGAATCACACGGAAGTGCGAGTATTGAAGGCGTTGTAGACTCATTCCTCTAGGTCAACAGCTGAATGATGTCTAACTTTTTTCTGCTGATGGATATGAATTCTGTTCCCTTCCTTACTAACTGGTCAGTTTGCCGTATTGTCTGGTACACCACTGTGACAGCAGACACTTTCGTCAAAGTTTTTTTTTGTCAGTTTGCTCTCGGTTTAGTGCTGTCAAGTTGTCGGCTATTTCATCAAATTGTGCTGGGACTCTAACTGTTTCTCTTCGCCTGTCCTTTGCCTGGATTACACTTGTAACACCGTGGATTTGCATTTGGTATGGTTCCCATGCATGTATGCAACTTAGCATCGTCATCGTTCTTTCGTAGGTATTTCTAGCAAAACGAACACCCTAGACAGCAAAGTTGACGCTGTTCAGCGCCCTCTAGACTCTCTTCTCAACACCTTGATCCTTCTCTCAGTCAAACTTGAAATAATTAATAATAATTATTATTTTTCTTTTAAAATGAATAACTATTCAGTTTTCCGTCCTATAATATTTATAGATACAACAAACAAACAAAATAACAATTTGAATTAAGTTCTTCCTTTCCTCCTCCTCCCCCATGACTGGCTTTAGACTTTTTTTTTTTATTTTGTTTGTCCTTAAGAATTATTTTCTTTCTAGTGTCGTAAGTTATAACAAATTCTTCCTGTTGAAAGCAATGCTTCGATTTATTTAAGAAACATGTATTTTGTAGTTTGTATTTTTCTCCCAAATCATGTATTTTTTTTACCACAAAAAAAAACCCCCTTAAGACTTTTTTACACAGAATAAAAAAAGAAACTCGATTGTAAAATATATATTTCTTGTAAGAAAAACACACAAATTAACTGATAATTGTTAGAACATATTAAACATTAGTATGTAATAGGAATTAAGAGAAAAACAAAATGTATATCGTTTGAGTTTATAAATAAATAAGAAAAGTTTATAAGTAACCATAGTGTGGTTTCATTTTCTGTTCTTGCTCTGCAATGGCTCCAACGATTGTGGCAGTTCCAGTGTATTTAAAAAAACAAAAGAAAACAAAACCCCATTTCTACACGCAACCATCCAACCAGCCATCATCAGTCACCACAACCACATTCTCATATACGGTGACGCAAGCATTTTTCTCGGCAGAATTCCGAATCTGAAATCCCCGAGAATCACCAGGCGCCCAGGCAGCAGCAGTAGGTATCTGCTGGGAGCTGGTTTTACTTTTTTTCCAAGAGAATTCGCGCTAAATTCTTCTCGCACCAATACACTCTTACGGTCGCTCTGGTTTTTCATTCTTCTGTGCCGCATTCTTGTAAAAGGGCTCCACCCACTACACCAACACCACAAGAAAAACGGAAAACCAAATGTGGTGTGTGTGTGGGTTTCTAATGGAAAAGAGATGTTGGAAAGTGAGTGCATGTGACTTGTGAGTGAAATTGTGTGAGATTGTGTTAGTGATCGTAGAAAACAAATTTCTTTTGATGGCCTGCTACATTTCATGGGTGCCTGGTATTTCTTTTGAAATTTTCTGTTGGTTTTGACTTGAGTGTAGAAGAAGCTGTTGTAGAAAGAAGCTGTTGGCTATGGCGGAATTCGTTTCTGTTCTTTCTTTTGTTCCCCTGTATTCTTCGGTTTTTGTTTTCAGCTTCATTCCGAGTTTCCATTCCAATCCTGGTTTGGATTAACAAACTGTCAGAGCTTCTAACGATTCCTTACCAACTTCGGCGTTGTTTACAAACTTCCTGCCGTCGTAGTACTTACCCGTGCTTCAGTGTTACCTAAGAAATAAGTCATTCATGCATCAGGAGCCAAGAATTTTGACTCCTTCCATTAAAATCTTTCAGATTCTAGCATCGGCCGGTCAAACAACCACATCACTCTGTGGTGACGAAGCCACTGATTTGCTAAAGCGGCAAACACTACCTAATATAAGAAGACATGAGGTATAAAAATAACGAAAGAAAGAAGACAGTGGAAGACTGGAAAAAGTGAGACTTACTAGACAAAGATGGTTAAAGGTACAGGGGAGTAGTCAAAGGCACTCAAACTTCCAGCCTACTGTTCATTTTTGCCTACGTGTCTCCATAGAACGAACAATAAACACACACACGTACTTTCATTTCCATGCACTCGTCTCAAACCATCTATCTCACTCGCACTTCTCCATGCCTCCACAATCTCAAAGTCGCTGTATGTGCTTACGTACTCAACAGAGAAGTGACAAACTTGGAAAGAATGAAGGCAAAGAAAGTGAAACTGACAAAAAGGAGAGAGCTGCTTGTGTGTGGCATTTTTGTCAACTTTTCGTCGGTGGAAGGCGAAACTAAAGAAACTGGAAGGAGATGACAGAAGAAGAGTGAAACTCGACAGAGAGAAGGAAAGACGAGTAGTTTGTTGGTGTGCGTAGCGTTTTGCCCACTTTCCTAAAAAGTGAGACAAGAGCAGCGAAACTCGACAAAGAAGAGGACAGACTAGCGTCTTGTTGATTTGCGCATAACTTTGACAACTTTCGGTCTGCGAGTGTGCAAACGTTTTTACCTCGATAAACTCGACACAGAGGCATCTCTAGAACTGGGTGCTGTTCCTATTGGTTTGTGTTAGTGAAGCTGAAGATGAATATGTTGTGCTCGTATGTGTCACTTTGCAAACTTTTCGAGGAAGGCGCACGAGTTGGTGTGACTGGATATCATTTTTTTAACTAGATGATCGAGAAAAGTAGATGAAGAGACACTTTCGTAACTTCTGTGTGGCTGAACCCACTGAACCCATCAATAATTGCTAACATCACTCCTTGCCAGCTATCGACTAAAGTGTAGACAAGTCTATTCATGAGGTTGCAGGAGTGTATAAACAGAAGCAGATTGACAAAGCTGTTTCCGCAAGAATCTCGAGATTTAAGAGGCATTTGGGCTTGGTTGAATCGAAGGCGATCATATTTATCTGACTCTGTTCGACGAACAACAACTTTTATGTTTTTACAATCGTTGCACTGAAAAAACCTGCGGAAGTCCGACAATTAACCGAGAAGATTCTAACCAAAGCAGGCTTAGGTACACACCAGCTACTGAGTGTAAACCGAACATCCGACCTTGTTCAGGCTGAGGCAGACACTACCTAAGGAGATCCTACCCGAAGCAGGCTTAAGCACACACTAGCTAATGAGTGCAAACCGAACATCCTACCTAGTTCAGACTAAGGCAGACACTAACTGCTTAGTCGGGACAAGAAACAAATGACAGCATAGCCATGTTCAAAAGTAGTGTGAAAGCGGCTTGGAAGGTGTTCTACACATACAAGCATTTATTTTCTCTTTGGACTTATTGAGTGATAGGAGAATTCGTCAAAGTAGAATACGAAATAGCTGTTAGCCTGCTGAGTTGTAGTTGTGCTGGAGAATGTAACTTGACTTGAGTGTTTCTTGGTTCTCGGCTCTTTCAGTCCTATATCACTTCGTCAAACATGTCCAATGGGGTTTCACGTCAATTTCAGTCGTATACCCCTTCGTCAAACATGCTCTGTGTGGAATTGAATAAAAAGGAAAATAGGACAGGAATGGAAAGAAAAAAAAGATGATGTAGGAGTACATTTTTGCTTGGGAGAAGTTAAAGAACAATGAGCAGCAATTGGTGATCCCTACTAAGGTTAATGGGTGGCTGGATTTTATTGCAAAAATGACGCGCTGAAATTCGTTCAACGTGGATTGTAGGCTGAGTCTGGCCTAAGGTATCATCGCCAGGGCTGTCATCTGCTTTGAAATAATTGTGCGGGTATAGCAGACATAAGGTTTACGCCTGACGACAATCATAATCCGAAGATTCGTGTTTTCAGTTGTTTACATTTCCTGCTCCGTAATAGGCACGACTAGATGGTGTCTAGAGCGATCTGCAAGTAAAGACTTGTCCAGTAGCTTTTCATGTAGCTTAGTGTTCTTGCAGCGTCACTTTAGAAGTAATCAAATCGGCACATTCTAAAGTACACCTTCGACGGCTGCTAGCCCCTGTGAATTAGGTGAAAGTTAACCATTAGTTTGATGCCATTACTGACGTCTGACTAGATCACGGTTGTGTGTTTCAAACGCATCTTTGTCGAATTTTCTTTCTCTGGAAATCAGTTCGGCTGTCAATTCGCTGCGATACTCCTGAATACGCCGAAATCCTAAAGACCCCACACAGATTGCTTTACAAATGATGAATACGAAAAATTCCATTAGAAGCTCTCAAGGGGCTCCACTTCCGTACAACCGTTTCCCTTATAGTTAAAAGAATAATTATATTTATTTCTGAATCGTCCACAAATTTTTCTTGAAAATTCTTAACATTTTTGTTCCTAGAAAATACCTAAAGCTCTGTACAAAACTTAAGTGTAAAACATTTCAATTTTTTTTTCTATTTAACATGACACCTTTGTGAGTATATTTAAATTTCTTTTTATGTATATGAATAGTATTTAGTTATTTGCGACCGTAAATAAATAACAATTGTGTTTCGGAGAAATGTTAAAGCTTACAGTTGCGTAATAAAAACTTACTTAAACACTTAACGCTAAGTTTAATAATAAATAATTTTATGTGAATGATAAATGTTTGGTTTTAATGCGTCAGAATATACATAAAAAATGGTTTAATTATAGAGAGTTTTTCTATTTATTAATTGACGGCATGAGTTTTTCTTTCTGCAATAAATACTTAATACTAAAAAATTAAAATGTTAACCTAAAAAAATTGCATACAGTCTGTCTCACAGGAAGCATTTTAGCAATATGAATACGTAAATAGTTCGTTGACAGAGCCGCAAGAGCTGTAGATTTACTCTCAGAAACGAAGCAGCCGACGCATTAGTAGGGAACGTCTTTGAAATCCTGTTGTGAGGACCAGAAATATTCTGTGAATCGCATACACCCTAGTCGAAGAAATCGGATAGAAGGGCGGGTTCCTATATATCACCCCTCATGTGGAGTCTAGTAGTAGACGAATTCCTCTGCGCTCTTACCAATCTAGGATTCAACTCCATTGAATATGCAATTGACTTTGTCCTAATAGCCGGAGCTCTCAGTTGTAAAACAATGGTGCTTGTCAGTTGGCCTTACCAAGGTTGCACATCCAGGAAGAACACTGGACAGTAAACTCCTTTAAAACAAACATGTATGCAGAGGAAAGAGCCAGAAAAGCAACACGCGGTCTCATGGGCGTGGAACCTAACCTGGATGTACGGGATGATTGTTCGACAGTTGCATAGGCGACAAGAATAAACTTCTGACCACCGGAAAATTACTCGACAAATAAGCATGTGCGGCATGAGAACCTGCCCCAATGCTTCAATGCATGTAATCTTAACTTTATTGCTTTAACACCTTGACATTAAAAGCGAAGCAATAGAAGCCCCATTGGGGTTTGCAATAGAAGGTCTAGAAAGCATTGGGCACAGGGAGCTCAAACAACAACACACCAAAGACACCAAATGTGATGTCACAACAAGTTAATACTTCACGACTAAGCTGAGCACAAAGAAAGATTGAATCAACGAATCTGATATGTGCATCTGCAAAGCTTACAGTGGTACACAAACGATTGACATGCGTTCCATACCAATGATCGCCTTTAAGCTGCAGTCAAACAGTCAAGCAGCCATCAAGACACTAAACTCGTGGACGATCACCTCCCAATTTGTGGAAGAATGTCAACGACATACAGTCTGAAGAGATAAATAAAATGGATACGAAAGAGAAGAAGACGCAGGCGGGACCGAGCTCTTCTACTGAATGGGCTACGATACCATCCCCGAACAACTACAGAAGAAGGAAAAAGACACGAGTGCAAAAAAACTTCCCAGAAATAGGCAAAACAAGATCCTAAGTGGGAACTACAACCGCAAAAGATCCGAACTATACGTAAGCTGGAGCAAAAATAGGCTTAGAATACTTACAAAACACTGTAAGATAGAGAAACACCGTAGAAGAAGACGAACCCTGTAGATTTTACAATTATTAGGACAAAACCCTAGATCATCTAGTTGCAAACCGCGAGGCACTTTTTTATTATGCGGGGGACTGCTTAGAGGCTTACCTTATTAACACCGAGGAGATTGCCTCAATGGAGTTACCGAGGTGATGGAGATACTCTAGACTGAGCACGAGTTGACTGCCTTCAATGGGGAGCACAATAGATCTATTTTTGGTCACAGAGCGCTTTACCTCGTATTGATCCGGGTCCGGGTGGTTTGATTTCACATTTAGGAACCCGGAGTTTTTAAACAAACTAGACTCTTGTCTAGTTCTAGTAGTCTAAGTAAGCCGTTGACATTTTTTGGAAACAAGGATCATGCATAGATCCTGCAAGACACTTAGCAAACGTTGTAAGCATAGACAGCACAGCACCCGGCTTGGACTTGGATCGTCTCAATCTCTTTTCCCAGTAGAGAAGAGTAGGAGACAAACCATGCATCAATCGATAATCCTATGGACTCCAAGATGGACAAGAGCTTCTCAGCAGCCTTTGGACTAAGTAAGCCAATCAGGCTCCCAGAGGCACTTCCAAGTGGCACTTTTGGCAGTGGAAACAGGCACTCAACAAGCTGCAATGAAGGCGATACCATAATGATGTAGTACCCTTTTCTTTACCAGAAGGCGGTACTGGCACAGAAATAAAAGTGCGTAGATACAGGTCTTCTCAACACAGCACAATGTAAAACTTAGCTAGGTTTTTCGCCACAAAGGTGTGCCAAGTACCGAAAAAATGGAAAGGATAATCCCTAACACAGAATTGACTGAAAATGCATTAAAGGTCTCACCGTGTAACCTTAAACGTGAAGTGCAGTATAATATGCTATCGATAGCAAACGCAAGATGAGATGTGCTCAGCACAAGAAAACTTTGGCCATTTGATAGCAGGGAAAGAACTGAAAAGATCAATGAATGAAATTAATTTCTCGGGACGGCTTGAAAATCCATAGGTTCACACAGTATGAGAGTTGCCAACTCATGGGCCTCACAATGGATCTACATTAATCTAAGTGTGTCGGAGTTAAGTTTCCCTTCCTTTCGTCAACACAATTATGTACCTAACCTAACAAGAAGTTTGGAATGCAGTGTACATATTGTTTCAGATGGTGGATTAATTTTCCACACATTCATTCAAGATGAAAGAGGTTTTAATTGGCCATGGACAAGTCAGTTGGAAGTGTGGTAAATTGCGCAAGACCCATAGTGAGACGAAGGATATTGACAACGCGTATATGAAGTGACACACACGAATAATCACCTTCAGGTCTGTACGCAACTTGCAAAACCCGAATCCAAGGTCATCCAGCAGCAAAAAGCTAGTCCTTTCACTGATGCATAAAAGAAACCCAAGTAAAGTCAACTGGAACCTCTGTAATCCCATCATAGTTTGATGACCAATCTTTCACACTTCTTACTCCATCATGTTCAACTCAAATATCCTGTGAGACAGACTGCGTTCGTCTATCAATCTTTGTCCCTGTAACATCATCAGATTCATCGTTTAGTCCCGCTTTTTTTACTTTGTTTGATCCCTAACACTAGTTTTGTAAATATAATTAATTTTAAATAGTTCATCTCTAAACTTAAGCAATTTTTTCGTTGTATATACAATACATACTCTCCCCTAAGTTGTAAATATTTTCTATACTCTCTATCCTTTAGACTAACATTTCTTTTATATGAATAAATATCTAAGTCTCTGCATTTGTTCGTTTTGGGAGTCTTCTCTCCTCTCTGCTGCAATATAGTACTTATGTAGAAAAAAAATTGTTAAAATTAATTTTAAATAAATTAACTACGCTACACCATTGGGTTTTGTTGTCATAGACATTTTTTGAGGCATTTTCTTGTTTGACATCACACATTTGTTCTGGAATTGTATAAAAAAGTAAAAAAGTAAAAAAAAAAAAACAAACAAGAAAAAGAGAGAAAGAGAAAATAATTTTACACAAAAATTAAGTTTTGTTGTTAAGGAAAATTAGACAAAAAAACTGCAAGAAAAATTATCTAGAAAACGATTGAAAAATATTATTTGTTGCTCAAGCTGGTTTGCAAAAGCAAAGTGGTGGTTAGAATTGTTTTTTTTTTTTTTTTTATATAAAATTGTTAAATAAACCGAAAACTATAAATAAAATAAAATGTAATTTTTAATTTTGCCGCCAGGCGTAAGGAATACGATGCTCCTATATAAAACACTTGGATAAAGGAGAGGTAAGCACTATCGATTGATGTCAGAGCTCTAGAGGACTTACATACTAGACATTAAGACGGATGAGTACTTAAACAAAATCAAATACACACAAGAAACGGGAAATATTTGTTTCAGACACACTTACCGGAGTGTAAGGACTACTACTATTCAGTCCTAAGAGAGCTCAGGTAGCTCACAGGAGGAAAATAGATGCTATCATCATCGAAGAAGAGATCTCATGGTCATAAATCGTATTTTTCCTCTGGCTCTGATAGCATTTTTCCCAGAATGCTGCAAAAATTGCAAGACATGTGTATGTACACTCCCGGCCATAAATCTGGCATCACCTAGTAATTTTATGTTGTATCGATGTATAAATTTGAAGAAGAGTTTCGTCGATGTCAACTATCTTGACAGTAAAATAGCTTTAAGAATTATATGATACATATTTGTGTAAGTGTAATGAAGTCGAATAAAATTAGATTGATTTGATTAAGGCTAAGCGAGGATGAAGACACAACTCACATCCTCTGCCACTGCACAGGCCTCTGCCAGCTGAGACATAAATCCTGTCGAAGACACTTCTTCCAGGATACCGAAGACATAAGTGGCGTACCAATCACTGACATATGTGGGTTCATTACAATTTCAAGGTGGTTCGAAACACTGGGGCAATAGTAGATTATTCCACGAGCAAAGGGCACCTTCTCCCCCAAATGGGGATGGGTCTCTACTGATCTGAGTGTGACGTAGAGAGCTCTCTCTCCCCTCGCCAAACCATCTATACGAACCTAAACCAATACTAAAAAAAATAGCTGAGAAAATATATGACAAATGTAAAATTTATATGGTGAATTCAAACGTATGGCCCGCAGTGTACATAGAAATTCCTTTGGTTTAGACAAGGCGACACGCTGCCGTCAAAAAAAATGACACCCAACACTGACGTCGCGAACAGAACGTCACCCTGACTCTGATTTAGGTTATGACTTTGTCGTCCTTGGCTCCGCTACTAAACTCAGCCATGTCACCAGTGCTGAGATCAAAAAATAAGTAACACTGGCCAATCGATGCTTCTTTGGGCTAAGAAGGCAATTGAGTAACAAAGTCCATCCGAACCATAAAAGTAATCCTTTACAAGACCGGAAATATCCCATGCCTGTTCTTTGAAGAAGAGGCATGAACTTTGTCAAAAATGGATGACGTTCGTTGTTTGGAGCAAAAAGTCCTTCGGGAGATCTTTGGTTCCGTCTTCATAGAAGGTGGGTGGAAGAAAAGATACAGCAAAGAACCAAATCGGTTGTATAGCGACATCGACCTAGTGAGAAAAGTACATACGAATGAACACCAGTGCTTCGAACCGGAAAATCTTCGAATCTTACCCGAACAACACAGTGAAGGAGGACCTCTAAGTAAGTTAATTAGCGGAAAAGAAGGTGCTGAGCTGGGTAGGTGGTGTGAGAAAGCTAAAAAAGTACACAGCGTAGTGTAGCAGCAAGCTGTTTAGGACACATCAACGGATGAACATACATATATCGTGCCAAATTGACAATAGATAGCCCTTGTTAAAAAAGACATTAGAAATGCACAATTTGGCAGCAGGATACACGACTGCCTTGCACTAGAAGATTTGACCCCAAATATCTTGGGTCAAAGGCCAGGAGGAGACTATTCTCCATCTTTTTTGCACATGTCCAGCTCTCTCTCGCAGAAGAAAACTCCACTAAGGAGCCTTTTTCTATACAAACTCGATATTAGTAGCCTCCTACGCTTTATAAGAATCTCCAATTGGTTCAATGAGTAGGCAGGAAATGTTTCCGAGATCCTTGTGGTATTACAACGGACCCCTCATGGGTCCAAGTGTGTTGGCTTTAGCTGGCAGCCACTTCAGCCTAACCTAACCAAACCTAAGGCATTTGTAATGTGCGAAGCTATTAATACGGGAGGCATTCTTTACTAGAACCCAATTGCCTTTGATTCGCAAAAGAAAATCATTTTCTCTTTTAAGACTTAGATGAAGTGAAGCACGAATTATCTGAGGTATTCTTAAGGGACTGTTAACAACGCCTATTGCAAAAACCAAAAAGGCAAAGTGGAAATCAATTCAAGTAGGGGTTGTGTAACATTTTTAAATGTTTTTATTTGAATGCATAGATGATGCTAAGGATCCTGAAACGAACGGGTAACAGTGCTCTGTCCAAGATACTCATCCAAGCGCAGTTTGCAGGTTAGAAAATGTTGTGAGCGAATTGATTTTCGAAGCGTCTGCCGTGGAATTGTCGATCCCAGTTATAGGCCAAGGAAAACTGAGTGTGAGGTTGGAAACCGCGATCATATGATGCTTGGCCATGGTAACCAGGTCTGCGATACCGAAATTCGACAAGAAACGCTGACTGTGTGTAAGGTAGGTAGGAAGAGTGGCGGCTCCTGAGAGTCCAAATAGCGCTAAGATGCGTCGATTTGTAAACCCGAAATACCTGTGTGTAAGGAGGTAACTGGTTTTCTGTAGGTTTTAGGACATAGGGGCACAACAGTGGTAACAAAGAGACCGTCGAATTGGCCAGGCAAGGTTCAACTCTTGCCATCTCTTTCGCGGAACGAGTTCACATTCTACTTAGGTATTTCAAGGAAAAACGTCTCGGACGGTCTCTTTGTGACCACCTATGCCCTATTCTTTCACTTACTAAAAATGGCTAACTAAAAATATGGATTAGGTAGCTGCATCATCACTAAGACGATATGATCTATGTACATACGACCAAACTATTGTAGAGCCTGAGACCTCATTAACAAAAATTGGAAGGACATCCTCTAGTTTGTAGCAATCTGAATAGGCCAATAACCATAAAGCAAGACTGGGCATCCCGTTCAACACTTATTGCCGCAGCGCAAAGATGGGAACTAGGCAGAAACCTTCCATCACAAAACAAGATCTCGGGCTTTAAGGAAACTTTTCTTCCTCAATTTCACCGACATCCAGTCTGCCTAAGGACCAAAAAAGAACAATATCACTCAAGTTTTTCAATCATATGAGGTTCCCAAGGGTCGTGCTATCCAAGCGGGGTCAAATGCGCGAATGAGTATTACTACCATCACTCATCTACGTATGTAAGGATTTTTGAGACTTTGGAACCCACTTTTGATGATTGTAAGACTAATTTCAACAAAAACCAAAGAATTCAGTAGCTTTCGTGTGGTGACAGAAAATTGTCGTTTATGTCATAACGACTTCAATTAATTTGTTAAGCATTCAGCTTTTCGAACTCAAGAGTCAAACATTACATGCAAGTCGAGAAAGACAATTGTTTTCTACAATATATCTAGGAGCTATGGTGTTAGGCTGCACATACAGTGAAGCTATAAAGCGATGCGATGCTAGAAGCGTGCACAAAAATTGTTCACTCGTATTCTTATGTACGTGCGCATAGTGAAGCGATAAGAATTCATGTGAAAAGTTTTATCGCATGATTCTCGCTTCTCGCATCGCATCGCTTTATTTCATTACTGTGCGCGTAGCCTTAGCCGACGGAGGCATCAAAATTGACGTGACCAGGAAACAGAGTATAACGAGCCAGGGAACAACAGATGTGAAGTTGGAAAGAAATAGCAGCGAATCGAACAAACTTAAGGCGCTAGGACAATTCCTTTGGAAAGGATTCCAATCCATATAGCCCACTCAGGCAGAAAAAAAAGTAGCAGAACGGTTTAAAAGGCATTGAATTTCCTAGGAATGGCATGAAGGTAGCTGAAATCACGGAATCGTTAAAAGATATAATTTGGAACAGGCTTCCCTATAAGCTGAACCCCTCCAACTACTGGTTAGTAAGTACTGTAACACAAAAATCAAAATTTCATGCAACAAAATTGTTAAACTATCTACAACTACACTGAAAGAAAATGAAATGTTTTTTTGTTGTAAATACCTATGAGTTTGGCATCACTGATGATGAAAGCGGTGTACGAGTGTGTGTGTAATTTATATAACAGATGAGAAGGATGCATTGCAATTTGGTTTGATTTCTTGCTGACACTAAGCTAGGTGAGAGGTGGTAGAAAATATAGGAACTCTTGCTAATGCGTATGGGCTAGGAATCTCTAAGAAAAATAGGCAACAAGAGGTCTACTACTGCTCTGACAACTCAAATACAACTGACTCGGGTGGAACTGCTGTTGCTGGCGGTACTCTAAGTACCTTTTGGCCACGAAAACACAACGACATCATCCAATTATTTCGATCGCGGTGGTTCCGATCGTTTCCTCGCCCTTGGTGGATATGCGCATGCGGAACATACTGCGAGGAATGATTGTGGTGATGGTGGTGATGATGGTGGTTATTGTTGTGGTTGCCACCATTGCTAAAGCGTTGTGGCGGTGTGTCAATTCTAAAAAAAAACAAACGACATTAGAGTGTCCGGCGTGAGAGATAGACAGCTACAGGTACTTACCTTGTTGAGTCGTGAGCTTGGCCCTCGGTGTCCGGAGCGGTGTTGTACCCAGCCGAGAACATTGAAGCACGTCGTGGCACCCAGTCCGGATGGCCACGTAAGGACATGTATACCGTAATACTTTTTAATAAGGCAGCACGGACCTAGGAGGAAACAAATACTGAACTTGTTACAAGAAATGATGAGCAGCCAGCTTACCTCTCCATTTAGAAAGCAGTAAATCATCGCAATGAAGAATCCTTGAAAGGACGTTAGGAAGTGCGTGACATACGACCACAGTGCGAATTCCCAAGCAGTTCGATTGATCGGCGCTTGAATGATGTGCAGAAGATTCGTTATGCCCAACAGAGGTAGGAGAACAGCAGCGGCTCGCACCGCCTTCCGAACCTGTTCCACATCACTCGTCTGACTCTGACGCAGCTTCACCACCAGCACTCGGATTATGTTCAGCAGGAAGAAAAAGTTGAACTGCAATGGAGGAGAGGAAAACCTATGGATTACAAGTCTCTGCTGTTTACTATACCTGCTCATACCAGTATCACTGTCAGTCGGGGTCCTTCCAGAATCCAGTAGTACGGTGTCAGGTTGTAATTCCACCAGCACGTCTCGTTCGACTTGTAGTGAGCCGTGACTACAGCCCACAAAGCTGTCATTATCACTGGCACACCCCAGCCAATTATCGAATAGATTGTGTGTGGGAACCGTCCTTGGAACACAGTCACAGTGACCACGTTATGCAAATATAATCCCTCGATGAACATCCACATGAACATGGCTGTGCGTGCATACTCGAGCAGGACGTAGGATGCTTCGCAGACATATGGCTGACACATGGGGTGGACACGAAAGGATACATCACATTAAATCGATTGTTTTGATATTATGATGATGGGTTGGGACAGAGGGGACGATTGTGACGTAATCAAATGGAATGCCAGTTACGGCAGCAATGCTGTGTTGTGTAATGCAACACCATTTGCGACAGTCGTGCTTTGGTCCTTCTTGTGGGCCATATAAAGGCTACAAGCGGATTAGGTTTGCAATGTTATTGTTGCGTAAGTTGGTTGACGTTCCAAATGGAATGCCAAAGTGGTTATAAATAAAATGGCTGAGCACGTTTTCATGAATATTTAATTTTATAGGTGGAGGACATCCATTTTTGACTGGTAAACAGGCGATTGCGTCGATCCATAGCCGAGATACTAAAAATAGTAAATTCTTCCCAATTGTGTGTTGGAGGTGGTGTCTTATTTTGGTCAAGAGATCAAGGTATATGACACTCAAGTTCACTGTTGGAAACATATGCGTAGAGGCGGTTAAAAATAAAATAAATCGCTGGCCGGGCAAGGTCAAGGGCTAGCTTCCCGATGCAACATTAGAGTACTTGAACCACTGTGCGGAGGTGGTAAGCAGCATTGTGTGTTGCCTGTGTGCCAAATTCGGCTACACACATTCGATTAGTTCCCTTCGACAAGAGAAGGAAAGCAAACCGTGCTCTTCAATGTATCCGCAAGTGCAGCGAACAATATGATCGCCGCATAACATCGGCATAATGCTACAAATTTCAGACTACGGACATTCTGCTACACATAACAAAAATGAAAATAACCGCTAAAGGACGGGTCTAGAATGGGAAGGTAAAACAAAAGTGTGCTACGTAAAATAGATCACTGGCGGATTTACATCTAAGTCGGGTTTCCGAGAAGATCTAGATCAAGGATCGCTCCCCGATACAGACCAAAAGATTGAACTCAACATAGAAGTAGTTAATGCCGACTAGAAACTCTTAAACGAAATAATCTCCAGTAGGTCACATATATCAAGGAACATTGGATCCAGTGTGACTACAGAACCCTTCTGATGGACGGAAAATTAGAAAGGTTCGCTGCAGCAGTCACATTGGGGCTTAAGTTGTTCACTCACTCACCCCTAAAGGGGTACATGGCACCTCTAATCCACGACTAGAAACTATAACCAGATAATTTGCAGCCAACGGTTAACCAGCTATATTCTGAAATTGGAACATATCAGAGCGTGACTATGTCTTTATCAGGTTACTCGGAGCACTGATGACTTTAGCCACTCATAAAGTTATAAAACTACGCTCGATATCACCGAAACAGAACTGGGAGATCGCCTGGAGAGGAACATTCAGGACATGCATCAAGGCGGCAAATCAAGCGCTAATCGCAGGAAAACCCCACCAGAGAAAGCTGGTGTCAAGCATACTCTACCTTCTGGTAACGCGGATCGCAGCATCGCCCTAGAGATTAGGAAAAAGAAATTGGGTACTAACACCGACTTCAGCTATGCAGGTGCACTCCAAAACATAAGTGAGTTTATCCTAATCAAGCTGGGAGACGCCTTCAGCGACAATGTAGCTCTAGGATAGAAGATAAAACTCCAATCTGAGGGCCTCAGACTATTGATAGACTATGAAACTGGGGAATTGGCAGACTGAAACAGCGAGATGGATGCTAAAATAAGCAGAAAAATTGAGCATATGGAAGTGGGTGAAACTTATGATAAAATCCCAAAGGAGCACACTTCGTCACCCATTCCATGTCTAGAAAGTTATAGGCTATCGAGAAGAAGGCAAATGGCGGATTCTGTTAATCCTCATCGATGACAAAACAACAGAGAACATCTTTAAAGAGGGCCACATCGGCAGTCACATGTTCGGGAAAGTTCTTGTATCAGAACTAAGAAACAAGGACATGGAAACGGAAAGAAACGCTAAACTGCCACACAGTAGAGGAAACAGAAAAATGCAAGCGAAAGTCTTTTAAAGAGTTTCCCGACCGACACAGCATCCAAGGGTTTAGGTGTTAATCTAGCTGGAAACCGGAAAGAAGGCTCTTTGTGCAATGTAGACGGCGTATTTAGACATCACATTTAGTTACCACATAGCATTAGACAGAGCCAGTGATGGAATAAAAGCAGGTGGAAGAGAAAACTAATCAACGAAGAAGTAGAGGGGTCAGCGCCGTTAAACATTCTCTGTTAAAGATTCACCACTTCTCAAGCACGTTCAAGACATTGACAAGGTTTGTAGTGCTAGTGACAGAGTCTAGCCGCTAGAGCTTGACATTTTCTATTTGTCGCCCAAAAATACGCAACAACCGTCACTTACATCTCTGTGAAGATCTAACAGAGGCTAACCATGGGAATCCGATGCCGGACAATGCACCTGAGTTCAAGAAAGTATCATTTCTGTCGCCGAACCGAAAAAAGGATCAAACATTGATCTCCATAGAACGAACTAAAGGGCTACCTATGGCGAATACGACGATCAGTTGCATTGAAGTGTGAATGTGATTCAAAAATGTAGGACTCATCAAAGGATTGAACAACAGTACCCTCGCCAAGACAGTCTTTGATTCTAAGCGTTCAGATTTGAGACGAGAAGAAGTTGGTCTAGATAACGATGGAATGTAGCAAAGTGACGAGCCGGCTCTTCATGGGCCGGAAGCCATGAACATCAGTTCATCTGCGTTTGGCAAGAGTGTTGAGAAATGTAAAGGTTATACCAGTTCAAACAATTTTAAACTTATAAATCTGGAAAACATAAGGCCGCCTGTAAAGACGAGCTATACAGAACCATGTCTAGTTTTGGCATCCCTGCCAAACTCGTCCGTTTGTGCAGGATGACGATGGAAGATGCACGCTGCTTCTTCAAGGTCGGTCAAGACCTCACCGAGAACTTTGATGTCAAAAAAGGATTTAGACAAGGCGACGCGCTATCATGCAACATCTTTAGGCGCGTTCTTAAGTATTGAGAAGGAGGCGGCGAAGATCGGTTCAGCTGTTCATGAGGACAAGACGAAGTATATGCTGTCAATCAGAAAGGACACTCAACTCCGACGTCTCCGACAGAACGTCAAAATAGACAGTTATAACTTTGAGGTAGTTAAGGACTTTGTCTACCTAGGCTCCGCTATCAATTCAAACAATGACGCCAGTGCTGAGATCAAACGAAGAATAACTCTTGCCAATCGCTGTTTCTTTGCGCTAAGAAGGTAATTATGTAGCAAAGCAAAGAACTACTAAAGTGAGTATAGGATTTTAATTGTTCCAGTCCTGCTCTATGACGCAGAGGCATGGACTCTGTCAAAAGCGAGTGAGGTTGCTCTTCGCTGCTTCGAGAGGGAATTTCTTCGGGTGGTTTTCAGTGCCGTCTGCATAGACGGTAAATAGAGGAGGAGAAACAATGACGAACTGTACGGGCTGTACAGCGACATCGAGTTAGCCAGAAAATTGAAGATCCAACGACTGAGGTGGTTGGGTCTTGTAGAGCGTATGGACACTTATGCTCCGGCCCGGAAAATCTTCGAATCCACATCCGAGTGACTCAGGTGGCGCCCGCGAGTGAAAGGGGACCTTAACCAACGTGGCGTGCGAAACTTGAGGCAGCTGGTTAAAGATCGAGCTGGCTGGAGACGCCTATTGGTTGAGGCCCAGGTCCCCTGCGGACTATAGCGCCGCCTTAAGTAAATCTGAGAAACACTTGCTTAAGGATATTGGCGGATACTACCCCTTCCCTTCGTCACCCAATTACCTAACATAACATAGACACGCAATCTTTTTGTAAAATTATTCCAAAATGAAACTATTTACTCACCGTATTCTCAATCCCATTGACGCTGGAGTTCCCCGTCGATGCTCGGCCGCCTCGGATGATCGCTTGATCCAAATATAGTGTCAGTCTAATTATCACTTGTATAACCATTGCTATGAACAAATTCTTGTGGATTTTAGTTCGATTGTTCCGCAGGCTGCGAAAATTGCAAAATATTATTAACGACAGTAGAAGTGCGCACAGCGACAACATAAGGCCAACAATTTCCAGCGTACGAGTCCTTTCCGCCACAGCGAACTTTATCTAAAGTTCAAGACAAAATAGAGAACTGGGATTAATAACCATTCTAAGGCGTCTACCAAGTACCTTAACAACTTCGGAATTTCCTCCAGAATAGAACTGCTGCATCAAATCTATCACATCGGGCTTAAAGCATGGCGTGTAGTTCGTCCAACCATTCGGATTGTAGACGGTGTCATTTGGTTTGCCACCCCATCTGCCATCTTGAAGGCAAATTCGCTCAGCGAATTCTAGAAAAAAAAGAAGAAGAAAACACAATTAGTGACTCTGGTATCTAAAGGTTAAAGTTCGCATGAGGTCCTGGAAAATCAGAAATTCTCATTGTCTTTGATGAACACTGTGTCAACAGATGTCCTCACCAATTACCATTATTTTCATCGCCAATTTCCGTCGAGCAAACAGGCTGGATGACAATAAAGCCCGTGATAAAATTTATCCGGGCGATAAATGCCGTTGACACACTTGGTCCTTGCCGTGGTCCTCATGTGTGCCAACGGGCATAGAAATGAAATTCCTTTCCCTGTTGGCGCTCTAAATTGCAGTCCGTCGGTTAATTAACCCTTTTATTTCCGTCGTTTGGCGTCATCGTCCTTGTCGTTGTCGTTGTCGCCTTGCCGCGGGCCAATCAACCACCCCCCGTTGCGGCATAATGCCCAGCGAATCCTTTCCATCCATTACTCTTTGGCATATGAGCTTGGTGACAATGGAACTGGGTCAGAAGCATAAAACTGTGTCCTGTCGAGAACGATTGTTTGGCAGGTCGTCGGTGGTTATGGACCAGCGAAATGCATAATGAGTTGTGGTGTTGTACATATAGGACGTGTGTGGTCCTTTAGTGTCGACAACCGACTGGAAGGAGTGTAACGTATCATTTCCATTCTGATTAACGTTTAAATAGGCTCTAAGGTTGAGTTTTATTTTTATCGCGGAATTAGGATCTGATTACAGGTTTGACGACGTCGCGGATTGCAGCTCGCAAAGAAACGAAAGCGAAGTGCGTTAAGAACTGTGATAGGTTAGTTCCGATAGATGGTACAAATGGAGTAGAAATCATGGGTCATATGCACCACTCTGGTGGTTTCTGTGAATTTAATGGCCTCTTGGGTGTAACTCTTGAATTTCGACATCGGGTTATGACAACTTGATAATGACAACGGCTTCAGAAAAAATCGAGCTGTGTGGGCTGTGTGGCACGTAGCGCCGTTCTGTTGAAACTACATGTCGTCGGTGTCCATATCATCCAATTTAGGCCAAAAAAAGTTGGTAATCATCGACCTATAGCGCTCGCCATTGACGGGGATGGCCTGGCCAACGTCGTTCTCAAAGAACTATGGACCGATGACGCCGCCAGCCCAAAATCCACACCAAACAGTGACTTTTACGGGATGCATTGGACGCTCTTGGATCTCATGTGGATTGGTATTGTCCCAAATTCGACAATTTTGTTTGTTGACGTACCCATTCCGAAATCCAGAAATGGGTTTCATCGCTGAAAATGATTTTTCGATGAAAATTAGGCGACCGTAAAATGGGCGAAGCGCGCGGAACGTTGCCCGAACAGAACACCCATTTTGATAAAACAATTTTTTTATTTGCACGTGTTGTTGAACGCTATATCCATCCATGGTGATTTAGCAAAACAGACTGAATAAATGACAGCCAATTTGACAGATGTAGCTTCAACAATATGACCGCTATCAACTGTCAAAGTTCAGAAGTCCCTATAGGTCCCTATAGCTAATCTAAGATATTTAGTCGCGAGGTCATACGAACTGCTATTGGCGTCCTAACTGGATAGGCAACCATGCAACAAGGCTAAGTCTTCCTAATCGTGACCTAAGAATATACTAAACTGTAATCCACATCTACACATATACAACGGATAGTAAAAAGCTGATTCCAACGCTCGACTCGGTGAACCACATTGTGTTCGCAAACCCCCTAAGAATATCATTTTTTCATCAAAATGATTGGTCGACGTGATTGGTTTTTGTCGCGTATGTTCGATGCTCTTGGTACAAGGTATTATTCGAGGACTAATATATGAGTTATTTTCTGGGCACTCGTGGTGCAAACTGGCTTCCTGCCTCGACATGTGCTGAAACAAGTGACCGCCCTCTTCAACAACTGCCTACGTGTTCTTCAGAGGATGTTTTAAATTCCAATTGTTTGAGAAATGTCCTTTTCAGAAGAATCCGTTGAAACTATTTGCGAGAATTCTTTTTTTCAGTTCCACGCATTAAATCACAATGAAAATTCATTTCTGTGACGTGCAGCCATTGAAATTTTATTTGAGTTCCAAACATAATGCTTGTGCATATAATTGCTTCTGGAAATGTCCTATTCTTCATAGCACAATGGCATTGCCGATAAAAGTATGATATTATCCAACCAACGTGCATACTACGTATGCAGCTTGCATTTCAATTATACATACGTTATAAAGTTTCAATTCAATTCAAGAGCTGGCAGACATCTCCTGCTCATGCCAGAGGGGGCGGACACCAATTGATCAAAAAATGTCCTGACCTGACTGACAATAGCTAACTGACAGTAGCTCCTACAGCAGAAGATATGATGGAGGAAGTTGTGTGTGGAAATTAAATGTGACTATGTGACATTTGAGTGGTCGTTTGATGAGATAAAAGAACCATAGACAATGTTGAAAGGCTAACGGTAAAGTTCGTACTCAAGACGATGAAAGAAGAAAAACCGACCAATTAGGTCACTGTCGGCCAAAAAGACGCTAAACACATCACCAAATGCTCAAAAAGGGTTACAAACTTCAAGAATCAGCAAGGTCTTATCCACTGTTTCGGCATTATGAGGTTTTTCATTGTAACAAAGGCAGTGGAAAAAGAACGCCACTATAGAAAACGCAGAATATTACAGTAAAGGAGTCAATCTTCTGGATGTCAATCTTTTTAAAAAATCAGCGGCCAAATTGTCACTCCGCTCGTCACGTAAAAACGAAACGAATTGACCACAGAATGCTCGTTTTTACGTGACGAGTTATACAATCACGGAAGAGACGATATTACCCCAGACAACCAATAAGTACCATGCTTTGTCAGGTGAAAGAAGACATCGTCCTTAAGGAGCTTAAGGCCTATATCACTCGTAGGTATTGACAAGACCTCCAAAGAGGAGCTATTTTCGGAGCCTAAGAATCGTCGAAAAGCGAACCACCAGCGTCACCAAAAATTAAATTCCACGAGTTTCGGAATGGAACGCGGGGCTCTGCGTGGACCGACAGTGAATTTCCCTAGCTTCTCGTGGGATCAAAATAGATTCAAGAAAAGAAATAATTATTCCTGACGCTGATCTGGAAAGTCCTAATCCCGTCTGTCAGCCCTCGACTGAACTTACCCCTTATCGCAGATGGAATGATAACCATATGCTATAAGAGATTGATAAAACTCTGACTGAAGGAAGTCTGGATAATCCTAACACCGCCGGCCAACTACCCACAGGACAGACAGAATGTCCAGTCGGTGAAGCTGAATCCGATCTCGACTCCCTTGACCGGGTTTCAGTCGGCACAGCGAGTTCAACTTTCACGGAAGAAAACTACAGGAGCTGTTCTGAAGCTCCTGATGCCAAAGTGCAGGAAACAACAGTGCCCCCTACCAATAGGAACCGCCTAAACACAGCAAACAAAGAACTGCTCAAGTTCATGGCACAAGGCCTGCCCTACAATTCAGCATTGGAAAAGATGCTCCAGGAACGATCCTCCCAACAGAGCCAAGCGCCAGGTGCATCCAACAAAAGGCCTCGCTCCATTGACAAATTCGCTGGCACGGCCAGCAAGTGAATCAAGCCAGATGCACCCCTCTTTGCCGAAGTGGCTGACGCCATTAAGGTAGGCATCTTACCCTGATGGCCTTCTCGAAACTATGCAACAGAAAGAAGTGGAAAACGCCATCATCAAGGAGCTGCATAAGCTCCCTGAAGATGGGGTGCTCGCACAAACCGAGTCACGACTGGTTGGCAACCATCGTCCAAAAACGGACGCCATGGGAAAACGTCAAGCTTGTCATGGCTGAAGGAGAGAATCTCTCGAAACCATGCGTGGCCAAGGCATACTTCCCTGGCGAACTCAGTCCAGTAGACGTGATTCTTCGTTCTTCACGAACGCAAAACAAGATTCTACCGACCAAGGACTGGAAAAATCTTCGGAAGGTAG
The DNA here is from genome assembly GCA_917880715.2 of Matsumyia berberina. NCBI lineage: Eukaryota > Metazoa > Arthropoda > Insecta > Diptera > Syrphidae > Matsumyia > Matsumyia berberina. The sequence continues at coordinate 84,413,540 of OU862871.1, read as the reverse complement.
TAAATCCTCAAGGAACTGCCCTGACTCTTTCGATGGATGAGTGCTCAGTGCATTCGCTGAAGAGTCTGAACTGCCTACCGTTCTACAACATGAACCGTGTGCATTTCAGAATCCAGAAGCAAGCACAAGCTTCACCATCAAACGCTCCAACCCAGACCCATCGCTTCCTTCTTGCTCTGCTGTAACCGCCCAATAACTTCGGAAGTCAAGACCTGTGGCATCGCTTTCGAAAGCTGGAAAGCCCGCTCCTGCGAAGACGAAGCCAAATCTCACCCAAGCGCCCAGGAAAGAGAAACCGTCCTCGGATCCATCTGCCAAGTCAGGCACCTTGACCACACAGCCTAAACCTAGGACACAAAACATTAACCCCAGACAGACATTGCCTGCGGTTTTTGCCAGACCGACCAAGGGTTAATGAACCGCAAACGACCAGTGCCCTCAAAGTCAACATAATCCATGCCATGGCTCAAATTCAGCCTGATATATGCGCCAGAGTAATCGAAAATTGGACTTCTCATTCACACACAACTTGTTTTATTCAATTTTAACATCTACCCGTCCCTTTTTGAAAACCCTGTACTTGGCTTCACGTAAGACTTGAAGTCAAATGTGACCAGATCGACCCTAGAACGTCAGACGAAAGAACCTCTTGCATCTGATTAAACCACTCGACCTTCGAAGCATTTTCCTCTACCCAAAGCACGTAGCCGCCAGCTTCTGTTTCAAAGTTTCCAAGTCATTTGTATCAAAGAAAACGTGTTCACTCGCCATATCAGGGCATATGTGGGGACTCCTACTCGCAAAACTTTTCCTTGTCTTTCCTGATTCGATGCAAATTTGCTCCCTAAGGAGTTTCTTAATTTTTCAATTAGAAAGTTGACATATTGTAGTTTAAAATTTCCAGCACTGTGCTTAGGGAGGGTCCTTATTGTTTCAATAACGACGAGCGAATTGTACGGAAATAATGTGTCAACGTCTGAAGGATAACATGGTTTCTTGATTATGCAGAAACCTAACAAAGGAAACTTGTGTACAACGTACGGTGAAAATCCACGTGGAAAATTTGAGAATGCTCTTTCACAGGAAGGAAGGAGGTAGTCGTTGTTTTTTTTTCCCTCCCGACCTGCTGTGTGCATAGTGCATGCAAAAGAATAATTTATGAATCGCGAATATGATTAAGGAGAGCTTGTGTGTGTTTGAAGATGAAAAGAAAACGTCGAGATGAAGGATATCCTTGACAGTTTTTACAAGACACAAAAATGTATCTACTCACTTGTTATATCGATTCCATGTCCAACAGCAGGACATCTCATCCGGGCCAATGCACCGGCAGGTGTTGGTGGCCAGCAAAGAAATTGATCCCACGTCCAATTGCAGAAGATTCCTGGAATGAAAATCAAGAATTAGTTGAAAGAGAGAAACTGTTTGTCAATCTACTCAAATAGTTGTGGCACCCATCTCATGTCTTGCAAACGGATTTCAACGAACCCCCACCCCCATCGAAATCCTTTTTGTTTAAAACTGCTCAATTTTCCAAACAATCAAGCAGGACATGCACCCCAAAGTTCCACCCCATCCGACTCATTTCGTTCGAAAGCCATGATTGAATTGATTGATTAAATATTTACAAGGATTCTACCTTTCTCGATTTGCAGTTATTGAACAAAGTCCCATGTCCATCTGTTCCAATTGTTCCGCCATGTCCAAAGTTACGTGAGATATTATTGATTGAAGTCGTCCGTAAGGATATTCCTAGCGTCAATAATGCACTTCATTGGGCTAACCAAATCAAGGTTCATTGACTGCTGGCAGTGTCCTTGCAGAAGGCAGTTCTTCTGCCGATGTGTGTGGCATGCTAACAGAAATAAAGCACTTTGAACGACCATTTCTGTTAGTCGTGCGGTAGAAATATTTATTTAATTAAAAAGGTGCTGGTGTGTCCCGTCGCAGGACGATTGAGAACAAAGGTGCCAGCGAGGACATTAAAATTGAATTAAAGATTAAATTGTTGATTTAATTGAATTTATTGATTGGATTACCACTGAAAGGGTGGCCGATGCAGGTGGGTGTTGTCCCTCTGGCTTTTGCATCAAGGATATTGTGTTTAAGTATTCAGTTGGAGTGCAATCAAAAATCTTTATGCAGATTGAGGCTTGATGTGTGATATTTTTGGCACAGTAAGGATATCCGAATCCTTGCCATGAATTATGAAGAATTTCTTGAGGTTCATCAAAGGAATGCAGGACGTCAAAGGTTATGGGTGAATCTTATCCCTAAGTTTTGGAGAGTAATTTGTAAACAAATTGAACGAATGTATATTCTGAGAGCAAGGACACTTGTCCTGCATGCATAATGTCGTTAAAGTAATTAGAACTCGGCCTAGTAGTGCCTATGTCCAATCAGTTTCGTTGGTGGCGAAGAATTGTGTCACAGGAAGCTACATGATTTCGTGACCAGAATATGGAAGGCAAATGCAATTATCAGGTATACAGATAAGTGTCTGACATTTATATTTGACTAATTGGGTGAGGGAAGTAGCCAGCTTATGACGACAGCAGGTCAGAAGAGGCATGATTCAACCAACACGAGTCGGTCACGATTCATTGTGAGAAAGCAGAAAACAGGACAACCTTCGGAAGGACAGAACTTTCGATTCTGATAGTGGAGGCTCCTACCGCTAGTTTTGGAGACTTTTTTTGGGTGATTTAGGCTGCGATTTGTCGGGTGACTGATCAGGTGCAGGGAAATAACTCCACGGGAGTTTTCGAATGTGTAATTTCCCAATGCGAAATGAATGCCTTCCATTCAACCACATTTTCGTGTTAAGCAATTTTCCACTGCCACATTCGAAATGTGGAGTAATTTCCCACTTGTAGTGGAGTAAATTCCCAGGTGGCGCAAATTCCCGTGGAGTTATTTCCCTGCACCGACAGATCATCTTAAAACATGGAATGAATTAGTAGCGATTCAATCAAGTTAGTAGAACTTGCTTCACCTTCTCGTGGTGTCACTGGTAACTACACATATGCCTCCTTCCAGACGCAGGCTGAAACTGCAAGTACGAGCAATCTCTACAATAGGTAACGTGTATAAACATTCCTGCTTACAGAAACATAAAGCTAACGAAACTGACATTACAACTCGGATAAGGATTGATAATATGTTGACGACTTTTGCCTATTGGACCTGAATTAAGATTGGTTTGTGTTATGTGGGAGCGCTTTTTAAATCAGTGAACGAAGGCCCTTAAAACACTACATTCCCAAAGTTTTAGAAAGAGCTCATGCGATATAGGTTGGACATTTCGGGGCTAAGCAGTGCGAGATGGGTAGATGCGGGAGAGAACCAATCCACAACGCGTAGACCATATGATGATCCACCGGAATCTGGAGTGGGACAATACATGCAGGGGTCTAGGTTAGGTTAGGTTAGGTTCGAAGGGTATGTGATGGATAGGCCTTATCAGTTTCACTCAGAGACCTGAAGGTCCATTGTGAGTACCCTACTAACTCTGTGGACCTATCCTATTGTTGGTTGTTTTGTGAACCAGTTAGTGCTCTTTAAGAATCTGAGTAGGTCCGTTAACTGTAAGTCTGTTATCTTGCAAAGAACTTTGATCCTAATGCGCGTAGACGTCGTTCTTGCAGGGAGGGGCAGTGGCACAGCAGATGTTGGATTGATTTTACCTCTTCTTCATCTCCGCAGCTTTTGCATAAATCGTTGGACTAGATTCTCCATTTGCGGGGTATGACTCGGATGGCGCAGTGTCGTGCGATAGCTTCAGTCAGCATACGGATAGAGTGCCAGAAGGCATCTCGTTCTTATTTTATTTAACTTCAGCTATAGCGGAACTAGCTTCTTTCTCTATTACGCTGTCTATTATCTCATGCAATCTTCCTATCGGATGTTCATAACCGACCTCAATTTTGCCAATTCATCAGCCTTTTCGTTACGGAGGGGTCGAACTACCCAGCAACAGCATGGAGACAGAAGTCACCATCGCACAATGTAATGCCCCAATGGAGCTCTGGTCTGATGACAAGTAAGAGACCTTCTATGACACATCCGTCTTCAACACAATACCAAATGAAGACATTGTCATGGTAATAGGGGACATGAATACCAAGGCAACGAAGAGCGCAGACATGTTATCTCGGACTAGGAAACGCCAAAGCCAATGGCCAAGAATTTGTGTATATCCCCAGCGCCAATGGCCTTGTTGTAAGCAGAAGCATGTTTCAGGACAAGACGTCCTACAAAGTTGGCTGGATGTCAGGCAAGCAACCTTCAATCAAATCGATCATTTTTCCATTAGCCGCTGGTTTATAAATAGTCTCCTGAACGTCCGGAACAGACCTGGACCAAGTATGGAAATGGTGTGAAATCACCATGCAACGTACGAATGCCCAGACAAAAAACTGAGTGTTCAAAGGACCCCTTAGTTTGTCAACAATTCAGGGATTACCTTCCGAAAGTAGTGGAAACAATCAGAATACCCGTCACCATCCGGTGCGCTGTTAGAAATATTTTCATACCTATCCGGCGCTGAAACAAATTGTCGGTCGATCGCAGGAAAGACAAAACGCTTGGTGTTCTAAAAACACCTAAAACAGGATCGATAATCAAAGGCGAATCACATTCCAACTTTTCTAAGAGCAGGGAGAAGCGACTGTCGGGGAAGAGTTGGAGAGGGCAGAAACATTTTGCCAGAAACCTTAGTCCCCGCAAAGCGGAGAAACGGGACGTTAGTGACTTAGTAAAGGCTATGACTACGTAGGGAAAACTAGGGCCAACAAGTTTTAAGTGTCGTCACAGGGAACTATGTAATGACGGCTGCAGAAGCTGCAGGAACGAAAAAAAAAAATCTGAAATCCGTTCAACACTCTGCTGTGCTAAAGTCCTGCACTAGCCATTAGAAGACAGCACACTCTTAGTAGTTGCTTCCTCCATAGGCTGGAGAAATTTCATATCGCTGGTTTTAGGAAACTTCTTTATAGCTGTTTCTGGATGGTTTATAAATTAGCCAGCCCTACCACTTGGTTAGACTCCCATGAGTTGACTTCTGAACTCGCTTGAGGTCTAAGTAAGTCTTTACAACACCCACTTTGGCTTGTAACCCTCGCCGTTCAAGTCAGAACTGCTCACACTCAATGTGATTTTTTACCGAAAGGCACTTCTCTATCCCAACACCCTACTTCAGCACAAATCCTATCACGAATCTCCTGCCTCTCTCAAGGATTCTCTCTAGCCCTCTTCACATGCACATCCAAACCTTCCCCAACCACTTTCTCTTGAATTTCCTTAAAACCGACTTTTCACCTAATTTCCTCTTGCGAATTTCCTGTTCTCGCAATATGTCACTTAACCGCGTTAAGGACTCACTCACAACAAGTTGACTTGTACATAAAATCCGCCCCCCTTCGCCATGCACATTTTGAAGTTATGTATTAAATTCACCACCACTTACCATTTTGCTGCTGCTGCTGACTGAAATCCTCAAAAGCCATCGAACAGTTTCTGTCGTTCGTAATAACAGGCGACGTGCTAGGATATGTGATGGTCTGCGTTCGCCCTGTCAAGTACGTGGACGCATTCAACGCTAATGCTGTTGTCGCATCGGCTGAACCACTCGGTGCAGTCGTAGCATTAGTATTCGTGAACGCCACGAGTTCCCGGGCGATAATCGAACGAATGGACGTGATGGCTGCCGATACTGGCTCCGGCGGCGTTTCTGCCACAGCAGCGGCACTGATCCTTCGTAATCCTTCGTATTTGTCTGCTACTTGTACTGTTGACTTGGCAGTGTCGATCTCCGCCATTGTTTTGTATGTCACCACCCCGACCGGTGTGTTTGAGTGCGAGAGTAAGGAGTGTCCTTTATTTTTCCGTTGATAATTAAATTTGTTTTTTGCATCGAAGCAAAACGTGCGAACAAAGGCAACTGTCAGCGGTTGAGCGGCGAAGAGCTTCCTCAACTGGCATAGTGTGTTGCTATTTTGTATCTACCACCACTGCTGCACTCGGCAATAACAACGAACAGCCACCTGAATGTGAACGAATCCTTGTAAGGACACAATGGACCTTCATTGTCAACATAATAAAGTTGTGTTTATTATTATCGAGCACACACAGTACGAGTATCCTGCACAACACACTGGTGCCGCGAATCGATTTTGTTGTTTCCACTCCTTCCGTTTACTGTGCGCCCTGCTTGCTATTGATGTTGTTATTCTCTGGTAATGATGGAGAAAACCCCTGATGATGATTCTTTTTCAGTGTCAAGGTCGCCGGGGATAACTATCTGCGGGTGGCGGGTGCGCTGATGTAAATCGAGTGAACTTTTTATTTCCTTTAGGTACTAGTGCAAGGACTTATTAAATGGGCTGCATGGGCTTAGAGGACCTGCAATGAGAAAAAAAGAAAAAGAGAAGCATTAACGAGTTGGAATTAAAAAAATGGCGTGGAGAAGAACTAGGACTAGAGTTCTGGCAGTGACAGAGGCAGCCAGTATGGTATCAATGATGGCAATATCACGAGATGATATCACAATTTTTATTGACAGTCAGGGGGCTATTAAAGCAATTTCTGCAAGCTAGTGCAACGCTGTCGCGAAGAGCTTAAAGTTTCGTAGCACAGTGTTACTCTCTGCTAGGTTCCTGGTCACAGGGATACAAGGGTGACGAGCTTGCAAGAACAGGGTCTACAATGGACCAAAACCGAGCACTGTAGTGGATTAAGTTCCCACTCTGTAATCTCAGAGAGCGAGTAAAATGTAGGACCCTGACGCCAGCCAACAGGAGGTGGAATTCGCTCACCAGCTGTGATATATCAAGGAAACTTTGGCCAAAGTACGACAAAGCCAGAACCAACAAACTTTTGAAACATGACAGGAAGTCGCTGTCAATGTTGGTAGCAGCGCTCACCGGCCAGAACCTTCTAGAAACCACACAATGAAATTTAAACTCAACGATGACAATATACATACATATGTAGGGTCTGCGGTGACGAAGATGTTTAAGATGATACTCCTCATTTCCTCTGCCACTGCCCAAGCCTATGTCACTTGAGAAACAGAACATTAGGGAGACATTACTACCAGGACATACAAGAACTATCTGATATTCCAATAAACGATCTTTCTTTTGAATAGTAAGCACCATTCTTATCGCGCAGGCAGGTCTACGGAGACAGCGCTCCACTAATTGGCACGGGTTGCAGAAGAGGAGCTTAATACCGGAGGCATTGCAACGATCATAAATGCATTGAATTGAAATTCGCGTTGGAAAGATGAAGGGTCAACCACTCATTATTGAATTGGTGGAAAAAGCCATTAATATTCAAAAGAGATCACCCAGAGTGCAGGGTCAGGAGATATTGCCGAAAGGGTGGTGTTCTATCACCGATTACATGCTGTATCAGTGCTAAATGGTGTGTGCACAGCAGTAGGACATATCACCGAGGTCAGCGTACGGGATTTACACTGCAATGGTTATACAAACCCATTATCGCATATGCCTCAGGGTTATGGTGGCATAAAACATCACAAACTACACCGAAGAAGCGACTGGAAAATGTCCATTCTATGGATAGAATTTGCTGAGATAACAAGCGCTTTTCCTATTACACCAAGTGTTCCTAGGTCTACGGCCATTGGCCTGGTTCATAAAGAAAGCAGCGGTAACCACAGCACTTCGTTTGCAGCAAAATGCCAACAATCATTGGCGTAGAATCATCTATGGACATGGAATGATTTTTGACATACAGCTAAAAGCGAGATTAAAGATCGTGATATCTTTTTTCATGCGCTGAACCCCCTCCATGAGGATCGGGTGAAGGGAAGACAAGTTCTAGTAGCACTGGATAGTCGAGCTATGAGCTGACGAATGAGTCAGACTGTAATCCAGTTATCATTGACGATGGAAAGATTCCGATGCACGTGCAGCCCAGACTAAAATAACATGAAAAACCAGAAGTCCGAGTGATTTTTCTAATAAACCTCATAGGATAGGGTGATGCTTGCGATGATACAAGGAAAAAGGAGGAACTGCGAACGTATTTGGAGTTTAATCTGGACTAAGATTCTGATTGGAAGAGAGACAATAAAGTGCCTCAATCACGGTGCCTTGATTCAAAATCTCTCAAAATTAATGCATATGTGGGTGGGGTATAGTTACCGGAAGCTGTGTGTTAGGAGCTGATAGCAGAGCACTGAACTGTGTAGTACTCGATTACTTTTCGACTTTCTGGCGAAAAATTATAGTCGTATTCAGCGGATTGTTGTACCTCAAATCTTTTCTTCGACGAACCCTTAAAAGGCAACTGAAGTGCTTAAGCGAGACGTAGGAGACTAAGTTCCAAATAGAACGCACCCACATATAGGAAGCTAAAATGACTAGCAGCTCCAGATCAAGAAGCCCGCTCTACATGCACGCCTTCATGTATGATCTCATGAAATGCACCCAACTCTGCAAAAAGTAGATCTTTGAACACCTACCTAAAACCAGTCGTCGCAGAAGAGCCTCTGTCAGGAAACTTTACCAGACGATGAACTTCATGGCTTCAAGTCAAAGCTAGTCAGTCGAGATCAGTCATGATGGGATCTCGATTCTGATGCTGATTTTGAAAAGATGCAGATCAGGGATTAACTACATGAAGTTTGTACTAAACCTTTCAATCCCTATAGACCGCAGGTATGTGAAAGGTCGGGCCGGTAATCTCACTTCTCAAATGAGGAACCTTAATTCCATTTTGCATTCACCGGTCGCCAAGACACTGGAAGCTCTGACCCTGTCCGATCCCGTTGGACGCTCAACGCTGGCCTATCGCCAGTATGGCTTTCGCAAGCTTCACAGTACTACTTCGACCCTAGACGTCATCTCTATGCAGATCTTCATTGAATTTAACTAAAGACAACCTGTGGATTTTGCCTTGGACCTGTCAAAAGCATATGAGGCAATAAAATACTCATGCAGCTGCTTAACGAGATCACGAGATCGGCTACCTTATCGCCAAGATACCTACTTTCCCCACCTGACGAGATATACTGCAGTGTTCTCACCTCCGGCCCCAACGTACCTGAATTGTGCTCAGCGGGCAATGCCTACCTAACCATCTTGGAGAGGAGTGAAAATATAATTCGACACCGACATTGCGGGTCGTAACATACAAACAACCAAAATTTGTCAGTGTTTTTTTTGACAGCATTCAAAGCTGGGAGTTTTGGGGTAGAAAGACGCTGCTCCCAGCCGGTCATTTGAACTTAGCTGCCTTGAACTTTGCTGCTCTGGACGCAGTAGCCAATCCTGGAAGAATCTCGTCTGATATAACACACCCATGTCGATCATTACCAGGTCCCACCTTATTATATATAAAGATCGCCTACATGCTAAAACCAAAACGCATTCGCCAATGGAACATGACAACATGTTTCACCGACTATTTCTCCTGGCATGTCTTTTCGAAGAATACACCAATCGCCACAAAAAACCTAGAAATAGGCAAAGGGCCTTCGAGCTGGTAAAAAGACATCGAAACCTTAGTACGGTTTCAAACATGGTCCTCGGTGTGGTCGACCACTTCTTATCATCAACGAGGGACGCAAACGCAACGCGTCTTTTTAACACGATCTAGCACAGAGGATACAGTAGCTCGCTGAGAACGCCCCATCGATGTGGCCCTCTTCCTATAAATTGACCTGTCCACAGGTTAAATTTAGGTGCTACAGCAGCAGCAGCCATAACAATGGCACTAAGTTGCCCTTGCCAAAGTCCCGCTTCGCTAAGTCTAAGTGTGGTCCTCGCAGCTAATATAAAGGCCTAGAGAGGTGTTATTTACAGGCTGCGCTCTGGATGTTAGTCAGCAGGTTCATACATCCCTTACAACTTACGACCCACTTAACGATATTTTTCAGAGCATAAGAGGTCCAGAGGAGCCGCAAATTTCATGCTTTAAAAACACGAACATCTAAAGAATATCACGTCTCAAGTTCCGTTGGCATAAGTGCTGACTACTGCATTCACTCACTGACTCTGTTCACTCTGATGGAAATAACAAAGAGAAGAACCACTCATTCAGCCCATTATTCATGCCATTCTCACCATTGTCCTTAATTACAATACCCAAGGATGGAGAGACCACCACCACCCCATCAAGCATATTTCAAAAAATTAAGAACCACTCCCTCCTTCGATGCAACATTTTCTCGCTGAACAGCATAAACTTGCAAACAGTTTTCGAGAAAAAATCCTTTTTTTCCAATTTCGACTATTCGTTCAGGACGACCCAAAAAAACTCATTAGTGGTGTGATGTAGTTGGCATGGACCGAGCAGGATAAAACACTGCCACCCCTGGTAGTGGGCAGTAAAATAGCAAAATTAATTATTTACATTAATTAATCAGCAAGTGGGAGATGAAAGGACACCATCCGCCAACGGATGGAAAAAGCGACATGTTGCGGTGCACAGGCGAAATGAGGGCGAAGAAATTGAATCGAAGCTGTCACCATACTTTTGCCGCAGGTAATCAAGTGTGGGATCAATTTTAATTTCCCGTTAATTAAATTAAACTTTCATCACTGGTGGTAGGCAGGGCAAAACGGAAAAAATCCCTCGGGGTTAGTGGTGTTAGCTGGTGGAAAAGGTGTTAAACCTGACCTTTTTGTTTACCAAACACACACACACCTGGAAGGGTATAAGTTACGTAAGATATAGTGTGGAATATTCAAGAGGTACAAATTTTCCATCGCATTTGGAGTCGGCAAGCCATTTGGAATTCATTACCGGCAAGTGTTTGTAACCATGTTTGGGTTGAAATGGACGTATGAGGGCCTAGACGGAGACGAAAAGTCCTGATTTATGGCCACAATAAACTGTTACTTTGTGCCAACCGCCCTAAGAAAACCCTCCAAGGAAGACTTGTTACCTGTCAAACACAGTTAAGACAACGGACTCTTCTGTGTTAAAGAAGAAAGGCACTCAAGCTTTGCTTTTAGTCTTCTTAACCAATTTTATCATTTGGAATGAGGAGCTCGGCGTCTTGCAAGTGAGGCCAGGATTAAAGAATCAATAAGACCAACGCCCAAAGCGGCACAACAATGCTGAATTTGATCCCAGCAGACACTCGCAGCAGTAAGAAAACAGCAAAACAGTTACTCAGACTTAGGTAGATCAATGGACAATCAATACTTTCGGTCAAATCTCTATTCTGAGCCGATAGCCTACTACAGAGCAGCACTCACATTTCGTCTTTATCATCCCTATCTTGAAATTCAATAGGAAACTCAGAATATCGAGCAGAAAGGACTAAGGTATAGAGACGAAGAGCTACCCTCGGGCGACTTGGCAACCATGATGAAATTAAGGGGCCTATCCATCGTATATATGCGAAAACCATCCTCGAACGCTGTTGAGTGAATATACCCGCTGTACAGGAAGTGCAGATGGGCCGGGTCTCCGGAAAAACAGTTGCTACCTATACTGTGGTGGACCAGCGCACGTGGAAACTTTTCTGATCCATCAACACATTCGGGGAGAATGCTGTACTGTGCTTCGTCTCGTAGATTCTGTTAGATTCTGATCAGCTATGGTGACGACTAATAACTCCAGGGAAACCACAGTTGCATCAGGATACTTCCCCGTAGATCGAACCGACCATTGGATCCTCAAATCCCCCAGAAAGGCGAAAGAGTCATGCGGGAATCTATCATGACAAGGACTGACGACTAAGTTGCGGCAGTAGTTCGTAGTGTGTCTCGGGACATAAATGTATATATTTTCTTTCTACTATATCTCATAGGAAATTTAAGTTTCTTGGGAATCTGAGTGAAAACCACCGGTGCCTTGAGCAGCCACTGCCTGTTGAAAAGGCTTCTTCACAGACTTAATTCATCACCGAACTTTTTCTAAAGACTGTTCCCTTATTGTCACAGAATGTCCCGCTCTCATACGTAGGGGTAAACGGACTCTAGGCAATGAACTCATTTCACAGACGCATTTCCCGCGTGACATCTTGAGAAGCGAAAGAGGTTTCCTAACAACCTTTGGAGTAGATAAGCCTTTGTAGTCAACAACGACAAAATCTAAGGCTGTGCAGACACTTACAAGCAAAGGTGTCATCTAGTTACAAGTGCCGTATCACTATGGCCGACTATCAATAGGAAGAAACCCAGCGATCTCATGCAACTCAGACGGATGGAGATTCGAATCGTTTTACTTGAACGACTTGGATTACCTTACAACTACTACTGAAGAAGCTGCTATCTGTGTGTCATTAGCTTCCATCAATTCGTTCCAAACTTTGACGTGATCTTGTCAAGATCATTTGCATGAAAACGATATGGAAAATGAAATCGAGTGGAGAGGCGGTTCCTTAGATTGCCGAAGATCGCTAATGTCTATGAGAAAGAACGTCTCTTAGTCCTTCCAGCTCATCGAGATATGAGAAGTGAAACATATACAAGGAGGTATTTCAGGAAACACCTTCTTCGTCCTTTTTGCAGCGATGTTGTAACTTGAATTTAAGGGATCACAACCCTATCACTTCTCTGCATTCCTACTGGCCCGCTTGTGGGGTTTGTTGGTTTGACCTCAAAATTGAAGGCAACTGGATCTTGGCTTTCACGACCTAAAAGAACTTTTGGAACATCCGGAAAATTGAAATCTATTCAGATAGACCAACAGCACTTAAAGCCGTCAAAGAGCATAACGCTTACATAGTGGGAGTCGCACTGATAGCAATCATCAAAAATAAGCAAGGGAATTTTGAAAATCACTGGCCAAAACTCTCGACGCGCAAAGTGGCAAGATCACTCGTAAAGAAACAAAACAATCTGCTTACGAAAAAGGTTCTCGATTCAAGCTGGGAGCTATTGAGGCTGATGACTGAGACTCACCGGAGCAGCTCGTGGGAGTAAGAGAACCGCAAACATTTCTAATGTCACTGTCCAGTCTCAGACAGAAAATCCTAGGGTCTACGTATGTAGCAACCGCCCCTGAAGCATCTCACGTACAAAGAAATCGGTGATATCCTGGCTGTCACCAACGAAACAAGAAGATTTTCACACGCACACTCCAAAATTCCACCACTTTCCCTAGATTTGTCCAAGCATAAGTGCCTTATTCAAACAGTTCTGACTTTTAAAAGAAAAGAACTCTAAGCTTAAGGTCACCTTCACACGCCACACCATGGTAAAAAGAGTTCCTACTGTAACTAAGGAATGGATTTAAGGCTGATAGCTGGCTTTTCGCATTCAGATAAGAATAATTGTAACAGCAAAATGCAACCCCACGTGGTGATGATAGACTCAAAAAGTTACTTTCTGCACTAATGTCTCATTTGATTCGAAACAATCACCAAACGTGAACTACAACATCAACTAAATGGTCTCTCCATCTTAATCTCCTGGAACTTCTTGCAATCTCCTCTATTCGTTCGCATCTCATTGCATAACTGAGTGGACGCCTTACCCCCAACATCCCAAATTGTCACTGTCTTGCCAACAGCTGCACAAAGTGAATCCTTTGTTTTGGCTCACACTCGTCAACCGAACGCTAGAGGAAAATGACACCATACAAGGAGGGGGAGAAATACTTCGCAACGTTTGTCAACAGCTGTCATGTCACGAAGGACACTGCTAAACAAACTTTGCTGCAGTTGCAAATTATTTCCTCTTGCACTTTGCTTATTTAGCTTAAACTCGAGGAAGTACTTTTTCTGTGAGTGCATATCTCTGCTCCCCTACTGGAACTTTCGTGTTTTCCTTTGAACTTTGCATCGACTTCAATGTGAAATTTAATCGAGGGTTCCTGCAAAAAAGGACGAATGATGATTCTCGCGCAACAAATCCTCTATCGAGACAGATTGTCATTTTCCATGCACCCCCCAGAGGTGGTATGGCATGGATTTCGTCTACAGTTGGAGTAAAAGGTTACGCGCTTATGAAGCCTTTTAAGGGAGCGGACAAGTCTGGTTTGGGAATTGACCAAACATGAAGTATTTGCAGACTTTTTCACTAAGCACAGTCCTTCTGAAAGCAACGCACGTGAACCTGAACTGAATTCAAACAGGAGTATTCCTCCAAATATACATGTTCGTGGAAGAGTACGCCTGGGAGGAGAGTACTGACCTTCTCAAGTCCTTTGACAGTCTAAAATTCGTTTTGAAAGACAAATCTTTTGTCAAATTAGAGGTTAAGGTATCAAAACTTTCCAAACAGGCAACATGCATAAGAATTGGAAACTCAAGCCTTGAAGACAGATCAGGATTTGCTGCCAAATGACCTGACGGCACCCCAATATCAAACTCAAGATGGCCATTAGAAGGCCGCCAGGCGTGTGTAATGATGTATACAACTCGTGGCTGATGAAAGAATTTTTCTTGCCCAAATGAAAGCAGTCAAAGCTTTTACTCATTACTCATTTCTGGAAAAAGGAAAAAAGTCCACAACAGACTGAGAAAGGCAGGAAGCGGGAGGGCTCTCAAACCAACAACGAACTTCTCCAAAGATTAATAGACATCGTCATAATTTGTCAGGGATACATATGTATGTTGCCACTACGAGGAGAAATTTCGAGGAAATACTCTGCATGATAATAGAAAGTGAGATACGAGTCACAAAAGAGTGGTCGGACTTAACGCATTCATAAATCCACCAATCGACCACGGTAGTACCTTTCAGTAGGAAAACGCAGTTAAACCACGAACAACTACTCCTACCAAATGAAAGTCGACCTAGAACAGCAAGTTCGCTCTAGGCATAGACAGTAAACTCATCTGGAAGACACACGAAGAAGCTGTGTTAGTTGAACCAACGCAATCACTCGTGCTATAGGGAGGTTTGTTGCAAAACTTAGGGATGCAACTTAGCTGCACTGTGACAGATGTAGAGCACGTATAGGGCAGTAGCCTGGGCAAGAAGAACTAGGCTGAACATGACAACGAATCCTCTTGAAACGAATCCAAACGATGGGTTGCGCAAGCGTAACAGTTACTAAGAGAACCTGTTCCGAACAGCACTAGGTGTGATCCTGGGATTCCCCTCACTATACTAAGTTATAGAAAGAATGAATCTATATTGAGAATGACAGGCAAAACTGCTTTTGCGCAATGCCTGGCGGAAGATGCAGAAGTTCGAGGACAGCTCAACTCAGTGCAAAGAAGATGGTGCGAAATGAACGGGTCAATACTCGCTGACGCAACACTCCAGGGTGAAGCTACCATGAAGGTTCTGATTCCCGACCGAACAGCAATCACCGCAATAATGACGAAGTTTGTGGATCTTAACAAAGTATCAAAAATAAAAGCTGAGGAAAGGCGGACGGGTTTCCAGAGCAGGTGGAATAAGCCAGACGATAAAAAAGACGAAGACATCGCACCCCAACTACCAACATAACAAATTCCTCGTTGCTGTGGTGGACGAGCAATTGTCTTCCAGTAGCCTGACCATACACCAGTGAAGAAACATCAAAGAAAAATTTCAGAAAGCTCTACAGGGGAAAATAAGTTCCACGGAGAATAGTAAGTTTAGGTTTCATAATGCTGACGTGAATGGAGGTCCAAAAACGGTTGCTTGTGTTAACGTAGCGTCCGTAGTGTTCCAAAATCGATTCATTTCGAAAGGTGATGAACTGGTAGATCTATCCGGTCCTTTTCTGACACAAGCTTAGGTGTGGGTTTCGCTCCCATACATATCCTCAGCGAAGATTCTTGGCCTTGCCATGTGCAAAACTGCGAACTCAAGGATGACACGTGGAGGGCAATTAAAATCGAACAGAAATGCCAATACCAGCACGTCTTGCTGTCCTTCAACAGAGTTTCGCTGCCGTATTTCGAAAAAACTTGAGGCTAGTGCAGAACGACACGGGGCAGGTTAGAATTAAAATCGTCACTAAGAGCACGGGGAAGAAATAACCCGTAGTCTATGATGGAGGTGATATAAAGTTGAGGTATAGTAGACCTATAACGGGCTGCTTGATCGGGCTGCATAATGTAATGGGGAAAGTTGAGGCAAAGAATAAGGTCTACAGGCTTTCTTCGACATGGAAGATGCCTTCAATAATCATAGCCAAGAACTTGGGCAAAGCATAACTAACCGGAAGTCTGCCACAAGGAACATTAATTCTGAACTGGAGCACAACTCGAAAAGGAGATCTGCTTTCAGAGGTACTTTTCAGGACAAAGTCATCTCCACCCTTAGGAGAAAGTAAGGTGGGGGTTCATTCTTAGGAAACTGTGTTCGATGGTTTGATGGCTTCAGTGTATATGTACGAGTCGTAATTAAAGTCCAGGGTAAGTTTATCAGTGAGATCAAGGAAGTGGCTTTGTCACAGCTTTAGACTGTGTTGAGATAATGGACACTATGGAAAACTGGGGAATACATTTGTATAGCTTTGTAGCGACAGGACAAAATAATTAGGAAGACAGATCTGTGGCACGGTGTAGTGAGTAGTGTGTTTGCTTGTGACCCGGACTGTGCATGTTCGAGCCCGATCAGGGAACAGCAAAAACCATAGCCACCGAAACAAAACAAACAACTGCACCAAAGGAGGGGTTTCGGCCTAGGAGTACAATGGACCGATAATGAGTCTGAGTGCTCACGGGATTTAGAAATTTCCTTTATAAAAAAAAAAGGCAGACCATAGATGGGCCAAAGTCCTATATCCGGAGCTACAGCGCCGGCATGCAGGGGAATTCTCAAACTAGGCGGGCCGCCGTCAAGAGAAGAATTCTGTCACACTCTCTATCAGAGACTAGCATCAGGTGGAGCGAAATACAGATTTGAGTCATATCAAGCCAAATGTGGTATTGTCGTACCTGTGAGAAGAAAATAGGGTTAGATCTCCTCTGCGGTTGATCGGTTCTAAGCCGGATCAGACATCGTACACTAGGCAAAGCATTTTTTGACAACCTAGTGAAATCTCGGGGAAAAAAGATTAGCGGCCTGATCAGTTCTCCTAGTGCCCCAGGGTGGCCGTGGTTTTAAAACGGTACAGAAGCGATAATTAGGTTTCAGCATCAAGCGTGCTAATGCTACCTCTTCTACATATTTATCTTCCAAGAATAAGCGACCTATCCGGATAAAGTTCTTAGAAAGCATTCCATGAGACTAAGTCTCATGAATAAGGACGTATGCCGGTACTGTAGCGACTCGTTAATAGGTGCCTACAATACATTCTGGAGATTCCTGCCCTACCGAAAATTTTTACCAGAGAACGGGTCAGGAACCGATAGGCCCAACCATCCAATGACGAAAGTGGTAGTGGATTGGCGTCACATTTTGAAAATGTAATGGAATCCACTGATGGCAGAATAGTCGGTCGGCTAAGAAATACGTGGCGCAGAACAGTTGAGAGCCTCGGCAATTGAGGAAAAGTTGGACAGCTGAGCCATATTGCTAGAAACCACACACGATGACTTGTTTGTCATCTATATCAATTCCATCTTTAAGCTGCCTTTAAATGGCAAAATGATTGCCTACGCTGATGATTTAGCTCTATCCTATGCTGCTCTCAGCGCGAATGACTTAGTGCGGCAGATGAATCTGGACCTTTCTTTGATGAATGACTGGTTTAGGTATCACCAAATGGTCCTTAGCAGCAAGTCTAAAGTCATGTCCTTTGGTCTTACTAATCAGCCTTTAATTACTGGGATTGCACTACACGACTCTAGTTGTAGTCAGTCTAGCTGCGAGAGCAACTGCATAATTATAGATGCAGTTTCTGAATTTAAATACCTAGGTGTAACACTAGATAGTAGGCTTAGTTGGAAGTCACACATAGATAATGTAAAGAAAACTATGTACATGGGATTAAGTAAGATATATCATCTGCGCAAGCTTGTTCCGTCGAATCTTTTATCTACAATATACTATGCCTTAGTCAATTCGCGTTTGGAGTACGGTCTTTGTTGTTGGGGTAGTGCATATGTAACTAACTTGCAACCGGTTATTATAGCTCAAAAGAAGATAGTGAGGACTTTACTGTTCAAACCTAGTCGGGAACCTTCGCGTCCTCTTTTTCAATCAACCAGGATATTGCCACTGCAATATCTATACATTTTCAAGGTTTTGAGGTTGTTCTATCTACGGGGTGGTTATACCAATATAAGTAGAAATGAAGTGTATTCACTTCGTTCTTCAAATGCAGTGACAGTTCCTAGAGTTAGGACGGAGCACTGCCGTCGATTTGCTACCAACATAGCTCCCTTTATTTATAACAGATTGCCATCTGATATACGCAATCAAGTAGGATCGAAATCCAAATTCCTTGGATCTTTGAAGAATTGGCTACTCTCTACATCTGATGTTTGGTTCTTAATTCATGTTATAACATAAGCCTTTGTTTCATTCTTGAATTCCTCATCTAACCCCACACCTTCTCATTGGATTTCTTCCCTTAAAATGCGTCCGTTCCTTTTGCGCGGTTTCACACTTCAACTTTTTTATAACACTTGCCACTGGTTCCTCTAACCACTAAGTGTTCTATTTCATTTCAACTTTAACGTTTCAATAGATAATAACTCATGGTTAAACAGATTATTAATTAATTATATTAAATACGTACATTTTTTTTTTAACATTTGAATTATTGTAAATTTAATTAAATATATTATCTATTAAACTTTGTTATATACATATATTATAAGGTTGAATTGAAATAATAAAAAACAACAACAACAACAAACAAACTTGTTGGCGTAGCTGAGACCTTATGATCCAAAAGGGAAAACAGGACATAAGTTAGTAAGTAACCTAGGGAAATAAGGATCCAAGACGATCTGCAAAGAAATATACTGCTTTAAAGAAAGAGTTTAGATTTTTCAGTACCTTTGAGAGTTTCCCTAGGGATCGCGATTTTTTTATAGTCCACTCGCGCTTTAAGGGGTTATGAATACCCTTTTTAAGTTTTTTACGCAGTCCGAGCGAGGTGTAGTGGTTCGAAGCTCAGGTAATGTTAGGTTTTAATGGCGTCAGAGGCTGGTGTCCAGACTAGCTGAGGACATTTGTGGGTTTTGTCATTGCTATAATTCACGAGAATTTTTGCGGAATTCCTGATGGACCCACTGTGGTGTCTTGTATTTCTATACTCACTCACATTCATAGACCCTTTTAAACTCTAAGAGACCTGAGAGTCCTCTCTGAACAAGATCCTCTTAAGAGAGATTTCTTTGACAATTTCATAATTAAAAATTAATTCTCCTGCAGAGAATGCACAGCGTCATAAGGTCCATTTAAGTTCTGGAAAGTATCCCGCACTATCGTGTATTACTTTTCACTCACACTGTGCAAGGTGATAAATACCCTACTTCGTACAAAGACAATAGTTTCTGCATCCTTTCCGTGTGACATAAAAATAACCCCAAACCCAGAAAACAACTATTTCACGAAGTGATACTTTAAGACAGATGATGATGAGGAAAAGTTTGTCGTCGTCTTCGTCCTGTCTCCCTCTCACCAACTTGATGCATGGAATGTGGGACAGTATCCTGCAGCGAGGATAACTTTTTTGAGGACAAGGACATTTCTCCGAAAAGATGAAGAAATTCTTCAAAGGAATTGCGAACAAAAAGGCAAAAATCTGATTTTACCCATCTGCTGCTGGCCTGCTGGCTGATAGATGAATTCAACAATGAAGGATCCAAAGTCGAGATTTTCAGTTTCTTGCATCGCAAAAATGTATCCAATCATTGGGTGTACTTTCCCCGAGCAAATTGCATTCTAATAAGCTTCACGAAACGAAGGGGCAGAGCGCCTCCTTTCGTTGAATCGGAATTTCGATGCGGTCCTGCATGTGCACAGCACATTATGGTTCTTAGAAATCGCCCTCGGGCCGAGGGAGCCCTCTGGAATTTGCATCATGTTAGGAGGTCAATCTTTTATGCTTGACGACGCATTCCTTGCCGTAAGGACGATTCCAAAATGGAATTACATTTGCAAATGAAAAGAGAAAACAAATTTGCTAACAACTTGCATCAGAGTGGAGCATGTAAATGGTTGGTGTGCGGTGTAGGAAGTCGCCCAAGGATATTTGCGTTCATTTTGTTCGATGGTGAAGTTTTTTCCTTCGAGAGCAAAATCACTTGCAAGGCTTGCAGCCAGCTAGGCTGGCGTTCCTTTAATCAGAGCTTTAACGTTTGGCGATGGGAAGTTATCGCTGTGCATAGCCACTGGGAGGGCCACTTGAAATATTGTAACGATGATGGATGTCAGGACAGTTGGGTGTGTGAGGGGGAGGGGGGAAGAATTATCTGCTGTCTGCGCCATGTGGTGCCATTCACATGTACCACTAACGTGGGCAGTGGTAATTTTGAAGTGTAGCCTGCAGCTGCGTTTGACAAGAGTCATTGGCACGGTATCCTGTTTTGTGCGTGGATGTGGACTATGGTAAATAACGTCACGTTGCAACCACGCGTGAAATTATTAATTTACAAAGTTTTCGGACAGTGGTCAGTCAGGATTATATCCACGCCATCCTATCAGATTCTGTAGAGGATTAGGGAGTATTTCGCCACACCGAGGTCGCGGAACTAATTAGTTTTAGATTCAAGAGCTCTAATAATTGACAGCGTCACACAACAAGCTGTTATCCAATCGTAAATCCACACCGTGTCGTTAAGACAGAGTGGATGAGCGCCGCACAATAAGCGTAACATGACCCATCATTGTGCAGCTCCACCCAGGCATATGTTTGCACCTCCCAAGCAAGATGTCTTTTTCTCTGCTTGGTGTTTCACTTGACATGGAAAAATTCACGATGCTTGTGTGCACCTACCACCCCTTCTCCTCTGGAGGTAGTTAACGACAACTTGTCGACTTTGGTTTTCTGACATGAAAGGGGTGGAATGGACAGTCATCAATCCACTGCACCTGTTGTTGTTATGTACATTGTCATTTGGGTTGTAACACTGAAAGCGTGACATGTGCAATTGACACACGGAAAAGCATAATTTTTCTTGAGACGTCGAATGATTGGTTATGTCACCACACACGGAGGGAGGGGATGCATTCGATATGTTTAACATGGGGTGGTTTAAGGTTTCCACTTTCGTCTTGACCGGAGTGAAGACGTACGAAAGGCAACAATTGCCCAAAGGCTGATGAAACTTGTATTCACCTTGTCAGGACTAATTGTCATTGCGTTTGAAAATAAACAGAGAGCACTAGTAGCCAAGTGTTATTGTTGTCATTGTGCTTGTGTGTACAATGCTGAAGCAATTTTTGGGAGAAATACGAAATTTCGTTGGCCAAGGACAAGTATGGCAAATTCCAAACGCTGAGTTTCAAAGGATTGGCCTAGCAGTCGTCACCTATTGTGGTGTTCTACTCAAAACTGGGTTGCAACCATTTTGAAGTATCAGTTTTGATGAGTGCAGAAGTTGTTAATGCACCAGTGTGAGGAAACATATGAAATCTGTTCAGATGTGACCTACAGTTCTGCTAAGCTACTGGATGCGGATGCTTATGGATGCGGATGCTTATCTACCTAGTCGCCCATGGTTTCGAAAATGGAAGCAGGTTGAGCTCGCTTACAATCTTCGATATAATCAGATTGAAGTACGTATGTACATCTATTTTAAGGTCTTAACTAGTTAAGAGAAGGCCCATTTGGTGGGTTGAATAAACAGTCGAAAAAGTAACGAGAGCGTTACAAGAATATGACTCGTTGCATGTAGTTCAAGTGCCTTATTAGATCACAACCTCAGCTCCAGCTCAGGGCTATTCGGAGAAAAACTCACCCAGCCACCGACTTCTGACCGTGAACATGGACAGAAAACCCCATGAGGGGTGTCTGTCTGAGATGCTTAAGCTTTTCTCTGACCTCGATCCCGGGAACACCACTTCGACTTTGTAAAAGTTCCTGGTGTCCTCGTCTCAAAAATTTAAGTTCAATCTTTTTCACTGAGTATTCCATCTGATTTTTACTCTTCCTGTCATTCGTGACCTCCTTGTTTCATGTAGGCATCCTAAAGACAAGTTCTACTTCAGGCTCGCTAAGACAAACTGGACGGCTTTCTCACTTTACTGACTTTATTCTCTTACTTAAACCAACAAGAGTCTCCACGACTCCACGACTGACGGTACTAATAATCGACCTTTTGTAAAAATAAATAGCTGGCGCGACAACTAGGGATGAGCCAAGGCCTAGCTTCCCGCAACCATTCATGTTGTGCGTGTTACATTTTTCGTACGAATGAAAGGGACCTACAATTTATTGCCGACTCCGAACGGCGAATTGAGAAGCTCTTTTATGACCGATTATACTCCTGGCGGCTTGTCACTTCCCGACGAGAGGTGGTGCCGCGAAAAATGTTTAGTTGACATGTCTGGGGTTTGAACCCACCTCGCTCGCTCAGCAGTCTAACTCACTAATTACTGAGCCACGAGCGACCTTTTGAGGAAGATCAAATTTTTAGATCGAGGGCGATTACGCATAGGCCAAATCTCCCTAGAGGTAGGGCTATCGGTTTAAAGGCTGTGCCAGCAACTGACTATTTGCCAAAAATATCTAGAGGAAGTGAATGTAGGGGCACGTGAAGTGCCGCGACTGGTGTTGTTTTTAGTGTCCAGACTAGAATCAAAGAACTAATCGAACGGACTTTTGTCGGCTTGTAGCAATCTGCATGGGTCACTGGAGGGCAAGACTGACAATCCTCTTGAAAATTTATTGTCGCAGTTGCACAGTTGTGATTAAAGTAGAAACTCTCAGCTATTTCCCTTGTATATAAGTGGGTCTCGCTGAAAGCAGGAATCGTACATTAGAGATTAGACAAACCTTTTTTCAACAACCTGTCGAAAAAAAATATTTCTGATATACTTCACGACCCCCAAATAACCACCCCATTCCAAATCAGGTTCCCAAAGCAGCCTCAAATGCGGTAATTAAGTCTCAGGCTCGTCAGACTAATCACCGACTCTGCTACCTACCTAATAGGTACATGAGGGCCTTGGACTAGGTGCCTTGTACTGGTCACTGTAGGACCTATTCCAACATATGGTTTCACAGTGTGATGGAAGGCACTCGAGAAGCAATATGACAGGAGAACTTCATCATCATCATCATCATTTTCCAATGACCGGTTTTTCCTCTATGAGGGTCGCGGGTTAAGGGAGCTTAAGTGGAGTCTCCACATTTCCCGATCTTCAGCCATCGACTCTAAATCGTCAAGGACTATCCCCATACGGGTAGAGGTGAGATTTTGGACTTGGTCCAACCATCTCATCCTGGGCCCACCCAGGGGACGCCTACCTGATGTTACGGATGTTATGGCACGTCTTGGAAACCGGGTTGAAGACATGCGCTTAACGTGTCCAAACCATCGAAGTATGGACCTCTCCGTATGAAGAAGTAGTTGCTCGACCTTGAGTTTCTCGCGTATTCTGGTGTTCCTAACCCGATCGCAACGATTCACCCCAGCTCACTTAAGTCTCAACTTTGAACTTGATCCTTTAATTTCCGCCTCCTGTTTTGACCGCTTCCTGCCAACCTTTGAAACAGGGTCCTTCATTTCACTTATTACTATTTGAAACTCAAAATTGGTCTCCTTGAGTGTCCTCAACTCAAGAACAACGCAACACCACTTGGGTTAGCTTTGCGGGCTGATATCAGATCCTCTTCATCTCACTTAAGTGTATGTAGCCCCATTGTGATGATGACACCACTTAAAAGTCTGTCTACACATATCACACACACATCCTTCCACCAAATGAACATGAGTGCATCACCATTGAATAAACGCCAGGATTCCACTTGCAGCACATCTCATTAATGCAAATCCACAGATAAATTATTCTCCTAATCGGATTGCAGATGCTTTCGAATGCAAATGTGTACACAGTTCAACCACTCTAAGTTCTCACCTCTGGAATTCGACCGAAATCGGTTCCACCGATTGCACTTACACAGACCCGTGTCTCATGCCAACATAATGTCAAACGAATTAAGAGCTCATTATCCTGGGTGTGAATATCTCATATCTGCAGGGTTTTACGTCGAATGAAATGTGAAACTATAATTGCATAACGAAGGAGGAGGCATGTGTTCGTTTCAAGGACTCGTTCGGTAAGATGAAGACGGCTTTGAGTAAATGTCATTCAATTACAGATCTCAAGTGGTTGTCAATTTTCCTCCTATCTGTCTTTTAAAGGTCGGGAGTTATGATTTGCAAGTTAAGACAATTTAAAAGCATACGCCTACCCGTAGGAAAAGTTTTCTTTTGAATTTGTTTAACTGACTGCGAGCTAATGGGGTTTATTCCAGGTGAGAGACCGTTTTTAGAAGTCACAGATTAACTGTTGTGTTTCAGAGAACCAAGAGGACAACTAAGATGTGATGAGATGCAACTCAGTTCGTAATGAAACATTTTTTTTTTTTTAAGAAACTGGCCTTATGTCTGACAATGCGACCTAGCACGATCTATTGTATCTCCGGTCTACTTAGCCTAATGGTTCTACTTCCTTCCTAATAATATTGAGTGTCATTAGTAGCTAAAGTTCCAAACTCCGCTAGTGAATAGAATTCCCAATGAAAAATCCGTCTACGTAGCCAGAATAGTGTCGGACATTCACAGAGAATGTGGCCAGAGGTTTCTTCCCCTTTCAAACAGAACAGACACTCCGTATCTGAACAAAGATTTAGTTTGTTGAGATGATGTCTAAGGCTGCAATAGCCCGTAAGGAAGCCACTGGCTTCCTCATGTCTTTTCTGCCAAAAATTTCCTTCTAGGAATAGGGCTAAGCCCGGGACATAGTTCCAGTGCGCTAGACGAAGTTGGTGTTTCCAGTTGTTTAACAAAGCGGTGACGGTAGCCCAATTAACGCCACAGAAGGGTTTCGGTCCCAAAGGCGCGGAAACTGAACCGACTTCTCAATTCGCTGTTCGGGGTCGGCAATACGTTGTATTGTACGTCCCTTCCATTCGTGCGAAAAATGTAACGTGCGAAAAATGTAACAACATGAATGGTTGCGAGAAGCTAGGCCTTGGCTCATCCCGAACTATTGCGCCAGCTATTTTTTTTTAAGCCGTACCGTCCCTACCCAGCTAATTCGCAGTCTCATTGCCTATAATGCCCTGGTAGCCGGATACCCAGCTTGACCTTGTTGTGCCTGGCAAGTGATTAGGGTATCGAGCAGCACTTGACTGACCTGGATTCCACGAAGTGGCATATCAATGCTATATGCGCAGCCTAATTATCTGTATCTATATTTTTGCCCCCCTAATACCTTTATCGGGGTTTATCCTGGCCCAGATCTCAATAGCACGGATTTCATCCTGGAAAACGCTGGGGCCCATCTCCATTGTTACCAACACTTTAGTGTTGGATCCAAAGACGCCAGCACCTACTCCGGAAACCATACCAAACATCCTGGGTTTGATACGTTTTCTTCATTAGTCCAGGTGACAGGGTCTACTATTTCTACCTCAAATAGCCTTCCGAAACTATACTCCCTTGCTATAATATCGGGGACAGTGCAGAACATGTCCGTACTTGGATTGCAGCTTGACAGCACAACGGGCAGTGGTCTTCCTAGTGAAGATATGTGGGAGTGAGAGCCCGATGACAGTTTCTATGGCTAAAGTGGGGCAAGTGCGCATAGCATCTGTAATACAGAGACAGGCAAATCTTTCTAGCTTTTCAAGTTTCATTACCGTCGTTCGTTCAAGTACTTTTGGCCACCAAACTATGGCCGCATATGTTATTATGGGTCTAACTATCGAAATGTACAACTAATGTATCATTTTGGGATTAGGACCCCAAGTTTTGCCGTAGAGACACCAAGTAGCCTACAAAGCTCTAGTGGCATGATCAGCCGCGAACTTAATATGTCAGGATAACCGATAGCTTTGTAGCCCAATCTGTGGAGATTGACTAAAAGATTGTCAATGACCAAAGACCACAGAAGAGGAGAAAGAACTCCGCCCAGGGAGCATCCTCCTCTTGAAGTAAAAGTTTTTATACGCCTTTCAAGCATGGCTCTTATCCATTGATTGGTCAAGTCTTCGATTCCTCTACTACTGATTGCCCTTGCTATAGAGTCGTAGCCGGTTTTATAGAAATCGTCTTTAATGTCTAGGAAAGCACATATGGCTATTTCCTTGAAGCGGTGCGCCTTTTCTATCTCTTTGACTAGATGGTGAAGGGGTGCCCTTCGTGGATTTGCCTTTCATGTACGAATGTTGACTCGAGTGCGGAGGGGTTGATATGTATATCTAGGTGACCTCTGATACGGACATCTATAAGTATTTCCATAGTTTTCAAAATAAAAGATGTTAGACTGATAGCTTTGTCAGATTTAAGTAGCTCGCCTGGCGTATTGCCTGGTTTTGGAATGAAAATCACATTTACCTGTCTCCAAGTCAGTGGGATGTATCCCCAGTTGTAACTTACTCTGAATAAGGCAATCATTTCCGACAGAATACAATGTAATGTACATACCTTAGCAGAATCGTCGACAAGACTCATAGTGAGAGTTTGAAACAAGAGAATACGAATCAAGGTCGAGCAGGAAAATGCAATTACGGTTTGGTCATTTTCAAATAAGGGCGAGAATACAAGACCTTTGTAAGCAGTGAAAGTGCGATTGGTGGGGGAGAGGGCAAGAGGAAGGCCGAGAAGTACATGGATTAGGAAAATAGCCCATGAGCATGACAAATTATTGCAAAAATGAAAAGACTGTGCCAAGATCATGAGGGGTAGAGGATATTGTCAGCAAGAGGCTTCTCTGGTGCCTGGAGGCACGCAGGAATTAAAGACTAAGAAGAGCAGATTGAAAAGCCTGCAACGAGGTCATGCATGGTTGGGATAGCTATCTGCCTAAAGAAAAAGACTCTTTCCAATTCACGAAAACTCTACTCAGTGGACTTATTGAATCAGCGAGAGCTACGTATGGAGCAGAGGACACCCAGAGGTTTCCCAAAATGAAACAGGCTTCTTTTGAACAGTGTCAAAGAAGTGCAAAGGATACGGCGGATAGTATTTTCCTTCTTTTTCACCCCTACAGCTTCTGTTAACGTGGTTCAAAGCATAAAAAATTATTAAATCAGATCAAAACAAGCCACGGTTTGGTTCGGTTTTTAAGCGGCTAACGAGGCTAAAAGTCCAACCATCGTGAAAAGCATTTATTGCCGTACCATGATAAGCAAAATCTTGTGGCCTTCACCGACCGAAATGAACGCTTACGAGTATGACATGTAGACTTGTCACACTACGTCAGGTCCAACCAGGTGTAGTATTTCACACTCCATGCACCACCCAAATTACCATCCCTTATCTCTATATCATGGTTTTCATACCTCAGCTGTGCGCAGGCGTCTCGACGTTGATCACCAATGCACAAAACCCAAAACCATAAAACGTTTATACCCATCCGATTACACACACACCGTATCTGCATATAAGTTAACGACAGAGACATTTGCCCAAGAACAACATGCATTTCCCACGTTCTATGGGAATGATAAGATGCTGACATCGCGTCTATGTCACTCGAGCTAGCTGCATTCCGTCACGTACGTCGATTGCGATAGGAGTACGAGCGTGGGACGACATCGCCAACAGATGGATGGGCACCTGCAGCAGATTAGTATTTAAGGTAGAATAAGCACAATTGTAGTCAGTTCGTAAAATAATTTGAAGGGACACACTTGGTCCGAAAAAATAAAGTTTTTTTTATCTAAAACAACCTAGATTTAATTAATTGGCGCCCAACGTGGGGCCCAGGCATAACCAGTGGTCAGTGAAAGTGAATAGGCCCTCAAGAAGCGCACACTCGAGCTGCATCATATTTAAATTTTTTTTTTTTTTCTTCTTCCGTGCTAAAGCTTAAATTCGGAAAAAGCCCTCAAGTAGTGCTACCGATCGGTCGAAAAGAAAAAAAAAAGCCTGTGGCCCGAAACCCCCGCGAAGCAAAGTAATTCTCTCGCGAACAAGATAGTGTTTAATACAAATAGTGTTTAAGAATAAAGAAACTAATAAAAGAAAATATAAAATAGTGAATCAAAAATAAAATAATAAATAGAAAGAAAAGTGATTAAGAAATTAATAAAAGAAAATATTACATAGTGCATTAAGAATATAAAAAAAAATATTGGAAAAGAACATAGTTATAAAATAAAGTATAAGAATTCTAAATTAAAATTCAGTTAAGAAAAAATAAAATAAAGTATAAGAATTTTAAATTAAATTCAGTGAACATAGCCAAGAAAGAAATAAAAAAATTCTAAATTCAGTGTACGAGAAACGAGGCCCCTTAGTAGCCTTAGTCCATAAGGCAAAAAGGAGACGGATCTGCTGTCAGCCGCTCGACCAAACAGAGAAGATGCCACAATTGCTGTTCATCGTATTAATGTAAGCTAGTTTTAAGATTATTAAATAAAAAAGAAAAAAATTATTTTTTGAACATAAGACTAAAAAAAAAAAAAAAAAAGAAGCAAATAAACAATTTAATAGAAATAAAATTAACTGATATCGATCGATAATAGATAAAACAATATATATTTTTAAATTTCGTAAAGTAAAAAGAATAAACATACATCATGCCGGATCTAAGATCAGGTAACACAACCGGTCTCCCAACATCTCAACCCTCAATATCCCAACCTTCAACATCTCAACCTCCAATATCTCAACCTCCAACTTCTCAACCCTTAACTTTCCACTCACTAACGACCGTACCTATAAACACAGCTTGTTTCGACCCAAACATTTCTTCTGCATCGAGTAGATCATTCCATGATACAAGGCAGGACATAAGATCCACTCCAGAGTTAGATAGTCTGATAGAATCTATAGTATGTCAGGTATTCGAGAGACAGGGGAAAAATATTGTTCAAAAGGTTTTAAGCCCAAACAGCGATGGTTTTTCGGGTGTTGACCAACCCATCAATGTTGAGCATAGTGGAAATCTAGCCGATCTTGACAAGATTCCAGACATTGTGCGATGCTTAAAGGAATTTTCGGGAAACCCTAGAGAATTCAGCTCTTGGAAGAAGAGTGTGGAAAGGGTTCTCCAAATCTACGAACAAATCAAGGGGACGCCGAAGTATTACGGAATACTCAGCGTCATAAGGAATAAAGTCGTAGGCCATGCAGATACTGCATTAGAGTCCTACAATACTCCCCTTAATTGGGACTGTATCTCCAAATGTCTAATAATGCATTACGGGGATAAAAGAGATTTAGGTACCTTAGAGTATCAAATGGCAGGATTAACACAAGGTAACAATACTATTTCCGATTTCTACCAAACGGTGTTTAGCCATTTATCCCTGATACTGAACAAGGTATCATGCATGAATATTTGTATCGAAGCAATGAACTTATTGAAGCAAACCTACAGGGACAAGGCCCTTGACGTTTTCATTAGGGGTCTTAAAGGTGATTTACCCAGATTACTAGGCATCAGGGAACCTGTCGATCTCCCACAGGCCCTACATCTATGCCTGAAATTGGAAAATCAGAGTTTCAGAGCGAATTATGCCTATGGAAATCAGGGATATGGAAAAAAACCTCCACCTCGTTATCCAATGGTTGCTCCTCAAAGGTATACAATGCCTCAGACCCAAGGTCAGTTCAGCCGACCAATGTTCCATCAACAACCTTATCGTACAGTACCACAACAACCAAATCAAGGCTTCCACCCAAATTCAAATTTTTTCCACCGTAACGAAACTCCCAACCAGACCAGATTCTCTCATCCAAGCCAACAAATCAAAGCCGAACCAAAAACCCAAGGACCTTCAGCTCAAGCAAGGCACATACATCAACAGAATAGGTATCAGTACAATGGAAACCAAGGATTCAACAGAGCATACCCCCAACAAAAACCTCAAACATCCAACTTCCAACAACGAAATTTCCACATCGAACCAGTTGAAGAGGAAACAGTTAATTATAATGAGGTAATGATGTCACAAGACGATTTCTATGGACAAACGTTAGAGGAATACATCCAAGATTCACCTGAAGTAAGCAGCCAATCAAAAACCGCTGACTTCACGGATGTTCATTTTTTAGGTTAAAAAGCTCTTCGCTGCCATACTTTGAGTGCCGCACGAAGAGCGGAAAAATGCTCAAATTCTTAATAGACACAGGATCTAATAAGAATTACATCCAACCTTCTTTAGTGAGTTCGTCAATACAAAATGAACAATGTTTCTATGCTAATTCTGTAGCAGGGAGCATTGAGGTTACCCATCATACTTTCCTTAATCTCTTTGACCTAGAAACCAAAATTAAATTTTTCCTACTTCCCACACTTAAATCCTTCCATGGTATTCTTGGACACGACAGTTTGAGAGAACTATCAGCCGTTATTCACACCCACCAAGACTGCATGACCATCGGAAATAAATTCAAAATTCGTATACAGTATCAGCCTTCCCAGGATGTTAATACAATTAACATAAGGACAAACCATATGACCACATCCCAAAAAGACACGATCAGCTCATTGGTGAGAAACCATCCTAATCTGTTTGATGATCCCAATGAAAAACTAACATATACAACCACCGTAAAAGAGGAAATTCGCACAACTAATGACAACCCGGTTTACTCTAAATACTACCCCTATCCAATGTCATTAAAGGACGAGGTAGAGAGACAAGTACAAGAACTACTTGACAATGGGATAATAAGACCCTCGCGTTCACCCTATAATTCGCCAGTTTGGGTAGTGCCTAAAAAGCTCGATGCCTCTGGTAAAAAAAAATTCCGCCTAGTCATCGACTACAGGAAGCTCAATACAGTAACTATAGCAGATCGGTATCCAATACCAGAAATCAACGAAGTCTTGTCGCAACTCGGGAAAAACAACTTGTTCACAGTTCTAGATCTGAAAAGTGGATTCCACCAAATTCCTTTGAAAGAGGAAGATGTTGAGAAAACTGCTTTCTCTGTAAACAATGGTAAATATGAATTTACCAGACTTCCGTTTGGATTGAAAAATGCTCCTGCTATTTTTCAAAGAGCTCTCGATGACATTCTCCGAGAATATATCGGAAAAATATGTTATGTCTACATAGATGACATAATTATATTCAGTCAGGATGAGAAGACTCATGCGGAAAATATTGAAAAGATATTTAGAACGCTCGAGGAAGCGAATATGAAAGTGCAGTTGGATAAGTGCGAGTTCTACAAGCCTGAAGTAGAATTTCTCGGTTTTATTATCTCTTCTGCAGGAATTAAAACCAACCCATTAAAGGTTGAAGCAATTCTCAACTTTCCGTGCCCCAAAACTCTTAAAGACCTTCGATCCTTTTTAGGATTATCCGGCTATTACCGCCGATTCGTAAGAGACTACGCAAAACTTGCAAAACCTCTTACCGCCCTTTTAAGAGGAGAGAAAGGCCGTGTATCTAAGAATGTTTCCAGTAAGCAAATCATAACTCTGAACGAGGACGCCATGGAATCACTAAATAAACTGAAGCACGCTCTTGTTTCACAAGAAACCATTCTTACATATCCAAATTTTAGTAAGGAATTCCAACTGACTACCGATGCATCAAATTATGCCATCGGGGCCGTGCTATCTCAAGATGACCGACCTATAACTTTTGTTTCAAGAACCCTAAATAAAAGTGAAGAACATTATGCAGCAAACGAAAAAGAAATGCTTGCAATTATTTGGGCTTTAAAATCCCTCCGGAATTACCTTTACGGTTCAGCCAAAGTAAAAATTTATACAGACCACCAACCTCTCACCTATGCATTAAGCAACAAAAATAACAATGCAAAAATGAAACGTTGGAAAGCTATTCTCGAGGAGTACAACTACGACCTCCAATACAAACCCGGGAAAACCAACGTCGTTGCTGATGCACTGTCCAGACCTCCACAAAACAGCTTAATTAATTCCTTAACGCCAACCATGCACAGCGATGAGAGTTCTTCACAAGAACTCATCGAAAGTGTTGACACTCCCATTAACGTCTATAAAAATCAAATTTTCCTTAACCTTGGTGAAGCATCTAATCGTGAATTTAAAATCGTTTTCCCTGGATACCATCGTCATATTGTAACAGAGACAGAATATGATACCACAAATCTCCTTCAGATCTTAAAGAAATTTTTAAACCCTTCAGTAATCAATTGTATCAAAACCCAAGAGAGAATAATGGGACTAATACAAGAACTATACCCTCTCCACTTTAAAAACTATCGTGTTAGGTTCACTCAACTGCAAGTTGAAGACATAACAAGTGAAAACGACCAAGAAAATATAATTGTCGAAACTCACTATAGAGCACATAGAAACGCAATTGAGAACAAGGCACAGATACTACAGAAATACTGCTTTCCCTCCATGACGAACAAAATTAAAAGGATAACAAAAATTTGCAAAGTTTGCAAAAGCAATAAGTATGAACGACACCCAAATGAACCTAAACTTAATGAGACTCCCTTACCTACATTTCCAGGACACACAGTTCACTTCGATATCTATATTACAGAAAAAAAATACGTCCTTACTTCTTTAGACAAATTCAGTAAATATGCTCAGACTATAATGCTAAAAAGCAGATCCATAGAAGATGTGAGAAAACCCCTTAGGGATTTACTATTTCGATTCGGTGTACCTAAGGTAGTTGTTATTGACAATGAACCGTCTTTGAACTCTGCATCCATCAAGTTTATGATGAAAGACGAACTAGGGATTGACGTCTACACGACACCCCCCTACAGAAGTGAAGCCAATGGTCAAGTTGAGCGGTTTCACTCAACATTAACAGAGATTATGAGATGTCTCAAAGCAGAAGGAACAAATCGAAACTTCGAGGAACTCCTAGAACGATCTGTAAGCGAATACAATCACAGTATTCATTCAACAACTGGTAAGAAACCAGTAGATCTTTTTTTTGGCCGTAGTGTCACATTTAGCCCCGAAGACTATGAGAAGACAAGGCAAGCAAACTTCAATAAGCTTCGTCAGAAACAAAAAACTGATTTGAAGTATCATAACAAAAATCGACAGGAAATAAAACAATATTTACCTGGACAAATAGTCTATGTAAAAATAAACAAGAGACTAGGATCCAAGCTTTCAGGAAGATTTAAAGAAGAAAAGGTAAAGGAAAACAGAGAAACTACAATATTAACAGAAAGTGGCAGAATCGTACATAAAAGCCACATACGCAATTGAAAAAGTTAATAATTCCTTTTAGTAAAAATTAAGGCAAAATTCTAATAAAAAAATTAATTTCCCTCAATAGGTTGCTCGTGCCCCTGAGTAGTGCGAGATTTAAAATTTTGGACTATACTAACTCGAAAGTAATAAAGATCAAGAAAGGAGAAGCTAAAATACAGAATGGCTCATTTAAAATTGTTCATATTATCGATGTGAATGCTTATGAAGAACTTATAAATAGACTGGAAGAAACTATAGCATCCCAAATCAAATCCAATCATCCCTTATATCCTATCCTAACCTTTGAAACCCAAAGAATAAAAAGTTACTTGAATAGAATAAAAATACAGAAAAGAATAAAAAAATCTCTTGATTTCATTGGCAGTACATGGAAGTGGATCGCTGGAAATCCAGATCACCACGACCACGAAATTCTTACTGAAAAAATTAATAATGTCCTACAGAATAATAATAATCAGGTTATTATAAACAAAATTACAGTTAATAGAATAAATGAAATTTCAAATATAACGAATCACTTGCTAAAAATTGTTGAAGAAAAAGAAAATATTGATATAGATATGATTATTAAAATTAAATACAAACTAGAGTTAATGAAAGAAGAAATTGTTAACCTTGCATACGCGATACACTGGGCAAAGGCAGGTATCGTAAACTCATATATTTTGTCAAATAATGAAATCAATGTAACCGAAACTATAATTAAGAATGAAAACTTTCCATATGTTAATTTAGACGAAGCACTAGAATTTATCAATGTCAAGATTGCTTCAGATAATAATAATTTAGTTTATATTCTTGATTTACCCACAACGGATAAAGAAGTATGTAATTTCTTGTTCCTTAAGTCCATAAGAAAGAATAATATAATAAATAAAATACGATTTGAAAATGTTATTGAATGTGAAAAAAAAAGTATATGGACTAAATAAACCTTGTACAACATATAATAACTTAAGAATATGTAACAGATATAGTATTGTAGACATTAGTACATCTGCTTGCACCCCAATGCTGCTCCAAGGTAAAGAAGCCACCTGCACGACCGTCAATAACCAACACATCCCAGCTGTAGAGGAAATTTCACCAGGAATACTCTTGCTCAACCAGTACAACGGACAAGTCATAATCGACAAAGAAGCAATCGAACTCAATGGTACCTACGTCATTCACTATCTCAATTCAACAATACAGGTTAAAGGAGAAGAATTCAGGAATAGCGAAACAATAAGTCACCAACTGATGCCAGCTATCCTTCAGCCTATGAATACGCTGACCGAAAAGGAAGAGATTCTTTCGTTAGAAATGCTGAAAGAACTTTACGTAAACGGAACCACTAAAATAGCGATTACAGAAAAAGAACGCAAAATAAATCTAACAACAAATTTTGGACTCTCGTTTATTGTTGTAATCCTGGCAGCACTTCTCTTCAAAAAGATAAGAAATACAAGAAAAAACGAAGATAATTCTTATGCTGAACCTACCTCACCCCCTTTACCTGCAGATCGAAGTAACGTAATACGAACATCACCAGTACCAACCGGCAGAACAATCATAATAGATGTAGAAGCCGCAAATGTCCTAAGTTCAAGGGCATCGAACGAGGGCGTTCGAATTTGAGGGGGGAAGAGTTAACGACAGAGACATTTGCCCAAGAACAACATGCATTTCCCACGTTCTATGGGAATGATAAGATGCTGACATCGCGTCTATGTCACTCGAGCTAGCTGCATTCCGTCACGTACGTCGATTGCGATAGGAGTACGAGCGTGGGACGACATCGCCAACAGATGGATGGGCACCTGCAGCAGATTAGTATTTAAGGTAGAATAAGCACAATTGTAGTCAGTTCGTAAGATAATTTGAAGGGACACACTTGGTCCGAAAAAATAAAGTTTTTTTTATCTAAAACAACCTAGATTTAATTAATTTATATCCAGATGGAACTGATTAACAGTATCCTGGATGCATAGCACTCGCTATGTAATATGATCAATCAGACAAGGGTTGCTTGGGTTCAAGTGGAATAAAACGGATTAGGGTAGCGTTGGTTTAGGAGCATTAGGTAGAATGCTGAGATGCAATGCATTGGTAAATGTTTACCAATGAGATGTAGAGAGTGGGGATGAGTATAGTCAAAATAATTAGTATAAAAGGGAGTGGATCGGAAGGTTCGCGAGAGAGAACATAACATAACACTTAACTATAAAGGTCGCAGCCAAGCGAAGACAGCGGGCCTAATTATAATAAAACATTTTTTACGCAACAACTAGAAAGTCGCAGTATTGCTAAGGACAGCGGGCTAACTAGTGTTGTAATAATAAATATACATTTTCTTAATAAATAAATACTTTGTTTTACTCTCCGCTTCTGAACTCTTCTCTCGATCACGATAAAGCACGGGCAGTTGGCGTCATTACACAGGGTTGAAGAAGACATTGGAAAAAATCATTATATAGAAATTAATAGGAGCTTAACTGCTTTTCAATCAAATAAAAATACTACCAGTCATGCGAAACAAAATGCACTCCTAATGGGACATCCATTCGTGTGAATTGTTGGTGCGTTTTTTGTTACATATCATTCCTGCTTGCACGCAGCTCCACAGCACTATTTGTACCACTTGACCCTAAAAATAATAACATATGAAAATGTCATCGAAAATAGGACACCAGATTGACACACAACAATAAGCAAAAGCTTCAAGGAAACACGTCGTTTGTCGGAGCTCCACCGACTGGGGTGACTTCCAGGAAGTTATGTAACTTCTATGGAATATCTGTTTAACCCTCAATTCGCAGTTAATTGGTGAAATTCGAAGAATTGAATTAGGACACAAATTAATAAGACTCCCATGGTTTCAAGGACCAACAAGTGTCCGTGTCTCGAAGTCAATTTAAGACTGGTAAGTGATATGGGATTGCAATATCAAATTGTGGTTGGGAGAGAAATCGAATTAATTGGGCGACAATGATTGTGTCATTTAGATGGGAAAGGTATGTAGGTCTTGGAAGTGTAATAGTATAATGAGGAAAAAGGACGTTGGGGAGACTCTGACAATTGTTTCAGTGGGAGAGGCATTTGGTATCCACGTCAAAAGGGCATCAAGATGAAGAAAATGACATACAGACAGTGCTGCTACTGCTGGCGTTCTACAAGGCTCCGTCCTCGGACCGCTTTTATCAAATATTACGTACTGCGAATCCTCAACGGATATGACGGTTTCGCCGATTACATAACGATAGTGGTTACCACGAACCACTTAAATCTGAGTGCGAATGAGACCATATGGTGAAACTTAGCAGTGTTCGAATACTTCCCATGTATTCAAATCATCAGGCTATCTATGGCCAACCGATTAGGACCTATAGCATGTATAACCAACTGTCAATTCATCAAGATGATATATGATTTGAGACTCATAGAGACAAAAGAGAGTGGAACCACCGTGAATTCATGTAGGATGTGAAACTCTGCAGCTGCAGATGTTGAAATCGTGTTTCCCTAATTTGAAACCAGACACTGCAAACAGTAACAACACCGCCAGATCACACTTGAGCGACCCTAAAAGCAGAGTTCTTCCCCCACTCACCTGGCTCCTACTAGTAGACGAAATCGTCAAAGTCTTTGAAAATAATGGCTTCAGCATGCCGACAGGCGGACTTCTTTCGGACTATAGTAGCAATTGGAAACAATGCTGAATCTGATCTGATCTGATTCTTCAATAACCTTGGCAAACTGACGCCACAGCTCGAGTTGAGCCAAGGTCTAGGTTCTCGCAATCATTCATGTTGTACGTGTAAAACTTATCGCACAAATGGAAGGGACCTACAGAGAACTCCAAACGGCGAAGTGAGAAGCTCTTTCATGACAGATTATACTCCCGGAGGCTTGTCATTCCTCGACGAGAGGTGGTGCCGCGAAAAATGTTTGGTGGACACGCATGGGGCTTGAACTCACGCAGCTTGCTCAGCCACTCAACGCACTGACCACTGAGTCACGGCGACCATGGCGAATTGGCAAACATGACTATCAAGATATCCTCTGGGGAATTGCCCGGATCCTTGTAAAATCAGAATTGACCTGTTCTTACTTAGTGATTTTGCATTTCTGCGGACTGCCACTCGAACCTTACCTACTCTGACCGGGTGGCATCTTTTGCTAGGAAAACTTTCAAAATCCATGTTTTGGAAGGGAATGCCAAGCTTTTGGTGCAAACTAATTAAAATAAATGAATAAAAGTTGCAGGAGCACAGCTCTAAGCTTACGCCCGACGCCCATCTCCCCACTGCAGTGCACTGGTCAATCGCCCACAAAGTGTACAATCGTATCGTCCAACTCATGATTTCTTTAAATAGAATAATGAATGTCTGCTTGGCAAACTTCTCCGAAGCAAACAACGAAAGTCCTTAGAAACTAAAACAAAGCCAAGGACATGGATCTTCTCGGAACTAGACAAGGACATAGTGACAGTTCAACATTTTTTTCCCTTTCAACAAATGTTAGATAATTAACTGCACTGCTTAACACTGTGCTTCGCCATGCTTCCACAATTCTTGTAAGGACACTGCTCAGAGGGAAATACTGCAGGCGGCCGGTCGAAATGCAAACCAACTCATTCTTGTTTGCTCTTCCTTTTCCTGTGTGCTGCCTCCAATCCATCGCCGTAATGATGAGACACAGGCCGAGATGTTCCATGGCAGCTTATTTTTCACAAATTGCGAAAGGACGATGTTCTCCTGGTAGAATTTGCCTCTCCTTTGCGCTGCTATCTTGGTGCTGCGCCCATAAAATAATGGTTACATTGTGCCTCGTTCAATGTTAAACATCACTTTTTCAGCTAATGAGGCTGTGTTCGGCTTAGGAGCAGGTCAAGCGTAATCTCAATATTCCCGCTCCACAGGCTCTACCACTTTGCTGATATTTCAATCTTTCAACACTCTCACAACTCTCATTGCCTCTAGGGCATCGTTCAATCTCCTCCTCGCTGCTTAAACAATACACAACACACTCTGTCGGCAGTAAAAAAAGAAAACTGCAATTAGTGCACCACAACAATCTATCTAGTTGCTGGAGCCGATGCTGTGATTATTTCCCACACAGGCACCAGCCCTTCTCCAAGTCGGGTCCTTCGCCTTCACAGTGAAAGGATGAAATCGATATTCCCCAAGTAGACCACTTGGATAATGAAAATGCAAAGAATCAAGGAAGCGCCCTCATAAGAGTGTCCACTCTCGCTCAAGATCAAGGTCCTGCATTATCCTTAACAACAATATCGCATTAGAAAAAAAAAAAAAGGATAACAACACAAAAGAAATGTAAAAGTAAAACTTGATGTCTACGTCCCATGCTCCATTGCATCCTGTGTCAGAGTAGAAATGAAAACGTCCAGCAATGGGTATTTGCACGGTTATTGTTCTGTTGCAGGATTTGTTCTCGTTGTCCTTGTGGAAAGGCTATGCTGCACAGTTGTTGCAAGGTTTTTGTGGATTTAACAGCAAATATTTGATGAAATTCCTTTTAAGCCGGCCATGGGCTTCGGGTTTAAATTTTAAAAAAATGTTTAGAGGGAGAATGGTCACGGAAGCGAGTGCTAATAGAAGGGATTGGGAAAGGATTTTATGTAACAATTTGAACATCCGAATTCGGCTTGTACCACTCGTGTAATAAATTCATAATCAAGTGCAAGCTGTGTACTTGATCTCCGTGGCTTTTCAAAAATCCAAATATTTATTTGGAACGGAATCTTTGCCTCGGATAAGAGCTGATCTCTTGTCGAAAACCTTTGGCAATAGCAATCGGATTCTGGTGAGTTCATCCTAAGCTAAAGCATTAAACTCTGAAAGTTAGGAGGGACGTTCGGAAGAGAGCCTACGTAAGCAGGCATCATTGTCCAAAGTTAATTGGCCCTTTTTGGAAGCAAGATTCACCCAAGTAAGCCAAGAACGCAAAGAAGCTTCTAAGATTTTATACGCTCCAGCAGAAGTTAAGGTTCTCCTTGATATTAGGCCACAAAAATGTATCAGAAGTCGGAACGCCTGATGGACTGACAACAAAAGGGTCGGTCATTGAGCTAGGATTTTAAAGCCCCCAGCCAGTCAGTACCAGATGGAGTACACTTCGTACACTTTATAAGAAAATTTGAAACTGGAAGGGTCTTAAACAATATCGAGAAAGGTAGAAGTGGAAAAGCTCTAAAGTTAGAACCAACTCTGGCTTTCAAAAGCAGCCAGCACAACAATTTATGTGCCAACGAAATTCTGATAAGATAAGCACACAGCTGTGTGCAGCAGACGAACGGCGAAAGAGTGGAGACTATATCTAGGTCACCTAGCGCAGGAGAGGTATGCCTCATCATATGGTCCCTTGATAGCAGCCTTTCTTCTGCAGAGACATTGTTAGACAAATTTGAGATCCTCAGTGCGGATCTACAAGCCTGCATTTATAATGTGGACCAAGTCTTGATATTATACAATGGATGCACGTGGCCATTATTAGGCTGATCTTAGGGTATGTGAGCCTCGTGAACTGTCAGAAAACCTTTGATTGAGAAAGGGCGACATATTGGAATCAATCAATGTCATTACAGGACACTGCAGGTTGGGCAGACATGCCCAATAACTGGGGGTATAGTGTGTAGCGATGGAACTTATCTCAAACAGTTGCTGTTTGTTTTATGCTAGAAAACTCTGCAAAGATTACTACTCCCGAGAGCTTGAGAGGAGAGCCAAACTTCGCATCGAAGCTAAGCGAACGGGTCTTTTATTCAGTGTTTCTTCCGACCCTCGCGTATGGTCATGAAGTTTGAGTAATAACCGAAAAATAAGATCGCGGATACAAGCTGCCAAAATGAGATTTCTTCGTTGTATTGCGGGTGTAACTCGTCGAGATCAAGTTCAACGCCAGAATACGCAAGGCACTAAATATCGAGCAGCTACTTCTACGAGCGGAAAGGGCTATATTTCGATGGTATGGGCACGTTCAACGCATGTCCCCAACTCGGCTTCCAAGACGTGCCATGTCATCGGGTAGGGTAGGCCTAGGATGAGATGGCCGGACCAAGTCCGAAATCTCACCTCTACTTGTTTGAAGATAGCCGCTGATGAATTAGGGTCGATGGTGGCAGATCAGGAGATGTGGAGAGTCCACTTAAGCACCCTAACCCCGAGACTCTCATAGTGGATAAGCGGATCATTGAAAACGATGATGATGACAAAATCAACACACTCCTTTATTATAAAATAGATTTGACTACAAAGAAAGATCCAAAGATAGGGATAGGTGATGTAAGTCAAACTGAAGAAGTTCTTTTGCGAAATATGTATGTAGACAGAATCTGCTGATAAAAGAGGCGTCTTTCTATGCCTTGCAGCTCCAAGATATCTTGGAAATAAATCCTGCAGAATGAATGACTAAGGGCTTGAGCGCTCTCTGTAAGAGGGCATTTAGCAAAAAATGGAGAATACAACCGCATATCATACACTGGACTACATACTGGACTAATGCACTACAATCATTAGATCCTTCATCTGATAAGGGGCCCCTGTCTGGTGGACTGCAACTGACTTTAAAACCTACTTAGGCAAGATCTTGCAAAAAAAGGAATCCTTCGGACTACCTGATGCTTATCGTGTCTTCCCAACCCAGGGAATAGAAAAGGCAGCAGGAATCCTACAAGACTCCATCGGATGTAATCATCTTCGTAGACCAACACATACAAATCGAAGCTAATAAAGTAATGTCCCGGTAAAAGCAATATACAAGGGAACGAAAAAACGGATGAAATGGCAATGGTACTAACACCGATTGGAGGATTGTATTGTATAATCAATGAAATAACAGAAAGCGAAGCCAACTTTTGCTGGTTAAGAACGGAGAACTGCGCTACATCTCGTGCAACATGGTCGAAGTTTACCAAAAAAAAAAAAGCAAAAGTCACATACATATCAATGAATCGATCCCTTATCCGTATGCTAACTGGAGTAACCACCGGGCACTGTATCATTGGAGGTATGCTTCGTGAATTAAAAATTTAAACCAACCATCTATACAGAAATTGTAGAGACGAAAATGAGGTGGAGTCAACACCAGACTGCCTGTGGATTTCGGTTATGAGGTTGGGGAAGATAACTCCGGTACTGATTCTGAATGCACTGAAACCACTAGCGAAGGAGAAGCCCTTAGATTCCAACGATGGCATTGAATTACTGATGCCGTCGATGATGATGAAGACGGCGGGCGCCGGTATGGTTTAGCCTGTCTCCGAAATTCACACAGACTCATTTACCTTTAAGTTGATGTACTATTGGCATTAGTTTCGAATCACGCAAAAAAAAAAATAGCTGGCGCGACAGCTTGGGGTGAGCCAAGGCCTAGCTTCTTGCAACCATTCATGTTGTACGTGTTACATTTTTCGCACAAATGGAAGGGACCTACCATTTATTGCCGACTCCGAATGGCGAATTGAGAAGCTTTTACTCCCATAGGCTTGTCATTCCCCGATGAGAGGTGGTGCCGCGAAAAATGTTCGGTGGATATCGCTGGAACTTGAACCCACGCCGCTGGGTCAGCAGTCCAACGCAGTTATCACTGAGCCACGGCGACTATTTTCACTGGTTTCTGTGCTATGAACCACTT
Source organism: Matsumyia berberina (assembly GCA_917880715.2). Lineage (NCBI taxonomy): Eukaryota > Metazoa > Arthropoda > Insecta > Diptera > Syrphidae > Matsumyia > Matsumyia berberina. The sequence goes on along the minus strand of OU862871.1, from coordinate 84,371,760 downwards.
TGTATCCTGAAGCACGATTCACATTTTCAAAGCATGCGATTGAATTAACTCAAAGTCATCTAGGACCCTGAAACCCAGTCAGCTTAGAAGCCATCTTTCTCTAGCTTAGAGCGATTACTCACTTCCACCTGTGAAAAACAGTTGGCTAAACCCAGACTGAAAAAAAAAGGTTTAATTCCAAAGCAGACTTGATCCTACATTGCATCGCCATGCACCTTGTCCCCATCTTCCCTTTTAATTATTTTGCTTCGGTTAAACTTCTACAGGTCCCACTGCATCTGTTAGTGGAGATAAAAAAAACTGAAATGAAATTCTTTATGAGCATCCAACGGTGCTATAATCCTTTTATTCGCCTTTTTTTTTTGCTAAACTTTCGACTTCATAATCAACCTATCCGCCAAAGGCACACCAATCTCTTCCATCCTTTCCGCCTCCCTCATCCGTCTTCCCCTCAACTCTTCGCAGTTTGTATTGTTTACATTGGCCTCTTTGCCAGCTCACTCCTTCCTTCCGTAGTCCTTCCACCAAATCGATTTAAAATTTCTCTTGAATGAACTTTATTCCAAGAAATGCACTCGAACTCGTCGAAAAATAACTTTTTGGCAAGTTATCCTTCCCAAAGGATCATTAGAGGTTTGTTCAAGCACCAACGTAATTCTTCTCTCATCCTTTTCTTTTCTTTTTTTCAATTTGTCCAGGATACCCTTCCTGTTTAAGTAGTAATATCAATCACCATCTGTGCATCCTTTTGCCTGCAAAACGCATTAAATCCTTCCAGCCATCCGTTTACCATTTAAATGCTGTTGGTGTGGTCTTTGCTTTTCGTTTTTCTCTGTTTTGAGTTGGAGAAAATTGGAATAAAAACGCAGGTGTCCTTGAAAAGAGAGCGGGAGGAAATCCGAACTAAACCACTGTGCATGGATTTTCTATAGAAAGGACGAGGCATGAGTATGATAAACACAAAAAAAAAGGGATGGAGCTGCAAAAATCGTTTACCTGCCTGCTGTAGCCGTAGTAGTACCAGCTGCAGCCAACTTGAATTCTTTATAAAGCTGCCATTGGACCTCTCTCTCCTCTCTCGTCCCGTGTGTAGGCAATTTCACAACTAACGAGGACAACGAGGATGATGGCTGTAAGGTGAGGTTGGCTGGTGTTTGGGGAGCGCGACGATACACAGAGACGAATTGGGTTACATTTATGAAGGATTCATTCACCGAAGTGCTTTCACATTTTCCCCATGAATAATTAAGGATTAATAAGTTTTAGGCTTTGAAATTCGAATCTGCCTGGCTGTGCGAGTCCTTTGTTCTATTCAGGGGCCAACAATTGAGTGAATAGTTAAACAAAACTGGAAGAGAGTGCATTAAAAGTGCACAGGAGAAAATGTCGTTGTTGACCTTTTGGAAGGCAATCAAGGCCAGAGATGGATGACTTTGCGGATTTATTTGTGTAAGAAATTGATTTCGGAAGCTGGAGCGGCAAAGGCCTCCCGGCGAAAACTTCATAGTTAAGCCAACAATTTTACTAAGAGTGTATACGTCGAGGGGCCTACTCGTACGGTCGTGGCTCAAGTCGTTAGGATTCTGATGATCTGGAGCTCTTCAGTAAAAATTGCAAGTCTCCTTGAATCTTAAACCCTTCGCTAAAGTGAAAAAATCTTCCTTCGATGATACGGCAAACTTCACAATAGCACAAAGGAAAAACTGCAACAACTCTTGTGAGCAATGATTCTCACAATCTGTTTACAGATACATAAGGAAGTCGTCAAAGAAGACACAAGCCATGGAGGAAGTTGTGTCAACCTGCTAAAGCTATCATGGGGTCTACAAGAAAGCAGCATTTTTACACTACTTCGGAACTTGGCGTTGGATTCTTAGGGCTCTTCTTACGTTTTTACTTCACTTGCTACTATGATAGCTACTAACTTGCTAATCCAAGACGGAAAAGGAGAGGGTCGTCCAAGGAAAAGGTAACGCCGGACTTTTGAAGAGGAATCAACGAAATTTGAGAAAAACTAGAAAAAAGTGTGGTACATTGACAGGAGACGAAAACGATTGCGCATAGGCGTGGTAAACATGCATTCTAACTGGACCTAAGTAAATTAGCCACTAGAGACGAAGACTAGGCATAAAGACTTGACAAACAATTTTTTTGTACAATTTATCAATTGAGTAGGGCCACCCCAGGTACACTATCTTTACGAGAGCTTCCTAACGCGACCCTGGAGAATGCTTTGGGTCCGCATAGACTTGAATGAATTTTGTGTACAACAAGTTATTTTAAGATTTCTAGCGCCATGTAGGAGCTAGAAAGCAACGATAGTAGTTGCACGACCCTATGTATTCATAGTTCTACAGTAGACCTAGGAAGTTACGAACCTCCACTCTAATAATGCTAAGCTGTACCAGAGCTTCCAAGAGTCCCCTACGAACTCCTAGGGTGGCACTACTTCGATACAAGATTTCTTGATTAGACTTCCTATTGGGATAGAACTCAGTCAGTCACAGTCACTTGCGCTCACGGATCCTTAACAAACTGTGTGCCCAGTGTGGAAACTCATTTAGACGAACTTGATACATGCAAATCCTTCCGACTAGATCTCTCCTTAAAAGATTTCCGCAGAAGCTGTAGGAACTTCTGAGGAAATAAACTGGGATGAATAGATAACCGAGTTAACCCCAGGTGGTACTGGTGAAACTGTCAACGACCGAGATTTTGCTGGACGAAATGCGTTACACCATCCAGCAGAAGCAGCCAGCACCGATCTGCAACTTTCATCAGTGGTACTATATGGTTGGAACAAAAAATTGAAAGCATGCCAGCGGAGGGTACTATTGTGAGTGAAGTCTTCTATGACGCTAATCGAGGCATGCAGATGCAAACCATCGGCCACCAATCGAATTAAGAATTTCGGTGTCGAAGTTCAAAATCGAGTTCAAAATCGAGGAGAAAAGGCAAATGGACTGGCCATCTATCTCCAATGAGAAATCTTGTTGAGGTTGTTTTGAGGGAACCTTATGGTTTATGAGGCGCTTATGACAATTTTTGTGACAGCGATTCAGTCTGAATCGTCATAGAAGCTGCACAATGCTGCGAGATCGGACCAAAATCTAGAGAAGTTACTAGCGGAGTTTCCCATTCAGCTAAAACGCTAGGTTTCTTTTCGGTGTGCACCAAAACCATGGTGGAAGAGATTATTCTTAGCTAATTGGCTATCGATAAACTGTAAACGGCACTTGCAACTACCAATGAAAGAATTTGGTGGTTGTTGGATTTTGCAAGTTGTTTCTTTGACGGTTTTAACCATAGCCTATACAAGCTGAACAACGGCCTTCATTTTGCCAAAAATTAACGTATGCACCTATTAAGTTGGCTAGGCCCAAATTAACACCAATGGTCGACCTTAAAAAATCTTCGCCTCCACCCGTGAGAGACAACGGATGCTGGCTTGAGAGGGTTGTTCGTTGAGGCGCTGGTTCACACCGAAATGTAACACGATAATGGGTAAGTAAGTAAATTGGACATTCCTTGGGTGCGCGGGCCCAATGTTTATGTCTTCTTTCAAGAACTAAGATGTCTGGGGTCAACTCTCGTCAACCTTCTTCGCCCATGACCTTTCGTCACGACTTAAACACTTCCCTACTTTAAACTTCGATGGGATTTAACATAAACGCACCTCCCAGGCTGGGATGACACTCCAGTTCCCTCTAAGCACACGAATCCAAAATGGATTTCTCAGCTTGAGTCTATAAAATCATTTCAATGGTTAGAATTATGCCGAAGGTCTAATCTAAAAACATTGAATTATTGAAAGACTCCTTTTCGGTTTAACAATTTTTTTTCAACTAACTTCGAACCATAAAAGTGAAGATGTGTTGCTGAATTTTACTCTGTCTTGGCTTTAACTTCCTTAGATATTTTATGAACATACATGTGTATATCAAGACTAGCGTTAACAAATGTAATGAACTTGAAATCTTACCCACGATTCACTTAGAACTTCGATCTTCGTCGAAACTTGAAGTTAAGTTGAATATTTGTAGCCGGGCCGGTAATGAAATCACTGTTCCTGAGTTGAATCGAGGTTCGACGAGGACACTTTTGACAGTTCATCACTATCATGACACAGTTCTTAGGCACACTAGACAGCGGGACAGATAAGCAGTTGACTAAATTTTGTCAATCACTCAAAACAATAAGAAAAATTGAACGACAAAAACCGGCTTGAGTCAACAAAAAATCAAAAAATGTTCGTCATATTTGCACTGCACTTAGCGCGACGAAAAGTAACACAATTCCTCCACAACGTCTGAGCTTAGACTACAAAATAACTCCAGCGTCTGCTTTCTCATACACAAATGTATGTTTCCCAGATTTCCAATCTTTCAAGTCCTATTCCTTCACTTTCTAGTCAACCTACCTAGAGATGAGTGTGCTAGAGATGAGTGTGCAAAAAATAATTCTTTCTCGCTCCTTCCTAAAAATCAGACTTGGACATGTGTTAGTTCTTTCAAGTCAAGAAATCCACACAGTCTCGCATGCAACACAGCCACTTTCTACAAGACAGTTCTTCTTTGTCAGTTTGCCAATGTGTTGAACCTCTGAGTTTTCAATCTTTTACGATTCCGCTTCTAGCCTGTACCCGTCCCTTTCTAGTCGCCAGTTCTTCTCACTCCTTTTCTTAGTTTCTTTTCCAATCTGTTTTAAGCTTGTATAAGTTAGTTTGTAGCTCAAAGGGCGTGTCAAATTATTCTGCTTTGGTTGTTTATAAGGTGCTTCGTCTGGGAACTACGTTTCAGTGGCTTTGCAAGGGCCTTTGTGGATGGACGTGGGGTCTGTCAAACTTAGTGATCTTTGAGTTTATTATGATCTTGAGGACTGGATTGATTATTTCGACTGCAATAAGTGGTCTTTATGATTCATGATACCGAATCGAAGTAGAAGACCAATTGCGTCACTCTAGTGGGAACCATAAGTTCCTTGCGAAGCTATTAGTGATTTGAGGACTGAGGAGCTCTACCTCTTTGGAAGGCATACAAATCTGTTGTCCCTGCGAATAATGAAATCTTAGCAAGTGGAAGCTGCTCCTAACCAAAATCTCATACAATGGATCTTGTAGACCTGCCATGTTACGTAATTTATAAAAACTTTTGGCGACATGAAATACAGGCTCCCATAGCACTGTTACTTCCCCGGTCTGAGGACTACTGATGAGTGAATTCTTTGTCTTTTGCTTTAAAGACACCAATCCACTGATCGTGAGGAAGGGGCGGTCCTTTCACATATGCTGTATGTATTGGTGCTCAGAAAGAATGATGGTCGCAAAAGTTTCTTTCTATGGAGGATACCTACTGCTGCCGCATGCTGGCCTGGTAGTTTTTGGACAAAAACGGGAAAATTTCAGTTGGTAGCCGACAGAAATTTTGTATGCGATGAGTGAGGATCGAGTGAAGTTTTGTGATAAGTCCGAGTGGATTTTGGTGGTTGAAAAAAAAAAATTGGTCGCCCGTCAATCGTTGCGATTGAGGTTCTTTGGATGATTTTTGATTTTTTTTCTTACATAGGCCGGCTGGCGGCAAAATGACCATGCGATCATGGCAACAATTGCCCGAAACAGTCATCCAGCCAAGGAGAAACCGGCACCACAGTACATTGTTCCCATCCACCCGTCTTGAAGTAGACTAACCCCCGAAGTATCTTCATAAATCCACACACACAACCTTGTAATACTTCGATCAACCTCAGGACCTAAGCTACCACCTGCAATTCACTGATGCGGGCTCCAAATCATTGGAAGACTGAAGCCAATAAAACCTTCAGCGAAGAAAAAAACCTCGATTCTTTGTGGATACCGAACCTAAAGCCTCTCATGAATAAAGGTATCAGCGGCATTCTCTTTAACCAGGGAAATAGAAAGATTCTCCCAATCACACATAGGAAAAGCGTGGTTGGGAGAATCTTTCTTCCGCTCCCACGGAGGAGCAGAGAAATATCACGGACTCGACTGAGGCCTACGTAAAAAGCATCCTACTCAACCTACCACAACATACCATACCAAAAGGTCACTCGTTATTATGCTATGCAAAGCAAAGCTTTAACACTAATTGGATCTACCGGGCTGCAAGACCACCACCCCAAACAACTGACTAACCAGGAATTTCTCCATTGCATTTCCGATGGATGTTTAAACTTTTCGAGTGCTGCGAATTTGGGGATTAAATACTTGAAAGTCAAATAGCTATCACTGACGTCAGGAAACCACCCCACCGGAACTTCACGGTCTCTTAATCGCTTCGGCGAATTTCCGCTTCCGAAAATATGTACTTTAACTGGATTAACGTTGACCTGGTCTACAAACAAGTCAAAATCACTGAATAGCCAATCGCATTCCAGAGCTTCCATGCCAAATGATATCTATACACGCAATCCATCCTTTTTTCGTATATCCTCACACCAATCGTGGCAAAATAAAACATATGGCTGCAGCACGATTCATGATTCATAACTGTAAAACAGGATGCAACTAATGATGAATGAATAAAAATAAATAAATGCCAGGCCATGACGGTACAATGCATCCTGATTGCATTTTTATGCGGACAGGCGTCCAGGGAGCGATACAAATGACTGTTGTGTGGATTAAGGCAATTACTTTAAAAATTGACATCGCAAGGATGAGTGCGACATTGGATTTCAATAATTAAGGACATTTTTGAAAAATGTACGCTCATTCCAGGATCAATTATGTAGAATAAGAGCTAAATTTGATGGCGGTTACGCGAGCACAATAACGATGACTGGGATACGATTACAAAGTGTCCTTAAAGTGCGTCCTAATTGATGCGGTTGCTGTGGATGATAGTCTGGTTTGGGACAACCAGTGATAAGTTAAAGTCGATAGACCGCTGTTAGGACGAGAAATTGAAGGTCAATGTCGCCGAGGGGAATTTGGGTCAATAGGGATGCCAGTGTTTGACCGCAAGGTATGGACATACGTAGTGGCTTCGACAAATATTTTATGACGGAAGCTCGATAGATGATAAAAGAGGCACTTATCAATTACATAGCACAAATGACAGCCAGATGAAAATTCGATGAAAAATAATCCTTATAGGCAACCGGTGCTACTATGGTTTGTGCAAACAACGAGGGTCAAAACTGCTTACAGCAAGGACCAAAAACCGTGCTTTACCGAACGTTGATCCGGCTGGAAGCTGGACGATGAATAAGGCAGCTGAACAGATCTTGAGTTAGGTTAGATTAGAAACAACCTGGGGGACTACTCCTTATCTAACTTCCAAAAAGCGTATCGCAAGGTACTCTCGATTGATACAGCACTGCATTCGTCAACACTGAATATACCTTAGTATTGTTAACATTGAAGTTGCCTTCAATAATGCGAAAGTAGAAATAGTCACCAAAGTACTCCTTAGACCAAAGGTTGACGCTTGTCTTTACCATGGCTCGAGCGTAAGATCAAGAGCAGAAAGATTCAATCCAAAATCGAGTGCTGCTCAACCAAGAGGTCAAAATACTTAAGGGAATCTGAGCCAATTGGGCCGACAAAGTGGCTGTTAGTGTCAACTCGTCTAGTCCTCTTTACTAAAAGGTACAAAATTCCCGCCCTAGCTCCAAGCTTAAGAACATGGAATTCAGCTTTGCAAATCAACCCCAAGTATCTTGGACTAATTCTATTATACATAGATAGTAAGCTTAGTTGGATACTGACCGTGAAAGGAAGACTGCAATCGCCATCAACACCTTCAAAAAGTCTTTTGGGTCCGAAATGGAGACTCTAACCTGGTTGGTTGTACCTGGCGGTTATAAGGTCAAATTTGCTGTACGGAATCAGCGCTTGACAGAAAGTGCAACACCAGTGTCATTGAACACCTGCAAAGGTCACCCTGCATTAGGCAGGTCTACACCTACAGCTACCATGGAAAGTAGCATGGTGCACATGTTTCCTGTCGTCATCTTTGCAAAGTTTATTGTGTCTAAAGGAGCTTTAAGACTTAGGGAATCTTAGCAGTGGTATGGTATATGAAGGTCAGCGGAAGGCTCTTCACTTACCCCTCAGTTGGGCCCATTATGTCCTTCTCTTTTAATCGCCGGAACTGCAGGGATAGGTTTGGTTTGGGACTTATGTTGGGAGGAATCTAACGAAGCTGGAAACAGTTATGGAGTTGACTCTAGTGTACGTGGTCTAGCGAATCTTCTTGTTTTTTTGGTTAAGGTCAGGATATCCTTGGTTACTTTGTCCTTGAGATGCTTCATTTATCCACATGGACACTAGGGTCTTCTGCTGCGTTCTCGCTAAGGCTAGGTAGTGGTATAGGAAGTGTTCAGGACCTCAGCAATGGTCAAACTCCCAAATCGGTCACACAATAAAAAAGACTATCCCTGCGAAGACCTCAATATCAAACACAGTACCATCATCGCAGACAGGTCCGAATGTGGAAAGAGAAATATTCTCAAAAAATCTAGCAATTGAAGTGTTCACAGATAGATCCAAAATAGCGGAAGGCACATGATAGAAAGCCTTCTCAAACGCACCAGTCCTCAACGTCTCACTCCGTCTCCCGAACCACTGTATTTTATTTTAAGCGGCAGTCACGACAATTCGACAAGCAATGAGCGGACTCTATTTGTGCTCAATAGATGGGAAAGCTATCGTCCTGTACATACACAACCAGGCAACTATAAAGGTGCTGGAAGCCCCAACAGTTAGATCGAAGTTAGTAAAGAATGCCACAGAGACATTTTGGGCAACTGTATGGCTATGGTCACGTCTCACTCTTGTAAGAGTGGGAGCTTGTTAACGCGTGTTTCACGCTTATTGTGTGCACGCTTATAGGGAGTGAATTTTACAGGGGTGCACGCGTTAACATCTAACATCCTTACACTCTTTCAAGCGTAAGATCTGACCATAGTCTTAGGCGGTCGATGTAGCAAAACAAGGCACTGAGCTATTCCTTACTCAAAAAAAGGAAACAACCAGCCTATGCAAAGTACATATATAATACCGCCTGTTTACGGATGCTTTAAAATTCGCGAATAGAAGGTGGAACAATATAAGCATCTGTAGATCCTCAAAGAAAATCTGGTCTGTGCTAGACTCCAAAAAATCGAAAAGACTGGTGTCCATAAACAGTAAGAATATAAGCTCCACCATGCGAGTCATCACCGGCCACTGTCTGACAGGCAGACAAACTTTCCGAATGCGAGCACCTTCTAACTTTGAAGAATGTCTTAGGTTTCTTTGAAAGAAAAATTCTGCCTCAAATATTTGGTCATGCTTGCGAGAGGATAATTGAAAGAAAAAAATTTAACCGCGAGCTCTACGTGCTATACAATGTAAGGTTAGGTAAATGGGTGCCTTCTGACATTCGTCACTGCTCACTTAGACCAGCAAAGAGTCCATTGTGTCTATCTTCTAATTTTACTCCGGAAACATATAAAGAGAAAGAGAGTGGCTGATTTAAAACCACCTAGATGAGGAAATGAACCTCAGGCGGTCCCTCAGCTCGATGTCACGCCAGTCCTCTAGTTCTGTGAAGAAGTAACTACCTAGAGTACTCATTCTTCTACCGGCGAGGGCAGGACATTCCCACAGCAGGTGTCGCACAGATTCGATCTCCTCCTCATCCCTGCAACTTCTGGTTTAAAATCATCGATGTTCTCCTTCCAATTTAGTTTGGAATCAAGAATAACGCCCAGATAGTGTGCTGATCCCGCAAGGTTAAGTTCAACACCCCCGATCATCGGAGGCTTTAAATCAGGGATTGATCTTTTCTTATTGAAAAACACAACCTCTGTCTTTGTAGGATTGACTGACGCATAGTTGAGCTTCTCGCTTAGAACTGAAATGAATTTGCTTGCTACCGGAATGACGAGGTATACGAAGATATGGATAAAGTCTGGAAGGTAAAAATCCGTCGACTAAACTGACTGGGCCAACGTATCCTCGATAGGAAAACACCACTCCTAAAACATGATAAAATGTGTTCTCCCGTAAGATGCGTTCTTTCCAATCTAACCTAGCCTAAATCACGACTTGTGGCCGCAGAGGTAAAGACTTTACTTGAGTTAATCAGGCTTGTGCTGACTAAAGTTCAAAACTAGGGACGTTACTCCTTCCCAGTGCTGTCTGTCTTTCGTAACACGACCATTTCAAACATCAACACCAGCATGAGGTCTGAAACTTTCCCAAAAATATCCAAATTCCTATTTATAACAATTTATTTTAAAACTTAACGTAAACTACCTGCAAAGTCATTCCAGTTTATGACTTATCTAAGGCGGAAATCTGGAGATCATAAAATGGCGTTAAGATCTCTCAAACAAATACAACGCGTGTGTGCAATAAAAAACCCGTTTGATTCACAAAAACGCTTTTCGAATACATCCCGACTTTGTTTATGAAAAATTCGCGTATTAAACAACTTCTCACGTCGTTCGAGAATCTTTATAAAAAAAGTGGTGTCCACGCACCGTTTATATTCTCGGAAAATCACAAAACGCATAAAACTCAGCACTAAAAATGTTTCAACAAATAAATTTAACTCTTCTGCATGAAATATATGGAACTCAGCAGACGTGTCGGACTCCTAATTAAATGTTTACCCTCGGGAAGTTCTCATGAATAAACTAAATTTTTGTTTTAACTAAATTTTCCCCCGACTTGGGAAAAAAAAAATAATTTTTTCAAAAAAGAAAACCACTCATGAGTCTGGCATAGTTGTCTTGAAAAAACATCCCGTTCTGACTAATGTATTCGGGAAGCCAAAGCGAAAATGTAAAGTGCATATGACTGCGCCAATTAATCACTTTGAAAAGGATCCTTGATGAGATTTGTGGGAAGGGGCGAGAAAAAACTATTAAAACTACCGCATGCCTCATCGTGACCTTGCGGCAATGGTGCATATGCACATGAAGACTTACAGACTTCCAGGCGGGACGCAATGCTTTGAATTTGTTTACACAGACTGTGAGTGAGCGGTTGATGGGGGAAGGGAACCACACCATATGGATCATTGCACAGTGAATGAGATTTATTTTCACAAAATCTGTAAGGAGCCAAATTTAGCATGAAGTGTGGAAATATTTCCGGATTTTCCGCGAGGCTTTCCTGTTAATTGGTTTCTGAGATTCGGAATGAGCGCTAGGGAATGCAGTTCTTGGAAGTAATTTTGTCTATCGAGGTGGTGGTAATTTAATAAGAACTGCTTAAGGCAGTAGGAGTGGAATTGAAGATTACGAGCATTCTCAGGACGTACGAATGGTCCTTTCGCAAAATTAAAAAAAAAACGAGGCAATAAGTTGGAATTAACATCAGGAATTCGATACCAGCTCATTGAATTTGTTGCATTAAGCATGAGAGACGGGGCAAAGAATAATTCTGCGATTTTGAAAAAAGTGACAACAAATGGAGGGAATTCAGTGATGCATATATGTATTGAGAACTGCTATACTTAATGCATTAGAAGCCTTAACAAAGTCCAAGTTTTCTAAAAGATGCGATAGATCTTCTAGGAACGTCTGCGTCCGTGTTTGAAAAAATTGTGTTGTGATTCTTTGACAGATGTCCTCCTGCAAAAGCAGGTCAACCATTTGGAATTGCAAGCTCCGATGTTTGCAGATACGGTAACGATAGCGGCCTTGAAGAGGCACATAATAGCTCGCACTAGAATGACACATTAAGGCAGTTGCTTCTACAGTACTTTTGAGGACGTAGTCAGCAAGGTCAACATTAAAATTGTTAGGATTTTGTAGGAAAACCGTACGTATTTCTAAAAAAGCTCCACAAGAACAAGAACCGCGATGTGTTCTGTGCTAACCTAACCTCACCTTGACAGATAGATTCAAGAAGGTTTCTCATATAAGGGAGTTGTTGTAGAACCCTATAGGTTGGCACAATATGTCACCTTGAGATACAGCAGTGTTAGAACCGATCAACTGCTCGTCAATAAAAATAAGATTAATGGAAGCCTAGCAGTTGCGGAATATGGCCATAATAAGAAATCCTTAAAGCACTCCCTTATTGCCCTTTGGGTTTCGAAACACATTGAAGCTTTGACGAACTACAAATCACTTTGATAGCTAGATACACACATATGTCGCTTAGTTCTTCGATATGCTGGAAGGAATGTATTTCAAGGAAAGTCTGAGACGGCAGAGGTCTGAACAATGGCAGTGGGTGTCCTAAGGACTTACTTAGACCTCAAGAGGGTCCATTGTACCCATAAAAAAATACTCAAGAGAGTCAACCCTAGGGATAGGGTTGGCTAATCCGGCAACCACCCAGAAAGGATACAAATCTCAGGAGTTTCCTAAAATCAACGATATTGAGGTCCTCCAGCCCATGGAAGAAGCTACTATCAAGAGTATGCAGTCTTCTGGTGTCCAATGCTAGACATTCGCATAGCAGGTGCTGGATGTATTGTATTTCCTCTTCGTCCCTGCAGCTTCTGCAGTAGTCATGGTAGGGCAATCCAAGCCACTCCGCATGGATTCCTATTCCGCAATGTCCTGTGAGGAAACCGGAGACGACTAAACTGTACGAGATTTTTTGAATTCTTCTTATCGAAGGCTGGCCATAGTGATCTGGCTATTGCACATGTGTCCATGTGACACCATCGCGTATTAACCCTGATCATAGTTTCCTCATCTATATCCCCGTTAAGAGTGCTAATGAGTGTCTATCGCTATCGGAAGGGTATATGCAGGATCTAGTTCTGCACCCCTCCTGGCTAGTTCGTCCACCCTCTCATTACCTGATATTTCCCTGTGGCCTTGTACCCAGCATAGGGTACCTTGTTGTTCGCTGATATATCGTTGAGATTTTGTTTGCAGACCTTTACGAGCTTCAATTTTGTCGATGCTGACTGCAGAGCCTTTATAGTCGCCTGACTGTCAACATAGATAGTAATGTTCTCTCTGACAATGTTGTCAGAATGTAGAATGGCAGTTATCTCGGCTTGAAAAACGCTGCATTCGTCTCGAATTTTGAAGGATTGGTTTAACCCTCTGGATTCACAGAAAATACCGGCACCAGTACCAGCGTCCATTTTGGATCCGTCGGTGTAGAAGGCTAGCTCTTCTTCAGTGCATACTGTACCACAATCCCAGTCCTCTCTTCTTGGTATTTTGATATCAAATCTCCTATCGAAGTCTGAGGTTGGAATGATGTAGTCGGTGTCTGTGTTCTCCTTCGTGGTATTCCATGGGGTTAAAGCGGAGGCGTGACCATAGGTGCTATTTGTCCAGAGACCTGTTTCCCTGAGTCTGAGTGCCGTTTTTGCCGCCCTACTACTACAGTGGTTGTCCAGTAGAAGTAGGTTCAGCATTGTTTCAATTGTCGCTGTGGGTGTTGATCTTATCGATCCTGTTATACCTATGCAGCCTGTTCTTTGAAAGCGAGGCTTATCCTCTAACCCTGGTATGGTTAATAGCTCGACTAGGTTAGTAAGTTAAAGTTGTCCTCCAAGAAGAGGTACACTACCAGAAAGTAGATCCATTGTGATACCACTGAGTACTGGGGTATGCCCTACTTCTTCCTAAAACCGTTTAGATTTTCTAACGTAGCTGTTGAGATCGACCGTGCTGGCGGAGTTCAAATCATTTAAACCGTTAAAAAGGTATCGGCCTAGGGTGACTTTCCTGTTGTGGGTCAGGGCGGGACACGTGCAGAGCAAGTGTGCAATGGACTCCTCTTCCTTTTCGTCTCTGCAGCTCCTGCAGAAATCGTTATATACTATACCAAGGCGTTGAGCATGCCTTCCTAGGATGCAGTGCCCCGTGAGGACGGTGATAAGTTTTTAAAGTTGGTCTCTTTTGAGTCGTGTTAATGCTTTTGATCTTTGCAGACCCAGGATAGGCCAGATTAGCCTGTCATTGTTGGAATAATCGAGGTGTTGCCATCTACGATTTGCTTTCAACAAAGCGTCGGTGTGAGTCAGGTGTTTAACAAACGACATAGGCGCCTTTAAACATTGCGAGCTAATTTGTTAGCCGCACAGTTCCCCTGAATGTCACAGCGATCTCGTTTAGAGACACGCGGCAGTCCTTCACTGCACTAGATTTCATTTTGTTGGATTAGTTAGCCTTCAGCTAAGCGGCCGCTACAGTGGTTGGGGAGACTGAAGGAGTGGTGGATGTCCAGGCCTTCTGAACAGACACCGGCACCGACTCCTTTGGCTGTTTTAGAGCCGACCGTAAAGATAGAGATGGACTCATTAAAGTGGACGTCGCGCTGACTCCAAGCGCTTCTGTCCGGTAGCTTGTGTTTATAGCCCATGTTAAAGTCGTTTTTGGTTGCCAGCGTGTCTGTTGATTTGAAAAGGCTGCGGTGAGTTGATAGGATTCTGGTATGTCCCACATTTTTCTCACACCATTGGTAGGTATTTCTCAGTCTTGCGGCCGCATTAGTGGCCTGCTGCATGCCATAAATGTATATCTGTTGGCAACAAGTGGAGCTTGGTTTGAAGGGCAGCCGTAGGAGAAGTTCTCATCGAACCGATAATGCTGAGGCAAGCCATTCGACTAGGTTAGAAGTTGGGAGAAATCGATCAAGCCAAAGGCACATTACAGCTCTTTTCCACGTCAAAAGGATCAACCGCTTTTCAATTTTCACAGACACCATGATGGCGTCGCCAATTCAAAATTAGATTTTGTTAAAAATCCCTTGAAAGCCTTCTGCCACTTTTTATAGATTCAAATCTAAAGAAGAGAACTCCCCAGCTAGTCACATTCTATCGTCCATCAGTCCTCTCTTGCAATGGCATTACGCAGTGATTGATTTTCTTCCAATCAGGATTAAACCTAAGCGATGAAGCAAATGGTTCACTTTCAAGAAAAACTAAATCCATTTCCATTTCATTCAATATGCATTCCATTCCATTAATGCAATCATCACTTAATAGTCATCGTCGTCCTTGTTACTTTCATTCGAATCCTTTTTTATCGACGCGAAGCACCTGTTACTTTTGTTTAAATAAGCAGAAATCTTGACGAACTTAATCCCAATTGATTTCCCCAAAGGACGAAAGGAGGACTGAATTGTTAAGGAAAAACTAAAGAGGTAAAGCGTGAAAAGGAAAAAAAAAAATACAGAGAACAGCCTGTGAAGACAGCGGCAACATAAGCTCAAGGTTAAGAGGAAACTATGTATGCACATGTAGGCGAAAGTGCAGGCGACGAAGAAAGCAAGAAAAAGAAAGCAGTGACAGCAGTAGTATTTGTTCCTCTTCACTACACAACCCACTTGCTCTGTACAGAGTCTAATGTCCTGTGCTCCTTTCGATTGGAAAGAGGCTTTAATGATTTTTTTCTCATCTCCTTCTCCTTGCTGTGTGCACACTTTAACATTTTTTCTGCAGTCTATTTTCGGGTTGCCATAATGATGGGAATATGAGAAGTGCAAGGAGAGAAATCTCAAGCTCTTGGAAATATTGCATGAAGGTACACTTGCGGGGACAAGTGACATGTCATTGTTGCACAGAGTCCATGGCTTGAATGGAGATTGGGAGCATTTGACGACCGTTTGTGGCAGAAGAGAGAAAGAATTTGTCGAACTGCTAAGCATATCCTTGTGACTGATAGAAAGTGTATGGAACGACTTTTGTACATATGCCTCAAAAGGTCAAGGACAGTTTGGGGTTACGAATGATTGGCACAACCTAGATCCACAGGAATTACCAGACTTATGCGAAAGGAGACTGAATTCTTTTTTGTTTAGCCCTTATGGCGTGGCAGCCTATGGTAAGCCATGGCCTGGCTTTTTCGTTCGTTCGTTGTGCGTGTTGCCGTTTTCGCTATAATATACTCAGAGGTTTGCTTTTAGAACAGGGGGAGTTGCCGAGAAAAATTTGTGGCGGATACTGCTACGCAGCTCTCACGGCGCTTCATCGCACTAACCACTGAGCCACGGCGATTTAAGTGTTTAGTGAGACATAAACGGATAATTCCAATCGAATCTAAAAGGTTAAGAACCCACATCTCATAAAGCTACCTTATGGATGAATCCAGGAGCCAAATCGTCACTTTTGTGATCGTATAACTCGTCACGTAGAAACGAGAATTCTGGGGCCAAATCGTCTCGTGATGAGTTATACGATCACGGAAGAGACGATTTGGCTCCAGTTTCCTCATTTTCAGGAAAGATTCATTGACCTTATGGCAGGCAATAACCAAAAAAGTCTGTGATATCTCTCCTAATACAACTGCTGTTCCCTTCCAGACCTTGTAACTTGGGGTGTCATACAACGCTGTTGGAACACTCAGCTAATTTCAGGCGAAGGAAAATTGTTTACAGACAATATTACGATATTCCAACCACGACTTGTTTCATAAAAAATTTAAAAATAGCTGCACGATTTGTGTCCGTAAACTTACGTCTCGTATCTTCTGTCCTTGCTGGTGTTTATTTCTGTATTCAAGGCACTAAAGTTATAAAATAACTAATGAACGGTAAGGGATGTCATCATGTTCTCAGGTGCGGTTGCATTTGACGCCCTTCCTTCCATTGTACGGCGACGACACTTGCATAAAGTGGACGACACTCAGTTCTAGGACCTTTGGATTATTTTTAGCAATTCTTTATCTAGCCTCGTTAGGTCCTTGTTTTATGATATCTCGGCAAATTAATATTTTCCTTGCACGTTGTCAACATGTTTTGCACAAAATAAAAAACTGAAACGTATAATAGAAAACCGCAACTGATTTGGAGTTGATTGTGTGATACCCTATCCTTGTGCTTAAAAATTCGGTTGGAGCAACGTAACGTAAAAAATATATTTGACACAGAAGCCCTTTTCAAAGACTGTCTTAGACGATATAGATCACAATCACCTGTTGTGTGACAGCCTGGCAAAATCCAAGGTCAAGCTTCTCGCAATCATTACATTTTTTGCACGAATAGAAGGGACCTACAATTTATTGCCGACCCTAACGGCGAATTATTAAGCAAAATCATGACAAATTATGCTCCATGTAACAAGTGGTGCCGAGAAAAATGGTCGGTGGATATTGCTGGAGCTTGACTCTGCGCTACTCGCACAGCAGTTCAACCATGGAACGACTACAGCGACCACACGTGCAAATTCCCCAATCAGCATTTTACAGACTAAAGTACGAGCAATAAACAGATGCAACGAAGTCAAAATAGCAAAGCAGCTATTAAAGCGTTTGACTCCCAGATTATCAAGTCTAAATTTGTGTGATGATGCCTACATAAACTTAATGAGCAGGGAGGAAGAAAGTTGCAGATTCCCTAATAAGGCTACAACACTGCGGAATGGGAAAACGCATCCTTAAGGATGAAACCCAGAAACGAGTTAAAGAAGCATGGAAATAGGAACTACAACTACCACAGACTAGAAGCATGGATCACACTGGATAAGAAAAACCTACTAAGGCGAACAAGTTTCCTAATGGGGAACGGCACTCTCAAAAAACACAGCTTCGGACACTAGGCATAGCAAAATGCCTTTCCAAATTCTAGAATGAATCAAGTGAGACTTCACAACAATATTGGAGTCTAATGAGACCCCGATATGCAAAAGGAAAAAAAAAATACTGGCCGGGTACCAATTAGGATGGACTGTCCTCGCCGAGGTTGCGTTAGAGTATTAGACTCGAAAATAATTCTAAAGAGATTTTTATTACGAGTGGAAGTCTTATGATGGAACGAACCTCTCTAAAAAGATTGCACTGAAACATA
The DNA here is from genome assembly GCA_917880715.2 of Matsumyia berberina. Lineage (NCBI taxonomy): Eukaryota > Metazoa > Arthropoda > Insecta > Diptera > Syrphidae > Matsumyia > Matsumyia berberina. Next base: position 84,354,041 of record OU862871.1, on the reverse strand, counting down.
CCCTTCTTTAAGATTAATTAAAAAAATAGTAGAGTTTCAACGCGATGTGGGCTAAAGCACAGGTTTTCACAAGAATTGGACCTTTGGAAAGGACCTAGAATTCCGTCTCTGAACGGCGAACTGAGAAGCATTTCATGCCAAATTATACTTTCGAAGTTTCTTATTGCGGTTCGTGGTTCGTTGATATCGGGCCAAACCTCCGCAGGTTTCACATCAATCTCGCGCATTTATCATCATAACCTTCTTACAAATAATAAAAGTCTTAGAGAACAGCTAAAAAAACATAAAACTTACGGCTTTGCGATGAAGCTAACGAAACTAGGAAACACTTTGTCAGGGTTACCTGGGGAGCTTACAGCTAAGCAAGAGGAAAATTCATTCCCGTGATCCACAGACAACTCTTAATTTCCTGATAAAGAAGGCTAAGCTCGTCGTACTAGAAGTGGTTTTTAGTTCATGTCCATCTAGTAGGCTCTACAAGGACTAGTTCTAAATGACCTCTGGATATAATACTAAGACCGGAAGAGGCCGTTCGTGATGTTTTTTAACTTGGCATAAGAAACTCAAGGAATAAGGGAGAAAGTCAGAGCTCTACATGTTCCGGGCCGTTTCTGGTGATCCACTTCCAGGTGCAGATTCTTTTGGAAAAACGAGGAGAACTCCTTGTTTCAAAGCAAGATTGTTTCGCCGTCTTCATAATGTGGGTCGACCACAAGCCATCGTACTGTCTCATACAGATTTCGGATTTGGAATGACTATTCTTCAGTTGATAACCTAGGAGTGGAAACATATGTTCTGATAGCCAAGAGTCTATCGAAGTCAGCATAAAAAAGTAAGAAAGAAAGAATGCAACCTAAAATCGTCTGGGACACCAATTCTTGTCGAAGGGATGCCAAAACCCTGTCAAATCTTACGAATTCATCAAAAAAAAAAAAAGGATGAAGCCATCACCATTAGGCTGCTTGACCAAGAAACGATTAATGCTCTAACTAAATTTAAACTGGAGTGCTATTTTATAGGACGAGAGCCACCAACTCAATCTAAGATTTACTAGCTTATTATGTGGATGTCAGGAAATTGCCAGGACACGCATGAAACTTCTCGGCAGGAGCTAGGCTATGATAACTTTAAAAACATGGTAAAATTCTGTAGAGAAATCAAATGCTTGTAGAAAATGGTATAGGTTTTGCCTTTTTGGCTTCACAGGGATCGCGATGGGCCCACTATGATGCCTAGTGTCTTATGCAAGGGCTGACTGCATAACCCTATTCTACCTAACCTAACCTAACCTTGACTAGCTTACATTTACTAAGCATCTACTGAATCGTAAAACAGTTTCGTGATCTCAAACATCTAGCCAAATGCACTTACCCTGAAAACCCTCAACCAAACATCACAACGTACCGCGGCGGGGTAGATAATAGCTTCCAAACAAGTTGTGTGATGCCCGTTTTTGTTCTAGCTTTCTTGAGTGCCGTACAGGTTCTACACACCCAAATTCCAAAATTGTCTAAAAACAATTTGAAGAGACACGAGGGAGTTTTGTAAGTACATCTGATTGGGACTATCTCAAAGGGCAAAGTGAAAACGGATAGGCAGCAGAAAGTATTATAACTGATTTTCCATATTCAGTTAATCAGAAAAAAAATCGGCCATCTTGGAACTTTCGCCATATTGAATTCATGATGACGTTATATACTCTATATTCTTTCGCGGATTATAAATTAATTTTCTGCCAAATTTCGCCAAAATCGGTTCAGTAGTTTACGAGATTACGTCTTTCACACAAACAAACTTCTCCTCCTAATATTAGTATAGATTATCGCCATCACATATCCTACCATATACCGCGTTTTGCTACCACTTACTTCGCACAGCTACTGCATATCGCATATCGTCCCCTCAAATCTCTACCAGAAATATTCTCACAAGTTCTTCAAGTTACAAACTAAGAATTGAAATAAACACACCCTAGTGCACAACAAATCCTTGCCTACGATTCTCTCACTGCATATAAACAAACTGTTTTCCAATTTCGCTTCACCGGAATGTGTTGTTTCCTCGTTAGTCCTTTTTTCCTCATACACACGATGTGTGAGTGCATTTAACAAGGTGCCTTGGGCGTTAGACTATACTAACCCACATTCTGAATATATCGTTCATAACACACAAAACAGACGATAGTTAGACGAACGAGCCAGGGAGCTCTATGTTTTTCAATGGGTGGGCGGAAGGCTCATGGTTGAAGGACCTTAGAATGGACGAATTGCAAATAATTGGTCAGAACTGACTTCAGTCTACAGACCGGGAGAGAAAGATAGTCAGAGAATCGGATTTATTTTCGCAATACCGCTGCAAATATTTGCAATTTTTTGTGGCCTTCGCATACAATTTCTATTCGAATCGTCATTGCGTTGCTATCGTGATGAAATAATCCAGGCCACCGAATGATTGTTGGTGTCGACGACGTTCAATGACTTTTGAAGGATTGATGAATGAGAACTATGAAGGATTAATATCCACAGGCTGTCTCTGCGGGAGGCCATTTTTTTTTGGAAAAGTCTTTGCATAGCTTCGTTCTCATGGTCGAGTCTAATAGGATTTGAATGGGAGGGAGACCAGATGGCTAGAATTAAAAAAATTGATTCACTCAAAGAAAGTGCATCCACCCACAATGGGTCTAAGTAAGGTAAAGAAGATCTAACATGCTCTTCATAAACCTAAGCTATGTATCTCAATGGTCAAGGATAAAAATTCAGATGGAAGGCTGCTTTCTAAGTTGACAGTGTACGGATACAAACTTTTTTTTGACTCGAACAATGTGTGTCGGCGGATGTTTGAAAGCAGAGACAACTGTGTGATGGCCAAGTTTTTGTGTTGCAATAAATAATGTTGACACAAGTCATGTTTCTGCTAATTGTGTGTAATTCAGTTTGATAAATGAAGCCCTTGACCTAATTACACGTGATTTTTTCAAGGAAGGATTTCAAGGTGAGTTCTGCTGTTTTCGTTTGAACGAGAGAACAAAAATCATGATTATATCAACTAAATACCTATTCCCAGCTTGGACAGACCTAGGGGAAAGAGATTGTATCGATATGTACATAAATATATGCCACAGTCCAGAAGCATTCACATGCACTTGTGTCGCTGCACTGTTCAACTTTTCTCAAATCCCATAATAACTTATTCAAAATTTCATACCATTCGCATCCTTTTCCATCCTTTGACAGCCAACTACCCGTGAAATATGTGTGAAACGATTTTTAATTAACAACCGTATTTTCCAGAAGACCTGCTGCCAACCAGTATGGTGGCGCATTGCACGCGTTTATTCTCTTTGCTCGAGAGACTGCAGCATCAAGCGAACATCTGGGTTTAATAGATTTACGTGCATAATACCGCGGATAATTGCATTCCTATTAAATGCAATGAGCCCCTTTGGCACCAAAACTGGGAAAACCCGACGCTGCTGATGGTCGGATTCATTGCATTTTAGTAGGTTGATATCTCATAAAGGGGAGGGGGGAACCATCCTTTGTATCCATTTAATGAAAATTGGCGAGAGCGTTAAATACATAAATGAGTTGGGTGTTGGGTGGCTTTAAAAGTTGTGCAATGGATGACTCGAAAAGGACAATAAATTCGAAGCTAGTGGTTTTGAGGTTAATTTCAATAGATGTGTTCAGTATCTGGGCGATGTGATAACATGGACGTTAACCTAATGTATGCAAGAATCGTGTGTGAAGCAGTGTGTTGCTTCTACCCTTGGAAGGGCTGACTACTATGTCCAATATTCCCATAGGGGGATAGAACTCCCTTACGGAGAAGACACTTACTTAACTTATCTGTCATCAGTGGTTGGTCATTAATCGTCTGAGGGAACTTCCACACGTGACTCATTGAACCTTCAACCTCGTATCTACTTCTTAGCTCTCTACGTATTCCTTGCCTAAAGCCTCTACCCTTAGAGTCAAATGAGATACAATATCTGGTTTCAAAATTAATTACCATCGCCACAACAATGGTAGAAGGAGATTACAATTTCGGGTGTAGAATTAACTAGTGACGCGATGCCTTGGTATCGATCGAGAAGCAGCACCGGATTCCAGAATTCTATTAAAAGTGTCATTATCTTAAAATATAGGTCGATGGTATTAATTTCCATGTTCGGTTAGGTTAAATTAGAGAGCCGATGAAGACTCTCTTCAATTCACTTTTGTCTATCTAGAACCGTTGTGGTACCCATGAATTTTGCCAGTTTTTTCCTACTGCGTGTGTCTATAATATGATGACAGCCACTTGGTTGTCCTTGCAAACTTGACCAGATCGGACAGTGAACCATCGGATAGCCCCTCGATGTCATCGATGTCATGTACTTCCTTGTCCCCGCATCTTCTGCATAGATAGCCCTTGGTCAGGTGCAGCTATTTAACATTGTACCTGAGCATATTGTGGCCTTCAATTAATCCTACCAGTAATGACCGACATTTCCCGTCCATATGTAGGAGTTTGGTCGTTCTAAATTTATAGATGTTTCGCAGGTGGTTAGTGTTTTCCACCTATTATTCGCCTCAGTTAAGGATCTTAGCCTTACTATTTCAGATGAGAAAGTGGGTGTTTAGCTGTACCGTCCGCTAGCTCTGGTTCTAAGGCAGTCTCGTTTCCTGGCACACTACTGTGGCTGGGGACCAAGCAGAGTTTTACATTATGCTGCATGCCAAGAACCTTTAAACTATTCACCACATGTCACTCCTCACTCCTTTTCGCGCTTACGGGCTTAAGTGGTTCAATTATATTTAATTTATCTCAATGCACTTTCTTTTTTTTTTGGTCGACACTTTATGGCACTATAAACTGATTAGATTTCGAAATGTGTGAACTATGCAATGACACCTTTATCGTTACTTTTCAAACCACCTGGGTGTAGCCTATCCAGCGGCACTTTCATCTTACATATCTTCAGTAAGAAGATCGCTGCCCGTTGTGCTATAAAGTTGAAGCTAGAACCCAAGTACACATCAGGTAATCTTGGAACACCAAGTACGGACATGACCTGCACTATTCCTGAGGTTATGGCTAGGGAACCCCAATTCCTTTTTGTATGCGTTTGTGAGACTTGCTGGCGTATACGGACTCAGTATATACATATGTAGGTATGTACTAGGAGTCTCTTGCAAAACACCCAAGCCATCTAAAGACGTGCTCATCGCAAAGTTTCAAAGACAATCCTATTCTGTCCGACAGCCAGGCTGCATTTTTAGTACTGAATTCGCACAGGATCGGGATAAAACCAGTATGGGAATGCCTTGAAAAATTGGCAAACTGGACACATAGAGACACTCTTGGTTGGGTACTGGGATTGTACGCCGAAACGAAGCTACTGAAGCATTAGCAAGAAACGAAATTAGAGCCCCACAAAATATAGGAAAAGCTAAGGAAAGATAAAATGCACGAATGGGCAAAGCCTTGGGATGAAATCCACAGATCAAGGAACTTCTGGGTACATACAACCAACCATTGTTCGACGAACTCAATAACACCTCAGGTTGGATTTAGGCACTCACAGCTGTCTTACTCTCAATTAAAAACAAACATCACCAACCAGGTCACGAAGACGTGGTAACAGAAAAGAACATCTCAGTGCTAATTGGATTCCGTTGAACAACCACTTTTACCCACCAAATACGACCAAATGAGAAGCAAAACTAGCTTAAGCCTTAACAAAACAAAACTGTCTTCGAATCCTGACAGGCAAATGAAAGAGTCAATTTACAGGATAGCCACAGCCGATTCTGCAGGTATCTTGAACAAACACCAGCAAACCTGAGTTTTCTTTCAGCGAAAGAACATTGAGTAACAACTTTTGCGCGACCTTGTACATACATATGCTTTGTGAATGTCAGGCTCGTACATTCTTTTTCATTAATCTGGAAGAAGATCCTGTAGTCAGCATTAAAGTTTTAATTTAGAAAAGTTGTGTTGCAGATACAATGTGTTGTAGGTCCAATATGACATTCAATGTATGGTTGAGGTGGTCCGAAGGCAACCTAAAATATGGAAACTTTTCATTTCCTTGAAACTACGATCACAGAGATCACAAAAAATCATCTTTTCAATGTGCTTGGTGTGAATGTGTAACGAATATACGAACAGCCACCAAATATAAGCGCAATGCTCCCAAGAGCTCAAGGTCAAGCACCCAAAAACACTGCAATTTCTGCTCCAAAAAAAACTTTGAAAAACAATTTCCCTGATGTATTTTTTAATTAGGACTTAATAGCTACTTAAATAAACCCATTATTTCATGAAACAAGTCTAAACAAGAATCGAACTCACCCCAAGGGTATCCCATGGCGCTGCCATTCACCGTTTGCCGTTCATGAAAAATCTCCTTGCAGCTCCTTGGTACTCGATGCTCAGGTTTAGTTGAAATGTCCGGCCAATATCGATAGGGGAAAATAAAGCAATTACCGGGTGCTCTTCCACGAAATGCTTTCACCCCTGTTTTTAACTGATTCTTTGTACACCACACACTTCTTTGTTAAAATTCTGTTGGAAGCGTAAATTCGACGAAGACGAATTAATTCACAAGTTTTTTCCCTTCTCTTCAATTAAAAATAAAAAAATTGAAAAATAAAAAATACTAATCCCACAATGTTACCCGTCACCCGGACTGTGAAAACATAAAAATCAGAGAGTGCAGCGAAAAGAAAATATCTTACTGTCGTCCGGCACCGCACACGGCACAACACACTGTTGATTGGGAAATTGAGAAATGAAACAATTTTATCTTTCCAACTGGCCTGTGTGTACATACATATCTGCCGACGATTTGTACTTCTATGAGATTTTTTTTTTTAAATTATTAAATTGCTTGCGAATCCATCAGTTGTTTACGTGACAAATGCCCAGATCCACGCAGTTAAATAAACGAACGAAATATTATTAATTATTTTCGTGTTTGATAAAATAAACAAGAAGCGAATATTGATATGTTTAAAAATACGCATCAGATTGGCATGAATGGCTGACATCGGGTGAACTCTGGTCACTCTAGTTGGAATTTCTCGGGAAGCAAATGGATGGAGGGAAGTTGATATCAGTTCTGGCAATAAAAAGTGGGTGGTAATTAGATATGGGTGTGGAATTCCCTTAAAATAATTTAATCGAATTGCTGGACACACAACACATCCGTCCAATCTTTTCAAGTCGGATTATCGTACAAAAACCTTTTCAAATCAGACAAAATTCTCCATAATTTACGACAGAGACCTAGAATGGACTGATAAAAGTAAGCCATTCAAGCACAAAACTGCATTGCCTGATATCTGCCCAAATTTACACTGTCGCGTCTAAAGTAGATACAACGACCAGCTCCGGAATTCACCTTAGGCTTAGATTACCGATTTAGTACAATTCAAGCTGAAATTTCCATCCCTATTCGTATACAAAGTCAAAAGAAAGATGGATCCAAAGGCAAGCAAACTAATCAACGTTTTCTGACCTACATGTGTTTCTGAACACTCAAAGCTTTAGAGCATATCTAATAAGTCAAGCAAAGTATGAGTCTTTAGACATCAGAGTGTCCAAGTGCGTCTGTGGTTGCAGTCATGATCGGAAACTTATGATGTTTGCCTGCTCAGTTCTAATGCGTCTCAGATGTCCTAGCAGGTATTCCTTGGAATGTCGAAACAAATTATGCCAACATGCTCCTATATCCCCCTCGCAAAAGAGAAAAAGTAAATAACAACGCATTAGCAAGCCTCGGGTAAGGATGATTAAAATCACTTCACCACACTCAGGCTGTGGGAATAACATCATAACCCAATGAACGCGAGTGGATTATAAAAAAATTATTTCTATTTACGATCCAGCACCAAAAGGATCCTAGTCCGCTGTATCAATCGAAGAAGATGTACGACTCAGATATTTATTACGGTGACTTCTACAGAGAGCAACAGAAGAAGATGGAGAATCGTTGCCAGCGCCAGACTTAGGCAAGAAGTCTTAAACCTTAATCGTGAAAGTAAACCACGCTGGAGAAGAAAGATGATGATCCTCGGAGCTCCTCGAGGAGGACAGTAACGTTTTAAATAAACGAACGAAATATTATAAATATTGGTCAACCAGACCCAGAATGTACTCAGCTATCGTTAGACCGATATTCACATTCCGAGGATTGGTTTGGTAGATATGACCAAGATGCAGAGAGTGGCTTGAATTGCAACAACCAATACGATGAGAACAACACCAATAGTGGGAATGGAAGAAATTCTTAACCTTTTGCCTCTAGACCTCTACATGCAGGAGACTGCAGCGAGGAGTGCTTTCAGAATCAGGCAATCTAAACACCGGAGACCAAATCCGTATGGACATGCCGAGATACAAAACAATCATATAAGCGTCAATGTCAACTCGGATTACATTGTCCCGGACTTTGAGGTACCCTTCTCATGGGTCTTCCCAAGCAGGAAACAAAGAACGCAGAGTGTTGATTTAGTCCATCCATCTACACAGATGGTTTTAAAAGTAGATATAGGCATAGGAGCAGGTCCTTTCTCACAACAGTTAGGACAGCATAAGACTCCCGGATCACAGCAGCATTATCCAAGCCGCCCAACTAGTGGTCAATGCTTACAATATCACGGGAGGATAGTACCATTTACATTGACAGCCAGGCTGCCATAAACCAATAGCTGCTACGCAGGTACCATTGAAGCTGGTAAAGTGTTGTCGCGAAGACCTTAAGGTTCTTGGCACGCAGTACAATGTTAAGCTCTGCTGGGTCCCTGGTCATAGCGAAAAACTGACGAACTGGCAAGAATGGATTCAACCCTAGCCCGAGAGCAAGCGAACTGTACGATCAGACCGCCACTCTGCAACCTAAGAGCGAAAATTGCACAAAAACCCTTAATAGAAGCAAACCACAGGTGGAAATATCTAACTACCTGTGAAGTATCAAGAAGGTTGTGACCAGAATATGATAAGGCAAAAACCTGCCAGATTTTACAAAAAGACAAGAGATCACTGTCAATGCTGGTAGGAGTACTTACTGACCACAACATGCTAAGATATCATAAAAAAAATTACGCCTGAATGATGACGATATATGCAGGAGATGCGGTGATGAGGAAGTCCATGAGGACACAGCTCATTTTCTCTATCACTGCCCACACTTCTGCCAGATAAGAAGTCTAAGTCTTTGTAGGCATAATCGGCCTCATCTGAAAATAAACTAAGACCAATAGACTTGCGGAGGTGGACCAAACGCAATGAATTCTGTTAATATTCTGAATAACGAGATGTTGCCCGAAGTCAGCATTGACTCTGTTCACCACCTAATTGTGGACAGAGTGTGAATGTGCGAATTGATTTCGCGGAGCACGAGGAAATTTAACGTCGAACGTCTATCGAAGGAATTCATGGTCGTTGCAGCAGCGATGATGTTCGAAAGCTTTACGAAATGGTTAAGCGAACATCCCAAGGCATCAAAGCACGAACAGATGTTTGATTGCTTGCAGCAATAGAATGGGAAAAATCGTAGTAGATTCACGGCAGTTGGTGAGTTTTAAACAAATTATTCTCAGTCCATAGAGAAGACCGCCTCAACTGTGCCAATTAAAGAATCGTCAGTTTCCTCACCATCGGCTACAGGATCTCATCTGCTGTGTGAACGTCTGAAACTTTTAGGTGGTTTCAAGCCAGGTAAGTACGCAATCGACCACTTCGGCAAATCCTGATGAAAACCCAAGAAGTCCAAATCGATACTCCTTATCTCCTTATTGATTTTTACCCCGCCTATTACCCAGTTCTCCTTCGGATTGTAGAGCCATAGAAAGAAAGGCCGCCTATAGTAGTATTCTAGGAATGAGTTATACAGAGGCAAGTCAAGATATTGATGCAACTGGAAGCAGTTAACTGGAGAGGCTTGTTGACTAAAACCCAGGCTCACCCAGAATTTGAGCGCCATTTAAGTAAAAAGCGAGCATCGATGTGGCATGCACACATAAAGGGTGATCAGAACTTGATTGAGATGTAAAAATGGAGGCCTTACTGCCTCGCCTAACTACCACGCTGACTAGATAGGCTTCTTGGTTGGCCATCAAGGTAAACCAACCTACCTGGTGAACACAGTTTTCACTGAACTTTTTTTAAAGGTCCACCAAGCTTGAATACGAAATATAGGAGGGAATTGATGCACTTTAGAAGTTTCATACTGAACATGGATGTCTTATTGAAGTTGAGCTAAAATTGACAGCAGTGATTTGGGTCGAAATCAAAACGTTACCAAAACAGCGTTCAAGGTCCTAACAAATCAATTTAGCCTACAATAAATAAGTTCAACTGAATGGTAATCCATCTCAGGATATTTTTTTGAACCAAATTTGTCTATACAAAATTTTGTTCTTTATTTTGCAGCACATTTTTCCAAACGTTTTTTCCCAAATTATGTACCTATACCTCTTTGGAATCAAAATTATAATAAGAACGAGCACCATTTGATCAAAAATTCACAAAATCTGATTGATATTCCTTCAAAAATGTTCCAAACGTGAGAACATTTGTTCAAAATTGTACACAAACTCCTTGAACTTTAACTAAAGATCAATCTTGCGACACATTTTCAACTGTGTTTAGTCCAAAATTGGTTCAAAATTTAATTATCTTGGTCAAGGTTCCCTGAAAACGACAAAAGATCCAGTCTACCAACACCTCTAGCTAATCAAAATGACGAAGGTTCTTCTAAAATTTTCATTCAAAATCAACAAATTTCTATAAAAACACTTTAAGGAACCGATCGAACTTGAGTTTTTAGGCAAACCTTTGTCAAAATTTTCACAAAATCTAGGAAAAAATATCCTTACGGGCTTAAGTTTAATCAGAGTGCTTGAACCGAAATCCACAAAATTTGTGAAAAAAAATTTATAAATTTCTACTTTGTCACAACTCAATTTTTCGTAAACTTTGAACAAAATACAGAAAAATGTAAGCAAGGTTAGTCCGCACATATACGCACTCTTGCACAATTTTTCATCAAAATCCAATTCGATAAACTATCAACTATTCACAGCACAACCTAAAACACTTTCGAGAGTCGTTTTCACCGAACCGATCGAAACAAGATTCATTCGCGAAATGAGCTTAAAAGTCCACTGGCAATCGATGCTATCCATTCGACCACCTAGCGATAACTCAAGAAATCACCAACAGACACACGTTATAGATGGTAACGGTAAGTAATTCAAAAAAAAAAAAACAAAAACGTGTTGTCATTCCCTATTCTCTTTCTCTTGCAAGGTACATCTGCATCTATACACGCAGTCGCATGGATAAATCCATGGAAAGCCACGTGACTTTTACGATAAGGACACCCACATCATTCAAAAAGTAAACAATGCGCTGGCCTGACACTGACACATTCGCAGTTCTCTCTACCACAAACTCGTTTGTTTACGTTTTCTCACTCCGACGAATAGAATTTCAATTCAATTTGAGATACTTTATACCAGTGCAGAACGATGCATTTAAGATGCTCGCCAAATCTAAACTATTGTCGGATGGATAAGACCAAGACAGTTCCTGCTCGAATAATGTTCAAATTCACTTGCCGGTTGAGCTTTTTCGGAGTCCACCCATGTGGGGGTGAACGCCGCACAAAAGCTTTCGGAATAATTTTTGAATTGAAAATTGCAGGTGAAAACTATATACGTGATGAAGAGTCTGTTGTTGTTTATCACATCTGTGGATGATTCGACGAAATCGCATTTATGTAGATTTAGACTTGAACTTGGTCAGGGCGGGGAGAGTGGTACTCCAAATGCGGGTGCGTAATAAAATTTCAAGTCGTGCATGTTCTTGTAGTGGAAAATTCACTCTAAGCTGCTACGAGTAATTTGCGAGGAAATCTTTTAATTGCCGCTTGTGGGGTAATTTTGTGATACATTTCGAGCGGATTTTGGTGTGGAAGCGGAAACATGTGGTTATGTAGATTTGCATCGAATCAACTGTAGGCGAGCAGTGGCAACTATCATTATCTAGCCTCGATGGATGAGCAAACATGATTTTTCAATTGTTCTCATCGAATACGATGGTATCTGTTGACTTTTAGGTAGATTATAAAGTCGTTAGGTCGTTAGTTGTGAAATATTTCTTTGACAAGAAACATATTGACATCGAAAAGTGAGGCGAGTAAATCTCGTTCTTTGACAAGGTATGATGACTCTATTGCACGGACGGCCTAGTCGCACAGTGGAAATAAACAGGACGAAAAGCTGATGACTTATCAATGTCATAGGGAAAGCTTCTTTGCAAGACTAAGACATCGCAAGGAGTGGTTTACACAGCGTCGTCATAGATAGCCTTCTTTAGTTCCTTATTAAATTAAAGCCATAGCATGCCTGTATGCTTTTTTTCGTCAATAGAAACTTTAAGATCACTCTTCTCTATACAAGATGGCGGTAGGCAATGCAATTTTTTCTCTCGAATATCCTTTGTTTCACCTAGTTCGCAAAAGTTATAGAATTTCTAACATTCGCCGGCTTCTAAGAACTACTACGGAAAAGCGCAATAGCCTTCGCTATGAAACTGATTATACATTTAACTTCGTTATACAAAAACATAAAAATAAAATATAGAGCAATCTATACTAAGGCAAGGAAGGACACTCATGATGATAGATTTTATTATATCGCTGATTTAAAATAAAAAAGTCGATACTTACATCACAACAAAATAGAATGAAGGTTACATATGTAATTGATGAACGTCCTCACATTTTTAATTGAATTTGTTAATAGAATTCGTATCGTCAACAACCTGCAAAAACAAAGCAAAAAAAAAATATAATTAGAACGTGATCCAACCGTGTTCGTAATGAATTTTCGTCCTTAAAGCTAAAATATGGTAAAGAAAATAGAGTCTATTCCTGAGGATACTTGTATTCCTATATATAGGAAAATACCATCTATTCTTGGAAAACTATACTTCGATTATACATCAAACTATTCTTTGGCCATTCGGCTTTATTACATGATAAGAACTCATCAATGTATCTGTTGCATGTGGGTTCTTAACATAGACTTGCCTTCAGATCATAGGGACGTAACGTCTGATGGAACAAATTATTATCGATGATAGCAAGATGAAAGAGTATGGGATTGACAGTTCTATTCTGAGCGCCATTTAATCCCAGTACACTAACTGTAAGAGCTGTATTTGGGTGAACGGAATTAAGTCGACACCTTTCACTGTTGGCGATGGACTTCGTCAGGGGTGCGTTCTGTCAGTTCTGCTTTTCATTGTGTACATGGATTGGATGTTACAACGCAGCCGTGGCAAGGAACGGTTCAAATTGGGGGACTTAATGATAAGTCATCTGCTATTCGCTAAGGATTTGGTGAACGTGATTTCAGAAAAAATATATATAAATAAATAGCTGGCACGACAGCTCGGTATGAGCCAAGGCCTAGCTTCTCGCATCCATGAGCGTGTTACTTTTTTTAGCACGAATGGAAGGGGCCTAAAATGTATTATCGACTCCGAATGGTGAATTGAGAAACTCTTTCATGACAGATTATACTCCCGAAGGCTAGCCATTCCCCGTCGAGAGGTGGTGCCGCGAAAAATGTTCGGTGGATTTGGCTAGGGCTTGAACCCACGCCACTTAGTCAGCAGTCCAACGCACTATCCACTGAACCACGGCGACGAACAAATCAGGGGCAATGGTAATTTTCCGAACGCCTGTTCAATGCGCTCTGCATGTTAGTGGAGTCCCATTGAAACAGGTGGAGAAGTTTAAGTATCTCGGGGTCTTATTCACGAGTGATGGTAGGAGCAATACTGAGTTATCCTGTGGGATTTGTCAGGCAACTTGGTCAATCTGTTATCAGGAGGGCCGAACTTGGCATCGGAGCTAAGCTATTGGTCTTCAATTCAGTGTTTGTTTCGATCCTCACCTATGGTCATGAAGTTTGGGTATTGACCGAAAGAATAAGACCGCGGATAGAAGCTGCTGGGTTAGGAATACGTGAGGTACTCAATGTCGAACAGTTACTTCTTCGAATGGAGAGGGTCATACTTCGATGGTCTAGGCACGTTAAACGATTGCCCCCAACTCGGCTTACAAGACGTGCCATGGAATCCGTGCCATCATTTAGGCGTCTCCTGGGTAAACCCGGGCTGAGACAGTTGGACCAAGTCCGAAATTTTACCTCTTATCTTATGGGGATAGCCTCTGAAGATTTAGAGTCTATGGCGGAAGATCGGAAGTTTGTGGAGAGTACACTGAAGCACCCTAAACCCGCGACCCACATAGTGGATAAGCGGGCCATTGGAAAACGATGATGATGACGAGCTACATGCAAAAATGTATATAAGTCTCCAAAAAATTCATTGGACGTAATATTGCTCTACACTTGGAGCTTCAGACTTTTGAAACTCCTGCTTAAGGGCTTCTCCTGAAAATCCGTGCGGATATTTTTGATCGCGATGCTTAGGAGCCTATGAGCGTGTGTACATGTATCTTCGGACGTAAACAATATGCACTTATCGCCTTGATATTGTGAGTAGTCATTATTGGACAACGGCGGCCAAGAAACCCGTGCTGGTTTTGATACAGCATGTCAGACATGTGATGAAAATTTTGACCAAGATCGAGGTGAAGTTCTTCAGAAAAGTTCTTACGGATGCATATTTGATTATTTCTGGGGAGATGAATACCCTACTGAAGTTTTTTAGTCTGCAGCGAGACATTCCAATAAAAAATATTCTTCATTTTCGTGGTCTTCCAAGCAGACTCGGGACAAGTCAGATGGTCTGATGTCCAGCTTGTTAGAATGGTAGTTGTTTGCACAATATCCAGTGAGGACGTCCGTCAGGAGCTTAGCGATGATATCGCCAAATGTGGCACTTCTCTAGATATCCTAGCAAAATGAGGGAATCTGGGTATTCCACTCGCCACATGTAAATTATTCTTGAAGTATACCGCGATCACCAAAGCAAACCAAAGATGGAGGAATGGAACGGGAACCACAAGCCGCATCCCTAGGGAGATTTGGTCATCACTTGGTCTAGAGACGAGTGGTTTCCACGGCCTCTGTCCCATCCGCCTTCATAACAGAAAGATGGACCTCTACTAAAACGACTTTTGCAGGAGTTCGAGGGACGAAGAGGTGGAAGAAATAATCCTCCACTTCCTCTGTACATGCTCTGTCCTATCCTAAAGGATTGGAGACCACCTAAAGGATTGGGACCTTGAGTTTGAGAAGAGTTCAGGTTCTTCAGAAACTTTGCGGATTCGCCAAGGAATCGCATAACCCGGCTTCATAAACACTTCTTAGCTTAATCTTACCCAAAGTCAAGGAACTGTCCCACCATTAACCAATTAAAACGATGGAACGAACATCAAACAAGTTACGTTAGATATGTATGTTAGCACAAAGAATAGGCGAATTTGAAAGCACCACGCTCAGTTTGAATGTTCACTCTCTACGACTCGCCCAACTTTCTACTCTCGGTTGCCTCTCATCATTCCATTACGCAACATAATTTCGTCCTGATTTATATAATAAAAACCGTAAAGTGCACTCTTTTCAACACACTATTCCCCCTTCCTAACAAGTCTGCCTACCTCATTCGCTATTCAAACTTTTCAACAGCTCCTATCGTTCTCTATTACACGAGTTCCTGAGGTACCACTTGATTTCCTTTATCAACACACACTCCCACGTGAAACGTGTACTTGAACTTTGAGAAATTCTACTGACACACCCACCCTTGGAACCCGGAGAAATCTCGGCAATTGAAATTCATAACAAAGTGCATTTCATGTTACTCCACTCCAGAAACAGAACTGGACAATTTGCTTAAATACTTGCCGTGTCCAGCATCCTTAAACCACGATGATAAGTTTTTTTGTTAAATGACTGTGGATGGTAATGGTCTTACACAACATCTGATAACCTGGGCGCAAAGTTTCAACGACCAGGATGCTTAAATTGATGAACTTTTGCTTCCAATGGCAGATACAACTTTTTCCCTTCGTCCTGTCACCAAAGACGATAGGAATGCGGGACGAAAAAATCATCAACAGACCAACTTTCGGAGTGAGTATATCTCAGCTGATTTGTAATCCTGGTTCGCTTGGTTCGCTGAGTGTGTGTGAAACTTTCACAAAACTCGACTGGAACCGTATTTGACATCGGAAATGGGTTCTCACATTGGCTAGTTCTATCATTTTGTCGGCGCGTAGGGCTGCAATGGAGCAGCTAAGGCGTGTGTTGCGCCTGCAGTTGAAAATTTGTTCAAAAACGGAACGCGGATATGAAATAGTTTTGCGATAAGTGCATGTGAATATTAAATTTATGGTCCCAGCTGTGTAAGGGTGTGTGGAATTTAAATGCGATAACGCACGCCCTTAAGTGTCCTTCAACTAAAGGAGTTACACATATTTTACTCTACTATTCGGACTGAGGTGAAATTTAAAGATTTAAGCAGCTAAAGTATCTTGCGACCAAGCTGTATTAGAGAAGGATGATAGGTGGACAACGACTGAGATGATTAGGTTATGTAAAGCGAATGCACGCTAATGCCATAACTATGACGTAAAAGAGAGATCTTTGATGTCGTTCCCAAGTAGACGCTGACCTCACCTATTCAGCTTACGCAACAGCAGATAGCTGCAGAGTTTGTTGGAGAAGCTTGTTGGTTGAAATTAAAGACAAATGGCAGTCACTTCTTTGACCAGCTAAGACTTGTACGTAAGCAAAATAGTTCATAACTATCTGTTGGGCATTCATTTCTGGAAGTCAGTGCATTGTAAGGCGTACAATGTATGGAACTCTCGGTGAAGCAGATAAAATGAATCTGGAAGTAAACGAAAATAAAGCGAAGTACGCTATCAATACCCAACATCGATGGCTTGACCAAAATATCACAATAGACACCTGCAACTTTGAGCTGCTCATGCAGTTTTTCTAATTCTGCCAACGATTCTAGCCAGGAAACGACTTTATCAAGGTATTATCAAGACAACATTCGGCGATGAAACTTGGGAGTTCAAAGTCCATAAACGCACCCTATTAGAGAGCATTATCTCACTGAGCAAAATGTGCAAAATGTAGATGACCTACCCATATTGAAAAACAAGTTGATAAATACCTGAGCAGCATAGGAAAGTTCATACCAGGAACACTCACCAAATAGTTGCACTCTTGGAAGAGGAAAGTGGCCTTCGGGTTAACTCAAACATGACGAACTTACTAGGATACACATTAATGGAACTCCGCCACAGCGTCAAGTACCTTCCCCTTATACCAGTCTTTAGCTCAGTCAGTTGGAGACGAACATATGCTAAGTGCGACCGAGAATGCCATCAGGATATCACGTAATCTCCTGCAGATAGTAAAAGACTAACTCAAAGAAGCTAGTATCAGACTGCGGATTGGCTCATCAGAAACGTAGTCACTGCGTCTTAAGGCCCAATTCTAGGACGTGATCTGTGGAATATCCCCTACGATGGTGTTCTCCGTATGGAAATGCCTGAAAATACCCTTTTGGTAGGGTATGCAAACAATATCGGTGCGGTATTTAAAGCACAGAGAAGACTTATGAGACCGGATACAGATCCAGACGATTGTCGAGTTTCAAGAAGATTGGTATGGCGACACTCCTATAGATGACGCAAACTAGACTTTTCTTTACCTGTTGCAGATGGGCAGCAGTTAGAAGCTGCCAAGTACCATCACTTCAGAAAATGTTTTAAACATTGTGATCTCGAGTAATGAAGGATGGAACCAAACAGGCTCCTTCATCAAGTCTTTGCTACACATAAAAAAGAGGGAGGAAGACGAAATCATTCCTGAGATTAAGGGAAGACTAAAGGTAAAGATGTTTGGGTTAGGTTCAGTTAGGTGGCTGCACCCGCTCAGGCAGGGACACACTTAGAACAGATTGGCTATAAGTCTATAGACTAGAGGTCTCCCCGTCTTCTTTAAGTCCAGGTTTGGCCAGATTTGGTCTGACAAGACACAAATGCTCTATCAGACTTCTAAGAGCTTCTGCTAGGAATCCAAGTTTTGTACCTGACGTTGAAGTCAATATAGGGTACAACGTAATGCGTTTTACTAGGAATAGTATGGTTGCCCTTAAGGATCTTAGAAAGGCCCATTACTTTGCTGATCTAGAGGCTGATCTAGTCAGTAAGAGTCTGACACAACAGGTGAGTGTAATGACCTCCTCACGGTACATGGGGCATTTCTAGGAAAACAAATACTAGCCAAGTGACTAACCTGGGAGAACGAATTAGGAAAGCTGAAGGGGCCTTTTGGCAAGACATTGTGCTTGAGACAGATATAAGTGCTTTAAATATATGATTGCGTCGTCAAGCCAACCCTCTTTTGTGGCGGATTAGTCTGAACAGCCTAGAAAAATATACGCTTAAGAGTTACTGGTTTTTGAGCTCTAACATCAACGGCTTTCATGGAAGTGATACTCAACATCCTATCAGTACGCCTCAAAGCCCAGAGACTGGTACGACAATCAGCCGCAAGTCTGAAGATTTCGACACAACATTTAAAATAGGGCATCGAACAATTGTCGAGGCCATCAGAACGATCAAACTACTCAACAACAATCAGAGTTACTTTGGAGGCAAACAAATAAACTTTGTCAACAATTTTAATGCAGAATTTCTTTCGAGGGATTATAAGGTTCGAAATAATGAAACAAGAAACCATGGCGGGAATGTATTCATGAACGGCTCTAACATCGCCACCTATCGGTAGAGCTTGAAAAAGCAGAAGCCGTTGCGATCTTATGATGAGCTGGAGTTTGTTTTTGATACTTGGTAACAGGGAACGAAAAAGCTGACACACGCGTCAGAGCGAACCAAGAAGATGCAAAGATAGTTCGTAGATAACTGGGCAAATCTTTCGATGTACAAATTGGGTCGTAACGAAATCAAACAACCTGCTCACCAAAAAGTGCTAAGTGCACTTGAGATCGATGGCGTAACAAATCACAGAACACATTAGCCTCAACAAACATATGCACAGACTCTCGTTGATGTAGAAATCTATGGAAACTGCGAAGAAGAAGAGGATGTCCTCAAACACTTTTTATGCCACTACCCCATTTTCGGGAAAACCTGTCAGGTAAACACTGAGATAAATACTGGACCCGAAGCTTTCAGAGTTAAAAATAGGAAAATTCTAGAGATCACACGCACAAGTGTCCCCACTTTCTTTTTATCCCTCCCAACAAATGTACGTCGCAAACCTGTTAGTACAGGCTCTGAAGCTTAAGAGAAACGAACACAATGGGTCCAACTACGGCCTGAGTCGAAAGCATACTGCTCACCCTCACATGTCATACCACACCAGGAAGGTCAGACATAATTTATAACATAATGGCCACCCTCCCAATGGCCTCTTGAAATATTCGGTCACTTTCTCACACCAGCACTTGCCTTCGCTCATAAGATTTTTGTCTGCAACCATGACCAATAGTGAACCGCAAGAGTGCGTTGTATCTTTTCGAGGTTAATCCACAAAAATAAAATTCAATTAAAGGAAATTAAAACGCAATCGTCTTTGGATAAATATTGACACAAAGATACAAAGACCGAAAATTCCTGAGAACCGATTTGAATAATTTTGCCATTTATTGGGGCAACCGATACAATTAAGCATTCGTGGCTACAACGATGCGCATTCGGTTCAGAAAAGTTCATAAAAATGACAGACCTTGACGCGGACCAAAAACAAAACAATCCGAACGCAGAAGCTTGTGTAATTATTTGCTTAGCACTAGATTGCCTCATGTTGTGGAAAGAGATGTGTTTCGTAGTTGTAGTGTAAACATTATTCTCTGTTTCCCTAATCCCATCGTGTAGGTATGAGATACATAAACACCGATGTATATAATTGTAACTAGTTCGCAGTTTATGCGGAGGAAAATGCTTCTAGAAAATCGGAAGCATTTTCTGGCACACCCGCTGCGACGTTGAGGTATTAGAAACAGAATCCCGCTGTCGACTGGGTAATGATCCGTACAACCTATGTTCATCGCATGTATCACACTTGAGTGCATTAGATGTGAATTTGGACTGAACGGCTATCTGTTGGAGAAGCATTCGTACCGTGCCGGAGTGAAAGCAAAAACGCATCTTTTCGACAACGGCAGATCTCAATCAGGCTGTCACTCTTTTGAGCAGAGGTACAAAGGTAAGTTCGATAAATCTATGTTTGGAGGAGTAGTTATGCATTCCTAACGCCTCCCATGCCAACGAGTGATCGAACCAATGGATAGAACGTTGCCAAATCAAGGCCTGTTTGTCTTCCCACAGCACACCTCGAAACAAGAACGTTTTCAGGATACTCAGCCGCAAGACTGAAAGCCTTCGGATATTTTTATACAAAATCAAATACAGGGCGCTAAGAAGTTACGGAAACTGTTAGAGTGATCATAGCGAAACACAAGAAATCATGACGGAATGAAAGTATGGTAACAACGATAACAACAAATGAGCCAACGAACAAGCCAGGTGTTCAGTCCTTAACGGTTAATTAGCAGAAGGAGTCAATATAATACATCGTATCAAGTAAGTTTTGGCCTGTTTACAACAAATCAATAACAAAGGAGCTACTAAGGAGATCAAGACCAGATACTGCAAGAATCATAAGTGGTTAGCAATGGCCACTGGCCAATAGGAGACCACACAGCCAAACTAAGAAGGGAGGCATAAGAACACCTTATGCCGTAGTTGCAAAAATAACAGCAAGAAGGAATCTCTGTTTCACTTAATTTGGAAATATCCAGCTCCAGCGAGGATTAGAAAGTCCACCATCGATCAAATATTCACACTGCGGCAGATCTTGGAAAAATTCCAGGAACTTCAAATCGATACCCACCACCTCTTCATCGATTTTAAGGCCGCGTATGACAGCATCTATAGAGACGAGCTATACAGAGCCATGTCTAGTTTTCGCATCCCTGCCAAACTCGTCCGTCTAGGATTTAGACAAGACAACGCGCTGTCATGCGTCTTCTTCAACATCGTTTTTGAAAGAGTTGTGCAAAACTCACGCGCCAACACCAGAGGCACAGTCTTTCAAAGGTCCGTCCAATTACTCGGATACGTAGACGATATGGACATAATCGGAAGAACGGAGCGTGGTGTCACTGGGGCGTTCGTGGGTTTTGAGACGACGGCGCTAAAGATGGGTTTAGCGGTCAATGAGGACAAGATGAAGTACATGGTGTCAACAAGAAAGGACACCCAACACCGACATCTCGGACTTAACGTCACAATAGACAGTTGTGACTTTGAGGTAGTTAAGGATTCTGTCTACCTAGACTCCGCTATAAATTCAGACAACGACACCACCGCTGAGATCAAACAAAGAATAACTCTTGCCAGTCACTGTTTCTTTGGGCTAAGAAGGCAATTGAGTAGCAAAGCCCTTTCTCGAACAACTAAAGTGACCCAGTATAAGACCTTAATCGTCCCAGTCCTGCTCTACGGCGTAGAGGTCTAAAGCGGATGAGGTTGCTCTTGGCTGTTTCGAGAGGAAAATACTTCAGTGATTTTCGGTCCCGTCTGCATAGACGGTGAATGGAGAAGGAGATACAACGACGAACTGTACGGACTGTACAGCGACATCGAGTTAGCCAGAAAATTGAAGATCCAACGACTGAGGTGGTTGGGTCTTGTAGAGCGTATGGACACTAATGCTCCGGCCTGGAAAATCTTCGAATCCACATCCGACGGCTCAGAAGAGGAAGACCCCGACTCAGGTGGCGCACGCAAGTGGAAGGGGACCCCAACCAACTTGGCGTGCGAAACTGGAGGCAGCTGGCTAAAGATCGAGCTGGCTGGAGAGACTTCTTGGTTTAGGCCCCGGTTCACCCCGGACTGTAGCGCCACCTTAAGTAAGTAAGTAAGTTGTCCTTCAGAGCTAAGGGCAGAGATTACTGGAAGGTGGACAAACCAAGATCTTAGGAAAAAACCCAGGAGTAGCAAAAAAGGTTTCAAACTTCTGACGACTCAGACTCTGGGCCTAATACGGTGGGTTAGTCGTGATTCAGGAGGTGAGGCTGTGATGTAATTCCCCAAACGGACTCCATGTTGAATTTATTCTAACAACTAACGAACAGTGATGTCCACCGCGGCTACATTTGTGTAGAAGATGATCGTACTCACGTGTAGCGATGCCAGTGATTTCACCGGCTCCACCCTGTGACATCAATCATCATGGAGCAGACTTCCTTAAAACAGAAGGGGTTTGTTAAGATGCAGTTTCATCAATTTCCCTTCAAGGTAATCCGCACTCCAATTGCCTGGAATCTGGTTGAGTCCTGATACTGAACATAAAGTCACCATAAAGATATTTCCTTTCATTAAGTGCCAAATAGTCACTGTGGCTCAGCGATTAGTGCGGTAGACTACTGTGTGAGTGGCATGAGTTCAAGCCCTAGCCATGTCCACCGAAAATGTTTTTCATGGCGCCACCTCTCGTCGGGGAATGACAACCGTCAAGTATAATATGTCATGAAAGAGCTTCTCAATTCGCCATTCGAAATCGGAAATAAATTGTAGGTTCCTTCGGTTCGTGCGAAAAATATTGCGACAAGCTAGGGTTTGCCTTATCCCGAGCTGTTGCGTCGCTTTTTTGTATTTTTTTAGCCAAATAGTCTTAATCTCACTATTGCCCACTTCAGAGCCTTAATCGCCGCCTGGTAGTGTGCAGAAACCTTGGTTACCACTTCTACTTTGTTGGCACTCGTGGTCTTTATACTGTGTCTGATTGAGTAGAGCATAATAGGTAACGCAGTTAAAAAAAATCTGAATCAGAGCGTTCTAGTCATAGCCAGGTTCACCATGGTAGCGTTATGGTCAAAGCAGCGCCTAGTTACAGCGAGGAATAAATTCGTTGTCGACTTTCATTCAAGAATGTAGATACCCCTCTCCAACTGGGATATTCTCTCTCCCACTCTGAAGGAAAACCACTGCAGCCCTCCCTCGTCGATTTAGTCATCCTTAACACTTTAACGGCAAGTGTCATAGGACACAAATCAAAAGACTACCACCATGCAACACCAGTCAGCACCTCGGAAAGACTTCGTTACAGCCTGCATCAAAATAACCCAATTCCACTCAGCTCGTGCGAATATTCAAATTTCACTGTCCATCCACTTGAACAACTAAAAAGTGCCAATTGCATTGTTAGCGACGAAACAGCTTAAGGACTTCTCTCTGCCAATTGAAATGATTTTCTTCTTTTCTTTTCCGTTTCTCTGAAACAGGAACTCTGTCTTCTTGGAGCACAAACATTTCATAGCTCAACTGCAACCGTTACATCACCATTGACAACGCGTTGAGAAGTCCTTTTCTCTTGGACGCCGATGAAGGAGGACACTTGGTTGTGCAATGAAGTTGCAATTTGATGAATGCATTCCTCTCGGTCGCTTGTATTTTATTGGATTCCTTAAGTCCTTTTTCGAGAATTTCACTTCAATTTCACTTCGGCACACCAGCCTCTGCCCATCACAGATAAGTTGATGCTGTATGGTGTACAGCAAAGAAGAGTGAGGGAAGCAGAACCGAATTGACCAACAAAAGGACTTCTCAACGAGGTAATTTGTGTTGTGAGTTGCTACTGTCTTTCATCCCCCAGGGATAGTGTTCAGCAGCTGGAGCTCGGCGATGCTATTATTATTTACAACTACAACAGAGCGTATTAAGGTGAATGCCAACGGCTAGGCCACGTGACTTCCATTATTGTGCCTCCATTTCCAAGGATTTTGTTACGATTTACGTAGCATACCACGTGACTGTGCTGTATATGTATGTCTGAATGGATTCAGTTTATTGTACTGTGCATGGTGGTGGCCGAAGGGCTAGATGTGATAGACATCAATTGACTTGGGATGAGTTACGCAACTGGTGTGTGGTGGTTTCGTAAAATGTTGGCATACGCCTGCGAGTTTTTAAGACGAGTTCTCGTGCCAGCATACTTCAGGATATGGGTTCAGCCGCATTTCGTTTTTTGTGTAATGAAGCACATGGATGCGGGTGGGTGCGTAATCGTTTTGTTGCCGATGGTTTATGTGAAAGAAGCTTATGGAAACGAGACTTTTTGGTTTGGATGAGAACGATTGGGTCACAATAGGGAGCATTTAAGCTTTACATCATCATTGTATGGCAACAGGTTTAGATTAGGGTGAAATCGGAAGGGGGTAGGATTTGTTGCACCATATGAGGGAACCTAGATATTTCCAATATATGGTCGTTTGAACGAAAATCGTCGTTAAAATACATGAAAAGTCTGTAGGTCGGCTTCCAATAAACAGCTGAAGTACCCAAATAGGAGTTGAATCTCTAAACAATGTTGCAGACAGAAGTGACGTGTTGATGCTGGGTTCCCACTCCTATAGATACAGGTAACTAGAGGGCATATGAGGAGTGAAAAGTTGCACTGAATTTTTAACCTGAGTTCAGAAAAACAGCCCGTTTAAAGGAGAGCGCATTCTGATAAATTGATTGAAATACAATTTCTTTAAATTGTGTTTAGGTGACCCCGAGACTCTTCAAAGGAAATCAAAGTCGTTCAAAATATTCAGTTGATTGATTGACCGTATGTCTGTGAGTGGAATCTTTTGAATATTAATTCAAACATTTCTTTAAACGATTTTCTAAATTTAGACGAAACACTTAATGAGAAAAGAGAGGTCAGCTCCGCAACATATGTACACTTTAAAAAACTAAAGAAAAATTTATATCAAGGGGGGATGGTCACAAGAACTTCGTTATCAGAACTTGCATGAATTTGTCATAGCTCCGGTACTACACTTAGTGAACTTCACCAAAACGCATTTCTATTCTTTCAAGACGGCCAGCTTAAAGCGGTCTTGGTGCTAACCCGGAAAAAACCGAAAATCCTCTTCACCAGGAAAACAAAATTCCTCCAATAGATCCTCCTTCTCTAAACGGCACTCGCCTATGCTTTGCTAACAAAGCCAAATGTCTGAGTCTCATTGTGGACAGTAAATTAGACTGAAAAGCCAATACCATTAAACGTGTTAAAAAAAAGCCACTACAGCGCTATACTGCTGCAAGATAGCCTTTTGCAAAAAGCGGGGACTGCAACCTCGCACCACCCACTGGCTTTACATGTTCGTTGTCAGACTTATACTCATTTATGGTATGACCGTCTGGTGGACGGCCTTAGATAGGGCCTTACACAGTAATGTATTGGGGAAAGTGCAAAGATCAGTATGTATTGGCATTACTAAGAACTACCCCATCCGCGGCACTCGACGTGCTCCTACATCTACTTCCTCTAGATATTTTTGGCAAACAGTCAGCTTCTAGCGCAGCCACCAGACTAAAAGACTCCTCCCAATGGTCAAACAACCATATTGGCCATGCTTCGATCTTAGATCCCCTAACTTTCATTCCAGAAAACACCGACTACACACTGTCCAAGTGGAATTTCAATCTCAACTTCCGGATTTCCATTCCTTCCCGAGAGGAGTGGACGAGGCGACCATCACTACACGGTTCCAAAATCGAGAACGGAGTGGAAGGTGGTGTTTTCTCCGATATGCTTAACCTGAGCATTTCCTTTCGTCTACCTGACCAGTGTAGCATTTTACAGGTGGAAATCATCAACGATCAATGAAGCCTTATCCTGGCTTAGGCTGCTATAAAACCCCTAGAATCGGTAACATGTACATCAAAGGCTACTTCAGACTGTCGCTCATCTCTCATGGAGATGGAAGAACATTTTAACATTCACCTTTGCTGGGTACTCGATAATAGGGACATTCCAGGGAAGTGTAAGGTCGATGAACTCGCCAAGCGTGATACTACTTTAGACATCCTTCCGGAACGAAGAGGAGGATCCAACGGGCGGAAAATTCTGTACAGAGGTATACGTCGATCAGTTAACTTCGAAGTGCGAAGCAGAAAGGAAGGCTAACGATCGAGAAGTTGGATGTTGGCGATTTCAGCGTGGTGACAGGTGGTAAACTACGGTCAACAACTAACGTGGCTGTTCGTTAAAAATGCAAGCGAGCATGTGTCAAATACATGGATTGTTGTCCACTTCCAATGCAGCCGTATCGGTTAAATGGTTTCATTAGTTGGAGTGACACCTAGGGTATAGATCCCGGTGGTATCACAAAGGGCCATCCTTGGCTTACGTGTGTCTGTGCCTCGCATGGACAGGCACCTTATCTACGTACCTACCTAAAGTTCTTCTAGGATCACGAAAACTTTAGGAGTGTATTTGAATAATTTTGAATACCAAAATACTCTCCAAACTCAAAATTATAAGAACCATAAACTATTGAATTCAATTTGCTTTGCTCTACTGGGTAATTCTACTGCATCGATTGGTGTCTGCCAATCTGTTTCGAGCACCTCAACTTTGAGTTTCAAAATACAAAAATGACATCATTGCAAAACATTTAAAAAACGAAAACATGAATAAAAAATAATTTCCAATAAATAATTCTTTCAAAGCCAAAATCACTCATCGAGCAGACCATTGAAATTTTTCTCATATCTGCCGACGTCAAAAATTGCATCGTTAAATCGTCGAGTTAAAAATATCCACGATGAATGTTTTTTTTTAGAAGAATGTTTCAGGTGCTTGCGAAGCATCTTTCGAACACGAAGCACCAAATCTTTCAATGGGAGTCCCACTGGAGTGGAATCTACGTTCCTCTCATGGAGAGCCTCGGATTTTTATTGATTTATTTTGTTTACAGCGGCTGGTTCGGCGGTTAATTGAAAGAACAACTACGGACTGAGAACAGAAAGATAAGTGGAAATATAATAAAACTGCTGATGCTTTCGAGTTTGTTTAGACAAGTCAGCTTTGAACGAATGTTTTGAGTGGTGGTGCCTAGACTGTCTGCTGAGAGGTGGAAGTGAGTGCTAGAGGTTACAGGTGGCAAACAAAAAATTGGCCAAATTTTGACATATTGGTCTGGATATCTCCACTACCAAGCTTTATAGCCTTCACATGTTATTGCCAGTCATCAGCTCTATAAGCCTTTTTTTCTGAGTGCAATGGTGACTATTTGTCTACTCCTCTTAGCGTCGCTTGCTGATCGCAACGATCGATTGATTTAGATTTTTGAAATCGTCACCATTGCAGTCAGAAACTTTGCATTAGCGAGTGAAGGCAGAACTGAGATCAACTCAAAAATCGGTTGAAATGTTTCACATACGCCAGAGTGTTTTAGGTTTAGAGATCCTCTATGAGGAATACTTCGACGAAAAAGGACGCATTTTCCTGCAACTGAAAGGATCCAGTGAAAGATGCCGTGTTGGAGGTTTAAATTTTGCCTGGCAACGTTAGGCAGACTTTCTAGTAAGGCAAGGGATCTAGAACCCATTACAGAGAATTTTTTAATACTGTGATGACAACAGGTATTTTTCCCGCCAAATGGAAAGTGGCAAAAGTAATTCCTGTCCCCAAAACACCTAAAGCAGATGAGTTTAGACCAATCTCTATTCTTCCCTTTTTGTCCAAAATGTTCGAAAAGGCAATACAATAGCAAATAAGTCAGTATCTTTCCACCCATAACATCTTAACGCCTAAGCAATCTGGTTTTCGGCAGAAACACAGTTGCATAACAGCCATACTAGGCATCTCAGATGACATACGACATGCTCTAGACGAAGGAAAAGTCTCTTTCTTAGTCCTTCTTGACTTCTCTAAAGCATTTGACACTGTCGATCATGCAATTTTGTGCCAAAAACTATCTAGGCTGTTTAATTTCGCACCCAGCGCAGTAAAGTTAATATCTTCGTATTTGAGAAGCAGATCACAGGCAGTGGAATTGAATAAGGTTCTGTCAGACTTTCTTCCTACAATCAGCGGGGTCCCACAAGGATCCATCCTAGGACCGTTATTATTTTCGATGTTTGTAAATGATGTCCCATCCGTTGTTAAACACAGCTCATTTCATATGTACGCTGATGATGCTCAGCTTGTCCTAAGCTGTCCTTTGGGCTTAATCGAGGATGCTGTGTGCCGTATTAATGAGGATCTTACAGTTATATCGCTGTGGTCCAATAGTAATGGACTAATGCTAAACGCAAAAAAATCGAAATGCTTGGTCATATCCAAAAAGTCTGTAGATCTTTCTTACTTTCCTTTGATTACACTGAACACCACCCCGATAGACTATGTGGATAAAGTTAAAAACCTTGGTATGATATTTAGCCGTGATTTAGCTTGGGATAGCCATATAAACGCAGCTGTAGGGAAGACGTTTGGAGTGCTTCGAGCTTTGTGGGCTTCTCGATCTTTCACTCCTCTCGAGACGCGGATTTTGCTCGCGAAAACCCTTGTTATACCGGTCTTAACTTATGGATGCGAAATTTTCCATAAATGCTGCTACACATCCAAAAGAAAGCTTAATGTTGCGTTCAATAGCATAATCAGATATGTCTTTGGCTTGCGACGGTATGCTCGAGTATCCAACTTTTCTACGTGTCTATACAACATGACATTTGACAACCTCCTAAAATATCGTACGCTTTGCCTTTTTACAGATATCCTGCTTACTCGTCACCCAATATACCTATACGAGAAAATTAGACTCGCCACTTCAAACAGATCCACTCAACTGATCATTCCTCGTTTCTCATCTTTGACATCCGAACGTCAATTTTTTATTAATTCAACCCGCATGTGGAACACTTTGCCACGACGTATTATTAGAATAGATAACACAGTAAGATTAAAAACTGAATTAAGAAATTATCTATCCGTGAACTAAATTAATTAAATTGCCTGTTTTTACTATAATTCATACTTGTAAATTTAACTTGAAATGTCACTTGTAGCTATCTTATAAACCTTTAGTTTAAGCTTAGCACTATTAAATAAGATATTGTATCTTACAGTGTATAAGCAAATCAATATAAAATAAAATGAAATGAAATGAAAATGAGAAGAACCCATTAAAAAGCTGGCAAAGGCGATGGAAATAATCAAAAACTCTAAATGTATTCGCGGAATCGAGTGCAGTTTCTGCCAATATGCTTCAGTTTTCTCTTAGTCTTACCTAATTGCCTCACACAGAATGGTGAAAATAGCAGGCAGACTTGCACAAAGACGAAGATTAAAAACAGAGATAGCCGCGTACCTGATCGTACTGGACAATATCATTATAGATGCCTCGTGCGCATGAGGAAAACTGGAAGTACTGAAGGTTAAAAGGAGAGAACAAGACATAAATAACATAAAAGGGCTCCAAAGAGGCTAATAGAGAGGCTCCACCCCAAAGTTAAGCAGGAAACAGCTCCAAGGTTCGGTTGACTGAAGATGGGAAAGGTTTAGTTTTAGGTTCTTGAAGGTGCATCAAGCATTCCCTCCTCCTCCTCCGCGTAGAGTTCAAGTCTTTAAAACTCCTAAAACGTCATTGACGAAATATGGAAGATGGAACTTAGCACAATAAAGAGAACTTCTGGCATGGAACAAGGACGATACTATTCCCTAGACGTAATTGGCTTTGAAACAGTGAACTCACTGGCCAAGATCGGTGATCGCACCAAACCATTTTTTGGCGTAAGCAGACCTTGCCTAGATCCGAAGCGATCTAGCTGGAAAGTCAAGGACAGAAACAAGCTTCTTTAACTCATAGGTAATCTAAGCATCTTCTGAATCCGAGCAGAGATCATCTAAGCGTTCCATCCAGTGTTCACTGACTGTTAAAATGATACCTTCACAGACTCAACTTCACAGACTCTTCACCGAATCCGACCTGAGAATTCAGTGAACGACAAAAGCTTGCTCCATATTGTTGCTGGATGTCAAGCCCTCTGACGACAGCGACAGCACTTACTGAAGTAAACCAACTCTAGAACTGGATAGCCAGCACAATAGGTCTTTTGGAGAGGTTGCAGTCTAAGACGGATCAACTGCTCCTCAGCAATAATAATAAAAATGCCTTTGATAGGCCTCTTGACCGGTTCGCTTTACAACTTCATAAAATTATAAAAAGTACAATGAGCATGTTTAGATTTTACCTAGAAGATTGAAACACTGTGGGCCGTAGATTGCGCCATAGTTCACATCTGTAAACATAATGCTGAGGTACATACCAGAGAAAGGGTCTTTTAGCATTTGTAGGTTTGCTTCCTACCCATTCCAAAACTAAGAGATAACTTTTACGAAGCAGGATGAGTGTTCTCCTGGGAACCTTAGCTACATATGTGCCAAGAAGGATGTTAGTGCTTAATAGTCAAGTTTGTGGTAGCCAAACGGCGCACCCTAGCGCTAATCGGCTTCTCTCAAGAACCGCTTCTCTACCTACCTACCTACGCAAAGAAGTGATCCACAAACACCCTATAGTCGAAAAAATACTAATTTCGGATCGGCATGTGGCACGACAACAATCTGATTGTCTAAATTCAGAATTCCTGCACGTACACAGCAATTACCATGACAACTGAGTAAAACGCTAATCTGGAGCCTTTAGTCGAATCATCATCTGCTTACGATCACGTACATATTTGACTAAAAATTATTTTTCCAACTCCCTTTCACCTGATTAAACTATAAATTCTAAAAATGACATTTCGATTGAAACATCTGTTTTTAACGAAAAGTTCCCCACCCCAAATGCGTAAGCCGTAAACTAAGGCAAACTACCAGGCCTGTGTTTACCTATTTACGCCATTTGCGTAAGCAACGTCGGCCGGTTTTGTGCATATATAGCTGAACTTAGAATTCACGTCCTCACAAGTAATTCTTAGTCGAACTTGAACGATGGCGTCTAAGCTCGGTTTAGTTTTTGGGCTCTTGGTTATTTTGGTGGCAACTAAAGCTGCCAAGCGAAATGAAGGGAATAGTGATCGGCGAGCGGGTTCCAATAATTTTGGAAATTCTGGCTCAGTTGGACAGCAGAGACCTAATGGACGTCCAGCAACTATAGGAGGATTTGGAGGTCCAGGAGGCTTTGGCGGACAAGGAGGCTTTGGCGGTCAAGGAGGCTCTGGCAGACCTGGAGGCTTTGGCGGTCCAGGAGGCTTTGGCGGACCTGGAGGCTTTGGCGGTCCAGGAGGCTTTGGCGGACCTGGAGGCTTTGGCGGTCCAGGAGGTTTTGGCGGACCTGGAGGCTTTGGTGGTCCTGGAGGCTTTGGTGGTCCGGGAGGCTTTGGAAGTAGTGAAGAAGATAATTCAAGCGACGGAGGTCGCCCTAACCGGCCCAATCGTCCACACCGTCCTCATCATCCACACCATCCTCATCAACCATGTCCACCAATTCCAACACCACCTACTCCACCAGTATCTCCACCAACCACTCCACCAACAACTCCACCAACCACTCCACCAACAACTCCACCAACTACTCCACCAACAACTCCACCAACTACTCCTCCAACAACTCCACCAACAACTCCACCAACTACTCCACCAACAACTCCACCAACAACTCCACCAACTACCCCGCCAACTACTCCACCAACAACTCCACCAACTACTCCACCAACAACTCCACCAACAACTCCACCAACTACCCCGCCAACAACTCCACCAACAACACCACCAACTACTCCACCAACAACTCCACCAACTACTCCACCAACTACCCCACCAACAACTCCACCAACTACCCCACCAACTACTCCACCAACAACTCCACCAACTACTCCTCCAGCTACAGGAACCGCTACCGGACCATCTAGTCCAGCAGTACCGTAAAGTTAGATGTAACAAAAGTTGTTAATACAATACGATCTTGTCATCGTCGCAGAACTTTTCTCTTT
Source organism: Matsumyia berberina (assembly GCA_917880715.2). Taxonomy (NCBI): domain Eukaryota; kingdom Metazoa; phylum Arthropoda; class Insecta; order Diptera; family Syrphidae; genus Matsumyia; species Matsumyia berberina. Next base: position 84,322,243 of record OU862871.1, on the reverse strand, counting down.
GAATTGATATATCAGGTTCCACTGGCTCTTGGTTGGTTGGTTTTGTGGGCGTCCTAAAGACTTAGTAAGTGCTCAATGGGTGGGCCCATTGCGCCCATAAAAAGTTTACTCATGAGAGTCAAACCAAGTGATAGGATTGGCTAATCTTGAAACCACACAGAAAGGGATAGAAATCTCAGGAGTTTCCTAAAATTAACTCCACTGGCCATTAATTCTCATTCTCTCAGAACTTCTTAGGAATTCTATCACTAGGTGGAAACGCGGAAGTCTCAGCTTGGCGGGAATGAACATACTTCGACACATTCCGCCAGTTGTTCGCCTTTCTCAAGCTTGCAGGATGGTCACGATTACACCTCTCATCATCTTAAGGAGGGTTCCTTCCCTTGATGAGAAATGACTCCCGCGATGAGATTGAGAAGTCTTTGAAGACTAGAAGCTTTGAGTCCAAGAAAACCAAAACTTGGCAACCATAGGCCTTCGCATTGCCATTCGCAAGACTCATCACGATCCCTTAAGAGAACTTTATAACGAACCCAATCGAACTATCTATTATGCTTTCCAGACCTTAACGGTCTATAGAGTAAATTTTGTTCTTTACGGATGGCGGTAGAAGTCAGGCTTAGGCCTTTTTTAGTGGTTTGAGGTGACTGCCACTATGGCTAATGATATTAAGTGGACCGTAAGATATTAGAGCTGCTGCTCGTTACATGTCACATGAATCCAGAACAATTAGAAACCCAGAAGAGCTCTGTGAAACTCCCTGTAAGGATGAGGTGTATATATAGCTTACTGGTAGTAGTAGTAGTACTAGACTTACTTAAGCATGGATTTGTGTCTTTTTAAACCTGACATCCCCGCATTGGAGCCACCTTCACCAGCTGCACTACTCTGCTCATTTGCTTTGAACCTCTTTAGAACAAACAGAGATTTTCAAGGTCTATCTCAGGGCTCGACTAGAAAGTGTCTCCTTTTTGTGGCTCTATACTCTAAGCGGATTAGAGAAGACTGCCGGTTACTTGAAAATGATCCAATACTCAAGCATAACATTGCTTTCTAAGTGGATAGCTAAGCTGCTGTCAAAGCCATTAATTCGGCTTCCACATTCCCCAAATTTGTAGGACAATGGCGGAGCGAAGTTGAGTACATACGAGTATGTAACTGGCTGGTTCAGGATCACTCTTCTGTGAATTCCAAGCGCTGAGAAACTTGCTTAACTAGGGGTAGGCCTTTACACCTCATTCGCGGAACATGCTGGTAACAAACATTTACTCTTCCTATCGCTGGCCAATCTCAGGTGGAATACATGAAACCACTAGATACTATCCAGAAAAATTTGGCCTCAACAAGACTCGCCTGGATATCGCCGGAATTGTAAGGATTATTCCACACAACATACACTGTCACAGTGAGTGATGCGAATGAGAAAATAACCTTTCATCACTTCCTCCGCAAAAGACCCCCCTAGCTATGGCTGAACAACATGATTTAGGCAAACGATACCTCGATAACCTTAAGAAGATTTCCAGAGAAAGACTGGAGAAACTGACGCTTTTCCTCAACTTCACTTGATGGATCTGAAGCTCCCTGATCGCTTATTCTCCCTCCTACCTACCAGAGCTGCAGTTTCAGTGTCTACTTTCTTCTGAAAATAATTCTAAGCTGCACTTACACACAGCAAAGTCACTTTGCTGGCTCTAGCTCAAGAACGATGAAACTACTCATCAATCTTCGACAGAAGGCTTTTATGGATCAAGATAGGTATATGGGTATAGACAACCTGGCTCCTATCCTTCAATAAGACTTGTGTTGTCATTATAAAATCGTAAACTGAAAGCCCATTAGTCCAAATTAAAACCTAAATCGGATTAGAATGCATGTACTCGTTTCGTTTAAGAAGCGGTCAATGATCTAAGTCGTGACAATGGTGCAGCCATTCAATTACACTCCAAAGTGAACTAATGATCACTTTCTAAACTGGGAATCGGCTAATGGGTACTCAAAGCTGAAACCGACAATCAGTGATGATTCCATTCGCAATTTATTGGCAACAACTTTACGACTTTGTTTGAGTTTTTAATTGATGCTTAACGCTAGGTGGTCTCAGAGAACGTGCTCGTAAAAAGTGCAATCTCCGAAACTGGGTTGGAATATCAACTTGACAAATACTAAATTAGCTCACCACAGGTGGTCCAGAAGATCTCTCATATACAAATCATGCTGCACTACCTCTCAATCGTTTCTGTCTAAAAACAAACTGAAAGACTCATGGCAGGGAAATAGTGAAGTCATGCACAGGCCTGATGAGTTGAGTTCTTGGTCAAACACATTATGGCGAACGAATAAAAAAAGAAACAGCGCGAGGTCCAAATGAATAAAAAAGCCTCGCAATGACCTAGCCATTTGAATGTCTCAACATTTATCATAGACCTGAGGCAGAAAACAACTCAGTCCACCGGACCTGGACGAAGTGAAGATAGTCACATCCCAGCTTAAGTCCAACAAAGCTGCTGGAGGATGGCGGCCTAGCTGCCGAGCTATTTAAAGCGGCAGTCTTCTTAACATAGCCTCGAAGATCTTAACTGCGGTGTTGTGTAAGCGTCTGAAGCCGTTCGTCAACAACCTGATTGGTCCATATAAGTTCGGCTTCAGGTCAGGAAAGTCCACCACCGACCAAATGTTCACACTATGGCAGATCTTGGAGAAAACCCAGGAACTTCAAATTGATACCCATACCCACCACCTTTTCATCGATTTTAAGTCCGCGTTTGACAGCATCTATGAAGACGAGCTATAAAGAGCCATGTCTAGTTTTGGCATCCCTACCAAATTCGTCCGTCAGTGCAGGGTGACGATGAAGAATGCACACTGCTCCATCAAGGTCGGTCAAGACCTCACTTCTTCAACATCGTTCTTGAAAGAGTTGTGCAAAACTCACGCGACAATACCAGAGGCACAATCTTTCAAAAGTCCGTCTAACTACTCGGATACGCAGACGATATTGACATGATCGGAAGAACGCAGCGTGATGTCACTGGCGCGTTCGTGGGTATTGAGACGGAGGCGGCGAAGATAGGTTTAGCGGTCAATGAGGGCAGGACGACGTAGATGCTGTCAACAAGAAAGGACACCCAACACCGACGTCTTGGACAAAACGTCACTATAGACAGTTACAACTATGAGGTAGTTAAGGACTTTGTCTACTTAGGCTCCGCTATAAATTCAGAAAATGACACCAACACTGAGATTAAACGAAGAATAACTTTTGCCAATCTCTGCTTCTTTGGGCTAAGAAGGTAATTGAGTAGCAAAGCCCTCTCTAGAACGACACTGTATAAGACCTTAATAGTCCCAGTCCTGCTGTACGGCGTTGAGGCATGGACTCTTTCAAAAGCGAGAGAGGTTGCTTCTGCCTGTCTTCGGGTGATTTTCGGTCCCTTCTGCATGGATGGTGAATGGAGGAAGACAGCGACATCGACTTAGCCAGAAGAGTGACGCTCCAACGACTGAGGTGGCTGGGTCATGTAAAGCGGATGGACACTAATGCTCCGGCCTGGAAAATCTTCGAATCCACATCCGACGGCTCAGAAGAGGAAGACCCCGACTCAGGTGGCGCACGCAAGTGGAAGGAGACCTTAACGAACTTGGCGTGGGACACTGGAGGCAGCTGGCCAAAGATCAAGCTGACTGGAGACGCTTGTTGGTTGAGGCCCAAATCCACCCGGACTGTAGCAGGAAGTCTCCAGAACAAATAAACACTAGGCAGAAGAGAACGATCTATGCGTAAACGCAAAGAACAAAAAACAGCTTGTAAACCAAACAAAAAAATTGTGCGTGAAACCAAACCACTGAAACTTGATCAACAACTTTTTAGCGACTTTTCCTGAAAAGAGTGCTAGATGCACAACAGATACATAAGACATCAAGAAGGAATACCCCTGTACACAAGAATCGAGGGCTAACAACAGCAAATCCAACCCGTCATACATCTGGAACCCCTTGTCACAACCTTTCAGGCGGAAGTCTTCGCAATTTTCAGTTCAAAATGCTCGAAAAATCCAGTATCAATATCCCTACTCGTAGGCAGCCAAAACAACGCGCATCTCATGGACACCGTGGTACGTACATACATATGTACATACAGTGTTGGACAAAACATATTGAACTGGGTACAGGCGGATGTATTTTCGTCTATAACCGTTATTCCTTTCATCTAAATAATCGTAAATATATCCATAGTATAAAACACATATGTCCTTCTTAAGGATATAACAAAACCTTGGTCAAAAAATTATTATTTGTAAAAAAATTTACAAAAAAAGACTTTGAAGGTTGTAAATGTACGCGACAAAACATATTGGACTACGCTTTCCACTTGAAAAACAAGCCTTTAAAAAATTGTTATTCTTAAATAATTTTCCCAAAATATTTTAAATAAAATTCTTCTAAACTGGAAAACTAGATTAGAATATTTTTTAGTTGCTTAAAGTCTTTCAAAGCGTATAGTAACACTTCTATTATAGTAAAGCTGCAACTTTTTATTATCCTAATAAATTCTAACTAAAAATTTAAAAATGGCTGGAAAAAAATATTCTACTGATTTCAAAACATTGATTATTAAAGAATATAAAAATGGTGTATCCTTAATAGAAATTTGTAGAAAGTTCGCTTAACCAAAATCGAAAGTCAGTTTTATAGTAAAAAAATTCAAAGCGTCCGGCACCGTTGAAACACTCCACCGAGGCGGCCGACCAAGGTGTACAACTTCTAGAGAGGATGCAAAAATAATCAGAGAATTTAAAAAGTATCCAGAAAAGTCGGCTTCCAGCGTAGTTAATACATTTAACTTAAATATCAGCGGTCGAACAGTGCAGAGAAGAGCATGCCAGGCCGGACTTAAGAGCTATCGAGCCGCTAAAAAACCATTTATATCGGAAAAAAACCGTAGAGTAATTGGTCAGTACAAATGTGGAGGACTGTTCTCTTTTCTGATGAATCGAAATTTAACATCAAAGATTCGGATGGTTTGAAGAGAGTACGCAGACCAAAAAACAAGCGATTGGATCCCCGTTATTGTAAGGGGACTGTTAAACACGGGGGCGGGAATATTATGGTGTGGGGCTGCTTTTCGGGTCAAGGTCTAGGCCCATTACATAGAATTAATGGAATTATGGACAGGTTCCTATACAAAGATATTCTTGAAAACGTAATGGTGCCTTACGCAGAGTGGAATATGCCCCTTTCTTGGCATTTTCAACATGACAACGACGCCAAGCACACATCCAAATTCGTCAAAGATTGGCTTGCGGGGCAAAGTATTAATGTAATAAAGTGGCCTGCACAATCTCCAGATCTCAATCCTATTGAGAATCTCTGGGAGATTGTAAACAGAGGGGTCAACAGAGATGCTGTGTATGGGGACAAAAATAAACTATTTGAAGCTGTTGAGCGAGCTTGGTCAGCTATACCTAAACAAGAGTAATAGACAACTTAACAGGTTCCATGAACAAAAGATGTGCAGATGTCATAAAAAATAAAGGCTATCCAATAAAATATTAGCTAAACACCTGGAGTCCAACATGTTTTGTCGCGTGCATTTACGATGTTTTAAGTTTTTTTCTTTAATATTATTTATAATTGATGAATTTTTTAATAAAGTTTTGTTATTTTCTTAAGATAAACTTTTTTCTTCTTATTTTTTAAAATAATGGCGATTAAAAACTTAGATCTTTTAAATATCCGATGGAAAAGTTTAACGATTGGCATTGAGTCCAATATGTTTTGTCCAACACTGTATGTACGTACATACATATGTAGGTTTATTGAGAAACGGGAAATCTAATGAACTGGCGAGAAAAGGGGCAGGAAGAATGGTGCGAACCATGAACAACAATCAATGGTAGGATAAACTAGGATTTCCAAAATTACTGGACAGACCTGATGACTTGCAAAGGATCTAGAACATTTCCTCTGTCACTGTCCAACCAAATTTATTAACATTTCTCGACTTTGTTCAATAAAATTTCCTAAACCCAACGATTTTTGTCTCGTGACTCTGAATCGACTACTCTGACCAGTAAACCAAGTGGAAACATGCTCGAAATAAGAAATAAGAAGAAAGGTGAAATGGACCGTTGGGCCACTTACTAAAATTTTAAAGAGAAACACCACATTACCGCCATCACAGTTAAAAAAAAAGGCAAATCTAAGACTCCACTGACCTGTTAAATTTTCTTAAAGCTGCCAGTTCCAGAATTTTCTTTTTCAACACACACTTGCACTCGCGAATTAAAGAAAAACACTCTGACAAAACGAAAAAAAACCACAAGACAAAAAAAAAAGAACAAAGACAAAGGAAAAATAAAATAAAAAATAAACAGACGAGCAAAACTTCCACACACTTTCCCTTTTCACTTGTCACTGACTTAAATTGTCTAAAGGGAGAATTCGCGAACTCTATTGGAATGAGGTGGGGAGTTTGGAGAATTTGGGAAAAATAGAGCAAGTGCGAGTCAGGACTCAGGAAAGGAAAGAATGAGTTATTTGCGATCATCCTACTTCCACGCTTCCACCTAATATCGGAGAGAGAGAGTCTTTTGCTAGATGTAGACGAAGTTTCCATGATTTTTGTGCAAAATTGGCTTCGTCTGTCGTAAAGTATGAAGGGAGAATAAAGAAGAGTTGTTTGTGTCGCCAGCACGTCATACCTCGATCTCTCGTGTATAAATTCTGGAAAGAAAGCTCTGCCGGCAAGGGTTTGTCCATGTAGACCATCGAGGAGAGATTTTTCAGTGAATTATTCCAACTTTGTCAATCTGAGATCTACTCTGTGAAAGAAATTCACGAAGTAACTCATTTTTGGGCGTGATATTGCACAGGAGGGGTCTCTGGACGAAATGTTCTACCTTTTCATCTTCGCCCTTCCTAGATATGATGCTTTCGCTTCCTTGGCATTCGAAATCTATTAGACTCTAAATTTTCTTTGTTTAGGTCATTTCGGGTCAACTTGACCTGAAGGCTGAGGGAGGCAAATCCTAAATAGATCAATTACTCCATTTTTTCTGCTGTCTAAAACTGGGATTCAAAGACTCTCTTAGAAAGAACGTTGGGTGACCTTGTGTTTGAAATACATATAAACCAATGACATACCTATTCAAACCTGACTTGAAGTGCACTGTATGTGGTTTGCTGTCTTACCTTCATACAGTCCATCCTTAAACAATTTATGAGAGAATTGCCAGGATCATTGATCCAAAGAATGCTACTGTTCCGGCAAACTTTGGTTTTTTTTTTCTTACGATGATCCTCAAACTCCTTGATTAATAAACTTTTCAACCATTTCGTAGCTAAAACGATTGATAGTACCTGCTACCGGAGAACTGAGGTAACATTGTACAAACTTCCTGTCCGATTCCACCGCCCAAAACCATGGAATCTACCATGAACCGTTCCTCTAGCTGTTTCGGAAAAAAATCTCATTGCGACATTGACAGGGAAGCGTCAGTGCTAAGGTGGCTTCAATATGTATTATAACATGAATGGATATTGTGTCTTAGGACACAAAACTGAAACAGCTGGCTAACATCGAGCAAGCTGAAAAGATTTCTTGGTTGAGACCTAAGTTTATCCTAAAGTCAGCTAGTTAGTGCCTTTTGTTATGCTTCAACATAAAATGAATAGAGGCATGCGACAGCTAAGCGCGTTTCGTGGCATCACCCGATCGCTTTTCTCGGAATTTTAAACTCAACTATCGTTGTTTCATGTCGATCGTTAAGTTCGATATTATTTGGCGTTGGCTAAACAAAGACATTTTTATTTAGAATTAACTCCCCTCAGGCTCCAGGTCAAATGAAAACAAATTATTTCTTTCTTACGACGTTTCGTCCATGCATATGGACATCATCAGGTGTTTATTCTACAATTCATTAAGGTTATTATATAATACATCTGAATGCTCCAGTACTTTGTTTTGACTTACAGTGATTATTTTAGAGCTCATTAAAAAAAAAAAAAAACGATTATTACATACATAAATTGCACATTGACATTAAATACCAAAAAACAAAAAGGAGAAAAGTTAAGTTGACACGTAAACAGACTGAGATATTGAAAGTTTTTTTGCACATTTTTATACATAAATAAGACATAAAAGCTCTTCTGCTACAATCAGCTGGTTCGTTTGGTTCTCTCTAGTAGATGTTTATAGAGGGGACTCACGTTATCTATGTCCGTTTTTTAGGTGGATTTCATAGAAATACCACCTATTGCAGAGGTCCTCATGACGCGACTTTCAAAAATTTTGAATGCCATTCGTCTTCGCTATCATAGTAAACACTAACCTCATACTCCGTTAAAAATTTTATATATATATATATATATATACATATATATGTATATATATATGCAATATAACGGATTCTTGTGGACACGATTGAGGCCGCAATTATGAACCGATTTGAATAAAATTTGGTATACACGTTCGTATGCCGAATACCTCGGCTAAGTTCGTAGATGGGCATAATCGGTCCAGAGGGGGGCGGGTTACGCCCCTTTTTATGTCTCAAACGGTATAATTCACAACTCAAATAAATCCCAACTTCCGGTTTTCATTTTTTAGTAATATAGTAGATAACAGGGAACAGAATCCGCCTGCTACCAATTTGGGCGCCATCTTAGATCCGCCATCTTGAAATTCTTCAAAATTGATTGGATTTTGTTGAAATTGAAAATCCTTACAAATCTCGAGGTAATTAGTACAAATTCGATTTTAAAGTGGAAATTTTCTTCCGCCATTTTGTTCCCATCATCAAAATAGATGTCATAAGAAATCCACCTACCTCTTGCGGCGCTTGCCGGAAGGTTCTTTTTTTTGTTCATTGTGTTGTTAGTGTTAAGTATATGTAGAGTCTCTATTATTAGTCTTTTGTTGTAGTGCTGTTCTCTCTGTAATATTGCAACGTCGTCGAAGTTGGGGAAATGTTCTTGTTCTAAACAATGTGTTGCCAGTGCAGTTTTCTGTGGAGCGATGTTTTTTATGTCTGACTTGTGTCCGGCTAATCTACTCCTCAGTTTTTGCTTCGTGGTACCCACATACGTCTGGTTGCAATTTGCAGTTGTCGTCCCATTGCAGCTGATTTTATATATGACGTTGGACTGGTCTTTTGGGTCCGTTTTTGATTTGAGTTTGCTGAAGATTTGTCTTACGTTGTTGGTTGTTTGTAAAGCGATTTTCCTTGTCCCTGAATGGTGCATTCTTAAACCTGTCCGCTATGTTTTTTACATATACAAAGGATTTGTATATTTTGTTCGAATCGTTTGTCTGGAGTTGTCTGTTAGGTTGTGTTTGCCTTCTTAGTAACTGTCTGATTATCGGCCCCGGAAAGCTGTTTTTTCCGAGGATCACTTTGATTTTGTTTTTGTTTTGTTCATGGAAGGTAGCATCGCTGATGGACAGTATTCTATTTATAAAATTGGTCGCCGTGTTAAAGATGGTTGGTTTCGGGTGTTGCGAAGTATAATTGATGATTCTTCCAGATGATGTAGGTTTCTGGTACCAGTCAAATCGGAGTTTAGTATCGTCCCTTATTACCAGTGTGTCCAAATATGGGAGTCTTTGTTCTTTTTCAAGCTCTACAGTGAACTGGAGTTTCGGGTTGAAACTGTTCAATGCGTTAAGTGTGTTTTTAACGTCCGTACTTTTTATTATTGCGAATATGTCATCTACATACTTCGTCAGGATCTTTGGTTTTCTGGCCAGCTTGTCAAGGGAAAAATCCAAGAGTTCTTCTAGAACGATGTCCGCAACGATCGGTGAGGCTGGATTCCCCATTGGCATACCATTTCTTTGTTGATAGACCTTGTCCTTGTACATCAGATAATTGTTGTCGATAATGCAGAAACGAACTAGTTCCATGAATTTCTGTCGTTTTATGAGTGTATGTGTTTTGATTTTGTCCCAATGTTTGTTGATGAGTTCTAGTGCCAGTTTTATTGGGATGTTTGTAAACAAAGATACAACGTCAAACGACACTAGAACTTCGTCCTTGTCTATTGTTGCACTCTTAACCTGATTTTTGAAGTCTATGGAGTCTTTTACGTTATATTTTGAGGTTGTCGTCAAGTTTTTCAGAATGCCGATGAGGTATTTTGCTAGATGGTAGCAAGGAACATTCACATTCGAACATATTGGTCTGAGTGGAATACCTTCTTTGTGGATTTTTGGAAGTCCATATATTCTCGGAGTCAGAGCGTTGTAGGTCGTCATTCTATGTTTCTGGTTCTGTGTTATTATTTGGCTGTCAAATAGCTCCTTAACATGTGCGTTGTTTAACGTCTGAAGTTTATTAGTTGGGTCGGTTCTGAGTCCCCTCTATAAACATCTACTAGAGAGAACCAAACGAACCAGCTGATTGTAGCAGAAGAGCTTTTATGTCTTATTTATGTATAAAAATGTGCAAAAAAACTTTCAATATCTCAGTCTGTTTACGTGTCAACTTAACTTTTCTCCTTTTTGTTTTTTGGTATTTAATGTCAATGTGCAATTTATGTATGTAATAATCGTTTTTTTTTTTTTTTAATGAGCTCTAAAATAATCACTGTAAGTCAAAACAAAGTACTGGAGCATTCAGATGTATTATATAATAACCTTAATGAATTGTAGAATAAACACCTGATGATGTCCATATGCATGGACGAAACGTCGTAAGAAAGAAATAATTTGTTTTCATTTGACCTGGAGCCTGAGGGGAGTTAATTCTAAATAAACTATCAAGAGGTCACCCAACTAACTATATATTAAAGACATTTTTATCCAGAGTTGATGAGCCATCCAATGCTCAATGTTTTCCTTCAAGACATGGCTCTGTATAGCTCGTCTCTATAGATGCTGTCATACGCGGCCCTAAAATCGGGTGGTGGGTATCGATTTGGAGTTCCTGGGTTTTCTCCAAGATCTGCCGCTGTGTGAATATTTGGTCGGCGGTGAACTTTCCTGGCCTGAAGTCACACTGATATGACCCGGTTTGTTGCCGAAGGGCTTCATGCGTTTACAGAACAGGGCAGATAAGATTTTGTACTCGATGTTCAAAAGGCAGATGCCTCTGTAGTTGACGCAGTTCAGAGGCTCACTTTTCATGAGGATCGGGCTGAGGTGCCATTCATGGGGCATACTTCCCTGCAACCATATTTTACAGATGAGTTGGTGTATGCTCCTAACCAAGCGATCGCCTGCCGCTTTAAACAGCTCTTCAGCTAGGCTGTCAGCTCTTTAGCTTTGTTGGACTTAAGCTTAGATATGGCTTTCTTCACTGCATCCAGGTCGGGTGGACGGAATTGTTGGTCTTCATTGTCCAGATTTATTCTGCCTGACAGCAAAACCGTAGACCTCTATATGGACAAGTCTTACAGACTTTTCGAAGAGACTTGCAAAGATGTGTGTCCACTTCTCTACAGCGTAAGTTTGTTAGTAAACCTCTAGAGTGATGCGCTTAGATCACATTCAGTTCCATTGTGATACCACTTAAATGCTAGGGATGACCACAAATCTACCCCTGCAACCAATAAGATGCCATAACGTAAGAGTTTAATACAAATTCTCTAACTTTTTTGATTACAGCAGTCGAGAAGAAAATAACTAAAATTTTATGAAATCATAAAGACGTTGAATGGAAATACCACACCTCTTATTGAATCGCACTTTACAAAGCAATATCGAGGACACATGCGACTTATGAAGCCCCATATTTACTACAACGTTGCGAGCATCAATGAATGTCGTATGCCTTTCAAACTTGCATTCCTTGAATGCACTTCCAACACCGTTCCATTCCGACACACTCCTCCACATTCCATCGCAATTATTTGTACTTCTAAATTAACAAATCTAAGGTTTCATCTATTTCCGCTGAAAAGACGTACGCAACACATCTTCAATGGCAAATTGATGCCAGTAATAGAGCACGACGTTCGAAATGGTACGTCAGTCGAAGGACGACGAAGAATCCGCATTCAAATCAATAAGAATCCCATCAAGGCGCACATGTTGTGCAATTGCCAAGGGGTACACACAAGAAACAGATGCCTTCACGTGTTGTGCACACACTCTACCACGTTCTCGGTGACACCTGCAAGGAATTCTCCTTCAGAACAGGTATACACCCTCTTTTAAGTTTTAACTAGTTTAAAGGTAAAACAAAAGGAAAAAAAATACGAAACTCCTTTGAAGGAAATTAAATGGCTTTCGGTGCTTGTTATCCTTTCGATGGTAACAATGCAATCAGGCACATGTTTCATGTTCAAAGTAATTGAAGTCACATTTTTCAAGGAGGACAAGCAAGAATCGATTACTCACAAAGAGTTGGACATGTCTTTGAACTTTTAATCCTTTCATTGTGGTTCGGAGAGAGTGGTGTTCTCAGTTCGTTTTAGAAAAAAAGGACATTGTGGGTGGGAGGTGTTAGTAGAATCTTAAATTGCTTCTAGATGCAACCAACAGGATCTGTTATTGTGAATCTATTCTCTGTACAGGGTGCTAACTGGCTATAACATTGTGGAGGCTGCAAACAGGATCTAGTTTCGACCCCCAGCAATTTATTTGCATCTTTATGTTCTGGTCCTCAATAGAGAGGCAACTTTATTTAAAACTAGCTGGTACCCGCGACTACGTCCGCGTGGAAAAAGGTCACAATATACCCTATGTGATTGCCCGGGTTTCAGGAAGTTGATAATTAAGTATAGACTTTCAATTCCTCATATTACCTCCTTGTAAATAACATTCCTGGTTTTTCTTTCTGGCTCTAGAATGACCAGGTCGTCAGGTGAACTGATTCTGAGTACGCTATGAGTCAAATAATCACTCCTCAGATCCAACCATCTACTTTCAAACTCTGCTCCTGTGCTTTATTGATGGTCATGGCGTAGAAAACCTTAACGTTTGAATTCAAAGCGGTATCAGGGGAATGTGGGGGATGAAGACGCTTTCTCCCTATTTGACGCCTGCGAAAATGCTGGCTTCTATTACGTGTCTGTGCAGAGTCTTCAACAGAAGCCATTGCACAATGCACTCGAATCCCTCTAAGTCGAACCTCTTTTAATTCGAATTTCCCTCTAACTCGAATTCTTTCATCCTATTTTTGCATTTCCTTCAGTTTTCCTTCGAAAAGTCATACTCCAAGTCGAATTAATTCTAAGTCGAAAGTCCTAACTCGAATATATTCTCTAAATACAGAAGAAAACAAAAACAAAAATCACCCTTTCCCAACTTGCAATATTATACACACATCAAAAACAAACAATCTCATACACAGGCTGACGCATCACATCGGTGCGCTGTTCTTATATCTACCTAAAAAAAAGATTCCATTAAAAAAATGCCAGGAGAGAAAAGTAAACAATTGCCATACCAACCGGCAAATCATCACCCTCTCCTCACGAACAAAAAAAAAAACAACGCAGAATAAAAAGGAATGAAAAATTACTGGGCAAAACAAAAGCAACACACGATCACGAACCGATGTGTCTCACTTTATTGAAAATGATCATTAAGAGGCAACGATCATTTAGAGGCAAAGAGAGAAATAAAAAAGCAACAAAAAAAAAAGAAGGAAAAACCACCCTTAAGCAGAAGCAACACACGATCACGATTTGCGATCGTTCCGATGTGCTGCTGGCTGAATGGCGCAGGTCAGTGGTTTTCTATGGACACAAATAAATGGCTGTTTCCTTAGAAAGCATGCATTTTTAGAAATAAAAATTAAGCCTATGTGTTAATTGAATAATACAGACTAATTACTCACGAAGTTTCATGTAAATCAGTCTAGCCGTTTAGGCGATACGTGGTAACAAACATCCAAACATCCAAACATCCAAACTTTCACAATTATAATATTAGTAGGAGTAGGATAGGATAGGATAGGATAGGATAGGATAGGATAGGATAGGATAGGATAGGATAGGATAGGATAGGATTGGATAGGAAGTAGGATAGGATAGGATAGGATAGGATAGGATATTAGTAGGATATAATATTAGTAGGATAGGATAGGATAGGAAGGATAGGATTAGTAGGATAGGATAGGATAGGAATAGGATAGGATAGGATAGGATAGGATAGGATAGGATAGGATAGGATAGGAGTAGGATAGGATAGGATAGGATAGGATAGGATAGGATAGGATAGGAGTAGGATAGGAATAGGATAGGATAGGATAGGATAGGATAGGATAGGATAGGATATGATTAGTAGGAAGTAGGATAGGATAGGATAGGATAGAATAGGATAGGATAGGATAGGATAGGATAGGAAGGATAGGATAGGATAGGATAGGAAGGATAGTAGGATAGGATAGGATAGGATAGGATAGGATAGGATAGGATTCGTTTGCACAGCTTTGATGTTATCGTTGTTGACTGTAAAGTCGTGATAGTTGGCCGGATGTAGAACGGCCGTGAAGAGCTGGACACGGCTATAGGCTTTCCAATATGGACGGGGAGATTTTGACGGTTCATGGCAGACATGTTGTTGTATCTGCTGTTGGTTTTCCCGATTTTTATTTTTCAAATCACTATGGCAAGTTACAGCGTCAAGCAACACGTGCAAATAATTAAACTTGAGCAGTTGGAAGCGGACCCCGATCATCATCATTGTCTTGCAATGGCCCGCTTATGATGGTCGCGGGTTTAGGGAGCTTAAGTGGACTCTTCACATATCGCGATCTTACACCACCGACTCTAAATCTTCAGGGGCTATCCCCATATGAGTCTGGGTGAGATTTTGGACTTGGTTCAGACATTTCATCCTAGGCCTTCACAGGGGACCTGATGGCACGGATTCCATGGCACGTCTTGGAAAGCGAGTTGGGGACATGCGTTTGACGTGCCCAAACCATCGAAGTTTGGACCTTTCCGTTCGAAGAAGTTCGACATTGAGTGCCTCGCGTGCTCTAGTGTTCCTAACTCGGCAAGTCACCCCAGCAATAGCCCCCTCATGCAGCTGACCTCCTCGCGGTGGGGGGCAACATGTCTGGGAAGTGGAAGTGGAGTAGCTAATAGTTGTTCTACCCGTACCCAGATATGGCTAATGAAGCGCAAACACCTGTGATGACAAAGAGAAAGAAACTAGCCTCGGATATTGTTAACCCTGCTAAGTCAGGGTGTCCTTCGGAGCTAAGCCTAGGGGGTGGCAGCATGCGAGCGTCTGGTGGTCGGTTTGTCCCGCTCGGCAGCCGGCCGGGTTTAACCCGAAATGGTTACGAGCTTCCCGGCAATGGTCTCGCAAACCATTACGAGTGTCAAAGGGGAGATGCGGACTTTCGGCTTTTTGACAACGGCGGACCCCGATTTCAGCAAAAAAATCATCTTCAGCGGCGAGGCCCATTTTTGGATGAATGAATTACGTCAACAAGCAAAATTTCCAGATTTGGGACGATGCTAATCCACACGATGCTCCACCGAGTGGCAATGCATCCAAAGAAAGTTACTGTTTGGTGTGGATTGTGGGTCTGTACTTCTTCGAAAACGACGATGGCATTGCCATCACTATCAACGGAGAGCGCTACCGATCGATGATAACCAATTTCATTCAGCTCAAATTGGATGATATGCATGTGAACGACGTGTGGTTCCAACAGGACGGCGCTACGTGCACACAGCTGATGCCACAATGCACACTCTGCACGAGCGATTTGGGGCGACGTGAACTGGCCACCGAGATCTTGCGATTTGATCCCATTAGCCGTTTTATTGTGGAGTTTCCTTAAGTTGCAGGTCTATGCCAATAAGCCGCAAACGAGCAGTGTCCTCAAAGTCAACATAACCCGTGCCATCGCTCAAGTTCAGCCTAATCTAAGCGCCAGAGTCATCGAAAATTGGAGCTGTCGGATGCGCGTCATCCACCGAAGCCGCGGCGGCCATTTAAACGAAGTCATATTCCACGCATAACGTCATTGACAGGCCTTTCCAATAAAACCAAAAATTCGCTGATATCTCACACACAACTTATTTTATTCAATTTTAACATTTGTCCTTCCCTATTGAAAAACCCATTTCGCTTTGGTCAAGGGGTTGTTCAATTGGTTTGTTCTGCCTGACAGCGGGATGTCGGTCTTCGTCGCCGTTGCACACACTGTAGAAGTGGATTCCCAGAGCCTTAATTGTGATTCTGGCTCTGCTACAAGGTTCATCTCTAGAAGTTTCTACATAGGTTAATGCATTGGTGGCATTCTCTTAGCTGGACACAGTTACGAAGGACATTTTTCAATAAAACGCAATAAAATCCCTCACAAAGCATCGCTTTTCATTGTCATGTCCAAGGTTCATCCCAGTACAGCTGTATCAAGCTTCCAAATTACACCGAAGGACATACTTACACAAAAAGGACCAAGCTCATGGAAAAACTAATTAACAAGAAAATTATCATCAAATCAAAGTTTGTATCCGAAAAAGCGTGTTACTCGTATAAGTTAACGCCAGAAACATTTCATCATGCAAACAATGCATGATACAGTTCCCACGAGCAACAACATCAACTCCGTACGTGATGGAATGCAGCGAATCATATTCAACCGGACACACGAGGCATCGACAACGAGCGGATACTTGAGCCACCAACAGGTATGCTGACCTGTCGTCTGGCAGTATGGGATATGCACTTAGTTTTAAGATATGAAATATTTTGTCATTCAGTAATCATAAGTAGTTCGTAAGAAGTAGTTCGTAAAGAAGTAAATAAAAATATTTTTTTTAAGTAAATCTAGCTTTAAATAGTTTAATTGGCGCCCAACGTGGGGCCCAGGAAAATCATCGCATCAAAGTGTAATCGCGTCGCGTAAAGTGCTCTGTCGTAAACGCATAAGTCGACCTCATAAGCTCGCCGCGAGTGCAGTGCGCGTACCTTGAACATCATTACCGTAAGACGACCTTTATAAAAGCTCGCCAGCGTGTGCGTGGTGAAAAACCTGGGTTCCGGACAAAGAAGAAGCAGCATCTGTAGATTCTGCCGCCAACGAGGGAGTGTGGAGAAAGGCCCCCAAGTAACTACGAGTAAAAAGGAATGCAGCCCCTTCACCAGCGTTGGTTTATCCTAATGTAAGCTAAATTTAAGATTTATATTTCTTCACATTGAGATCGATATATAGTGTAATAGTGTACTAAGCGTAATAGTATAAAGTGATAGCCCTAAGACATAATTATTAATCAGTACGAAAACGAAACATTTAGAAGTCATAAAGAATAATCATATTAACCGTAGTTGTAAACCAATTAAAAATATCCTTCCCGTTCCTTTCGAAAACCTTTAACGTATCTATTTGAGTTCTTATGTCTAAACGTCCTGCAACTATGACCGATCCAATTTTGCGTCCACCGATGTTGAACATCGAAAATCCGACTCCATCAGTTTCTAATCAAAATTCATCGATTTCGAATCCAAATGCGAGGATTAACGCAACTCCAGAACTAGAATCGCTAATCGCAAGCATTGTAAGTCGCTTCTGCATGACTGAGTGCAGAAACCTCGTTCAATCTATAGTAAATCCTGATAATCAGTTTCATAGGGGAACCGATGAAACTATTCATGAACATCTGCGCACGAACTTAAGCGACCTGGACAAGGTACCAGACGTCGTGAGATGTTTAAGAGAGTTCTCCGGAACTCCCGGCGAATTTAGTTCATGGCGCAAGAGCGTTGAAAGGGTTTTAAGCATCTATAACCAATTTAGAGGAACACCAAAATATTTTGGTATCCTTAACATAATCCGCAATAAGATTGTGGGTAATGCGGATGCCGTTTTAGAGTCATATAACACCCCATTAAATTGGGAATGTATTTCGAAATGCTTAACGCTTCACTATGCGGATAAGCGTGATCTGGGAACATTGGAGTACCAGATGACGACTCTTATTCAAGGCAACAATGGCTTGGAGCATTATTATCAGTCGGTATACAATCATTTGTCATTGATACTAAACAAAATTTCGAGTATGGACTTACCACCTGATGCTTTATACCACCTTACATCGTCATACAGAGCCAAGGCCTTAGATACCTTTATAAGAGGTCTAAGAGGTGACTTGCCCAGACTCTTAGGTATAAGGGAACCGCAAGACCTTCCTACAGCTCTTAATCTCTGTTTAAAACTCGAAAATCAGCAATTTAGAGCCAACTATGCTCACCATAATATCAGCCAAATTAGGAGGCCACCACCTCCTCCTCCAATTCCTTCACGGAGAACCCGAGAACAGCAACCTTTCTATCCACAACTTGCATATGTACCCCAATCATCACATTTTCCACCGCGTCAACATTCTAACCAATTTCCAGTTAACCAACAGCAACCGTTCCATTTTAACCAACGACCTACATACCCCCCAAATCAATTTACCCAACCATCGAATTCTCAAATAAATCCACATCAATTCCGAAGGAATCCTCAACCAACTAGTAACTTTTTGCCACAATCTGTTCAAAGGCCTGAACCAATGGATGCTACAACCATCCGTACACACAATGTAAATTATATGAATCGGCCGGTGATGAAAAATTTCCCACCAGCTCCAAAACGACCTATGGTTCCTTCACGAGAATATCCAAATCCCAACAAGATGCAAAGAAATTTCCACTTGCAATCTTCAGAAGTTGACCCCCACAATAATAACACATCCATAGAATCTCAAGAAGTTAGTAACTATAATGCTATGATTTCGGCTATGAATAATCAGAAAGAAGATGACCAAGATCTTAATCAGTACGTAGTTCAACAAGGAAGTGGAGAACCGACAGAAACATTTTCTGATTTTGTCGACGTTCATTTTTTAGACTGACGAACTCGTCACTACCTTATTTTGAATGTAGGACGAGAGAAAATAAAATCCTAAAATTCCTAGTAGACACAGGGTCGAATAAAAATTACATACAACCAGATTTAGTTCGAAACCCCATCCCAAATCAAAAAATATTTAATGCAAATTCAGTCTGTGGTGCTATAGAAATTACTCATCATACTATAATAAATCTTTTTGAACCAGGCACAAATATTAAATTCTTCCTTTTACCCTCACTACGATCTTTTCATGCAATTCTTGGCAATGACACCCTTAAAGAACTGTCAGCTGTCATCCATGCTAAGGAAAGCTATATGACTGTAAACAAAAACATTAAAATTAAACTGAAACAACAAGTATCAGAATCAATCCATAATGTTAATCTCAGAACGCAGCACTTGTCGCAAGAACAACGACAACAACTTAATCGCTTAACCTTGAATTACGCCAAGCTTTTTGGAACACCAAATGAAAAATTAACTTTCACTACGAAAGTCAAAGGTAGAATTCGCACGACGACGGAAGATCCCGTTTACTCGAAGCATTATCCGTATCCTATGGCGCTTAAAGGAGAGATTGATAAGCAAATCAATCAGCTACTAAATGATGGAATCATTCGACCTTCACGGTCACCGTACAATTCTCCGGTATGGATTATACCAAAAAAAACGGACGCCTCTGGTGAAAAGAAATACCGTATGGTTATTGACTACCGAAAACTCAATTCGATAACAATACCAGACCGTTATCCGATTCCTGAAACTAATGAAGTACTAGCGCAACTAGGGAAGAACAAATATTTCTCAGTTATTGATTTAAAAAGTGGCTTTCACCAAATACCTCTACACGAGGACGACATCGAGAAAACTTCATTCTCGGTAAACAATGGAAAGTACGAATTCGTAAGACTTCCCTTTGGTCTGAAAAATGCACCATCTATTTTTCAGAGAGCTCTAGACGACATCTTGCGAGAACACATCGGTAAGATATGTTATGTCTATATTGATGACATAATTGTGTTCAGTGAGAACGTTGAACAGCACTTTCAAAATTTGGCATCTATTTTCGAGACTCTTCAAGAAGCCAACCTTAGGGTGCAATTGGATAAATGCGAATTTTTAAGGCCAGAAATTGAATTCCTCGGATTCATCGTATCTTCGGATGGTATAAAAGCCAACCCAATCAAAGTGGAAGCGATTACCAAGTTTCCATATCCACGAACTTTAAAAGATCTGCGATCATTTCTTGGTCTGTCGGGATTTTACCGCAGATTTATTAAAGATTACGCGAAGCTGGCAAAACCCCTTACAGCCCTTTTAAGAGGGGAGGATGGGCGTACGTCTAGACAAATGTCAAACAAAAAATTCATACATTTGGATAATGAGGCCATGGATACTTTTGACAAAATTAAAAATTCACTTACTTCAGAAGACGTTGTTCTAACTTTTCCAGATTTTAGTAAAGAATTCCATTTGACTACAGACGCTTCGGACTATGCTATTGGTGCGGTACTCGCTCAAGAAAATAAGCCGATAACCTTCATCTCTCGAACTCTATCGAAAGCCGAAGAGAACTATGCCACAAACGAAAAAGAAATGTTGGCTATAGTATGGGCTCTAAAAACTTTGCGAAATTACCTTTACGGTCCTACGATTCTGAAAATATTTACTGATCATCAACCGCTGACATATGCATTGAGCAATAAAAATTCCAACAACAAATTAAAAAGATGGAAGGCTATACTCGAGGAATATAATTACGAGTTAAGATATAAGCCTGGTAGATCGAATGTCGTCGCAGATGCTTTGTCAAGGCCACCCAGAACCATTGAAGTAAATAGTTTAACAGCAACCCAACATAGCGATGAGAGTTCCGGTCAATATCTAATACCTATAGCAAATGAGCCGATCAACGTATTTAAAAACCAGATTATCCTTTCCCTTGGAACAACGCCATCCTATGAATTTAAAATTATTTTCCCTACCTATCACCGTCATGTAATAGTTGAAACTGAGTTCACTGATCAAATTTTAACTGACATTCTTAAACGATACCTTAATCCATCCGTTATTAATGGTATCAAAACCGATGAAAGAATTTTAGGCAAACTTCAAGAAATTTACCCGACACATTTTAGCCAATACCGATTACGTTTCGCAAGAAACCAAGTCATAGACTTAATCGACGAAACACAGCAGGAAACCGAAATTATCAAGGAACATAATCGTGCACATCGCAACTCCCGCGAAAATAAAATGCAATTATTGCAAAAGTTTTATTTTCCACGGTTGAGAGCCAAAATAGAGAAAGTCACAAAACAATGCAAAATCTGTAAAGAGCATAAATATGACAGACACCCGAACAAGCATGAATTACAACCTACACCTATCCCCGAATATCCCGGACAGATTATTCATATAGATATCTACTTCACTAACAAAAAAATTATCCTTACTGCAATTGACAAGTTCTCTAAATATGCCCTGGTCAAAATCCTAAGATCAAGAGCTTCAGAGGACATAAAGCAACCTCTAAGAGAACTTATACTGGCTTTTGGAGTACCCCAAACAATTGTCATGGATAATGAAAAATCCCTAGCCTCTAATTCTATAACATTCATGTTAGAGAATATGTTCAATATTAAAGTTTTCAAAGCACCCCCCTACACAAGTTCCGTCAACGGTCAAGTGGAGAGATTCCACTCCACACTTTCAGAACTAATCCGCTGCCTTAAGACAGATAATGTTCATACCACCTTTTCAGAATTACTAGATCGATCAATCTATGAATACAACCGATCCATTCACACCACTACAGGCAAAAAACCCATAGACACATTTTTCGGTAGAGAGCTACTAACCAATCCAGAACAACTTAGACAAGAAAGACAAGAAAACATGAATAAACTACGCGATAAACAAGAAGCAGATTTAAAATACCACAATGCAAGAAAGAGTCCACTTAAAACATATTCTATTGGCGAAACCATTTACGTAAAAACTAACAAAAGAATAGGAAATAAGCTCGATTCTAGATATAAAAAGGAGACAGTTGCACAAGATAGAAATACAACAGTTATTACCCAGTCAGGAAGAATCATTCATAAAAATCTTATAAAAAATTAACTTTTTCAATAGAACATTATTACCACTCTGCAATGGCGAGGCACAAATTCTGGACTACTCGAATTCACAGCTAATAAAGATCAATACAGGTCGCGCGAAATTGCAGAACGGATCATTCAAGATAATACACTTGATCGACATCGAAGCTTACGAAACAACACTTAACAACTTGGAAGCTACGTTAAAGACATCCATTACTATCAACCATATCCTAACTCCTGTCCTTTCCTTTGAAATATCCCGTATACGAACTTACCTAAATAGACTTAAGATAAATAATAGAAGTAAGAGTAAGAGATCATTAGATTTTTTAGGTTCAGCGTGGAAGTGGATTGCGGGTAGCCCGGACCACCACGACTATGAAATAATTACTAATAAAATGAATAATGTATTAAGAAATAATAATAATCAAGTAATAATTAATAAAATGTCATTAGAAAAGATCAATGAATTAACGAACATTACAAATAAGATTATGAAAACATTCAAAGAAAATGAACTTAATAATAGTGAATTAATTACAAAAATTAAATATAAATTAGATATAATTAAGGAGGAAATAGTTAATGTAGTTTATGCCATTCATTGGGCAAAAGTAAATGTAATAAACTCTTTTATATTATCTAACACCGAAATAAATATAACAGAAACAATTATGAAAGTTGAAAATATTCCCTATGTGAATGTAGATGAAGCATTAGAATTTGCCGAGATAAAAATCGCTTCAAATGATAATAACTTAATTTATATTTTAAGCATTCCAACAACTACTAAAGAACTATGTAATTTGTCATTAATAAAACCTGTTAAAGTAAATAAAATAATCAATAAAATTAAATACGATTCAATACTGGAATGCGATACAGACATTCATGGCATTACAAACAAATGTAAAACATATAATAGTCTTTCTATTTGTAACGAAAATAACATTGTAAGTTTAAGAAATTCATCGTGCATCCCAATGCTGATAAAGAGTCAGAAAGCAACATGTCCCATCATCAACAATGAGCACATCCCAGATGTAGATGAAATAGCTCCAGGAATCCTACTACTAAATCAGTTTAATGGCCCAATATTCATCAACAACGATACTGTCATGCTCAAGGGTACGTTCATCATAAAACACTTCAACACTACCATTCAAGTTAAAGGAAGAACGATCATGTCAAAAGAAGTCACAAGTCATCAACCTTTACCAGCGATACTCCAACCGTCATATAAACCTGACAAGATAGAAGAAGTATTGTCTCTCGAGATGATCAAGGATCTTTATGTTAATCGAACGAAGGAAATCAAGCTGCTTGAAACGAAACACGAGATCAACTTAACCGTGAAC
The DNA here is from genome assembly GCA_917880715.2 of Matsumyia berberina. Taxonomy (NCBI): domain Eukaryota; kingdom Metazoa; phylum Arthropoda; class Insecta; order Diptera; family Syrphidae; genus Matsumyia; species Matsumyia berberina. The sequence continues at coordinate 84,298,966 of OU862871.1, read as the reverse complement.
ATCATACTAGTGGTTACAGTCTTAGCCATCGCAACCTTCGCATACAAATTGATAAGAAATAAAGGCATGACTAAAAACGAACAGTCTAATACCAACATGCCATCATCATCATCAATAACCATAGGACTTGAAGACATCCCTCACCTAGTGACGTCAACAACATCTCACGAGGACGTAAGATTCTAAGGGTGGAGGAGTTAACGCCAGAAACATTTCATCATGCAAACAATGCATGATACAGTTCCCACGAGCAACAACATCAACTCCGTACGTGATGGAATGCAGCGAATCATATTCAACCGGACACACGAGGCATCGACAACGAGCGGATACTTGAGCCACCAACAGGTATGCTGACCTGTCGTCTGGCAGTATGGGATATGCACTTAGTTTTAAGATATGAAATATTTTGTCATTCAGTAATCATAAGTAGTTCGTAAGAAGTAGTTCGTAAAGAAGTAAATAAAAATATTTTTTTTAAGTAAATCTAGCTTTAAATAGTTTAATTTATACAAAAGGACAATGCCAGTCAATTGACAGGATTCTTGTGCTGCGCGATAATTAAATGAAAAACACGCTGCAAACAAGTTTTAACAGTTCAACAAAAAGGATAAAGGGGAAATAATGGATTTTTTTCTTTCTCAAGGATCTTCGATGATGATGTTGAACTTTTAAATTTGTTTTGTCATTGTCACACCTTACCCCTATCAAGTGCTGGCGCAAGGTTGCAATTTCAGTTTTCAACCTGTTATATGCTTTTTTGTCGAAGATTTTAAGTAGAGTTGAATGCAAATGTATTGGGAATCTTAATAAAGGAACTTAGTCGTAGTTTCGTGGTGGTTTGCTTGGAGGGAAGTTTGTCAAAAGTCCTTCGTTGTCAGAGATCTTCGTTTGAAGAAGTTTCCTGTATAAAATTAATGAGTGGCTCAGTGTGTCGGGATGACAGGACCGTCAATTGAATTTAATATTTTGTAGTATTTTCGAATCAAAAGCACTTGTTGAGGTCCTTTCATTAGGGGAAATGTGGAATCAACAGTCGACTTTGGCCAATTCTGTGCTAGAGGTCGGACGGAGTCATTATCTGATGCCTGAAGTTTCCGAGTTATCACAGGTTTCACAATGAAGCAATGAAATTCCCTGTGCTGTGGTGCTTTGATTTATAAAGGAACTGGCAGCAGCAAGTAGGACATTCGTCCCTCTTAGGCGAAAATGTATTCTACCGTCCCGATTTTATGGTCTTCGGACGGCACGTGCAATAGAAGAAACAAGAAGATGGAGGTGCATAAGTAGAGGTGGGGCAGTTCAACTGAACCCAACTATCACTTGAATAGTCCTCCTTGTTACCACGACTTTAAGGCTGCCTACAGTCAGGAGGTGGACTGAAGCTGAAGTCGTCTTTATACCCAAGGCAGGCAAGACCTCACTCTTAATACGTCCAACCATCTTACTAAGCCTAACGTACAGGTCAGTACGGCTAGCTTTCATTTAAATCCACACTGAGGACTGAGGACCATATGGTTGCGTAACGAAGAATCAAATGTCTACTTGAACTTAGCTAACCTCTGTCAATCTCTTAAAATTCTTCCATAGTCAATTTCCTCTCTATTGAATATCTCCGATATGTGCTCTTTCATTTTGTTTTCCAATTGTTTTCCATTTCTGTCTATCATGCGAACAGACCTCTCCATCTTCATCCTAATTTCACATTCAAGACGAAGCAATTCAAAGATCTACGTAGACTATTCTAAAAACCCAGTACCACCATCCTTGTCCTGTCAATACAATCATCAACATTGGAAAAGGTGACTCTTTTACTCATAGCCTTCCAGAGCAAAATTCTAAAGTCTCAACTTTCCAAACTCCACTTGTTCTATGCAAAATGCAGTAGTTAAGCTCTGGCTGGATGAGTTTCATGTGAAAAGTGAAAGTGCGTGGATGTTTCGCTCGTGATTTAATATTTTTTGTATATGTGTGTGTAAAGTGTGCAGTGAATTGACATTTTTTTATTTCCGATGTAAATTGGTCAAGAAAATTGTTAAACTATTCTAAAAACAGGTAACGGTACAGTACAGATGTAGATTTTTATATTTCTTTTCAAATTTTATCAACAATTTCAACCATTTTTTGTTGTAAAATAGAAACAGCAGAGCAAGGGATTTGCTCTGTGGAATGTTTTTTGGCCTCATTATTATTTATGCGGTTTTCGTAGGAATCTCGTGCACGATCGATGTGTTTTGAATCGTCAGGACCGTGTATTTACAGGGAAAACCTAAGAACAAATAATACATAGCGTCAATTGTTTCGAGATCTATCTAACGGAAGTTATTTACAATGTTCTATCCCATGCATCCATCACGATTCATTTCTCTTTGTTTCCCATAAAAAAAAACTCTTCATTTCGTGTTGGGAAAAGAGTTTATCTCATGTCAAAACCAATTCGAAGAAATGAGCTTTTATCATCCGATTTGTGAAAAGCGCAAAAGCTCTGTGAAGTAGATACACTTGTCTTATTTTCGGATAAAAGTTTATCGGAACTCAATTTACTTGCGTGCGTTGAGTAAGTGCATGCGGCGTCCATTGGGAAATGGGAACTGTAGTGTCCATAAATAGTGTCCAATTGTATTTTTTAAGACTGTGAAGCGAAGGGACGCAATTGAAACTCAAAACACTATTGGTGTCCTACTGAGAAGTTTTAATTTTACCGACTGAAATCACTCTCCCTTCAGTTCATTGTTCCTTAAAGGCCCCATGCACAACAGAAGCATGCTTGCACCAAAACAGCTTGCGCACAGGCTGCTTGAATGGCTGTCGATTGTATAGGGTTTTAGGAAGTAAACATCGAATATGAATGCAAGCAACCAGTTATTTGGACTGAGATCTTTGAAAAATAAAAGTGGTGGCTATTGTCTTGACAGATAATCGTTATCTGCAAACACGGTGTTTGGGCGGACCATCCTCCGCCTCAGAGAGAAAAAGTTTAATATTATCAAAGGAGCTAGATCCAACGATCGGTTCTTTCTTATGAGAATGATATCTTGCGCAGATGGGGCGAGCACTTTTCGGAGCTGCTCAGTCCCGAACAGGGCACTGAGGATGGCTTTGAGTAGGGCGGAAATAGTCCTACCGTAGAGGAGGTGACTTTGGCGATTAAAGCGCAAGAAGTCCGAAAATCTGTTGGTGTGGATGAAATCCGGCCAGAAATGCTCAAGGCTTTGGGTAAAGAGGGAGTGGAATGGCTCTCTCGTGTCATGAAAGTGGCCTGGGAATGCGGTGAAACACCTAGCGATTGGGTGATTGTTCCTCCGGAAAAGCTTTGCTATGGTGTTGGAAGCACGTTCCAGGGCCGTGGCCGAGTCCAGGTTAAGCGATGAGCAATGCGACTTGCGTCCAGGTAGAAGCACAACCGAGCAGCTGTTCACTCTCAGAATCGTACTTGAGAAGGCCTGCGCGAATGCCAAACCTGTCTACACCTACAGTTGTTTTGTTCATTTGGAGAAAGCATATGATCGAGTCCCTCGAGGTATACTCTGGAGTGTATTGCAGGAGTATGGGATTGACCGTGATGGGATTGACTGAGAGCCATTCAATCTCTGTACGCTAACTGTAAGAGCTGTTTTCGGGTGAACTGCGTTAAATCGACAATTTTCCCTGTGGGCGTTGGACTTCGCTAGAAGTGCGTTCTGTCACCTCTTCTTTTCATTGTGTATATGGATTGGATTACAGAGCAGGCGCGGCGATGAACGGTTCGAATTGGGAGACTAAAGGATAAGCCATCTGCTTTTTGCTGAGGTAATCAGAGGTAATGGTAATTTCCCGAATGCCAGTTCAATGCACTCTGCATATTAGTGGAGTCCCATTGAAACAGGTAGAAAAATTTAACTATCCCGGGGTCTTATTCACGAGTGATAGAAGGAGCAAGACTGAGTTATCCTGTAGGATTGCTCAGGCTGGAGCAATTCTAAGACAACTTGGTCAGTCTGTTATCAGGAGGGCTGAACTTGGCATCGGAGCTATGCTATTGGTCTTTAATTCAGTGTTTGTTCCGACCCTCACCTATGGTCATGAGGTTTGGGTAATGACCGAAAGAATAAGATCGCAGATACAAGCTGCCGAAATGAGATTTCTTTGTTGTATTGCTGGAGTGACTCGCTCAGATCGAGTTGGAAATATCAGAATACGTGAGGTACTCAATGTCAAATAACTACTTCTTCAAACGGAAAGGTCTATACTTCCATGGTTTATGCACCTGTAACGCATGTTCCCAACCCGGTTTCCAACCTGAGCTTGGTTTGAGCTAAAGTTTGGCCGATTCGGGTTTGCGCCAACAGTGTTGATGCAGGCATGCTTGTGTCGTGTATGGGTCCCTTTACGATACGCAATTGTTTCCTGGAGGGGCAAAGACTTGTCCCTTTGGTGCGCTTATGCACTCTGTTAGACCTTGCTCCTCTACCATACTCTCGCATCGTGCAGCGAGTACATAAGAAATAGATTTATCGGCTTCCCTGTACTTATGTACATAAACATGTGCATATATACAATTTGTATGCAGGAAGTTAAAACAAGATCTGTTGCCCTTCAGGAACTAGACGGTGTAGCTTTTCTCAAAGGTATTCCAGCGCTGTTCCCGTTTTTGTATAATTCGCGGACGTCCTGCTTAACATCAGCTTGCCCTGTACACAAGTGATTTCTATCCGAAGCAAACAGTTATAAGTGGTCGCCGTGGCTCAGTGGTAAGTGCGTTGGACTGCTGAGCTGGGTTCAAGCCTCAGCCGTGTCCATTGAATATTTTTCGCGGCACCACCTCTCATCGGGGAATGACAATACGCCCGGAGCTGCCGCGCCAGCTATTTATTTTTAAACAGTAAGGGGTTAGACGATCCATTGTCCTCGTAAAACCCTCACTGGAAGTGACCTCTATCCGCTCTGTTGCCTTTGACTTGGATCGCGCTGAACCAGCTATTTTTGGGTTTTATTTTATTTTTACAGGCCCCTATCCTTGTCTGACAGGTAAATGCACTGCAAGTTGTAAGAACCTCGAGATTTGTCCTTTATACGAATGTGCAATCCATATTAGCTTGTGAATATCCACTTGGCGGAGTATTCGCTTTGCCCAGTTACAATGTCGATGATCCTGAACTTGTGCTCTGCGAGCTATGCAACATTTTTAAAGATCATTGAGCCGTCGTCAATTGGATAAATGTATATATGTATATAGCTTGTAGACCTTCTCGAGATTCTTGTAGAATATTCTTTGGCGCTATCGGTTTTGGAGGTAAAGACCGTCATCAGTTGCCTTTTTAGTAGTTTTTCCTTTGCTCATGGCAATATTTCATAATTCAGTTTGCCGTGTCCAAAGTATCACACAATGAAGAGCCGTGCCTTATAGAATCCGCAGAAATTAGCTGATTGTTCGGCAACAAGTGCTCTACTTAGAATGCAGACATGCCCAGTAAATCACAGTCCAGATAGGTTTAAGAAAGAACATAGGGTAGTATTAGTTCTTTTTTTTTTTTTTATATAATCTACGCGCGCTAAAGGGGTTATAACCCTTTTGTGAAAGGTGACGTGGAGGTCACACCCATATTGGATCTCTAGCTGGTTCTTCGTGGTCAATTTTTGCATCGTCTTCTACTTTCTGTTCCAAGTCTGATCAACGTAGAAGAATGGTTCTCTTCGCAAACGATTGAATCCAGCCACCGCTGAAGGTTCCTTCAACATTTCAACTTCTAATTAGTCTCTGCTATCTGTCAGTTTGCCTAAGCACCCTAAATGGTTCAACACTTCACAATATCACTGTTCTTCAGGACATAAGGGCATGACTACATTAATTAAAAGAAAACACATCTACCCCACCAATAATAAATTAAGATGCCGTTTGTGTTCAAAATTTATTGTCGCCCTCAATATCGCCTCCAAATGTTTACTGTTCAGATGACAAATTATTAAGCAGCAGTTCATAAGCCGCTCCGTTCTGTTAAACAAATAATGGGTCAATCAATTTCTGGGAGCGAGAGTGTGCAGATGTGGGCCGGCCAATCGCAACTGGGATTCTTTCGAAACAGTCAAATGGAGGGCCAGAGAAAGAGAGAAGTGTCAATTGCATAATAATTTCTGTGATCGAGCGCTGTTGGTGTTTTGAAATATATTCGAATTGACGGAGACAGATAACGTGAACTGTAGCCCATATCAAATGATTGTGATGGTCTTTTGCTGTTGACCCTTCTGCAAAATGGTTGAACTGATGCTGACTGATGATTTGATGTGACATGGGACATTAGCGAGTTTTGCAACCTTCTATGCTGAGCTATGGCCATCATTTAACAACTTCTGGGTGGACAATCTTGTTGTAAGCATATGGTAAACGTCTATGCAGCTGTGTGGCTGTCTTTGAGGTTTTAAGTCTTCGGGTTCATGGTGCAAACGCGGCCCCAGTTGACCCTTGTCTGGGTTTGTTATTGTCGTTCGTTCCATTATTTCCTAAATAAAAAAAAATGTGTAAGACTCTTAAATATCCGCTCTCTTCGATTATCCGGAATTGAAAGAACTCTTCATTGATGGTTCAGCTCTTGTGAGCTCAATGTGACACCGAGCTATCTTATATTTATGCTGACTGAGGACATACCGCAGGCTACTTATTTATGTGTTATTACATCCTTGTACACCTTTATCGACCTTTCCGAGTGATACCTACAATTTTTAATATTGTTGTGTCCTATTCTTACTTTCTTCCTCAAACTTGAGAATAAAGTTGTCTCGTCACTGTTCTGGTCCCAAATCCTCTCTTCCGTGATCGCATAATTCATCACGTAAAAACGAAATGATTTGGTCCCAAAATGCTCGTTTTTACGTGACGAATTATACGATCACGGAAGAGACGATTTGGGCCCTGTATTCTGTATTAGGGGCCCTAAATGGGCAATGCGACCTATAGGCTCTATTGTGTTGACCTGCATGATTAAACCAGAGGTTTTATTGAGGCTTTTGATAAACCTCAGTATAGCCTTAGGCCTCTATCACGCAATAAGGAGCAAGCGGCAAAGCGGCAGAAAATTTCCTCAGAAATGAAGCTTGCCGCTTAGCGACTGCGTGGCCACAACCATACGATTTCATGCGTTTTAATTTTGCCGTGGCAGGGGCCTTAGAGTCGAGTTTCCGAATTTCTGCTGGGTTGAGTAAGCTTTTCCTCGCGGTTCCTAGACATACGCACAGAATATGGTCAGCCGCCAAATATCCGGTATCTGATAATTTTATTTTATGCAGATGGTATATGAGTGGACAATGTCCCGTTAGATAACCCGATAATGTTCTTAACTCGTCTTTGGTGAAATCAAGTAAGGACTTGGCCTTGAATAGATTGGGGTTGATGAATTTTTTCGCTTGTCTAAGGCCATCCGCTTGATCTATACTCCAGCAACACGGCAGCTAAAACTGTTTTGAGACTGAGGGAAAGATACCTCGTTAAAAATGTATATTGAAGACGAGGCCATCAGTTAAACCAATACAAGTTCCAGCTAGACACATGTGCAACGTCTAAAACTTATGGACGAGTTATAATAAAAAGTCCGGCATCAGTACTGGACACTGGGCCTTTGATACTCATGCGGAGCGCCTCGGTATACATAACAACGACTATTTCAGATGTTTTAGGAATGAGGAGGAAATCGAATCTGTCCGTCACCTGCTGTGCGAATATTCCGTCCCCGTCGGTAGAAGAATGAGCACTCTTGACATTTACTTCTTCACGGAATTGAAGGACTTGCATGTAACATCGAGCTGAGGGACCTCCTGAGATACATTTCCTTATCTGAGTGGTTTTAAATCAGCGGCTCTCTTTCTCTTCACAGGTTCCAGGGGTAGAATTATAAAATAGGCACAATGGACCCTATTTTGCTGGTCTACGTGAGCAGTGAAGACTATCACATGAGAGCCATTTACCAAACCTAACGTGGCATTTAGTATAGTGTGACGTTATTTTTGTCTTTTTCTCTCATAATTGCTTCCTTATAAGATCTCTCTATAGAAAGTAAGAAGTCGGTTCGGGAACAACTTAAATAACCGCTGAAGGCTTAAACCCCATTTTTACAGAATAGTTTGATTCGTTTTACACCTTTTACTTGTAGTGTAGGTTGGTTGTACTGAGCCAGTCACAAATGACATGGTTTTATGTCCTTGTCTGCTACTAGGCACGGTCGACTTTTGGCTTCCTGAAGTATATTACGTCCTATTTTAAATGAATCTGGGGTTGCAGCTACATGAAGCTATGACCACCAACCTTATGACATGGCTAAGTTATGAAGGAAGTGCATAGTCAACTCACTCTGGGTTTTTTATCACTGTACTGTGTAGACGTAGTTCCACTCTTACATTGTATTCGTTGGTCAAGCCAACGTCGCTTTCGTTAAATCTTATAGTTCTTGAAGTAGTCTGCTTCCCAAACACTGAAGTTTAAGGTCGTCTGTTTTTTCTGTATCGTGAAGCTTCTGTAACAGTGCGAATGCCCATATAATTCTGTCTGTGGCGCTGTGTCCTGTCAGATCACCTGTTAAAATATGCGCCCATCTTTCATCTATCGCCAAGGGGTAATTGGTCGTGTTTTTGTGTTTTTACTGTCAAGCAAAGAATAAATATAAGCTACTACAGCCCGATATGGACCAAGCTGATATTGAGAGATGCTCGGAATATAATTCAATCACATTTGGCGGACCAGGAAATGTTTGTTATTTCTCTCACCTTCTCTACGTCATAACCTTACTTCTTACAGGTCGTTTCCTTAACAATTCGTCTGCCTTTTAATTGTCCTCGATATCGCAATGGACGGGAACTCAGCAGATAGTAACCTCGAGGATGTGGACACCGACCACACTAGACTTCAGTAATCGTAAGGTAAGTATGCCTTTGCTATCCTAATGGAGCATCTGTGTCTGCAACGATAGCCAGAGTGGTTCGGGAATGCAAAAACTCTCTGAATTTAGTCGCAAGGCTGAACTCTATGGCTCTTGTCTGGGTTCCAGGTTCTATAGAGACCTAGCTCTAGAAATGAGATCTTCGATGAGATTCCTAGACAAGACTCAGAGGCTATATTCTTATTGACGATTGGGTTAACCACAAACACAATTATGTGTAGCGAGGTTTTCCAGGATGCAGGCAGACTAAACGAATGCTCCCGATCGTTTGCAAGTAATCGTCATTCTTGCTGTCACTCAGTAGAAAAAACTGTAGATAACTTTTTGACATTCTAATGGGATACTTCGCTCGCCAAGCATCTCATGGTACTACGCTGAGGTGACATTACTGTCTGCGGTGCTTGTGGCGAGGGCGATGATACTTCGGGTAATTTCCTTCCTCCGAAAGTCGAGAAGATTTCAATAAAATAGGTAAAAACTGGGTCCTGCTTTCTGATATTTAGTACAATGCACCAGTTTCGTCTGAGTGCTGCAGAGAAAGTATGACAATCAAAAAACTCAACGATGTCTCCTATTTCCCTATTTGATTTCCATGTGCGTAAGCCTATCCATACCTGGGACTCCAGGATAGTTGATCACAATCTAGGGTGCTGGGATTGATACCCAAGATTGTTGGTCTCTTAAGCCATCAAGTTTGAATGATTTTGGCATCCACCGTGAGACCCCACTCTTCCTGTATTAAACTCACTACAGATGAGCTCATCGTCGAAAATGCGTTTGGTTATTAGCAAAATGCGATTGGCGTACTACTCCTTTTGGATCATCATCGTGTTGTTCTAACCCCGATGGTCTTCGGTTGTTTTTCGTTAATACAGTGTGACTCCTTCTTTGACCACTGGCCTAATTGGAACCTGACTCCTGCAAGATAGCTCGACTGCCAGAGTCCCATTCAAATATGAGACAATCATACCGACTGACATGGCAGAACAGAAGCACATTCAATGAATGAAAAAATAAACCCAATTTCGAGAAGAACCTCATTCTCATGAATCTAGAACATCATTTCATTCTCTAGGGCTACCCTAATCTTGACCAACTTACATTTCACAACCTCAGCCCTGTTGGCATTGCTCCAAATTCATTTCAGGGAAACCACGGAAAACAATAAATTCGCCTGCTCAATGAATCAAATGCCTCTAATCAAAGTCATTGAATTCACCGATAACCCAACGGTCAAACCAAAAATTCAAACAAAATTTAAATTAGAATAAACACAAGTCCCACACAGATACTTTTGTTTCAAATTTTGAAACGCTTACCAAGAATTCGAGCCAAATTATCTCCCTAATTTCCGCAAGTTAATTTTGAAACTGATGAACTCTTCACCTCGCACACAGGACTGTATCTGTGTCCATGTTATCTTCGTGAAACTCAAAATTCAAGTCAAGTTTCAAAATTTCAAAGAAGAAAACATTTTTTGGCGGCACTTTGACAGGTCAATTCATTTCGTTCGGAGGAGGGTAGCACCACTGTTAGTGGTGCAACTTGCGGAGCATGCGTTGTTCCACCACCCAATCAGGGGAGAGTTTGCAGATTTCTCCCTTTGGCCACCAGTTAAAGGACGAAATCACTTGTCACAGCAGCTTTCGAAATGATTTATTGACAACAGTTGTGGTGGATGGCACTGGAGCTCCTGGGTGTAAACTCTGGAGCGCATGAGTTAGTTTTGGTTCCAAAAAATCGCCGATGGGTGTTTGGAAGAGAGTCAATAACCTGAAATAATCAGTTTTGCCAATACATAGGCCTGCTTCGAATCCCATCCTACGATGACGTCAGGCACTGTTCTCAGATCATTTAACTTTTGGCGGCTCCATTAAGAAGGAGGTCACTCTTATCGCCGCCGAGGCTATCGTCGACAGCCTGAGGAACTGTCTCAAAACACTTGTCCAAATCCATTTGACGGACAAGCTTGATTAACAGGAACAATCTCGTGGTTTCAAACCCCAAAACCGATGTTTGCAAGCGAAAAAAAAACACAATTCCTTAGACATGTGTTTTGTGTGTAGGAACTGTTCTAAAATTAATCCAAGTGGCTCCAGTGGTATGAATGTTGATAACCCTGGGCAAAGCTATCGGAAGCTGATAGAAAATAAATCAGCGAATGGTGAATGATTTTTGGAAGTTGGCTAGGTACATGTGTAGAGAGTGGGAGGCGGGTGTTGAGATTGGGGAAGTAGAGAACTTTTCTCTTGAGAGAATCGCATGTGTGGTACAAGTGATAGAATCGTTCGAAATGAAGAGTCAGTGACCATATCGTAGCTGTGCGTAAGCCTATCAACACCTACTCTAGGTCTGCTTTCGTGACATGTTTCTCCGATTTTTACTGACTTTATACCATTTTTTGCGGAAACTTTGAACTTATTTATGTTCGTCCTGTTTTTTTTGTGAGTCCTACGGCCTCGACTACGCCGATGGGGTTTCGTCTCTGATTTCTGGCAATACGTCTCAGCTCCTCCATCAGCAACCGAAGTTATCATTGCCTCCCATTTTTAACCATCGTTGCCATCACAAACACAATGTGAACCAACAGAAATGTAGTGACGCCTGACGTACTTATCTGCTTTCGAAGAAAGGTCTACCTACTTACTAATGCTTTTATTTCCTTTACACGATTAACTGTCTCGGTAGCACTGTTGTCCAAGCTAGTAAAACCACTCACGTGTACCTTAGCCTCTCTGCTTGTTTAGAATGAGGTTATTTGGTTTGACACTGTAGATTCCTCCGTGAATCTATGTAGATTCTTGATCTACTGGCTTGATTCGTCAGCTCGGCCTAGTAAACGACAGAATTTAATGACTCAATTTTCCTACAACTTACTCAGATACTGTGGACCTCTAGAACGATCTTTCCCACGCTTATAGACTTGCAAGTACTTTTGACTGAGCTAGGCTGCTTTCACCAATGCTCCGACTCGGAAAATCTTCAAATCCGTACCCGAGGGACAGCGCAGTAGAGAAAGACTGCGACTCAGGTGGCGCACGGAAGTTGGAGGCAGCTTGCTAAAGATCGAGCTGTCTGGAGACGTTTGTTGGTTGAGGCCCAGGTCCACCCCGGACTATAGCGCCACTTTAAGTAAGTAAGTAAGACTGTTTTCTAGCCGAGTCTTAGATTAGGTAGGATTAGGTGAATTATTTAGCCTAATGGTAAGTCGATGTTTATCTCAAGTACCAAGAACTGTCAAATTCCTGTGGTTGAAAATTATCTGGGGTTGAGTTCTTGGGTGGTCATGGTAAGCAGCATCGTTTGCCACGCCGAAGGTTCCGAGTTCAACTCCCGCTGTTAGGAAATATCAAGTGCAAGAGTTCATGTCAACTCTACTGCTAAGACATCATCCTGGCAATAGAGTGATCATGGCTTGAACTGATAATGATGATGACGACATTAGAAGATTGGAAAAGCATACCGTGAATTGGTGTAATGGCAACAATACAAACAAATTTGTACCCAGTTAGTCTGGACACCAATCTTTTAGTCTGGACGCTAAACTCGGATGTCATTGAAATCTACTATCACCCAAGTTTCGACCCACTTCACCTGAATCGCGGGCTGTGTAAATAATAGTATCCCTTGGAGGTGTGTGGATTATAAAAAAAGGAGAGATGAGGAGAGATGATTTTGATTCAACTATTCTGACATGATAATGACAGAAGCCACTTAAGACTTTTCCTGTAGATAGATTTTGGTAGGTGCAAGTCCCGACAGCATCTGATGCAATTGGTAGTGAAACACTTGTAACTCCTATTGTTTCTTTGACAATAAACTTTTCTCTAAGGTTTTCGCGATTTCTTCTTTTGCCAACATCTTTAGAACTGTGTTGGAACCCAATGTTTTCGGTCTGGAACTGTATTCGTTTAACCAGTCTGCCAAGATTAGAAACGAACCGTGTCATCTTCTGAGTTTCGATTGGGCTACGGAGGTGGACGTGGTTGTCCATCATTAGCTAGCTGTCTTCAGTTTCATGCGCCAAGAAGGCGCCTTTCCACTTGTTAGTCGTAGTCCTCCTATACTACGCCATCTGGAGTGGATTTGAATACTCTCCGGAGTAAAGCACTGGTGTTTATCTTGTCCCAGCCATCTCAGTCGTTGTAGTTGAATTCTCTTACGAAGTGCATGAGCTGTCTAGCGACACCAATCTTCTTTTCCATTTACTGTCTATGTACACAGGACCAAAGAGATTACATGAAAGACTTTTCTCTCAAAACCACTTATGGGGACGTCATCAAAGTTTGACAAATCGTTGCTTTTGCACCTCAGTAGGGATTAGCGAGCACCCAGCACTGGTATCTTGCTGTCAATCACGTGTGGGTAGACAAAGACTTCTCTATTCCAGAAGGAAATTTGTCTAGTGATCTGCAGTCCCATCCACATACACGGTTTGCGGGAATAAATGCAACTATGACCGATTTGATGTCTGCGTCGTCAGAAAGGTTAAATTAGAAAAATGCAGGTGGCCGCAGTATGTGTAGGGTAGTTTTGGATGTCAGATTCCCAGAGATTTTACGAATCCCTCCCTGAGGATGGCTTTATCTTAGATAGAGCGCCCTAATGCGAAGACAAGTTAACCAATTTGATGTGCGAAACTGGAGTTGACTAATAGTTGAGCTGGACTGAGTGTAGGTTTAGGCTTGATTTTACCTTATACTCAAGCGCCAGCACATCTGTTCCATATCTTCTATCGTTGACAGTTTTTTTTTTTCATTCTACGGAATCTACGACGATGGAAACTCGTCCAACGAATGATCAAACTTTGTCAAGACATTCAAATGAAAATGGATCTTCATGTCATGCTATACAGAGGCCTCTCTTCAATCTGCCTGTTCCCAGTGACACAGTCAAATGTCATTTTAATTACAGCAAACGGCTCATGGATCTTTATGATCTCAGCATTACACCATCCAATGTCTCCCAAGTGCAAGTAACATTTCGTGCACAAACAAGCGTGACCTAATTACCACGACGACATGCAACCCCCTTGTGATCAAGAAATGATATATTTGGCGCATATTTGTGAAGTGTTTCACCACGTCGACGGATGCAAGCATCCGCGAACCATGTGTTGCGTTTTTCGCCAGAGCGAATCTTCTTCGCGGCACATGCATCCTCTTAAATTTCAGTTTCGTCCAACATGTGTCGTGCAAAGGTTGCTTTTCAGTCTAAACAATGCCCTACCACACCTCGAATCGACTCCACTCCTTTCAGCATTATTCGCAGATAGGAAGTTCTTTTGAGACCAAGAACAGAGAAGGGAACTCCAACAGATAGTTTCCTACACCCTCCTATTCCTCATTTGTGTCCGTATCCATTGTTTAGATTGGGGGGGTGTTTCCACATTTCCACGTTTCTCTTCTTTCACATTTTCTGATGCCCTTTTGGTTGGAGTGTTTCTGTTTGTTTACCTGTGTTGGGACAACAAACTCGTGTTGATTTGTGAATGAATGAAAGATACTTCTCTCCGTCTAATACCGGTCGGAGCACACACACTCATTGTGGCTTCGTCTCAGATACACAATACGCTAACGAACTTGGCTTTTGGATTTGTTTTCATTTGGTTTATCGGTTGTAAATTATTTTTTTATTTATGGCCTCTCGTGTGTTTTGATTTAATTTTTTTCTATTTTTTTCGTTTTCTTTTGATGCGCGGGACTAGTTTTGATGCAGAATAATGCTCCAAAAGTGACTTAGATACTTTCGGTAGGTAGCACTTCGAACTTCAAACAAAATGGGAAAGTTGGAGAAGCTATACAGATGGAAGAGAGTTGGAGAATCCTGTGTTGAGATGGAGAAAAGTCTGCAAAGGGAATGTGCAGTGTGTATTGTGGGAGGGATTGAAAATCATGGTTGCGGTGTTGCCGTTGGATACAAGATTTTACTTGGACTGCAATAAGGTTAGTTTAGGTCAAATTGGGATTTGAATTTCAATTGTAATTAGTCACTGGAAAGAGTCTTTTTGTCTTCTTTTGCTGGTCCGGCCTTCAATGATTGTCTTTTGTGTGCAGAATGGCGGTTTCATCACTACCTGTTCGTCGATTTGTGTTTTCATACCACTTTTCCTCGCCAGTTTGTCTGCAAGTTCATTGCCTTTCACTTCACCGTGAGCAGGCGCCTAGCATAGTCTGAAGGATTTCTGTGCCTATAATGCTTTGTTCATTGTCCGGCAATTCTGGACAGTTTAAGATTTGATAGTGTTTGACTCTAGATGTCGATTTCGTCGATTAAAGCCACAGTCTTTGTCGGTTTCTTTCCCAGTATCCCCGTCTATCCAAGTATAGCCAGAAGCTCTAATTTTAACACATTGCACTCATCTGGCAATCTTAGTGATTTTTCTATCACTGTGTACTCTAGAGGCTGTTCCATCGGTGGCTTTAAAGCCGTCTGTGAAGTGGAATGTAACCATTGGGGATATGCGATACGAAGTGCACCAGTGATAGCTACACTGGTCTGCACCGCGGCTAGTTTCCCTTGCGTTGTTTTCTGTTTGTGACTTTGGTCCAGATAAGAGCCCCATATGTCAGTATGAGTCTGACAATCATAATATAGAGCCAATGAATCATTGCTGACTGAGGGCCAGTACTTTCCTGGCATTCTCTTGGATGTGAAAAGGGCCATGGGTGTTTTTAACCAATTCTTTCTTGTATGTTTAAACTCCAATTACATATTCTGCTTAGTATTGTACATATGATACCAAGATATTTTGCATGATCCCAAGTACTTGAAAAGGACTGGGCAGTACTGCAATACCCAGTAACGTAGATGGAACAGAGGACATGAAAGAAGTACTTGGGGATTTTTCAAAAACATTGTACTGGGGTTTTTCCAGTACAACTTCAAGTACAAGTTTCTGTGTACTAATACGGTTCTGCAGTACAAATGTACTACAGTACTTTAAACCCTGGTTCCATGTCACAACGACATTATGGGGAATTGTGACGCTGACGACCTAACCAGACAAGCCTTTCTAGATGGCATTAAGTATCCTGATCACGTCAAAGCACCTATGTAATTTGCTATGCATCCGACCTACTTACATACTATGTTTGTATGCCCATCGGTGCTCTCTCGAAAGTAAGTCATACCTCTTGATTACTGCAATAACACTGGGACTTATTCATTTGGCTTATCCGCGCTACTAAAATGTTCAAATCGTTAAATTGATTAAGAAGAGAAAACTTTTCAAAAATAACCAATTTTATTACACTGAATCCTATGCAAACATGCAGGAGGTGCAGAGATAAGGAAGAGGAGAAGCCCATAGTATCCTTCCTCTGCACTTGTTCTTAAAAAAATACCTCTTCAACGATTTAAATGATCTGACCATAGCCCGAGCTTTTATGTTAAAAAGTCTTTGTGGCTTAAGAAGACTTGTGGTTAACCGCAGTGTTCATAGTGGTTCCACAATTCACAATGGATTTACCTTTGGTCTATAGGTGCACCTTTTAGAGGATCAGTTCAAACTAACTTACTAGTTTCACAGACGTCTTTTTAAATCTAGTGAAAGCTGCACATACACAATCACTGCATCTGCTAGTCTTTACGGCGTTTAAAGCCGCACCCTTTTGTGTATAAAGTTCTGATGGAACAGCTTGAGAATAGTCAAAAGTTGGTGTAGTTCTTACGCACGCATGCTATATTCCCTTGCATAGATAAAGTGCAAATGGTTCAGTCACAAAAGTAACTCGAAAACCCCATCAGCAACACCGGCTCTATCTTTCCCACGTGCTTTTTCTCTCTCTCAGTTATGCTTCACTTGTTTTGATTCGATTTCACCGCCGCTCTCTCTATCTGGCCGTGTCTGTATGGGTATGGGTCCCCTCTTATCGTATTTTTTCTCCCACGTATCTCCAACGCAACGAACGAATATCGTAAACTTGCCGCCCTTACCAAGTTGCAGCACCATCAGGCAACATCCATGCAGCCATCCACTGTCCCAATGCTCGTTGAGTTGCGTTGTGTGCCCATGCTGGCCGTGCTGCCAGCCGAACAGCAGCGCCTGCAAAATCTGAATGAAGATGTTGACGGAAAGGCGAGGGTGGGTGGAACCACCGGGATGGTGGTGGGTCCACAGTGTTGGTGGCTTTTTGGGGTTTCGGGCTTCGCTGATAGTGGAGTGCGCGAACTAATCAACCAACATATAGGCACATGTGTGCGGTGCTTGTGTGTGCGTGTGGGGGGCTATGCTTCTGGTGGTAGATACTTTTGTTGGTGGCTTTTTCGTTGGTGGTATCGCTGCCGTCGTAGTCGTCGTCTTTGGCTGATTGTCAGGTTTTTCTTTCGTTTTCGTTTGCTTACGGACTTTTTTTTCTTTTTTTGTTCGTTCGTTTCGTTTGTTTTTCGTGTTTTCATTCGATTTTCTGCGGGGAACGAGAACGATTTCGGTTGAGAATTTCATTCAGTTGCGCGCCGTCAAACGGTACGGACGCAGATCGTTCGTTGTGGATTCGTGGTATCAACAGAAAAAAATCAGTTTAAAGCAAAGCATAAAGCGAAAGTTATAGAACCAATCGCCGGGCTGTCGCTAGGTACACACTCCTTCAAGTTTTGATCCTGTCGGAGATGCAAAGATATTTTTAGTTGCAAAAGATACACAGATACGAACGTTTCTTAACATTTGTGTGGTTTTTCTTTCCTTTTGCCGGTGTTTTTCGATTGAGATAATTTTTTATTATTTTTTTTTTGAGTCAGTCACGTTCCAAAGGACGTGGAATTTGAGAAAAGAAAAATAACTCCCGATCGCAATTTTAAATCAAAAGCAGACCGCGCTTCTAAAACTCGCCGCACCACGTACCCTCAGTGGAAGACAATAAAGTTGCAAAAATTTCGTATCTTTTCGCTGAGACCTGCAAAATCCTAGAACAACCTCTCGCCCGGTATCCGGTTCACTTGCGATACGAGAACGAGAGGTTCGTCATTCGGTGCGCGTTCTTCGGTCCTTCTTCTACTCCGGGTCGTGTGACTTAATAGTGTGATAACAGCGAAACGTTTTAATTCATTTAAATTTTATTTTTTTATTTTTATTTTAGCCAGTTGTAGTAGAATTCTTTGTAGTGACAAGAAAGTTTCCCAAAAAAGATACACATTTACCCAAGTGTTGTTCTGAGATAAAAAGTGCAAGAGTTGATATTCTCTTTGGTTATTTTTTTTTTAATTAAAAAAAATATATTTGTACGCTTGTCGGTGTGAGAATGGGGTCGATACCCCATTTGGGTGGATCATCAGCACCGATGCCGCTACTATGGAAATTATTGGCGATATGCATTGTTATACAATCTGTTGGAGTATACACGAGTTATGCTAAGGTGAGTGAGTTTGTCCGGATTATAGGGTCTGTCTTCGTGTATCTTTTTTATGCTGCGCGAGTATATACAGAGGGTATATAGATACTTTTGGTTGGTAACTTCGGCGGTGAGCACGTTTTATAGTTTGTCGCCGCATTTGTGGTTTTGTGCGGCAAAAGGGAGAACTCGACAACACAAAAGTGATCGTGGGCAGTGAGAGACACGTCTCCTGCGGGCATAAAAATCCATGAGTTATGCATTTAAACTGTTGGATTTTGTTTTCTTCTTACATTTTGGTTTTTTTTTTTTTTCTGTTTTTTTGTGCGAAAAAGGGAGTGCATTTCATGAACTGTGGAGAGTGGTGGTGTTGGAAAAGAACGTGATTGGCGATGTGGTGTTATGCAAATTAAAGACGACCAAGAGCCGTTAATTACTTTAATGTGGCACTCGAGAAGGATGACTTGGACAGTCTAGACAGATTGTGCGATGGGGACACTGTGATGTTTTTTTGTGAGGATTAAAGTTTGAGAGGCGGATCAGCTTTGAGGTTGATTCAAGATCGATTGTGAAATAACAAAAGGAGTAGGGTTACCAGTAGACCTTAGGTCATTGAGGCGTTTGACCTTTACTGTCATATGTGGCTCTAAAGTAAATCGCTAGGCGACCCATTGGATGAGTGGATTCTAAAGCATTGCTTACTTTCGCAAGGAAATTGTCATTCGGCTGTAAGGTGTGTTCCATCTACTCCTACTCGTTTCTCTGTATTGTGGTGTCTGTTAGTTCGCGTCCCGTTCTCAAGTGGATCGGTCTCGTTTGAGATGTGGTGTGTCAAGAAAATCCTTAGGACCGCGTTGATGACATTTGGAATTAAGTGGAATGGTTGTGGGACTTGTAACCTAAAACCTAGTTTTGGACTTGTAAACTCGTAGAACTTAAGTCGATAGTACCATACTACGTTACTTTGTGGTCTTTGTGCACCAAAACCTGTCTTGCACATTCCAGTTAGAATTCAAAATTGTGTGTTGAGGGATTGCGAAGTCAAAAAACTCGTCCGAACATCGATGGGGTTTTATGTCTCTCACTGTTGAATTACCTCGGCTCCAGTGAAATAGCTGGAATTATTCGTCTCCCTTAAGGTTTCAAGGGCAATACGCTTCAGACTTCGAGTAGTTTATAGTAATATCTGCTTTCGGGTATACGGTCAAATAAAGAGACTCTTTCACAAGTCATTCATCACGAATGTGGAAAGATATATATACGTAGCTCTATGCTTCCTCAGCACTACAACCCGCAAGCAGTTGAAATCAACGTCTATCCTAATGCCTATGGCTTAGTCTAAAAGTAATCATGACCCCTTTAGCATGCGCTAATTATACAAAAAAAATAGTTGAACACTTTTCGTTGGTCGCAAATCCATCTCTGGGGACAGCAAAAACTAAATAGGTTAGGTTAGGTTAGGTAGATGGGTTGGTGAAGGAAAAGAAGCCCTCTGCCTCACACTCAGGTCAGTAGAGACTCATTGTGATGCCCATTTTTGGGGTGAAGCTCCCCCTTGCTCGTGAAGCAGTACCCAGTACATCATGAACCTCCTGATATCCCTGATAGGTATGTACATATGTACGCTGCTTAATTCTTCGGTATTCCGGAAAAAGTGCCTTCCAAAGAATTATGTCTGAAATGGCAAAGACGTTGCCAGTGGCAGGCGAAGTGGATTCTGTTCTCATTAACTTGCTCGTCTCCCCAACCTCTGCCAAGGTTGTTCTCACTCAGCCTTAGCTTTTTCATGTGATAACGCAGAGCATTATGACCGGTAATTACTCCCACAAGGACGAAGATGGTTTTGCTGTCCTTCTGCATGAGAGTATTAGTGCTGGCACCGTTGTACCTTGGCCATAGTTTTCTAGTCATTTTAAAGGAGTCCAAAGAGCTCCATCTCTCATTCCCTTCCACTAGAATCCTAATCCATGCTTCATGTTTCATGGCCGGATTTTTACTGACTGATCAGCCTGCTCCAGGTCTAGCGTAGATCCTTTTCTTGCCAATTCATCAGCCTTCTTATTCCCTAGTATGTCCTCATGTCCAGAGACCCAGCATAATTTTTCCTTATGCTGTGTGGCATGAGCACTAAGCTCTTCGCGACAGCACTTCACAGGCTTCGATTTTATTTGAATAGCAAAAGTCGCTTCGAATATATGGCTTTGGTTTACGGGTTTGATATTGTCCCGTGTCCCGTATCCCTTGTCAATTTTTCTCTGCTTGGAAATGAGCAAGAGAACGGTCTTTTGAAGTTTAGGTAGGGCACCGTATAATCAGTGGTTGCTCATGAAACCTCTTTCATATTCTCAAAGATTGTCTTGCCCTCGGTAACCTCAAAAAGATGAATTGCAGTAGCGAAGTTCGGGGACATTTATAATACTTAAAAGCCTGACTTCAGCTAAAGTAAAGAAACCACACTGGATTCTCTAAGAGATGGCGTATTAGGATTCGAAAGAAACCGCACTGCTAGAGCTGAGTAAATCTCTTCCACATCCAATCTTCTCATATTCAGATTGCAAGTAGAAGACTTGTAGTTCGCCTCATTGGAACTACGTCTAGATCACATCATCAATTTCTGACACATCAATTCCCTATACTCGAGGTGTGATGTGTGATCACTCTAAAAGCGTTGACGAGATCACAGTTCATAGAAAAAAAATCTTATTGGGCTTATCCCAAGACCTATTGCTCTCTAAGTATGACTCGCTTAATTACTATGCAAATTATTACTCAGCTGAGTGCCGTTATCAACTGTATACTGCAAAACACTGAATATGGAACTGCTGTCTATCTGAGACACTAAGGGCTTCCATTCTCTTCGATCTCGCGTTTGCCTTCAGTTATCTAGCCCAAGCCTCCTAACCATTAGAAACGAACTGACCACAAATGTAAATAACCTCTTGACCGAATCAATGTAGTCGAAGTGGTCAAGTGGTCATAGCGGCTCAGTGTTATGTTGGGATTGGATTTCGCCAATCATCTAAACATTTTTTGTGGCACCACTTCTCTCTAGAGAATGACAAACCTTCGGAAGTAGAATTTGCCATGCAGAAGCTTCTCAATCCGCCAAACTGTAGGTCCCTTCTATTCGTGCAAAAAATATGACACGCACAACTTGAATGGTGCAAGAAGCTAGGCCTTGGCCTTTTGAGGATTGCCGAGGTGGGCTTTTTCTTTTGTCTCGACTTGCATCAGGAGATGGATCTAGAACAGTAGATCTCTCAGGTCTAAGGGGAAAATATCTACTATGACGATCGCGGGTTTAGGGTGCTTCTTGGTTTTCCGCCGTCGACTCTAAATCGTCTCAATCATTTAGCTTAGACATCATGGCCCGCCATTCTAGAAAGATAAGCACTCATACTTCAAAATATTGCTGACCCTCATGGTTATACTGGCACGGAACGGACTTTCCTCTGGATTTCTGATAGAGAAATGTCTACACGGCAGGATAAGGATCTAATTCGAAGCCTGTTTAGCACCGCTTCCAAATATTTATTCCACAGCTGGAGTAAATATGTTTGACACTTGTGTTGCTCTTATTTCAAACCTCTTGGGCATCAGATGGACGGTGGGTTTGATGTCATCTGCGGCTTTGGTGTAGGTGGTAAATAGTGGCCTTTTCATTCAAGATCTCTCAATGAATCACTGTTTTTTAAATTTTACTCTCAAGGCTCAATTTGAATGACTCTGGTGTTGACATCCAAACTGGGCACAGTTTTGTAAAGGTTACCTTTCGGTTCTCCTATTTTCCATTAATGGACGCATGCACTATCACTAGAGATCAGTCGAAACAGGTTCTCCCTTTCGCAGATGACCTTTGTAGATCACATTTTCGAACAAGGAAGCTTCCAATTAAACTTTATTGTCGAATTTTTACCACCAAACTTCAAAGCCATCGTAGATGTGTTTACCTATAGAGTTTGCTAATGGATTTGTTCAGTAAAAGCGAGTGGTTCATCTCTGTGCCTCGCGTGTGGCCTTAACCTACCATAAACGACCGATGGATATCTTTCTCGTTCTTATCCATTGACTGCAGTCAATATATGAGAGATCAACCCATCTCTACCAGATCACACCTTTTCCCCAAAACAAAAATAACCACATCTGTCCAAAAAATCTAATTAAATCACCGGCTCATGCATAAATTCACGTATCTACTTAGTCTCTTCCATCTGCGACTTCAAGTCGGTCAATATTTGCTACTCGACGATGAAGAAGAATACAAATAGGGTCCGCCGCTGGAGACAGCAGGTCGCCAATTAGATGTATAAATTTGCCTAACTTCTTGAATGAACATATATATCTCTGCATACGAGTATATGTCCTATCCGGTGTGGACACAATAATTTATGCTAATTGTGCAGTCAAAATTCATAACTAGTTGGGGAAATCATTCGTTGTGTACCCGCAAGACCTTGAATCCATAGATCGCTGGCGGTCGCATATGTTTTCTTTTTTCCAACGGAACATCACTCCCTTGATCTAGGAAAGGCGAAAAGTTTATTTTCTCTTCGAAATTGCCTCGAGGAAAACGCTTTTCCCTTCGGACCAGAGTGATGTTTGCCATATTCTGTGGCGGCGCCGCCGCCCGCCAACAAATCAGATCACACCGACCAGAGACCAGCGGGCAGCAATCGCAGACCGTCGACATCCCGAAGATCGGGCAAATCGTGTCCAAGAAGATTCTTTTGCAGAAGGAACCTTCTGTTCGGATCCGAGCGAATTCGCCTTCTGTGTAAACAAGAAAACATTTTAATGCGAGGAACTCGGTGGGGATTCTTGGGTGTGTGTATGTAAATGGCTATCTTTGGCTTCCTTATGGTGTTTTATTTACATTCTTGTCGTCTGCCACCCGTTTTGATATTTTTTTTCCAATTTTTTTGTATTTTTTTCTTCTTAAGTGGAACAACTCATCAAAATCTGCAGAGAAAACCTCATCGAGCATGGCGATCGGGGTTTTGTAAGCGAACACACTCAGTGTGTTTATAGGGTGTGCTGGCAGTTTTGTAAAGTTTGCAACGCAATGAGGTAAAGATGAGGTCATATTTATAAGTTGGCAGAAGAAAATATGGATAAGTCCCTTCTTAGGTTCAAAACTCCTTGGTGAAACTAAAAATGAAATATTGCCATGAAAGAGATCAATTCTCTATAGGACCTAGGTATTCTTCCCTACCTGACTTATTCCAGATGCTTGTGGTTCTGAAAAAATGGTCAATGGTGTTGCTTTATTCCAAAAATAGTATCGACTCTCCAGGAAGCCTTGATGGCTTAGAGGTTAGTGCTTTGGACTGCTGATACAGGCTTGGATCTCAGCCAAATCAACGTCGAGATTTGATGTCTTAGCTGGAATGGCACACCTCCGTATAATAAAAAAATAAATAGCTGGCGCGGTAACTCGGGATGAGCCAAGGCCTAGCTTCTCGCAACCCATCATGTTGTGCGTGTTACATATTTCGCACGAATGGAAGGAACCTACAATTTATTGCCGACTCCGAACCGCGAATTGAGAACCCCTTTCATGACAGATTATACTCCCGGAGGCTTGTTGATCATTGAGAAGACCCATGAGAAGAGTCTGTCAAAGTCCAAGTCCGGGTCAGTGTAATCCGAGTTGACATTGACGCTGTAGAGGTTAAGGGTTCGTGTGCGCGATGCGGGGGTTATTATTCACTGAAGAGAAAGCACGGTGTTCCAAATAATTCAAATTAGCGGAGAACACTACAACGCCCAGATTATTTCTTAGTATCTCGGCATGTCCATACGGATTTGTTCTACAGTGTTTAGATTGGCTGATTCTGAGAGCACTCTTCGCTGCAGTCTCCTGCATGTAAAGGTCTAGAGGCGAAAGGTTAAGAATTACCTTCATCCCCGCTGTGGATGTTGTTCTCATCGCACTAGTTGTTCCAATGCATGCCAGTCTATGTATCTTGGTCATATCTTTGAGGTTAGCGGCTTTGGTGCTAGCGCGCCACCAAACCAGTCCTCTGAATGTGAATATCGGCCTAACGATAGCTGAGTACATCCAAAGGGTTATTCTGGGTCTGGATCCCAAATTTTTGTCGAAGAATCTACTACAGGTATAGAAGGCAACCGATGCCTTCTTTAACCTTTCTTTGATGTTCAGCTTCCAGTTAAGCTTTCTGTCGAGAATGAGACCTAAGTATTTCTCCCTCTCAGACAGTTTAAGGGGAATTCCCTCAATGGTCGAAATCGTGGAAGTTGGAATCGCTCTTTTGTTGGTACACAACAATAGTTCGGTTTTCTGAGCGTTTACCCCTAGTTCACATATCCCGAAGGTACTAATCTAGTCTCGCAAATATATGTACATAGGTTAGATTAGGTATCTGGGTTGATGAGGGAGAAAGCACTCGACCTCATCACACTTAGATCCTTGTGGAGATTATTGTGATGCCCATGGGAGTTGGTTTCGGCTCTACCGGGCTTCTACCTTATCGCTCGTTGTTGACTTGGGTCTCCAGCCATCGTGATGTCTTCAGGAACCTGGAAAGATCCTTCTTCCTAATGTTCTGTGGCGCTTGAATATTTACTGACTGCTAAAGTGAGAACATTTTTCATACGCCTGGAATCATCCATCAAACAAACAATTGTCAAGGTGTCTTAATCCCCATTAATCCCCCAGACTTTTCGCCCATGCCTGAGTCGTAATCCTATAAACGTGGCAATGTGTGACTCGATTTCAGCTTCTCAGATATTCGATGCCTTCGGTATGCATACATGAAACATGACTCATGCCACGCGTCTAGAATTTTTACAATTTATTTTTACTCTTGACACGTTTTTACTATTTTTTGGGATCAGCGACCTTAATAAAATGTCCAGTGATTTATGTTCTGCCCCCTGATGTTGCCTTTCAAGTCAACGTCCTTAAAGTTATTTGCTTTCAGACGAGTGCATAGTAATCAGAAACTCGGCACCTGAAGACTGTTTAATTCAATTTCAACTTGACTACTAATTAGGTCTTGTGCCGAAAAGTGATCGCTGGCAATTATTGTTTTAGATATCCATCGTCTGTGACGTTGATGTTGCTGTCAAAAAAGCATACTAATAGGCAGCCTTGTGAGGCAACAAGTGATGCACTTCTGGTAGATTTCAACGGATAGCTCTAATCATAGCTGTGACTGATGTAAAATTTAAATTTTGTGGAGTTTTAGCAACTGGATATCATGGCCAAGGATTAAAAAGTGACAAGAGTTAATCAGTCCTCCAAATTATTTATGTATATTTCGTATAAGAGTCAACTATGGCACTTCGGAATTCAAACCATAAAAAGTGTGAAAAATTCCACTAGTTAGAAAGCAAATCTCGTGTATCGGTGGGGACTAGCTACCTAAAGCCTCATCTTATCGCTCAAGCGTCAGAAGACTAATGATAAGTGTCTTCATATCCAACCACGTATGAGAAATCTCTCTCTTGCTCCTTGCACAATAGGGGATCTAGGAAAATGGAAAATTATATAAGTTGGCTGAAGATGAGACAATTACAGTCAAGGACTTGGTTAGGGTGCACGCAGACACACTTAGACTGATGCCGGTCTGTTGTAATACCACGAAATCTACCATTTTCGCTGCTTAGGGGAGAAGGGTTAAACCAATTTTGGGTATTTTAAGCGAAGTATCGCCGTGGCTCAGTGGTTAGTACGTTGATTCCGTGGGTTCAAACCACAGCCATATCCACCGAACATTTTCGCAGCACCACCTCTCGTCGGGGAATGACAAGCCTCAGGGAGTATAATCTGTCATAAAAGAGCTTCTCGATTCGCCGTTCAGAGTTGGCAATAAATTGTAGGTCACTTCCATTCGTGCACAACATGAACGGTTGGCTCAACTCGAGCTGCCGCGCCAGCTATTTATTTTATGACCTCAGTGGAAGTTAAACCGTCTCCTTCATTGAAGAAGAGAGCTTTTAGATAAAGTAGTCTTCTGTTGGCAATGCCGGACAGGTGTAGAAAATAATTGCCTCCTCCTGTTTATTTATACAGCTAATGCAGAAGTCGTTTGAAAAGATACGCGTTTAGGCCTATTAGACAGCATTCTGTAAGGACAACGGTAATGGAGTTGATTTAAGATCGACTCGTCTCTCACTGAGATGGCACAACATTTTAGCATTCACCCATCTTGGGTACCCGGCCATAGTGACATTCCAGGGAACTGTAAGGCCTATGAACTCGCCAAACTTGGTACTACTCTAGAGATCCTACCAGAACGGAAAAATCTGGGCATTCCACTCACTACATGTTAGAGTACGACGAGTACGCGTACGCCGCATGGCCAGTCACCTTACCTACCTACGATCGTTTAAGCAAAACCAATCTATTGAATCATGACTGATTTAGCAAAAATCAAGTATGCTTTGAAATGTGACACATCGTGCATCTTGAATTGGTTTTGTGTAATGAATCCAGTTTGATTCATCGGCCCATAGTCGGTGCGTTTGACTTCTGTGCGAGCTGCGTAAGTTCGAGTCACACCCATATTCACCGAACATTTTTTTCGTCGCCACCTCTTCTCGGAGAAAGGTCAACGGCCGAGTGTATAACTTGGGATGAAGAAAGCTTCTCAGTTCCATTCGTGCGAAAAATGTGACCTGATGCAGGTAATTCAGCACCAAGAGCAAACCCACCATCTAGGCTTTCGTCCCCAGACTACGGTGGCCGCTCTCGCTCAACCTTCCATCAGTAAAAATTATGATTTCTCCACTCAACAGCAACAGCAATGTTTGCCAACACCTCTTGCAAATTGTCATTTCCACGCCATTAATCCAAGGACTTACCCATCACAACCAATTTATGCAGACTGTATTTTCAAACAGCACGCAAAGTAGAAAGTTCATGTCATGTGACAATTTCTGTTGACCTACATTTAATAAAACAAAAAAAAAACAAAAACTTTAATTTACTATATAAATAATCACAACTGGTTATCAAGGTCATTAGCCAAGTCGATAATTAAAGCTTCAGCTATCGCATACTTTCCGCGCTTCTTTTTATGAAAACTATCTGAGTCAGCCAACTGGTAATGGTATCTCAACTACATCGATGAGTTCATAGCCGTTTTTAAGTGAAATTATGAATTACATGCGAGCATTTGCGTCCAGGGGGATTAGGAAAGACATCTTATGAGTGCCGCCCTTTCGCAAGTGTTTCCCTTATCACTTCGGGGGTAAGACATCATCTTTTCTATTGAAAATTTACCCACGATCGGCAGGCTTACGTCATGGGGTGTATAAATAATAAAACATCCGTTCCTATCACTACCCGGTTTCAATTTCCGTTCCAAGGACAATCGCACAATGTATCTGTAGAGCAAAACGCTGAAAATAAGCACACGCATATAAGAACGAGAGTTCGGTCGCGTCTGTGCTTATAAACTGAAGTGCGAAAGTTCAACCGGAAAGATTACACAACCATTGAGATACATTTCGCTTAGTATTTTCTTCTTTTTTTTTTTTTTTGTTAAATTGTCAGAGCTTCTTTCAGAAGATCAGTCAAAGGTTATCGCTGCAATTGAATTAGGAAATCATGAACTACTTTGCGATTTCCCACCAAAGTTGATTTCGGCTCAGAAATAGACCAAAGCTATCGTGTACGCAAAGTGTGGGGGAAAGGAGTGTGCACAAGTTGAAAAAGATTGATCGGGAGGTAGAGACGAGTTTTGATTATTTTCTTTTCAACAGATTTCAACAGTAATTTTTGTATGATAAAGTGACTATTTGGGACAAGCACGTGTTCAGGAGGGAAAAGACAGAAGAGTTTATGTCTTAAAAAAAGTTTAGGTGGCGCTAAATTGACGTGAAAAAACACTGACTTGAACGGTGTTAAATTCTTTGTTGGGTCTGAATAGCAAGGCTCTTAAGCCGTTTTTTGCGCTTCAGTTTTTGATACAAAGCTGTCAGTGGGGTGAATTTTCGAAACTCTTCTGACTGCGTCCTTTACTCTGGTCAACATAGCCAATGAAATTGAATCTTGCTCCGATTTTTAAGATCTCATAGATACCATGCTTTTGTTCTGCAAAAAGTTCAAGATGTGCATAGGTGACCGCCCCAGACGAGTCTCAAAAAACTCTCGTTACTTGACCAAACTCGCAAATCAGGTGCACAGAAGTGAAAAGTGGCAGTACTGGACCTGGGGTCTATGGTCACGAGTAGAAACGTGCGGCAGCGCTTGGAAGGGAACAAATTTTCTTTTAAGCAGAGGTTCACACGATCAAACTACGTATGTAGAGGGTACATTTGCGGAGGACAATTAAAGGAATCCGCGTCTAAATCTTTGTGGACGGTAAGGCAGAACTAAGGGCACTTAAACCTCATGAGATAGTGTTAAAGCTTATCTGGGACTGACTCAAACTCCTCGAAGACCATGCGTTTATAAACAAGGTTACTGTGCCTGAATACCAGCAAACAAAGGCTTTGAAGTAAATAAAAGGGGGGACTGTGTAGTGAGAAGATCCGCTGAGACTGGTACTGAACCCTATTTTGGAGTTTGGACGAAGAATTTGCAAAACACGTACTTTGTCAGTGGATATACACAGTACAGCATCGTCGCTTAGGCAAATATCATCTTAACGCCACCATATCCATCAGCTCACCTAAAGAATTAGCTGGATTCATCACTAACTATGGAATCAGAAAAGGGCTTTAATTGTGAGGACATCACAAGAGGTCCATTCGTGGCCGTGGTGAAAAGGGGCAAGGAGGTACTTTTCTCCATACTCTCATGTCTGGAGGTGTTTCACTTGACTCCATCGTTTGTCTTAGATGAATTTGTATACCAATAATGGGAGTCGCTGGCAAATGTAGGTTTTGTCTTAAAAAAAAAAATAGCTGGCGCGACAGCTCTTGCAGCTGTGATACAAAGATTGTCGCTGCCTAGTACGCTTTTGATTTTTCGATATTCTGACATTATCTACTTCTGCGCTTTGGATATGCCTGGGTAAGTGGATTCCATTGCACAGCAAAATTAGCAATGGAGCCGTCGTTTTTTAGAAATGTACGTATGAACAATCCACTGCCACTTTCGTCGTAGGACGGTTGTGACTACTGGTCTCTGACCCATTTTTTCGTTAGAGATACGTTTAGGCCAGCAAATCCTTAAGATGTTTCGTAGGCACTTATTTACGAACACTTCCAACTTTCTCGTGAAATTTTTTTTTTTCTTTTTTCCTTAAGGAGAGGCGGAGAATGCATTATGCATGCAGAGGGATTATTACACTCACCTGCTGTGTCAGACTCCTATTGACTAAACTCCCCCTCTACCTTTGCCGACGATACCAAAGGTAGAGTTTAGTCGTGTCTGACACACCTGGTGAGTGTAACAACCCCCCTGACGGTTTCTCGTGATGGTAGAGGTCACTTTTCAAGTTATTACTCCAGCTCATCTCTTTCGGTGCTCGAGTGTGCAATGCGAGTTTTTGGCTATTTTCGTCGGTCGATACTTCTTCAGATATTTTCCTTTTGGTCGACTGATACTTCATACGAACAAAAATACATTGAACTGCTGATGGTTCTAAACCTCGCAAAGGTGATCTTCGAATTGTTGACGCACTGAGGGATCCCTTAGTCAGTGAAATGTCGATCCGTAGCAGTAGATAATTGCACGCTAGCTATCATTAGGTCGTGATCTCGTGCCATTTCCATATCGGCTTCCTGTCTGTCCCGGGCATTCAAAAGACTACTCTATAGTAGGTTGTTGATTGCAAAGTACTCAGTTTGATTAAGGGTTGCTTGTCTGTCAGCTGACACCCAGCTCTCTTTGTGGCAGATTTTGTGCTTGAACATGTTGCAGAAATATACAAATGGTTCGCCTATGTCATTGCGATTGCAATTCTGAGCTTCATGATATCATGTCTGAACCCTTCAATGTCATTGCCAATGTATCTGGGGATTTAAGTCCCCCATCACCATGACGTTGTCTTCTTTTGGCATTCTGTTAGAGACCGCGCCTAGCTGGTCATAGAAGGTTTCTTTCTCGTCACTAGACGATAGCTCTGTTGGGGCATGATTCCAGTCTAGAATCTGGCCATCTAAATCCTGCCCCGCTGTGATCTCTGCATGTTGCAGCAGTTCCATTCAAGATTTTCATGGATGTCAGGATGACAGCACAGTGATTTACCCCTAACCTCCACAATTCACTTAGCCTTGAAATGTCCCACATACATATATCGAATGAGTTCGCGCTTAAGTTGTAAGAATGAGAATTTGGCGTTTCAAGGTCCATCGCTCTTTGATTCGAGCAAAGCCCTCAATTATAGGATCCCATGCCCCAAATTGTGTAGCGTCTAGAGTCTCGAGGGTAAATTTTCACGTTTCAGCATAACTCACTCTGCATTTTAACAAAACAAATCGTAAAACACTCGCCAACTATTCCCCGAGTTTTATAACTTTTTCACGGTTAATTTCCCCGTGTCCAATGATAAAAGCAAAAACTATCTCACAGCTTTGATTTGAAACCCTCATTAAAATAAAGCGAGGTCAGCTCTAAAACTATTTTAACTCAATCAGAGCACACCTTAGAAATGTTTCTTTACAGTTTTCTTTTTTTTTTTCTTATAAAACAAACAGAAGACCATATAAAGTAGCCAAAAGTCTATAAAAAAAAAGCTGAACATTGGAACAAAAAACGAGAGAGGAAAATAAATTGTTAACTTATCAGATCAATAAGGAAATAGCAACAAAGTGACATGACGTGGTGCTGCGTGCACTATAGGTTTATCTAAAGCAATTAATAATTGATAGACTATCATTTTTGGGAGAAACACCCAGACACATTTGTGCTATTTAATTTCTATGCGAAGAAATTCGAGTTAGTTTTTGGAATTTGTTTATGATTTTGAGACTTTTTTAGTGTTTTTTTTTTAAGTGGAAATAAAGTTAAGATTAGGCGAGAAGAACATGTGACCTACTTTGACTTGTGGCATTCATCAGTATTTCATGATTATTTACATGCGCGATACGAGTTCTAAGAAGTCGACGAGAAAATTGTTGATTGTACTGAAGCTCCTAAGGAGGGTCGTTGTCCAATTTTTGGGAAAGCAATGCACTAACAGAAAAAGTCAGGCAGGGTACCGAGCCACAAAAATATATCAGGTAATGAGAGGGAGGATGAACTTGCCTGGAGGGGTGCAGTATTAGCACATGCATATACCCTTCCCTTCGCAAAGACACCCATTAGCACTCTTTACGTGGAAATCGTGATCAGGGCTAATACACGATGGTGTCACATGGACACATTTGCGATAGCCAAATCACTATGGTCAGCCTTCGATAAGAAGAATTCTAAAAATGTCTTACAACTTAGTCGAAGGGAAATACGAATCGTCTCCGGGGTCCTTACAGGACACTGCGGAATAGGAATCCATGTGGAGCGTCTTGGATAACCCTACAACGACTATTGCAGAAGCCGCAACGAGAAAGAGCAAATCGATGGCCACCAGAAGACTCCGTACTCTTGGTAGTATCTTCGTCCATCGGCTGGAGGACCTTCATATCACTGATTTTAGGAAACTCCTGAGATTTGTATCCTTGTCTAGGTGGTTTCCAGACTAGCCAACCCTATCACTTGGGCACTGCATCCTAGGCAGGTATGCTCAACGCCTCCTCGCTCCAAACACGAGGAGGAGAAAGAGTCCACTGCACTCTCCCTCTGGACGTTTCCCGCCCTTGCCAACATCAAGAAGGCCATCTTACGCGAATATTAATTAAACTATCTAAACTCCACCACCATGGCCGATCTCAATAGTTACGTTAGGAAATCTTAATTTCAGGAGTAAGCAGAGATCAAACCCAAGTACTCAGTGGTAGCGCAATGGACCTACTTTTCTGATCTAAGTGTAACTCTTCTTAGAGGACCGCTCTAACTAACTAACTATAGCGACCTACAATTTATTGCCGACTCCGAACAACGAATTAAGAAACTTCTACGTGACGAATTCTGCTCTCGGAGCTCGCACAGCGGTCTAAGACACTTGCTATGGGCGCCTACGATAAAAGCTTGGAAAAAATACGAAAATGCCCGATACCGTGACTAACACTTTTTTCCTGTATATAAGGCGATACGGTCGTCGTGGCTCAGTGGTTAGTGCGTTGGACTGCTAACCGAGCGTGGGTGCAAGCCCCAGCCATGTCCACCGAACATTTTTGACGCACCACCTCTCGTCGGGGAATGACAAGCTTCCGGGAATATAATCTGTCATGAAAAAGCTTCTCAATTCGCCATTCGGAGTCAGCAATAAACTGTAGGTCTTTTCCATCATCATCATCATCATCTTCCAATAGCCCACTTATCCACTATAAGGGTCGCGGGTTTAGGGAGCTTAAGTCTTCAGGGGCTATCCCCATACGGGTAGAGGTGAGATTTCGGACTTGGTCCAGCCATCTCATCCTAGGCCTACCCAGGGGACGTCTACCCGATGGCACGGATTCCATGGCACTTCTTGGAAACCGAGTTGGGGACATGCGTTTGTCGTACCCTAACCATCGAAGTATGGACCTTTCCGTTCGAAGAAGTAGCTGCTCAACATTAAGTGCCTCGCGTATTCTGATATTCCTAACCCGATCTCGGCGAGTCACCCTAGAAATACCCTGGTCTTATTCTTTCGGTCCAAAACGGAAGCCATCTTATTAGTTCTTTTCAGAACGCCGAAGTTATAGTGCAGTGTCCAATACTATTGTTCACTGTTGTGCACTATTAACTGCTTGGTGTTTTAGCTGTAAGTCTATCGGTAGTAAATGCAGAAAAGTGTCTAGAGCTGCCGACGGTCTTGAGCGAAGAGCACCTGTGATGGCGATTCTGTCAGTTCTTTGTACTGCTACTATCTAACTTAGCTTTGTTTTCTTTCTAGTTGCTCTTCGCCAGACGAACGCTCCATACGTGAGTATTGCTCTGACTGCTTATTGCAGTGTATAGCCAGTGGAACATTCTTGCTTTCAGACCCCATTTCTTCTCTGCTATCTTCTTACACGTAAAAAGAGCACTGAGGCCCTTTCGGACGCTTTCTTGTGTTATAAGATTCCAGTTTACTTTCCTCTCAAGAATTATCCCAAGATATCTGACAGGGACAGCTCGACCCCTACAAGTTTTGGTAGCCTAAGGGTCATCGAAGGTTTGGATTTTGCACAATCGGCCTGTTTCTTCAGAAGTCCTCGTCAGCCAAAGACTAATTGATTCCAATCATTAGGCGCAAGTTCAAAACACTCCAACCCACCAACCTTTCATAGGGTCACGCATCACTCTTCTACTTCAGAGTGTTTCTAGTCGTTTTGCTCTTTGTTTACAAATTACGAACAGCCTCGAGCCGTAAATGAATTTGAGTCATCGCCTTCATCACCATCATTCTCCATATGCCACCAAGAAAAGGCGAACAAAACAATCAATTAGAGGCCAGATATCGCCTCGGGTTATTCGCAAAACAATTTTAGATACTTTAGTACCGTCGGTCGTCGGTTGTCGGGGCATCAGAGTATCAGTCTCGCTACCAGATGTGTTCCCATTTGATGAGCTTTCGGTGAAAATCTCTGCACAGATTGACTTTTATTGAGTGACACACGCAAACAAATGGAAGACGCTCGATCGGTCTGATAAAAATGTATCTACTGACGCTTTTGACGTCATCAGCTTGATGTTGGGGTTTGAAATCCTTGTCATCATTCAAAGCCAGACATGTCTAAACTTAGCCCATTACCTCGTCCTTCTTCTATCATCTTTTCTCAGAAATTAATCGCAAATATTTGCGCTTCTTTACGACCACCATCAATCAGAAGAAAAGTTTCGACTGAGCTTTTATTTATTGCACTCCACCCTCGCGCATAAAATCGTACCTATAAATCTAATTTATTCTATCGCGGATTGGATCACTGCGATTCCTGGAATTTTGTGAATAGCCACCATGGCTGCCACCCACAATGATCTTGTTCTTGCAACAGATAGATCGTCAGCGATTGAGCACATTTTTTCCCCTGGAGATACAGATCGGATACACATTTCGGAAATCCAGGAACAAAACGGTTGGTGTAAGGAGATAATGAGAAACGAAGTGGGAGGCTGCCTGTGGATGTGTTGATTCCCACTGAACATGTGGTGGAAGAAAGCCAAACATGTGCGCCAGCAGAACACGCCAACGTTCGATGAAGTTCGTTTGCAGCAGGACTTTTTTTCGCCCTTTTTGCTCGTTTCATCTTATTTTTCCTGGTTTCCAGTTTTAGAATCGAATTTTGTGTGCGCTCAGGTTGGTGTAGTCGCCGGAGCCGGGCGGGGGAAGTGGAGTCAATCCTGATTCATTTTTTTAATGATAGTTGTGGGTAGAGGTATGTACATACAACATGCTGGTTGGTTTATAAATAATCCTGGTCCGACGAAGTCATCTCATTAAATCGAGTTGAATGGGCGACCAGTTTGCATGGAAGTGTTTAGCGGCTATTTATGGTTAGGTGCGCGAATGTTCTGTGAAACTAGAGAACAAGAACAATCTGTTTGGATGGGGTTAACTGATGATGGGCAGCTTGAGTGCTGGTTAGTTGATGATGATTTTCTTAATAGATATGCAAGGGGAAGTATGAGGTTTCGCTTCACTAAGATATACGCCAAATGATTGTGAAGAGTTTCTGATAGACCTAAACGATTTTTTTTTAAACCGTTGAACCGAATTATGGCTTCAAGAACAATGCATTCGAACATCGTCTATTCGTTCTTGTATTGCTTCCTTTGAATGGTCAAAGTTGGCCCTTATCCAGACTTTTTCTTGAAATTTGTCTGATTAAGTGTCTGAACTTTGTACGCCACTTTCTTTCTTTGGAACTTTGAAACATCTCTGCCAAGGCTACTCGGATTATATTGCCTTGTTATTCGTTGTCATTCGTCCTACGCCATATAAAACCAGGTTTACGGACCGGTTACGGTGTGGATTGCAGCGAATCTCTTGACTAGTGATGCTATTTGTAAGCTGACAGAGACAGTATCCAACCATACCCTTTGGGTTCCAGATCTTCAGTATCCATCGTAGGTAGATATCCAGGTAGCTACCAGTGAAGGACTAGAGTGCCTGAGTTACGGCATGTAATGGCGCCGTTTTGACATCACTATTCTTGGGTAACTAATAGATGAGTAAGATTCGTGATTAGGAGAAGACCGATATTCAGTCTGTGGATCGCAGTCAACATTTTTTTTTTTAAGATCGTTGAGGTTTTTGGGCATTTGTTATTCTAATGCACAATTTTTTTTTTTTTTTTTTATAATAAACATTAGGGAAATTAGGGGAGAGACGATGAGGAAACACAGAGCTATGCAGATTGTTCCACATACGTGATGTACGGCTTATGAAAGAATCTCTATATTTGACTGTACGTCCGAAGGTAGGTTTAAGGGTAAACTAATGAGCATTCGAAACGTGATGCGAATTGCGGGTGAAGAGTTGAAAGGGCGGAATGCAACTGGCTATTTCGTCTTGAAGGGCATACCTTGTCTTTCTGCATGATTACCAAAAATCCAGTAAATACTGCAGATTGCCACAAGCCAAGTAATAACCCTTGGATTTTTGCTAGGGAGGTCTCTGGTTCTAGATCGTAGAGCAGAAACATTTTTAGCACATTTATTTGGGCAATTCTTTGGACTTTGCTTAATACCCAGTTCCATTCTTTTTTGAGCATGTTAACATGCAAAAAAGCACTCCTACATATTTCTCCGCACTGCACATCCCCTGCTGTACCGCCGACAAGGCATAGCAGCGGGTTTGACATTTTGTCATTTCGTTTTCCGAGCTGCCAGAGTTAGTAGATTCCCCATTTTGTATTCCTTTTTTTCCAGACATACATATGTAAGAAGTTTGCAGTGCCCCAAACTTTGCTTGTTGTTAGGATGAAAGTTATTAGTCTTCTCGATGTCACTTGGCCGGTAATAATCCGTTCTAGGAGCTTTTTGGACCTATTGCCCTGTGCCTGCAATATGAGTCGTCTACATGCTTGTCTTTTCAGAT
The DNA here is from genome assembly GCA_917880715.2 of Matsumyia berberina. NCBI lineage: Eukaryota > Metazoa > Arthropoda > Insecta > Diptera > Syrphidae > Matsumyia > Matsumyia berberina. The sequence continues at coordinate 84,262,714 of OU862871.1, read as the reverse complement.
GTACTCCCGGAAGCATTCCTTTCCCGATAGAAATTGAGTCAGGGAATAGTTTACTTCTTCGTATCATGTGCGTATGCACTCCTTCACGCTGAGAATCAATGTATGTGGCCATATTCCTTTGACGATCTGTGTTGTGCTTCTGGCTTTATAGTATCGCTGGTAGACTTTGTCGCTTTCAAATTGATGGGCATTCGGCCTAAAATTTCACAAAGCATTTTCGCTTACTCATGGACGACTTCCGATGCGTGACTGGTGCCCATATAGGATCCACAAATATTAGGTTCGAATTACCTACCGTCGCAATTCCACAACTGCCAATTTGGCTATAATATGGAAAATGTCGTTACTGCCTGAAAAGTTTTTTTTACCTGCGATTAGCAGTTGCTCTTTGGGGTTGAACCTGTGGTCCAGCGACATTCCGAATATTTTATGTCTGGACTCTCTGCTGGTTATTGGAACTTCTTCCGTCCTGTGATCTGCCGGTTCCAGGTTTCTTGCTTGCCGGTCTCTGAACACCATGAAACTCCTTCCTAGATATTGTACAATTTAAGCCCTTCTTCAGTACCACAGTGGAGGGTTCTGTCTTTGAAGAAGTAGTAGGTAGTTCTGTATCTTAAGGCGGCTTAGCATTTAAACTATACAACTCCAGCTGCCTGATTTGAACGCATTTTTAACGTCGTAAGAACGACGGAACAATACTGGTTTTTGTCTCCTAGTCATTTTTCTCCAGCGATTGTTTCGTAGGCAATGTCGCATTCCACCTCCTTTGTATGAAATTGTGTGGTTGTGGCCACGTATTCACTGAGCGGCAAGCGTCTTTTCTGAGCAAATTTTCTGCCGCTCTGCCGTTTTGCCGCTCATTGCGTGGCAGGGGCCTTAGTCTTACCGTATAGAGGCGTGTGAAGATCTTTAAAATTGCTTTGATCACTTCCATTAGGAGAAGTGGTGGGATGCCATTAATTCGTGGGGTCTGGTTGGTCTTTACTCATGCCGCGATTTTAAGACTTTTTCAGTTCCGACTGGTGTTTTTTTCTCCGTTTTTTCTGCCGAATCTCGCGTTAGGGTGACGCTGACAATTAAGTACATGATATTCGGACACGTCTGTGCAGCTACTGTCCGGCTATTCGATCTACGCGCCTAAAGATAGGTTTTGCAGTTTTTTCGTAAGTGCCTACGTCGAGAGCTGTGGTTGGGCGGTTTTAATGGCACATGTACTTGTACTTATTCATGCTAGATGTTGAACGTTTTTAGAGACATGGTCTTTTAAACCACAGGCCACTATATCAAGCATCAAAATATTAGGACGATCTTTAAAATAATTGCGGACCTCCGAAGCGAGACTTATGTCTCGATTTTTTCCACGGATTCTGTTGCATGCTTGGGATGTGCTTTCTTTGTCCTTGCTATGATATTCTTCTTTCAGCTTAGTTTGTGGCCCAGAATGCGTTCAAAATATTTTGCCTTTGCCGAGATGTGGATTGTACTTGGATAGAATTCCTTTTGTTTGGAGGTTGATTTTTAATCCACATTTGCTTGCCCTTCAACACTATGGTAACAACTTACATAAGGTTGGCGAATTTTCTCTCTAAAGTGCTTGTTATGGGGAACTTTCAGCAACTAGAAACGTTTCATTAGAGCATTGTCGGAGTTGTTTTCGACTGTCTGACATTTGCTGATGAACCCTTTCCCTTACTACACATCTATGTACTAAGTATTTGATGCATACGTTCAGTTCCTAGGAATACTAATTTGGAATGAGTCCACTGTTTCAAAAATGGTGTCACGAAGGCTGTGGGTATCAGTTTTCAAAGAAAATATCTCGGTCCTACTATTCACTTTTCCCCAGTTTTCGCAGTCATATAATTATTTGCTCTTTGAACACACTGCAATCCCTTGTTTTTCGCACCTAAGAAATTCCAGGAAGTTCAGGCTGAATTCGCTATAATAACCCACTGAGCTGTCTCCCCCATCAGCCAAACAAACACAAATTGCAACAGAAACATCCATGTTCCCCCACTGACCCACATTCAAATTCCAACACAAAATTTTCAATCATGTTTTCATCTTCAATTCGATTTATAGATACTTTCCACACATACCTACTCTCGAATGGGTTAGACAAATAATTATTAATAATTCTCCACCCATTTTCGGGAAGATTTGAGCGGTTGGTGTTCAAATATTAATTGTGCCTGTGATTGAATGCACATGGACGGGAAGGGGAGTCGCACTCGATTTTGTTTGGTATTTTTGCTGTCAAACATTTTCGTAATACATTGTATCTCGAATAAGAAGTGCGTAATGTGCGTATGATTCAACGATCTAGCCGCACGGTCGTTCACTGAAACTTTTACTTTGTAAATATTGAGACGGGGAGGGGAGGAGACATGAGGAGTTGAAGGGCTTTGAAGGGCCTCTTATCGAAAATATTGTTCGGTTTCTTTTGTGTTTTCTTTTTCTGTTCATTTCTGGTTGATTAAAATGCGAGAGAGTTAAATTAAAAAAAAAAAATAGAATTCTTTGCTGAGCTTTGCTGTATGCTTGCCACCGTCTTCGGTCGGTTGATTCCCGCCATAATTTCGTAATCTAAATGGTATTCAACAAGATACGCCAGTAGGCTTTGATTTGTTTTTATTCCTCACTGTGAATCATTGCTGTCGCGCGGAAGGAAAATAGTGGGTGTTATGTAATTTTTGCTGAGGGCTCTGCAAATCCGTGTATCTTTGAGGTTAAGGATTGGTAGATTTAGGGTGTGTAGCAGTTTGTGTTTTAAGTCTAGCCACTATATAGACCTTGCTAAGGCCCCATAAAATTATCTTCATTCGTTTGGAAGTTAAATGCATTCAAACAAACAAATCTATCAATTTTGAAAGAAAAAGCTTATGTAATGCGATAGGTTAGGTAGATGGATTAGCGAGCGGACGGAGAACACTTTGTGCCACCGACCAGGTCAGTTTAGTTTCATTGTAATCCCTATTGGAAAAAAAAGGGATTCCTTGCTCGTGGTGCAATCCGTAAAACACTCTCCCATCTTGCAGCTTTGATGAACCTACACATGTCCTTGATAGGCATATTCTTCGATATCTTGGAAGAAGTATTTTTCACGAAATTTGCTTATGTTCGAGATGACAGAGCCTTGGACAGTGGCAGAGAAAATAGGTTGTGTTCTCATTGACTTACTTGCAAAGGTCATCCCCACTTAGCCATAGCTGTGATATCGAAGAAAATTATGATCTGTATTCACTCCCACGAGGGTGGAGAAGATTTTCCTGTCCATCCGCAGCAGTGTATTAGTCGTGGCCTTGTTGTACGTTGGCTATAGTTTCCTTGTTCTTGTACAGGTGCTCAAAGAGCACCATATTTTTGTCGCTTTTGTGGAACACATATTCCGCGCTTCGTGTTTACAGTTAAATCGTGAGAATTTTGAATAGTGATCAACGTGTTCTAGGTCTATGACAGATCCATTCAACAAGGTTCATTCGAAAATAGAGAAACACGAAGGACACCTTGCTCGTCATATTTACCTTATCGTTCGCAGAAATAGTTTTGTGGAACATAACGATGTCACTACAATTGAAATGTTTCTAACGCGTTCAAAGTCTAACCAAAGTGTGGATAATGACTTGTCTGCATCTATTTTTGGCTTGAAATGCAAGCAAGACTAAGCCTGCTATTTTTAGAAAAGGGAATCTGTTCATGCACCATCACATTTCTAGCTCCTATAGGCTCTAATCTTCTATGGTCTTCACGAATTTATTTCCTTCTCTCTCCTCTTTACCTTTAGTGCTTACTCGATATATGTAGGTTTCCTCACTCGTGTAGGCGGCTATCGCCAGATCTAGTCTCCGTCTCTCCGCAAGCCATACCGTGCATTCTAAGACTTTGCGTTTGGCGTTTACATTATGGCGTTTAAGGCTCAATGTTTTCCTTCATCCTCTCTTAGACAAATCGCTGAAGCACCCGTGTTCGATAAGGAATTGTGTGTGGATTAGAATTTATCACCATCCCATTCAATCTGCGGTGTTTCCAATCAGTCTTCCAGTCCATCTTCCCGTGGTTTCTCTGCTCCAGCGGCCTCGCCATCCGAAGAACTTTTCTTTGCTGTACAGCTGCCATTTACTTTCTATATTTCTCTCCAAGACTAAGACTGCGTAGGCTCGTTCAGCTAAATCATATAGGCCAGAAGCATCTTTCCTTGCCAAGTAGGTAGTGACAAACCTTCGAGGGTATAATGTGCCATGAACTTCACGATTTGCTGTCCGGAACCGACAATTGAAAACTGGGGATCCCTTTCACTGCAGAAACTAGACCTCGACCCAGCTCAGGCTGTTAATACAGCTTTTTATTTTTAGTCGTCTCTCTGACGCTCATTTCCATAGGCTTAGCTCCCTTTTAGGTTAGGTTAGGTTAGGCTGAGGTGGCTGCCAGCTAAAGCCAACACTCTTAGACCCATAAGGGCTCTGCTGTGATACCACATGGATATCGGAAAAATCTGCTTCCTAGTCATTAAAAAGCAATAGTGGAGTCTCCTTTTGCGGGAGAAAGCTGGACAGGTGAAAATAAGATGGAGACATGCTGTACCACTTGTCCACTTAAGATTTATTCTTTCGAAAGCATCTAGCTTTAGTTTAAGTTTAACACTAGTTCCCTGCTACAAAGTGCCAAGTTCAGCATGCCATTGTACAACCTTTTACTGCTCCCAGCGAAATTACACAGAAATCGCTCCCCCAAGGTAGGACTATGCAGGTTTATTGTTGTTTCAGGCCTTAGACTGATCAATTGATCGACGTAAATTGCATTAGACTTGTAGAGAATTAAGAAAGGGCATTCGAATTTCAACTTGATACCGAACCAGGTCACTTTAATTGGACACCTTTCCGTCTATCTTCCCTTCGCTCCGACTTACTTCGCAGTTCCTTCCCTATCTCAATTCATCACTACCACGTGGCCAATTGAAATGTTTCATAGGCTTTCAACCAAGGACAGCTTAAAAGTATACACTCTCTCCTAGATAAAGATGGACATTGGCACGGTATCTGCTGTATAATCTGTTGTTTCCGCATCTTGCACTTGTCATCTTTCCCCATTTTGCTTAGCTGGCCTCTGAAGTTGCTTGAAAGATCAAGGAGCCAAGGATCATCCCTACCACACTTGTCTCATGGTTTTTAGAATGGCGTAAGGACTCTTTCACATATGATTTGAGCCTTGAACCAACAACTAATCCCTAAACAAGTTTTCAAGAAATACGTACCATCCGACCTGATTCGAACCATCCATGTCTTTCATGCTATTTTCCCTTAAAAACTTTGCTTCCAATATCTTATAATCTTCGGCTTATGTTGTGTGTGTACCTACATGGCAGCCTAAAGCTCAGGTATTACATTACGCATACTTGAGATAACAGCGGACTACACCTAAGTCCACACTTTGCCCAGCGTGCACAGATAAAAAGTTTACTCAGCTTGTAGCTGCTATCCAAGTGTGTAAATGTGTAACTTCCTCCGAGCGATAGACCACGACAATTCGAGATATGTTTGTATTTCCCAGTAACTTAAGTGGTAACACAGGAGATTAGCACTCTATTTAGACTGGTGTACGACTGTGTGGCTGAAACATGAAATGACACTAAGAAAAGTAAGCAGAGACACTGACACACACACACACGGGAGTGCAAACAGATTTTGTCTAGTTTTCGAATATCAGATCGGAGGTGTTTCGTTTTTGGAAACTGGAACGTCACGACACAGGCAAATTTGAATATCGGAACGTAGAGTGATTTGTTTCGAACATGAGCTTGATGCATGCCTAAGCGATGCAAGGTGGTTTCAATTTCACAGTCTGACCACAGATTCTTTTCGAGAAACGCCAGATAAGTGAGAATGTTTTTTGCAGGAAGATTGTGTATACTTAAGTGACGAGACGTGGTTGGGTGTGTGGATGTTGGTCGTGAGAGATCAGCATCTCAGGGGTATTGTTCAGAAGCTTGTAAGGTCATCAGACAAGATTTGCATCATAAGCACTTGGCACATACGAGGTATCAGCTAGAAATTGAATCCTTTTCCGGAATGACGGGGAAAAAGAGAACTGAATGGGCGTGCAAAACGCTTAAGATTTTGTAGGCTGTCGAACTAAGTTCATTCTGATATTCATGGTCGTAGATTGGACTGTAGATTTGGAGCAGTTTCTGCAAACAGTGCACGTACAGTGGTAGCTCTAACCTTGGTGTGGAAATGCACCTTTTAGAACCAACCACTTAAGCTGAAGGCTTAAGGAACAAACTATGTTCTGTTCAAAGTCTTGGATGGTCTAAAGCCTTCAGGTTGATCTCCTGGCCAATTGATCAACTTTGTCGTTTCCTTCTATTCCTACCCAGAGACGGGAGTTCATTTTGACCCTATTCCACCAGCTTTATCGTGTTCATTTATGCTCCTATCCCCTGAGAGCCAGACAAGGACGATAGAGGAAGGAATTTTCAAAAATGCGATTTGGTACTCTATAGGTTGAGTGAGTAATCTGTATGAAACGATACTATCTCTTGGGGAAACGCATCAAGAGAGCTAATGGGGACATGGTGCTAAGGAATTTATAGGCATTTCGAGGAGGTTGCTGTTGTCGTACAACCTAGCAGTTGAGATTGCTTAGACCTGTAGGTCAAGGTGTGGAAGATGCACACCGAGTAAATGTTTTAGGTCGTCACGAAAATGGAGCAGCACAAAAATTGCTGAAAAGATTCCGAGGAACCCGCATCTACATCTTTTCAAACAGCCAAGCAGCACTGCTAGCCCTTAAGTCCGATACGATAGGGTCCAAGCCTGTCTGGGACTGTCTCAACCTCCTCGAAAGCCTTGCATCGGTAAATAAGGTTACCGTCCAGGACATGAAGGCTTCGACGGTAACAAACGGGCTGACTGCCTAGCGAGAAGAGGCGCTTGTCGCCCACTCGTTGGTCCCGAACCCTGTTTTGGGGTACCACCCAACAGTGCCTACCCCAAGATAACACAATGGGAGATCAACAAACACGCCGACTACTGAGCCAACTTCCGGGGCTTTAGACAAGCAAACAATTTCATCAACCCCAACCTATACAAGACCAAGACTTTACTTGATCTTTCCAAAGGCCAGGAGCCGCAAGGAAAAGATCTCGGGCCTCGGTCAACCCAGCGGAAATTCGTGAAAACGAACCTAAGGCTATACTGAGGTTTATCAAAAGCCTCAATATAACCTCGGGTTAAACCATATGAGCCACCACAATAGACCTCATAGGTCGCAGTGCCCTTTTAGGACCCCTAATACAGAAGACAGAGAAGATTTCAGAAATCAAAAGCGATCAGCGGCACAGTGATGATTTAAAACACATACGTGCTGTGTGGCTCATAAGGCAATGGCTATAAGTGAAACGCAGATACTCGCTGCGCTGAGGTCTCAAAAGAAGGTCGAAAAACATTAGCATGCTTCAAATGTCGAATTTTGCTTCGGCCTTTCTGAATATTTTTACCCAGGCTGGGAGTACCAAGGTCAACAAAAATGATAGAAAAACAATTAAGCGAGTTAAACAGACTGCAAATAAACAGACTGACGATGATGAACTAGACGTCTTCTTGATAAAGGAAGTTTGCTTGGACTTAAAAAAAAATTCTAAAATTCGCTCAATCCTGCCCCGGGGATCCAGATTTGTGCACATTGCTATGAAAAAATGTCACAACTGACACTGACACATTTTTTTCTAGCATTCTCCTAAGCTTTGCCTTAGAAATCTCCTTCAAATCGTAAAGTGTTGGGGCGCTCAGCACAAGTGAAAGGTCTTTTCTCCACCTACCCGTCATTGTCATTTAAGTCGTTAAACTGTCAATTGAAATAGTTTTTACTATTTCCGGTCATTCTATTCGAATTGTCACGCGTGCTTGATGTGATCTTGCATCAATGTATCTGTTATATTCATATGTACGGTTTAGTTCTTCCCACCTGACCTAGATATGTATATAAATTCTTCCAAGCTAAACAATTAAAAATGAAGCTTTATAGATTTGGAAGTCTGTGGGTACATTCGACCTTAAGATGAACCTTTGTAGTGTTGGTAGTTCTCGTCACAATGTTGCAAAACTGCGGGCTGGCTCATGAAAGCGACCCACCAGCTTGGTAAGAAGCTATCTGTGTCCAGTTGAATACATCAATTCGTTGATGGCATCAGCTGACAACTCGTTTTATCTAACCCAGTCGCGTCACCGCCTTCATGGGCGTATTTTAATATTCTTTGAAGTATTTCAGTTGTTTTTGACAGACCTTCTGCTTCATTCTCCGGAAAAGATAGAAATTCAAGAATTTGTCCAGTCTCATTCAGTTTAGATGTCAGCTGACTGAGTGGTCGCTGTGGCTCAGTGGTAAGTGCAGACTGCTGTGCGAGTGATATGGATTCAAGCCCCAGCCATGTCAACCGCACATTTTTTTGCGGCATCACCTGTCGTCGGGGAATGACAAGCTTCTGGAAGTATAATTTGTCACAAAAGAGCTCTCAATACGCTGTTCGAAGTCGGCCATAAATTGTGAGTCCCTTCCATTCCTGCGAAAAATTTAACACGCACAACATAAATGGTTGCGAGCAGCTAGGCCTTGGGTCATACCGAGCTATCGCGCTAGCTATTTATTTATTTTTATTGCTGACTGGCAGTAAGAAGTCCGATTTCTAAAGCTCATCAGAGATTATTAACTTAGTTTATAGATAGCACACGTCTTGACTGGCTAAGAAAGTACCAGATTTAGAAGTTTTAGATCGTCAGCTCCAGCAGCACAAAGGAATTTTTTTAAATCGGAAGGTCCTCCTTGCTATTAATGAACAAGCCTGGGGGTAAAAAGCAAAGTATCATCCATTACTGACTAAGGTGTAACTCTCCATGCCCCAAGTTCTGCTAGGTTTTGTATTTTGGTGAGCCTTCTCATGTTTGTCCATGAGACTGCGCGATTTGATGATTACAGTGTACAGCCTTCTATAGACGTCAAAAGCATTAAATCTCTCTTCCATTTCTCTTTCAATATTTTTTTAAGTAGTCTAAGCTTGGAGATTCAAATAGGTCCGAGGTAATTTGTTTCCATCGAGATATTTATTGTGATTGCTTCAAGCTGAGGTAGCTCAGAATTCATGCAAAAAGTTTTATCGCATGCTTCTCGCTCCTCGCATCGCATCGCTTTCTCGCATCACTGTGTGCGTAGCCTTATTCTTTTCCCTGTGGAATTCTTTGAGGATTCTGTCAACGAGAATAAGTCGAAGAATGAGTGAGAGCACTCCTCCCGGTGGTTATACGTCTCACAGTTCAGGTTCATTTGAGGTGAGTGTAAGCTCAATGTACAGTCGTCTTCGGAATGGTGTCCTCCCACAACTAGAATATAAGAAGATTTGTATTAACACACTGAATATCTGCGAGAGTCCCGCGTAGAGTCGCCATGTTACCCGGAATTTGACGCTTTTGAGTGAATTAAAAGATCAACAAGAATGTCAAGTGTCTTTCGTACATGATTCTCCTCCTCGAGCCTATGTATATCTTCACTCCACTTAAGATGATTGAAGGGCTTATCTATCAATCAGGACAATCAAGGCAGCTATACTATACCATTTGCTTGTCTTCAGCCTATAGTTAGACCAGAAAAAACGTGTGTCAATATACGCCAGCAACTCTTCTGAAACCATCAAATAAACTAAGTAATTCATCTTCAAATCAATTTGATGTGCGCGATTGAGAAATTAGATAAAAAACTGTTTAATGACCATTCTTCTTACTGATCACCCTGTCTAGAGACTCTAGCCGCCCGTAGCACCACGGGGAGGTTGGGAATTATATTCTCGCGCATCATAAACTTTCATTTTTCCTCGTTCATCCTCATCTCGCGTGGATCTCTGTTTGTGTTAACATTTAATGCTGAATGTAATTATTATAGTTTTTCTTTGCAAAATGGCTAATTTCGTACTTTTTTTTTTCACTAAAATTAAGCCGATGATCTGTGTTGTTGACTTTAGGGGAGACCATAAGTAGGACAGTGTTGAATTCTATTTGTTTATATTTAATGTTTGCGAGGCGGCGAGGCAGAGGCAGAGGTTGTGTCGGCGACGGACCGTATGCTAAATGAATGTGCATCTGTGAGATATTCTATTTTTTTTATAACATTTTCGCATGCTTTCAAGAAAATATTTTTTTTTTTAAGATTCCTTTTCAAATTGCCTGTGTAGAGGCAGCAGGGGTGAATTGTTTTGTTTATTTTGTTGCAAATTTTTTCTCACAAGTTTTATTGATTTTCTTTGTAGAAACACGCTTAATGGCTATAAGCGAGGGATGATATATGATATTTGAAATATAATGTTACATGTTTGGAATTTTTCAATTGTATTATAGTTGGATTGGCATTTTGGGGTCAATGAAATTATTTGTTTACAAAATAACTTCTAGTTGGAAGTCATCATGCTAAATGGTTAAGTTTTTGTTGTTAAGTTGTGATAAATTTGTCAAATCTTGTTATTTATTTGTTTGAGCTTTACAAGCGAAATGTAAACCTTAAACTAAAAAATAAATAAATAACTGGCGCGACAGCTCGGGATGAGCCAAGGCCTAGCTGATCGCAACCGTTCAAGTTGTGCGTGTTACGTTTTTCGCAGGAATGAAAGGGACTTAAATTCATGGCCGACTTCGAACTTTGAGAAGCTCTTTCATGACAAATTATACTTTCGGAGGCTTGTCATTTACCGAGGAGCGGTGGTGTCGCGAAAAAATTGTTCGGTGGATATGACTGGGGTTTGAACCCACGCCACTAACACACCACTGATCCTTACTTACTTAAGGTGGCGCTACAGTCCGGGGTGAGCCTGAGCCTCAGCCCACAAGCATCTCCAGCCAGCTCGAACTTTAGCCTTAGCTTTAGCCTTAGCTCTACTGCGCCGTACCTCGGGTTTGGATTCAAATATTTTCCGGGCATTGGTATCCTTCCGTTCTACATGACTCAGCCACCTCAGTCGTTGGTCCTTCACTCTTCTGCCTAAGTCGATGCCCGTACAGTTCGTCGTTCGTCGTCCACTCACAGTTTATGCAGACGGGACCAAAAATCACCCGAACGATTTTCCTCTCGAAACAACTGATCCTTACTTAGTTAAGGTGGCGCTACAGTCCGGGGTGGGCCTGAGCCTCAACCCACAAGCATCTCCAGCCAGCTCGAACTTTAGCCTTAGCTTTAGCCTTAGCTCTACTGCGCCGTACCTCGGGTTTGGATTCAAATATTTTCCGGGCATTGGTATCCTTCCGTTCTACATGACTCAGCCACCTCAGTCGTTGGTCCTTCACTCTTCTGCCTAAGTCGATGCCCGTACAGTTCGTCGTTCGTCGTTCGTCGTCCACTCACAGTTTATGCAGACGGGACCAAAAATCACCCGAACGATTTTCCTCTCGAAACAATCGAGACCAACCTTTAGATAGAGCCAATGCCTCTGCGTCATAGAGCAGGACTGGGACGATAAAGGTCTTATACAGGGTCAGCTTAGTTGTTCGAGAAGGGGCTTTGCTACGCAATTGCCTTTTTAGCCCAAAGAAACAGCGATTGGCAAGAGTTATTCTTCGTTTAATCTCATCGCCGCGCCGGTGTCATTGTCTGAATTTATAGCGGAGCCTAGGTAGACAAAGTCCTTAACTACCTCAAAGTTATAGCTGTCCATAGTGACGTTCTGTCCGAGACGTCGGTGTTGGGAGTCCTCTCTTGTTGACAGCATATACTTCGTCTTGCCCTCATTGGCGGCTAAACCCAACTTCGCGGCCTCCATCTTAATACTCACGAATGTGCAAGTGACATCACGCTGCGTTCTTCCGATTATGTCAATATCGTCGGCGTATCCGAGTAATTGGACAGACTTTTGAAAGACTGTGCCTCTGGTGTTGGCGCGTGATTTTTTCACAACTCTTTCGAGAACGAAGTTGAAGAATTCGCATGACAGCGCGTCGCCTTGTCTTAATCCTTTTCTGACATCAAAGGTCTCGGTGAGCAGCGTGCATTCTCCATCGTCATCCTGCACAGACGGACGAGTTTGGCAGGGATGCCAAAACTAGACATGGCTCTGTATAACTCGTCTCTATAGATGCTGTCATACGCGGCCTTAAAATCGATGAAGAGGTGGTGGGTATCGATTTGAAGTTCCTGGGTTTTTTCCAAGATCTGCCACAGTGTGAATATTTGGTCGATGGTGGACTTTCCTGGCCTGAAACCACACTGATATGGACCGATCAGGTTATTGACGAACGGCTTCAGGCGTTCACACAACACGGCAGATAAGATCTTGTAAGCGATGTTAAGAAGACTGATGCCTCTGTAGTTGGCGCAGTTCAGAGGGTCTCCTTTCTTGAGGATCGGGCAAACAATGCTGAGGTTCCATTCATCGAGCATACTTTCCTCCGACCATATTTTACATATGAGTTGGTGCATGCTCCTTACCAAGTCATCGCCTGCTGCTTTGAACAGCTCGGCAGTTAGGCCGTCAGCTCCAGCAGCTTTGTTGGACTTAAGCTTCGATATGCCTTTCTTCACCTCGTCCAGGTCGGGTGGACGGAATTATTGGTCTTCGTCGTCCAGGTTGAAAGGTTCATTCTGCTTGACAGCGGAATTTGATTCGTCGTCGCCGTTAAACAGTCTGCAGAAGTAGTTTTTCCATATCCTCAGCATCGACTGCGTTTCTACTACGAAGTTGCCTTGTTCATCCTTGCAGGCTTCGGTTCGGGCTCTGTACCCTCGACTGTTTCTTTTTACCCTTTGGTAAAACTTCCGAACCTCATTCCTACAGTAGCATCTCTCTATTTCCTCGATCGCAAGCTTCTCATGTAATTTGTTTTTCCTCCTGAAAAGTTGGTGTTCGTCTCTCGTCTTCTGCTCCTGAGCAGCTCTAGTACTACTGTATAGCACCGCTTTGTAATACCTCTTGTTTCGCTGCATGTACTTGCCGGCACTCGTCATCAAATAAGGTGTTTCGTTGTGGTGGCCGAGTGAAACCCAGCACATCAGAGGCGGCATCTCTGATGGTTTTTTGGCAATGCTGCCACTGGTCTTACTTAATGCGGGCGGCAGGACTTGTTGTGAGATTGAGAGAGACTCGATCGGAAAAGGATCTAATGATCTCTTTCGATTGGAAGGGGTAATACGTTATTGTTAAAAACTTATTGAAACTTTATGTACCACAGCTTGCCAATCCAGCTGAGATGGTCTCTATCTCTGTATATGGAGCCAAAATTTTGTGAAAAGGTTGAATCAATTCTCAACTTTGATGGATTAAACAAGAAACATTTTTGACATTTATTATTAGTAAAAATTTAAATCTAAACTTTTTTTTAATAAAATTAGTATTGATCAACCTTTTTTTTCTCATTTCAGGTCAGTTGCAATTTGATGTTTTGGACTTGTGTCTGTTTGATCTGTATAACATATTTTTGAGGTAACAGTAGTCATAAAGAGTGTCACCCAACAAGAAACAATAATTCTCCATGATTTTAACTAAAATTTGATAGAACGCATATGAAGTCAAATGCAAATCCTAACCTTCTTGTTGAATCATTTTTTCAAAGAACAAAAGAGAGCAACTTCGGTGAACCGGTGAACTTCGGATAGTGATACATCATCTCTATATAAAAATTTGTTTAGCATAGTGTCAATAAGTTGAACTTTAGAGTGGGTGATTCCAATACCTTGTCTTCTACTCGTTAATGTCGAAGATTTGTTTTTGACTTCTTCTCCATCTAGTTTCGACATTCTTCTATTACTTCAATTGCGACGGCGTTGTCCATTCGTTATGTGGGTCTCGTGGTCGCAATATGGGTCTCTACACCCTACATCCTTCCTCGAATAAGCCAATCCGACACGACCTCCCCATACCCTAAAAATCAAAGCTGTTAGGAGCTAATTCATGAGCGTCGCTTTACAATCTCTTTCTTGACTGGAATGTAGTTGGAATTTGAAACTGATTTCAAACAACTCTCAAATTCTCAACACTTTCTCCATCAGAGCAAGACTCCTGTGATATTCCAAGCGCGCTTAGATGCATGAAACTATCACCATTTCACAGTCCAATCACACCACCTTCTTGGCAATTCGGCTCTGTTTCATCGGATGTCCCAATCGTCACAAATTCCCTCCCAGCATTCCAGTCCGATTTCGTAATTCCACTTTGATTCCCCATGTCATTACAAAATATTGACTCAGTCGTCCAAAAACAGGGGCTACCCTGCCACAACCCCTTTTCATAAGACTCCATCAATGTCAACCGCAAGTATTAACATTCAAATGACTATTCCCTCTCCTACCGTATCTTTTCTATCCATCGTGCACGTGCAACAAAAAAAAAAAAAACAAAAACAAAATCCCGAAGCATACGCACCGTCATGACCTTGAACGTAAAGAAGAAAAAAGTTCGTCAATCATCAAGAGTACCCCCAACCTCCACGACCTGCCTCCGTGTTCCATTCAACATTCAATTGAAGTACATGCCCCAAGTATGTAACCGAAAGATACAAATCCTAAATTCGAGATACAAACAAAAAACAAAAAAATAAAGAGCGCGGGAAACAAAAGCCACTCAAAGCAGATCAGCGGAGGAAACAATGAAGCGGAGAAAATTCGAAAACACTTTCGATTTCAAATTTTCGGTCCCACCGATCGGTCTGCCGACGGGAACCGGTTCAGAGCTTGAATTTCCATTGATTAGCATAAGAGCCAGGGCTGTTTTGGGCCCGAAAAAGAAGTGAATTTCTATCCAATTGTCACCATAGCGAAAGATACCGCCAAATCGATAGAAATCGATGCTCAAATACATTAAATCAATTTTATGATACGAGTATGAAACTCCTCCGTGTATCGATATCCATGCCGTTTCTCCATTGTGCAATCTGCGAACGCGAGCGAGAGTACTCGTATCTATCTGCGGTTTTTTTGGTTATTTCGGTCCAGACAGACGGCAGTGACGTCGCGTCGGTTGGTGTGTGCGCGCAATGTCAGATGGTTTAACAAGGTAAACCGGTGGTTTTCTTCCATCCAACGATCGGATTTATGAGTATCTACAACAGTTTTGCCGATGAAAAAAAAAAAAACAGAAAAACAATTTTTTTTAAATGAAAAGTTCACGAAAAATTCCAAGCCGATGAGGGCGCGACCGAACCCAGCCACACTCACACAGGTCGAGATGGAAGATTAACTTGGGTTTAATCGGTTATTTATTGGTTTACGGGCTAAGAAGTTGCAACTTTGACATGGGTTGCGTGTCGAGTGTTGATGGCTAAGGCTTAATCTTAAAGGATTACGGAATGAATGACATTTTGATTAGATACGGTTACGAGCGTGAGAAAGAGAGAGAGAGAGAGAGAGAGAGAGGGAGATTCCTGGGAAATGAGCTGAACTATCGGTATAAATTTTAGCTCAGACAAAATTTTTTTTGTAGGCCATGGGTTCGATGAGTCTGTAGTTCCTCAAGGACGCTAGAGGGTTTCAAGAGGGCTCACACAAATTCAATTCGCTTTAGGTGGGCAAAAAGAGATTTAGAGAAGTGGAACCAGTCTGGTCGTACTGTGGTTAATCCTAATAAATTTCACTTGATGCATGAAGACTCCCTACCTGAGACATAGGACTCTTTTACAGTTCATGGTCCCATTTGCCGTTTCAAACATCCTACGTCTGTGACGTTCTGATTTGTATAATTTAGGAAAAAAATGAGGTTCAGTCTCAAGAACGCGGAGTGGAATTCAAAGAACCTCTTAGCTGGATCATTGGTGTTTTTTCACTCGATGTGGCTCAGCCAACGTAGTCCACTTATCATGGCTCTTTGAATAACTTCTCCATACTGATTCGCAGTCATATCTGTTTTTGGATTGGTCCTGTTCTTTTGAAAATACTCAATACTGATGACAAATCACATTGCATTAGTAATCAGCTTTCTTAAGTGTTCTAGCCTTGAATCCTTTCGTCTATAACTGTGTCTACCTCTTCTGTGAGTGAGTCTTTCTTATTCTATCATTCTTTTTTCCTCATGTCCATATGCACCTTCTGAAAGTGCTGCCTGAATGTTTCTACCATGCGTTGAGTATCTGTCACAAGACTTCCTCCATTCTTGGACTGAGAGAGCGCCTGCAATTTTTACGAAGGGCTTTTCGCTTTCTGTTTAAGTATCGCCCTGTCCAACAATCTGTCCAGAGGACCAGAAAGCTGAGGTAGAGTTGCGTGTTTAATAAGACTTCTAGGCAGACTCGAACATTTTATTTCAAGACATCTGTTAAAACCAAATGGTAAGTGCATCAATAGTTTGAGAAAGGCAGTGACGCTATGTTAGAATTTTGGCGATTTGGTGTAACTATTACAGTCTTTGACGCAAGTTGGCCTATTTGTTACCGAATATGTAGGTCTGTCGGGAATGAGTGTAGTGTATAAAACAGCACGATGGTAGGGGAGATTCTCAGCGCATCAGTTAGCCTTAGTCTGAACTTGAACGCTCATAGTACGTGACACCTTTGACTACGGACGTAAATACAGTCAAAATCGGTTATAATCTTCAAGGGACCGATGAATTTGGTCGTTATAAGCGAAAGGTCGCCTATAACCGATATCAAGATTAGTTAATGGAGCTCAGCCGGGACCTCAAAATTTGGTCGTTTAAACCGATACGTCGTTATATCCGATGTCATTGTAAGCGATTTTGGCTGTACTCGTACAAAAGTCCACAGGTGCTTCGTACGACTACAGCATAAGTTTGAGCACCTTTAGCTACATTCTCCACCAGTCTTGTGCTTGTCAGGACAAAGCCTCTAATCCTGGGCAGGTTAGGCCTGAAATCTTATTGTGTTTAGTGAAGGGGAGGGATTCTGTTTTATCCGAGTGGACAGGCTGCCTGTCTCGGACAAGTTGTTGTATGTCGGCAAGAGTCTGTATAAGCATGACGTCAGGGCAGGCAAAACTCCTGTGCACCCAAAATTTTACTTTTTTTGATGAAAGCTAAATTCCACAGAAAGCATGCCGCCTTCAAAAATGCCACAGTGTGCTCTCTTCTTCGTAGATCTGCTGTCGAAATTGATCGATTGGTTGTTTGTAGTGAGATCTCTAAGTCTTTCATTCTTAAGTGCGTCGTAGACCTTTTTGTTGACTAAAATTATCAAGTCACTAGTCAAATGTAAGAAGCAGTTTTTTAGCATTTCAGTTACGCCGTCAGCAACTGCGTTTGAAACTTGTTGATAGGCGCCGCAAAAAAGACCTTGAATAAGAACTGCAGTGTCTATTCAATTGGAAGGGGTCAATTGTCGGGAAATGTAGTATCTACTCATAGTACGAACATGACCTGAATGAAATTTCCGTGGAAGGCCTTTACCTTCATTCTGACGGCATCACAGAATTCAAGTCGGTTAAGATTCCTCAGCAATATTACTGGCTAGTGGATCATGTCAACTCTGTAAAGGTATCGTGTCATTATTAATGTTAGTCTTGTCATTCTTGAGAGTCCGAATGACATGCTCGCAATCATGAACTTCTGCTTGGCCTGAGTGGTATCAAGGTATTTCCTGACTTTGAGTCCTATTAGAGTGATCGCAACTGCACCCAGGACACTTCCTCGTACATGGAGTTTCCTTCTAGCTTACTCCAGTCTTCGTGCTTCCGCATCATCAATCTTAAAGCAACCACAGCTGTTCAATGTTTTCTGAAAATCATTTGTCTTCCTGAAACCTCTTAATCTCTACCTGACAATGCCCGCCCACACTCTCTCTCTCTCCAGGATGAATAACAACCCACTGCCATCCTGGTAGCATCTTCACCTCCTTCGATTTCCAATTTCAAAACAAAACTTCAATCACTTTGTCCCAAGGCGGTCGGTCTGTGTAGTCTCATAATTGGAAAATCTGACTAATAAGTCTATTTCCGAACCGACATCGCATGCACTGCACATACGCCTTTTGAATCACAATGCAGCCGTTTGCATCCGCAGAGCACCACATGTGATTCGCACTAGAACCTAATGAGTCCGTCGACCCAAATAAAGTGGCCAACTTCTAAGAGTGCATTCCCGTACCGCCCGGGTGTGCCAATCCCACTGGGAGAAAATATTTTTCGAATTATTTTTGGAAACCCATGACACTTCCGCGAGAATTTTCGCACAACATTCCTGTTGCCAGGCCAAAGCCCACAAATTAGAGCATCCAACTTACAAAGTCGTACATCGCCGAATAATTTGTTTCAATTTAACGCCGCTTTACAGCGCTTTTATGACCGCTCTGCTAGCCTCAATTGATCGATCGTAAAGTGAGTCGAGTTTAACTACGCACAGCCCCTGTGCAGATTGTGAGATTTATTTCAAAATTTTGTTTCGCTTAGCCCGACCCATTTCTGGGAATTCTCTTCGATGCGTCATGCCGCAGCACACTGCAGTGATCCTCCCTAATGATCATCAGCTCGTAAATGACATCACCCGCATCTCTCAAGAGAAAGGATGACTGATGGACATGGACTCATAAATTTTCCGCCTTGTTGCCGTAAATTGTTTGCCCAGCACAACAATTTATGACTTCACCCCGTTTCTGGGCCGAGATGATAATAAATGATGATGGACGACGACGACTGGCCCAGGAGCACAATCTCACTCACTCCACTCATTAACTTGTCACAACAAATTGATCAGCGCCTAACTTCCGTATCGTCCCCGGTCATCAGAAATACCATCGATCTCTAGTAAATGTCGGCTAAATATAGGTCTTTCCACTGGAGGTCCTTATTGGAGCATAAAAATCTGTTCCGCAATGAAACTGCAACGTATAATCGAGTAAAAGCCTGAGGTGATATTGCGGATGCAAAACTATAAACAGCTTCCATAGGCGGAATCTCTATGGAGAAGGTCATAAAAGTCAAATGTCCTATCTCGCTATTTAATAGATGAGATCGCTTTGAGTCGGCTTTCATGGAATTTTAATGGTTAGTAGGTAGTATCCGTGTGAGAGATAAACGGGAAGCAGTTCAACCTATTATTGCTGAGGTATTACTTAGTTGGAAAATTGAAAAGAAAGCCTGGCTAGGTTAGGACACAGAGAAGTTTGGAGAAGTTGGTGGATTGGGCAGGCCAACGCAAAGCCTAAATGGCCCAAATGCCACTCCATTCCGAATCCACGGCTTACATAATTCAGTTGTAAAGGTGTGTCGTTCGACACAGATAGATTATCGCTTACTCCTAGATTATTCCTTTGGGCTTGCCTCTTCTCTGCATTCCACTTGACAGGGATTTACTTAAATTTGTCAAAGGACGGGGTACCTCGTCCCATGAACATCTGCTGAGAAGCTGAGAAGTAAGTGAGCTGAAACCTTCTTCTTGTTTAAATCCTTCGACTTCGAATGCCTGGCTTATCTACGAACACCAGCTTTGTAGGTTCCTTTCTATGAAGCTTTCGATAAAGGTTTAAAAAGATAGTGACACCTTTCGCATGGTGAACTTGAGACTTAGGTTGAGCTTTCTTAAGCCTCTGGCGACGATGATCCTTCGAAAACTATTTAGGAATAATTTGGGTGCAGCTCTGCCATATGCATCACATATCTATCTAGTCTTCGTTAAATTGTGCCAAAATCCCCCAGAGAGACTTAGCTGGTTAAATGAAGAACTACTAGCTGTAGATCCCGCTTTGACTAGTCCGAAACGTGAAATATGGCTGTAAGCCACTGCCTACTATACTAAGGCCTAGATGCCCTGCGATCTATTAAACAGAACCCATTGCTTAACAGACGTTCTTATTCGGGAACAGTTCTATCATTATGGAAGATGCACCAGCAGAAACAAAGGATTTTTTAGTTCCTTGCGTAGCACTGTTTCGTTTTGGCTAGAACTGCTGACAATGTTGGCCTATATTCGAATATTCAGTCAAGGGTCATGCTATCCACCCTCTTCTGTTCTTTCATTTCTCTCTGATTGAGAATCTTCAAGGTCAGTTATAGGGTATCGAGCCTCTTTGTCTGTTTCGAGCCAATCTGTCCCCTAGTCCTGACTGCATCACAAGAATACCACAATTTCACCGAATAAAGGCATCAGAGGATAGATCTCATCGTTCTTTAAACTCTTTTGCCTTAACCTATTAAAAATTCATGGAAAGCGATTGCTCTGCCATGTTGGTAGGGCTTCATATGAAATCCGTTGGATCTTCTTTTTGTTTTCTTAGAGGAGACTGGTAGGTACGAGATATGTCCCTTAGTTCTTCTGTTTTCTGGAAAAAGTGCCTTCCAAAGGATCTATGTCTGAGGTGGCAGAGACCTGGGCAGTGGCAGAGGAAATGGTTGCGTCCTCCTGATTTTCAGGGCACTTCTGGCCGCAGATTCCTGTATAAACAAGTCTAATGGAAGCAAATTGAGAATAGTCTCTAGTCCTGCTGTTGGCGTGGTTCTCATGGCAATAGTAGATGCTATGCATGCCAGTCTCTGTATTTTCGTGATGGCCTTGAGGTTGGTGGTTTTATTAGCAGCTTGGCACCACACAACACTGCCATAGGTAAGAATAAGCCGCACAATAGCCATGTACACCCATAGGATAATATTAGGGCTTGGTCCCTAAGTTTTCCCGAATATTCTACTACAAGAGAAGAAAGCTATCGTGGCCTTCTTAATTCTTTCGTTTATATTCAGTTCCCAATTCAACTTTTTATCGAGCACAAGTCCCAAGTATCTTGCACTGTTAGAGGAGGAGGCGTAAACCTTTAACTGAATCCCCTCTTCTGTATTACTATGTCTCTCCTCTAGCTTGTTCACAACCCAGTAGATGAGGGTGTGATCAAGGTTGAGGTTGACTAAAGCTCTCCGCACCGTGTCCGCATTAACATTGATGAAGGCTCCTTCAATGTCTAAGAACGCGGCTATGGTGTATTCTTTGTCCTTTAGCGTTTTTACGATTGAGCCGACGACGCTGTGCGGTGGAGGGGCTGGCCTTGCCTGCTTTGGGAATAAAGACGACCTTTACCTCACGCCAGGCTTTTGATATGTGCCTCAACATGAGGCTGTCACAGAATAGATATTTCACTTGGACGCGGTTTTCTGCATCATGATCGGATATATCCAGTCCATACCGGGTGACTTGTAATGATATTGAATGTTGATTTAATGAATGAATGCTTTAGATTTAATTTTCCATTCAATCGGAGAAAATTAATGTCTCTAGTCCTTTGCTTTTAACAACGAAACACATCTTTGACACCAAAAATTCAACGTTTTTTCAATCATGCAACCACAAAGCTTTCTTTATTCGTTTGGTTTCAAGGCTCACAGGAATTTTGCTCGCGAAATTTAGACGTAGTAGAGGAAACGCAGGTGTAGCGGCCGGTGTCTACTCGGAATCACTGAAAATAGCCATATCATATCGCCTGCCGGATTTCGCCAGATCCGGGAGGCTTGCACGCAACTCGGGCGTGACAGATCACACAAACAAAACATTGCTATCCTCATAGATAGCCAGGCCGCTATCAAGGCCATTGACTCGGTCACCATATCCTCCAAACTAGTGCTAGAGTGCCGGAACGAGCTCGCCCGCTTAGGCGAACGGTTCAGGGTAACACTGCTCTGGGTTCCGGGGCACAGCGACATAACAGGTAATGAGCGTGCTGATGAGCTGGCCAGGCAGGGGTCAGCTGTACCTGGCCCACCCGCGGTAAGGGTCCACATCCCGCTAGGAGTGGTTAAGGGACTCATCCACTCACACTTCCTGCAGAAGGCCAATCTCAAATGGAGGAGATTAACCAACTGCGCCATATCAAGGAAGACAGGGCCGACCTACGACACGACCAGAACTAGGGACCTCCTAAGCAGAACCCGCCCTGATATCGCCAGAATAACAGCAGCTATCACGGGGCATTGGCCAATTGGAGACCATGCGGCCAAACTGGGTATTCCATACAACCCCTACTGTCGCAGTTGCGGAAATAGGAATGAGAGGGAGACTCTCATTCACTTCCTTTGCAAGTGTCCGGCACTAGCAAAAGCCAGACTGCGTGCACTGAACCAACAAATCTTCGACGACCTCAGCGACATCTCGGGCAAAAGGATACAAGACCTAATTCGGTTCCTAAATTCCACAGGTTGGATCTAGGCACCCCCGACTGTATCACACATTCCCAACAACACATATCATCAACCAGGTCACGAGTCGTGGTAACAAAAAGGCACATTCTAGTGCTAATTGGGTTCAGTTGAACCGCCACTTCTACCTACCTACCCAGAGGAAAGGCAACACTAGGTTTTTCTTCGCCGGTAAAATCAATCAATTGATTAGGTTCCGCTCTAATCGACCGGAAAATTCCTTCACTGTCAGCCTTCTAAGAAAGGCTTTCAAGATCAAAGGACCACCTTCATCTTAAATGCTCTAGACAAGACCCCCATGAGTCTTATGTCACCAGAAGGAGAGAATCATCATTAGCTTTGTATTAAAAATGATTGCTGATGTTGTCACTGGGATGAAGATGTGGCAACAGCCCGATCTATCCGGTCGAACGAGATAATATTCCGAAAAGCTCTCAGTTTTAACTTCGTTTCCGTGAAAATCTGTCATAACGTACTGGTCACTTTCGCTTTTTACGGCTTTCAGGCTTCATTATTCGCCGACTTTCTCAATAAATTCAATGGTAAGCGCTATTTTAAGACCTACGCCTTCTAGCCTACGTGCCCGACTTTGGCACGTCATACATTAGTTTTTTCCTGCTCAAATTAGGGCAATAAAAGCCTCATCCCATTCAAACTAAGCCCAAGCTAACCTCTGATCATAGAACTCACCTCTGATCGTGCAGATCTCCAACCTAGATAACAAGCCTCTACCTGACTTCAGTATAAAAGCAATCAACGCAGTTCACGACTCAATGCCGATTTCTAAGAATAGCACTTGGACGCAGTCAATCGATTAAATAAAGCTAAACTCGATTACATGTGGAGTCGTCATCGCGTCGTCGTAGTTGTTGTGTCGGTCCTATTTTATTTCTCATAGGCACTCATTCTCTTCTCTAGATCTTTACACCGCTTATCGCCGTTTTAATGTGACCAGGCTATAACCCCCGCGAGGTCCTATTAACATGAGCGAAGTGAAAAAATGAAACAAAAATATATGCTAAGCGAACATAAAAATATTCGCCGTGAAGTACGTGCACAGAATAGAAATATTTTTTTTTTTTTTTTTTGTAAATTATTTTATCTTTATTCGTACGTTTTACAGATCCGCAACAGCATATAAACATTAAAAGCAAAACTTATGCAGCAAGTGGAGATGTAATTGAAATTTGTTGTATAGTCTGTGATGCAGGTTGGTCATCACTGTGAATTCGCTTGAAATTTTTTAATTCTGTATTTGTTTGGGATTTAACACCGTTACATGTATTCTCTGCTCTCAAATCAAATGCAACGTAAAACCGGAAGCCCCTTAAATGCTCATTTAACAATCTAGCGAAGACACGAACCCATTTGTCCTGAAAATAACTATTTAGCGCCTAACCTGCCAGGCCTTTACCTTAATTTTACCTGACGTACCAAATTCTCAAAGTTATTTGAAAGCACCTCGACTTCAAGTAGATTTTCGTTAGTAGACAGTTCCCATGCAGTGAAGCCACGGGCCCAGCTCAGCATCAGCTCCAATATTTGTTTCCACATTCCAGGGCAGATTTGTATGAACATCTCCCATGGCAAGCCGGGCACTTAAGCCCTGATCGAACTTTAAATCAAGACCATGATGATGCTCATTTTTCAAGGCGTCGATAACTGCATATATTTTGCTGATTGTTGTATAAGAGTATCCATTTCGAGGTAGGGGTAGATCGCTGTGGTCAATATTCGATGGGAAAATATCCAACTATCTCACAGAACGAATCGTGTCAAACCTCAAGCGAAGTTCACTCATAACGACTTGCGCTATCAATGGCAATGACTGCTGTAGAAGCTGCAGTCCACGCGACATCTGCTGTGCAGCTGGCCCATACTAGCCTTTGGGCTCAGTTAGACCCGTTGTAATTCTCCGGCATTGGAAAGACTTCGTTTACGGGTGAAGGAGGTGTGTAGAAAAAAGGGGACGGTAATTGGATTGTTTGCATTGGTAGTCGAGCAAATCCTTTTGTGTCAAATTCCAGGGCGTCACCGATTATTTTCCTCTTTAGGTGCCTTCGTTCTGGTATTCATATATAGAACTCATTACTCTGTGACACAATCTCACAGTTGCTGGAAAGAGCCAGAGGTGGTGTCTCAGGTCCTCCTCCTTGCAGTTTGCAGTTTCAGTCAGTCCAATTGTATGTGCGTGTTTCTTGCCCTGTAAGAAATCCAACCATTTATCTTAGTTATGCTCCATTACATCTCATCGCTTTTTGTTGAGTCGTCAGGTCTGCCTAATCCTTGTGAACATCCCAATAGATCCTAATCCTTGTGAACATCCCAATTATCGATGACTGTTGATGTGGCTTCTATCTTGTCATAAATGATTCTCACCACTAGTTCCTGCCCACTCTTGCCAGTTCGTCTCCTTCCTCGTCTCCCATTATATAAACGTATCGCGGTACCCATGAGATGTGCGAGTTGTTTTGACCGCCGAGGCGGCAAAGCAAATTCTTAGCAAATTTATCAACCCATTTGTCATTTAAGTTGCACTGCGATACAGCAGAGGTCGCACTTTCCCTTTGGAGGGACGTGGGACGTGGGACTACAAAATTTGTGGCCCACGCATCTACAATTTTGTGCTACACTTTTCTAAGGAGGAAAGCACAGTTCTTCCACTTAGCCTATTTGAGGTGATGAAACGGGAGGCTGCGTTAGGTCAAAAAGGTTGATCGGTTCCAGTTAGAGTACTTTCTGCCGACCTTCATCTATTCCTCCTTGCCGCCAAAGCAAAGGGAGACTGCTATCAGTGCAGATTTTTAGGCATCTTTGCACCTCTTGGTTGAATTGAGAGTCCTTGGTAAAACCACCTAGTGTATCAACAAACTTATTGATGCTGAACTCGCCTTAGCCATTCAAAGGTTTTTTTTTGTACGGTCTACTTTGAGTTTGTTTTCAGCTCCAACTGGGTTAAGTTGATCAAAGTGTAACAACACCTCTGATCACCACTGTTTCCCAATGGAAAACACAAATCCCTTTGCCACAAATTTAGCACGCGTGTCTCTACGTTGCCTTCGACAGAGCGTGTGTGCTGCAGCGTTTATTATGCGTGCCCTGACGACGCACTGCGATCTTCCAATCGTCCACGGATCCACATCCCCACAATTTGATTGCAGTGTATGATCGTTTTATGCTCATTTTCACATGACGAGCTTGTTGTTATGCTCGTGGTTTGTGCCGCTGCTGGCCACGTATCTGGCATCGTAATAGGCCCGCAATTTATGCTGTCGAACGGGTCGTCGTCGTCATGGTCGTCATCGCACGAGACGATCGATACAGACACCCGACGGATGAACGCATCGCGTAAATGGGGAGACGGTGATTTCATTGACAATGACATCACCCAGGCCTCCACTTGTGACTTGTGAGTGTCTCCGCAGGGTAGGGATGCGTACAATTTATATAATTTGCATGATCACTGATCGCGCTGTAAGGATTAATTTGTCAGCTTGCAGACATATCCTGCAACGACGAGACAGACACATTTGAAATGTTTGTGCCTGCCTGTCAGCTTAAGGCAGCTTATGGACATTTGCCTGATCTAATCTTATCTATCGCGAAAGTAGTCCAGCAGAAGCTGACTCATGATCGCGTTGTGTGGCACAAATGGAATTTACAACCACTTCAGGATGGATGTGTGTCAGGAGAAGACAATGACTTCAAGTGTCACTCGACTTACATGACAGCAAAAATGTGCCGATCAACGCCATCTATCGTGCGATTATTTCCACCGGCAAAAATATGACAAAGCTGTGTCATCAATCGCAGGCAGGTGTAGATAAAAAAAAACACTTACACGGCGACGTAAGTTCTATTTATTCCAATGCACAACTCTGCGGTATGTGCTATTCCCGGCCCTATTGACACATGCACTCCACTAAGCAGTCGTTCGATAGAAAAACCAGAGCTGTCGCTATAGACACTATCAGGCCCCAAATTATGAAATCTTATCGATGACAACAACAAGTGCGAACGGGAAAAAACGGAAACCTGACGCAAAAGTAGGTGAGAGCATGAAGTCCTCTCCGAGACGCTATCAGCTCTGGAATTATGTCACTAGATTATTATTTTCTTTTCCCTTTTTTTTCTAGAGCGATATGTCAGTGAGTAGGTATGTGGACAGTTTTATCAGTGCGATACGAACATGTGTGCCGCACTTTATCACTTTGGAATTGCTCACATGTGGGACGAAATATGGCACATGGGGCGGGTTCAGCTAAACGATTAGATGAGGTGGACAGTGCTTACTTGGTCAGTGATGTAACGCATCATTCATTTCTGGATTGAGGCACACATGTTGCCGAAGGTCTAGAATACTTGAGGCATTGAGTCGGAAGCATTTTATTGGGAAATACCGCTTCCGACTGCGACTCTGTCTTTTTTTAGGAGTTTTTCTTATCTTCTTCAGGTTGAACCAAGACGCTTACATTTTATATGCGAAACCCGTTTTCCTTCTTTCGCGAGTCGTTTCAGCCAGAGTTAGCACTTAAGTTCCTTGAGAGATCGCTCCTATAAATCCAGCTACGCGCTGTACATGGCGACTCTTCTACAGTGAAATAGAAGGACAGGAGGCTGTAGTTCCGTATGATCCTAGATCTCAAAAAACAAAACAAATTCTCTTAGCTCGGTCCTAAGATAAGATACTGCCTCGAAGTTGGTTGAGCTGCCCACGTCTACTTTTGAGCGTCACCTTTATTTTTTGTCGGCTTTGGAAACACTTCACTGGAGCACTCAGATGCATCTGGTCTATGGTACTACTAGGTATCAGGACCAAGTTCTTACTTATTTTACTGAAATTTTCTGTGCTTTCCGAGGAGCATGCAACATATCAGCACCGAAGATCTACTACATGATCCAAGCAAAGCCCGGACAATCAGAATGGAAATCATCCGAAGTATCGTTCCCTTCTTCACAAGCATCGCTGATGGTAGAATCCTTACGCCTAGCATATTGAAATGCTTGGTAGTGTCCAGTTAGAACGTCAATAAGTTGTCTACAGTCTTTTCTGCTGAGTGAGTAGGTGGGGTGGCTTCGCACAGACATACATACGTAGGACAAGAAGGCGCTTTGTGGTACCACATGGATCTATACCCTGAACCGCTCGACTTTATTGAGACCATTTGGAGCTCGTGATGAAGCTGAGGATACATTTGACGTCAGTATGTAATAGTTCACCCAAGTTGTCGAAGTGATAGGCTCCCAGATAGAGCTTCCTTCTTTGGGATTGGGCAGGACAAGTGCAGAGGAAGTGGAGGATCGTTTCCTCCTCCTCTTCGTCCCTGCAGCTCCTGCAAATGTCATTTGAGAAGAGGCCCATCCTTCTGGCGTGAAGACCAATGAGACAATGACCAGTGAGAGCACCAATAACGGTGCTAATGAGCGACTAAGCATAGGACAGATCTTGCTGGAGGTACGGCACGTGATGTCCTTCCTCCATCTTTGGTTTGTCTTACTGATCGCGTCGTTCTCTAAAAGAAGTTTACATGTAGCGAGTGGAATACCCAGATTCCTTCGTTTCGGAATAATGTCTAGAGTAGTACCGTATTTGGCGAGTTCATCGGTCTTACAGTTCCCTGGAATGGCCCTATGACCGGGTACCCAGCATAGGTGAATGATAAAATATTCTGCCATCTCCATGAGAGATGAGCGACAGTCTGAAGTAACCTTTGATGTGCATGTTACCGATTCCAGGGATTTTATAGCAGACTGGCTAACGTTAAAAATTTTAATATCCCTGAAGAATATCCGTTGATCGCCGTGATTTCCACCTGGAAAACGCTACAGTAGTCCAGTAGACGGAAGGACATGCTAAGGTTAAGCAAATCGGAGAAAACACCACCTCCCACTCCATTCTCGGTTTTGGAACTGGCGGTGCAGAGTCCCATGTCTTATCAAAAGCATCCTTACACTGCCACACTGGACGTCTGGACGTCTTGGCTGGCTAAGTCAGACCAGTCGCAATCCTCCTTCTCGTAAAGAGGACAATCTCGGTAAGGATTGACCGAAAGTCCACTCATAGTGCTTCCTTCATCGATCATGACTATGTGTAAAACCAACTGTGCGTTAGGACAGACAGTCTTTAGCGGGCCACCTTAGTTGAGGTCTTCTTCTACTGCGTTGTCCGGGTTAGATTCGTTTACTAATGATTACGAGCCGAAGTCTTAGTGTCCATTCGCTCTGCATGGCCGTCATCTCAAATATCCAATACTCGGTTTATATGGTCGAATTTTATTTTCGAAGACGGGGCTTCTCAGGCTCTTAATTTTGGTTTTGGAGAAGTAAATGTTCTTCCCGCCCCTTTTGCTCGTAGAGCTCGCAAGCAGCCCTCATCCTTTCTTGGAGTTCCGGTTTATGTGCTTTAAAATTGGGGAATTCGTGGTGGCGATCGAATGAAATTCAGCGCATCAGTTGCAGCGTTTTCGGCAAAAGATTTGTTCAGAAATTTCGGAATACGCGTTCGGCTTAGATTCTGACGGTCTCTTACGATCGCAATCTCTGTCAGAGTTATACCATCTCACAGAATTTTTTTTATTGGGTTTGTGCTTGGTGCAAACTAGTCATCCAAGTCGATATTGGCAGCTCAGAGAGTTCGGACATTCAAAACACCGAAAATGTGCGTTGAGTCGATCCCAATGTAATCGATTTGATTGACCGTTTCATAATCAAAAGATCCCCAAGTCTTCTTGTAAATATTGGGATGAGGCGACCGTTTGCTTGTTAGAATGACGGTCCGTTGAAAGAAATGGTGTCCTGTAGGAAATGCTAACCTACTGCCATGCCAAAGAAATCTTCCTTTCTTATTTTGACCCTAAGGTCATACTCAAAATATTGCTCGTAGGTATAGAAACATGCTTTGGTGATCTCATCCTTATCCTCCCCAACCTTATTGGCCCGAGCTACGAATTTGTCTAAGTACTCTACACAGGAGGGTTTACTTAGTAGTTCAGGCAACCATTCTGATGCTCCACAAGTCTACACGCATTCTCAATAGCTGTTTCGAGCCCATCCCTTTTAATACACACCAGGATTTGTGGCGTGTTGTCCGGCTTTCTTCCCTTACGGTGTATGAATGACTAGAACTGTAGACGTCACCATTCATTTCATCTGCAGAATTCCCCAGATGAAGCCCACATTCAAGGAAGAGTGCTTCCTCCTCTTCACTCTTTCGTTAGGTGCCACAAAGAGTGAGAATGAGACACGATCTCAAATTGAGATTCTAGGCATTCGTCGTTCAAAACGTGGAGGTCAGGGTAAAAGTTGGTAGAAAATCTATGTAAGCTTGTGTCTGCTTAAATGCACAACGTCTCTTAACCCCGACTTCAGTGTCTATGTGACTAAAAACAAACAAATAGCTGGCGTTACAGCTCGGGGTGAGCCAAGGCCTAGCTTCTCGCAACCATTCATGTTGTGCGTGTTACGTTTTTGGCACGAATAGAAGGGACTTACAATTTATTCCCGATTTCGAACAGCGGATTGAGAAGCTTCATCCCTGCTCATCTAACGAATTGTGTGTTGTGTTCAAACCAACTGATGATGCAAAGATGAAGCCGTCATTATCTGGACCATGTGTACAAAGTGCATCCCATTGTGAACTGTAACCGAAAGAAGACGTAGAGAGTTTAGTCCTCTGAATGTCCCATTTCTGTTCAAAGAAGAGTCTAGACTCTTGAAAGGCTTCCGAAAGAACTCCTATTCCATTCCTTTTCCATTCCACCCCCGCCAAAAACGGAGCATAGACCAATCCGATGCGCCCACTGTGCCAATTCTCTGTCATACTCCCCAAAGCGAAAACACACACATTTCTTAGAAATGTTTAATTATATTTCAACAATTTTCAGGTCAGCGCACATCGTCAACTGTGAGATAACATCTTGACATCGTCGTCGTAGTCATACGCGCTGTGTGCAATCGAAATCACAACACAAAAATAACTTTGTCACAGCGAACATCCGTTTGTGGCTGATGCTGCTGCTGCTGCCTCTGCTCAAACGCAGTCCTATCAATTGTTCTTATTAATAAAATTATGTCAGTCAATTAAACAAAACAGAAACAGAGAAGCAGAATCTCGAAAACAGAAGCCTTGACCCAATCGCCACCGCCCATCATAGCTCTCGGGGTATCTCTCGCACATTCATTTCATTGTTGCGCAGCACACCAGCCAGAGACGCCTCTTTAATCTTAAACGCTCTGTGCAATGCAACCGAATCCGTGCTATTTTTTTCAGTTCGTCGCTCGTATCCCTGTGTATCTTCCACATCGAAGTTGTAAATTGCGAATAATTTGATATTTTTAAGGATTCCGTCTACACCGAGGCTGGTTAAAAGTTTCCCTCCACCGGAGAGCAGAAGCTAACTAAAACTAGAGGGAAAACTCTTGTCTACCGTTGTTTGGCTGATCCTGGGTAAAAGGATATCAAGTCGGAAATATTAACCTTTAAACAGAATTCCGAGGATGGGTTGGGGAGCGAAGTTTAAAGGTGAAGTTTCGGTGGCACAGCAAAGAAAGTCGGGCTGGATACTTCCAAAAATAATTGGTCATGGGAATCTGATATTTAAATGAACAAGGGTCAGATTGGTTGTTAGAGTTGCGAGTGTATAATTTTCACGGGGAGAGTAATTAACAGATAAACTTGGAGCAGACGTGGCATTGAGGTACGAAATTGAGGTTAGAAATCAATTTTTTTAAGATTTAATTGCATGAAATTCGTTGTTTAGTTTGGACTTCGAGGAAAGTAAGCCCAGTGAAGATGAGTTTTTGTGCAATTAAGTGGAAACGATAGGGTCTTGAGGTTCTACCAACCTATCTAGGTGCCTTGAGATTGGCCTTGGGGTCTGTAAAAAAATGAGAAAATTAGTCAGATGGAGGTATTAAACTATTGGGGCTTTCTAGCTCAAGAGGTATCTCTGTACCTCAGTCTGTCTTCTTCATTTTGGGTTCCACTGTTCCTTTTTGGATTGTTGAGCAGCTTTCGTTGCGGTGGTTCTGAATGGTGCGTGGTCAAGAGCCGCCCTGGAATTCTTTGTGTAGTCCTTAAGATCACCCCCGACACGATCATTTGCGTTGATGTAGCTTAAATAAAATAGACGGTACCATAACTTGGTGGAGAGATGCTTAAAGCGGGAGCGAAAGGCATGATGTCTTGTGAGTGATTGAAAACCTTCATATCCATAAAAGTATACCGGCAGTAGTTCTATTTTATTCTAACACTCGAGAACTATTGCAGAAGCTGTAGAAACAAAGAAGAAATCGAATCTGTCCGTCACCTGCTGTGTGAAGTGAATATCTGGCCCTCGTTGATAAAATAGTGAGGACTCTTGGTAGTAACTTCTTCTTGAAACTGGAGGACTTGCCTGAAATCGAGCTGAGGGCCATCTCGAGAATTTAATCAGTGGCTCCCTTCCTCTTACAGGTTCCCCGGGAAGAATTGTAAAATGGACACGATGGACCCTATTGCTGGTCTACTTGAGCAGTGACAAATCTCACAAGGCACCCATTTACCTAACCTAACCTAACTCTCTAGAAAGTTTCTCTTGTACATTTTTTTTATATTCCGGAGGGCTAGACCTGCACAAGTTGTCCTCGCTATCATCTTCAGATGAAAATTGTTCGTCTATCCCATGCCATCGAAAAGAAATCAAAGAACGCGTCCCTTGGTTACATCCTCTAGTCATAAGCTCCAACATTTCTAAGCCAACATTGATCTGGGGTTTGTTGATCTGACAGATTTTTTAAGAAGGTGGGAATATTTAAAAGACGAAATTGAGCCTGTGCTCAGTAATAGTGTAGGATTTGCACCCATCTTCTCTTCCACCCCTTGTCCTCGCTGCATATAATCGGTGGGGGGCTCCGGCTTTATGTCATTGTCTCACTTACATTAAGATTCAGCAACTGCTTTGCTTTGTGTCTCTCTTTTAGCCGTTGCTTCTTCATCGTTATGGTAACAGTTTCGCTGATTCCGTCGGAGCTGTCCTATAATTAACGTCTGCCAGGTTGTTAATTTCTGGGGTCTGGCCTCTCTCAATTTCTCCCCCAGTCGATGCCCTTCGGTTCTATGAAATATGAAATGCTCCTTATCTTCTGTGCAGTTTGACCAATAGGTGTTATTGTCGGGTCCGAATTTGCGCAAAATCTATGTAGAAGTTCAGATCCCCATGTTTTTGGTTTATCCTGCATTCCTTTGTCCGAGAAATCCCATCTTCGTCATCATTCGATTAGAATGCCTACTCTTGGTGGTGGTGGACACCATCTGGTAATATTGTTGCTATCGTCTTGGTTTCGAACTTCTCCCGGGCCCTTGGCATATTTACCTGAATGAAGTCGTCGTGCATTATGTTTCACAACCAAAGACCAACCACGGAGCCTTAGGTTAGGTAAGCGGGCCGATGAAGATGATGAAACTCAGTTCATCTCACTTAGGTCTATGTAGACCCATTGTGGTGCCCATGTGTTTTACGAGCTACTTCCCACGGCGCAACTCCACACACCTTACGAAAAACATCCGGCCAGACTCGCGAACCCGAGCAGATCGGACAGCGAACCTTCGGACAGCTCCTCGAAGGAACTGTCTGCCCAATGTTATTTTTCTAATACTGCAGAGACTTGGGCAATGACAGAGAAAGTGAGTCGTGTCCTCATGCACCTTCTCGGCCCCGCATCCTCTGCATAGGTCATCGGTCAAGTGCAGTTTTTTCCATGGTACCTGAGCATATTGTGGCCTGTTATTAATCCTACGAGTAATGACAAGGACTTCCAAATGTAGGAGCTTGGTCATTCTGCCTTTATTATATTCTGGCCATAGCCTTCTGCCAGGTGGTTAGGGTTTCCAATTGTTATTCGCCTCGGTTAAGGATCTTAGCCGTATTGTTTCCTTCATATGACGAAGTGGAGGTTTAATTACACCGTCTCTGGTTCCAGGGCTGATCCCTTCCTTGCCACTTCGTCAGCAGTCTCGTTTCCTGACACACCACTGTGGCCAGGGACCCAGCAGAGTTTTACAATATGCTGCGTGCCAAGAATCCTCAGCTCTTCGCGACAGCGCGAAGCTTTGAGAAACCCGGGTTGTGATCTTGTACTGCTTCATTCCATCGAATTTCAGTAAGCAAGCCCACCCTTATTCTCAATAGTTGTTTCGAGACAATCTTTTATAATACGCACCAGGATTTGCACCATGATGTTCGTCATGCAAAGAGGTCTATACGAAGACGGGTCTTGTGGTGGCCTGCTTTCCTAAGAGAAAGGCCATGCAATGAGTGGAAGAGCGATTTCATCGTATGGTTGTGGCCATACAGTCGTTGAATGGGAAGTGTCATTTCTGAGCCTTAGGGAGTATGAATGACTAGCCTTTGCACCTTCTATTGATCGGTAAGCACCCATCAGACATGTGTTACATATATGTATCCATGAGTTGCCAGGTGCTTTTTGGTAGGACTTCCTCAAAGGTGGCGAGAAGAATTGGTTACGTTCCTTCTGCGGCTCTTTCATGATATTTTGGTACTACTCTCGATTGGTCTGGAAATAAGACTTTAAATAAGGAGTAGGCGGGAGTCCGTAGCTACGCTTGTGTTTCTTAGTCACACCACGGATTGTTCGATAAAGCATCTCGTTTCATTTGGTCAACTTTATACGTTTGTTGGAACTCCTTAGGATTACTCTGCCCCTCTAACGCTGGTGTTGTCGTTTTGCAGGGTGGCTTTCTGCGCGTAGTCTCGCAGAGCAGACACGTGCTTACAAGGGTATTGTCGATTAATGATACACAGCTGGAACTAGATTTACGTTCTTAAGTGTGATTCCTCTAGTTAAGGGAGGACTCTGTTCAGGTCATTTCAGACTCATTGTGATACCCGTTGGGAGAACAGAGTGTCCCCTACCCGCAAGAACGCTACCCAGTAGTTAAAGTTGCATGCATAAACAGAACATGACCAACTTACTGCGTCAGTGATACAAACCACCCTGTTATTTGATGAATCTCATTATTTGGTCCACCGGTGTATCGAATAGTTCTTCAGTGCCGTCCGAGGAACTTATTTCTTAGATGGCAGAGACTAGAGCAATGGCAAAGGAAGTGGGTTATATCCTCGTGGGTCTCCTCATCGACACACCCCCTACAAAGGTATTTTTCTGTAATTCGAAAGTTTTCTATACGGTACCACAGCAATTTATGCCCTGTGATCACTCCTATAAGGGTGCATAGGGATCTTCTGTCGATCTGCAAAAGTCTGTCGGTCCTAGCCTTAGGCTTGTAGTTGCACAAGTGTTTAGAGAGGTCCATCTGTTGTATCATATATTGGTTTCCATTTAAGGACCACATGTGCCCTCCACGTTGTACCCCGCACGGTCTATATTTGGACTTTCTAACTTGCGTATCTAAGTTCATAATCATGTCAATGATCAATCATTTCAAACTATTGGTCAGTTTTTTTTTTGTCTTCAACGGTTAAGCCACGCCATTGTCTGCAGCAGTACACTTTACCAAATGTCTTTCCTCAACTCCAACTTCTTCTGAACTACAGAACAAAACCAAAACAGAGAGCAAGAGAGAGACAAAGAAAAAATCCTCAAATAAGTGGCAAAATGTTCAATAACGTGACCAGAATATCGTTCAGCCTTACATACATCAGGAATCATTAGATTGTCCTACGCGAGATGATTTACCAGTGTTCACGCGTTCAGAGTATCCTTGCTGCTTTTTTCTGTGCGCCAACAGCATCCACGATGGAGAAGAGTTTTCTCCTTCTTCCCTTTTTTTTTGTTTCATGTGGTCGTAGAAGTTGGGGTATCATCATCACATTATTTTCGACAAAAAAAAAAAATTTGCAAGGCAAGTATCCATCATAATACGTGTGTTTATATGGAGGAGCAGCAGCAGAAAGAGGAGGAGGAGGATTCTATGCCTGATAATGGGATCAAATCAGACCAAACATAATAATGGCTTGGTGGTCTTACATATACACGATGATGATAGTTCAGAAGAGGATTTCTTTTTTCCATTTTTTAAGCCTTTTTTTGGAGTCTGCCTTGGTCATGAGGAATGTAATCATTATGAAGATGTTAAAGTGGGAGAAGCAGTTTTGGTCTTCTTGTTAGACGAAGATGTGATCTTTGGAAGGAAGCATTGCGAGCCGTGATTTCCAACAATGAAGACCCAGTGGGTCTTCGAGGAATCGAATGCAAATTTTTTGTAGCTTAAAGTCGGTCACAAAACCTTAAACCTTTCAAGCTGTGCCTTAGAGTAAGTGTGGTGTTTTTGGACAGAAGGTTACAAAGGTTCCGAAAGCCTTCAAAATTATCTGTGCTAGCTACATAAGACAGTTGGTTGATTAATGCAGCTCTCTGTGATGTACACATACATAAATAGACCAAAGCAGGTTTTGCCCAACGAAACTCGAAATTGAAAGCCATGTAGAGGCTCTTTCCTGGCTCTCTTACGAGAGCTTAATACTGGAGTCCTCGAGTATGAGTGGAATAATGATTGGGACTTTTTTGCACTTTGAAATGGGGATATTACATTTAGAGGCCATAGCCTTGAATACTGAGATCTCCGATGCTAGGAGGAGTTCCTCTTGAATACACTTTTTATGCCTAGGTCCACCACGGACTGTAGCACCATCATAAGTCACAAGACACACTTTCCATGTATCCATACCCTCCAATCCCTGCTGGAGATAGGCACCACATTTTCTGGAAATAGTAAGAGGATGACGACATCGGAGTTGGACTGTCACGTTGTGGCACTTTTGTCATTGGTTGGGGGCGCCTATAGATCCTGACCTGATCTCTGTTAATAGGTTTCGTTTAGGATATGGTTAGGCGAAAAAATAAAAGAACTTCGCTTCGCCGATTTAACTAGTTTGGTTTTACCACCAACTAAGACAATATTCCCTCTCTATGCCTGTACGATACTAGCCTGAACTAATAAGTCCATACCAAGGCGGATGTGATGATCTTCAACACTCTCTTCCTCTGTCTCCCAAAATCTTCTGTCATCTGGCAGAGGTCAATAATTCTATGTGATAGCAGGCATACGTCGTCTGCGTAGCCGGGATGTTCGTATTGAATTATCAAAAGGGCAGCGGAAAACACATCGCTAATCTACAGCCCAGTCTTGGCGAATCTCACTTTGTACCTCGAATTTCTCTTACATCCTTC
This sequence comes from Matsumyia berberina, assembly GCA_917880715.2. Taxonomy (NCBI): domain Eukaryota; kingdom Metazoa; phylum Arthropoda; class Insecta; order Diptera; family Syrphidae; genus Matsumyia; species Matsumyia berberina. The sequence continues at coordinate 84,226,444 of OU862871.1, read as the reverse complement.
CTCTGTGCAGAACGTGACACCTTGACTTGACCCTTCATAAGTTGCCTTGATAGTCTATGAATTTATCCCCAGCATCTCTGTTGTGAAGGGCAACCCAGGTTTATTGCTGTCAAAAGTCGAAAGTCTCCCCCAAGGACTACGCACTTCTCAATGATGATCCCCAGGGTATTCATTTGGTCGACACCGAAGAACACCTGCTTGTAAGGCAGCAAATACTCCATTATTCGCTCAAGAACCTTGGCTACTGCATACCGCAAATGTCTCTCCGGAGCGGAAACTGCTCTGCACCAGGTTATTTTTCTTAGAGAGATTTTCGGTCATTCATTTCTTCCACTCATAGGGAAAGCTCTCGGCTTCCCAGGCTTTGTGGGTGCAAACGCTTAGCAGATGTTGTTACCGATTCTCATAAGAGTTCCGGTTATTCTGCTTATATAGGGGCTCTAGCTTACTTTTCCATGCCATTTTCGATCGTCGATTCTTCTCCAGGTGTCTATCTTACGCAAACTACTCGCTATGCCTTTCCTTCGGGCCAGAAATGAAAACAGTTTCTACACCACATCTTTGGTTTTGCTTGATGATGGGCATTCCGCTGCTGGATGCTTCTACTTCTTGTGAAAGACTTTAGTCTTGAGTGAACCTTGTGAAATTGTTCTTCGACGGTCCTTTTGATACCAAAGGTCAGTCGGAAACCGAAGAAAGAACATCAGTTCTTTTTACTTACTTACTTAAGGTAGCGCTACAGTCCGGGGTGGACCTGAGCCTCAACCAACAAGCGTCTCCAGCCAGCTCGATCTTTAGCCAGCTGCCTTCAGTTTCTCACGCCAAGTTGGTTTAGGTCCCCTTCCACTTGCGTGCGCCACCTTAGTCGCGATCTTCCTCTACTGCGCCGTGCCTCGGGTGTGGATTCGAAGATTTTTGGGGCCGAAGCATTGGTGTCCATCCGCTTTACATGACCCAGCCACCTCAGTCATTGGAGCTTCACTATACTGGCTAAGCCGACGTCGCTGTACAGCTCATACAGTTCGACGTTGTATCTCCTCCTCCATTCACCATCTACGCAGACGGGACCGAAAATCGCCCGAAGAATTTTCCTCTCGAAACAGCCAAGAGCAACTTCATCGACTTTTAACAGAGTAAATGCCTCTGCGCCGTAGAGCAGGACTGGGACGATTAAGGTCTTATACAGGGTCACTTTAGTTGTTTGGGAGAAGGCTTTGCTACTCAATTGCCTTTTAAGCCCAAACAGCGATTGGCAAGAGTTATTCCTCGTTTGATCTCAGCGCTGATGTCGTTGTCTGAATTGAAACCGGAGTCTAGGTAGACAAAGTCCTTAACTACCTCGAAGTTATAACTGTCTATTGTGACGTTCTATCCGAGACGTCGGTGTTGGCAGCATATAGTTGGTCTTGCCCTCATTGACCGCTAAACCCATCTTCGCCGCCTCCGTCTCAATACTCACGAACGCACCGGTGACATCACGCTGCATTCTTCCAATTATGTCAATATCGTCTACGTATGCGAGTAATTGGACGGACTTTTGAAAGATTGTGCCTCTGGTGTTGGCGCTTGAGTTTCTCACGGTTCTTTCAAGAATGATGTTGAACAATTCGCATGACAGCGTGTCGCCTTGTCTGAATCCTCTTGACCGACATTGATAGAGCAGCGTGCATTCTCCATCAGACGGGCGAGTTTGGCAGGGATGCCAAAACTAGACATGGCTCTGCATAGCTCGTCTCGAATGGTTGTTCGAATGACGGAAGCTGCTTCTGCATACTGGTTGAAGCTGTCACAGTCTATGTGGCAGTAATTGGCAGGCCTTGGTTGTGTCGCTCCATATAACAACCTTCCTAAGCTCCGAAATTTATTTTAAGACCTTAAATCTAAATATTTTGGGGGTTATGACCTGATCTTTATCGCACAGCTCCTATTGTTGCCCGATAGCAAACAAGACAGAGCATCACTGAATGAGTGAAATGTCTGAAATGGCTACCAAATCCAATATTCCGGTCCCACTTAATCTAGAAAATCATTAAAGAACTGGCAACTCCATTTGAACTACAGCACCGTCAAAAAGCAGCAACGCACGGCGCCATCTCCATTTCCATTCAAAGTTTCCTTTCGCTGACAAAACGCATCTAAAACATTTCTAGCACGTTCTCTTCACGCATTTTTCTCAACAAAAAAAACTGAATAATTAATTTCAAATTAATTATCACTAAAACTACATGAATTCATTGTACAAATATGTAATTTATAATCAAGATTAATATGCCAGCGAGTGAGGTCTTGGCTTGGGATCGCACCTCTGGATATAAATTGCTAATTATCTCCACATACGTGTTGGTCCGCGACGATGAAAACTTAATTTTAGCCAATTAGTTTCCAGTGGTTGTCGATGGTCATTTGTCATTTGGCTGCCTATTAGGTGAAGCCAGTGCTTTTGGGCAGAAGACGCATGACGCGGGGAGAGCGGTTTAATATTTTAGTTGAACACATTTCAAAGTGACGATTGCTTTTTTATTCGTGGAACGAAACGCGGCTCGCTGCTTTGATTTATTAATGTGTCAAGCAAATTGGGGTTATGATGAGCATTGCGGTGCAAGTCAATTGAAGGGCTCGGCTAGTCTGGCTAGTCGTGTAGAAAGAGGCTTAAATGACTAGGCAACATAAGATCTACTCTGAGACTTCTTTATGGTTTTCACGGAAGAACTTACTGAGAACCTGTTGTCTTGCGCTGGCAGCTGTTTACCTGACAATAGTTAGGTAGTGTGGGATTAGGTACATTCCACTTAACAGTGAGTGAGGTTGTAAGGACGGAGCCTTGTCTGGCCACTTCAGACATCATCAATTCCATTGATGTCATCATCAAGCACAAGGTCTATCGTTGTTATACAAGATCAGACGATATGATGCTCAATTATGCAGCTTTGAATAGCTCGACAAGCTTATGGGCTTGCCAGTAACTCCGTCAGATGGGCTTGCGTGGTCTTGCATTTCTGTGTTGCAGCTTTTTACTACTCAACTTTCTTAGTTGGGAAGCTCACAGTAAAATCTAGTTTGGGGATAGTGACTCTAGATTTTTGCTCCCATTTCCTTACCCTAAGACTTCGCTTTGGTCGCCGGAGCTCTGCAATATTCACCAAGAAGCTTCTTGATTCGCAGTTTGGTGTCGTCAAAAAATTGTAGGACCCTTCCATTTATGCGAAAGTTGAACATGCACAAAACAAATGAATTCCGAAAAGCTAGACCTTGGCCCACCACCGGCTGTTGCAAGGAACACTGCGCCTCTGCTTGACACGTATGTGGACCATTTTCCGTCGACGTGCTAAAACATGGTTAGAGAACCGCTCAGTCATGATCACAGGGCCACAGTTGTTTTTCGCAACCTTGTAGAATTTTTGAAAATGCCGAACACTTTACTTATACGCCTGTACGTCTTAAGCTGGATTCACTATTTGCTACCAAAGAAAGTACACTTGTCGTTTTAAGCCGCTGTTCTGTTTAATTTCTAAAAGACCCGTGGATTAGTAGAAGCAGTGTTTATTGAGCGCAAACCAACGCTAGATCCACAACTTGTAGACCATGGGCAGTTGTAGGCAGTGTTCATAATCCTAGGATTGAGATCACTCCATAGCTTCTGTAAAATTTTGCCGATGATCACAAGCCATAACACGAGGCCAATACTACGAACTTAAGGTCTCTATCAGTGAATTTGTACAAATTGTCTGTACCTTGCCTAAAGTTAAACCTCAGATCCTTCCATCTAAAAGGCGCCGTCGGCGCGAGTGCGATACTTAAATGTGCCTCAACTACCTCATCTGTTTGTTAATCTCACTGAATGGTACTTCGACCCAACAAATGGCTGAGATGAACCTGTCAGTGTGTCCCTTCAAGAGGTAATCTACAGGCTTTCACTGTAGTGGATCATGTAAAGCCGAATTCAAAAGTGTAGATGCTTGAAAGCTTCCTGATCCTGTTGTTGTCAATGTGACCTCCAGCGAGATCTTTTGCATTGGAACTAATGACACACTCTTCAGGGAGAATACCGAAGAAGACTGTTGTATTTCTTCGTCTAAACAACAGTGTGACACAAGATCGGTCGTTGTATACTCGCAGTTGGTACACAATCTAGATGGATTCAACTCGAGAAGACTATGATTCCATCTTTGGTCACAAGGAACCCATCCATTCTACAATCGTCAATCTACGCTAGTGAATTAGAAATTATCCAATCGCTCCTCTGTGAAATCTAATAGTGAACTACCAGTCTGTAGAAGGTTTTCCTTCACCTAGCTATAGCCCTCTACCAGGGTCCGCACAACGCCAACGAAACAGCCATTGAACACAAGGTTCAGTGTTGGATGAATAATGTGAAACTGAATACTTGAACTACAGTTACTGGCAGCGCACTGATTGGTGTGGAGATACTCCATTCACATTCTGAATCCCATCTGCGTAGGAGTCCAAGGTGGATCTGGGCAACACAAGCCCAGACGATCGACCTAACTGGCGAAGCTCGATCGTTTATGAGCTAACCTCGAGTTTCGCACGACAAGGGGGTTGAGGCCCCTTCCTTTTGAGGGCGCCCCTTAGTTCTCGCCCCAGTTTTTCTATATAAAGCTGTCTGTGGTGGATTTAAAGATTCTCAGAGTCCTAGCCATCTTTCTCATTGTATTGGGACTCTTCTGACTAGGTCGATATACAGCCTATACTGTACATCATTGTATCTTTTCCTGCATTCACTGTTTATGTTCCAAAGAGCACCTGAAGGACTAACATATCTTTTGAAACAAATGCAGTAGCCTCTCCCCATTTCCTCAATACTTTCTTATGCTTTCTTTGTCGGTTCCTTTATGCCCTTGTTCCCTTCTCGAAAAACACGCGAGCAGTTCTGATCCCTGTATGCAGCGCCACTCTCTGTGCCTCTTGTTTCGCAGCGTGAACTTCAGCCAGTATATCAGGGATTTCGTGGTGGTGGCTGAGAGCAACCCAACGCAAGGTACTCAATCTGATATGAAATCTTCGTATTAATGGTATCTCCGCTTATAAGCAGTACTACAGTGAATCAAACATTTGGTCCAATGAACCCTCCCGTGGGTAGACTTTCAGTCTTGACAAGATTCACAGCTCCCGTTAAAAAATCTCAGCTAAGGACTGTCTCTTACGAGCAGTTTGCAAGCTACCCTTTGTCTTGGTGTAGATCTTGGACAAAATTCTTCGGAGACCGAAACTGACACCATGTCAATGCCAATTGAACTTCTCCCCAAGCATGGATACAAAGATGCAGAGCCAGTATATCACATGAATCATACGTGCTTCTTACCATTTTTGTTCCTCATTTCATCCATAAGGCCGATCATAAATAATTCAAATTCCCAGACCGACATTATACGCTCGTGACAAGTCAGTTTCAAGTGTCAGAACATTCGGGCGATTGCCATCACACTTCTTCACACAAACAACTTTTATGGCATTTTTATGACGTACAGATGCCCCGTCAGTGACATAAGAGGTAACGACAGTTGAGCAGCGAAAGACAACATTTAATAGTCCCCGTCCATAGGTCTCCAAGTCTAATGCGTCCATTAAAAACAGAAAGGATGACCTTTCGGTCGGCGATCTAATTTGTTGTGCTCCACAGCCAGACGTGGCTATTAGCTCATATCTACGAATGCCTAGTACTCCTCTACGACAGCTTGTTAACTCCATTCGAACTCGCCGACACTTATGCAAACCAAATATAGAATTGCATCCGATGACTAATGACAACCGTGCACTTTCGCATTCGTTTCGTACACCACACACATGCAAATGCATTAATTTCTTATAAAAATAGGTAAAACTGACGCGCCTGCCGGCACCTCTCTGACGCATCTTGTGCTCGCCGTGTCACCGCGTCGAGTTGTTGTAACAATCCACTGGTTGCCGGCAAGCGCCTCGCAAGCAATAAACATTAACAACCTGCCGCCTTGTATGGGTCGGCCGCAGTCGAAGAGCCAGCATACACAGCACATATTTTGTTTAAACAAATTACGAGCCCATCCTCTGCTTACTTAGTCCAAAAACGGGCGAATGGAAGTGGTTAATCGGTTAATTATGATCGGGGCCTTCGAAACAGGAAGACGCCACCGAGACCTATCAGATACCAAAAAGCGAAACGTGACACACATACACATGGCGGGAAGGTTGCAGTTTTTAATCTTTATCTGATATTTTATTATGATTATGAGCGGTTCATCTACTAATTAGGAGCTTGCGTCAGAGCCTCTGGGAGAAGAGCGAAAAAATCCAATTTACTAGGAAAAATCCACAGGTAACCACCACACTCACCACAGCGATAGAAAGTGTAAAAATAACGCATGGAGTTTTGAATCTTTATCTTTGGCCTTGAAAACACAAAGTGTGTGCCCAGAGATAAGAGCAACTTTGAGGATGATTATGTAAGCAATTTTCTAGATACAAACGTATCTATCGGTAGTTATGCTAAAGTCTGTCCGCGCTGTCGCGTGTGGAGAATAAAACAGAAACAAATGGAAGGAAAGAGTGAACACTTGGCGAAAATAGAAACGGGAGTCGTTATCTCACTGAACGATAAGGCGATGGGGTCATATTTACACTTTTACTGATATTATTTCGTCGGAGATATGCACTCCTTGGAGGTGCTTTATGTCTTGAGAGACTGAGCGGTAATGAAGTGGACCACTTCGTAGATTTTACGCCTCATTTTAGAACTTTAGGGCAGATTGTTGATTGTGTTCGAGGAGGAGTGCCTATTGTGACTTCATTTCCTGAATGAGGGTAAATCTTCGTCAGATACAACTAAGACTCCTTCTGCTGTACGATAGTGGCGTACAGTCCTTAAGAAGATAGATGTATTGGAGTAATTTCATCTTCGTCGCAAATCACATTTACAGTTTCTATTTTCCCTTTAAAGCCCCGTCTGCTCATATGCCTTTTAAGTTTGTAGTGGTCCGTTTAGAATCCTGTGAGTATATGCAAGCTCTTTCTTGCTGTTGCAAATCGGTTGTGAGTTCCTGAAAAGTTTGTTCAGCCTGAGACCAGACTTTGTTCTTTATTATTCCACCTTTTCTCTTAGCTTTCTCCTTAAGTTGTGGACCCCACATAAGAGTTGTCTTTTCGACGCTAGTTCATCTGCTCTCTCGTTACTCTGAATCCCAGCGTAGCCTGGTACCAAGTGGAGGGTAACATTATTGCTTTGCCTCAGTTTATTGATTTTCTCAGTCCCATACCAACTTTGATTTAATGTCATGGGTGCATAGTGCTTTGATGGCTGCTTTGATAAGATCCTTAAACTGAAAAGTTTCAACCGTTGAAGTACTCTTTAGGCTTTGGGCGTCGTTCTACGTTTAACCTCAAGGTTGCTGTGAGGTTGACGTTTACACCTTGCAAATCGAATTTAAACCTTTTCTTCATCAAAACGTTTTTTTAGTACACATAGTCTGGCTACGGTTGGAGATTCTCTATAATATGTCTTACTCTCTGAAATAAACCCCTAACTAGGCAATGAATCGTTCAACGCTGTCAAATTCCCATACAACGGTGACACTTCTCTTCTTTCCTACTGAGTCAAGCTTCTTTCATCAAGTCTTGAACCTTCGCATTCTTCAACAATCTTGAGTTATGCCAGCTTTGATTTAGAGGAATAATTAGCGAAAACTGCCCCATATCCTTTACCTTATACCTTACATTAGTCATCTTAGGTTAGATAGCTTTTCTCGTTTAGGTAGGAACACACATAAACCAAAATGTAGGTCTATTGGGATTCGATGTAGAACATCGGGTTACCAGCATCGAAAACAAGTTTAGTTTTAAGCAAGGAGCGCGAAAAAATTACCTTCTTCTCCAGATTGACTAGAAAGTGAAGGAATAGGGCTTGAAGTCTGACGAATACACACTTATGGAAAAGTCAAGGCAACGCTTGAGCTATTTACTAGTCTAGATCTCGTACTGGGAAGATGCCCTTATTCGCCATAAAAGGAATAATTAAAACATTTTAAAAGCTTTCTAATCTTTATTGACTCGGGCCGACTTTGTTGTTCAATTTTCTACAAATCAAAGGACGTTGGTATCAGCGATCGTACATGCATAGAAGCTAAATCACAGTTGAGTTTAAAAAAAACCTCGAATACACAGAAAATATCGTCGAAATTTGTAATTCGTAGTTCAAAGAAAGCCACCTAATGCCTCGAAATCTTTGTGTTAATAAGAGTCCCCATCAGCAACAAATATTCCTAGTCCGCTTCCACAAATAAAACGTTCCAGAGTTTCCTTCGAAAAAAGTCTCCAAAAAGTGCATCAACATACAGATGTCGTCAGCGAGGTATCAAGACGAACTGCTGTCCAAGAACAAGCAACACTAAGGAGGCATAAGTCCGTCCGACATTTCTGCTTTACAACTCTTCAGTCAAAAAAATTGCACCGACACCAACTAACAATACTTTGGCTAATTGTCTTTTTATCCTTTGCTTTCGCCTTTTCTTGTTCATTTTCCTTTCTGCAAATTGAGTGATCTATGTCATACAGTGGAGAGATTGAGTTTGTCAAAGTCTACACGATGGTACGATGGGGAACTTGATTTTATCTTAAACCGTGAGTTTGTCATACCCAAACATTTCGCTGCCACTTTCTCTTTTGTGTAGGGAATTCAAAAAACACAGCTGAACCTGTGTTCTGGCGAGACCTGTGAGTTTTCGGTACCCTTGTCGAAGTTTAGAGAGTCCAATACACCATGTTGCAAATAGGGTTTATTTTCAGGAAGGCCAAACAAGTTAGTAGTCAGTGTTAGGTGAAAAGTTCAAGTGCGTGGAAGTTCTTCTCGTCTGTGATCGTTGTTTTATTTCTTTTTCTTTTCAAGTGCATGTTAAAACAGATTTTTATTTTTTGATCATTTTGATTGTTTAATCGGAGTTTCGAGTGCGAAAGTGAGTTGAAACGCTGATTCTCATTCAAGGATTCGCAAGAGACACAGCAGGTTAGTGGAAAATAGTATTTTTCAAGACCTTTGGACTTGGAAGTCACCAGTTTTCTTTCAATAGTCCTTTCTCCCTATACGTGTGCTCATCTCTTTCTGTAATGTGAGTGGTTTTCTTAAGCTGCATTATCTTGTTTTTTCATTCGCATGATTTCTTCTGCTCTTCCCAGTACTGACTTCTACTGCGTCAGAGTTTAAAGCTTTTGCCATGCCGTGGTCGAGAGGCCAGATCGGTGAAACAACAACATGCATAAATACTGAAATCTTCTTTTTTTAATTTTCTTCGTTTGGCTTCCTTATTTAAAAATACCAATGCGTAGAGTATTGAAGTTAGGTTGCATTTATTTGCAAAGCTTCTGCTGCCACCTATTGTTCCTCAGTCAACCACTGCTCTGAAGCAACTTGTACCTTTCGCAGCTTGTTTTTTTTTTATAAAATCGGCAAAAGTGCCCGCAGAACCAGACGTTTACTGATGGACATCAGGTCCATGCTTATGTTTTCAACCGGCCTAAGCCTTGGGTGGCGAATGGCACCAGCTTGGTGTTGTCAAAAATGGCGTCCATGCGTTTGCTTGCCTGATTGCTGGTATACTGGTAGTCATGCTCTTCCAGACTCTTCCTTTCGTCTTCATAGACTACCACCTTCTCCTCTCGTTTGACTCTATGTCCGAGACGATTAGTATGGCAAGGAAATGTCCTCTACGATCTCATGGGCCACTTCGGATCTAAAGGCGTTGTCTATTTAATAAACTGAAGATCATCTGGTCTTCAGATACTCCGTTCATGACTAAATATTTGGGTGCTCCGCCAGGTTAATCATCCACTTGGTTCATACAACACGTTGATACAGGCCTTAGGAATAATTAAAGTGAGATTATGGGTAAATGAAGAGATTGGAAGTGGGATTACCTACTGTTTGACTTCGGTCTCACCTGGAGATGTTAGTCCCATGAATCTTTGGTTGTCAATACTAACCCGCTACAGCAAGTCAAAGTGGAAAGTCACGCATTTGTTTAAGTCTTGAATGTGTCCTTCGGAATCGAAATGCACTTTTAGCTTCAAGCTCACATCCGAGCCAAACAACGCACGACATGAATGAATGGCATCTCGAGCTCTTGCGCTCCAAGTGATAGAGGCTTGCAACTCCTCTCAGGAGTACCCTTTTTCTAAAAGTCAAGAGTCAATGTTTTAGACCAACTATTGAAATTGTTGACTTTTCTGTTCATGCAAATGAGACCCTCTCATTGTCAAAAACTAATTCAGGGCTTTTAAACAAAGAAAACACTCCGAGGTTGTTCTAAGCCATTGTCTGTTAGATAAAAATCTCTCTTCCTACTGTTGACAACCGATGGACGCACTTGTCAACCGTCTGTGCCACTGTTCTTTTGACAACCACTGGCACACATTAATCAACCAGCAAATCGACTAATGAAAGTGAAACCGTATCCAAGCGTGAGTGCCCTTGCGCCAGTGAATGGCCAATTATCGAAAAATTTACATGTCCCCCCCGAGCAAACATAGGCACGCACGTTGTTCCGCTCGTTCATCTTTCCATAAATATTAATAATCAACGAGAAAAACAAAAACAAAATTATCTCATTTAAGCTTTGGGCCATTAATTACCAATCAGGCTGGCAAAACTCGTTTCCGACTTAAGCCGCCGTCCTACCTCAAGCCGCGTCACATTCCATCGCCGCGGCCGCTGAAACCCCATTTCCATACGCACAATCTTATTAATTTTCCGGCACCAGATATCCATAAATCACCATAAGCAATTGGGATGGCAGCAGGCACGGTTGTGAAAGCAGACAGACACAGCCCACAACAGTAGCTCGGCGAAGACTCGACGAATCTATCAGTCGGGCTGTCTCTTGGATGCGAAGCGGTTTATTGATGGAAAAGCAAAGCGCACCCGCGTGGGATGCTCCTTGTCTTTGTCCAAACTAATGTTGTTGGCATTTGAATTAGAAGGTCTAATGGTTGTAAAATTGTTTGTAAACAAACACCACAATTGGGACTAGATGGGCCCGTTGGTGATGCATGCGGGTGCGTAGGAAGCGCTTGTTAGATCGGATGCTTAACGATCTGTTTTGATCCCATTGCAAGTTTTATTGGACACTTTGAGCCGCTTTAACACTTTCGGTGGAAGGAAAATAAAATATTTTACGACTTTCGCAGTGGGACGACATATTTTCTGCCATGTCAACATCGTTAATTTGTTTGCTAATGCCGATTGCGTATGCCAATGCAGGCCGTGTCGTGTGCTCTGTGAGGAAATATAAACACTGAGTGGTGTGTGCGTTTGCTGCAGTTGACACCGGAAATGTCATCACGGCAATAAGTTGAACTGATGACAGCTCCAATGGAGTGTAACTTTGTCTGCAAATGATCGGGGAGCAACCAAACGGCAGGGAATCCGGTAGAAAACTGATAGTGAATTCGAATGTCGGGGAACCCAACCGGTAGCTAACTTTCGAACATTTGTCATGGCCAGTCACTGATAATTGATTAGAAATACAAGAAACCATTCACTGGCTTTGTCAAAGCCGAACTGCGGATTATAGGAAGCTTCTGGAGAAAGGATCACTGGGAGGTTTGCCCAGTGATCCTCGAAATCCCTTTGCATCCTCTCGTTGGTTGGTGAGGCTTAACATAAGACAAATCTCCCTTAAGGTGCGACATATGGTCCTATTCCTCCATCTGCGACCCAAGGCATTGCCCATTTTGGTACTAATTGTGTTGCCTGTGAGCGGTTTTTCAATTAAAAGTCGAACCGAAGGCTTGATTCCCAAGTTCATGACTATGAGGCAAGTCCATCGCTGTTCGCTTTTAATTTGACGTTGAAGTCTATCTCGATGGCCAAAAAGATAACCATATTGAAGTCTTTGACACTAAGTGACTTTTCAATGGAACGTTCAATGCCAGGGAGTGTAAAGCACTTTCGACAGCTCTGCTTTTGCGGTATCCGTGTTTGAACGCTGACAGTTGTTTGGTATCTATGTTACAGCATACGAGTAGATGGGAGTCTAGAACCCTTTCCAGTATTTTTAAAAGGAAGAATGATAGACTAGGCTCTTGCCCGCCTTAGGTATGATGACGACTTCTACCTCGATCCAACCCCTGGGAATATGAACAAGACGCAGGCAACATTTAAGAATAGTATCTATCCCGGAAAGAATAATATCCAGGAACTGGTGCATTTCAGCAGAAATAATATCCTTTCATGCAACAGGGCTTTCTCTTAGTAATGTATTTCGGTAAAAACCTCACTAAAAGACTCATGCCAACATTGGGCGCTGGAAACTGAGTTTTACTTTGAAGATAATTCGCAGCGAAACAGTGTGTTCTAGAAGGATACCTTCAGTCAATTAACCAATGTGCTGGGAAAAAAAAGTTTTCCAAACGTATATGGAAGTACTGTAAAACGGTCCAAAAACGACACGACGCTGGAATTGACTCAAAACTTTGTAACACCAACAAAATTGGAAAATCATTCCTTCCTCTTTGGAAAAGGACTTGTGAAGTTATGTGAAGCTTCTCCCTAATCAAAGCAAAGATAGAACAACGAAATGGTCTGCAGAGTCGTCACTTTCTTGGCAGGCCTAATAAGTTGAAGACTAGTGTCTGCTTGCAGCGCTTAAATGCGATCTGCACCGTTTTCAGTTACCTACTAAGGCGCCGCAAGAATGCCGCTGTCTTCTTGCAGAAGTCAAGAAGTGAGGAATCGGTCTGTATCAGACGGTCATGTCGTTGTATTTTGTATTGGAGTCTCAATCGTCAATGGCAGCAGTAACCGTAATTCAAAAAAAAAAATTGTCTTCTCAACACTATTTTGCAAGCTCATCGAAGGCTTCACTCGCGTCCGCCGTGCCCCATATACTATTTGGGCAAATATGGTATTTCAAAACAAACAATCGTATTGGAGTCTGTTTATATATTTCCTTCAGTCCAGCTCCTCCTCCGTGACTTTGATTTCTCATCAACTCTTCTGTACCTACTCTTCCATCGAATGGCATATCCCGTAACGAAAATATTCTCGCGCGTTGAGGACTAAGCATTATAGGTTCGCTTTTTCCGAGAGAAGACTGCCATTTCCTTACTCAGCATTGCCCGTGCTGAGACCTAATAAGCGCTTTACCGACATTTTAAAACCAGAACTTACAGACCTGAATGTCTATGGTGTTATATACCTAAGAGAAAGGAGCGGAAATCCTCACATCCATGCTGTGGCATTCAGGAAGCTGATCTGTTCGCTAGTCTTTTTCCCCGAGATTTCGTTGAGGTTGTCATAGAAGGTTTAAACAGATGTCTGGCCCTGCCTAAAACCGAACACCCGCGGAAATGAGACACTGTGATGTCTAGACTGAACGCGTGTGTGTTCCTTTAGACCAGTGACCTATATTAATCGCAGACGATCCTTGCAATGTCTGTGAGAGTCCTGTTTTGCGTTTTGGCCACATCTGCATTGATGTGATACAATTCCGCAATCCGTGCCACCTGATAGAAAGTGTGAGAGGAAAGAATATATCAACGGCTAAAACTCGCCTCGCCAGTTTATCAGCCCGGTCATTCGCCTCTATGTCTCTGAACCTAGGCACTCAGAGGAGACTAATCTTCAAGCTATGACCTAATCAAATGAGTTCCTCTTTGCACCGTTCCACCACATCTTAATGGCAGCCCAGTCAACAGGGATGACAATGTTTTGTATGCATGCAGGAATAACAATAAACAGCAAGCTTCGAATATTGGCAATACTTCCACATGGAAGACACTGGACGAATCTGGAAGTCGAAAGGACTCACCTTTTACCTTTTCCCAGTCCGCACTAGATGAAAAACCTTCGGTAAGGTATTTTCTAAAGATTAATTCGGGTATGGTGTAGTCGGTTAGAGTTGTTGCCAAATCCCTAGGTAACAGATCCGAAATGTTTCCGTAACTGTACGGTTTAGCATACCTACACCCTCCTTTTAATCCAATCGCGGTCCACGCTGATATATTTTTAATCTGAAGGTCATGTGGTGTAAGGTATAATTGAACATTCAGAGCATCGGTTGGGATCGGATAGCACCTGTAGTCCCTACATCCTTCTTTGCGGTACGGCGATGTTAATTGAATCTTAACCTGTACCCTTGTGAAGCTGTTTGGGTTGCGCTTTGTTTTAATGCGTAGACAACTGTTAAGGTTTAGGGCCCAGTGGTCGGTAGTGTACCTGTAAAGAAGTACTGACCCAACTTTGCTTCGTTGGAACGTTGGAACGAAACAGTCTCAGCTTGCTTCTGGTGTCAAAACACTGCTTTCCAACCCGAAGGTAGGTTTTTGTTGTGTTGGTTCTGCTGTCCAATTCCTTGCTACCGTGCATCGGGCGAGACCACACTGCTTCTAGGTTCGAAGGGCACATTTGCATGTGTGGTCAATGATAAGGTGTTAGGATTCCGTCTTCTTTTTTTTGCACGAGATAAGTCAAACTTGCGTCCGAAATGCATTAAGGCCCCGATCTTCAAATTTTCATCGTTAATTCGCCTTCTTTTGGGCTGAACCAGATAGAACCATTCGTAAGTTTCTTCCCTGCCTGCTTGCTTCAAACGTTTGTTTATAAGAAAATTGCTGTCTGACTACAATGTATTGGCTCAACATTATAATTCTCAAAACTTCAAACAACTCTCCTCGGAATCGTGAGTCATAAACACCTCTAAGCATAACGCCTCTATCACAGACTATACACCGATCACCATTAACACCAATGAACGATGCAAAGCTCGTAGCAACTATTGCACAAAACCATTAATCTATGCCACACAAGTCAAGAGAGTGGTGTCAAGTTAGTCGCAAACGCGTCACAATCATCAGACGAGTCATTTGTCTGGGAAAATTGGAAACGACGATAATAGGCTAATTTGTCATGTCAATAATTGCCTAAGCGAAGGTGAGTGTGCCAGTCCATGGTTTATGTTTTTTTAAATGCAAATTGTGGTCAAACCTATAATTTTGAAGTTGTTTCAGTCAGTCAAATACATGTAAGTGCAAGAACGTTAAGGCCACTCCATCGCCGACTATGACTGAAACAGCAGACAGGACCACAAGGCTTTTTTGTTTAAATTATCCTCGCACCACTTTAGAGCGATAAGTGCCTCTTGAGGAGCAACACCCATGTCAGCAGACTTGTGATCTTAACCTTGCATCTGTGCGGAATTCCCCTGTGACAGCATTGAACTCCCGTCTAAGAATCACAAAATCATTTCACCTGAATCAATAAACACCGAATGCTTTGCGACTCAGATAGGACGGCACAGCTGTGGATATAGAGCTTGTATGTCCCACTAACACGATTTAGCTGTCACTGGTGGTGCAATAGCCCCTTTGTCATATTCCCCACCGTGTGCAACATAATTTTAGATCTTCAGTCACAATACTCGCTAATTGTGTTTCTGTTCGTTTTGAGGTACGTTTTCTGTTCTCGAGATTTTTTTATTTTTAACTCCATAAACAGACTGTCAAGTGGCGGTGCTTGACAGTACGTATCTCTCTCCTTCGCGGTTGCCGCCTAATTACAGTTTTTTTTCTTTTCTTGCTTTAAACACTCGTATTTCAGTTTCTGAGATGCACACACCTCTTAGCGAGGTTATGTTGAAAGGGGTAAGGACTTTCTAGGAGCCGCTCTGACGATGATACGATGACTACCTTGACGCAAAAGTGTAGTATTGTGCATCATACACAATAGTGTCTTAGAGACAAGGGCTGTCATTTAGTGGCAAATTCAAGGCTTCCAGGCAGCGAGTCCTCTACGAACATGTGGAAAAAGTGAGGAGGAGGAGGAGTGGCGAATAGAGTGGATGAAGCTTTGAGGTGTCTTATATTTTTTTCCGCGATAGGGATAGTTTTCAAATTGTTGTTGAACTCTTGCCACTGCACTTGAGAAAGACGGGAGGGATTATTCAGGTTATGATTCACTTGAAGGCTGAAGCATTGTTGTTAACCAAATTGTCAGAGGGTGGAATGTAAACTGAAATTTCTTCTTTCTTGTCACTGTCTGTAGAGTGAATTTGGATTAAAAGCAGATAATGGAACTAAGGAATCATATCAGGAGGTTGAAAAAAATACCTTGAATTTGAAAGCAATCGCACCAACAAAGATTGTCCCCACTTACATAGGTACCCGGATGCCAGTAAAAACCAAATTCTACCTAAGTTTCAAACCACTGCATCATTTCACTTCTTCTTTCTAATTTACCTCGTGCCAATGCAAAGGGTCCGTATCATAGGCGTAAACCAACATTTGAAAAATTCATGTCATATTGACTAACCGGCAGACTGGTCGAAGGATGGCAACGTTCAACTCATCTTTTTCATGCCATACACTGTTTAAACGCATCTTTTAGGCAGTTAAGCAGTTCTTTAGTTTAATAAATAAAAAAAAAAAAGCTGGTGCGACAGCTCGAGGTTAGCCAACGCCTAACCACTAACCACTGAGGCACGGCGAGTTTGCCTTTGTCTATTTCCGTTCAGATAACTCAAACACTAGAAGATGAAGATATATATTTTTTTTCTTAAAGAACCTGTGCTTATGGCTGTCACTGCGACCTAGCAAGATCTATTACGCCTCCGGTCTACTTAGCTGAATAGGTCTAGTACTTTCCTAGAGGTGAGTATGTCATTAGTAGCCGAGTTTCTAAACTCCACTAACAAACAGAATAACCTATGAAAGATAGGTCTACGTAGCCAGTATAGTGGCGGCCACTCACCGAGAACGTGCTCAGAGGTTTCTTCCTCTTCCAAATATAACCGTCACTTTGTATCTGAACAAAGGTTTAGTTTGATGAGGTAATATCTTAGGCCACAATAGTCGGTAAAGAAGCGCTCTTGTAAGGAAAGGGCTTTAGAAGTCTTTTGGATTGCCTCAGCGCGGGTACACTTTCCCAATGGGCCAAGCGAAGTTGTGTTCCCAGTTGTTTAACGAAGCTGTGGCGGTAGCCCAACTAATACCACAGAAGGGTTCCAGTCCCAAGAGCACAGAAGCCGAACCGGCCCTCGCCACCTCATTCGCATTTCCATTGCCTACAATGCTCTGGTGGCCGGGCACCCACCCAAGCTTGACCTTGTTGTATCTGGCAAGTGATTTTAGGGTATCGTAGCAGAATTTGACTGACAGATTCCACGAAATGGGATGTCAATGCTTTAGGCACTGCCTGCTTATCTGAATAGATATGGATTTTTCCGCCCCTAATACCTTTATCGAGGTTTATCCTGGCGCAGATCTCATTAGCATGGATTTCAGCCTGGAACACGCTGGGGCACATCTCCATTATAACCGAGACTTTAGTGTTGAGTTCAAAGACGCCAGTATCCACTCCGGAAGCTATTTTTGATCAGTCGGTAAATCATACCAAACAACCTGGGTCTGATAAGGGTTTTCCATTAGACCAGTCGATACGGTCTAATATTTCTACCCCAAATAGCCTTTCGATACTATACTCCCTGGCCATAACGTCGAGGATAGTCCAGAACATGTCAGGTGCACACAGCACCTGAAATACCGAGATAGGCAATTCTTTGAAGCTTCTCAAGCAACTAGAAGATACGTCGAATACACATGAAGTCATCCTTTTCTGCGTAGTCCGTGTATTGATGTATATCGGGCCGTGCTCGTAAGTTTCATCGAGGAGCTCATAAGAACAATATTTGCTGGGATTCTCTCCTTTATAAGAGACGTAAGCCCTAATGAGCCTGGGGGTAAAGAATTGAGCTTTGATATGGATTGCCGTCGCTAGTCCACTTACTTGGTGGAAGCTCAATACATCTTGCCCAAGTCTATTTTTAACAGTGAAACCGCATTCTGTGGTCGCATTTATCTATATTGTTAAGGATAGGTGGAAGGGTCGGAGCATCTGCATCTGTAGCGATAGCCAGACTGCGCTTAGGGCCTTGCTCAACCCCATTAACCAATTCCAAAATGAGATCTCCGATGAGATTGCTAAACAAGGCTCAGAGGATGTTTTCTCAGGACCTAAACCTGCGTTGGGTCTTACCGAGTCCTCGGTCAGGACCTCCATTGACGATTGGGCTTCCTACGAACACAATTGTGTGGCATGGCTCTCCAGGATGCAGGCAGACCAAACGAATGCTCCCCAACGTCTGTAAGAAATCAGCGGCATTCTTGCTGTCACTCAGCAGAAGAGACTGTTGACAACTTATTCGCGTTCTAACGAGACACTTCGCTTTTGCCAAGCATCTTAGTGTGTTAGGCTTAAGTGACACCACTGTATGCGACTCCTGTGACGAGGACGACGAGACTTCGGATCATTTCCTTTGCGATTGTCCTGCCTTTGCTCGGATTAGGTGGTAGATTTTCGGTGCTGATACTGTAAGCTCCTGAAGTGCCTTCTCGGCTTTCTCTGAAAGTCGAGGAAATTCCAGTAAAATGGGTAAAAACTGGGTCCTGCTTTCTGGTAGTACAATGGACCAGTTGCATTGGAGTGCTCCAGTATAGCGTTTCCATATCGACAAAAAAAAATCATTCCGGATAGAGCTGAAACGCATGGGGATCTCTGTTTATGGAAGGAACCTCATCAGGGCACGCAAGTGGTACAATAGACCATAAGTTCAACTTTTCGTCAAATAAATTGGACGCTGCTTGCCATTCACTTTGATTTCAGCTGACTTTGTTTAGGAGTTGCATTGCATTGGATTTGGCAGCAATCTCAATTGGATTCCTGTGGATATCCGGGTTGTCTTACGCGCTGGAAAGTAGTACACTCCCGCAGCTTTACAGAACAGACGGTATCTGGTGCACATCTTCTCAGATCTCCCAATCGCATATTGTACTGTGGCATCCTCCAGATTCTGTTGCAAGATAAAACGATCGAGTCCATAAATTTTTCATTAGCTTGCTGTTAGAGCGTCTAAATTGCAAAATTTCAAAGAGTATCCCACACGGCCGTATTTGTGTAATACCCCCCCCCCCCCCCCCCCCCAACTGATTCACATGTGCAGCACCAGATTTATTACACAAGGCCGGTACTCCCTCGTGTTTTCTCAAAAAATTCTTCTCTCGCCTTTCATCGCTTTATCGATTCTTAGCCGATTTTATAGAATCTATCCATCTGGCTGGCCCCAATTCCTCCCAAGTGGGAGGCCATCCTCAACATTTTCAGATCAACAACTCGCGACTCTGATTCTGATATCCATAAACCGGAAATTAAAAACAGAGATTCACACACACAGACACACTCGTCTTCCAATGATTAGAAGATGTAAATCTTTGATTACCATATGGGACAACTGCAATGCACATTCCACTCTCAGCGACGGCGGCTAGTCACTTGAAACAAATCAAAATGCACTTTGGGCCGAAAAGAAGCATAGTTCCAAATGCCAAACAGATCCAGATACCTCGACACAGAGATGTGTGTGCAAAGACAACGGGGAATCTAATTTTCCAATTGAATCGCCTAGAGAAGTGGACACAGGAAAATATTTCATAATCGTGTCATAATCTCGGAGCCGTTCCAGTGGAGAAACTATCGCTCATGGTCGACCGCGACGTGGCGCGCTCTGTCATCCCCCGCAAAAATGTTGTGTGTGTGTGATCTTGAGATTCACCCCAAATGTGACAAATAGAATAGAGATGGAGACGGAGGAATTACAGTGATTATGCTCGGCGAGAAGAGCGGTGGCAGGCGACAGTGTGCGGACCGAACATCGGGGTCTATGGAGCAAGTGCAATGGTAATTGGCGCAAATTACATGAAAAAATTGTTTAGATCCTTTGTTTGTTGTGTACGATGACGACGACCTTGTGCCACTGGCGAATGAGAATATTTACTCGTTCCGCGAATATCTTATCTCAGTCTGCGGAATTCGCTTTGGATGAGGCGAGCGAGTGAGCTGAAGATAATGGAACACTAATGCAATTTTAATTTTTACAAAATTTTTGCTGATGCAGTGGAAGTGCAATTAAATTAGTCCGCTTTCCAGGAATTTCCATTTCACGAAGTCATACGCGCAAGTGATGACAGAAGGTACACACTACACAGCCCCTGTGTAGGAAGTGGAATGTATGATCTCAGTTTTAAAATATTTGCGGGCGCTTGGGCATGAGGAACCAGAACCACTGATCAAATTAGCGTGGGTATTGTCTTCAAATTGCCATCGAGCATGAATATACTTTTCTAGCGATGATGTAGAGATTGATCGTGGGGCAAAACTAGAAGATGACGGCCACAGTTGTGTTTCTGGAGCATTCTTCAGTGTATCAATGACACTGAATACATTTTTCGGGGCCATGACTGTAAAAAATTGTTAAAATTGCATGCCATACCAATTCAGTTTAAATAAGACAGCATTGTGGATTTCCTGAGATCATTTGCGGGTTCTTTTGTAGTAGTATGTACCTTTGGGCCAAGTTTGCCATTATGACAGTTCAGTGAGTAGATCAAAGTTATCTATATCAGATGATGCATTTTTATTTTTAGGAAGTGGAATGTCTAAAAGTTCGACAAGAAGGCTGTCAAGTGTTGAACCTTGCCAGTTGTTATCTACGAACCAACTATACCACCATGTTCTAGGACCTGGATTAGAATGACATAGAACCAGTTGCCCAGATTTAAAAGTTCATTACGAGAATGTTCTACAAGTTTGGGTGATATGATTGCAGAAGCTATGGCCTGAATGGCTGCTTGGCTGTCCATGTATATTGTTACGTTTGGTTTAGGAGTTGCGTTGTTTTTGAACTCGAGCTACGCATCGAAAATGGGTAAATTTCCTGGTAGCCTAAGTCGCTTGATATCTTTAAACTTTCATAGGAAATGCCTGCATCGAAGCTACAGTCTATTTTCGATTCACCCGCGACTTGCCTTGTATATTGCCTCCGACCACCAAGTCGACTGAGTAAGAATCAGTCACGCTGCCCTCACTAAAGGTCGTGTGATTTTGCTACCATTAACCGGTCAGTAGAACTCTTTTACCTCCTGTTTGGGTCTTAACCTAGATCCAGATAAGTCATTGGCAGATATCACATAGAACTCAACGCAGAAGGGTTCCATGACTCCAAACTCACTCTTAAAGGTTCTGCCTTATAGACCATCCCAGCTCTCGCCTGAAACATCACAGACCTTAATGAGAAGGCTATAATCTATTCGCTACAAATTCCACCTACAAATTCCACCTTACCAGACAGCTCCCTTACTCCACCCATGCTGAACCTTGTTCAATAGCTCGAGTCTTTAAAGATTACAATTGTAGCAAATCTTCAGATCCAGATGGAATCTTCTCCATTATTTTGAAAAGGCGGTCTTCTGCTCTGGCCAAACTTCTACGTAGGCTCTTTCACTCATCCTATTCTACATGCATCTTTCGGGTATAGGAAACTTGCACACGTCCAGGCAACTCCCAAAAAGGGCGACCAATTCCCCTCATCTAACTACGTTAATGCTCTCTAAGGTCATGAAAAGCATTATCAACCACCACCTCATGAGTTACCTTGAAAAGAACCATATCGTCAATATGATTGTCGATATCAAGTTTCCATAGGTGTCCTCATGGATTTTCTGTCTGAAAAAAGGGAACACATGCAGTAATCGGTGCAGTGAATGCAGGGGAGTCGGTCTAGATTACGTTGAGTTAAAGAGGTGACGGCTTGTTGTTAGGTGCCGCCTCACTCGGATCATCAAAGATCCATTGTACTCCCCGTTGTTGGGAAGATTTATTGTTCGCTATTAGCCCCCTAAGCCCTCTGCATTTAGTATTCATTTTAGGATGGCCTTCGGTGGCATGCTTGAGAGTTGGCCTGGGCCGCTAAAGAACTAAGCGCCTAAGTTCTTTCTTTTGATTCTACTGAGACTTGGGCAGTCGCACAGAAAGTCCGTCGTATCCTCCGCCGCATCTATATCGGCACATCTTCTGCGGAGGTCAGTCGTGCTTGGTCGCATTCTTCTTAGATGGGCCACCAGTGGGTTGTGGCCTGTGTGGGTGCTGATCACTGTGAGAATTAGTGTTGTGTTACTCATACAAGATGCACTACAAATGTCCCATACATCACTACAAAAATGTCACAACACCTCAAAATAATTATTTGTCCCACTTCAAGTCTTATCATACTCGGAGACATCTCCCGTCGAGTAGATGAAGTGTGCGTTCGATGATTTTCAGTAGGTACATCTGTTTAGCATAGTGTTGGGTAGGATACGTACATATTTGAAATGAGTTTGTATGAGGTTTGATGTGGGACATTGTACCACCTCACCTTCTGAAATGAGTACCTCATACAAACTCATTTCAAATACGTGTCCTACCCAACACTAGTGAGAATGCTGATCACTAGAGCTAAATGCGATCTGCTCAGCGTAAGTATATTCCTTTGTTTTTCTTTTATTGAGTTTTGGCCACATCTTTCTTTCTATGCGGCATAACGAAATGTGCTCCATCGCTCATCGGCCAGCTTCCAGAAGTCCAAGCGTACTTCCTGCTTTAAAACTTCCATAGGGGTCAGAACCGTGTGGTCGACCATTATTTCGTTAAATTCCAATCCCTTTCTTGCCAGTTCATCTGCTTTTTCATTGCCATCGATGCCTCTTTGCCCTGGGACCCAACAGAGTGATACATTATGTGATGAGCTTAGGATCCTAAGCTGTTTGCGACAACTGTTTACTACAAGTGATTTGTGGATGACATGGCTTTGATGGCGGCCTGGTTATCGATGTTTCTTCTCGGGGTTACCGAAGATCTCTCTTGCGACCTCGCTTATCGCTAGAACTTCTGCTTGAAACACTGGCGTGGTTTGGAAATTTTATCGACCAGGCAATGGCGGGTTCGCGGGTAGTCGCCGTGGGTCAGTGGTTAGTGCGTTGGACTGCTGATCGAGCGGAGTGGGTTCAAGCCCCAGCCAGGAACACCGACAATTTTCCGCGTCACCACCTCTCGTCGGGGAATGACAACCCTCCGGGAGTATAATCTGTCATGAAAGAGCTTCTCAATTCGCCGTTCGGAGTCGGCAATAAATTGTAGGTCCCTTCCATTCGTGCGAACAATATAAACACGCACAACATGAATGGTTGCGAGAAGCTAGGCCTTGGCTCATCCCGAGCTGTCGCGCCAGCTATTTATTTATTTTAAAGGCGGGTTCTTCTGAGTTTATTCCAAATTAATGATTCTTCTTTCGTTCCATTTTTCCCTTGCCGGAAAGAGAATTTGGAAAATTAAAAGTCAGTGTTTGGTGTTATGCGATCAGTTTTTGTTTCTAGCTTCGCCCATCTCGGGACACCGATGTGACCTATTTCGCTCTTTTTCCGAAAGCTAGATGCTTGCAGTCGTAGGACGCTTTTTGCTGCCAATTCTTTAATGTAAAGGTCGAGCGATATGAGTGAGAGTATCATTTCGGGAGTTGCTGTCGGGGTCGTTCTTATTTTTGTTAGTGTTTTAAAGTTTGTCAAGTAGTCAATTCAGGTCGTGTTAGGTGGAAGTACTTCTACCAAAGGGCTCTATCCTCTCTCCAACACTTTTTCTAATATTTATCAATGACATTCCCTCTCTTGCTCGAAACTCAATCCTTTCCTCTGATGACAGCACTCTTAACTTTATTTAGCCCTTAATGACTCCACGATAAAGACCTCAAGTCGTAGAGTCCCAGTGAGAGCGTATGCCAACTCAACCTAATCCTGAACTTGATAGAATTATCAATTAGGGTGCCAAAAACAGAATCGAGTTTAACGCGTCCAAAATCCAGTGTTGTCTAATTTCTCTGCCGCGGGATACCACCATACTTAGGTGGCGCTACAGTTCGGTGTGAACCTGGGCCTCAACCAACAAGCCTTTCCACTTAGCTAACTGCCTCCAGTTTCGAACTCCAAGTTGGTTGAAGTCCTCTTCCACATGTGCGCGCTTCCTTAGACGAAGTCTTCGTCTACCGCGTTGTCCCTCCGGGTTCGACTCGAAGACTCTGCGAGCTGAAGCATTTGTGTCTATTCGCTTTACATGCCCCAGCCATCTCAGCCGATGGATTGGTATCTTCTTGACTTAGGCGATGTCACTGAACAACTCGTTAAGTTCATCGTTGAATCTTCTCCTCCACAGCCCGACAACGCAAACGGGACCGAATATCTGACGAAGAATTATTCTCTCGAAGCATCCAAGGATATCGGCAATAGAGTCCATGCTTCAGCGACATAAAGCAGGACTGGGATGATCAGGGTCTTATATAGAGTCTCCTTAGTTTTTCAGGATCGACCCTTACTACTCAATTGCCTTCGTAACCCAAAGAAGCAGCGACTGACAAGAATTATTCTTCGTTTAATCTCAGCGCTGGTGTTGTTGTCAGATGTGATAGCGGAGCCGAGGTATACGAAGGCCCTTATTACCTCGAAGTTATAGCTGTCCACAGTGACGTTCTTTCCGATATGTCGAGGTTGGGTGTCCCTTCTTGATGACAGCATATATTTTATTTTGTCCTCATTGACCGCTAAACCCATCTTCGCCGCATACTACCGGGATACTACCATAGCCAAGCTAAATATTAATGGAGTTGATCTTAAGGAATCGAATGTCCTTTTAATGCAAATTTTGACGCAAACTATGTACATACATGATTAACAAGATTCTAAACAAATTCTTTTCTTCTTTTCATTGCAGGTATGTACATATGTATGTCCACCACTGCCAGACACGGTTAAGTATAATTTTCAGGATTGTGTGTCATTTTTGGAGCCCAAGACACGGCTGAAGATAATTTTTTTAATTTTCAAAAATTAAATTTACTTAGCACCCGAGTTGTATCCAACGTTTAGTCAAAAATACCGGCCCTGTGATAAATTATTCTTGTAATTATCAACACTTATCGTTCGACAGAGTCAATTACGCGAGTAGGCGTCCCTTTCCGATTGCCACCAACCTATCGGAGCCTATAAATCGAAAGACTGTGCTGAAAAGCTTCAGCACTCCCGCGATTCCATAATGACTACGCTAATTAGGTCTCATTTTCAGCGAGTCCGTGTGAGTCCTGTTTAACTGTGCCGCGCGCCCCAAATTGGCCTAATGTAGACAAATGATGGTCGTACCTCCTTATAAGGTGCAAAACGTGAAGGCCCCACGGTACAGGACGACACTTTCCGTCGTAAATTGCTTTTTAACTTGGTCGCCGTGGTTAACCCCTCCTTCCCCTCTGCAAGTGTGAAGTGTGTCACCGAATTTGGTGAACTACCCCCACACAGACCAGACGTAGAAGCCACGAAAAAAAAATAAGCGACCATCCAAGACTGAGAAAAACTTTGCAAAAGTCCTTGTTTCATTGCCCATTAAGGAAAGGATTTGCCTGCGACTTTTTTTTCTCTTCTTCTTTCGAGATTTTTCCTTTCGGTTCCTGTGCATGTTCCATGAGAAATTGCTAACGCGTGCTTGGAATACAATCCTGTGGTGTGTTCTCTGGCAGCCTGGTGTGTGCTACTGATACAGTCAATGGCTGGGGGAAATGGTTAGATGGTGGTTAGGATGTGCAGTGTGCATATCGGTCGCACGAATGTAGTGGGTTCCCTTCCACGCTTAAGGGATGAAAGCATCAAATTCCTTGGCGTTCGTCCTTTCCCCCGCACCCCTGTACTGGGTGATGTTTAAACGACAATAACAATAATGACATCATTTATGCGGTGTCAAGTTGTAAAAGTCTGCTTTTATGTAGTGATTTGATGTTAAGCATCAGCATCAGGGGACATGACGGGTGTGATTGAAGGGAGATTCCTTTTTCGTGGCGCGGTTTATTGTACGCGATGAGGATTTGATTTATTTGCTTTTGTATTCACTGAAACAATGACAAGTTGAAGGGGGTGACTTGCTAGCCGGGGTGAGTCCTATCGCAGTAGGTTTCTTAGGACTAAGCGATTGAATGGCTTAACTGGTGAAATAGGGTAGGGTAGGGTCTTTGATTAGTGGTTTGAAGTTATTACTTGACCCTGGAGCTTACATTCCTTGTTATGACGGCAGGAAGCTTAAGATAGGGAAGAAGAACAAATATGGTCTTTGGCCCTACAATACCGTTTTCAAATCCGTTTTGAATGTGTCTAAGTGGTTTTTTCCGGTTGAACTACATGCCATTGACATCGACATCAGCCGGCACCACTGTTGCGAGTATATCGATTTTCAAAGCATCTCAAAGCATCGCTTAAGGTGTTGGGTTCTTACGTGAAGGGCTCTAAAATGGTTGAGTGTTGTAACAATGCCTTACAGACGTTCTCCATGCACCACTGTATCGAAGTGGTGGTCTTAGTGGAACTGGCAAGAAGTAATTCATGGCTGAGTTGAGTTCCTTTGCTGTATCCTAAGGGGGAAATGTCTAAGAATTCTTAAAGCCAGAGTCGACATTTAGGCGTTAGAAAACAGGAATCCCTTTGGCCACAACGACCACAGATGTGATCTGCTCTGAAGGCTGAGACTGGTTCGAGGGGGTGGCTCTATTGGACAAAGACTTTAGTTCAAGTCTTCTGTCGTCTTCTACGTGATGATCCCATTCTCCTTTGATACATTACGACCTTAATCTTTGTTTTCTTTCAGTATTTCGACGAGAGTGGTTTGTATCCAAAAAAATTAAACGACACGATGAACATACCGACAATAAAGTTGGCCATATTATTATTCTGTTTGGGTTGACGCCACTCTATATATCTTACAGCCATTTAATCCCACTCTCTTAGGGCAAATGGAAATCAAACGCCACACTTTTTTTTTCCAGTAGGGGGGCGGGGAATGCATTATGCACTGTCAGGTGCGTTGTTACACTCATCACTCCTACTGACTAAACTCTCCCTCTACCTTTAGTATCCTCGACAAGCCCCTGGAACCGCTGTTTGCATTACTTCAGGGGGGGGTCTTCCTTATGCCCAATAGAGTTCCGGTATAATTTTTATGAGGTTATGCTTTTGTTTTCCTCCCTCTTTTTTCCTCACAGCACGCACTCGATAAAGGAGACTATTTGGTTCCGCCTGTCGTTGCTCGAGATCATCATTTTCAGGATGTTTTCCGGAGTGATGTTTCCTGTCTCTAGCTCCAACCTGGCTCTTTCTGCTGGCCATCTGCTACTGTTGAAAAAGGTGTCTCGGCAAGCTGGGCTCCTTACTTTTCCCATCTTATGGAGGTATGCGTTGAAGTTTCCAAGTCCGGGTCTAAGAACTGGGTGATGTGGTAGTTTACTTGTCCATGTTTCCGCTCCGTCCATTCAGCCTTGCTGTCCGCCTTCCCCTAGTTTCAGAGCTCTTACCATTTTTGTTTGGTGAGCTCCTTTCCCTCTGCCGTCGCTTCCACTCCTGTTTCGGCTTTATGCTCGTGGACGAATTTTCTCTCTGCCGCAAGGAGATCGATGGGAGTCACTGCCGCCACTACTAGAACGGCTCGTTCCCACACCGTGCCGTAAGAGCTTGCTCCCCGGAGTACTCCGCGTCTTTGTGCTGTTGCCATCTGTTTCCTATACTTCTCTTTCTTAAGGGCCTCGGCCCATATCTCGCAGCCATACAGGAGAATAGCATGCGTGATCGACATAAGATGTCTTCTACTGCTGGCAGATTTTGCCATGAGTGGTGACTTTCGCAGCTCACCCCCGAACAGCGTCACTATATATGGATCTCCGTACTCTCATTGTGGTCCACTTTCGGAGTTGGGGTGCCTGTCAAAGAAAATAAGGGTTGCGTTGGTTGATTTTGGCAGCTTTATAGACATTTCGCTCATTTCGTTGAGTTTCTCGAGAACTGTCTTTCATGTCTTGCTGAAGCTTGGGAACTCGCATAAGCCTCTGCAACGTGTGGCTAAATTTGTTCGTTTTGGGAATGTAGACTTTACTTCCCTCTATGTTCTCGGAATGTAACCGCGACACAAACTGAGAGATCCCATTAATGCCTTAGGTGTGACCTTAGTGTAGTGACCGTCGTAGTGTAGTGTAGTGTGATCATCGCTTCAATATTCAGCAACATATAAAAAATCGAAGGAATCGATCAATACGAAAGCTGATGCCAACCCTACAGCAAAGGGCTCATAGAGGGTTTTCCCATAGGGACGGGTAGATGTTAAAATTGAATAAAACAAGTTGTGTGTGAGATATTAACGAATTTTATTTGAAAGGCCTATCAATGAAGTTATGTGTAGAATATGACATCGTTCAAATGGCCGACGCGGCTTCGCTGGGTGGATGCGCGCATCAGAGAGATCCAATTTTCGATGACTCTGGCGCATAGATCAGGCTGAATTTGAGCGATGGCAAGGCATACTTTGACTTTGAGGGCACTGGACGTTTGCGGTTTATTGTCATAAACCTGCGACTTAAGGAAACCCCACAAGAAAAAGTCTAACGGAGTCAACTCACATGATTTCGGTGGCCAGTTACCGTCCCCTCTGCGTGAGACAACCATGCCCTCAAATCGCTCGTGCAGAGTGTCCATTGCGCCATCAGCTGAGTGGCAAGTAGCGCCGTCCTGTTGAAACCACATGTCGTTCACATGCATATCATCCAATTTGGGCCAAAAGAAATTAGTTATCATCGATCAGTAGCACTCTCCGTTGATTGCGATGATAATGCTAACGTCGTTTTCGAAAAAGTAGGGACCGACCTATGATTTCGCCGGCCCATAGTCCACACCAAAACAGTGACTTTCTGCGGATGCATTGCCACTTGGTGGACCCCGCGTGAATTGGCATCGTCCCAACTTTGGCAAATTTGCTTTTTGACGTACTCGTTCATCCAAAAATGGGCCTCGTCGCTGAAAATGATTTTTTTTGCTGAAATCGGGGTCCGTTTCCACCTGCTCCAGAACCCTGTCGGCGAACACACGGCGTTGTCTATGGTCGTTTTCCTTCAGCCCCTGGGTCAATGAGATTTTTTGGAGATGAAGGCCCAAGTCCCGACGCAAAATTCGCCAAGTTAATGTCTGTGAAAGGCCGAGTTCATGTTCTTGTACGCGACGCGGAATTGACTGCCTCGGGTTCTCGTGCCCACTTTCATGGACAGCGGCGATTTTTTCGGCAGATCTTGCGTTTCGGTAACAAACGGGTGTTGGGTGATTGCTCACTGAATCTGTTGACTCAAATGTGGCCACCAACCGTTGAATAGTAGACTGGGAAGGACGACCATGTAAACCGAAAAATGGGCCCAACACACGCACCGTTGCCACAAGAGAACACCCATTTTGATAATGAAGTCTGGACGTCACTCAATTAGCCTAGACGCAGTCGAAACCAAATACTACCTTAGTTTCGAACCTCCTTAGAGGCGAACCTCCTCGGTGAAGACTCACTTTCAGTTCAAAAATTACATCTTGTCCATGTCCTTCGAAGTCCATTTCATTCTTTCGGCCAACACGTAACTTCGCTGAAGAAGTCTAGGGGTTTTCATCGAAGACTTGTGAACTCATTTCAGATTCCAATATCTCCAAAAACCGAAGTCAGTTCTCAATCTCATGGTGTCAACTCTATTTTTGTCGGTGGTTGCATTCTCCTTAAACTGATTAGCCCGCAGACATGAGGTCACCATCATATTCCGAAGAGATTCAGTGTAAAGCTTGGTGATTTGCCACCAGAATTCTGATTCCCAGAATCAGTGTGATTACACTAAGTAAACACAAGTAATTTCTTTCTTTCGTGATTCACAAATTGATGTAATGCACTCATTCTTGGAACGTCCTACCACAAAAAGTGCCGATTTCTGTGGAATGATTGACTGCCGATAAGAACATTCTCGAAAGAGGTCAGTGTGCCCCTAAACTTTCGCCGAAAACTTGACAAATTAATTCGCATTTTTCGTGCGATACTATTACATCTGAAGAACGCATCTGTGCAACTCGTGGCAGCTGCTATTGCAGCTGATCCACGGTATACTCACAACATCCGACACTGCCCACATTCTTTGGCACTGAATCAACTTGAACTTGTGTTTAAATTCTTTCGTTCTCATCGAAAATAATTCAGATATCTCCGTACGCATTGAGATGGTGTGAGTAACTTAAGAATTCTAGAACAGCCAGCTTATCCTATATTCCAGAGTTCCAATCCTTGTTTTCCATGTGCTGACAAATGATCAATACACAACTGCTGCACGTTCCGCCCATTCACGGTCTCAATCATCGATCCACCTTGCAGGGGGATATCTCGGAATCTTACTGTTACAGTTTGAATACCACAATGCACATACCCTCACGCACTTGTGTTTACTCAAGTAGCACCGCACGTTTGGTAAATTTATCACATCGTAACCTAGGGCCCATTACCACATCAGAAAACGGGGAAAAAAAAACTGTACATAACGCATCTTTAATGTATCTGCCAATGGATGTGTAAACATTCGGGCACAATTGTGAGACTTTGAGATACACATTTGCAATGCATCAATTGGATCAAAGCTAAATGGAGGAAAACGCAGATTAGCTTGTATCTTTTATCTAAATTTAGATACAGCATCGAGAGTTGTGCGAAAAAAGACAACGGAATGCAATGGGGAACTACTCCAGGATTTAGCAAATCCCACAGGAACCCAGCAACTTTACTTTTCCGCTTAAAAGTTCAAGTAATGCTGTTGAGGTTCATTAGCTTTCGAGTCGAAGACACATTTGAGGACAACGACGCTGACGCTGTGCTCCTAATAGCTTGAGAGGCCTTCCCTCCAAAAGAGACTCGCGTAATATTTTCTACAAATAAAAGCGATTATATGTGGGTTATGTGCAATGTGAAAGAATTCTCAAGTGTTTTGTTGGCTCTGTGTGTACCCAGTTGCACTGAGGTTAAATCCTTTGGGAGGTGGATATGTTAAGGTTCAACGATCGACGGTGTGGAGATTGATGTATGGAATGGATACTCTTGCAAACAGTGCATGGCTTTATGATTCACCACCGGAAGAAGTGTTGAATGTGACTGTTGCTGTTTTGTAGAATCACCTATCTGTTGATGGTGGTGTCATTCTTTAAACAATCACTCACTGCAGTTGGTGTGGTTTCATCATGCATCACTGGGTTTTTGTGGAAGGCAGGAGTGATTGCATTGTCTAAACGTTAGAATCAGAAGTCTTTAAAGAAAAATTTAATAGGGAAACACCCACAGACTTGATCGCTGTGGCTCAGTGGTTAGTGCGTTGGACTGCTGAGGAAGCGGCGTGGTTCAAGCCCCAGCCATGTCAACTGAACATTTTTGCGGAACCTCATTTCGTCAGGGAATGACAAGTCTCCGGGAGTATAATCTGTCACGAAAGAGCTTCTAAATTCACCGTTTGGAGTCGGCAATACATTGTAGGTCCTTTCCATTCGTGCGAAAAATTAACACGCACAACATGAATGGTTGCGAGAAGCTAGGCCTTAGCTCATCCCGAGCTATGGTGCCAGCTATTTATTATTTACCCACAGACTTTGCTTTACTTATGTCCTGGGTCTAGGGCCTATTCTACGCGCCATCGTGTATGGCTTCCGGCAATACGTCTCATGTCTCTCCAACTTTTTCCTAATCATCCTGACTCCTCGTCAACTCATCTGCCCCATATATTTTTGACGAAGTTTGTCAATCGGTGGCGGTCCACAATCCTGTGTGATGGTTGGCCATCATCCGAAATGGCCAGAGAACCTTTTTAGTTTTTCACCGGATTTTGGTAGAAATTTCAAACACCAACAAGCTTTTTAGTGATTCTGGAGACGCTTCTTCTTTTCTCTGCTTCAGGGTCGAGCGTTGTAGTGTAATTGGGCTTGTTTCGTCGCACCCTACACCCTATGCAATGCAAGCTTCACCTGTTCTCGATCGTTAATCGTTCGCCAGGTATTTTTCGAGAGCGATCTCTACGGGTGATCGACAATTCTTTCGGCGCTAGATATGAAAACATTTTTTCATAGCACGCTAATGGTTGTAAATGGTGACGGGCATTGAACTGCTACTTGTTTCCATTGCTTACGATGTTGGTCTCTGATTTGTTGATGCACTAAGAGGTCCTTTTCGATGTTATACCTGCTGCATTCGTATATCGAACTGCAGCTGTCCACGCATAGTTGCTGTCATAAGATGGTGATCTTGCGGCTCCTCGCTCTTCCATCCTATGACCTATCATGATTGGTTGGTCGGTTTTGGAGGGTAAGGAAGGAGGAGGATGGAGAGTTGGGAGGGAGGCCGATGGAACAATGGCCAATGAGAGCACCGAAAACGGTCTTGACTAGTGATCTTTAAAGCAAGATTGAGTGAGGTATACCATAGGCCAGATCTCGCTGGAGGTACGGCATGTGGTTCCATTTCTCTAGCTTTTCTTGCTGATCACTGCATACTCTAAGAATAATTTACATGTAACGAGTGGAATAGCCAGATTCCGGCGTTTTGGTTGGACCTCTAAAGTATAGCCACGTTTGCAAGTTCATCGCCCTTACAATCTCCTGGAATGTTCCTATGACCGGGTACCCAGCATACGTGAGAAATGAACGAGAATTTGAAGTATCTTTTGATGTGTACTGTCGGTAAAGATTGTGACATCCTTGGAGAATATCACATTGTGCCTTAGGCAGGATTAGGCTTCGTTGGTCGCCATAGTTTCTGCCAGAAAAACGCTACAGTTTTTCAGGTAGATGGAAGCAGAAGCTCGAGTTGACCATTCCGGGGAAAACACTTCCTCCCAGTCCGCTCTCGGTATGGGAACAATCGGTATAGAAGTGAATGGAGTACTGGTCATAACACTCCCATGATGTCCGAAAGTTGAAGATGAAATTCATCTTAGACGGTGTGCAGTAGGTGTTTTCTGGGATAAATGTTGGTGGTTCTTAGATCGAGGAGTGGCCAATATTAAAACGAGTCGGATGCGTAAAGCCAGTGAGTGGCACGAGGTTGCAGGACCAAGAATGTTGGCTTTCCCGTTCACATTACTATACAGGATGAGACCCAGTTGATTGGCTTTGTTTGCAAGGCACAGGTGGAGGGCATTTAAAGAAGGAGAGAGAGAGAGGAGAGAAATTTTATACTTTCTGTTAAAAAGAGCTAGTTCGATCTTTTCGGAGTTCACCGCTCTTGAGAAATTCGCTGAGGATCCTTGGGTATTTACCGGAACAACAATTGCAACATCATCTGATTAAGCAATCATTTCACATCCACCCCTTACTAGGTCGGGCAACGGTTTATTAACCGACACAAAACACCGCCGGGGACAAAACACCGCCTGGTGGCGTGCCGCAACTCGCAGATCTGTGGGCCGAGGCATTACCCAGTTTTTTCAATTAAAAGTCTGAGCGAGGCCTCATATGTGTTGTTACCATGACGTCCTTGAGTGACGCAAAGATCTCCGCCTGAAATACAGTCAGGAATTACTTTAGATTGGAAGGCAGCGTTCTCCAGTAAACCCCCCACTTCTCTTAGGGATAGCAGTGCCCAGTTGTAATTTCTCTCGTTTGGGGAACCGAACTGGTTGCACTAAGTCCAAAATATACTTCTGGCTCATTAGATCGTCTGGGCGGGGCGGGTGATATGAGTCCATGGGCTGCTATTATTCGTTCCAGACTGGTCTGTGTAGGTCCATTCATTGAAATAATCTAGGGTCTATAAAAGCATTCGGTCCACTTCTAGCCCTATAGGGAGTAAAATAGTCTCCATGGCGGCTGTGGGGTTTGTTGGTTGGTTTAGTGGGTATCCTAAAGACTTATTTAGACCTCAAGCAGGTCCATTGTACCCATAAAAAATATACTCATGGGAGTTAAACCAAGGGACAGGGTTGGCTTATCAGCAAACCACTCAGAAGAGGATAGAAATCTCAGGAGTTTCCTAAAATCAGCGATATGAAGGTTCTACAGCCCATGGAAGAAGCTACTTCCAAGAGTACGCAATCTTCTGGTGGCCAGTGCGGGACATTCGCATAGCAGGTGCCGGATGGATTCTATTTCCTCTTCCCTGCAGCTTTTGCAATAGTCGTTGTAGGGCAATCCAAGACACTTCGCGTGGATTCCTAGGCTATGGGGTTACTGACCGATGAGCCAGTTATCATCCAAAAAGGCCATTTGTTGGATGTTCGATAACAGTGCTAGGGAATAATTTCCCTTTATTATCGTCCACAAGACTGAAATTGCCTTGAGTATTCAATTGTAAGTCCACTGACCATCCCTCGATCTCAGACCCCACGTTACCAAAAGTCCTACAGCATATCCTGTGCTTCCTTCTTGCGTTTCTAATTCTGTTTTCTAGATTTCTTCTCAACTTGTTGTCGAAGATAACCCCAAGATATTTCAGTTCGGATTTCAGGTTCACTTTTTTTTCGGAATTCCTCTAACTTATGTGAGAGGTGCCCTGTCCGTTTTATCAGTGTTTACGCCGAAACCGCACCTGTCCGTCCAATTTTTTTTACATGCAGCCCCAACTACATGAGTTTCTCCACTGTGTACAGATTTTTTCCCGTGAGATGGAAAGTGAGGCCATCAGTGTATGCTGTACATTTGAACCCATTGTCTTCCATTTCAGTCCAACAAAAGATTGTTCTCCAAGGTGCTGCTTAAATTTCTGACTTCAACACCTTTTCAATGAATTTTCCCTCAGTATTCAGCCTAAAGAGAGGCCAATTCCTGATTGACATACAAACAACTGATACGATTGGCATTAGACAAGCTCTCCACCAGCCAACCACCTAACACAAACCTCCATCCGAATCCATCAAAGCAGTTCCCCGCTCAATTTCAATTGCAACCTCTCA
The DNA here is from genome assembly GCA_917880715.2 of Matsumyia berberina. Lineage (NCBI taxonomy): Eukaryota > Metazoa > Arthropoda > Insecta > Diptera > Syrphidae > Matsumyia > Matsumyia berberina. Next base: position 84,191,810 of record OU862871.1, on the reverse strand, counting down.
ATTTCCGCGGAAATTTAAAAAAATGCAGCCGCCAAACAACACAATCTCACATCAGTGTCACAACCCACGCACAAGTTAAACATCTACAAACTATCAAACAATGAAGATACACAGATAAATGCACTGGAACAACAAAAAAGATACGAAACTTCAAAATATCAGTGCTAACAAATTTGTCCCACTTTTTAATGGGTTTTTATCTTGACAATTTAACAGTAAGTATCCATCAACAGTGTATCTGGTTGTTCATACAGTCGGGGCTGTCCCCGCTTATCACTGTTCACCTAGAAAGTCAATGACTTCAGTCAGGGGGACAAAAAAAAAACTGCATAACGCAAACCAAGAATGCACGGATAGTGGGAAGATGCAAGACAGGTGTTTTTCCAGATAAGGATTAATCAGCTCAAGACTAAAGCTGATTTCTTTATCAACAAGTCCATGCTACGGTGGCTTATATACGGTTGCGACTTATCGCCATTCGCACGGAAATGCATTTAATTGCATTTCATCAGACAATCACGACGCTTTAAAGCGCTCATCGGCGGATGCTTCCATCGAATCCGTGCATGAAGTGAAATTTCCCTATGTATACGAGTAAGGTCATCGCCTTGAAAAAGATACCATCGCCGCGCCGGTGTGAGCGACGGAAATAGCTCCGTCATGAATCCATAGGTAGCGCTTTTAATTCAATTGTTTTGGCTCGACTAATGCAATTACGAGGCTGAGGAACTTTCACTGCGAGCCTCAGTTGGGTAACCGCCTTGTGAAGATGTGTAAGGCAAAGTCATTCAAAATTAATGGAAAATTGACAACAGTCTGGACGACGACAATGCCGACGAGTCACAAAGAGTCGATTCGCCTCCTCCTACGCTATATTTACTCACATGTGTCCTTGAAGTGTTGCAAGGAAGTTTGCCTTGAGTGGTCGTGAGCGTAGAGTGAGGAGAGGATACTTTTAATTTCCTATGCAAATAGTTTGGCTTAAAATATTTTTCATTAACCCTACTTCGTCCCGAAAGTGATATGCAATGCGAGCGATACAGAGCTCTTGGAAGGATGTGTATTGTGAAAATAATTCGATTAGAGTTGATGCCATTGTTTGTGGATGGTCACTTTCGAGTGACCATTCAATCAATGATGCCGCACAGGTTATTTACTCGAATGTGGGTCAATTCAGGGGAAGAGGTTGATTCTGCCTTAAATTCGGGAGTGTTGAGGATTTAAGTATTTTGAAAAATCTATAAAGTGGTGGAACAAGATTTAGTTTATCGTGGTCTAAGTAAGGCTATCGTCAAAGTCATGAAAATTATAACGTTTCGATTTCAATGGCTGATAGAAGTGCCTTGCGACTTAGGCAAGCTTAAAAATGCATTGTTGGCTTGATACATTTCGCCTTGACCGTCTCGAAAGTCGTTGGATGAAAGTCAAGGCAAATCGGTACCTTTCGGGATGCAAAAAGTGTTGTTGGTCGTAGCAGTTAGGGTGTTGAACTTCTTAGCGAGCTGACACAGGCTCCCATCCCAGCAAAATCAATCAAATGGTTTTCACGACACCACCTTTCGGCAGGCAATGACAACTTTTTCATAAATACGTCTTCTTTTGTTTTGTGCTTTCTTTGACAATATAATTTGGGGCAGAGAGCCTTAGGTTAGGTTAGGCTAGGTAGATGTAGCAGTATCCAAAGCATTCTCCTTTTGCCCCGGGCTTTCGAACTATTTTGATGCTTTAATGAACCTCCAGATATCCCTGATGGGTACGTCCCTTAGTTCTTCTGTATCCTGTAAAAAGTGCCTTCCAAAGGATCTATGTCTGAAGTGGCAGAGACCTGGCCAGTGGCAGAGGAAGTGGGTTGTGTCCTCATTGACTTCCTCGTCTCCACAACCAGTACAAAGGTCGTCTTCACTTAGACTAAGCTTTTTCATATGACAACGCAGAGTATTATTACCTGTAATTACTCCTACAAGGATGGAGAGGGTTTTTCTGTCCTTCTGCATCAGTATATCAGTTCTGCCACCATTGTACCTTGGCCATAGTTTCTTAGTTATCTTACATTAGTCCAAAGAGCTCCATCTTTCATTGGCTTCCGCTAAAGTCCTGATCCTTGCTTCATGTTTGAGTTTACATGGCGGGATTTTCACTGACGGATCAGGTCTAGCGTAGATCGTTTCCTTGCCAATTCATAAGAGAGCCTTAGGCGACAAGAGCCTTTTTTAAGTCGCAACACCTTAAGGTCAGTGCAAGAAGAAGAATGCTATCCAGAGAATTACAGGTTCTCAAAATCTCGTAGTTTTTAAGGAAAGGTGGAGAATCCATCATGCGCCATTAGGCAATCGGTACACGCACCTGGTGTGTCAGACTTTCACTGACTGAATACCTCCTCTACTTTTGACAGCTTTGACAGGCAACCCGGGAACGGTGTTTGCACTACTTCAGGGAGGTCTTCCTTCCTTATACCCAATAGGGTTCCGATTTGATTTTTTCGTGTTCCTATCAGGGTATGTTCTCGGCTTCCTCTCTGACTTTTTTTGTTTCCAGCACTGACTTTTTTGTTTCCAGCACTGACCCGATAAAGCAACCTATTTCGTTCCACCCATCTTTACTTACTTAAGGTAGCGGTCCAGTCCGGGGTGAACCTAGGCCTCAACCAATAAGCGTCTCTAACCAGCTACATCCAGTTCCGCACGCCAAATTAGTTGAAGTCCCCTTCCACTTGCGTCGCAGTCTTCCTCTACTGCACCGTTCCTCGGGTGTGGATTCAGTCTACTCCTTTGCGGTGAAAAAAATACGTTTTATGTCTTCTACTGAAGACTTCGCCATGATCAGTCTCGCCGTCCACTTTTGCCTAGATCCGGAACTCGATCTCTCTTGTCATTGTTGCGTGGTAAACTCCTTTGCTTCTGCAATTGTCGTTTCCACTCTTACTCCAGTTTTCTGATCGAAGGAAATCACTTCTAAGACTAAGAAAACTTGTGCTTTTAACACCGTCCGGCTTACATGTTTGCTTGCTTCTCATGTCTTACATCTTATTCCTCGTATTCCTCTTGCCTGAGTGCATCCACCAGTCGCAGTCATACAGAAGAATAGTATGCGTGATCGACATACATAAAAGGTTTTCAAACCACCTTAGGCACGCAGATAAATTTGTCTAATTTTTCTTTCACATCTCATCTCAGTCCACAACCTTTTCTCGTAAAAGTTCGACTCAATTCGTAAATGGTTGATGCGTCCGATAAAAGCTTTTAAAAGAGAATTCTCCTCTGTGGGGAAATTTATTGTTAATTCGTATCTGTGAGATTTAAAAGCATCTGCAATAAAGGGGAAATATCTTTTGCAGCCAAGAAAATGAACACTTTTCGAAAGTTCAAAGCTTTAAAACAGGAAGTCTGCCATAGTGTGGACATTTTCGTTGCCGTTAGAAGGGAAATTTATTCAAAATGAGAATCAAATGGAATGGGTTGGTGGGACTTGAGGTTAAATTGAGACAAATTATTTCAACGACACAACCATCGATAGCAACTGTTGTGGTCGTAGAAATATATGCGTTGACGCTCTATGTACTGCTGCAGTGACCTGTTGCCCTAGGCTGTGCACAGCTTCTTTGTTGTTTATACATTATCTCCCCAACATTAAGACTTCCCTCGTCTTTTCTTTGGCTGTGAACGACTTAAGGGTGACTTACTGGAATCGCACCGATGATATCGATGTCGTTTGTGAAACACGACATCTGAACTGATTTGTTGAAGGTTGCTCCTTTCGTGGTCGAACGAGATTAAAGGAATGAGCGGGTTCTTACGAAAACTTGGTACAACTGTGAAACGGTATCGCGGGGGCGTATCCTAGTTTCACAATATCCCGCGTGGTTTCCGTGTAGATTTGATTGATTTCTGAATTTAATTTGATCTACAGTCAATCAAAGGAGCTAACAGTCACAGAGACGCCTTGAAATTGTACAGAAAGTTGATTTTTGTTGGCTTACCTTGAATCGTAGGTAGTGAACCTAAGGTATGCAAACTTCTGCTAATTAAATGTTGTCATACCTTACACCACTACTTTTAGACCATTCATGGCAGCATTTCACGACTTTAAATTCCATAAGCTAACGATTCTCTCTTATTCTTTCAGCAAATAAATTCAAATTCAGATCTTATATTCGATGAACTCACCGATGCCGATAACAAAGATTCACAACTGAACGAACGGTGGCGAACGGTACCAAACACCCAGCTAAATGACAACAACAACGAAGAACTGCTGGATGCGTCCGACTTGCTAGAAGACGAACTGCAACCTGTTGACGATATCGACGAAGATCTCGATATTGTCGGTGGCGATAATAACGACGATGAAACGAACGCGACCAGCGACAGCTGGTTGATGAAAAGCGTCAAACGTGTGCGACGCGAGTTGAATCGTTTGCTTGGCAATCCAGTTGAAGAAGGAGCCAAGCACAAGACGGCTAAGGTTCGAGTTCCTAAGAAGAGGGCGCATAGAAGACGTGCCACCACTGCCGCGTCAAAGACGGGTGGAGAAAAACGGAAAGCTGCCCGTGCTGTTGGAGCCAATCAACCGAATAGGTCCCGCAAAGCTGCTCTGTTAAATAATGCTCAGCCAGTGCGACCCAAACGTCAGGATGACTACGACGAAGTTTATGACGCTTCCGGAGATGATGTTCCTACCGACCCAGACACAGACTTGGGTAGTGAAGTCACATACTGTGAGTTGGATTGTACTTTTCTTGTCTTAATATTTGTTTCATCCGTCCTCTCTGCTCCTAGACCGCGTAATGTTCATTGCAACTGAGATGTGGAATGATGAGTACCGACAGAGGGACAGTAATGCCTTTATGGAACTCCATCGTGAGCTGGAAGTCTCTTTCAGGGACTTGTTCAATAACTGGAGTGATGCCGGCGACGAGGATGACACCATCAAAGCTAGCCTCATTGATGTTTCGTAAGTTGCCTGCAATACCTAACAAACACCACCTGATCTGTGATGTGCATCCGTTCCTTTTCAGGCGAACAAATGACCCCTTCAAGGTCCATGTGACTGTCCAGCTTGAAATCACTGGCACCATGGGTGATGACTTCAACAGCTACATCCAAAGTCACATCTCGAAGTTCTCGAAAATCGGTACAGTCGGCGCCGAGTTGGACGACAACTACGTCTACCGTCATATAAGTGGTGAGTCGTTGTTTCCTTTTTTGCGAAAAATCCTTTTCATGATCCCCTTGTGGTGATGACTCCTCGACAGATATTCATAGTGTTCCACCAGTCAGTGATAATGTGTACTTCGTGAAGCCCTCTGGCACTACCCAGAGTCCGCCAGTTGCCACGGCGTCTACTGATGACGGTGAAGAGCCAGACTACGAGGAAGGTTCTGATACACCACCAGAATATCCAATACACTCGTTCCCTGACCCACGTCCTAATACGACAACAGCTCCCGAGGAAGAGCCATACGATTGTAAAACAAATCCAGAACGTGGTTATAGGTGTATTGATGGCACAGTCATTCAGTGCTATCAGGTGTGCGACTCTTATGCTGACTGTTCCGATCAAGCAGATGAGCTCGATTGTCCCCCAGAAGGTATTGTTTTGCGGGGAAACTTTTTACTAACTTGTGTGTGAAAAGAGATTGTACATTCGTCCTACTAACTTTAAGGCATTTTGCATGTGAGCTAACGAAAGCATTAACTCTACTATAAGGCTTTGCTAACAAAATTTTAAGACTCTCGCTCTTGTAAATAGATTTTACTAATCGCTTAACGATTCTTTCAATTGCGACGCAGAGATGGCGTTGTATCTGTAACAAGTGTCCACGTGGATGTAGGGCTGTGTGTCTGACTTCAGTTTTGGGAAACAGATCTGCTCAGTCAATCTGAGCTGTTAAATTTTATCTACTTCGACTTCTGGGATTTCAATGGTTTTTATTTTTTTCTATCATGTCTATTTTTTTCTATTTATGTCTTTGGCTATCATTTTTTTTATGAATTTTTAAAGCATTTTCCATCACTCTTGCCAGAACTTCCGGCGATAGGTCCTTGCATTCTAGACGGATATTACCTTCATTCAAGAGTCTGACGCTTGTTGACATTAACTCGTGACTTCAAAAAACTCCACAAAAAGAAGTCTGAAACGGTTAAATCGGGCGATCTTGCCAGCCCCTGCAAATCGCCAAAACGAGAATTTAGGCGACCCAGAAATGCAGCCCTCAAAATTTCAGTTGTGGCTCGTGCAGTATGCGCTGTTGCTCCATCCTGTTGGAACCACATGTTATCCAGTCTGGTCGATACTCCAGGGTCCTCTTCAGCCACAGCTGCGATATTCTCAGCAGAACGAATACTCCGGTACCGGCCAGACCTGACAGCATCTCGTGTTGTTCCTATACTCTTCTATGCGAACTGCTGAACGTCGTAGTATTTGCCCAGTTGGTGTTGGACGACCGGGAAATCTTCACCGAAGTTCACGCTGCGCCAACACCACCGACGAATTATTCTGCAAAAAAAATCGAAACAATTATTCCGCGTACTTTAGGAGTATGGCGATTCGTGTCTCGTTGACCTGTATTTTGTATCTGTTTACTACTTGTCAAATCAGAAATGACATTTGCCGCCATTAGCAAAAATTATAGTATCTTCCGATAGGGTGATGACTTTTGCGCCACCTTGTATTGTCTGCTCTAGAGTTTTGGTCGGCAAGTCTGATAATTCGATGCAACTAAAGTTTAATAGACACAGGTGTCTCTACATATATTTCATGGGAATAGGGAATCCGATGATGCCCTTTCATAAAGTTTTCGACTCCGACTTCTTGACGAATTTCATCTCAGACGCGAAATCGACACACTCTTCCTCAGCAACAAGACAGTTTGACAGCTGAGTAACAATGCATCTACATAGTAACCCCTTGTTTCAATGTCGATAATTGCATCTGCACCGGACTCACGTGATTGAGTTTCCATGAAATCCTATGTGACTGTCGTCTGGAACATAACAGGAGCTTAGCCCGATGAAATCTATTCTGTGATTTCAATAATTATGCTCAGTGGAAGTTCCTAGATGCATTGACTTGCCCTCTTGTCTCGCCTAGCAGATATTTTGTGTCAAGCTACGTTATTCAACAACTGGAGAATATTATGGTCCAGAAAAGCATAAAAGTCACAGGTTAGATTAGGTGAGGTGGTTATCCAATATCCATCATAGGCATAGTCGATGTATTCACTTAGCCTAGGAGCCGGTTAGTGACCGTTCTTCCTGGAACCATTTTGGTTTTTGAATTAATTTCCATATGCTATTGATATCCGCTTCGTTAAGATCCTGAAATTCATCCAAAGGGTATTTTCCAAAAATTTTCCTTTTCAGGAAGATAGTATTGGACGGTAAAAATCTGCTCATCCTGATCGTTCATGCAAGGGCGAAAAAAATCGTTGGCTGGATTTCCTAGCCTACAAACATGTCTGTCGATTGTACAATACAATGACCTGTCAGTACACTGACTATGGTCCTTATATTTATGTACCTATGTGCTCTACTGATTCTCATTAGGCTGTGTGATTTATCGGTCATTAGTGTGCTGTTGTAAAGATTTTGTGTCTTACCGTCTCTATTAGCATATGGAGTGACCCTGCAACAGTCTGCTTTGCAGTTGCCTGGTATATCCCTATGAACAGGAAACCATCATAGGGTAAGAGTTCATCTGGTCAATATCTCTTTTGGAATTGCGCGACAGTGCCAGCCGAATGTTGATCTTATTAATAGTGATTCGAGTAGTTAAATAGTTGATTGGATGTCGGTGTAAATGACGATGCTAACTTTTGGTGCCGACATCATCAACAACCCGACAGCGGCTTTAGTAATAGTCAACATCTCTGCCTGGAAAATACTGTTGTGATTCGGTAATCTAAAATTCTGGTTCATGTTGAGGCACTATTACGCCATCGCCTGTTTGACACCTATAAGTGTAAATTTCCGTTATTATTTCCCTCCCGTTTTGTCGCCTAGGAATACTTCTTTTATATTTAACGAGGCTTGGAGCGAGCTTGCTTAGCCTAGAATTTCGATACATCCTGATTCATAATGTGTCCATTGCCAGGACTCTTCAGGCGCAATGCCGATTTCATTTTTACGTCCTTCTCATAAATATCCAGCATATGTGTAGCATGATTGCCAATCAAGTCCGCACAGCTCAGGTAAACACATGCCACTCTTCGAATTTTGTTAAGGATGCTAACCGCATGGGTCGTCGTTAATAAATCTGAGCTTCACCGCATGATGTCCGGTCAGAACTCTTACTAGAGTGGAAATGTATAGAGAACCCTTTGTGTCTTATTTTTGTCGTAGAGAGGCCACATCTTCCCTGTTGTAACACGAGAGTTTAGTCCATCTCTTGTTTCTAGCTTCAAGCGACAGTTTCTCCGCTGTTCGTAGCAGGACAGATGGAGTTATACTCCTATTTAATCGCATATCTGCTGTATCCTCTTCTAGTGTCGAGCCTTGACGCACTAGTTAATCAGCTTTTTGCATTTATGTCCGGTACCAGCTCTTCGCGACTACACTGAACAAGATTCGATTTTATTTCAGTGGCAGAAATTGGTTTCATTGCCGCTTGGCTATCAATGAAAAGTTGATATCATCCGGTGGTATTGCCCTCATTGTGATTTCTTTGGCAGCTGATGTTACCGCCAGAACCTTTGCCTGGAAGACGCTCTGCTGTAATCTGGGAGCCGAGTTTTTCTTAAACCATTCCTGCTCCTACTCCTATATTATTTTTTTTGGACTCATCTGTGAAGATGAAGGAAGTTCATTCACTTTCCATCGCCTCCCTTTCGAAATAGTGCTGATAAATGGTCCGTGGAAACAGAGGCTCGGAGATGTTTCGCAACCACAGAATGTTCGAATGATCTATGCATGGACAGAATGACTGATTTTTCTGCATTTTTGTTCTTCTAAATTTTCAAAGCAATTTTTGCTCCACAAGTCTTAGTTCAAGGTAGTGTTATGCACGCTAGCCTTTTCACCTTAATTAGAGTTAAAAGGCCACCACATCAACGTCAGTATGGGTCTTACTATTGCGATGTAGATCAAACAAATTATCCTGAATGTTGGTCCCCAGGTTTTCCCGAAGACTGTTAGATGATTAGAAGGATAGCCTTCTAGTGGCGTCTTGATTTTTGGATTTATGTTTAGCCTTCAGTAGGTAACATCTATTGATGTGAACTGTAGCACAATTCTTGCCCTCAGTTTCCAGGTTTTGATCGGTTGACTTTTGTTGGTGTGCACATAGGATCTAGGATCAAACCCAGAACTATATTGTTCCACGAAAGAGAGGTGGTGTCCTAAATTTTTGGAGTTTTCTTCTCTTGGTACTTTTCTTAGGATTGATGTTTAAATAACCAGTTTTTCTCACGCTACAGTATGAATAGACCTAGAAGTTAACCAACAAACGCCTAAAAGTATGTGAAATTATCTCTGATCCGTCCATTAGTCTTGCTATGTACGTATGTCCCCGTGGCTTAGGATTTCGATACCTACGTTGTTGGTTTTCCTGCCCAGCTTTTGCACTTTGGGAGCGGTAAATCTACGAAGCTTATTTCAGAACTTATACAAGGTGACGCAAAAGTTGTCACCCGATATTCTTTGGCTGTTATTCTTTTTATGAATGAACAACTTTGGTTCTGCTTTTATATCTTCAATTTTTTTCCATTCAGTAGAGAAAATGATATCGGCTAAGTGGCCGCCGCCAGAATTAATGACCATTTGGGCCCGATTTATGCCATTTCCCACCAATCTTGCCAGATCTTTCTGCGATAGGTCTTCGCATTCTTGAAGGATTGTTGAGATCGACTCGTGACTTCGCGTTCTTTAGGAGATTTGTATTTTGTATCTGTTTACTTCAGAAATGTCAAAGTAGAATTGACATTTGCCGCCATTTGCAAAAATTGACTTTTGCGCCGCCTTGTTTAGCACGAGCTGAGCCTAAATGAGCCTTTCTTGAATCAAAGTTGACACTTACTCCTCGGATCTAACTGCTTAAGTTATTTTGTGTTATTTGAGAGCATATGTGCGACTTCCAAACTTAGCTTATGCCTATAATTTATTATCAAGCCTCTTGTGTTGTCCCTTAGCAAAACGGGTGTAACATCTACCGATGTCTCTGCTGTCAACTTTAAATTTTTTTTTTTTTCATTTTTATTTAAAATTCGAAAAAAAAAAACATCAGAACGGGAACCTAATTATGAAGAAACTGCACCACCATCAGAAAGTGACCCAGGAAGGACATCAACCAGTGAACCAGGAGAGAAAGTGGTATATGATTGTCAAAGAAACCCAGAACGTGGTTATAGGTGTAATGATGGTGAAGTCATTCAATGCTATCAAGTGTGTGATGCCTATGCTGATTGTTCCGATCGGGCAGATGAGCTTTATTGTCCGGAAGAAGGTATTGCGTTAGACTTCATTTGGAAGGATATTTTTGGTTTTTTTTTATGTGGTTATCTGTGGCCGTCCTGCTTATCCAGAAACTTTTTGCATGTAAGAATAAAATTATTAAAGGGCTTGCTGAGGGCATATAAGCGCTCTTGTAAAACCTATTGTTATCCTTTGATCTTGCTAAAGATCATGTCGTACCCTGGGAATGATTTGTACGAGTGTCATTTTTGTATGGAGTGGACTATCCTAACTGGACCGTTGATGTCCAGTTGGTCGAGGTACATGAGTCAATGGAGTCGCCAGATACTCGCTAGGGTCGCGGTTGGGGCGTTTCTATTGACATCTGCCGTACCTATGCATGCTTTGTGTTGAATTTGAGTGATGTCCTGTAGATTTATGGTCCTTACAGCTTTCCATAATCATATTAAATGAGGATGGACCTGACAATATGTGGGTACATTCAGTTGATTACTTGTCCAGGTCTTCATCTTTATCCAAAGTTTGTGTTCCATGCTTTTTTGTTCTTTTAATGGCATTCTTCTTCCATTTTAATTTGTGGTCAAGAATACATCCAAGACGTTCGAATGGCATCATACCTCTTTTCCTAGTGAATAGGTCTGCCTCTTTTTCTTGGGGGTCTAAGTTTAATCCACATTTGCTTACCCAACTATTTAACGTATTCAGTGACGATTGTAGCAGCACGTTTCTTACAATCTTGTCGTAATTTCGATGTATGCATCCACGGATGCAATCTGAGGGACCTATTTGGATGTAAGTGTTCAGGGGCGAAATTACCGCAATCGACAACGAGCGAGTGAGTGGAACTCGTGATCGAATGACCGAATAACTTCATTAGGATCGGTAATGCCAAATCCTCAAATTTCGATAATGAGTTACTCGTTAACAGGTTTCTACGCTCTCAACCAATATCGAGGGATGCTTTTGCATTTATTAAGGAGAGACTGACAAACCCATCGCTACTAATGCTTGTATAGTCCAAAGTTTAACATGGTTTCGGTCCTTATTCATTCTATTTATGATGACAAGTAAACAAGGCCTGTCTAGGCCTTTTTCCAACTAACAATATATTTTTAAGAATTTAAATTTAAGTATCTATCAGTCTGTGTATCGTTGTTACTTGTATTTATTTTATTTTCTATGTACTGCTTACTTTTTACCTGTTTGTAAACCAAAAGCGGTGTCTATTTTACTTCCTGCTTAGTCTTCCCTGTTATGTGTTGTTCTGTTTAAGAAAAATGTTGTCTCCAGGTTGGTGCTGAACTATATCCCCTTTCTCATCTATTTGAATTGTCTCACTGGGCTTTAAGCATTGGAAGAAAAAAATTTACGAAATATGTATGAGAAATCAAAATTTGTCATCGCTGCTCCTGTCATTATTGTTATTATCACCCCACTTGTGTTGTCCCGTAGCAAAGAAAAGCGTTACAAGCTTCCATGCACTCAAAGACCGTTGCCGTTGACTTACAATTTTATTTTTCTTTAAACAATTGAAAACACAAAACCAGAAAGGGAACCTGACTATGACAGCACCCTTCAGCCACCAACAAGTGATTATGACACAGATACCGGCCGTGATCCGAATGCCGGTCGGGATCCACCAGGACCAACTGAGAATGAAAGACAACCAATCGATTCTGGCAATGCCGCAGGTGCTGGTGAAGCCGAAACAGAAGCGAATACCGAATATCCATCGGGCGGTGGTGAAATCTTTAGCCCGGTCTATAATAGAGGGGATGAACTGCGATGTCGTGGTGATACCACCTTCCGTTGCTATGAAAGTGGTCAGGCAATTTGTGAAGATCAACTGTGCGATGGTAGAGAAGATTGCCCAGATGGAGAGGATGAGGCCGACTGTCCTGGGGACGTTACAGAGGGTAGTTATTTAAAAATTCTTGATGATTTTAATTTTTAATTTATTTATTTTTTATTATTAGTTTTTTTTTATGATTTTGTTTAGTACAATTAAATTTTATTTTTTTATTATTCGTTGCATTTCCTCGTATCTACTTGTTGTAGAGCATAAAGGTAAATCTCAAGTTTTTTCCCATCGTAGTCCGTGTATTTCTGAAAATTTCCAAACCAAGACACACAATTAGTTTAAATTCCTAGTAAATTACAGCAACCTGTAAATAAATATTAAATTAGTATCATGCAACTTTTCGACTTACACTTAACACATAAACATAAAACAAAACAATTACCCATTAATCAAAATTTAAAACATGTATATGAATTTTTACGACCAAAAACTGTAGATAGTACATATAATTGAATCGCCATACATACATTGTACAGTACAACAAAAAAAAAAAAGTTAAAACAATCAAACTCAGCTCCATGTAGCATAGTTTTTTTTAATTTTATCTTTTTTCTTAAACAAAAAACACTTACATGCAGAGATACTAAACAAAACACTTTTCCTTCGTATCTAGAATGCACATCAAATGAGTTTAAGTGTGATAACACGTGTTTGCCCCTGGATTACAAGTGCAACGGTAATGTCGATTGTCGCGATGGTACCGACGAAAGTGATTGTAAAAAAGGTGAGTGCTTTTTTTAGTTTTTTATTTATTTGTTTTTTTATATGATTTTTATATTTTTTATTTAATTTTGTGTAATTTTTAAGTTTTTTTTTTTGTTTGCGAAATATTAGGGGAATTTCTTAAAGTATGAGTACTTCATGGGTGTATGTTCTATTTCCCTTTGGGAATCATAAGGCCTACGTCTATGCGTGAACGGTTTCTGGAAATATGTCTCAGCTCCCTTGAATTCTTCCCCAATTGCTGAGTATTTGAGAGTGATTTTCAGAAAATCTATGCGCTTAAGGCTTCTCAATTACACCAAATACAACTTTTTATAACGAGGTTAGGTTAATCATGACTAAGGAACATATTTTCCTCGAAACACCAGGCACCAAAATGAGCTCATCGCAATCGATAGGGGAACCTTTAAAGCCAACGAAACCTAAACACTCAGTTTTTAGCTAACCTGTGGTCCATTATGTTCGACAATCTGTGATAAGCTTGTCTGTTTATATTGCCTACAAAGTTCGTTTTAACGTCGTTTTAACGTAAATCTTCCCCGTTTCTTGCTGAGCGATCGGAAAGTTCGTTGCTCTCTGTACCGCCGCTATGTCCAGGCGCCCAACACAGTCTTACACGATTCTGTGCTCATAATGCCTTAAGCAATGTTTGTTCAAAGTTTGTTTGATGTATTGTGGAGATATTTTTGTCAAGTTATGTTAGACTAGGTTTGGTGGTTGATGAAAACATTTACTAACCCCTTCATAGCACTTAGGTCCTAGTATTAGCCACCCAATTAGCCTTTAAAAGTTGAGTCGCTCTAATGTGGGTCAACAAACAGGTTTTCATTGGGATCAGCAGTCCTTACTTAGGCTTTAATACCGCTACTGAGGTATACAGCAGTGTGGAGGTCCGGTAGTATCCGCTCGCTCCGGGTTTAGGGCTGATCTCTTTCTTGCCAGTTCATCAGACGGGACCCCGTAGAGGCTTACGCTATACTGTGTGTCAAGAACCTCCAGTTCTTCGGGACAACTCTTAAAAAACTTCGTCTAGAAGCAATAGCTTTTATATCTGCTTGAATGTCAATGTGGATCCTAACATTCTCCCTAGATATTTTTAAAATTGATGTCAATTGGGCGACTTTTGTCACTGCTAGAACCATAGTCCCTACTACGCCTATCTGTCATCGTATATAGTTTCTGTCTCAGCTCTATGGATCTCTTTCTCAATTGCTGAGTACATTATAGCCATCTTCAGAGAATCAATAAGTTCTAAGCACTGAAGTTCGGTCTGGATGAACGTAAGGATGGTCAAGTCATCAGCGAAAAGTTGACAAAACTCACCCCTAGCGAAGTTAAGCAACTACATCGAAAGGTGTCGGTTTAACGCCGTTCACCCGAACACCGCTCCTACAGATAGTGTATAGAGAGTGAATGACCCTCAGAAGAGCGCCGTTGATCCCATAATGTATGAGTGTACTGCTCCAGAGTTAACCTCGAGGGACCCGATGATACACTTTCTCCAAATCTACAAAACAACTGTACATAGGTTTGGCATACTCCCAGGCCTTCTCAAGTACCAGTCACGGTACCGGTCACGGCTCTGGAACCCGCTTCCAACACCTTTGCAAAGACTTTTCAGGGGAGACTTAAACGAGATATACATCTATGATTGGAGCAATCCCTCTTATCCCCTGTCTTAAGGCCTAGCATCAGTATCTTTAGAAGGCTTAGAAGGTCAACGGCTGTGAATTTCGATGTCTGGGGCACACAAGGAGCACTCAGCTTAGCTCATTTTTGCACTCTGTGGTCCAGCAGTACGACACCAAGCATTGCTCTCAGTGCTGTGGTCGGTAGATCATCTTACGTTTTAGTTCGCATGTTTTGCCGCAAATGCGCCCGTACATAAACATCGCCCTAGTCACCTTGTCAGTAACCTTGTACAGGTGAGAATTCCTATCCAATTAAGAGTTTTATCGAAGATTTCTCCAACACCTTTCACTTCCCGGGGAAAGGTTGGTAGGATCTGCTTAAAATTGTTCGACATTTGGCTAGCTTAAGGACTTTGCCCAGTGCTGGTACATAAACCTTTGCTAGATAAATGCCCTCTTCGGTTATTTGCCAGTCCAAGCATGCACAACTACGGCATGACGCTATAGTATCCTTCAAATTTTGGTCTCCACTGGTAGTGGATTGAAGACAAAAACACTTTTTTAAAGGATCCTATCAAGTTTGCAACCGCTGCTGCTCTAGTTGCAGCTGTTGCTGCCCCAACAGTCGCCGCCAAGGAGGCTGCTAAGGAGGAATCCGAAGACGAAGAGGATGATGACATTGGTTTCGGTCTTTTCGATTAAATGTAAAGCATCAGTTTCGATGTAAATTTTTGGGAAAATTCGGGATCAAATTCCGTTGAACTTTGACGATTTCTACTCACCTGTTTCTTCAACCTGTAACGTGCAAATATCTGACAGAAAAACGGTAGTGGGTGGGCATATTTGTCACTTTAACCTATACAAACTAGTCAACCGTTTTTGTCTGAAACATCTCGTCCTATGGAACATATTCATTAGCTGACTATAAAATGAAGCTCTGACCGATGCAACGCTTCCGAATGATGTTTAGGACTCTTGTGGAATTGCGGACTATCGATAAAATTAACACTTCAAGCGGACAAATTTTCAAAAAATTTATTACTAATTCCCCACCCCCTTACCCACCCACATTTTTTTCACATCTCGTACACAATTATAGTGAGAACCGTCAGTCAGCCACACCGCATACCACTTGACATAGCATATCCAGACTTAAGTACCCATTTCTGTGTCGGGTATCTGTAAAAACGCATTCTCGCCCTCCCCAACACCCCCACCGAGTCGTGTTCGTATCTACACTGTGTGCACTCTGATTTAGAAAACAATTGCAAATATCAAAATGCCATTCAAATTTGACATTGATATCAATTAGTGAAGTGATGCCGATTGCACGCGGATTCATGTTTTTATTAAAATTTTCTTGTGTTTTCTTGGTTTTTTTTTTTTTTACTTATTTTCCTCTTGTTCTGATAGTCGGTTCAAGTGGTTCGAAAACAGAGTGTGTACGACTAGCAGAGAACTAGCATAGTCATACATGTGTGTATGGTATTTTTAAGTTTAGTGGGACGCTTATCTGATTGCGTTTTTGTTTCGCCGTTTTGAGCGCAACAAGCCTTGAACTAAATGACATAAGAGTTTTAATTTGGACGAGAGCTATTTTGCTTTCGCAATTAGATTGCGTGCCTTCGCATTGCACTGGAGGAATGTTTGCAAGAATTATTTAAATCTTTTGCGATTTGTATAGAAATGGTGGTGACAGTAAGATACACAACACATGGTTCGATTTGAGAGTCCTAGGGACTCGTCTCCTTGAAACCCACACCGTTATGTAGCTTAAGCTTCGTTTACCACCTACTTAGGACGGCAAAATTCAGATTGGCGTCTTCATTCGCCCAACTTGAGAGCTGCCTACAAAGGTTTCAACCTCTTCTTCTTCTGTCACCGACGCAAAGTAATCGAAACAATGCTTCAGGTGATTCGACCTAGCAATCGAGACTTAGTTACAATATCGTCGGCGTATCCGAGTAATTGGACTGACTTTTGAAAGATTGTGTCTCTGGTGCTATCGAGACTATCTCGGTTTCATCGAGGCGAAATTGTTGCTTACAAGTTACAAAATGTCATGGCATAGCACGGCGCTAAGTAGCCTAATGTTATGCCAACGAGTAACCTGCAAGACAAAATACTGTTCAAACCACGGTCATGATGGACAAACGACCGCGAGGTAACACGGAGGCACAATGCCGCGTTTACTTCTCGTGACTTTGTACCATGCGTCATCCAAGTAGGAGATTTTTTCTCTGGTTTTCACATCATTTGTTTGGCTTGTCATTCACCCTTGCTTGCTCACAACAACAGGTTAAGACAATTTTGTCTGCACCAATACTTCAGGTAAAATGGGAATTATACGTAAGCAAAGAAAGAGCAGAGGAACTGGCTAGGTAACGATCTGCTGTAGGAAGAGAGCATATTCACACATCAATATACATCTTTAGCGGTGAACTAAAAGCCAACGTAGCCATAAGATGAGGGAACAAATCAGCACCTGTCGGTCCGCCAGAAGTGACTACAGTATATTGTTCAGCTAATGGCACAAAATAGACCAAAATGCCTTCTCTACCAGTGCCCGAATCTCCAAAACCGTCTATTTCGACACATGTGAAGCAGGCTATTTGGAAGACTAGGATAATTACCGAAGATACGATTAATGAGCAAAGGTTAGGTTAGGTGACTGACCCCGCGGCAGGGACACTTACTTAGGTGGCGCTACAGTTCGGGCTGAACCTGGGCCTCAACCAACAAGCCTCTCCAGTTAGCCCGGTCCTTAGCTAACTGGTTCCAGTTGCGCACTCCAAGTTGGTTGAGGTCCTCTTCCACTTGTGCGCGCCACCTTAGGCGAGGTCTTCCTCTACTGCGTTGACCCTCCGGGTTAGACTCGAAGACTCTGCGAGCCGGAGCATTTGTGTCCATTCGCTCTACATGCCCCAGCCATCTGAGCCGATGGATACGTATCTTCTTGACTAGGGCGATGTCTTTGTACAACTCGTAAAGTTAATCGTTGAATCTTCTCCTCCAGAACCCGTCAACGCAAACGGGACCGAATATCTTACGAAGAATCTTTCTCTCAAAGCAGCCAAGGATATCTTCATCCGCTTTCGATAGAGTCCATGCCTCAGCGCCATAAAGCAGGACAGGGATGATTAAGGTCTTATAAAGAGTTTCCTTAGTTTTTCGGGATAGGGCCTTACTACTCAATTGCCTTCTTAGCCCAAAGAAACAGCGATTGGCAAGAGTTATTCTTCGCTTGATTTCTGCGCTGGTGTTGTTATCGGATGTGATAGCGGAGCCGAGGTAAACGAAGT
This sequence comes from Matsumyia berberina, assembly GCA_917880715.2. Classification (NCBI taxonomy): domain Eukaryota; kingdom Metazoa; phylum Arthropoda; class Insecta; order Diptera; family Syrphidae; genus Matsumyia; species Matsumyia berberina. The sequence continues at coordinate 84,173,887 of OU862871.1, read as the reverse complement.
CCCAAAGACAGGGACACACTTAGACCAGATTGGCCGATTGTAATACCACACTTACCGACACCAGGGAACCAGAGTATGTGTCACAAGTGCATCGAAGGTGCGCAACCGTAATGGTGTTAACCCTAAGCTTGCCAGTTTCTTGACATGCGTGTTAAAGAGGAACTTGATCGATTTCATAGGCGCAGGGGGTCCTCCCAGATTTTCGGGTAGATGCCATCCTGCACCCTCTTTTGCCAGCTCGTCCGCTCTGCAGTTGCATGGAATGTCCCTGTGTCCTGGGATCCAGCACAGGGTTACGTCACACCTGTCTGCAATTTCGTTAAGAGATCTGCGGCATTGCTTTACCAATCTTGGTCGGCAATTCCAAGGCTTGAAAAGCTGCCTGACTATCTATATATAGTACAATCGCACTACAATCTGTCGCATTTTAATTGAAAGCCAAGCTGCAGCTTTGCACACCACCGTGATTTCCGCTTGAAACACACTACAATGATCCGGCAGTCACCTGGTAATAGGTAAGCCAGGTGCGTTTGAGAAAAATCCTGGCTCCGTACGATCCGCGACCTTAGATCCGTCTGTGAATATTTGTAGCGCAGAATCGTTAAAAACTGTACCAGACTCCCAAAAGCTTCTGCCAGGAATCCGAGTTTTGTACCTGACGTTGAAGTCAATATAGGGGACAACATAGTCCATTTTATTAGGAATAGTATAATTGCCCTTGATCAACTGGGAGGATTCTCTGAGCCTTAATGCTGCTTTGACTGCCACTAGCTTCCCAAAAATATCAACAGAAAGCAGGGGGAGCATTAGCCCAAGTGCGCCAGTGGGGTTGTTCTCAAGGCACTCGTTATGCAGTTGCATGATCACCTTAAGGCTTTTTCAAGCAGGCTGCTGTTGATTTTTTTGTCCAGAGTTTCCTATCGAGTATGACGAGGACCACAACACAAAAGGGAGCACAGTGAACATACAATCACTAGACTGAGCACTTCCCCAATAGCCTTACCTAACCTGTTGTACCTTATGAATCTGAAGGAATCGAAGGTCTAACCAAATCAACCTTTGATAAGGGAATGCATTCTCTTAAGCTCCTGACATCCTTTAACTTAACATTTTTGTGTTTAGATTGTGATGTTCATTTGTTGGTTATAACAAAAAGAATTGAAAATTCACTACGATTTCCAAGTAAGACTTGGAATCACTTGTAACCACTATTGCCAGCTTCAGAAACAATGGTCCACTAAGCCTTTTTTCGTTTCACTCCTCGAGTGAAGTGAGTATTGCATCAAAAGCCGCAAATGGATGATGACATGATGAGACATCAATACCGATGACACCTAGAGCTAATCATGCTGAAGGAGACCTTTCAGCAGCCAAAGCAACCAGTAAACCAATGAGGTTCCTATAATCTTCGTATAGAACCACAAAATTCTTTTCAGTGGCCGTACAACCCGTCACTGCAATCCGCAGGCATTTAAAGCCAACGTGCATCGGTATCTCCAGTAAATTCCTTAATGGCCGTGCTTTCGTTTAAGGGTAGTCATAACCCCTTTAGCGCGCGTAAATTATAAAAAAAAAAGTCTCACATTTTGCCTTTAGTATGCGAGAAAGCTGGGTATCAATCCGGTCTAGATTCAACGTACTTCGAACAAAAGCCTCTCCTAAATATTTCGCTTTATCGGAGACTAAAATTCTGACGACTGGTTAACTCCAAAACAACTTCGGTGTTACCAGGATTAAGTGAAATTGAAGCAGACAGTTCTCATGTAGCTCGGTGTCCAAACTCGCAATCAATGGAACGTCTAGCGTTGTCTTAAGCAGACATTCTTTGAAAACCATACCGAACTCTTCAAAGCTTTTTTTTTGAAAAGAGAACGCTTCATGCAGCTTCCTCATGAGTTCGTTGCTGTCGTCTTCGTGGTGGTCGATAACACCAGAATTCACTACTCGCTGGGCGAGCATGCCTCTGTTTTTCAAGCAGAGACCATTGCTATTCCAATGGCCACAGACTATATTGTTAAGAATAGGTGGAATGGTGGGAGCATCTGCATATTTACCGATAGCCAGGCTGCGCTTAAGACCTTGCTCAACCCTTTAACCAGTTCCAATACAGAACTCTCTGAATTCGGTCGCAAGGCTGAACTCTTTCACTCTTGTCTGGGTCCCAGGTCACACCGAGATCTCTGGAAAAGAGATCTCCGATGACATTGGTAGACAAGGCTCAGAGGATGTTTTTTTCAGGAACTGAATCTGAGTTGGGGCTTATCGCGCCCTCGGTCAGGGTCTCCATTGACGGTTGGGTTTCTTATGTGTGTGTCACGGCTCTACAGGATGCAGGCAGACTAAACGAATGCTCCCGAACGTCTGTAAGAAATTAGAGGCATTCTTGCTGTCACTCAGCAGAAGATACTCTAGACAACTTATTGGCGTTCTAACAGAACACTTCGCTTTTGCTGAGCATCTAAGTGTGTTAGGCTTAAGTGATACCACTGTCTGCGACGCCTGTATAGAGGGCAACGATACTTCGGATAATTTCCTTTACGATTGTTTTGCCTTTGCTCGGATCAGGTGGCAAAGTTTCGGTGCTGATACTGTAAGCTCCTCAAGCCTTCTTGGCTTTCTCCGAAAGTCGAGGAAATTCCAGTAAAATGGGTAAAAACTACTTTCTGGTAGAACAATGAACAACTTGCGTTTGAGTGCTCCAGTATAGCGTTTCCAAACCGACAAAAAAAAAGAATACACCTTCGGGAGTGACCAATACGTCGCGGACTCTAACCAAATAAACTCTCTCAATCTTCAAGCAATCCAACCTCGGATCTGCTTCTTGCATCCTTTGATTGGTGTTTGATTGGTGTCACCTTCCATCGTGTTGTGTCCCAGAACGAACCTTCAATTCAATGTCAGTCATTTAAGATGCGATTCTTCATTCACTTTCATAGAAGGTTCTGTATCCTTGTAAAGAAAAAATGGGACTACACGGAGGAAATGTGGACTCAAACCATATCAATCCACTCCACCAAAATCAATCCGATTCTTGGTCAATTTCTAATTAAAAATAATTCCTCCACTTCATCCACTTTTGCATATTCATACAGCACATCCTCCCATGTGAAAGTCCTTACTGCTGCTGGAACACTACCCCTCCCTTGTAAAATATTTATATCAGCTCGCTTAATTTAAACTGTTTCGCAGTTGTTTAGAGGAGCTTTTGTCTTTTTTTGTTGCTCAAAACACAGTGACTTTCACACAATACTCCCAAAGGACGACGACGTGCTAGGATATGAGAGTTTCGTTCTACATACACAGTACACTCCCAGTGTTCCAGTCCTGGTGTAACGAATTACTATGTCAGTCTATTCTCTAACGAACTTTGTTTTGATTAAATTTTAGTATGCATCTTTTACATATGCAAATTTGCCCTCCCCTCCATGTTACCCCTATCAGGCACCGGGGGGTGGTTTGTACCATCCCGACTCTACACAGAGTAAATCGTTTGGTTTCTTTTTTTTTTTGCAACGCGAAATGAAAATCCCTCTCGAGAGATATGAATGTCTGATGAGTAATCTCACCAATTGAGGACGTAAAGGGAAGACTATACGAGTATAGCTCGGCAGTGCACTGCACAACAAGGACACACTTCCGAAGACCATTTCACAACTGTAAAAGAGAAGCATCCTCATCATCCGACCGACAGCAGCGGCGCTGTTATGCATTCACTCGTAATCCTTGAATTCTCGAGGAAAGTTAACTTTCACTTGTGCTGCAGGAACGTGTCCCGTCCTCGGCGGCTGGTGGTAAACGTCATCGCTTCGACTTAACACTTTGGCAATACGCTGAGGGGTGATTTTAATCCGGTGTACAAATTGTTTTAGCATTTTTCGGGGATGGTAAATCGTTTGTGCGGTGGGATTTGTGGTGGTTTTTTGTTACCGGTTAGGGGTAACCGACGAAGGGGGTGTGAATCCAGCAATCGAGGGCGTGAAGGTTAAGGATGCACACTGGGTTTATGTGTGACTTATCATTTGGGAAAATTAATTTTGTTGTCTGTGAGCAGTGGTTTTTAGGGTGAAACGTTATGGCTTGTAATAATTCAGTGCTCTGTGGGGAGGTGGTTTCGATGAGTGTTGGCTTTTTAGTGGACTTTTTGCAGATTGGAAATTGAAGGAGAAAGTGTGGTAGGTCCTTTAAAGGCGAAATGTTCGAATGAGATTTGTGCCGGAAGCTGATGATTATTGGAAGTCAGCAAGGACTATGCAGATCACTTACTGTGACGGGGGGTAGATATGAGCTTAAAAATCCCTTATCCGAGGACAAGTTACTCTTCCTAATAAGCGTCTTTTTGCTCGCCGCTGAGGTCTGGTTCGAACACGCTCCCCTCGCTCAGCAAATAAATGTCTGATATAGAGAATTGCAAAGCCACCGTCAAAGTCCCTAATGCGGTTTGGATGACTCCTGCAGTTGATTAAAGAATCGATCCCTAGTCGGTTGGCCAATAAACCGCGTTTACAGTATTCTGTCATGGTGCGGATTTCCTTTTTTTTTCCATGGGCAGCAAGCTTTTAATTTATTTCCCTTCATTTGCACCCAGACGTTATGAACTCTGGAGGGCCAGATAGAGCTGATTGTTTCGGGTAATGTTAAGGGTAGACAATGTCGGGGTCAGTAACCCTATTCAAGAATTGAAGTGTCGTCGGTGGGCTATTGGGAATCCATCTGCTTCGATCATTTTTAAAAAAAAAATCCCCAAGGTAGGTGGGTAGGTAGAGTGACGGTTCCCGAGAACCCAATTAGCGCAAGGAGTGCGCCGTTTTGTTACCACGAAAACTTTTTCAAACCTATTTGTGTGTGAGTGTTGATCGGTTGTGTTGGGATAAGTGGTTAAATCCAACTACTGGAGTTCAGACACAGAATCAGTTCTCCGATCCTTTTTTCAGCTCTCGCGCGGAGATCAATGAGGAAAGGTTTATCTAAGGTGTGCTGTCTGGTATGGAATATAACATCGTTCAAATGTCCGCATCCGAAATGTCCAATTTTCCATGACTCTGGCGCATAAATCAGGCTGAATTTGATCGATAGCATGGGTTATGTGGGCTTTGAGGGCCGCTGTGGTTTGTGGCTTATTCGCATAGACCTGCGACTTCAGAAAACCCCACAAGAAAAAGTCTAACGGGATCAAATCGCACGATCTCGGTGGCCAGTTCACATCACCTCCACGTGAGATGACCATGTCCTCGAATCGTTCGTGCAGAATTTCCAATGTACTGTGAGCTGTGTGGCACGTAGCGCTGTCCTGTTGAAACCACATGTCGTTGATGTCCATATCATTCAATTCAGGCCAAAAGAAGTTGGTATTCATCGACGTATAGCGCTCGCCGTTGACGGTGATGGGTTGGCCAACGTCGTTCTCAAAGAAATATGAACCGATAACGCTGTCAGCCCAAAATCCACACCAAACAACGACTTTTTCGGGATGCATTGGACGCTCTTGGATCTCATGTGGATTGGTATCGTCCCAAATTCGACAATATTGTTTGTTGACGTACCCATTCATCCAGAAATGGGCCTCATCGCTGAAGATGATTTTTCGATGAAAATTAGGGTCAGTTTCCAACTGTTCCAGAGCCCATTCAGCGAACACACTCCGTTGTCTATGGTCGTTTACCTTCAGCTCCTGGATCAGTTGAATTTTGTACGGGTGCAGGCTCAAGTCACGGCGCAAAATTCGCCAAGAGTTGGTCTGCGAAAGGCCGAGTTCTTGTGGGCGACGCGAAATCGACTGCCTCGGATTCTCCTGCACACTCTCACGGACAGCGGCGATGTTTTCGACAGATCTTGCGCTTCGTCGACGTACGAGTGTTGGTTGATCGTTTACTGAACCAGTGAACTCAAATTTATCCACCACACTGCGAATAGTCCTCTCGAAAGGACGATTATGGCGACCGTAAAATGGGCAAAGAAAATTCGGACACCGTAGATATGAAACCGCGAGTGGTTTCTGCCTTGCCCACGTACTTTCTGAGGATCTGGGCATGCTTCGTCGTGCTTAGCTTCCAGCCATTCGGTTGGCTGATTCTCCTGGCACTTCTGGCCGCTGGCCAATCAAAATACTTCTATCGCTATCTGTGCGGTTCTAAATCTACGACTTTCCTTTATAAGTTCACGGGGTAGTTTTGAGATATGGGCGCAATGGACTCATCTGTTGGTCGACATGATCAGTGACAAAAACACAAGGGGGACCCATTTGCCTATCTACCCGCGGTCAAACGTAGCGAAAGTGAGTACACAAATCATAACCACTAGCGGACTGCTTGTTTCTCTAGGGTTGACGAATCTCTATCTTATCCTCTCATCAGTGACATTTCTTCCCTCAGCTTGAAGTAGCATCACTTTTGTCCCCTGAGTCATGCTGTCCGAAAAATGCCAGTACACCCATGTTCCGCCTATTAAATCATAAAATTCAATTGCCGAACAGTCTGCCAACCGCCGATAGTCAGCCAACTAAATTCCTTTCAACTCATACAACACAAATCATGCGATTTCAGCCCAAAAATGTGTGCCCAAGTGCCGGTCCACAGCGCAATTTGCTAATAAATTTCCAATGCAATTCGAATTTATGCATCGCGCCGCAGCATTAACTATCGAAAAAGTGTTTCCCCAGCCCCACGTGTCGAGAAATTTTCTGGAAAGTCTATCTCATGGTTTCATCCGTCTTCGCTTGCGACGGCAATGTGCTAGCTACCAGATTAATTAAATCCGATTGCACCACATCGCACATAGATTGCACCAGATTCGCCATACGCGCAAGCACGCACCCATCATCAACGTCGTCGTCATCATCATTCGACTATAGAGACAAATAAATCCTTTTGCGCAAGGCGGAAGCGTCTCAACTTTGCGGCGTGTGCAGAGAATGATTTCTTGCATAATTCCTGGGATAATTTATGGCCGCAAAGAAATTTCTGGAACCACGCTAATGAGCCAGGACATGGTGATAAATTTTTGCCTCTAGGAGGAGGATGCTACTCGTACTTGCTGCTGATGATGCTCTGGGGGCAGATGGATGATTGACAAATTGCCGATTGCAAGACCACTGTGAATCCCTTGCACAAGTCATATGGCGCAATGAATGAAGCTAAAGATTTATAGGGATGTTGGGGAATGTTAAACTGACTTATAGGACATGGGCGGAGTGCATCGTGATGTGTCTCTATCGTTGAAGGAGGAATTTGATTGAGAGAGGAAAATGAGCTGTTTTCCCTAAACAGTGCTAGTTGAAGATGAAGAGCTAAGTGTTTCATTATGTCTTATGAATGAATAAATTAATGGACGAGGAAAGCGGTCTTCATTAGGCGAAGTTCGGATAGTATAAGTTGCACAGGCAGGACATTATCAACTGAGTGTGTCTTGAATCAGAATAAGCCCAGCTTCGTGTGTGGTGATAGTGAACCGGAGCCGGTTCTTATGTCTAAAGGTGTCACACAAAGTAAAATGCTCTCATGCGGTAACGGTGACAGCACAAATCCTTATTAGATGCGAAAGACTTTGAAAACCCTATTAAGCAAGTCGCATGCGGCGACGAGGTAAACCTTTTGGAAGTACGCTCTTAGAAAATCTTTTTCAAAACTGTCTTCCGCTCAGATCTGCTCTCTGGCGTAGAGCGTGTAAAGTTCCCATAGGTAGGTAGGTTAGGTAGGTAATTAGGTATAGTGGCGGCTCCTGAAATCCCAAATAACGCTTGGGTGCGTCGTCTTGTAATCACGAAACTCGTTTAAACCGATTTATATATGGGTGTTCATTTGCTGTATTGGGATGTTGTGGCTTAATCCAGCCGTTAGAGTCCTAATACAGGATCAGTTCTATAATCCTTTTTTCAGCTAACTTGGCAAGGTCCATGAAGAAGGGTTTGACCAAAGTACGCTGCCTGGTCTCCGCTCCGCTTCTGCAAAATTTGTTGTGAGGAATACCAAACCTGACTGCATTGTCTCCAACCGGCCCGTAGCCTGTGATCTTGGCTCCGATTCTGACAATATCTGGTCTTAGTTTAGTTGCAATTGGACCACGTCTTTCTTAAAATGACGCAACTGGCGTAAAGGCGTGGAAAGTTTCCATAACTTGGACGACACTACAGTTCCATTGAGTAAATCGTTGTGTCCTCCACTCACCATCTACAATATATAGATCGATTGACATCATTCACTTTTGACAAAGCCCTTCTTGCCCCAAAAGAAACAGCCATTGGGATGAAGTATTCTTATTTTAATCTCAGCACTGATGTCAAAGTATAAAGCCGAGCTTCGGTAGAAAAAGTCCCTAACAACCTTAAAGTTTTATCTGTCAAAGGTTACGTTTGAAGGGTCTCCTTTCTTGACTATCAGGCAACCAACAAAACTGAGATTCCATTTGTCGGGCATGCTCTCGCGTCAGGTGTCAGTAGCCACATTTCCAGAGGCTGACAGTTAGACAGTCCTTTAACAATTCTTAAGTTACTTGGAAGTCTTTTACAAGCCTGAACTGAAAATTTTTGCGTAGCTCTTGTACGAAGGGTACACTTATAGTCTAACACAGCTATAGACGTCGGTTCATATTTTATCTGGCTGTCCTTTGAGTCCAACCGCAGAGTTCCACTGTACACTTAAAGGTTCAACCTAGGAAAACACTTGGCTCTTAATTTAACTGTTGTGCTGTTGGCCCAAAGCGTGTATGGTACGAGAAGTTAGAACTCTCCGGAACCAGTCTTCCCTCTCGCGCCTCGAATGCTTTTACATACCTGCAGTAAGTAGACTCAAAACTGGTAAGTGGCAGTTCGACCCGTAGAGATCTATTGCGCTTCCCCGAACGTATGTTGGTCAATGAGTCTCGATCTATAGCACCTCCTTCAATCCAAATTCTCTGGGGAATCGGAGTATTTGGAATGGGTCTTTAGATGGGAGATCCGTTTCACAGGAAGTGTACGCTCCCAGGTGTGCTCTTCTTTTGTGTATCAGTGCTCCACGGTTCATAAGTAGGTGTGATGGGGTCTTATCGTAATCGCTGCTGCACCCATTATAGGTAAGCAATTCAACAAATTCAGTTTTCATGTGTCCTTTATGGGCTGTGATCCAGTGCTGAATGATTTTTTTTTTATTATTATTATTAGTGGGGAGCGGTATGCCCTTTCGAAACTGTGGCCTCATAAAGAGGCCCCTATTGTGCTTTCCCATGAGTTTAGAGTAGTTTGTCTACTCCAGAGGATGTCAGGAAGCTAATCAGCCTCTCTGGGTGGAGCGTGGCAAGCGACGTTGGTGAAACGAGTTCACTGCCTAGGGTCCGCTTTCTTACATGAATAAGTGCGGCACATTCTTTGACGATGTGAACAGAGCTTTCATCGCTCTCCAAGCACAATCCGCAGGTAGGGTCCGGTGACAGTTCAAGCTTGTGTAGATGCGGCTTTAGTCGGCAGTGGCCACTTAGGTTAGAATTCTAAGGTGGTGCCTTCTCAGATTTAAAAGAAACTTGGATTTCTTATGGGATACATTGGAAAAGAAGTGTTTGGTACATTTCTGTCCTACACTTTCCACCCAAACTGTGTTGGATTTGAGCAGGGATTGCTCCCTCATGAAGTTTTTTAAAATTGCTTTGTTTTGTCCACAGGCTGGTTCAAGACCATTAAGAGGGTGTGCTGAATGATTACATTTTTTTTCTTTTTTCTTGATCCGAGATCACCAACTTAGTCTCGAAGGTTTGCGATTGTGTGTCACGCCACCTTGCATACATTAAGGAGACAATTTGCAGTGGCTTTATGTGGTATTGTTTCTGTAGTCCTAGTTTTAATTACTTGCTTGCTGTAGCAGCCATTGGACTGGTTGTAAGTTTGACAGCAGTATACTTGAATCGATTGCTTTATTCTGCAAATCAAGACACAATTCTCTTTTCTTTTACATCTTATTGTTTCTTTAGTAATTTAGAAATTGAGATGATGTCAGTTAAGGCAAAATCGATGGAAGACTACCCTCAAGCTACCCGCCAATGCCACCCTGTAAACGCTATGAAATTTTAAAAACCAAGCCCTCCGACATTCTCCGTTATTACGACAAATTGAAAAATGGTCTCGCGCGATAAATTAAACAAAATGACATCATGTTGCAAGCGGCATGCATACACATTTTCATGCGTTGCGGCGAAAGGGTAGTTTTCCATTACGTGTCTAATCGCTTTCCGACTGCTAATGATTAACTCCTTCGGAGATCAATCAGTTAACGCACTAATATCCCAAAATAGTTCTCAATAAAAAATCGATTTACCCCATGCCGCCGATGATCTAGATACCGCCCCTTCAATTTGAATTAAATTCAATTTGAATATTTATTTATTAATTTCGATCGATCATCTGCTTTGCATACACAGACGCCGCCACCACCACCACGGTCTCCACCACCATCATTGGCATCTTCTATCCGAACCTGCATCTTTTGTTTTTCGGGTGTAAATTCTGGAGACACAGGGGCAGTCGTTGTGTGTTGAAAGATTAAAAATTCAAGTGTTCATCAATAATAATAAATTTGTTTGTTATTTTTGTGGATAAAGCCGGTCGGTGGCGGCACACATTCTCTGTCACAGGTCTCAGCTGGTGATCTCACGGAGACATGCTGAGTTGACTTTTCGAAAGGAACGCAACGCCAATTGCTCAACACTTTTTTGAAGCTTTTATGTCTGGAAATAGTGTCAAAGAGAATTGACTGCGATAAATTGAAGTGTGCCTGCGGATCGGCAGTGATCGTACGCACGATCATTTGTTTTGATACTTTGTCTGGAGTGACTTATCGAGCTGTGAATTTGAATTGATATACTTTGTCAAGCGGATTTATAGCCGACCTTGAGGGAGTTATTTTCGAGACTTGTGTATGGGTTAAACGAGATCTTTGTTCTACTTAGATTCGAAAATGACTGCGAGGGATCCCAACTGCTTCCTAGTGGTTAAAAACACTTTTCACCCAACATTTGACTTAAACGAAAAGTCTGCGAAATAGTTCTGAGTACTGTTTGTTTTCCTACATTCATCTAGACGCGGCTAAGTCACCCAAATTCCACCTTTAAGAGGGTCTGTCAAAATTGTTAACGAGGTTCTAAATAATTCGGTAGGATGCCGCCAAGTCCGGTCATTGAGGACTTTAGTCGCAGTAATGCTCTCTTCTTTACTTAGGGACGCAATAAATGTTCGGGAATAGTTTTGCAAATGTTGAAGCGTGCTGTTTGCACTCATTTCTTGGAAATAGTATCTAACTTATTGACCTTGCGGACTATTTTGAATTACGGACTATTTTTTCCAGTGCCAGATTGAAGATGCTGCGTCTGAAGGTCTCGGTTGCATGTTTTCCGACCTCGAACAGCAAGAGTGCTCCGTCGTTATCCTACATTAGCGAATGAGTTGTGCAGACATATCAAAGCTCACACTGGGCCTGGGCCTCAACCAACAAGCGTTTCCAGCCAGCTGCCTCCAGTTTCGCAAACCAATTGGTTGAGGTCCCTTTTCACTTGCGTGCGCTATCTGGGTCGCGATCTTCCTCTACTGTGCTGTCCCTCGGGTGTGGATTCGAAGATTTTCCTGGCCGGAGCATTGGCCCATCCACTCTACATGACCCAGCCACCTAAGTCGTTGGAGCTTTACTTTTCTGGCTAAGTCGATGTCACTGTACAGCCCGTACAGTTCGTCAATGTATCTCCTCCTCCACTCACCGTCTTTTTATTCTCGAAATAGACCGCTAAACCCATCTCCACCGCATTCATTTCAATACTCACGGTCGCGCCAATGACGGTTTATCCGAGTAATGGGACGGACTTTTAAAAGATTCTGCCTCTGGTGTTGGCGCGCGATTTTTGCACAACTCTTTCGAAAACGATGTCGAAGAAGTCACATGACAATGCGTCGCCTTGTCTAAATCCATGTTTGACATCAAAGGTCTCGGTGAGGTCTTGACCGACCTTGATGGAGCAGCGTGCATTCTCCATCGTCATCCTGCACAAACAGAAGAGTTTAGCAGGGATGCCAAGACTTCACATTGCTTTGTATAGCTGGTCTCTTTACATGCAGTCATACGCGGCCTAAAAATCGATGAATAGGTGGTAGGTATCGATTTGAATTTTTTGGGTTTTCTCCAAGATCTGGAGCAGTGCTCGATGGTGGACTTTTCTTTTATGAAGCCACACTGATATGAACTGATCAGGTTGTTGACGAACGGCTTCAGGCGTTTACACAACACGGCAGATAAGATCTTGTAAGCGATGTTAAGAGGACTGATGTCTCTGTAGTTGGCACAGTTCAGAGTTCAGAGTTCTGAGATTCCATTCATCGGGCATACTTTCCTCCGACCATATTTTATAGGTGAATTGGTGCATGCTCCTTACCAAGTCATCGCCTGCCGCTTTGAACAGCTTGGCAGCTAGGCCATCACCACTAGCAGCTTTGTTGGACTTAGGCTTAGATATGGCTATACTCACTTCGTCTAGGTCGGCTGGACGAAATTTTTGGTCTCGTCGTCCAGGTTGAATGGTTCATTCTGTCTGACAGTGGGATTTTGTTCGTCGTCTTCTCCATTAAACAGACTGCAGAAGTAGTTCTTCCATATCCTCAGCATCGTAGGCTTCGGTTCGAGCTACCACTACCACTACCATATACTGCCTTGAAATCAGTGTTGGGTATCCATCTGAAACTCTTGGGTCTTCTCCAGAATTTGGCGTATGGTGAAGATTTGATCTATCGTTGACTTTTCAGACCTAAAGCTACGTAACATCAGTCGTCATATGGTTTCAACTGCTTCACACGTTCAAGATTCTTATGCCTCTACGACTGCCGCAGGTGTATCCTTTCTTATGAATGGAGCAAATGGTGCTAAGGTTCCAAGTCCCGACCACGCTTTCGTCGGACGATGTATGGCAGATGAGTTGCTGCAAGTAGCCTGCTAAATCACCTGGACCATTTGTATTTGCAGCTTTGTATTATTTGAGCCTCTCCGTTATGGGTTATTACTCGTTGTAGTGATTGATTATCCCCCAGGTTGAGACTGTCAGAGTCAGAATTTTGGGTTCCGTCTCCGTTTAATTGTCCACCGAAGTTATCTTTCCATTTCTTCAACACCAGCTTCACTATGGTATTCCCATTCTTGTCCCTGTAGACTGCAGTTTGAGTAGAAATTTTATAAAAATTCCAGACGTCTTTCCTGTAACTTCTCTCTATCTACTCGATATTGCTCGTTCCTCATGCTCCTTTCAATTCGTCTGAGTATGTGCTTTTCGTTCCATTTTTTCTGCTCCCGGAACTTCCCAGCGGTTCGTCCTTTTTTGCAGCCTGCATGCATTCATCCTTAACCCAGCTGTTTCTCATAGTCGCGGCATCCCTGTTTTCTTGCTGTCTGTGTTGCCACTGATTTCCTGTGCTTGTGGATGACACCGGAATGCCGCAATCGTTTTCACTTTAATTGTGATCAACGCCTGTTTTCATTTTCTATGTCGCATCGCCCATTAAAACTAAATATGATGACACTTATCAGCCACAGAGCTAGGCAGACAGAAAAGTGTTTCTCGGTTTGTTACATCTAATAAAAACAGACAAGTGTTCCTGTATTCCAGTTTCATTCTATCTTCTAGTAGAAATTCAAATCCAAGAATGATCAAGCTTTCCCCATGACAGATTACTTAACCAAAAAGAGCTTTCCTCTGCTTGTCTCCATTCAAAACAAATTTCGCTGCACAATCACCCACCACTGCAAAGCATTACCACGTGCTTCATACAGGTTGCTATCGCTCCCCTTTCTATCCATCGTATATCGTATCCAACAGATACTTCAAACGACTCTTGTCTGCAATGTTTATACAACAAGAAATGAAGCTTCTCATGGTTTTTAAGTGCATCGAATGGAACAAATTTTCCACCAACACGTATGATGTTGGTTAATAGATACAAAATGTATCTCAAACTTGTGTACAGAGTCACATTGTGTTTTGTTTACCCATGCATCCACGCAGTGCCAGTTTTGTGTTGCTATTGTTTCGTCAGCATGTTGCCGCCTACAATGCATATCTATATCTGTTCATGTATCTGGGGGATATATTTTCCGTTCGGAACGAGTGAGCGCGGATAGATTTTCTATAACGACAGTGGAAAATAAAATTTTCAGTTAGAATTCAACCGCTAACGAGTTAAAAGCTCCTTTCCTACCGTGTGCGGGTGAATTTTTTGAATTTTTGATTTCTGACTGTTTGGTCTTTGGATTTATTTTTTTAATTTTCAATTTAATAAAATCGGGAGCCTGCGGTTATTGCGGTTATCCTTCTAAATGTGATATTACAAAAAAAAAAATAAAATACAAAATTTGTATATTTTTTAACTGTGATTGAAACAAGTGGATTAACGAAAAAAAAAAGTTTTTTTTTTTCAATGCAAATTTAATTGGTATACAGATTAGAGAAGAATTTAAGAATTTGCTGTGATTAAGTGAAGAATTAAAAGTTAAAAAAAAAATGCAATATTCATCCAGGGATTGGAAAAAATTAATTGGATCGCGAATTTAAATACACAAAAAGAACTTAAGTATTTAATTTAGAAAAATTCGAATAATGTATTGTGGGACTGATCGAAATTTTAAAACTTTTCCCAAAATTCAGTGGGTTGTCTAACATTTCCTTTCACCGAGGGTTTTAGTTATGTGTTGAGTTGTGATCTTTTTTTTTAATCTAACGAATCGGCCAATAAATGGAGGATTTTCTTCGTTTTTGTACAAATTTAACGACGGGTTTTCGGAGTTTCTTGTAGAGTTGTTTTAAATTTCAAATTGTTGAAATTTTCTTATTCTTTAATTTTTGATCAACGTTGTCCTTATAAAAATTTTATTCACACAGAAAAATTTAGTCTACGATACAGCAGAGGAGAACTTGGAAAATATTTGACCTCTGTTCAAAATTGGACCTTTTCGAACTTAACAAGTTTGATTTTTGCTGCGTAAAACTAGACCTCGTCAGAAAGGGTTGTGAACACAGAATTAGGAATTTCATATTCGTGTAAAATTGGACGGAACTTGTGCAGTTTATGCTATCCATGAACTCGATCGATGTTTCTTTGGAATGAAAATTATCCCTAGGCATCAATCACACATTTCCTAGATTTGTAACGATAACACGGATAATTTGAGCTCAAATTTTAAATGTCTTCAGATGTTATTTGTGGTTCCTATTCGTCTTTGCTGCCATGTTGCAAAACTGGTCAAAGAAGAGTTTCAAGAAGCATGTATGTTTTGCGACTGATATTTTTTTTCTAAGCTCTTAAGAATCCAGAACCTAAACGATTTTCGATGGTTTGTTGATTTTTTTTCTGAGAGACAAAGTATTGATGAATTGATTGATTAATACGAAGTAACGCGCACTGCGATCTGGAAACACATTCGTCTATAGTATCTCCACCAGCCTGGTAGTCCTTTGGAATTTTAATATCTTTAGGGGATACGATGACGGGATCGTCTCTGTATCAGCCTCCATTTTTTTTTTTAATATTAGTGGGGAGCGGTTTGTCCACTCTAGCACTACGGTCTCATATAGAGGCCTATTGTGCTTTCCCATGAGTTTAGAGCAATTTGTCTACTCCAGAGGATGCCAGGAAGCTAATCAGCCTCTCTGGGTGGAGCGTGGCAAGCGCCATTGGTGCAACGAGTTCACTGCCTAGGGTCCGCTTTCTCGCATGGATAAGGGCGGGACGATGTGAAGAGGGTTTTCATCGTTTTCCAAGCACAGTCTGCAGCCAATCTTAGCAACCCCTACTCTGACGGATTAGTGCATCGCATTCTGCGATCAGATGATCTGGGATATCGTCCTCACAGTAGGAAAATCTTCAGATTCCGTCGTCTTCTAGACCTAATTCCTTAAGGTCTTTCTCTAAGGTTAAAGTGTCCCTTAAAGAATCCTATTAATATTCTAAGCCTAGTTTTTCTCAAGCCTGGATCTTTTCCGGTTATAGTTTCCGAGTAGTATCTTGGATTGCCCTAGTCTCTAAAGTTCGTTCCGCATTGCTTATTGTACTGTGAATAGAGGGTATTCCACCAGCATTAAGTGCACCAGGACGATAATTTGCCTAAATTCTGAATAAAAAAAACTCGGAATAGCACAGGCATGTACGGAATATCTACTGCAAACAATTCTCAACTGATGCCATGCCTTCTTCCAGTTGACCAAACTTTTTGATTGTCGTACGCAATAAAATCAGTTTTCATCATAAATCTTCCAAAGCATGGGTTTGGTTTCTCGCATTATGCCTCTCAGTGTTCATGAACACGGTCACCTTAAATGTCCTGCACCCTGCGCAGATTATTTGACTGTCTGGTCACTTCTGAGTGTTAACTACGATCGTGCCGGAGTTCTTTTCTTTTTCTACTGATCCGCTCCAAGAAGCGAATTCCTTTTATTCATAATCCAAGTAAATTTTGGTTTCAGTTTCAGTCACACCCTCTTTTGACAAAATATTTCCAAAGAAATAATTCTTTGGATTTGTTCTTTTCTTTTGGTATCTTATCGCTCTGTGACATCATTTGTATTCTATACAACTTCTCCTACACATGTGCATGCGTATGTTCGCCTTTCACTTTAGAGTGATTTGATCTAGAAACGTTTAATCTCAGAATGGGTCCTACGAGTACTTTACAACGATATAAGTAGTCGCAGCCTTGCAAGAATTAAGTGGAATGTTCATATGTATGTCTGCTTAGGACTTAGTCAGCTGGTGGCCGTTTTTTGATGTCAGCATGCTCTGTACTGAAGTGGACCATCTTACCTAAATGGAAAAAATGAATGAATTCCGACAAAAGTTGGCGATAGCCCTGTAAAAGACTGTGAAAGCTTTATAGAGCCCAGGCCCTTTTCCTGATGATACTGTTGGATGAGATAAATTCATGAATTGCTCGGAATTGTAACTTCGCTTTCTGAGGTGAATTTAGTAGGTAAGTGTTGAAATACTCTTTGGCGAGGGTCACTAAGAGCTACGGTAGTTCCATCACGGTACAGATGTGAGCACTAGAGTTGCTCTCAAATCTATTCCTCAACCAATTAGATTTCCTAACTTTAACATTCAGGTCGGTCTTGCTGGTAGTTTTCAGATAATTGAAGAGGTATTCTCCGAAGTTGACTTTTTTAACTGACACAGGGCAGGACACGTGCAGAAGCAGTGTACGACGGATTCGTTCTTTTCCTTACTTCTGCAGCTTCTACAGAAATCGTTACAATCGCTTAGTATGTCTGCATTTAATGCAGTGTCCTTGCAATGACATTGGTAAGGTTATGTTGTGCGTGTTACATTTTTCGCACGATTCGGGGGAACCTTCAATGAATTCATGACTTCGAATGGGAAATAGAGAAGCTTCTTCTTGACAAAAGTTAAAGCTTTCGTTTTCTAAGGGACGGAGATAGGCCCACATAAATTTAAAAATTCAGAAAAAAATCGACAAAGGTAGTAGCGCGGTACTTTTTCAGTAACTTCTTCCTGTTATTCTAGAATTGTGCAGATATTACTGCATCTTCAGAACAGGACAGAGTTTCGCCCCACGAATGGTCCATATAGCCGTGCAAACACTTTCTTTTATTTAGACCCGCGATATCCACTTCGTACCGCATTAGCTAATATTGGAAGAATATGACACTCTGCGGACTTTACTTATGAGAGTCCTAGAATCTATTGTCCGTATTTATTTGATTTTCGAAGTTTTGTCTTAGCGGAGGAGGTAAGAAGATACAGATGTTTTTTGGTTGGGATGCTCGTCGAAAAGTAGAGTTAGCGTTGTTTGCTGCTTGCCAGAAGCGTCTATCTGCCTACTGCTTTTTTTGGTTCCTAGCGCAGTATTTGTTATGCAACCAATTCACTTACAGAATCTCTGCTCACTTTTTTGAAAATGTTTTCAACGTCGAGGAGAACACCCGGTGTGAGTTCTTTTACGGGATCTTCAGAAGCAAGCAAGTGATGCTGGTGGACCGACAGTCTTAAGCAGTCGAGTGACTCGCTTCTCCCCCTAGCTTCTTTCGCCAGGATTGGTGAGGTTCCATCCAACAGATGATCGTCTTGAAAAACTGGCCTATGAATCTGTTAATATCGCAACACAAATCTCCAAAGAAACTTTGTCCGAGAGTTTAACTCCAATTTCACTGCACTTTTTGGAGATCAGTATGTGTACCGACCTACTATAAATTCACAAGTGTTCTGAAACTTTTCCACCCAAAAGGTTCCCATCTTAGGCGCAATTATAGGTCAGTCGGTCCCGAGATTCCCCAACTGCTTGCACCCATAGAGTGCATTGAATAAAAAACAAAACAACCCAGCTGGCTATGGCCCTTAAATCTTCCTTCCAAATTGCATTCCCAAGTTTACAAACAAATCAAAAAAATATTTATCCAAAGGCTGCTTAGCTTCTCCTTAATTAGGCAAAGGAAATTCATCGATTTCCCACCAAAAGAGAAAAAAAAAACATATAAACAACGAAAGACGACCATATTTACGATCACAAATTGGGCCAAGACAGACCAATTAAGCGTAACAGGTGCATAGCATACGAGACCGCTTCCTCATATGGAATCAATTATAGCTTCTCCGCATTCGTTCTATGCGTTAGCGCCTAAAGCCCTCAACTCGAATCCCTCAGATCTCGTGCCAAGTTGAATGCCCCGTTGTTTTGAGATTCCTAAATGGTCCCAGAACACAAAAAGAAAACACATTCCAACTCATTTGTTTCTCAAGTCCACAAGAGCGTGCAAATGGCTCGCCGCATGGCGTGTGACTGTCACTCATTACATGGATGCGCTCCAAAAAAGTGGATTCGCATGTGTCACTTATCACCTGAATGTTCCCCATAAACCATCCAATTAATCATCACCGCCAGTCCACCCTTTCCTTTCCGGCAGCTCATCTCACGGTCTGCGAAGCGAACGATCATTCACTGGATCAGTTGATCCTCCCGTTTAAAAATACCGTCATCCATACCCGCAGTCGCGACTAGTCGGGGCAATCCCCAATTGTATTTTAAAAATAAGGTCTCCACGATTTAATAGTTTCCTCCTTAATACGCGATAAACTTCACATTCTAATATTTAGTACTATATTAAGTGACAAAGTTAAGGAGGTGGGAAATCGGGATGGGCATCCACGACAACGACGACGGTTCCGAGTGCCCGACCCGGTGCTGGAGATGCGACACGAATATAGAATGTGTCTCGGCTATAATTAGAATCCATTAGATTTCATTCGACGAATTTGGCCGACGAGTCGCGCGCTGCATATTGACATGTTTTACAAAAACAAACCAGACATTGGGAAATAGTGTCAAATGGTTGCTTGTCATGGCTACGAGTACCTACTACCTACCCTGCGGAGGGTAATTGGATGCAATATTTATTGGGTGAGGCTGAGTGGAGTCTTACTTGGATCGTCTTTCATCGGGGAGATATTTGAACTTTATCTAACGAACTAATGGAATGTGGGGATGTAATTATAGATAATCGTCTTGGAGACTTATGTGCTATGTCCTGCAGCTTTCTTAAGACTTTCTAGCTTTTCCCAAACAGCAATGAGTTTTTCGAGAGCAATTCAATCTTACTTGACTTCTTCTGCTTTTAAGCGTACTTACTGCCACTTTCTCTTCAGTATAATCGACAAAATTTGACCGAAACGCTCGAAAAAGTTTTCAGCTTTCCTGTGACACTGGTGACCACTTCCTATACGTGACTTGATTTTTGCACTAAATGTAGTGTTCGTTCAGGCCCTCAAAAGCATTCACTCCAAACAAGGCCCTTGGTTTCCCCATTTAGATGCTTACACCCAATTAAGTACCTCATTCATCTGACACGCAATAAGCGCTGTGATGTGTCTTTTGTTGCCACAATAATTTGCTTTTAACTCCGTCAATTCATGTTCAATGGCTCTAAGGTGTTAAGTGTTACAACCCTCCACCTCACATAGTTCAAGTGATCATAAGCTGATCCTCTAGTTTCGATCAGATCATAAATATTCTTTCTCGTCCATGATTAAGATCCAGCTTAGGTGAATTTAATGCCCTTATGCTTCCGGGACCCAGTCCCTTGGGTATGAATTACATACCATTGGCGCTCGATAAATAAAAGCGATCCTCTAGTGGCAAGTGACTAAATTTAGATGGGTGTTGAGTACACGCTATGAAGAGAGCATTTCTGTAGTGAAACCTAATCCTTGTCAAGTAATTTTTGACATTCTCAGGTTTAACAGTGTCATGGCGAAGAGATTAATAGCTCGCAGTACCTCTAAGTTAGTCTGGGATTACGCCCTTACATCGCGATCGTTTCACCGATACCATTAATCCATTTAGATGACTCGGACAATACTTTAACATGATCATTAAGCGCTAGATGGTGCTTAACATGACAAATTAAAATGTTACTGCTGTCTTTAAATTACTTGTTGCAGCTCGTCTGATACATAGTCTAACTAAGAAGGTTGTTGGCCTTATCGAGTTTAGAAATACCTTGGTTTGTCTCCGTTTCGGAAAATGTCTTTCAGATTTTGATTCGTCCATTCGAACTTCTCGAAGAATGCCTTGACAAGTCGTATACTTTTTTGGGTCTAGATTCCTTTCAGAGTTTGATTCTTCCATTCGAACTTCTCGAAGAATGCGTTGGCAAGTCGAAGACTTTTTTGGGTCAAGATTCCTTTCAGAGTTTGATTCCTCCATTCGAACTTCTCGAAGAATGCGTTGGCAAGTCGTAGACTTTTTTGGGTCTAGATTCCTTTCAGAGTTTGATTCTTCTATTCGAACTTCTCAAAAAATGCCTTGACAAGTCGTAGACTTTTTTGGGTCTAGATTCCTTTCAGAGTTTGATTTTTCCATTCGAACTTCTCGAAGAATGCCTTAACAAGTCGTAGACAGTTTTATGTCTAGATTCCTAAAAAAGCTTTGACTTGACTCTGTTTTTGAAAGCGTATTTCAGGCCTTAATTCTTCAGTTCGAAGTTCCTTATCCAGTCCAGATTCCCAAGAAATGCTTAGTCTCTATTTCTGGAAGTGCTATTCGGAACTTGATTCTTTCGGCTAAATCTTTACTTTGAAGTTCCTCCGAATGAGGTATTTTTTAGCCTTCAGATGGAATTTTAATCCAAAGAAGAAGGTAAATAACTGTCCCCTCTTAATCAGTCTCCTCACACTGTCCCGAAGAAATTCCTCATTACTTCCCAATGCAGCTTGAACTTTTCTCTGATACGCAGGAAAGGGTAAAATTCCTTTACGGGTACTCTGTAGCCTACGCTACGAGTTAAGCTTTTTATTACATGTTCACCTGCTAAAACCAGACACCACACATTTCTTTGACCTGTTCGCCCCACGCAGTATAACCATCAAGTCATTCGCATATCCAGGCTTTTCGAATGGTTTTATGCGAG
This sequence comes from Matsumyia berberina, assembly GCA_917880715.2. Lineage (NCBI taxonomy): Eukaryota > Metazoa > Arthropoda > Insecta > Diptera > Syrphidae > Matsumyia > Matsumyia berberina. The sequence goes on along the minus strand of OU862871.1, from coordinate 84,152,485 downwards.
GTATTCCCGAATGCTCCCTTTATGTGTAAAATGATCCCCGTATTTAGCTTAGAGGTTTTTACAGTCCCGTCTACTCGCGAGTCACGTTTTGCTTGCCTACTTTTGGAATCGAAATCCCACTTGCGAGACTTGCTTTAAATCTCCAAGCGGCTTTTAGTAATTTTAATTACGAGCGTCGTGACTCGCTTTCCTGTGTAAATGTTTCAAGGCGTTTTTCAATCTATTTTGTTAGACCTTCATGGTCTTCGAAAGACTGACCCAGCGCCTGTTTAAAGGGTGAAAGGCGTTTCTCAGTTTTTATTAGACCTGCACGGTCTCTTCATATTGATGGTTTGAGAGATTTTCAGTAGTAAAAGAGCCTCTTCGTGGTCGCCTTTCGTGCAGCTGCCATTCTTTGTTTCTTCAACTTTGTGCAGTCTGGCTGCTAATGGGGTGGAAGTGATGTTCCCACCAACATTTCTAAAGCTCTCTCTTTCCTGTTCACGTTCTTCGTTCCCCCGAGAAGCTTCCAATTCTTACCCTTTATTGAAACGTTTTGAAAGGGCTACATCGTTCGTTCTTTCAATCTCAGAACAAGGTTACACAAGCTAAACGTTACATAAACCCTAAACAGTGAATGAATTTCCAAGGAATAACAGCCCCAAACGGACATGTAAAACATTCATCTTTCAATTGCTCCCTAATGAGATACAAACTACTTCCTGTCCTTACAAAAAGGTTCCTCACAAGCTTTACTAACCCAGTTGGGCTTCACATTTGGTCTTGCATTTATCCATCTAATGATGCATCCTTCCAACCAACTGGTGGTCCGTGGTTAATTTGACCAATTTGTGCGTAAAAAATTAAATTCACTTTCAGAATAAACACTGAACACGGGCACTGGTACAGAAAACACAACAGAGCGGGGGCATTCAAAAAGATGCACTGTGCACATCACTTATTTTTAGATAGAATATCTTTTGCGCGAAAGATTTCACCGCTCATTACGGTGCATAATTTGGCATCAATTTCTTTCATCTACGAGTGTGCTAACAACACACAGAGTCGGTGGGGGGGTTGGGTATCTTTTGCAGTTTTTATTGCCCGGTCTTATGCATTCGGCCATGACTTTGCTTGGCGGCTAGGGTGAGGTTTCTTTTTTGACAGCGCGTCGTCGGGTGGATTTGGTCGCGTGTGTATGTGTAGATAGGTTCACATTCAAATGGTGGAAAACCAGCTTCTAATGACATTGCAGAAATTTTATTTGAAAATGAAATTTGATTTTTGATGACGGCTCGCATGGCGGAAGGCGTTATGGAAGTCTGTTGATACACTTGTGTTGTTTAAGTGTAGGAGAGTGTGACGTTGAAATGAGATATTATGCAACGAAAAAGTGAGATTCGTTTGTGACTTCTGACACACTGCCATGAAAGACTGGAAATGGCGATTGCGTCAGTGTGTAAAAAACATATTGAAGACACTTATCAAGGCATAGTGGGCATGAAATTCCTAAGATACGTCTAAGCCTTTAGTAGAACGGCAGTCTAGGTGAACCTTAAGACGTTCGACTTGACGGAAACATAGCCGGTGCTGTTAATGAAAACTTGGAGATTCCATTCTATAAAAGAGAGAATTTTTATCATTTCCCAATGACCCGCTTATTCACTATGAAGATCGCGGGTTTAGGACACTAAAGTAGACTCGCCATATCTCCCGATCTTCCACCGTCGACTATAACATCAGGGCTATCCCCATACGGGTAAAGGTGAGATTTCGGACTTGGTCCAGCCATCTCGGCCTGGGCCTTCCTAGCGGACGCCTACTTGATGCCACGGATTCCATTCCATTCGAGTTTTTGAAGTGACGCAAGCGCACGAGATTATTTTTTACAAATGTATAATCTCCACTTCCGTTTACAATAGCGTCTACTTATTAAAATTGATTAAATTGAGAAATGTGGACCAACAGAGGGTTGTCCAGACGTGGCTACCAGTTCCGGGACGTCAAAGGAGTTGTGTTTGAATGCAAACACCATGTCGTCGGCTTAGTTGAATTTTTAAGGTTGCAGGCAAGGACCGGCCTTTAAGGAAGATCGCTGTTAATCTTGCTGGTTATGCCATGCATTTCAATGAGAAAGTTGCTGCATAACCTGTCAGTTACAGGTTGCAAATCTGATGATTTTTAGAAGTCTTCTTCTCATGTTGTTGTAAACCACTGTTGGATCCTGATCCGAGGAAATACAACACGGTCACATAGGAAGTGTTTCAGAGTGTCATTGTATTTTAACGTGTCCAACACTCAGGTGTATAGAACATGACCGGCTTCCTGCGTCTGTGATACAAACCACCCTGTGGTTTTGATGAATCTCATCATTTGCTCCACCAGTGTATCGGATACTTCTTCAATGTCCTCGAAAAAGTGCCATCTTAGGAACTTAATTCTTAGATGGCAGAAGAAGTGGGTTGTATCCTCATGGGCCTCCTCATCGCCACACTCCATACAGGTTTTTCATATAGTACCGTAGCGTGATCACTCCTATAAGGGTACATAGGGATATTCTGTCGATTTGCAGAAGTCTGTCGGTCCTAGTCTTAACGAATTTTGGCCATACCTTCCTTGGGGTTGCACAAGAGCTTAGAGAGGTCCATCTATTGTAAGCCTCCCTTAAGGTTCTATTCCCTGTTTCGAGCTTAAGTGTGCAAGGCGGGATGTTCACCACCAGGCTTTTTCCGGGCTTGTTGCCGAGCTGGTATTCCCTCATGTCCAGAGGCCCAACGGAGTGTCACCTTGTGCTGTGTTCTAAGATCCTTAAGCTCTTCTCGACAGCACCTCACAAGCTCTGATTTTATTACGTTAGCAAAAATTGCTTTCATTGCCTCCTGGCTGTCAATGAAAAAGGTGATATCTTCTCGTGGTATTGTCTTCATCACAGTCTCACGGGCGGCTAGTGTCACTGCTAGGACTTCCGCTTAGAAAATACTGCTGTGGTCCGGAAGGCGGACGGACTTGGAGATGCTCAGCGTTTCGGAAAAGATACCTGCCCCCACACCAATGTCCATTTTGAATCCATCGGTGTAGATAGCGTTTAGCATTTGCCCGCTTTTCCAATCCTCCCTGCTCGGATGTACACTTAAAAATGGTCTTGTGAAATCTAGGTATGGTGTTATGTAGTTGTGGACCCTAAGAAAGCCTGAAAGTTGTCAGCAATTTTGCCAAGAGACAGCAAGAAGGTCGTGGATATTCTTCAGACGTTGGGATGCGCTCGTTTGACTTGTCCATATTCTAAAGAGGACGACCTGACTCGATAATCAGTAGACTCCCAACCGCCAATGTGAGTCTAACATTCGGATCCTTGTCTAGTAATCAAAGATCTCGTTTGTGTACTAGAACCCACCCAAGGCTCAATCGGTTCAGTCCCTCTGCCAAATTCAATAAGGTTTTGGGTTCACAAAGTATTTTGTATCTGCCTAAGGGCAAGGCCTTAGTTTTTTACTCCAGGTACAGATAAATATGTCGCCCCTTTGACCTGTTTTTCATAGCATGCTATGGTACACGGGGGTCAGCGAAATGCTTTTCAGTGAGGACCTAGTCGAGCACATTTTGTCCCCTTTGTCAAATTTGTATGTATAGGAAGGGTTTGGAACATATATACCCCTGTCTTAGACTATATCCTCTCCTGGTTCAATCTCTGACCAAGGCCAGTCCTAAACATGATGAAATTCGTCCAACAATTTGCACAGCATCGTTGATTCCGGTGTTATGACTCTTACGTGAACTGTGCCAGAAATTGACACAAGTGGCGCTACACTTCTAGATGAATCTAGGCTTCAAGTAGCTAGCCTTTCCAAAAAGACAAGCCCTTAGCTAGCTGCCAACTGTTTTAAACTCCAAGTTAGTTACTGTCCTTTTCTACTTATGTATATGCTCCATCTAAGACGGGGTCTTCCTCTACTGCGTTATCCTGCAGACTATATTCGAAGACTCCGCCCACCAGTTTGATGGATTTGGGAAACGATGGTTTAAGTTTAAACGTGTTACAACCCTTCAAATTACAAATAGAAGAAGGGTGACGTGTTTATAGTATACCACGACAATGTATCTTACCAACCCACGGTCTCAGTTCAATGCATGATGTGCTGTTGTTCACTAAAAGCTGTGAATCATAGCGCCCATCCGTGTTGACCCCTATGACCACTTGATTGCAAGAATTAATATCTGCGATCTATCTACAATCGTTCGGATGATCTAATTGAGTTCTGCGTCAATATTTATTATGTCTGTTGTACATTTTGATCAATAATGAGGTCATTCAAGCACGACAAGCCGGAACAAATAGACTGAAAGTAGCTCTCGTCATGCGGTTAATCTAGCTCTGGCTCCTCTCTTCCACTTCAGGCACTAAAACGCTTCCAAGTGCGTCCATCTCAGACGTCATCCCGACAGCAACCCCGAATCAATTTAGAGAAAAAGAGGAACAACCAAAACGAATAAATCTCTTCGGCTCCCTGCCTACGCCATCATTAACCCAACTGCACCCGTCTTCCTTCCCCTAGGACGTGTGTGCATAGCCGGCAGCTTATCACTACCCTCCGGAACGCACAAAACACACGCCCGTGCGCCAATTTGTCACCTCAAGATCACCTTATTAGCCCCAGAGGAGGAAAAACAATTTATAAATTGTCTATCCGAGCCGAGCATATCTCAGATTCAATATCTCTGCATTCGTTGTTGTCGCCGTCGCCATCGGTGAGGTGAAGTCATCTTAATAAGCAGAGAGAAAAAAAAAATGTGCAGCATCCGTTGCTGGCTGATGCCAGAGATGCTAAAATGATATAAGCGCTCTGTTTGGTCGTGTCTCTGGTCGGGCCACTGGTTATGGTTTCATGCTCTGCGTTTGCATAGCGTCAGCCTTCTGTCTGACGTGTGCGACTTGCTGTTTGTCATGTCCTCGTCCGTGAATAAGTCGGAGGAGTTGTTTTTGTTTTCTCCGCTGTCGTATTTATAGACGCGCGGTCCATTTTCCAGATCAGAAGATCGAAGAGGGAGGGTTTTTTGTTTTTTGATTTTTCGAGGTGAAAGATAGCATTTGGATTGTTGTTTTGGTTTTGTATCTGCAATCTGGCGGTTTTTTTTTTTTGTTAAGCTCGGTGGATTTTACAAGGAAAAACAGAGGAATTCGCTACTTGAGGCAAAGTGGTGCAGGTTTTACATGGGAAAACTTTAAGAATGCAACTTGATAGGTCTACTAAGTCTGATAGGGTTGCAATGTGCGACTTTTCATATGAAAGTCACTGTTTCTGCTAATATTTATTGCTGCTTAGACTTAATGAAACAGATGGCAAGAACGGGGTCCTAAATGGAGAAAAATAGAATTGAAATCAGACAGATAAATGTTTAATCTGTTTTGGCTGCTTGGAATATTTCCCCTATAGGTCTGAGGCTTTGATGAACCTTACCCACTTGATATTTTTATCACCTTTTGTCCAATCAAAAAAGGTTCCCACAACTGCGCCAACTGCAGAGTGGTTGGTCCTCACCATTTCGTGCAAGATCTTCTCTGCCATATTCTGTGAATACCTTAAAACTTTCGTCAACATGCTGATGGGACCCTATCGGTTTTAGGCCAGAAAAGTACACAATCGAACAAATTTCCACTCTTCGACAGGTCCTGAAAAAACAACACCTCTATGGATTTTAAAACCGCTTAGACCCACCTCTACCAAGGACTAGTACCATGCAAGATAAGCCGCCTATAACAGGATTTATGTATGGAGATGAGGACTATGTCTATATTTGGCATCCATGCAAAACACTTCCTTCTGTGCAATATGGCGATGAAGAATCCTCGTTGCTCGATAAATGTCGGTAAAGAACTCATAGGAAGCTTTGATTTGAGACTTAGACAAGGTCATATGACTCCTTAAACTTCTTATTCGACCGAATTAAGCGTAACTCTCAAGCGAACATCAGAGGCATAGTAATTCAAAAGTCTTGGACGATATTGATATCATAGATCGAACACAGAGAGCCGCCATCAGTGAGTTGTGGCGCGAGAAGTGGTGAATGCGGCCAAAGCCAAGTATTTGGTTAGATTTTAAAAGTTGGGGTGTGTGTATCCACTGTGACCTGTAGATATCTATTGTCCTCCCCCGAACTCGTATCGGCCGATAAGGCTCGACCTATAGCACCTCCTCCAATCTAGTCACTCTTAAGAATCGGAGTGGGCCCAACGATGGGAGATCCGTTTTAGAAAAAGTGTACGCTCCCAGTTATGCCCTTCTTTTGTAGATCAAGGCTCCACTGTTCGTAAGGAGGTTTGACAGGGTCTTTTCGGCATGACTGCAGTTTCCGTTCGCTTTTATTCTCATTTTCATGCGATCCTGACTGAGTCTACAATAGCCCGTTAGGAAGCTCTTTAGAATGAGAAGCTGGTTTTTGTTGGTGCCTAGGACAGTCTTGCTACTCCTTCGGTCGTAGTTCCCGAGGAGTTCCTTTGCCTGCCTTAGCCCTGGGAATGTTTCCCATAGCCTCCTTCTTTTGCACTCTTCCTCTCTTCTCAGTTCCTCTTGGATTCGATCCGGATCCAGCCCTCAGAATGGCTCGGGTTCAACGAATGGTGTTTCTGACCCTTTCCTTGCCAGTTCATCGGCTGCCTCATTTCCCTCTATCCCTACATGACCTGGTATCCAGTAAAGGGGGAGATTGTTGTTCCGACCCAGTCTGTTTATAATTTCCAGGCACTCGTACACTTGGATCTGATGTCATAGGAACCTAGTGCCTTGATGTACACATCTTTCAATTGCATATACCTATGCTTGAAAAATACTGGGCGATGTTCCCATGGACTCCGAAAACTTAGTTCGGGGCCCGTATACTCCCACCCCGGTGCCCGTGTGTGTTTTGGAACCGTCAGTGTACCATTTGATATTGTTGTGCTCAAATTAGTATATTTCGTCGTTTCATTCTGTTTTACTGCTCGGTTTTTGATTAAGTTCTTTTCAAAGCAGTATTTCTTGGTTGTATCGTCTCTAGGCCAATCTGGACTGTTTTGGAGAGGGAGTCTCGCTCTTTGCTTTCGATGTTTTTACCCTTCCCTACTCCTTCTTTTACAATTCTAAGGATTGTTTCCTTTGCGACCCTTTCCAGCACAATCTGAAGGGGGGTAAGCCCCAGAATCACATCTATTGCAGTGGTGGGACAGCTTATCATTGCTCCCGTGATGAGGATGCATAGCAGTCTCTGCAGTTCTTCCAGGGCTGCGCTTAGCATTGTTCGTCCTGCCCAGGCTACTGCCCCGTAGGTTATGATTGGTCTGACCATCATGATGTACATCCACCTCAGCATTGCTGGTTTACATCCCCAGGATTTTTCTGAGATACGCCTGCATATCACGAGTGCTCGGGTGGCTTTGCTCACTACCGACTCCATGTGGGTCTTCCATAGAAATTAAGTATCTAGTGTTATACGTAGTATTTGGTTAGGGCAAGCGCAGCATCGGAGAAAGAAATAGAACGTCATACAGATAGGAAGGGAGTTTGCCTACCTTGACTCTGTTATGACTTCTGACAACGATCGTATCTCATCAGAAATCGAGGGAATCACAGTTCCTTTGAGCTGAGAAGAGAATTGAGTAGAGTGGCCCCATTCCAAACGACCTTCATCATCTCAGTCCTACTTTATAGTGCTGAATCATGGAACCAGAGAGGTGCAGAATCCTTGGTCGTTTCGAGTGATAACTTGTACGTTACCTAGGATGAGATGCCTGGACCAAGTCCGTAATCTCATACCTACAGGGGGATAGCCCCTGATGATTTAGAGTCGATGGTGGAAGTTTGGAAAATGTGGAGAGTCCACTTAAGCTCACTAAACCTGCGACCCTCATAGTGGATAAGCGGGTCATTGGAAGATGATGGTGATGACCTGTCCGGATTCGTTTGCGTGGACAGACCTCAACGAAGAATTATACGAGCTATGCACCAACTTGATCTGTTCAAGAAAACTACACACCTTACTTTTAAGTTGTCTGGAGTATGTAGGGCAAATGGACACCAAATTCAAGTCGCCTGCATCTACCTAAAGTGTCAAATAAAGATTACCTCGCCTTAGGTTCGAAAACCCCATGAGTCAGCGCGTGGGTGTCTATTAATGCTACATGTCCCAGCAATTTCCAACGTCCGTCCTATAGATAATTTTTTGACTAAAACGAGTCACTGTACTCCTCGTATTCGTGGTCGAATCTCATTCTACAAAGCCCGTCAATGCAAAAGAAATCTATCATCAATCTGCCTTTGATAGAGTCCATGGTTTACCGCCATAAAGTAGGACGGGTAGTATTAAGGTCATTCGGGATAGAGTCTTCTTCCTCAATTCTCAAGGAACAGCAATTGGAAAGAGTTGTGTTTGTTTTGATTTCTTATGGAATGTCATTGTCAGAAGTAATAGCAGAGACAAGGTAGACAAAGTCCCTTGCTACCTGGAAGTTATGGCTGTCCACTGGTTCTTATATTTTATTTCGACTAAACTCTGCAAGGTTTTTTTTCCTGCGTTTACAGTGAACTGTGGAAAAGTTCACCAGTAGACCAGAAGTGTTTAGATAATTCATTCTTGAGTTCATTTTCGTTTTTTTTTTTTTTTTCGTTGGCTCAAAACTGGTCAACTTGTTCAGCAGTCCAACCCTTTAAGCCCTGAACCACAATTTTGATCCTTTGCGGTGATAGGTGCCGAGAAGTCTTATCTCAGTTTGGGTAATTACCAGGAGTTTGTATCTGATGTCGATTCATTAACTGGTTTTAGGATCAAAAAGCGTCGGATACCTTTGTGTGGCTTTTGGTTTTCTAAATTTAGCTCAAGGGTGTCATATGCAAGGTAGTCTTGCCTTGTGTACAATAAAGGGGATGATCCTGACTTCTTAATATTCTGGGTATTATTTTCATTTATTGACTGTCAAACTATACAAACATAGTCTAGCTGAATTCACACTGCATATCCTATCCAATGTTCCGACGTCATTCTCTCCCTCTCTCTCATGCGTAGCCGCAGTCCTGTGGTCTTCTCACAAAGTGTGAAATGAGATTCATTTAAAGGAAAAGGAAAAAAAAATATAAAAATTCATATTAACAATCTCGCAGCAGGATATCAGTTCTACTTCCATAATAAAAATGTCCCCAGCAAAATGGAATCGGATACATCCTCATCCTCTACAAGCATCCCAAAATGACCACTGCCATTGAAAATTAAAAAAAAAATTCTAAAAAAAAGGAAAAGAAAGGAAAAAGGATGTGCACTCTGGCTATTTCTTGTCCCTGAGTTTTGTTTATAAATGTTTGTTGTTGTTGTTGCCCTCTGTCGAGGAAACACCATCAAGGATTTGGTTCAAGGAGTTTTTCTTCTTCGGCATTTAATGTGCCAAAAGTGAACATTTAAAGTCATTTAGTGCCGCCCTTATGTATCCTTGTGATAGTACGAAACACTTTTCATATTTTTGACGGTTTTTTTTTCGCGTTTTCTCCAAGGATGTGGCAAATTTGCATCACAATATACGCATTTTAAGCTTTAACGTTGTTTTCCCTATGTGTGTGTGTGTGTGTGTGTGGTGGGACTTTTTTTTTTTTATTTCGTTAACGCTATTATTGACGATGGGAATATTTTTGTTTGGAAATCGTTTCACCCCCGCTTGGTTTATGAAGCGATTTCATCAGCGATTCTCGCGTCCCCAAAATTTTATGAAAAAAAATAAGCGATAAAGGGTACGGGGGCGCGCTGTGGTGGTTTTGTAGAAATATGTTTTTCTGTGTGAATATGAAAATTAAGGACACTTAACCGAAGGGTGGAAGGAAATTAGAAGCTTGTTTTTTTTTTTTCATATCCTTTTGTTAGGAGAGAAGGAAAAAAGGAAAATAAACGGAATGTAATGCTTCATTAAGGACCTTCTGGGTGATAGACTGTATTTTTGTTCTCACTTAGTCTCAGCAAGGATTAAGACAAAATCGAGTTTTAAAAAAAATCTTATTGAAATCAGCTAAAATCAGGATATCAACAGGAGGATACCACAAGAGTAAATCCTTTGAAACCACATAACTGCCATATTAATACGAAAATATACCGCAGCGTAGTTAGACAATCGTCCACAACGTGAGGCGAATATTTACCAGCAAAATGGGGTGGTTACACCCCATTCTGTGTTTAGTTCTTGGAGCAACCCTACAACTGCCGTATAGTGATGCGAAAAATGCAATTAGTTATCGAAATGGTAAGTTTGTGTTAATAATTTGTGTTTTCAATTTTTTTTTTACCCTGAGACTACGTAAACATTAATCTTGTGGCGAAGAGCAACCCAGGCGATCAGCAGCTTCCTTTGCAGAGGGAGTGGCAATACCATGTCCTCTTTTCATCATGGAACGAGGCATTTTTAGTTAAAATGTCGATGACCGGCGACGATTCGCAGTGTAGTTGCCTCTGAAGGAACTTCTATACCCACTTTGCATTCTCCTAGAACAGTACTCAACAAAATGACGACAGTCCCATTAGGAGTGGCCAATGCGATTTTGAAAAAATTGCATCAATTCTTAAGCGACAGATAAGATTTGGAGACAAACCATGACTCTAGTTGCAGACATGTGTTCCTTGGAAGACGTTTTGGTCCAGTTTTTGCAAAAATGCGAAATAATCTTACCAATCACGTGTTGGTTCTTAGCGTTGAGCTCGGGATTTGTTTATTATTTGACTGAGCTTCAGCGCAGATGTCTCACATCGGTATATCGCACGATCTTACCGACCAACTGGGCCGAAAATTGTTGGAGGAACAAAATCTCATCGAAATCCATACCAACGCTACATACATACATCAATTCGATGCGAAGATCAATACCTTTCATGGTTACTGTATTTGTGGATTTCTATTCGAAGGAGTCTGACTGAATCACTTTGTCGAAGACGTAATGATCTTTCATCAACTGTATATGGATCTTATGGGCTTCAAAGTGAGCTTCGTCATTCGAATTCATTTCAGGAATCTGGATGAGCTCTTTGGATGACTAGTGCTTGTCTCAGCACTGCTTCACAATTTTACCTAACCACACCCAACCCATCCACTCACGCTCTGGCAATTTTTCACTGTTTACGAAGACATTCAGTTCGAGGTACATCCAATCACTGAAGATATCCCTGACAATTCAGTCCTGACTTAAATGTTAACAAAGTTTACATCTTATTGAACTCCCTAGTACCTCAGCCTTAGCAGATGCTTCTTCCATGTAAGTGATGCTATGTATACGCGACCTCAATGTCAATATTCCCGACTTGGAAATTTTTTTACAGCAGAGAATTCATAATACACCATGAGTATGAAGTGGTCCCCGCCTTTCAATGTGGTGAACTTCCATAGACCCTTCATCTCTTCTCCTCTAGGCATCTTCAGACCCTAGAACCGCTTAGACTTGCATTATTTCAGGGTGATGACGCAATTTAGCGCATAAAGATTTCATCTTACCTTTTGATTGTTCCCGCTTTGGTGCCACTTTTAAGCCCACGGGGAATCGTTCCTGCGTTTCTATTTCTTCTGCTTTGGAGTTACAGCTCCTATCTTTTCTTATTTTTTAGTAGTCTCGTGATGCCGGAGAACACCCGCTCCTCATAAGTAAGCATCGCCCGCAAGATGTTGTCCAGTGTGATGGCTTATACCTTCTTTTCAAGCCTTCGCCTCTCTTATTGCTTGAAAAAACGATTCCGTTATCTTGAGGGGAATCACATGCTGGACTCTCCATTTTCCCCCATCCTACTTACATAAATAAACAACAAAACGGCCAGACCCGGTTAGCAGCTAGGTGAGGCAATAATTAACTTCTCCATCCCTCCTGTCCCATCAGATAAGCCTCTGGGTCTGTCTTCTTCTAATTTGTTTTCCAAAGTCAGCGCTTCTTCTGTATCCAGTTCTTAACTTTTGTCAGCTTTCTCCTGGAGGATGATCAGTCCGAATCATGCCTGGCGCCATGAGAACGGCAGATTCCAGTACTGTTCCGTAGGCATTTTGTAACAAAAATGCCCCTCTTCTCCGCACCGTTGCCATTCGTTTCCTGTACTTTTTCTGTCTGAGTTCGTTGATCCATATCTCAGCGTCTTGCAGGAGGATGGAGTTCATGATCATCATCAAAATCCTTCGCTTGCTAACAGCAGGGCCTCGTTTATTTGCCATTAGTCAGCTCAGTGGTTAGTGCGTCGCCGTGGCTCAGTAATTAGTGCATTTGAGCGCTGTGCAAGCTTGCGTGGGTGCAAGTCCCAGCTATGTCTACCGAACATTTTTCGCGGCACCACCTCTCGTCGGGGAATAACAAGCCTCCGAGAGTAAAATTTGTCATGAAAGAGCTTCTCAATTCGCCGTTTGGAGTCGGCAATGAAATGTAAGTCCCTTTCATTCGTGCGAAATATGTAAGACGCACAACATGAATGGTTGCGAGAAGCTAGCCCTTGGCTCATCCGGGGCTGTCGCGACTTCTATTTATTTATTTTTTTTGTCAGTTCAACGATGCGGTGACCTTTGGGGTTCTGTCTGATGTTGTCTTCGTGTGCTGCTTTGTGTCTCACCTTACTCCTAGGTACTGTTTCCTTAGTAAATACAATATTAAGGCAGGATTAACTTTGAGTTCAACAATCGCCGTGGGGATATGTCTTCTCTGCGGCGAGGCTTACATCATCTAGGTTTAAACCATCTAGGCGCACACGCATCTTTCAGCAGCTTTAGCTCTCTAGGAGTTAGCGATGTCTCATGCAGTGATCGCTTGAACAACATCTTTTGCATAGTCGACAAGGAAGGTGTCTCCAGGCAAAAAAGTTCCATATACAGTGTACTATCTCATAAGCGGATACCGACGGTTCCGAGAAAATTGTCCGCCTATAAGAGGTGTCCGCTTATGAGAGATGTCCGTAAGGAGAGAGTACACTGTATCTGGTCCCAGAATTAAGCCTTGACCTACTCCTAATGTGACTTGCCTCCTCTCGGTGATGTTGTGAAGCAGTTCTCAATCTCTCAGGTAATCTTTTACGATCCGCAAAAGACGACTAAATATGTTTTCGGGGCTGTTAAGGATGACACACCACTTGGCATTCCTATTGTGTAGAGTTGGCAACACAACGATGCAGTGGTCTCTTCTAAATCTGTGCTGTATCTGGTAAAAATCCATTGTGTTTGATAGCCAGAGTTGTTTAGGTCATTCATGACAAGAAAGAGGTACAAGAACAGCTCCCTCATCTCGATCTCATATATGATCATCTGAGTTTCGATTTCCTTTCTCAGAACAGGTAAGGCAATGACGTACATTGGATTCATCTGCTGTTAATCTTAAACATTGTCTAACAAACCCACTTTGGCTTCTTGATCTTGTAACCATAACTCTAGAAATTGATCGCAATTCTCATGTGAGCTGCTTCCCTTTCCCTTTCAAGACGAAAAACCCTTGACGAGTGTCCAACTTGTTTTCCTCCTCTTTCCAGAACATAGAAATCAGAAAAATCAGAAAAATTCTCTCTGCCTACTTACTGACTTCACTTTTAATGAACATCACAAACGTTGAGGTTGCAAATTCCTTTCTCTCTCGTCTTAGATTTCACTCTATAGGATCATCCAGACAACAGTCGGTTAGTGTTTATATACAGATACAACTTTTCAGTGTCAATTGGAAGCACTTGGCGACGACGACTCTACGTCACTTTCAATTATTTTTTTTCTTATACTTGTCTTTACATTAAGGGCGTGCATTGGGTCTGTAGAAGTTGTGTACCATTTACGGCTATGGATCTATAGATTTGTCACTGTTTTGTCTGGGATCTTTATCTGATGAGGCTACATCTACAGCAGCTCTGCAGATGTCCTACCGATCTACGAGCCTCATTCATGTTGAAGTCAAACTGGTTGCTTACACGAGCGAATCCCTTCGACACAGTGATCTCTTTTACGATTTGTTTTCCCTCCTGTTTTCTTTGATTCTCCAGCTTTGGTGTGTCATATCAAAACATCACCGAGAATGAGACACCACCTAGCACATAGCCGCTACCATTTGTTTAAATCTCATGATCCATCCCGAGTTAGTCTTCAGATTGTTTTGCATCTTTTTTCTACAAAACGTTTTTGTTTATTATTCTAAGACTCCAGCGAACAGTGAACTCCGTCTACACCAAGCTTGATGGTGGTTTCGCCTTTTGTGGTTCGCCTCCCATCACTTTGGATTGCATTATGGTGTGCAGTTGCAAACGCATGCAAAACCGCATGCGTATCTAGACGGTGGTGTGCGCAGTGCGCACCCCAACTATGGAAGTGGGCAGCAAAATTATAAATCAAATGACAATAAACAAATTGATTGAGTGATAAACAAGTAAAATGAAGCTTGGATCGGAAAGATCCACACCGCACAGTCACAATGCAAAAAGAGTCAATGAACAGTGGAGCTATGGCGAAAATTGGGTTAATAGCTACGACTGCGACATGCGGTTTTTTTTTGTAAAAACTCCAAAGTGGTCCTTTGGGAAAGTTGTCAACCAAAAACAGATTTCAGTTTGCTATCTTTTTCTACAGAGAAATTGAATAAAAAAAAATTATTTCCCTGTCCCCCGTGCAGTGGGAGTTTGGTGACACTAAATTCTGTGAAAGCTCGCGCATCTAGACAATTTGTATCTTGATGAGCAAATGTCAACAGCCTGCTGATGCACTATTTATAAATTTTATGGCGCAATAAAACAAGCATTGGGATTGCCCAAGATCTGTTTCCAAATATTTACTAGAAAATAGAAATGAGCCGTAAACAGATTTCGAATTAATTCAGGGATGTATGCAGCTCGCTGCCGATTGGGAGAGATTCGGTTTATTTCGTTTTCAATGTCACCAGGGAGCCGGTTGTCATGATCTCCTTGGATAAAATTCAACTTAAGTGGGTTAACTGGTTAAACACGTGACATTTAGTCACATTCACTGAAAGGGGTATCATCTCATTTCCGATGACAATTCTGGATACAAATATTCTCAATCCCGCCCATAATATCATGCGTTGATGCCAAGTTTCACTGATTGACGAGTCTATATTCCTTTAGTAGGTGACGGATATCTTTAAGTAAATTCCCATACTTAGAGACACATTGACTGCAGACAATTAGTTTGAATTCGAGTTCTTACATCAGCTTCAACAGCATACAAGTACATGCGAGGACATCGCGGCTCCATGGAGGTTCTATGTTGTGTTCTGATTTTAGGATCCATCTTAGCTAACTTTCGTTTTTTCGTTAACTCTGCTACTTTGATTCTCATGACTCAATTTTAGGGGCTACACCCTCAGTCAATCTGCCAACGCTCTGAGTCAAGAATGCTGCTGTTGCCTTATTAAGAGCTTATCTCAGCACTACTGCCATCAAAGCCGTGATTTTGTCACTTTGTGCAATATGTTCAACACATAAAGTGATGCCACTATTCGGGGTGAGCCTGGTCCTCAATCATCATTTACACAGATCTCTGCCTCAGTTACCTGTTCTTCTTCCGATACTCCACCTTCAGTTTCTCAGTTTCCAACTCCGAACGCCGAATTGAAAAGCCTGTTCATAATAAATTATACTCCCAGAAGTTTGTCATTCCCCGACGAGAGGTGATGCCGCCAAAAATGTTCGGTAGACATGGCTGGGCCTTGAACCCACACAACTCGCACAGCAATCCAACGAACTAACCACTGAGCCACGGCGGCCACAGTATAAGCAGTGTTACTTAAAGAGAAGACATTGGCGAGAAATCTGTATATTTCGTCCATTGTGATACCACTAGAATGAGCTGGAGTATCAGGGTTCCTGTAAAAACTGCAGAATATCTATTGATAACATAGAAGCTTAAGAGGTTTTGATATACAGAAGCGGTAAGGGGACTGATTCAAATGAACTCTATGGTAGCCCCACCATATTGAATCAGTAGTCCTACCCCGCTCCCAAACAAGTATATCGACGCCACGCATGCACAGATATTTCTTCTCTCGGGCTGCGGCGCGAATTCCTTTTTTTAATTTTTGTATAATGTAATGGCTCGCTTAGTCCCTTATGGAGTTTTCGCTGAAGAAGCATACAACCAGGAGTAACCTAATCGCTCAAAAGGTGTGTATGGACAGATGAAAAGTTACAGGGAATAGACCTGGGCTCCTAATTCTTCTAAGGACTTGATTGTCTAGCTTTAGTTGTCTTCTTGTAGCTAAAGCTGTGGATAGAGCGGCCTTTTTTTAGGACTAAGTGCCTATTCAAGCTTATACCTATTTTCGTCTCGCATTTCCTCATGGTACTTACCGATCGATGTCCATAAGCAGCTGCAGGTAGGGCAAGCCTTTTAGGCTATTCTACAGTAGGCTCACTTGACACGTATAGTTTGTCTCTTGTGGGGTTTATGTGTATGGTTTTTAGCTCAAGCCGCACCAGCTTTGCAAGTATTGTTACTGAAAGACTTTCAGACAATTTATTGTGCTCCCAATCTATTGGCACATTTTCCAGGAATGTTATCTAAAGTTTCCCCTTCTTTGTCGATCTTATTTGATTGTTGTCTAAGGAATGCCTTTATCCTCCTTTTGAGAATTCCTCATTGTATGGCTCTGCTCGGGTGACTTAAAAAAGGGTTCTGTTCTCCGCTGTTTGCCAACCAATTGACTTCCTCATTATCATCTACATATCTCATAGGGTTAATTTGTCGATTTCCCTCAAACTGGTGAGCTTCTCTAAGTACTTCCATACAATACTTAAGGGAATTTCTTACCAGCTCTGCGCTATGGTGGTAGCTTATCTTTCCATGTATAATTTTGCCACACTTTTCTATCACGTGACACACCTTTCTATACCGCTTAAAATATTAGGACTAATTTGGTTATTGGTTCCGAGTCCTTAAACTCTAACCTTCTTGCTAGGACCCAGATCAAACCACAGAGGCACCTTTAGTGTAGGTAATCAGAAGTTCACGGTCGAATTCGCCGGAAGATGGTAGTTCCTTCCTTCAAAAAATCCGAATACACATCTACAATTTTCTATGTTCAAGCAAAGATTAATTGAGACTGGTAGCGGGACTATTGACAGGACACATCAATGCAGTGATTCGCTCCGGAAAATATGATAAAAGAGGACCTCGAACACTCTCCATACTACTGCCAAGCCTTAGCAACAATGTTACAGACGACCATCGGGTCTATGTGGACTCCTGTCTGGCGACATTCTGGCCTTCGCCAAGAAAACAGAAGGATTCTGCAGAATCTCCAACACACACGAATTATGGTCAATAATTTCATGATTGTTCCTTCTTTTGTTAGATTCCTCACAGCACATGTCCTAAACATGTCTCCAACTTGCCTTTTCCCTACAGTTCTGACCTATAAAGTAAGGGACAGAACAGGCTATACTGAGACCTAAGCGAAGAGCCTACTGCTTTACCATTCCATCTCGTCATCTCATCTCTTGAAATTTGATAGTAGATATCTGGTCTCATTGCACTTGCTTGTTCCATGGGCCACTGTACCTTCTCGAGTTTTTGCATAGACTTTGGTTTGTTCTTTTTCCAGCACTTCAAAGACGATGATATTTCTGCTAGGCTCTCCGAGGCTCTTTGAGTGGCTTTAATTGTTTGCTGTTTAGAATCATTTAACCACTCTCCAGCTTCTGCTAGATTTCGACTTATGACAATCGGATTAGTATAAGATTAGGCTGACATCTCTTCTTGAAATGCGTATCAAAGTGGCTGAATTTTTACAAGCCATAGCTTAGGTTACGTTAGGTTAGAGAGGCTGTCGGCATAACCAACGTACTATAGCACGCAGTAGGTCCATTATGATGCCTCAGGATCTAGGAGAAATTTTCCTTTCCAATCGTGGAACTAGGGGGAGCTTTTAATAAAGTTAACTGCGCTATGTCGCCAAGATTGTCAAAAAATAAGGCACCCAGACCGTTAAGTCATTTGCGAGAGATCATGGGACAGGCACTGAGGAAATGGAGGATCATCTTCTCCTCTTCCTCGTCTCTGCACCTTCAGCAAGAATCTTTTGCAAGAATGGCTAGGCGAGTGGCATGTCTGCCTATAAGGCAGTGTCCTGTGGTGACACCTATAGTAGTTCCAAGATGCCGTCTACTTAGCGAAATCAAATTGTTGGAACGCGTATGGCCTACTGAAGGCCAGATTTGTCTGCTAGTCACAGCTTAGTTCCCTAGAAACGAATCGTCCGAATTGCTTTAGGCAGGTTCGCTCTGTTTTATAGCGACTGCCTTACACCGTCGAGTATGAATCAAAGCTGCTAATTCCCTATCTTATACCAATTAGCTGCGGTCTAGCGGCTAATATCACCGCATTCCTCTATGTATTTAGTAAAGACTTCAAGTTTCACTCTCTTAGTTTGACTGATATGATGAGGTCTTCATGATGACATGATGAGCTCCTAAACCCCATCGCCCGACATTCTTGTGACATAGCCTTGATTCCTCAGCCACTTTGAACGAGCTTCGATTCTATGACTAATCAGCGAAGGCAACTATGTATACATGTGCACCTTACTTGGACGGTTGAGTGTATGTGCACTCAAACTAGATGACTATGCTCCAAAGTTAAGATTAGAAGGAAACCAGTGATATATAGCATTGCCCTTGGAATTGCCTCGACATATTCTAAGACGTCTTATCCAGTTCCACGCCACTGAGCGTGGAACATAACGCAAAGTAGAGATAAGGTCTCTCTCCCCCCGACTGCATGTGTATTTGTCAAATCCGTACATTTATGCTGCAAACTATCAAATCTTTCTTTGCAAACTCATGAATGCGATTGGAGATAAAACGGCACCGGCTTTATCAGGGCTTGTCCCGCTGCGCACGGATTCGCAGAGCCGTATTTAGCTGCTTGTCAAACGCGATTGACTTCCGTTTTTTTATTATTAAATTTCAATTATCGTCCCGTCGATGACACAATTAGCGGCCGCCTGCACTTGTATCTGCACATTCAGAAATCTCGGAAAAGTTGCTCCAGTTAAGTAAACTAATGCCTGCGCTGCATTGTTATCGTGTGTCGGCCTCCAAAAGGCGTTTAGAGAATAAAAAGCTCGAAACAGCGATTAGCTGGGCACAACATCATAATTTCACATAATAAAATGCAAATGTATCTATGACTGGCTTTGTGATGGTTGTATCTCAATTTTATAATTGTTTGATGTACGCAGATACGAGTGTGTGTGTGCGTTTAGCAGGAAGTCCACATGCAAGTCGGGCATGCATGACCCCAAAAGAAGGCGCGCTAACTCGAGCTCGAGAGTGTTGTCCATGAACACGATGTGGTACACATCTCGAAAATATGCATCACATCGCGGCCGAAGACTAACAATGCGAATGTGGAAATCTAAGATTCCAAAAGTTTATGTGTGTGTGTGTGTGTTCGAGGGGGTGGTGTGACAATAGAACTGAAAAACACTTGTGCGATGACGTTTGGCATGTGGTATGATTCTGGATCTTGTATCTATGCGAGCGATGCATCATGACGATTGTCATCGGCGTGCGCAAATTAATTGCTAATTACTCTTTTAACTTCAGCATAAATCTTTGTTACAGAATGTTTGCCTTGGCTATGCTACTCGTATCTATCTGATCGTTAAGCTGATGTGAATGCATTTGGAGAAAACGTGACAGAGATACACATTCTGTTGATTCTCGTAAGCTGATCGGCTTGTGATCGCAAAGTGTGCATTAATAAAGATTTACCCCAAATACCTCAGCGGGACGGTTGCGTGTGCGACGCAAGCGGCCAGTGGCCAGAAGTCGGGACCTCTATTGACGGGGAAATGGTTTTCGAAAGGCTTAACCTGATAAATGATCTCTTTGCGTTGTTGGAAACTCATTGAATCGAGGAGTCATTATGTTGATTGGGGCGCAATAAATTTGTTTTATTGCCTCGAATGTGTATCTTGTGGGAGATTGTGGAACGGGACTGACTATTTTTGGGTTCTAATTTTGTATCTAGAATGAGTTTGTGTTTTGACATGATAATTAGAGTTTATTTTCTTTCTTTCTTTCCAGGTGAGTGACTTGACTGCTTGACTTTGGATGCTAATTAAGTGGGTAACTAGATGTAAGAATTCTCTGTTGCGCGGCAGATTGTCTGCTGGTCGAAGTGACTTGAAGGCAAAACTGTGTTAGCTTCACTATCATTTCCGTACATATGTATATCTCCACACTGCCTATTGAATTTCTTTGCCGATGCCGATGCCTATCTTCCTTTAAGCAGAAGAGACTTGTGCCAATAATTAAACCATGAAATCACTCGAACTCATCATTGCGTCAAACACGAGTGGCGCCACTCTCCGAGACACCACAGCCTTGAATTCTGTTTGATATCGAACTAAGCATCCTGGCACCTGCGATAGCTTCGTCCTTAAAACGGAGTTTCAGTCCTACTGGTCGTAGATTGAGCATTGTGCTCTATTCGCTCTATGTACATGGAGACGATTTAGCTGTTCAACTTTTACCACAGCACGTATGATCGGGGCACATATCCCACAACACATCAGACTTGTTGCTTCAAAGTGTCAAGTATCTGTTGCATATACAGCAGAACTGGGAACGTGTTAGCAGCTGTTCTCCTTTGTTAAAGTAAAACCTGTATCCTTGAGTTATTCTTCAACTGGATCTTCACAAAATCATCATTCATTGAGTTTACATTTACCTCGAAATTATAGGTAGTGTCGAGAGAGACGTCGAATCAAACAAAATGAGGACAGATACGGTTTTTGCCTTCGTTGCATTCTAGAGCACTTTTTCGAGACTTTTTTTCAATTGGGGATGGCCATGGTAAAGTAAAGACTGAAAGTCCGGATTCAACTCCTAAAGCATTTATTTCTTAAAAATAAATAAATCCATCAACTGGGAAAGCTGGTGTCCACTCAATTGCAAAGGCATAAAACTGGCAGTAGAGGTTCATCATTTAAAGAGTTAATTGATCTGACCATGGTTATGACATCAGGAGATTCGAAAACAGTCCCGTGAATTATAGCAATGACAAACACCACAAATATCTCCAGCTATTCTTTACACAACTTTCGAATGCCATTGAAGTCTAATACTACCAAAGTTTAGAACCACTGGACCTCGCTCGCGAGCGAACCTTGCAATCATCCAACAATTTTTCGCGGCCCCAACTCCCAGTAGACGATGGCAAACGTCCAAGAGCACAACTTGTCATGAAAAAAACTTCTCAATACTCCGATCGGAGGTAGCAATGAGCACAATTAGTAGTAAGAAATTTACACGGATATGTATGTATGGTTGCGAGAAGCATAGCCTTGGCCCATCTCCTGCTGTCCCGCCAGCTACTTCCGGAAGCATCCAAACCCTGACAGCAATTATGTCAGGTAAAAGTTTACTTATCAGTGCATTGGGAATTAATGTATGTATGTGTCCGTTGTATTTCACCTGTGTGATCATTCTGCTGATAGTTTTCCACCTTACCAGCAATTCTCGCTTTTTCCGTGAATTTTTCTACTCCGAACTCGAAGAGCATTCGTTCTAAGGACGCAGCACACTCTTAACGATGCTATTGTGTGTGCCAAGCTCATTAGTCTCATGTATGATTTTCGACCTGTCACTGTGAGCCTTACAAAATCATTGATAAACTCGTCTCCGCTGCGAATTGCGTACCTGAGTCCTCCAAAGTTTGACATTAAACTTGAAAATGTTGTTACTGTCTAAGTGACTTTCTCCCTAACGTGTCTTTGACGTTAAACCTGTAGTTCAGCAACATTCGATCGATAACGTGTTAACCGACCTGTATAGCAAGGTATTCTATTTTTTATTTTTATTTTTCGCAGATTGAACTGCCACTATATTGTGAGCTGTCAGTCCCAGTCCGGTCTCACAGCTCTGATCGTCTTAAGGCACTTGTTCTAGTGTTTTTGCATCAACGATTACTGCAATATCGTTACTGCAATATTTCACATTTCGAGACTGAGCCTAAAACTGAACCTTTAGAAACGCTTCCAGTGGTATTCTCTTCCTTCAAAGTACATACTTATGGTAGAGCTACAGCTCAATATGAACTAGGGCCTCAACCAATAAACTTCTCCAGTAGTTCACGGCCAGTTGGTTGAGGTCCATCTCCACATAAACATGCCAGCGAAGATGAGGTCGTTCTCTATTACGTACTCCCTCAGGGATAGAATCGAAGATTCTTCACTCTGTGGAATTGGTTCACATCCGCTCTACATGATCTACCTGGCTTTGTCGTTGTTCTCGTATTTTTTGACCCAGGTCCGGGTGGTGTTACTCTCATGTATTTAGTATTTGAAGTGGATGGCTGTGGCTATTGCTATACTTGCGCTAGCTATGCAACTCCTGCTGGCTAAGTTGAACGCGTTTCAACCCTCGAGTATTACGTCGACGCAGTACTCGCTCCTAGTCAGCTTTGACTGCCTCTTTCGCCACTATGTTTACTCGCTTCTTTCTTAAACTGAAAGCCCCAAGTCTCCCTGAGTATGTTGCTCTAATCCTGCGCATGTAATTTTTTCAACCACTTCCCCCAATATGTCAAGCCAGCAAAGCGACGGAATTTTTATTAATGATTTAGAAAAATGCTTTCGAAATATTTATATCAATTCATACAGCCTGCGCTTCAGACTATTGCCAGTTGCCTTATTTTTTTGTAAATGTTTTTTGCCCCTAACTCTCTTTGACTTCCCTGAGGTGGAAGACCGCTAAGGTTAGATTGGTGGGTCAATGAAAAGCACGGAGAGACTTTTCTGTTTGGGCAAGGGTTAACCTCTCCCGACTTAACGCTTACCTTTTGCAGCCCTCGTTTTACATTGCATCTAGGCACCTTGTCGTGAATTTTAAAAAATCGGATCTATGTATAAGGCCCCCTACCTATAACGACTGAAGTTAGAGAGCACTATGCACTTGTGTTAAAAAAAGTTCTCTTACAACTGGTGATCTTTCTGGTCCGGATCTAGATAGGGATCATGGATGAACCTCAGGATCATGCAGACTGTTTCGGACACATATCATGATCAAACGAGGTGCTGGACAATTTGAAAATGCAAGTGTAACGTGTAAAATGTTATGAAGTCTCAAAAAATAGTCAAAGTCTGCCTGTCACACTTTCAGCCGCTTCTACAATCCCAAATATCCACTTTCAACCGTAACCACCGAGTTTTCAATCTACTTGCATGACAATGACTTAATTGTCTCTAAGGCGCTACCAGCCATTTCTTATTTTTAAACCATAAAACCGAAACGTGACTATGAATTTTTATAGCGATTTGTCGGAATAAAATCTCGGATTTTCCATATATCTACGACACGAAAAAACCTTTACGCCGCACACACATCGGCCATGTAAATCTCCGTGAAAGATTGCAACAGATTACCCCAATTGACCTTCCATTCCATTCCATTCATAAGAATTGATTATGCACTTCAAATTCATGCTGACTTTGCAATGCAAATTCTCACACCTCGATCCCACACGACGACGACGACGCGCGGATTAAGATATCATCATGCTTGGTCCCAGTGTGACGTCGTTACAACACACCAGCACTCATGTGATGACTCCTCCGAAATGCGCGCCATCTTCTCCTCCATGGAGTCAATAGCTGGGCTGTGCACATCCAAAAAACCGTGACGAGCTAAGCCAAGGAGCACTGTTCATACAAGTGTCCATGTAAAGAGTATCTCCCATCGGGGAGAGTATCTTTTACAAGATTTTATTTTGCTGCCATCGCTGCTCATTGTAAATGAAATGAAAATCTGTGTTCTCCATGGGCGCATTGAAAAGATTTGTACTTCTTGGTTATGCAATGCATCTGCCGGTTGTGCTTTGGCTGATTTCCATATTTAGTCGTAAAAAAATAAACAGGGAAATCCAGCAGATATGACAAAAAAGCTTCTCATTGACATGAGTTAAACGCTTGGCTTGAGATGGGTGCGCTTCCCCGTGGTGCGCCTAAGGCTACTGTGCCACGGTTTACAATTACCACGTTTGTTACATTGTTTGGCTGAATTGCGTTTTGTTACAATATGTGTTTCTTTTTTCCTCCTAATGAAGGTTTTCACCTCGGGGATGATCGTATTTCGGATGAGATACGAGTACAATGGGCGAGATACGACGTAATGCGTGCGTGAGTTAAGGAAGTGAAATTTGTACAAACGAAGGCTTTTCCTTGATTTGATGTTACCCACGGACGGTGGCGAGATGTTAAAGATTTCATGAAACGCTCGAAGGGTACTGTTGGCAACTGTCTCTAGATGAAACCCAAGAATGGATAATGGGTGCGAAAGAAATACTTCCTTCCAGTGGACATTTCCAAGGCAACTGAGTGGGAGCACATCATCATTTTTCAATGTCTGAAAAAACATTGACCAGAGTGTGATTGCGCTACTTCTCTGGACCTTTGACAACATGTACTAATAGCAGCCCGATTCAGCTGCATATGTATGTACATCTAGTTCGTTGTTGCCATCGTCCGATACAATACTCCCATGATGCCTAATATCTTGTACTCGCTTAACTTCTTAATCGATTGAGGGGTTATTTTCGATCCCTGAAGACTGGCTTCTCTCACTTTTTCAATGGTCATCATGCTATAGCAGCATCAGAGCTGCGAAGTGGCCCTTACTGCCAGGAGCTGAAAAAATCGAAGCGATGAAACTTCAGAAAACTCTGCGAGCCAATCTCACGAACTTTGGTTGTTGCCAAATTGCATGAAGCGCTGGGGAAATTAAATGCCAATGTCTGGATGATAACTACATTGAGGATGAAGAACAAAGACTTTAAAGGATAGTAGTTGGAGGGGCAGATGGACAAGTAGATCCTTTAAGCCTTTTAAGACACCAGAAGTGGATGTCATCACTGAAATAAACAATTATTCGGTGTGTGGTTTAAGATGTCTGACCTACTGTTTGCAAAACGTGTCTGCATGGTAAAGTTTAAGGTATTTTCACTCTTCGATCCGTTGGATCTTTTTTATTTGGAGACAAAGTGCTGCTGGATGTTTCTGTTCTCAGCGCGAGATTATTTTTAAAATCATGCAGCTCCATATAAACCTTTAATCTGTCGGTGTTAAGCATGATTACCGTCAATCAATTTGTAGCAATCTGTAGCCAGCCTATGTCCTAAAAGTATGGAACAGGCCTGGAAGCATCGCTATTGTATACAGGGGAGAGACACACCGGCAGATGGATGACAAGGGGGAGGAGGGATATAATAAGAATGATAAGATATTCTAGAATGAAAAGGGGTGCAACTAAAAGGATCCATTGGTAAACACCATATTCGTTTACAACTTTACAGAAGCGAGTGAAGTCGCAACTAAGATCAGCTTCAAAATCGGTTAAAATGTTCCACATACGCCAGAGTGTCCCTACCGGTATGACGTTTTTCGCGGCTTCGGTTACCACTTTTTGCTTTGATGTTGATGAAAGTTCATTCTTAAGCCGTTGCCTTTTAGAAGTCAACGTTTGGGGGGCATTGCCGGTCATTGTGGGAGTCGTAGTCAGTCGATCTTTCCATGCTTTAACTTGGTTAGATGTCCGTCCTGGTCTCTGGTTGTCCTTGAGCTTTTTCTCAAGTCGTCCAAAGGTCTGAATCGCAGGGCGTCTTTCCTATAGAGCCGTCGTAGTGGTCCTTATATGCGTGCTTGGAGGAAGAGGCTTCGATGCCAATTCGCGTATCCCCAGTTGTTTCTTCACCCTTTTAGGTCCACTTCGTTATGTCGTGTCTTAGTTGTTTCTTGTTTACTGTCTGTCGATGTCGGGAGTCCCGGGTGCAATTCTTAGCGGGTGGTTTTTCCCCAGCCTTGCATCCTTGGTCACGAATTACCGTACAAGTAAGATCAGACCATATGGGGCGAAAGTGGTAAACTGGCTGTACACCGCTGTGGTACGACCCATCCTAACATACTGTTCGATTGTTTGTTGGAAGGCACTTGAGAAGAATTTCAATGTTACAAGTGTAACCAAGATTCAAAAAGCAGGCTTCATAGGGATAACATGATCGATAAGATCAACACCCACAGCGGCACTTGAAACAATGCTGAACCTAGTCCCAGTGGACATCCACTGTAGTAGTAGGCAAAAACGGCACTCAGACTAAGGGAAGTAGATCTCTGCACAAACAGAACTTATGGTCACGCCTCCGTTCTAACCCTGGGACTACCACGAAGGATAAAATAACTGCTAAAGGTCTGCAGACAAAATCTCAACGATATATAAACGACCAACAAGGTAACCGTATGCTGGGTACCGGGCCACGAACTTGCCAGAACTATGCATATACTCTTCCGGTCGCAAAGGCACCCATTAGCACTCTTTACGGGGAAATGGATGAGGAAATCATGATCAGGGCTTATACGCGATGGTGTCACATGGATATATGTGCAATAGTCAGATCACTATGGCTAGCCTTTGATTAGAAGAATTCCAGAAATCTCGTACAACTTAGTGGAAGTGATATACGAATCGTCTCCTGTGTCGTTACAGGACACTGCAGAATAGGAATCGATCCATAGCGTCTTCGATTACCCTTCAATGACTACTGCAGAAACTGCAGGTAAGAAGAGGAAATATAATCCATCCAGCACCTGCTATGCGAATGTCCCGCACTTGCCACTAGAAGACTGCGTACTCTTGGTAGTAACTTTTTTCATGGGCTGGAGGACCTTAATATCGCTGATTTTAGCAAATCTCTCAGATTTCTATCCCTTTTTGGGTGGTTTCCAGAGTAGCCAACCCTATCACTTGGTTTAACTCCCATGACTACACTTTTTATGGGTACAATGGACCCCTTTGAGGTGTTAGTAAATCTTAAGGACACCCACAAAGCCAACCAAACAACCAAGATCACACCACTCATGAAGTCAGGCGACCTCTATCAAATGGACAAGACGTGACGGCTGTAGGCCTTCCCCCGTTCTGATAAATATCCGGAAAGTATTAAGAAGATTTCTTCAAGCCGGTGACCACTTGGAGGACCTAGAATGACGGCTTTTGCCAGCCTAAAAACTTGTCCATGCTAGAGGATGAATTTACAAACCATTAATGCTTCTCACTCATTGATTTCCTTGATTCAACAAAACAGTCACCTACAGATGGCTCTGTTATCATCTTTACAGAGAACAGATTAATCGCCTGCCTAACTAAGTTTCACGTATTCCACTCGCAGCGTAGACAGAACGCGTGTTATCACACCTCATTCACACTTCATCGCGTCCAATTATCTGACGGTTTCTTTTTTTTTAATAAACCAAATGTCACTCCATCTCTCCAGCCACACGAATAAGGAAACAAAAAAAAACCCCACATCACCGCAAGAGGGTTGTTTGCCAAAGACTACCCAATAACAGGTGTTATAAGAACGTCAATTGTTGGAGGAGGAGTTGTATCCTTTTAGGCGATAATACACCCAGTTATCCCGGCAAAGTTGCATCCTAACAGAGCGAGAATTCAGTTGTCTCCCCCAGAAACAGGTTGAGGAGTATATCTCCATCGCCTCTATGGGTGCACCCTGATTATAAAAACGAATATAATGTACGACTGATTAAATACGTGACTTAATCGGGACTCTTCGCTTCACGCTCAGTAGGACTGGCGGTGCCCCCTGTCTCCTTGCTTTTAGCATATCACCGAGGAAAAAAGTGTCAACAAGGCAAACTTCACATTCCTTCTGTCGCTCTCCGTATGCCCTCTGGAATACTGTATGGATGATGTCTTGTACTTACTTGCTTCCAGAGAGCAAAATAAAGAAAAAACCGAAGAAACATGAGATTCCAAGGAATAGAATCTGAAACACATTTAAATATTCTTCACGAGGATGACTGTTTGGTTATTTCTTTTCCCAAAGAAGGGAAAATGCACTTTTCACGCCATCTCACGCAGAAGAATACGAATGAGGAGATTGTGGATCTTCTTCGGAGAACAACGAGTCAACACATGCACTACTCAGAACTCTGTTTGGAGTTTTTTTTTCAGATTTTTTTTTTCTCTAATTTTTTCGATGTCCTGCGTGAAGGACGGAAAACCTGATTTAGTCCACCAAAGACCAAGCAAACAGCAATCAAGGTTTTTTTTCTATTTCGGGGGAAGCACTCGTATTCGCAACATGATTTCTATTTCTATGCACTCGATTACGGTATCAGTGGTCAAGAAAAAAGTGAACTATGCAAGGAGATGCCTGGAGAGTGTGGTTTACAAGCCACGAGACGTTTTTTAATGTTCCAAGACCCGCTTGTCTTAGAAGACAGAAGTGGAAAAGTTGCTGTGAAACCAAAAACGTTTATCAACTATTTAGTGGCTGTAGTGCTTGTCCAGGCCTCCAGATGTGCACTCAAAGTCGATTGAGGTCTCCCACTACTTGTGCGCGCCGCTTTAGCAGAGGTTTACCTCAACTGCATTGTGCGTGCATATACGATTCGAAGACTCTACGTTGGTATCCACTCACTCTATATGTCCCTACCATTTCAAATGCCCAATAAGCAATTCTTTGAATATATCGATGTCGCTTTACAGCTCGTGTGATTCATCTTACAGTCCGTCAATGCAAACATCTACTACTTACTTACTTACTTAAGGTGGAGCTACAGTCCGGGATAGACCTGAGCATCAACCAACAAGCGTCTCCAGTCAGCTTGATCTTTAGCTTGTCTACAACAATTTCGACATAAGCTGCAGAGATGAAAAAAGTGGAAAAATCCATTACGTAAGCAAGGAAGTACATTCAGGAGCAGATTTGAGATCAAGCCTAGCGCTTAGAGTAGTATTATTTTGGTCTATGTAGAGGACTGTTCCTAACTGCCACCACTTGTTCAGGCTAATTCTGATTGAGGACTCCTTTCCACTTAGCACCTGTCTTTCTTTTTTGTGAGCTTTCTTTTTGATAACTTTACCCCTCCACCCGCTCCAAACGCACCAGCAGAATACTGCCAGACGTCGATTTTTGTAATCATTAGCTCCAGTTTAACAAAAAAATATATAAATTTCCTTGGCACAAATGACGTAACCAAAACGTTCACCAGCTCTTAGACTATTAATCAAATAATCAGTTTACTGCATTTGAAGTTGACCTGCTTAAACTCAACTTTTCGCGACACCTCTGTACCAAAAAAACGCCTCTCTAAGGTGTTCCTCGAAGTAAAACCACATGAACTATGTTTAAGCTTTCGTATACAACACTCTTAAACAATTGATGTCTTTTTTTCAGACTGGAATAAAGTCCTTTATCTTCCACTTATCTAATCCTTTCTGTCGGCCTTTTTTGTTATTTGAATTTTATGTGAAAATGTCCCTCTGGCTACCTTGACATGTATCGACGGGCTTACTTCAGTCGAAGGGTAGGTCTCGTGATAGCATAACATGTGACAATATCAGTTGGGTGTAAGTGTCAAAATGCTCCATAAAACGAGTGGCTCTATTCTGTTTTGTGTATTAGGGGCCCTAAATGCGCACTGTAACCTATGAGGTCTATTGTGGTGGCTGTCTCTAGGACTAGTTTCGATTTTTTCAGTGCTTTCAGGGCAGCTTGACTGTCAGAGAAGATAAAAATGGTTTTGCCATGGAAATTAGAGAGCAAGTTAAAGCTTGTGCACTGATTTATGGCAAATATTTCTGTGCTAGACGGCTCTCCAGCCCCAGATCCATTGTCCATTTAAGAGCCGTCCGTATATCACACTTGGTCATGCTCTGAAGGACGGGGTTTGAGTTTTTCTCAGTCGACACTCGGGGGATGACTACTGAGTTGTTTCGTTTGAAGCAGTAGATCGGGAGAATGCCATTCAACGGCATGCTGAACTCGCTGCTTTGGAGAAGGGAGGTATCTGATACTTTCATTTTATGCAGATGATATTTGAGTGGAAAATGTCCCTTTAGATAATCCGTTAAGGTTCTTAACTCGTCTTTGGTGAGATCAAGTAAAGGGTTAGCCTTGTATAGGTTGGGGTTGATAAACTTTTTCGCTTGTCTAAGGCCCTGGAGGTTGGCAAAGTAGTCGGCGTGTTTGTTGATCTCCCATTGTGTTATCTTGGTAGGCACTGTTGGGTGGTACTCCAAAACCAACAAGTGAGCGGCAGGCGCCTCTTCTCGCCAGGCAGGCAGCGCTTTTATTATCCTCGAAGCATTAATATCCTGAGATGCAGGCTACGGTAACCTTATTTACGAATGAAAGGGTTTCGAGGAGGTTGCGACAGTCCAAGACATTCTTGGACTCTACCGTATAGGATTTAAGGGCTAATAGTGCTACTTGGCTGTCTAAAAAGATGTAGTTGCGGGTTCCTTGGGTTCTTCTCCGCAGGGATTGCACACAGTTCAACAGCGTGAACTTCCGCTTGAAATACTGTAGGTGACTTTTCAAGCATAGTCACGCGTTGGAAACTGGGACCGTAAACCCCAGCACCCGTGCTACCGTTTTGCAATTTTGAACCATCTGTATACCAGATTTGTAAATTTCGGGGCCTTCATTTCTCCATTCGCTGCGGGCGCCTATAACAACTTTGAAACTCCTATAGAAACGATATCTCTTGAGCATGGTATCTGGAATCTTAAGAATTGGGTCACGAGGAATGTATTTTAATATTCTCAGATGACCTGTAAAGTCACCGACTTTAAGGTCCAGTATCTGAGGCAGCCTAAAAGAGCGCTAGGCATAGCTTCTTTTTATATTGCCAGATGTGGCGGCGTGAGGTTAAGCACTGCTCCTATAGATGCCGTTGTCATAGCCCCGGTGATTACTACACAGGCTAGTAGTGACCCTAAGCGAGTCTTATTGCATAGAGGACGCGCTTCATATGCAAAGCTTCTGTTTTTCAATGGCGACTATTGTTACTATAGCAACGTCAACTGACAATTTTAATTTCGAAGTTCGGTTATCATTGAGAAAGAAGTAAGATTATTCAGAGCAGATTATACCAACACAGCTTTGAAACTACAAGGTCGATTCCTTCTGTTTCGTTATCTCGACAAAATATTTAATTGACCATTTGGACAACCTTTAGACATCTACTGTGCGCCCCAAATCTCGCGTTAAGGCAATGAGTTCCTCGATTTAAAACGAATCGTCATAAAAATATCTATACTATCTCATCCCATCAGGTCTGGTCTGCATTCCCAGGCTCTTCATATTATGTTCCAGCGTATCGTGATAACTCAAGAGGCTTTGTTTGAATACTGCCTACAAGTGAACTTTCCAAAAAAATTTCTGTGCAGAGTAACACCTGTGTTTTGAGGCTAGAGCAGAGTCACAGATGCAATTTCAGTGTAGGGGAGGTGGACGGTGGCATGCTCACGGTAGTTTGGCTTAGCTCCTCGGACGGGGGGTGTTTCTTGTCCACTCCACCATGTACAGGGTTGATTTGAGGTCTCTTTAACACTTCCAAGTGACTTGTAGTCCTCCTCGAGTTTGTCTTCTGCATAGCAAACTGTGTCTTTGGAAGTTGCTCTCAATTTTTTCCTTTCTTCGAATAGTTAAGTAGTCCAGTCAAGGCGCTACCAAAAATTGGCTAGAACTCAAGATTTCCCGTCGGAGCGTCAAATTCTCAAATATAATGTTCCGTACAAGTGGCCAGAGGTGATAATTATCTACTGTGAATCCAGCTCCATACACATCCTTTTTTGCAGAATTCCATTGTTTCGTAGGACGTTCTAAGAAATCATCTAGTCTTCTTGGTTTTCGTGTAAATAAGGTTTCAGCGAGGTTAAATGTCACTTCGACCCAGATTTTTAGCCTGATGATCACCATCGAACTAGCAGCAATTTTTTTTCATGTGACAAAATCCCCCGTTCGTCGCTTACCGTGCCCAACACACTGTCCATCTCTAGAGTTCATAATTGAAAATCTCCCCTCAATGGTCATGCACATGTTTCGCTCTCTTCAATTCAATGCGAGGCATTCCTAAGGTCACCGTATCCCTCGATTGCTCGCAAGTCGTGTGTCCACATCGTCTAAGATTGCGGTCAACACACACATCAGCTCTGTTTGTCCTGGTTCCTCCTTGCAACCGCCATTGTTCTCTTTTAATGTTTATTTATTTATTTTTTTTATTTTTTTTATTTTTCTCTGCTTATTTGTTGTGTACACTCTTTAACTTCCGGAAAAACGTAATCCTTCGTCGGGCCATCTTCTTAAAAATTAAATCCCCCAACACCGAACAAAAAGGAGCAAGTCCTTAACAAAACAGAAAAATAAGGAAGTGTTTCCCTGCAATCCGATTAAATTTGCAAAATGCATCGGCAACTTAATAATGCAATTGATTTGGCCAAACAGTCTGCGCGTCCATCCTTGTTCTGGAGGTGATGGCGTTAATTAATTTCCCGTGCCTCATTTTAATGCTCGAATAAAACCGTCAGGAAAGTGCAAAGTTAAAAATTCTCCTAAAAACTACGCGGAGGAACACATAGACGTGGCATGAAGGGCATGAGGACGACCGACGACGACGACGGCAGGAAAGGGATGTATGAAGCTGTCAGCCGGGTGTATCCGGTTGTGGGCTTTTGTTATCCGGGGATAAATACCAACCCAAGGCAAACACAACATGAGAAAAAAGCGGGGTGGTAGTGCTGGCTCAGTTTACAAAAAGCTGAAACCGGTACTCGAGTTTCTGGTAGATTTTGGACGATTTTTTTCGTGTTTTTGTTGGCTAAACAAAGCCAATTGCCCGTAGACGGGGTTGACTGGGGGTAGTCGTTGACTTTTCGTAAATTATCCCATCTCGAGGGAGAGAAGCTTTAATAAAGACCTGGCGGGCGGTTAATTTTTGAACTATCTGTCGTATGTTGAAAAGTTTGACTTGTGATTTGAGACATGAACTACGATTGCTGGGTAAGAGGCTGTGAGCTCGGTGGTCTTGGGTTATTTGAGTTTGAGAAGGGTTAGTGAAGCTGGGCTGTCGCTAAAACACTAAGCAACGATCACTAGAGAATGTTCAAAAGACATGGAAAACTAAGAACCTTTTAAGTCGCCATGGCTCAGTAGTCAGTACACGTGTGCGGGTTACGCAGGTTCAAGCGTAAACAATATTCACCAAGCATTTCTCGCGGCACCACCTCTCGTCGGAGAATGTCAAACCTTCGAAACAACCCTTCAATTCGCATAAATAAGAAAAGATAGTCGTAAGGAGCATTTCCTTGGGCCCCTTCAAGTCAAGCTGTTGCGTCAGCTACTTCGGTCTCCACCAGAGCTTGATTTCTCTGCAGAACTTACTATTTTACCATAATTACTGACCCGTCATTCCTCTAGTTGGAGAAGTGTCCGAAATTCCTTGGCATGCACACAGTAGATGTGTCATATCCCCTACAGCGCAAATGTGTTTTGCAAACAAGATGCCTTCACTATTCTAAGCTGCAACCTGGGTGATCCCGCGAGCCCATTGGCTCTTTTAAGATGAGGCAACAAGATGTGTTTTCGGGATTTTTGACCCTGAATGTAGAATGAGACTAGACCTTTCTCCGGATATGTGGGCATGGGACCCACACCCAAGTTTAGCCGCAGCACATTCTAGTTTGATGAAATTCAGTGTTTCGCCTACGTACGAGACGAAATACTTGAGGAAGTCTGCGTAAAGGAGCGCACACGTTACCACAAGCAAGAAGTCTCCTTCCCAGACAGCACCATCAAACTGAAAGACGCTATTTTCCTTGGAAGTCACTTCTTTTCACACAACATTCCGAAACCTCTCTTCGGTGCTTCATCTCTGATCCATAGTCAGGCGATCCTTGGTTGTCGTTTAATTGGCAGTCGGAACTTTTTTGGCCACTTCACTTTTATGTGCTTCATCAGAGAATATCGCCTTGGTCGGTCATTACTGGCTTTGAAATTCCATCATCTTCTACCAGTTTGTGAACATTTCCCTTCCCAACCATTTGCTTATCCTTGCAGATTTCGATTCCTCTTTGTGAGAGTCCCAGATTTCTCACTATTGCACTCTTTCGCGTTGGTCAGGGTACTGTCTCCCTCCTCACTATCACTTGCTAGAAGTATTCTTTCCCTAAACCAAAGACCGTAGATACCTCGTTGATTTTTCGCTATTAAGCTCCAACACAGGCTGGATAGGATGTTTCCCTTTGTGGTTAATCGCAGCATAGCAGGTTCTACTAAAATAAGACCAAACTCTGACAGGTCCTGTCAAAACTAATGACAGAGCTCGTTAGCGACTAGTAACAACACTTTGGTTTCTTGGGCACAGTTTATGCACTTCGCATCCACTGAAATTGAGTTTCTAGAATCACCTTAGGGCTATTTTTGGTGCAGATGGCAACAGACTTCAGTTGATAACGCCGCTCACGAGGACAACTCTTCATTGTCCATTTTTTTTCTTTTATTCATCTTTTCCTTCGACAGCTTTACCGACCTGATACACATAAATACCAAAGGCCTCCAATGATTGTTCCATCTGATGCTACTAATAGCACGAGAATCCTCCTCAAGATCGTGTTGTAGCCTGTACAGCTGTCAGTCCCACCTAGCCCAAGTCGTAGTAACCAAATGAAAAGCTGAGAGAGAAATTGTTTCCTTTTCAATTGATTCCAGTGCTCCTCTACGGTTACAACCCCACCCATTTCCACTAAACTAAAGTGCAACTCCTTAAAGTTTCATACAACCATGTCCAAGACGCCTTTAAGCATTAAAAATTCATCACCTCCTTCATCGCCCTTTCACCGTGGACCGAAATCCAAACAAATCTAAGAAAAAATCCTTACGTACCCCTTCGCATGGAATTACCTCCTTTTCATGTTTACTCACATGTACAGAGGGACACCCACTCAGGCCCGCCATCGTAAATATCCTGTTTCCATTTTAACACTCCCCCATCCGGTCCTTTAATCAGAACAACACCGAATCAAAGGACGGACATACATACACAACATTGCCAAGCTCACAACAAGAATCGGAAGTCAAATGCTGATTCCTCTCCATCCCTGGACGGTGTGGAGTTCCTTTTTTTTTCTCCATTTTTTGGTCGGACACTGTTGGGTTATTGCGTATACAACTTCCGTTCCAGGCTCAATGTGGGTGAAGTCGAGAGAAAAACCGCATTCACTCTCTAATCATGGGCCTCTTCTCGTTCCGCAATTATCACCCTATTGTGCATTTTGGCACCGAAGGAGGACAAGAACGAGACGAAGATGAAGCAAAAGTAGGCGCCTTGGTGGACAGACAGACAGATAATCTGTTTCTCTGCCAAGACGAACGGAACGGATCTCGCGCGAATTTCAGATTTCACCCTCACCCAGGAGTGACACGGTTTTTGAATAAATTAACACGTAACGTGGTATGTAATGTGGGCATGGCATGAAGTTTGCAGCACTTGACACCTGAATGCGCTGCAGTAGTGGGTTACAAGTGGCAATGATGCCAATCATCGATCAGTCAACTGGGCCACTACCAAGCTGCAGCTGGAGTCTTAAGTCCCATGCACACATGGGGACATGCAAATGCCAGGCTTGAGTGGTTTATTGAGCGATCTGGTCGCACGACTCTTGAATGACCACTGATCGGTGGAGTTCTCAAGTGATTCAGTTCATGTCGGCATGAATGAGCCGACTTAAGTGGGTGGGTGTGACTATAGATGGCGAGCATTAGCGATTCACACGACCAGAGTCATGTAACTCAGTGTAACGATTGGGTATTGATGACTTCATCATGGTAATTGGAGAACACTCGCATGGCATGGCATTAGCATTGTACGATTCATAGAGATTCGCTTATGACTGGCGAGAATGGTAATCGAAGTTGACATCATTATAGGAACGTGAAAGCATTCAATTTGCAAGCATCTCGTGCACAGAAAGTGTGAGTGATTTGCAGGCGTCATCTGAGCTATAGGTGGTGCATTGAATTACCTTTAATTGTCCATAGATCAATGGGACTTGGGAGAGGTGCTGCCATATATTGATTCGGACGTCAGAGCTGGAAGTCATCTGTGGTCGTTTAAATGCATAGTTTACTGTCCATAAAGAAGTGAATTTATTTGCGACATCCTGTCGAATGAATCAGTTTAGACTGTCCAGCCTTAGTGTAACCAAAGACTGAATGCTACGCCTCTAGTTGTCACCATTCTGTGCGCCCTATTTCGCTTAACAAAAGTTATCCCTGAGATGGAAGAAGGGCGAGTTGCCCAAGACAAGGTGAAGTACTATCGAAAATGGACCGCGAAGTTGGCGCAGGCATTTTCTCAGAGAAACTGAATTTGTGAAAATTCTTTCAACTTTCAAATTTTGCCAGTGTCTTCTAAGAAGAGTTCCTTGCTATTCGGAAAGCATGCCGCGTGCTGAAAAATTCTCTAACACCCATCTACAATACTGACATCTTTATTGACGGCCAAGCCGCTATCGAAGCTATTGATTCGGCCACTGCATCCTCAAAACTGGTAAAGCAATGCCAGGAGGAACTTAACCAACTGGGGGGACAGAGCACGGTCAATCAGCAATGAGAAAGCCAATGACCTGGCCAGGCAAGGATCAGCCTTTAACAACTTGCTCGCGGAAGTTTTTACTATCCCGCTAGGAACCGCAATATTCAGCACCACTTTCTAAAGACGGTCAACCAAGCGTGGAATAGGCTTAACATCTGCGTGATATCAGTTCCAACAAACGAAAACCAAACGAGCTACTAAGCAGATCAAGAAGCAAGAATCGAAGCTGCTAGCACAGGCCACTGGCCAATAGGAGACCAGGCAGCCAAGCTAGGTATCCCCCACAACACTTTCTGCCGAAGTTGCAAAAAGATCAGCGAAAAAGAATCTTTACGTCATTTTCTGTGTAAATGTCCGGCCCTAGCGAGGGTAAGGCAGCGCACTCTAGGCAATCTCTTCAAGATTGGTGAACTAATCCTGTTTCTGCATTCCAGAAGTTGGATATCTTTGTCTATCAACCTATAACGCCCACAAACAAACAGGTCAAATGAGTTGCGGTTTTTAAACGGCGCGTCCTAACACTAATTAGGTTCTTTAGAACCGCCACCTCTACCTCTCTCTACATATGTACCTATTATTGAAAATGACTGAGGTCACTTGGGGAAATGCTGGTTCAAATTTTACAAAAATTCCAAAAGAACTCAAAGTCCTTATTGCGGCCTTTATAAACTTTTGGATAAATCTGCAACTTTGCAACTTTGCCCCTTACTTGCTTAACGGGCTCCGGACTCGTGGAGGGAATCAGCGTAAAAGACAGCGCCCATCCACTTCAATCCTGGCCATTTTGCTTTCAGTTTTCCAATAACAAGTTTGGTTTTCCTTATTGCCTCTAATTTGGGGCTTCAATTTGGAGATCCTCGTGCTGAAGCATTATTGTCGATATGGCCGAGGTAATGTAGTGGACGTGTTTTGAAGTTTTGGACTGCAATTACATCTTGGCACTGTTCTTTGTGTTGGCGATTGCGAAAAGTTTTGAATTCTGTTTCGTCCAAATGAAGTAGCAGCAGTTTTCTAGAGTAAGTCCTCGTCGAACTCAGTATTGTTCCTACCATCACTCGTGAATAGTACCCCAAGATACTTAAACTTCTCCACCCGTTTCAATGGGACTGCACTAGCATGCAGAGTGCATTGATTTGTTCACGTTTACCTTCAACACAGACGGCGATGAGCCCATCTAGAGCGCACTGAAGTTCGGTCTGGGTGTTATCAGGAACTTGGCATCGAAGATAAGCCATCGGTCTTCAATTCGGTGTTTGTTCCGATCCTCACCTATGGTCATGAGGTTTGGATAATGACCGAAAGAATAAGATCGCGGATACAACCTGCCGAAATGATATTTCTTCGTTGTATTGCTGAGGTGACACGCCGAGTTAGGAACACCAGAATACGCGAGGCACTCAATGTCGAGCAGCTACTTCTACGAACCGACATGATTTGGACACGTTAAACACATGTCTCCAACTCGGTTTCCAAGACGTACCACGGAATCCGTGCCATCAGGTAGGCATCCCCTGGGTAGGCCTAGGATGAGATAGCTGGACCAAGTTCGAAATCTCACCTCTTCCTGTATGGAGATAGCCCCTGATGATTTAGAGTCAGAAGGCGGAAGATCGATACGTGTGGAGGGTCCACTTACTTCAAGGCAAACTTGCTTCGATTGCCGTAAAAGCTTCTTCGACGATAATTTGGGAGCGACCGAGATTTGTTGAATATAATACCTTGTTTCCAAATTCAGTTCCCAGCATGACACGGCACAAATGAATCAGTTTGACCGAGATCCTGTACCAAGTCGTCACCTTGCAGGGCTGAGACGGTGAATGCTATCATTTAAGTCTTTGAAGTCAATGAAAAGGTACTGTATTTCGACTTGAAATTCTTTGGTCTTTTCTTACATTTGTCTTAGTGTGAAGGTTTGGTCTCTTGTTGATCTGCACGGAAGCCACACTGATACTTGCCAACTACCTTGTGGTAGAAGAGCTTCAGGCATTCAAACAGTACGATGGGTCGGATCTTCTATGGAGTGATATTCCTCGATGTTCGGGGTAAGACAGTGGATCGTCTTTCTTGTACATGAGTGTGATATTCCAGTCATAACTTTGCCACATACTTGGTTGGTGATTAGGTACATTCGCTGCATGATGGAAGAATGGTACCACGTGCCGTACCTAGAGGAAGATCTAGCCTATTCTGAACCTCACTCGATCTAAAAGTTTGATCTTGCTAAACTGGTCGCTCATTAGCACCGATATTGGTGTTCTTACCGACCATTGTCCCATTGGCCGTCATCCTAAAAGGATGAGCCTCTTCTCAAATCACTTCTGCAGAAGCTGCCAGGACGAAGAGGAGAAAGAAACGATCCTCCATTTCCTCTGCACTTATCCTGCCCTATCTGGGGCCTATCACTTCGACAACTTGGGTGAACTATCACATACTGACGTCAAAAGTATCCTCAACAACATCAAGGGCTCCAAATGGTTTTACTAAAGTGATTGGCATTTTTCAGGGTATAGATCGATGTGATATCACAAAGGGCCTTCCTGGCTTACGTGTGTCTGTGCTTCGTACCCCACCTACCTAGCTAGGTACATTTGCCGTTCGATATCATCTCTTTGTGTGAAAGACTCGGCTGAGATTCCCTACGCATCTCCTTCGCTATACTTGGTGTTCTCAACTGAAAGGAGTCGTTATATGCATACAAAATTTATTGCTGATTTGGTCTATACCCTGGTGTCCTTTTTGACGTCATTAGCGGGGATTAGGGAACGGATATATACATTATAGTTGGCCGGACAAGCAATCCTGAAATATAGTTCATCATGGCCTTAAAGATGCATTTGTCCCTTTTTGTGAAATCCTTTACAAAGTTCGTTTCCCTTTCATTTCTGTCTTATAGTCTCCCGCTACCCATTTTTCGACCCTAGTTGAGTGCCCCAACCGTCGGCCAGCAATTAGTCAAATTTGTATGAGAACCACAATATGTCACAATTAACTTAACTCTCGCTGTTCCTTAATAAATCACATCCCGATAAGCTGGGGTATTGGAAAAAATGTATATTCATTCAGAAGGACCATAAATCAAAGTCCTGGATTGGTCAACATATCACACAAAAAAAACCGCAACAACTTTACATTAAAACAATTTGCATTCCAATGAATCAAAAGCATTTTTTTTCTCGTGCGGCTGGGGGAAAAAAAAAAGTCGAAGATGTGTATCCTTCTGTCATACCGCGAATGTGGTGCATCCACAGGACTTACAAATGACTACCTCGAAACAAGTGATTTGCAGTGGAGGCAGAGGGGTATAGGCCCATGTAAAGCGTGACAGACACCACTCAGGCCTCACTCCCTCACGCATAATTTAATTTGTCGAAACCACCACTTTATGATGACCGCCACCGTGCTTCGGTGTGTAATACAAAAAAGTGGACACAAATCAGAGATGCAACAAGGACGAGTAATTCAACTAGTGGGAGGAGGCATGGGAGGACATGTTGCACTTTTTTTGTGACTTTATCAGTTGAAAGTGATTAAAAATTATGAGCCACTAGGGGGGGCACTGCAGATATGACAGTCGTCCTGTGACCCTAAGAGAGTTGCAGATTTTTATTGATGTTGCATTCATCACTCACGGAGTGCGCAACGAATTCGTTGACATTGACAGAGCTGTGGAATTTATTCATATATTCCACGCGAAGGAACAATACAAATCCGCATCCGAGTAATTTGCGATACAAATAAAGGAAAGTATGTCCTAGAGTCACGAGTTTCTTCTACTTGAGGCACGTTTATACGATTTGTTCGATATTTAGTGCAGTGGCGATACAAATTCTGTTCAAGAGGGCTAGCATGTTGCCATAATGATCGGCAATTTTTGGTTACACGATCATTTCGTGATCACGCTTGAGGACTGGCCGAATGTGTGTTGGGCGCCACGTTAATTTTGGATTCTATTTTTGCATTTAGTTTGGGACAGCCCCAGACAAGGGAAGAATGATGGCGCTTTTATGAGGTAATTAGGAAAAATTTTATAGGTGTCACGTTCTCGACGTCGCCAGCAGCCAGCAGCAGTTCCCACGTCAATCATAAGACATTTTCATTGGCTTATTTCAGAATAAAGTTGTCGGGGTTCAGAGTTCAGAAATGAACAAAAAGACATAAGCAAGGAGGAGGAATATACAAGAACTTCTCCTAGTTCTGGTAAAAGCTGCAGACATTTCTAGGTTGTGGATTGGATACCAAGCTACCTGACAGAACAAGAGAGAGTCGCACTGGTCTTTCTGGCTTCCGGCTACACTCAGCTCCACGTTTTTCACGGACTGAAGTTCCAGGAATTTAAAATACCTGAGCGGGATGGAAAAGCCCTCTCTCAAACGACTAAAGTGACCCTGTATAAAACCTTAATCATCTCAGTCCTGCAATTTCGACTCTGTCAAAAGCGGGTGAGGTTGCTCTTGGACTATTCGTGAAGAAAACTCTTCGGGCGATTTTCGGTCCCGTCTGCATAGACCTTGAGTGGAGGAGGAGATACAACGACGAACTGTACGGCTTGTGCAGCGACGTCGGCTTAGACAGGAGAGTGAAGGTCCAATGACTGAGGTGGGGTGGCTTGATCATGTAGAGCGGGTGGACATCAATGCTCCGGCCCGGAAAATCTTCAAGTCCACACCCGAGGGACGGCATTGTAGAGAAAGACCGCGACTCAGGTGGCGCACGCAAGTGGAAGGGGACCTCAACCAACTTGGCGTGCGAAACTGGAGGCAAGTAGCTGAAGACGCTTGTTGGTTGAGACCCAGGTCCACCCCGCCACCTTAAGTTAGTAAGAGCTGGATGGAAGTGACGAAACAGCCTCCTTAAAGAACTGAACTTGAGTAAGGAATGTTTGAGTATGGACATGCTTTTGGACTCTGAACAGCTCGCGATTCATGTGAGAATCCTTACTGATCATTAATCCATCGAAATGATCAATGCAGTTCCTTAGGAATTGGTTGCCCTTTCCTTTCTCTCCATCACTGGGTGATAACAAACTTTAAAGGACATAAGCCTAGGAGATGCAATACGTTTATATAAAAGAGAGAGAGAGAGATCAGTCCTTGATCGGAAAGACCTTATTCTGTAGTTTCATAAGCCGGAATATTTTGCCCTGCAACTACGTCGTGACTACACATAGTTTAGGAAGGTTTTCTCCCTTAACTCTGACTAATTTTGCAAACAAAAGTTGCCAGCCAACTTATCAGCGTTTTTTTTTTTTGCTTCATAATCAACTCGGGGTTTTAAATACCTTTGTGTAGTTTATTCACACAGCGCGAGTGATCCAAAGGGCCCCGCAAGGTGTGCTTCCCGAGTTTTGCACTTTCAATCTGAGGTGTAGTGGTTCGAAACTCACGTGGTTTCACGTGGCTGGGCACACGGCATATTTTTATAACCTCCTGATGCCATCGTCATTATAAGTTCGATCAACTCTTCAAGACATGACAACTCTGCCAGGGCTAGGCCTTTCCAGTAGAGTTGATGAAAAATAAAATTTTCTCGACATCAGAAATTGAACCCGGAAGCTTCAGCGTGACAAGCGATAATGCTAACCGAAGACATTTTTTATTGCATTCTGGTGCAATTAATTCTTTCCCAACCTGAGAACTTTTGCTAAAATATTTTTTTTTCGAATGTAGTGCTGTGTGATACACATCTGCCTACAAGGAACTTAAGTCTCTGGTAGGCTTTTTCTGGATTTTCAGGTACCCTCCTGTAGCTCGACAACAGGGGCATTATTTATTCAACTTTATTGTCAAGTGACAGAAGTATGTTTATCTTAGGCTAAGACGTAACCTTCGTCTTTAACTTTGTTGCTAGAACTTCCTTGGGTAATCTCTGCCTTGAGCTTCATTTTTAACTCTTATGAACTGGATACACAGTTGAATTTGGCTCGTCTTAAGCTCACCTTGAAGCACTAAGTCGCTTTCTGCTTATTACTATCTACCTACTTAGGCTCTTTTTGAGTCCATTTCCAAAGGCTGGTTAGATTGGCATATTTCGCCATTTGCTTTGTCTCTCACTACCTATATAATTAGACTTGCCTTGAGTCTTCTTCCAAAGGCTTGACGTTCGGCTTTCTATTTTATTCCACGTTTCTTTGGACAATTCTACAGGTCTTGTTAATGGCCTGATTCGTCA
Source organism: Matsumyia berberina (assembly GCA_917880715.2). Lineage (NCBI taxonomy): Eukaryota > Metazoa > Arthropoda > Insecta > Diptera > Syrphidae > Matsumyia > Matsumyia berberina. The sequence goes on along the minus strand of OU862871.1, from coordinate 84,109,928 downwards.
TCAAAAAAAGGAAGAACTGTCTGGATGTAACGTCTTCTCCAAGCTTGGTTTGGTAGCTGAAGCCTCTTCTCAATAGTGAATAAATAGTGTGTATCGTTGTAGGGTTTGTCCTCAATTTGCTGAGTATCGGTGGTAAGGCTTCTTAGACCAATGTGCAAGCATACTTAAGCCGTTTTAAGTTTGATGTAATGAGGGGACTCGTGGTAGTGAAAGGCACTTAGCTCTCGTGTGTATCGATTTTAAGGGCTTCAGTGTGGTTTCTGTGATTTTACTGGCTGTACCGACTTATTTCCGCATTTAATCTGTCCTGGAGGAATAGATGGTACCCGAATTGCTGTCCATATCTTCGACGTTCAATAATCTGCCGATTTCTGGTAAAAAATTGTTATCACTCCATCTGGGAAAAGAAGTGGATTGAGTCAAGGACTGACAAATCTGATTACGTCTTTCCAGATCATCGTCAGATATTTGTTACATTGGTGTCACAAGTTTCGTGTAAGAGCATGGATCAGGTGGACCATGAATTTCTGCGGGCTGAAAAAGGGGCTACTTCAGATCCAAGTGATGATAAATGCACATTTTCATCTCTTTTAATGTCTGTGCAGGCCCCTTGTCGGACGTTGTCACTCAGACCGCCGAAATGGACTTAGAATGACGCTTTAGTTTTGTGGTTAATAAGGACCTCAACGAATAAGCTTCTTCAGCCCGCTGTCTCCAGTTACATAAGTCAAGTTGGTTGACTTGTACACGTTGTCGGAGATGTCCCCAAGGAGATTCACATGAGGCTGCCCGTAAATAAATGGCTGGAACCACATGCCGCGATGAGCCAAGACCTAGCTTCTCGCAACTAATTTATGTTAAGCGCATCACATTTTTCACTGAATTAAAAGGAACCTACAATTTATTGCCAATTCGAAACGATTGATTGAGAAGCTTCTCCGTAACAAGTAACATTGTCGGAGGGTTATCATTCCCCGGCAAAAGGTGGTACCGCTGCAATACTGAGCCACGACGACCACTGAAGATGCGTCTACAAACTTCGAAAAAGTCTTCCAGTAATGAAAAGGTCAACAAGCGATGTACCCCAGTCTGAGTGTTTTAGGTTTCCTATTCAGTTTCAGTATAATTGGTCAACATTTCGTAAGACACTTAACAAAAAAGTATCTTAATTTCGGTTTGTCACCCACGAAACCATATCTACCCCCATATTATGCAACAGTACCCCTTCGTTTACACTCTCAATTACATAACTGTGCATCAGAACAATTAACCATGCACAAGGCATAGCACGGCGATTGTAGCTCGATAGTTAGTAGAGCAGCGCCAATTGACATCGCATGGACAGATGGATCGTTTGGTCGATCAATCACTTGATTCAATTGTCAACACACAGATGCGGGTAGTTGTCAGCCCTCTCCAACCGCACACGCGCCCTGCTCATTTTTTAAATTATTCGTGAATGGTGCTGGATGTGCGTGGATGTATCTGATAAATGCGTTCCATCTACTCCTATCATAATGCGTGCGTTCACTTTCGATTTTGATTTTAGCCGCGTAGCGGAGCAGCAAAATAATTCGAATTCCATTTGCTCCGTTCGGACAATTAATCTATTTTTCTTGTTGCAATGCAATGCAGTATACACTCTCACTCATTCCTCACTTAGATACAGTCACTTGCTGCTCGTCCATTAGGTCAGCAGTGGCAAGTGTGTAGCTGATATGGATGCTGGTCTCTAGCCGCACACAGAAGACGCCCGGTTTGATCTTTCCCGATCTTGTGGTTGCTTATATTAATAAAATTTTAGTTTTTTTTGTTATTTCGTCGGGCGATTTGTTTTAATAGTCAACAGATGTGGGGATCGTAAAAAATGTATCAACAATGCAAAAATAAAATAGCATCGCTGGTTGCTGCTCGCATACTGGACGTCAGCGCCTTCGCCTTGTGCTGCATTTTCCATTTAGCGATGAGGTAATTATTTATCGGGTCTAACCGTCAGGAGTTGGCAGTAGGCTCGATACTAGGTGACGCTAGATCAAGTGTGAAAAATGTAATGGAGTTCGAGATGTATCGCCGGTTCATATGCCAGCTGGACAAACATCCTCTGTTCATTTGCATACGTGCAGGGGATGCTTGGAGAAATGATCTCATTCCTTCCGGTGAGCAAGTCTGTCAAGGTCTTGGCATCGTCAGTGTGATGCAATATGCTTTATGTGGAATTTCATATCGATGGCTTTTCCTGGAGATCAAAACGAGTTGACTGCAGATTCCGCTGGCGAAAATGCACATTGCATTCCATTTTACTCCCGACTCTAGCATGTACATATGTTACTCCATTTTCTACTGTCAGTGTTTCTTTCAATTCCCTTAACAGTATCTTCCGTTTAGTGTGAAACCATGGGCACTGAATAAACCCATACTCCACGTGTTTCTCTGTTTCTGCGCAACACGGGCAGATTGGAGAGTCATTGTGCCGTCATCTATAGTGCCACGAGATTGTTAGACAAGAATGGTAGGTTAGGTGAGACGGGATTGTAAAGTAGAGCTCTACTCTGAGGAACTTCTTAAGAGTATGAAGCTTAAAATTTCACCGAAGCATTGTACGAAACATCAAAATTTTTATATAATCTGTGCTACCAAGCGCGTCAGGGTCTGCCTTAAAATAAAATAAATAAATAACTGGCGCGGCAGCTTGGGATGAGTCAAGGCCTAGCTTCTCACAACAATTTATGTTGTGCGTGTTACATTTTCCGCACGAATGGAAGGGATCTACAATTTATTACGGACTCCGAACGGCGAATCGAGAAGCTTTTTCATGACACGTTATACCCCCGGAGGTTCGTCATTCTCCGACGAGAGGCGGTGCCTCGAAAAATGTTCTTTGGACAAGGCAGGGGCTTGAACGTACGCTGCTCGCACAGCAGTCTAACACACTAACCACTGAGCCACGGCAACTACACTAACTACCTTAGTTCCTTAATAAAATCCAAAGGGCGGCATGCATTGGAATGATTGGAGCCATGCGATCTGCCCCCACCGCGGCACTGGAAAGCATGCTGCACATCTTCGGGAAGGACAAGGCGCCTCAGGGAATCCTCACAATGGAAATATTTTGTCTCTGGACATGCCAAAATGTTAACCCTAAACGACACCCACATAGAAGTCAAGGACTTTGCAACCCCGTTCCAAGACTTTAACATTAAATACAAATCAAGCATTTCCAGCTAGCAGGAATGTAAAGGGATGGTCACCCCAAGTAATATGAGTGCACTGGAAATCCATACCGTCGGATCTAAGACAGGCGACGGCGTAAAAGCTAATATCTTCTCGATGTTCTTTAACACAAACCAGTCTTTTAGACCACCAAACCACTGCAATATCTTGTTGATGAGGTCGGTACTAACCACCGACAACAAAAACTGTAAGACTTGTGATATGGTTTCACATTAAATAGACGGTTTACCCTCCTAACGATGACTTAAACATACATTTACTCGTAGACATGATGAAATCGAGGTCCAAGTATGAGTCAGCGAATTGTTGATTTTGTTCGTATGGAAGGGTGCAAAATTCAATCTTTCTAGTCTCTAAGGCTCAGTTAATCCAGCAGGAGCAACAAGAAAACCAAACCTCAGTCAATTATGACACAGCTTCCTTCTTGTAAATAAACCTCTTTATGAAAACGACTCACAAACCACTGCTGTAACAATAAACTCTTCGCATACCTACGTCATTAGCACGAGCTTGTATCGTTAATGCGCCACTTATTCACAATTTGTACACACCTTCGACAAATTGATTGATTTGCATTCTTCAATTCAAGATCAAGCAGTGTTCACTTGGAATCAAATTGATTTGACATGTAATTGAAGCGCGCGCTCTCTGTGTCATGCAAATTGATAAAACCAACAAATCCGATCTATCGTGCTCCATTTGCACACACGGGTGCAATTGAGTAAATTAATCAACCAACCCACCACCGCTGACGGATAGGCTAATGTGGCATTAATCGCGGAATCATTGATCTGTTACTCAACCGTGAGATAAACTCACTATCTCGGTATAATTTACAAATGTAATGTGCAGCATGACAAGCTGTGGACAGGTGAAAAGGGGCTCTGATCGATTATGAGACGCGCGCAAGTGATAGCTACTTGATTTGCATTTAATTGAAAGTTGTTGTTGTTGAGCGAGGTATCGCGTGCAGCGCCACGGTGTCCAGGGCAGCAATCAAACATCAATTCCGATGATCACTGTAGTGAGGAGTGTGCGATAATTCGATAATTGTAGCTGCACGGGGATTAGTATTCATTCAGATCGGGGAATGAGGATTTTTGTCGATCGGTTTAGATGGAGAAGAAATGGAGACTGATTTCGGCGATTTGTGTTCTTTTTAGTATGAAGCTTGGAAAAATGTAAAAAGAGTCAGAGAACACAGTCAAGTCGACAGAAACTAATGGAGTTGGAGGATCAGCGCAGGAATTCAATGTGATTGGCTTGTCCCTATGGTTAGTACGTTGGAGTGCTGTGCGAGCGGCGTGGGTTCGAGCTCCAACCAATCCACCTAATATTTTTTGCGGCACCACTTCTCATCAAAGAATGACAACCCTCCGGGAGTATAATCTCTCATGAAAGAGCTTCTAAATTCGCCGTTCGGAGTCGGAAATAAATTGTAGGTCCCTTCCATTCGTGCGAAAAATGTAACATGTACAACATGAATGGTTACGAGAAGCTAGGCCTCGGCTCATCCCAAGCTGTCGCGCCAGCTATTTAATTGTATGTTGAGTACTATCGAAACGGACTGCCTGCTATTGACTGAGTCCTCCGCCAGAAATCACCTCCTTCTCTGTCATAGTCTTCGCATTTTTTCCTCAAAGTTAACATTAAAGTCTCAAGTTTCTTTCAACATTGGTCTTGATTTCCTATATTAACTTAGCTGGATCTGTTTTTTTCTTCCAAGATCTCGCGTTTGTGTAGACCATCCCGGGTTTGTAATGGCTTAAGGTGGGTTTGTCTTTCTTTTCAAGAAGGCAAATAGTTGCATGATACACGGGTCAAGTTCATGTTAATATATTTCTCGTTAGTAAGGTTAGGATCTCCCGTCAGATTGTTTGGTAACGTTTGTATACTAGGCATGGCCTCCCGCTTTCGAATAATAATCTAAACACGATCGACTGTGGGTCTGGTTCTATGTCAATCTGATTTTACTTATCGGAGGCTACCATCCGAACTTCTTTAAATGGCACGATTTAGGACTCGAAAAAAGGTGATGAATCTCCTCTCACGTTACAAAAATCTAACTACTTCTAGGCGGATTATTTTGTACACGTACATATTTAGGTAGAATCTGTTTATCTGTTTCTTGCCTGGAAAATCACATCATATCGCCTGATTCCATCACTTCAGAGGCCACTGACAATTTCTTCTATGTTCACAAGAAAATATCACTGGTAAAAGAAAATATTAGCCGACCTACTGCATAGTGACTCTAGGACCTTAAAACTACAGTCTTAGTCAACCATCTAGACCTTTCCTTTATGTTAATTTTTTTAGAAATAAGAACTGTACCTTTAAAACATCTTAAACAATGTTTCTTTTTTTTTGTTTTTTATTTTCAGGTATGTGCTCACGATGTAAACTTAACTATTATTTAAGGAGGGTACTGTAAGTCTTGTGTTAAAAAGAATTTATTTTTATTTATTCGGGACCTTTTCCATGAAACCTACGGTTTGGCCTTTTAAGTTGGACTACTTTTCGGGATCAATGTTCCCTTAAAGGAATGGTATGAGTTCCAACGGGGGTTGCCTTTTTTATCTGATTTTTGTGATGAGCCCAGAAACTAGGTGGAGCCATCCAACGACTTAAAAAACGAAGCTATCAGGGTAATTCCTTATTTGTAGTAAGTTTGTGTCTATATGGATCCACCGCTTAAGACATTGTGTGTTTGTGCCAGTTTGTTTGGAGCCTCCTTCAAAGACAAAGTACAAGTAGTGGCACGACCATAGCCCTACTTTTAATGATTTGGTTCTTCCAACATAAAAATCCATTTGAAATTTTCCTAATGCCGACTTGGGAAGTTTACTGTGCAGAGAATAACATTCCGGATCAATTTATTAGTCGCACAATGAAGGCTCGAAAATTCCTGATTTTTGGAAACTTTCACGAATTCAAAACGTAGTAGAATGTAAGCATTTGTTTTCGACAAAGACAGAAGCCCCAAAGCAAAAAGTGTTCCTAGACCCTCACGCGGAGTTTTTGTTCTTGTCGACCTAACTCATGTGAAGACCTTGGATCCATGTGGATACCGAAACTGAAATATCTCAAGAATAAATGAATCGGCGGTTTCCTGGCCTTTACCAAAGAGAGGGGAATATTCGCCAGACCACAAGTACACTAATGTCAATTCCATAATTGTTTCTACCATCCCTAGATCCTTCCCAATATACGTACATCCCAAACCCAACGACGATTAAGAGACAGGAACACAATTCACTCTCATTTTCCATACCATACCATAACTCATGTGTTAGCTCTCTTACAGAGAATGGAGTAGTGACGGTTGAGCGTGTTGGACCCTCAGTAATAGAAACTTTTTGACTTTATCATAGAGCCCACAGATAATAAGAAATACCCCTGGAGAATTCCCGTCATCTCAACCGCTTTTGCAGAAATCATTCACTCTTTTCGCATGTCTGCCGTGAAGTGATGCGCTGTAAAAACTCTGATGGTGGATCCCACGCTTTTCCATTTTGTTTACAGGATTCGTTCTGATTTTTTCACATCGAGTTTTAGATAGGTTTGTCTTGACTTTAGTCAAGTGCTCAAGTCATTTCACGTCCTATTAGCCATTTGGTGGTTGCTGAGACTCAGAAATTCATGCATTGGATTGTTGCTTGAGCTGCTTAGGTTCGAGCCCAGCAATGTCAACCACATAGTTTTTACAGCGCCACCTCTGCAGGCAATGATAAACTTCCGACAGTGTAATTAGTTATGAAAAGCTTTTCTATTAGTCATTTGGTATGGTATTCTATGGTACGTATGGGAAAGCGAAAGGCTTTACACTCCGGCCGTACGCAGACGCACTGCTGTTCGTCCTTCTTTTTACGTTAGAACTAGAGGAATACGAAAGGGAAATGGTTCAACTACTGTACTGTGATCGTGAGAATCATCCAGCTACTAAGATAAAAGCCAGACTGTCTCCGATGCATCTACTCAGGAAATGCTTTAGGTCCTGTCTACAATTTTTTTATCTCATTCTCAAACGGGCTGGGCATATAAAGTGTTTCAGTCGGTATACGAAATTTGATAAATGAAGAGATGCCAAGTTTGCTGGTTCCTCCAGTTCGGTTTCGACTCAGGTACCTTGCCATCTTGGAGCCTGTTATCAGCACTTGGAGTTCTTCTATTTGTCTGATGCTAAAAAATCGTCATAGGTGTTGTGACGTGATCACAATACCTGTTACTGGTGCCTCGCGAGTCTTTTTAGCTTTGTCTGGGTTGGAAGCCAAACTACTGCAGGAGAACCAAATAAAACTGCAACTTGATTTTTTTTTTTGTAAAGATATAAAAAAAACAAAGCACCTCCTTCGGTCATTTTACTCAGAACCTTCCTCTAGATTTTCGAAAATGTTCTCCGATCTTAATTGGAAAGATTTTCTTGAGCGAGGTTTGCCCAATCCTTGCAATTCGAATCGGTGATACCCTGAAGTCTCTTTTGCCTGTTGTTTTTGGACTTTGGCTCAATAAAAGTGTTTGAGTCTCTACATCCTTAAAACACAGTCTTCAGTTATCATTTTGCCACAAAAGAGAGTCCCAGAGGTCAGTAATTTTCGCCTCCAGGCTCATCTTAATTCCCAAACTTCTCACTTTCCCTCATCCCGTAAACAGTTAAATTAACCATGTGCCCAGAACCAGTCCCATATCGTCACAACAATCGCGTGATCAATCAATTGATTACTACCCAACCATTATAGGGGTATTAAGGTCAATTAATCTAACCCTTGGCAGGATATGGGGCCATCCACACACAATTTTAACAAATGATACCATTTAATGCCACATAATCAAAAAAACCTCCTCACACACTAGAATATTTGCATAAGCAGCTGACTCCTTAAGGATGTGTCCCAATCCTGGATAACTATTATCATTCCACTTGACATAGAAATGAGCTGAACTCTAGCCCGCCTGCGTTCCACCGAAACAAAAAAGCGAAACCCTTGGAGAGAATCAATTGCCGTGTCGTCTGGAATCATCATTCCGCATCGCATGCATGTCTCATAAATTACCAAGGATATTAGCATTCTCAAGCATTCTTCATCTGTCTTGTAAGTCTTCGTCGTCATCGTCATCGTCATCGTCGTCGTTGTCGTTGTCGACGTCGTTGTGGGTATTTATAGCCAAAGATCATGGCGCAAGTGCCTTCAGGCCGGGGATCTATTAAAAAATCTAAGGATATGTCCCCAAACATAGAAAATCCTTAACTCGTTCACCCCTCCAGTCGCACGCCAGCACCAGAATGGGGTGTTTATTGCGCTGCGATGACTACAAAGGACATAGAGACAGACAGACAGACAACAACTGTTGCAACAAGCCATCATGCAACACAAACACACACATACAGACACCCTAAGAGAGGGAGTAATTTGATTTGGTTCCACGTCGATTAAAAGTCAGAGGACATGAGTTTCTGTGTTTGTTTTTTCCACACACACAGGATGTTTACCAGGAGCGCGCGAGACACCGTAACAGTGGTTAATGAAAATGAATGGAGCTTCCATATGGGCGATGGGGTGGGCTTGGGTGTCTTGAAAAAAAGGGAACACAATGAGTTGGTTTATTAATGAGAGGACATTTTTAGATGAATTTCAATTCACCGGATGGCACCGAGTGGCACTGAAAGTTCTGCTGCGCGGCGTCTTCCATAACCCGAAAGAGTTAACCTCAGCGGGTCCTGCTTCGGAACTCATAATCGGGGGATAGACAGAGAAACGTGCGCCATTCTTAAAGGGAACTTTGACTTGATGACGGTGAAATGCCGCCTTAATTGTGGTCTCATTTTTGGTTGGTTTGGGTTGTGCGATTGTAAGGGTTATGCGGAATTTTGTGTGAAGGGAGGAGCGCGGATAATTTAGGACAAACATTGTCTAAGGTTAGGGCGAATCGATAGATGGGGACTCTAGAAGCGGAACGCAGTTTTGGAACGGCCTTAATTATTCGACAACTGCTGCGTGTGCACGAGTTTTGTTGGACATATTTCCTATTAGATGACTAATTGAAAAGGAATTCGTTCACCTTTTGTGGGAGTAGGAGTTGGTGGCTGGAGAATTCTGTCCTTCAAGCGGTTTGATTGCTTTTTCTAGCGAAATCGTAGAGTTCCTTATGTTGCGCAGTTGGGTTCTGCTTTAGATGGAACTTTTGACTAACGTTCATCCTCAGCTATAATTATTCTGCTATCCTAATTCAAGAATAGGTGACCTCATCAGACTCTGCTTCAAGGATTAGAGTTTAAACAAGTTTGGCTTCTAATTTGTATAGGAGCTATAGGAACGAGAGCTAATCAGAAAACATTCTTAGCACATGTCGTCGCCTTTAAACGAAAATTCTGACTGTGGAAGCTTCCTACTTCAACACCCACTTGCATGTCAACAGCCTTCTGTGCATCGTCATTAGGTGAAGTTAGAGAAACCGCCCTAATAGTGTCTGTCTAGTAAGTTTGTTAGTTTGCAGTGGGCTAAAGCAGTCCACTACGACCAAAGGCTGGTCATCTGTGACCGCTTGGGTTAGTTCCAAGTCTTCTTCTGAAACCATTTATATTTTTTATGCTACAAGATAAGTCAGCCACGGTGGTGGTGTTCAGATCATTAAGATCTTTTAAGCGGTACAGTTCTTCAATTCTGGCAGGATGCGTACAGAGGAAGTGTACTCCTTTTTCTTGACTCTGCAGCTCCTGCAGACTAGGTATGTCTAGTAGCTAGGCATGTGTACCTGGGATGCAGTATTCTGCTTTAAAAGGTTGACTTTTCTTACACTTTTGATTTCTTAGCATGGAGGATAGGCCAAATGAGTCTGATTTGTTTTCCACTGAAAGGCTAAAAAATCGTCATAGGTGTTGTGTCACAATACCTGGTACTGGTGCCTCAAGAGCCTTATTAACCTCGCAGTTCACAGCGATGCTATGACCGGAGAACAAGCAAAGTTTGACTTTAGACTGTGTTTACCAAATCTTGTTCGGAGACACGCGGTTGTCCTTAGCTGCCCTAGATTTCACTGCAGATATAAGGGATCTGATCGCAGCGTGACTGTTAGGTTAGGTAAAAAAGGGGTAGGAAACATCTTCCTAGAAACACCAGTCGTCAGAATGGCAGCCCATAGCGATCCCTAAGTGAACCGAAATCAAAGCCGCACTCATTGCTTCCAGCAATTTAATTCTCTGACTGTCCCAATACATGCAGATTCTAAAACACAAACCAAGCACTCCATCGTTGATTTAAAGCAGTTCACATTTTTTCTCTTTTTCAGCCGAAAAAAGGGACTGATGGCACTAAATTTTACACAAGGTTAGGTTAGGTTAGGTTCAAGTGGCTGCCAGCAACACCCATGAGGAGTCGATTGTAATACCACAAGGATCTCGGAAAGATATCCTGTATACTCACTGAACCAATTGGAGCTTCTTATGAAGCGTAGGAGGCTACTAACATCGGTGTTTATCAGGTCGCCTAAGTTTGTGTAGAAAAAGGCTCCTAAGTGGAGTTGTCTTTTGCGGGAGAGAGCTGGACAGGTGCAAAGAAGAGAGAGAATGCTCCTCTTCATTTTCGTCTATACAGCTTCTGCAGTAGTCGTTTGCGTAGACGCCAAGCCTTGCTGCATGCTTGCCTATTAGACAGTGTCCAGTAATGACTTCCATCCAGCTTTTGTTTGAGTTTACAAGCAGCGATTGGTATGCCTAAGGTGCTCTTATCATGCCCAATAGGTAATGTTGTTCCATATCTGGCGAGATCATCAGCCTTACAGTTTCCTGGAATGTCACTGTACCCTGGGATCCAACAAAAGCGAACTGCTCCGCCATCTCTATAAGAGACTATCGTCAATCTAGGGCTATTTGTGAATTCAAAGCGAATAATTCCGAGGACTTTAATGCCACTTGACTGTCCGAAAAGGTGCGGATATTCGTGGCCAAAAATTCTAAAAACTGATAGACGATAAAAAGACTCATAAATGCCTTGGCAAGTCGACCTCACTCATACGAAGGCGACTATGAAACTCACTAGCGACAGCTATGCCCATTTTTGTTAAATTTTTTCTTGTGTTTTCAGCCAAATTCCAGAAAAAAATAACGTCCGAGTCTCTCAAGGCGATGTCTCCTTATATTTTACCCCTTCCGCAATTACTTCTGATTTCTGATCAAAATCTACCGCCAATATTTCTTTAGGAGAGGGTGCTAAGAAGGATATCGTCGTGAAAGTAAACGCAAAAGTTGAAGCCTGACGAATATGATGACGGCTGGTGAGCTCAAAGCCTTTCATTTGTCATCTCTCTTTTAACCCCATAATGTCGTTACAATACTTCTTTCGTCCTTCGCTCGCCTGTTGTACCTTTATTCCCATACCCCTTCCTTCGACGCCTTCTCAAGCCTCCCAAACCATTAGAATTTCTAATCGCCAATTGTAGCAAGCCTCACTTTGTCTAGGATTTTTACTTGGTCTTAATTCGTTTGGTGCTTAGGAGAAAATCTTTAAGCAGTTTTCATAGGACCGGGCCTGATTGAAGCAAGTTTTGAGCGTGTATGATTGCGATATGAGTAAAGCCGCCCTTATTTCTTTTTTGTCTGTCTTAAATTTTTTGTTTTCCTCTTTTTATTTTAAATGTGCATGCTTCCAAAGCCACTTTAACGAACTGCAAGTCCAACTTATGTCAAGTTGGGTCAAAACATATTCTGTGACACTTAGATTCTGTTTAGAGTTCTTGCATTCGTTTTTTAAGCTTGAAATGGACAGCTTTTCTAGTACTGCCCACATGAGACTTAAGTTTTTCTGGAGTAACTTTCACACCTTTAAAGAAGATAGATGTCAATATAAGTGAAAAGTTTCCGTGAGTTATTCCAAGAGTTATTCTTCCAAGAGTTATTCTTCATTTTATCTCAGCGCTGGTGTCGTAGTCTGAATTGATAGCGGAGCCTAGGTAGACAAAGTCCTTAACTAACTCAAAGTTATATCTGTTTACAATGACGTTTTGCCTGCGGCGGCGGTGATGAGTATCCTTTCTTGTTGACAGCATATACTTTGTTTTGCCCTCATTGACCGCTAAACGCAACTTCACTTCTAGGCAACGTCCAATCACAAAATCAGATATAAGCTCCTTTGTGTTTCCCTCTTTTGTTTCACATTCCACGAAAAGATATCTTGGGGTTTCTTTTGCAGAGTCTGCAATATCTAGAAAAATAAAATAAATAGCTGGTGCGACAGCTCGGGTTGAGTCAAGGCCTCGCTTCTTGTTACATTTTTCGCACGAATGGTAGCGGCCTACAATTTATTGCCGTCTCCAACCGGCGAATTGAGAAGCTGTTTCATGACAGATTATACTTCCCAGACGAGAGGTAATGTCGCGAAAAATGTTCGGTGGACATGGCTGGAGCTTAAACCCACGCCGCTCACATGGCAATCCAACGCACTAACCATTGAGCCACGGCAGTTTGCAGTAACCCGCTAACATGCCTATAAAGATGTGAAGCCAGTTTATTTAGTATATCTTCTCTCCTAATTTTTTTCACCCAGAAGTTCCTTGCCCTGTTTCAAGAGGATCATTTGTCCATTTGTTAATTTGCTCCTTCCTTTACTCTTCTCGTTTTTTTATAAAGCGATCTTAATCCACAGAACGCTCCTGGT